>JAEOAD010000031.1:18245000-19575435 GCA_036365145.1 Orientallactaga sibirica
GTGTGGCCTTGAACTCACAGCGATCCTCCTACCTCTGCCTCCCAAGTGCTGGGATTAAAGGCCTGGGTTACCACATCCTGCTCACAGGGGCATTTATTATTCTCCTTCCACCACCACCACCACCATATACGCATGCACTCACACTCCTCCCCAGGGTCCTAGGACCGGGCCTTTTCCCACCACCGGGTACCCTTTTCTCATGCTTCTGCCCACCCTTTCTAGTTCTATATACAAAATTCGTTTGTGGGCTGGAGAGATGGCTTAGCGCTTAGAGGATTGCCTGCGAAGGTTAAGGACACAGGTTTGATTTCCCAGAACCCACGTAAGCCAGTTGCACAAGATGGCACATGCATCTGGAGTTCGTTTGCAATGGCTAGAGGCCCTGGAGAGCCCATCCGTTCATTTTCTCTCTCACACACACTCTCTCTCTCTCTTTCAAATAAGTAAATAAATAAAGTATTTTTAAAAATCCGTTTGTGTTAACCCTTTTCAAAACTACATGGCTGGAAAATAGCTAAAACATAAAAGTACACCTAACACAGGATATCCAGAAATCTTTTATGCCCATTTCAAAGTCTTTCCAATTGTTTCCTCAAAACCGTAATGTGCTTACATTGGCTGATATCGCACACATGTATTGATTAAATGGTCAAGGTAGCACTCAGTTGATACAGCAAAATTCAATGCCAATAATCTTTCTTCAGTATACTTGGCCTGTTTCAAGATGTTACTGATACAGGAATTTTGGGGTTCCTCACCAATCCACCAATATGAAACAAGAATTGGGGTTTCTCTGCCAGTGCACCAATATAATATGGAGAATTTTGGGGGTCCCCAAATACTTGTCTTAAGAATTCAAACCAGAGGGTAAGGTTTAGAGACATCTTAACAGATTTTATTCCATTATAGATAGAACTTAAGAGAAAGAAGACGGAGCTCATACCCAAGAGGCATGAGCAGGGTTTCCAAAAATGGGGAAGCCCAGAGCTTAAGAGAAGGAAGCCGGGCATGGTGGTGCACGCCTTTAATCCCAGCATTTGGGAGGTAGAGATAGGAGGACTGCCAAGAGTTCAAGGCCACCCTTAGACTACATAGTGAATTTCAGGTCAGCCTGAGCTAGAGTGAGATCCTACCTCAGAAAACCAAAAAAAAAAGAGAGAGAGAGAGAGAGAGAGAAAGAAAGGAAGGAAGGAAGGAAGGAAGGAAGGGAAAGAAAGGAAGGAAGGAAGGAAGGAAGGAAGGAAGGAAGGAAGGAAGGAAGGAAGGAAGGAAGGAAGGAAGGAAGGACAGAGGGACTGGGAAGATGGCTTAGCAGTTAAGGCATTTGCCTGCAAAGCCAAAGGACCTAAGTTTGATTCCCCAATACCCACGTAAGACAGATGCACAAGGTGGTGCATGGGTCTGGAGTTTGTTTGCAGCAGCTGGAAGCCCTGGAGCTTTCTCTCTCTCTCTCTCTCTCTCTCTCTCTCTCAAATAAATAAATAAAAAGTTTTTTTTCAAAAAGAGAGAGAAGAGAGAATACAGAGAGACCCAGGCAGGAACCAGATAAAGCCAGACTAGAGACATAGATTGGGTCATTTTAAAGGTTCTGAATGATAGCTGAGCTAACCAGCCCTGATGCCAAGGTTCAGGTTTAAATCTTCCAGGAATCTTAATTGGACTCTGGTTGAGTTTATGGAAAAACATATCTAGGAAACTCCTTTAAGCAGCAAGAGATAAGGAGAAGCCAGAATCTTCTCTGACCTCTAGCAAAGACTGCAGAGGCAGGCTCAAGGGCATTCTTGCTTTAACTTTTGGAGGCTCTGCTACTCCCTAACAGTGCCTCATTACTTTACAGGAATGCAGAGGTGAATGATGGCTCGGCCATTGAAAAGGCACTTGTTCACAAAACCTGTTGGCCTGGGTTTGATTCCCCAATATCCATGTAAAGCCAGATGTACAAAGTGGTACATGCATCTAGAATTCATTTTCAGCAACAAGAGGCCCTGACATGCTCCTGTGCTCTCTAAATTCATTCATTAATTCATTTTTTTAAATGACAGGCTACTGTCAACCAGTCCTGGTGGGGACGCATATGTAATCTGAGCTATTGCTGTGGGTGAGGCAGGCATATGGCTGGAGTCCAACAATTGGAGACCATCCTGGACAATACAGGGACATCCTGTAGAATGTCAGGACTCTTCCGCCAGTACTGTGCTTCACCAGTAGCAGCCCAAGGAGTTCATTTCAAAAACCTCCACTCAGGTATAGCCAGAGTTCTTGACTTCACAGCAGAAAAGACTTTCAAGCAGAGTCGGTGAGAGAGTTTGAAGCATAGATGGAATCACAAAATTCTTAGAAAGAGAGGCTCAAGGAAAGGATATGAGACCCTCAAGTGTGGGGGTGCACTTCTTGAAATGTCTTTACAGTAGCCACTTATATGATCTGGGTGTGTTATTAAACTACATCTCAAAAAGTTGCTG
Source organism: Orientallactaga sibirica (assembly GCA_036365145.1). NCBI lineage: Eukaryota > Metazoa > Chordata > Mammalia > Rodentia > Dipodidae > Orientallactaga > Orientallactaga sibirica. Next base: position 18,247,463 of record JAEOAD010000031.1, read on the forward strand.
AGAAACATAAATGAGATGATAAGTGATTCCTGATATGCATAGGGCAGGATTCCAGTTGCTAAGATGCAACTCTAGGTCCCAAGAACTACGTGGGAGGTTAAGATAGTTTTACTGTAAAGAGAACTTTAGAGTCATGAGAGATTCCCAGGAGACTGTGGGTTACAGCCAGGAAAGGAGGAAGGACACACCCTCAGGCATGGTTCATTGCTATTTTTACATTCTTATTTGAAAATATCTCCATATAAAAGGAATATTGCTTCTAATGTCGATGCAAACCACACAGCTCTCATCTCAAAGGGAATAAGTGATCATTTATTCTGGAATGAAATAGGAGTGACCATGGCCTGGAAACACAGATTTGGGTTATCCCAAATTCCATCTTCTAACATGTTAACTACTTCATGAAGTTTTTAACTTACAGAGCAAAAGAAGGCACTTTTCAAATACATAGATGGAAACATCAGGTGGGTGGGTTACAGCAAAGAGGGGAAATCTCTGCAATAGGCATGTAGGGTGGTTTGATTCAAGTGTCCCCCATAAACTTAGGTGTTCTGAATGCTAGGTTCCTAATGATGGAGATTTGGGAATTAACGCCTCCTTGAGGCACTGTATTGTTGGGAGTGGGCTTATGGATATTATAGCCAGTTTCCCTTGCCAGTGTTTGGCACACTCTCCTGTTGATGTTGTCCATCTGATGGTGGTGAGGAGGTGATGTCGTTTTCACCTGCCATCAAGGAGCTTCCCCTCAAGTCTGTAAGCCAAAATAAACCTTTTTTTCCTATAAGCTGTTTTTGGTCAGGTGTTTTCTGCCAGCAATATGAACCTGACTGCAACACCATGAGATGCGATCTGATACTATCCTTAGCATTTGAGTTGGTGGAACTAATGGTCCATCAGCACATTCTGAAAAGAATTCACCTGACCAACTGATAGTCGCAAAGATGTAGGTCAAACACAGAGGTGGGTTAAAGATAGCCCAAGACAATTTGGTTCTGAATCTGCAACCTATCTCTCCACAGTCTCGGAAGTTCTATCAGGCAATCAGCCTTGTAGATGTTTGAAGCAGGTGCAGCCACTTTACTGGAACTTTAGGCGACTCTAGATAAGCCATGTTCACAGCACATTTTGTTCACTGTGCTGCAAGTCTTGATTGTCAACTGGCCAGTGACTACGACCAGACTCCAGCACAAGGAGGCTTCTTTCTTTTCCCGTGCCTCCTTAATTTTCCCTGTTTTTCTATCCTCCATCAATTCCACCAAACAAGCATATAAATAAACGCAACTGTCTAGGAGCACAGGAGCTCAGGTTGGTCCCCTGAATTGACACTCCTTAGCTGGCTACATCTTCAGCACTTGAGGACCTCTGTCCCCGGCTCATTTACCTTTCTGTCCCTCAACCTCCACCCTATAAACAGCGGCTGAGAGGATCCATCCTGATGCTGCGGGCTCTGCTGCAGAGCAGGACATGGGCATGCATGGGATGAAGAGAGCCCATCTTCGCCCTAATCACCCCTGGGTATCAGAGATGAGGACCCTCTCAGAGCAACCCTTGAGTCACCTCTTGGGAGCCCAAGATCCCATTTTCTCAAGGAGAGTAAACACAAAGCTCCCTGGGTGATGACGTCCAAACACTGGGTCCTCATCATCACATGTATTAGGTCCCACTAGGTATTCTGCATTGCTGTAGATTCTAGGAATTGAGAAATGAACAGAAATAAATATTTTGCCCTCAGAGTGTTTTCTTGTAAGCAAGTTACAAAGACTATTATGTCAAATAAGAGATAAAACAAAACAAAATCCTGAGACTACACAGTGAATTCCAGGTCAGCCTGGGCTAAAACCAGGCCTCACCTAGAAAAAAAAAAAAAAAAAAAAAAAAAAAAGGCTAAGACAAAAAATAAAGCGGCCAGGCATGGTGGTACATACCTTTAATTCCAGCACTAGGGAGACTGAGGTAGGAGTATTGCTGTGAGTTTGAAGCTACCCTGAGACTGATTCCAGGCCAGCCTGGCCTAGAGCAAAACCCTACTTCAAAAACCAAAAAATAATAATAATAAAAAAAGGGGGCTAATATTTTATTTATTTATTTATTTATTTTGGTTTTTCAAGGTAGGGTCTCGCTCTAGTCTAGGCTAACCTGGAATTCACTATGTAGTCTCAGAGGGCCTCAAACTCATGGTGATCCTCCTACCTCTGCCTCCCAAGTGCTGGGATTAAAGGCGTGCACCACGCCCTGGTAGAGCTGAGATTTTAAACAAACTGTTACATTGTCATGTTGTAGGTAGGCAGACATTGGAGCTGGAGGTCATTGAAGGACAGACCCCCACCTGCTGCTCTGATAACATTAGAAAAGGAAACACAGCAATCATACCACTCCCTCCAGAGCCTGTCAATCACTCTTCTGCTCAAGGACCATCTCTCCCCTACAGACATGACATGCTAAAGAGGTGGAGGGGATAATTACCCCTTTAATTGAGATAGTATACTATATCTCCAAGATGCCCCTCCCTCAGAGATGTTGCTCACAGACTCCCTGCTGAGCCTGCCTGCTTTGTTGAGTTTTAACTGAAAAAAACATAATTTCCCCCCCCCTTCTTTCTCTTCTTTGGATGCCAACCAAAGCATGCTTACCCTGACACTTTGAAGTTTTTCCACATTTATATTTCTAGCCACAAGCTACATCCAGAAACTCTCCTTTTGAGGACCCCTCCAACTCTCTCAGGAGTCTTTTGATGTATTTTCCTTAATAAAAATCTACTTCTGCCTTCCTCACCTCCTTGTCTGTGTTCCTTAGTTTCTCTTTGGCATACAACATGAACTTGAGAGCCACTGACTTGTAGTGGCCTTGGTGACCACTGAATTGTCAAGCCCATCTGGGCCAAGAAAGGCCCATGGATGACATTGGAGCAACTCTATGAGGAAAGTGAGAATACTAAGCAAGGAGGAAGGGGAAATACCAAAGGTGGCCACAGGCACAAAGGCCCTGAGATGGAAGTAAAGCTCTTTTCTTGGCTGTTGCAATTACCTTCTTGTGGGGAAAACCCCAACCCAAAGCAGCTAAAGGGAGGAAGTTTCATTTTGGCTTACAGTCTCAAGGGGAAGCTTCATGATGACAGGTGGTAGCATGGCATGAGCAGAGGTTGGACATCACCATGATGCCCCCACATATGGAAAACAGCAGCATGAGAGCGAGCTGAACTCTGGCAAGATGGAGCTGGCCATAACAACCCTAAGCCCACACCAACAACACACCTCCTCCAGCAAGGCTCCACTTCCCAAATTGCTTTCAGCTGGGGACCAAGCATTCAAAACACATGAGTTTATGGGGGACATCAGATTCAAGCCACGTCATTGGCCTGAGCCTTTATAGAGCTCTTGATAACCATAGATGTTACTTAAGCTATTGGCACATAGGACTCAAGGTTTATTAATCTGTCCTTTAAAACATTACTTCTTAAAGGCCATGTTACCTTTTTCTGAAGTTTGTGTTTTATAAATTGCATATATAGCACATGGACAAAAATTCCTTTAAAATATGCATGGATATTTATGTGATTATAATGAGTATGTGAGTGTGTCTTTAAAGAATTATGGGCTGAAAAGTTCCTTGCTTCTCAGTTGATGTTTATTCCCAAAGTCAACATTAAGTTAAATGCTTCCTCTTTTTCTGTTTCTCAGTTTTGTATTTTGCTTAGGTAGACTGAAACTACCTCAAAACTAAAAAACATATTCTTCTAAACTTATTTCTAATATTTTTATCATTTTTGTTTAAACAGCATTGGGCCCGAGAGATTGCTTAGTGGTTAAGGTGCCTGCCTACAAAGCCTAATCCAGGTTTGATTCCCCAGTACCCATGTAAGCCAGATGCACAAGGTGGTGCATGCATCTGGAGTTCATTTGCAGTGGTTGGAGGCCCTGGCATAGCTTTTTTTTCCTCTCTCTCTCTCTTTCTCTCCCTATCACCTTTCTCTCTCACTTTCAGACAAATAAAAATAAATAAACAGTACCATGCTATGTATCACAGGCTAGCCTTAAACTCTCTATGTTCTTTCCACAGCCCTCCAAGTACTGGAATGTTTAACACAATCTGAATTCACTTAAACATATGGTGTAAGAATGGATCTAATTACATCTAAATGTGTTCTCAGGGCTGGAGTGATGGCTTAGCAGTTAAGGCGTTTGCCTGCAAAGCCAAAGGACCCAGGTTCGGTTCCCAGGACTCACGTTAGCCAAATGCACAAGGGGGCACACACATCTGGAGTTTGTTTGCAGTGGCTGGAGGCCCTGGTGCACTCTCTCTCTCTCCCTCTCTCTCTGTCAAATAAATAAATAAATAAATAAATAAATAAATAAATAAATAAATATAAAATCTAAACGTGTTCTCACACCATTAAATGGTATATTCTCCCTTCTTCAAAATTTGAATGATCTCCTTGAACATATATTAAACTCTCATATATATTATACCTTTTGTATTGCTAGTTCTACAACAATGTCACACATTTTGAATTACCATAGACTTACCACATATTTAGAGCTCTGAGAAGGCAAGTCTCAGAGAACCAGCTAGTTCAAGATATCTGATCTAGTAATAAGCAGCAATATCAATTAGCATCTTTGTGGTTTGGAATTTTCCCATCAAAGAACAGACTCTACTTCAGTGTTTTTGGAGGCAGGGGTCTTTTATGGATATTTTCCATGTCCTACAAATGTGAAACATAAATTCCTTGGTAGGTCTACCCTGTGATATTGCTGATGCTAGAGGGTTCTTATGAATAAGTTCCTTTTTGTTCTAATCACATTACACTAGCTATTGTTGATGAATGAAAACATTAGTTTGGGTGCATGCTAGTCTCATATTTAGCCACTTTTTTGAAGTCTGATGCCTTTTGGAAGTTGTAGTGATGTGAAATGTCCCCCATACCCTCATGTGATTGTGATTAAACCTCATACTTAAATCTCCAGCTGGTGGTGCCTTCAGTAGATGGAGCCTTGCTGGAGGAGGTGTGTGTCATTGAGGGTGAGCCTTGAGGTGTGATAGCTCAGCCCTGTTTGTCACTGCTAACAAACTCACTCTCCCTACTTCCTCTCTGTTGCTGTGGGGACGTGACACCCAGCTGTCTGCTCTTGCCATGATGAGACTTCCCCTCAAAACCGTAAGCAGTGTAAGCAGGAAATAAACTTTCCTTCCATAAGCTGCTTCTGGTCAGGTGTTTTTTTGTGTGTGTGTGTTTTTTGCGAGATAGGGTCTCACTCTGGCCCAGGCTGACCTGGAATTAACTATGTAGTCTCAGGGTGGCCTTGAACTCACGGCAATCCTCCTACCTCTGCCTCCCAAGTGCTGGGATTAAAGGCGTGCACCACCATGCCCAGCTTCTGGTCAGGTGTTTTGTCCCAGCAATGAGAAGGTAACTTCTACAGAATTAATTAGCATAGATTTTTCAGGTAGGTAATTGTTGCAGTCAGGTTCGCATTGCTGACAGAAATCACCTGACCAAGAGCAGCTTGTGGGGGGAAAAAGGTTTATTTTGGCTTTTAGACTTGAGAGGAAGCTCCATGATGGCAGGGGAAAACGAAGGCATGAGCAGAGATTGGATATCACTTCCTGGCCAACATCAGGTGGACAACAGGAACAGGACAGTGTGCCAAACACTGTCAAGGGGACACTGGCTATAATACCCAACAATACATTGCCTCCAAGAGGTGTTAATTCCAAAATCACCATCAGCTGGGAACCTAGCATTCAGAACACCTAAGTCTATAGGGGACACCTGAATCAAACCACCACATTCTGTCCCTGGCCCCCATAAACTGATAACCATACATGATTTAAAATGCAGTGCATTCATCTAACTTTAAAATTACCCATTTTTTTTTTATCATTCCCAATGATATTCAAACATTCCCATAGTCCAAGGTCTTTTAACTGAGCCATAATACAAAAAGACCCCCCCAAAAAAAAACCCTCAATGTCACAGAATAAACACTCACACTGCAAAAGATGGCATTGGGCTGGGCATGGTGGCACACACCTTTAATCCCAGCACTTGGGAGGCAGAGGTCGGAGGATTGCCTTGAGTTCGAGGCCACCCTGAGACTACACTGTGAATTCCAGGTCAGCCTAGACTAGAGCGAGACCCTACCTCGAAAAAAAAAAAAAAAAAAAAAAAAAAAAAAAAAAAAAAAAAAAAAAAGATGGCATTGGGCATAGTAAAGAAATATTCAACCAATACAAGATTTAAACCAGGGAAGCACCAAACTCTGTAGCCCCAAGTTCAACAACTCTAGTCAGTGACAAGTCTCTAAGCCAAATAATTCTAACCACTGACAAGTCTCCAGAATTCCAATTCAGCCTCTCCAGCTAGGCTACTCACAGCCTGGAAGACTTCATCCAGGACCAGCAGTTTTCCTTAGCAGCCATCTCATGGTCGCGGACTCTCCACTGGGTCTCCACTGCAAACCATGGTCCATCCTTACTGCTCCATTGGCTCTCCAAGCAGGCATCCAGCAAACCTGCTTCACACTGCCCATGGCTGTTTCCAAAACACAAGACCATGTTGCAAATTCAATGACCCTCTCCTTCCTGCATTTCTTATACTCCATAATACCATGTGGGGTGCCAATTTGTCAATCCAGGGGGGAATAAAGCAGACTCTGAAGAACGGGACATTCCTTCAGCATTCAGGCCCCTTCAAAATGAGTCTACATTCTTCCTGTTGCTCCAGTGCAGGTCAGCTTACCCAATCTCAAAGGTTGCAATCTCTCATATAATTGCAGCTGAACAGGTAGAAGTTTCAGCCCAAAGATTTCATTTCTTTGCTATATTCCTCTGCTCACACCAGTCCATTTCTACGCAATGCAACCCTGCACAAATTCTCAGGACATGAGCATCAGCAAGCCTCTCACACAAACTGCTTCTAGCCCAGTCCAAGCAAAGCTCTTTCTTACCCTCATAAGCCAAACCTCACAGTCCATAGTTCTTACTACATTCAGGTCTTTCAGCTCTGACCAGAATAGTCCATCAAGCTGTACTTACAGCACTGCAAGGCATCTCTCAGGCCAAGGTTTCAAATCCTTCCACATTCCTCTTGAAAATCAGCTCCAAAGGACCAAAGCCACACAGTCAGGTGTCTAGCAGCAACAACATTCTCAGCACCAACTTTACTGTTGCAATCAGGTTCACAGTGCTGACAGAAATCACCTGCCCAAGAGCAGCTTGTGCGAAAAAAGTTTATTTTGGCTTACAGACTTGAGGGGAAGCTCCATGATGGTGGGGGAAAATGGTGGCAGGAGAAAACGATGGCATAAGCAGAGGGTGGACATCACCCCTGGCCAACATAAGGTGGACAAAAGCAACAGAAGAGTGTGTCAAACACTGGCAAGGGGACACTGGCTATAACACCCATAAGCCTGCCCCAACAATACACGTCCTCCAGGAGGTGGTAATTCCCAAATCTCCAACAGCTGGAAACCTAGCATTCAGAACAACTAAGTTTATGGGGGACACCTGAATCAAACCATCACAGTAATCAAATTGTCCACAAATAAATTATTAGATTCCTAAGCCTTCCTCAAACTAACAGCCTCTCAGCATTCACTCTTCACACCAAAATTGCCCTTGGCTCTGACCAAAAATGAAAGAAAATGCCACTAATAATATATATTAAAAAGTAGGAGTTCTGCAAAGACCTGACTATTTATTGGTGTGGCCTCTTGTGTCCCAGGAAGACACTAATTACCACACTATCTATCACCTTTATCTAGCCTCACTTAATTACATAGGAACTTCCTCTGTATTAAGAGCACAACTGTTTGGGTCATTTCCGAGATATTTGTGAAAGCTGACAGAAAAATCCAGTAAATAAACAATAGGACTAGCAATCTCCTGTGTTTTAATGAGTAAACAAATCTTTGTTGTCACATTTGTTACTATTCAGTGAAGGAGATACTCTCTGTTAAAAAAAAAAAAAAATCCAATAAAACCCAGGGCTGGGGAGATGGCTCAATCGATAAAGTGTCCGCAGTACAAACATGAGGACCCAAGTTCAGATCCCAGCAACAAAGTACAGCTGACTGGACATGACAGCATGTCTCTGTAGTTCCAGTGCTGGAGAGGTGGACACAGGAGAATCCCCGAGGCTTGCTCGCTAGCCCAAAGGTGACCTCTAGGTTCAGCAAGAAGACAAAAATGCTTGCCAAGCAAGTGTGACCACTTGAATTCAAATCTGCAGAACGCAGGTAAAGCTGAACAGAGGAACACTGATGACTATAATCCCAGCTCCCAGCACACATCGGGCACGAGGGGAGGAAGAAACAAGAGAGTCACCAGAAAGCTCCCAGGCCAGCCAACTTGTAAAAGGCAGCAGTGAACAACATGAACGAGAGACCTTGCAAAAATAAGATGGAAGACAGGGACCAATGCCTGAAGTTCTCCTCTGACATTCACACTCATGCCATGACATGTACACTCACACATATGAACAGCACACACACACAAAGTAAGGTGAAGAGTGACACCTAACACCCACCACTAACCCCCACATGCACACACACACACTCATGTTCACTAAACACATGTGCACACCATACACACACTCTCTCTCTCACACACATGCACACGTGCCATGATAAACCAAGGTTTAACAAAAATAGAAAGGAAAGAATGACAGAAGAAAACCCTAGGCAAGTCTTTGTCCTATAACATCTAAGAAAACATTGTTTTATGATGTGTCATAGAACACTGCCAGGAATTTCAAGACACTAAATTTTAGGCAAAATAATTCAGAATTCATGATGAAGTGAAAAATCTAGTACCTTTAATTGGGCATGGTGGTCCTGTAATTCCAGCTGCTAATGAGGCCAAGACAGAAGGATCACTTAATGCCCAGGACTTCATAGCCAGTCTGGTCAACAGTGAGATCCCAGGTCAAAAAGAAACTTGGGGGCTGGAGAAATGGCTTAGCTGTTAAGGCACATGCCTGTGAAGCCTAAGGACCCAGGTTCAATTCTCTAGAGCTCACGTAAGCCAGATGTGCATGGTGGCACATGTATCTGGAGTTCGTTTGCAGTGGCTAGAGGCCCTGGTATGCCCATTCTCACACTCTCTTTCTCCCTCTCTCTGTCTCAAATAAATAAATAAATAAATACATAAATAAATACATAAATATAAAATATAAAAAAAAAAGAAAAAAAGAAACTTGGGGGTTGGAGAGATGACTAAGCAATTAAGGCATTTACCTGAAAAGCATAAGGACCCAGGTTCGATTCCTCAGTATCCACATAAGCCAGATGCACAAGGTGGCACATGCATCTGGAGTTCATTTGCAATGGCTAGAAGCCCTGGCACACCCATTCACTGTATATATATCTGCTTCTTTCTCTCTCTGTCAAGTAAATAAAACATTTTTTAAGAGGAAAGAAAAAGAAACTCAACATTTTCTTTACCAATTTCCTACAGAATGTTGAAAGTCAAGCACTGTAATTTTTTTAATTCTTTCTTTCTTTTCTTTCTTTCTTTCTTTCTTTCTTTCTTTCTTTCTTTCTTTCTTTCTTTCTTTCTTTCTTTCTTTCTTTGAGAGAGAGGGAGAGAGAGAGTGAATGGGTGTGCCAGGGCCTCTAGCCACTGCAAATGAACTCCAGACACATGCACCCCCTTGTGCATCTGGCTTACATAGATCCTGGGGAATTGAACCTGGGTCCTTTGGCTTTGCAGGCAAATGCCTTAACCGTATACCATCTCTCCCGCCTAAACATTATAATATAATCTCTAACTTCTTAATTTTCTGATTGCTTTAAGCAACATTTTATTTTACTTTTATAATTTATTTATTTGCATGTGTGAGAGAGAGTGTGTGGGAGCATTCCAGGGTCTTTTGCTGTTGAAAATAAATGCTCATCTACCTTTATGTGGTTGGTTAGGGAATTGAATCCAGGCTGATAAGCTTTACAAGCAAGTGCCTTTAACCACAAAACCATCTCCTCAGCCCACATTTTATTTTATTTATTTATTTATTTATTGGTCTTTTGAGGTAGGGTCTCACTCTAGCCCAGGCTGACCTAGAATTCACTATGTCATCTCAGGCTGGCCTTGAACTCTCTGCAATCCTCCTACCTCTACCTCCTGAGTGCTGGGATTAAAGGCATGCAACACCATGCCCAGCTTATTTATTTTTTGAGAGAAGGTCTCATGTAGTCCAGGCTGGTGTGGAAATTGCTATGTAGTCAGCATAACCTTGAGCTTCTGATCCTTGTGCCTCTGTCTCCAGTTTCAAGTGCAGGGATTACAAACATACACCACTACACTCAGTTTATTTATTTATTTATTTATTTATTTATTTATTTATTTATTTATTTTTTGTGTGTGTGTGTGTTTATTTGAGACAGAGAGAATGGGCATACCAGGGCCTCTATCCATTGCAAATGAATTCTAGATGCTTGCACCACCTTGTGATTTGGTCTTATGTGGGACCTGGAGAATCAAATCTGGGTCCTTAGGCTTTGTAGGCAAATACTTTAACTGCTAGCCAATCCTGCACTCAGTTTTATACAGTGATGGAGACTGAACCCAGGGCCTCACAGCACGCTACTTAAGCACTCTATCAACTGAGCTACATACCCAGCCCTAAGATAGTTTTAAATGTTTGATTCCAAGTGTTATAAAAGCACCAAAATATTAATTTCTTTTTAAATATCTTATTTATTTGTTTGCAAGAGAGAGAGGGAGGCAAGCACCTTAACCACTAAGCCATCTCTCCATCCCAGCATTAATTTTTTTTTTTTGAGGTAGGGTCTCACTCTAGCCCAGACCAGTATTAATTTTTAAATAAGTAAGTGCTATAAGCATTTGAAAGGCATGCTTTAGTTGGCAGTTTAGAAATATGAATGTATGGCATCTAAAATCTCCAAGAACACACAGCAGAGCTTCAGGGCCCTTACCTAGCTGGTGCTAACACCCTTCCTCACCATGTCCCACGCAACAGCTAGCAACTCCATGTTGAGGAGGAGAAAGAAGGCAGTCATCTCTAAGTCAAATAGGAAAAAAAATAACAATTCAGTTAGTTAATTCCTAATAAAATCATAAGCAGTATAATTTTGGACACAATAGTATTTGCCATATTTATTCAGGGTGCTCTTCCAGATGCCTACATTACTTTGTGAATTTGGCCTTATGTGTGTACTGGGGAATTGAACCTAGGTTGTTAGGCTTTGCAGGCAAGCACCTTAACCACTGAATCAGCTCTTAAGCCCCCGTTTTCTTTTCTTTTTGTTTCTTTCCTTTCTTTTTTTCTTTCTTCTTCATCTTCTTCTTATTTATTTATTTATTTATTTTTTGAGGTAGGGTCTCACTCTAGCACAGGCTGACCTGAAATTCACTACTTGGTCTCAGGCTGGCCTTGAACTCACAGCAATCCTCTTACTTTTGCCTCCTGAGTGCTGGGATTAAAAGAGTGCACCACCACGCCCAGTTCTTCTTTTAACTTTTTTAATTTATTTGAGAAAGAGAGAAAAAGAGGCACAGAAAAAGAGAAAGAGAGTGAGAGAAAGAGAATAGGCATGTCAGGGCCTCCAGCCACTGCAAATGAACTCCAGATACCTGCTCTTCCTTGTGCATCTGGCTTACATGGGTCCTGGGGAAAGGGACTGAGGTCCGTTGGCTTTGCAGGCAAAGCCTTAACCGCTAAGCCATCTCTCCAACCCCAGCTCTTCTGTTGTAATTGTGCAGTAGTGACTACTTATCTGTGGGGAGCTCTGAGTACAAATATAAAACAAAGGATCATACCAAGCCATATATATATATATAGTATTTTATACATTCAGACCTGTGCTAAAGTTTAATTTATTTAATTAATTGATTTAATTTACAAGGCTCAGTGAGAGATTATCAGAATAATAAATAATAAAACATAACAATATACTATAATAGACTTCACATCATTCTTCCTTGGGGCCATTATTAAGGAAAATAACGGTTACATAAACACAAGGATTGTGATATATATACAATCCATTTCATATCCAAGACAACTACTGAGTGACATAGGGGCAGGCAGCATATAAAGAATGAATACACTGGACACAGGCATGGCTCATGTCCAGGTAGGACAGAGCAGAACAATAACAAGATTTTATCCCATTACTTGGCACAATGTGCAATTTAAACCTATACATTTGTACCAGTTAGGGTTCTCTAGAGGACCAGAATCAATAGAAAGAATTTGTATTATAAAGGGAATTTACTAGATTATCTTATAGGGTATGAGCTAGGGCAGTTCAACAATACCTGTCTGTATGCTTGAGCTTCAAGGAGCCCAACAGCTACTCAGCACACAAGGCTGGATGCCTCAGCAGGCCCAATCCAGTAATGAAGGCCTGGAAGCATCCAGAGCTGCTGGTCTCCAGTCCACACTGGAAGGCTGAGGTAACTCAGTTCCAACATCCCCAAGGGATAGCTGAAATGAGACGGACACATGCACAAATTAGTAGTAAGGGCAGCCAGGCCAAAAGTGTGCACCGACAGTTAGCAGGAACAGAAAAGGGCTGCGTCCTCTCAGAGGGGCTTTCTATATAGTCCACACCGGAAGGACTGCCCACTCTGGAGGAAGGACTTCCTCCCTCAGTTAATCCTTCCATGAAACGGCCTCACAGACCTGCCCAAGAGGTATGTCTCTTACTTGATTCCTAATCAGATCAAGTTGACAACAGAATTTAACCATCACAGCATGGTTTATTTTCAGAATTTTTTTTTTTTTGGTTTGGTTTTTTTCAAGGTAAGGTCTCACTCTAGCCTAGGCTGACCTGGAATTCACTCTGTAGTCTCAGGGTGGCCTCAAACTCACAGCAATCCCCCTACCTCTGCCTCCCAAGTGCTGGGACTAAAGGAATAAACCACCACGCCCGACTCTTTTTCTTTTTAAAATTTTCATTCATTTACTATTTCCAGGCAACCAGTGACCACAAGTATAGGAAATGGAGGAAAGCAGATGTGTTGGTAGAAAGGTGCTACTCTATCCCCTTACTCAGCTTACTCAAAATTTGTACCATTATTGCATGCCATAAGATCACTCCATCAGCAGTTATATCATGTTTCCCATGAGAGAAATATTAAACTCTAGTGAAAGATTTTGCAAAGTACAGCTCACAGCTCCAACCCATTATCTATTTTTGTAAAGCCTGAGAGCCAAAGATAGTCTCTATGCCTGTCAATAGTTGAAAAATATCAAAAGAGGACTTCATGACCTGTCAATATTATGTGAAATTCTAAATTCAGCACCCATAAATAATGACTGGAACACAGCCACATCCCTTGATTTGTGTATCGTTCATGGTGGCTTGCCTGCTACCACAGCACAGCTGGAGACCTATGCCAGAGACAGTGTGCACCACAAGCCCAAAATACTTTTTTTGCAGCTTTATAACTTTGATATTCATCAGCTGGTTCTGATCCACATTGACAGCCTGTGGAGTTTTTAACATGGTGACAGGGACAGAGGTTACCAAAGCATAAAGTTCATTTGCGGAATCTTCATCCTTTCTATGTTTTCTGGGCAAAGGCTACACTTTGGGACAGTCCTTATTCCTTTGGCTCAGGAAGTTTGGTTGAATTCCTTATCTCCTTCATAGCAAATTTCCAGACTTCTTTAAGTGCCCGAGTTTAGGTGCCAGGGGAGAACGCTTCTTCAAGCCCACTCTTAGAGATGCTTGTGACTGTTGATGGTGTATTCTTAGGTCGCCACCTCATTGGTGGTAAAGCCCTCTTCTTCTTGCCCCTCTTCTCGGTGGCAGCCACTGTCTGGTGATAGGGATGGTGGGAGGGGAAGTCATATACAACACTTTCCAGAAACAATGTACTAGCTGCCCCTGCCAAGGTAAGAGTCGTGAAGGAGAATAGAAAAAAAGCTCGCTTCTTTTAGGCAATTACAGTTAGAAATTGAGGCCCAGAGAAAACCAGGAGATGCCACCCTACATGCCACCTCATCCTGACACATGAACAGCACTCTTGGCAGAAACGGAACTCGTATCTGATCAAGACTGATTGATCTACAGTGCCCCCTTGTGTCCACAGCCTAGCACTCTACCTAGATAGATGGCCCAAATGGACTGGCTCTGGGATCCGCCCTCCAAATCTACAAGCCAATCTGGTCTTCCCCTTGCCTATAAAGGCTGCTGCCTTCTTCCTGAGCTAGCTCCAGCCCCACTCCACTGTCTGTGCTCCTCTGCCCTGCCTCTCTTCACGGGGCTACAGGGATACATCTGAGTCTGGCTTCCCCCTGCTGGCTGGGTGGGGAGAGAGTAAAACTGTTTCTTGGTCTGGGGGAACTCTTATGCTTGCCACTGCTTGTGCTTTATAGTTCGGGGTAACTTCTCACTTTGGTTACGTGCATGATTTTCCTCCAGTCTCCTATCTACCACGTGTGTCTTTCCCTCACACCCAGATCTACCATTTGGGTGCTTCCATAACTCACTGCATGGTTGCTTTCACTAACTCTAGGTCTACTACCTGTGTGATTTGTTTTTTTCATTTTAAATTTATTTATTTATTTATTTATTTATTTATTTATTTATTTATTTATTCATTTCAGAGAGAGATGGGAGGGGGGCCGAATGAATGGGTGTGCCAGGGCCTCTAGCCTCTGCAAACGAACTCCAGATGCATGTGCTGACATGTGCATATGGCTTACATGGGTTCTGGGGAGTTGAAACCTAGGACCATATGCTTTGCAGACAAGTGCCCGAAGAACTAAACCATCTCTTCAGCCTGTAATTTCTTTAAACTCAGGGTACCCATGAGTATAAATTTCCTCATTACTCATTTCTCCTCTGGATTTCTTGGTCTCTACTTTAATATTTTCCCTCTTATTTTTCCTTGAGCCTAACCATTTGCCCTCTTAACTTCCTCCACGGGAAAGCGCATGGCAGATGCCATGTGTGTTCCTTTTAAGTCTCCCTACATATATGTCTAAGTTCTAACCTCCATGTGCTTGTGGCTCTCCTTCAGTCTTTTTTTCAGTCTTTCTTTGAAAGCCTCAGCCTAACTCCCCTCCACATGCTTGCGGCTCTACTCGTCCCATTCCTCCCTCAAAAGAAAAAACCCTCAATTTCTCTTAAATGAACCTTATGAGCGTGTTTCCTACTTCCCACGTGTTTATGACTCGACTCCAGCCTTCCTTCCTAGATCCCAATCTCCCTTAAATAAACCCCATAATTTGTGATTTCTCCCTAAGTAAACTTAATCCATAATGTGTCCTTCATGAATCTGTCTTTACCAAATCTTTGTTAAAGGTAGGACAGAACCCAAACTTAGGGTTAATAAATTTGGTTTTTCTTTTCTTTTCTTTTCTTTTCTTTTCTTTTCTTTTCTTTTCTTTTCTTTTCTTTTCTTTTCCTTCTCTTCTTTCTTTCTTTCTTTCTTTCTTTCTTTCTTTCTTTCTTTCTTTCTTTCTTTCTTTTGTTTTTCGAGGTAGGGTCTCACTCTAGCCCAGGCTGACCTGGAATTCACTATGTAGTCTCAGGGTGGCCTCAAACTCATGGCGATCCTCCTACCTCTGCTTCCTGCGTGCTGGGATTAAAGGTATGCACCACCACACCCAGCTTAGGTTAATAAATTTGGGAGACCCCTCATGAACCCCCAAATCCTGCATCAGTAGGGAAGAGTGACTCAAATTTTTCTTTGCTGGAGTGACATTTGGGAGATTCAGTTTGTGCTTTGACAAGAAGCAGTTTGGCGATGGGTTGTCTGTTTGACAGTAGAGATAAGTAGGGAATCTAGAAGCAGAGATGTTTGACAAGGCGGAGTACTGTCATTATTTTTGAAATGACTGCTGCTTCCTGATGACTTCTTTTTCCCACTCCCAAAGGAATTTGACCAGCTTGATGAAATTTTATTAATGTCAACTGTGCATAATGCACTGGATGGTACGAGAAGTTTGTTAGAGACAACAAACAAACCTTTTAAATCCCTTTGCTTGCTTAAGCAGGAAGCCACCACTTGCCAATAAGAAAATTCAAACAGGCCAGGCATGGTGGCACACTGTGAGTTAGAGGCCACCCTGAGACTACGTAGTGAATTCCAGGTCAGTCTGGGCTAGAGTGAAACCTTACCTTAAAAAAACAAAAGAAGAAAGAAAGAAAGAAAGAAAGAAAGAAAGAAAGAAAGAAAGAAAGAAAGAAAGAAAGAAAGAAAGAAAGGGAGAGTGGAGGGAAGGAGGGAGGGAGGGAGGGAGGGAGGGAAGAAGGAAGGAAAAAGGGAAAGAAAGAAAAGGAAAGAATTTTCAAACAGATCCCACAAAGTTTCATGTTTGGTTCAAAATGTGAAATATCTGAGGTCTTGGGATCTAATGATCTTGGCACCCCACGTCTGCTATCCCCCTGGGGAACATATGTGGCTCATGGCTTGCTTCCTGGTTCACTAAGAGGGCTGCACCTTACCCCCTTAATCCCAGAGTCAAATATGAGAACAAATCTCTTCCTCTGGGGACTAACTTACAAGGAAGAACATTGTGCTTTCTGTTAAATAAAACTCTTCCCTCAACTTGCCGTCTTCATTCTCAGGCTTACTGTATTTCATCGGCCTAACAATTGTGTTTGACATCAGCAATTGTTAGAGGCCATTTGTTTTTACAGTGGAATAAGAAATAAAAGTGCAGATGGAAGATCTCAAAATCCAGACTTCCCTGAGCTGTTTTCATTTTAGAGAGTGGGAATGTGGTAGGACTTTTTTTTTTGCAAGTGGTATGAATACAATAGTAGATGTGTCATTTTAACTATGTAAAAATAGTTTATATCATTTAGGGGCTTTTGAGATTCATTACAAAGCTTGAGAAAAACCTCAGGGCAGAATAAAAATAAGTGAATTATGGGAGAGTAAAAGCTCCAGAACTAATTAGTTTAAGGCAAAATAAGAATAGCTTCTGTCAAATTTCCAAAACACACACACAACACACACACACACACACACAAATTTAAGCTGAACATGGTGGCATGTATCTATAATCTAAACTTTCTGGAAGATTAGACAGTTGGAATCATTTGAGCCCAAGAGTTCAGAGCCAGCTAGGCAATACATAAAGACCTTGCCTAAATAATAATAAGAATAATAAAAATGGCATCATTATCAGACTAATAGTACTGTTCAAAACTGGTATTCTTAGTTTTTTCTAAGAATAGTTAAGAAACTTAGTGAACATGAGGTATGATCCCTAGGCTCTATTAGTAAGTGGTGATGTCAGCACTTGCCACTAGCAGCAACCACCTTGACAAGCACTACTATTTTGTTTTTGTAAATTTTATTTACTGACAATTTTTAAAAATATTTATTTTATTTGAGAGAGAAAGAGAGTGAGTATGAGCATGCCAGGGCCTCTTGCCACTGCAAACAAACTTCAGACACATGTGCTACTTTGTGCGTCTGGCTTTATGTGGGTCCTGGAGAATCAAACCTGGCCATCAGACTTTGCAAGCAAGTGCTTCTAACCACTGAGCCATTTCTCCAGCCCCCAAATGATAATTTTTTAAACAGTCTCACAACTCAAACTCCTTATATAGCTCAGATCCTGTTATTGGCAATTTTATACATGTATATAATGTGTTTTGATCATATTCACCTCCAATTACCTTCTCTTACCCTCTATACTGAACTCTATCTTCTTCCCAATTAGTCCCATTTCTTTGTTCCTCTCCCTTCCTCTCTTTCTCTCTCTCTTTGTGACCCACTGGGGTTAATTAGGAGTGCTTACATGAGCATGGCTAGGATTATTTACCAGAGCACGGGCAATATACCCAGTGGCTATACCACTGAAGAAATGGTGGTCTCCTCCTCCCCCAGCAACCAGTAACTGCCAATAATTCCTCAGGGAAAGATGGGGCTTCCTGAGCTCCTCCACCATCCGTGACAGAATGTTGATGGGCCCAATCTTGTACGGGTCTTGTTCAGGCAATGAAACTTATTGTGAACACATGAATTCAATGAATATGTCATGTCCAAAAGACAGCTTTCCACAGTACTTCTCCCCAATCTCTGGCTTGTACATTTCTTCTGTTCCCCTCTTCCACAGTATTCCCTGAGTCTTGAACAGAGTGACAGAGATGCTTTGTTTAAAGTGGGCCACTCAGCAGTCACTTTTTCTCAGCACTCTGATAAATTTTGAGTCTCCTCAGTAGTTGATGCTCAATGCAAAGAGGCTTTTCTGACCAAAGCTGAGAGCAGCACTAATCTATGGGCATAAACATGCATTTTTAAAGAAACATATTCATTGATAATTTTTATACATATTCAGTACATTTTAATCATAAGCCCCTCCCATCCTCTGAACCCTTTCCTTCCTTCCTCTTTCTCTCCCTTCCTTCCTTCTTCTTTCTTTCTTTCTTTCTTTCTTTCTTTCTTTCTTTTTTCTTTGTTTCTTCTTTCTTTCTTTCTTTCTTTCTTTCTTTCTTTCTTTCTTTCTTTCTTTCTTTCTTTCTTTCTTTCTTTCTTTCTTTCTTTCTTGTTTATTGAGGTTGGTGTCTCCCCAGCCCAGGATGACCTGGAATTTACTCTATAGTCTCAGGGAGGGTAGCCTTGAACTCATGACGATCCTCCTACTTCAGCCTTCCAAGTGCTGAGATTGAAGGTGTGGGTACCACATCCAGCTCCCCTTTCTTATTTCCAACTAGTCCTTCTTCTACTTTGATGTCCTCCCCCCCCCTTCTCCCACCATCAATAATGGAATATTAATGAATTCAATACTGTGTAGGGCTTGTGCAGATAAACAACAGTTGCAGTGAGGTCATGAATACAATGTACACATCATGATGATGAAAATACAATTTTACAAATATTACTTTTCTCTATCTGACTCATATTCTTTCTGCCTCCTCTTCTGCAGTGGTCTCTGAGCTTTGGCAGATGTGGAAGAGAAATCTCATTTAGTGCTGAACACTCAACAGTCAGTTATTCTCAGTGTTATGATGAATTTGGATCTCCCCAGTAGTCAACTGCAAAAAAAAGCTTTGCTGGGGCTGGAGAGTTGGCTTAGCGGTTTGATTCAGATGTCCCCCACATACTTAGGTATTCTGAATGCTAGTCTCCCCCGCTGATGGGAATTAGAAATTAAAGTCTCCTGGGCTTGAGAGATGAGTTAGCGGTTAAGGCACATGCCTGGAGTTCATTTGCAGTGGCTAGAGGCCCTGGTGCACCCATTATCACTCTCTGTCTCTAATAAATAAATAAAAATTTTAAAAGTCTTTAAAAGAAAGAAAGGGGGAGAGAGAGAAAGAAAGAAATTAAAGTCTCCTGGAGGCAGTGTATTGTTGAGGGTGGGCTTATAGGTATTATAGCCAGTGTCCCATTGCCAGTGTTTGGCACACTCTCATGTTGCTATTGTCCACCTTATGTTGGCCAGGGGGTAATGTCCACCCACTGCTCATGCCATCATTTTTCTCCTGCCATTATGGAGCTTCCCCTTGAGTCTGTAAGCCAAAATAAACCTTTTTTCCCCAACAGTAATGTTGGTACCGAAGAGTGATGTCATTTGCTGCTAGACACCTGACTGTGTGACTTTGGCCTTTTGGAGCTGATTTTCAAGAGGAATGTGGAAGGATTTGAAAGCTTGGCTTAAGAGACACCTTGCAGTGCTGTAAGTACAGCTTGATGGAGTATTCTGGTCAGAGTTAGACTTGAATGTAGTAAGAACTATGGACTGTGAGATTTGGCTTAAGAAGGTGAGAAAGAGCTTTGCTTGGACTGGGCTAGAAGCAGTTTGTGTGAGAGACTTGCTGTTATTTATGTGTCCTGAGAAGTTGTGCAGGGGTGCTTTGTGTGGAAAAGGACTAGTGTGTGCGGAGGGATATGGCACAGAAAGAAATCTTTAGGCCAAAACTGATGTGTGTTCAGCTGCAATTAAGAGATTACAACCTTTGAGATTGGGCCAGCTGACCTGCATTGGAGCAACAGGAAGAATGTAGACCTTTTGAAGGGGCCTGAATGCTCAAGGAGAGTCCTGTTCTTCAAAGTCTGCTTTCGTCCCTACCTGGATTAACAAATTGGCACCCCACCTGGCATTATGGAGTATAAGAAATTCAGGAAAGAGAGGGTCATTGAATTTTCAATGTGGTCTTGTGTTTCGGAAATGGCCATGGGCAGTTTGTAGCAAGTTTGCTGGATGCCTGCATGGAAACCTGATGGAGCCATGAGGATGAACCATGGGTTGCAGTGGAGACCCAGTGGAGATGCCAGGACCACAAGATGGTTGCCAAGGAGAGCTGCTGGCCCCAGATGAAGTTTTCCAGGACTGTGGGTGGCCCAGCTAAAGGGGTAGAATTGGAACTTCAGAGATTTGTTGCTTGTTATAATTATGGGGCTTGGAGATTTGTCACTGACTAGAGTTGTTGGACTTGTAGGTACAGAGTTCGATGTTTATCCTGTTCAAATCTCATATTGGTTGAATATTTCTTTGCTATGCCCAATGTCATCTTGTGCAGTGAGAATGTTTATTCTGTGCTGTTATGGATTTTGGGGGGGATTTTTTGGTATTATGGCTCAGTTAAAAGATCTTGGACTTTGGGAATGTTTGAACATCATTAGGATTGATAAAAATTATGGGGACTTTTAAAATTGGACTGAATGCATTGTATTTTTTTTAAATTTTTCATTTTTATTTATTTATTTGAGAGTGACAGACTGAGAGAGAAAGAGGCAGAGAGAGAGAGAATGGGCATACCAGGGCCTCCAGCCACTGCAAACAAACTCCAGATGCGTGCGGCCCCCTTGTGCATCTGGCTTACGTGGGTCCTGGGGAATTGAGCCTCGAACCGGGGTCCTTAGGCTTCATAGGCAAGCGTTTAACTGCTAAGCCATCTCTCCAGCCCAATGCATTGTATTTTATATCATGTATGGATATCAGTTTATGAAGGCCAGTGGCAGAATGTGGTGGTTTGATTCAGGTGTCCCCCATAAACTTAGGTATTCTGAATGCTAGTCTCTGCAGCTGATTGCAATTCGAAATTAAAGCCTCCTGGAGGCAGTGTATTGTTGGGGGCGGGCATATGGGTATTATAGCCAGTGTCCCCTTACTAGTGTTTGGCACACTCTCCTGTTGCTATTGCCCAATCTTATGTTGACCAGGGGGTGATGTCCACCCTTTGTTCATGCCATCATTTTCCCCTGCCATCATGGAGCTTCTCCTTGAGTCTATAAGCCAAAACAAACCCTTTTTTCCCCACAAGCTGCTCTTGGTCGGGTGATTTGTGCCAGCAACATGAACCTGACTGCAACAGTGGTTAAAGCACTTGCCTGTGAAGCCTAAGGACCCATGTTTGACTCTCCAGATCCCACATAAGCCAGATGTACAAAGGTGAGGCAAGTGCAAGTTGGCACAAGTGTCTGGAGTTCAATTGCAGTGGCTGAGGCCCTGGTGTGCCAATTCTCTCTCTCTCTCTGTGTCTCTATCTCTAAAATAATTTATATATATATGTAATTATATATGTATATGTAATTATATATATGTAATTATATATGTATGTGTAATTATATATATGTAATTATATATATGTGTGTGTAATTATATATATGTGTGTGTAATTATATATATATATGTAATTTTTTATATATATGTAAAAATATATATGTAAATATATATATATGTAAATATATATATATGTCTAAAGAAGCTTCTTGGACCAAAGATGAAAGCAGCACTTATCTATGAGCATAAACATAAATATTTAGAGGGCAACTTGATGGAAACAACATGTCCATTTAGCCAAGCAGTAATAGTAGCTTTCTAGGTCCTATGACCTCCCCAGCCACAGGCTAATTCACTTCCTTATGTCTCTGGTGCCATCCCGTTGTTCTTGGTGACTCCATTTTGGGAAATTGTCCCACCTAACATTCCGGCCTTTTGTTAATGATGAGACGAAGGTTAATTTCTTCATGCTGACCATACAGGTGATAAGTTCTTATGGAAGAGGCTGGATAATGTGGTGGATGGGTCTCCCTTCAGGGCAGGTGATGAGGAGGCAGTTCCATGGTGGCTAGCGGTGGCTGAGTGGTGAGATCGATAGTGAGCATCCTCCGTCAGTGTTAGTGTAGCATGGTGTTATGACTTGGTCCTGAATGAAACAGAGACTTCTCTCGTACCATCTCTGTTTTGAGCTGGCTTTGGGGCAGTCGCTGGAGACATCTGTTATAGAGAAGGTGAGGGAGATGGGCTCTGTACACCCGTGAGAAGATAGAAGGAAAAATTGAGGAGCTTGTTATTCTTGTCAACAGCTATGACATCAAAATGCCAAGTACAAGAGAAGATGAGCACTCAGAGGCAGGAATAAAAGGCTTGGAGCAAAAGAGAGGGGACTGGGGCATCCGTGTATTCAAGAGGAGCACTATGGGATCAAGGGAAGAGTAGGAACACAAGAGCGTTTAAGTTTGAGAGTGTCCCTTGGGGGGGGGTGGTGTACTTATCCCTGGATGAGGTAGGGTAAGGGCTAAGGAAGGAGGGGGCCCAAGGAATAGCTCTGATTCTGCCTAAGGCAAGTGGGAGGATCTGGGGTCAGGGTAGGTGAAGTTAATCAGGGACAGACAGAGGCAGAAGGCATGTTAGAGTTTAGAACTGTAAGTCAGCATCAGACAGGAGAGCCTATTAGTCTGAATGATGGTTTATATTGTAGTTATATTTTGTAGTTATCATTTTCTAATTAGGTGATTAAGACCATGTAGGCTGCCAGAATTAACTGTATATTTTGGAGGTCAATAATGGCACTGTAGGAGAGACTTTTAGAGACCTCTGAGGAGTTCTATGACTCTCAGCATTGTCATCTGCTAGGATAAGTCAAGGCTGTGCTGACCAAGTGGCCCTCCCTCTTTGGGGAAGCCTGGAGGACTGATTTTCCTCCAATGTGATTCTCCTGTTGCAGAGACACTGACTTGGAATTATCTCTGGGTCTCTATATCCTCTCTGATCAAGAAGACAGGTAACTTGCCAGAAGCTTTTATTGACTTTACCATAAGACTTTTAATAAAAGGCTTTTTGAAATAACTTTTTTTTGTTTTGTTTTGTTTTGTTGTGTTTTGTTTTCTGAGGTAGGGTCTCACTCTAGCTCAGGCTGTCCTGGAATTCACTATGTAATCTCAGGGTGGCCTCAAGCTCTCAGCGATCCTCCTACCTCTGCCTCCCAAGTGCTGGGAATAAAGGTATGCGGCACCATGCCCGGCTAAAATAACTTTTTTATAAAAGAGTAGACCAGAGTTGAGTTATACTATTTAACTAGAATAAGCATAGATAGATTTTATCATTTATTGATTTTATTAATAGCTAAAACATCATGTTCTTTGTATAAACCAAATTACAATATTCTGATATCTGGAAAAGTCTGAAATTAACAAAAAGGTAGAGTTCACATTTTTATGGCACATAGGCTACAGATAGTAAACTATGAACAAAAGATCGGCTAACAGAATCAAAGTAAACAAGAAATCTATATTATGTAGTAACATTTTTGGCTTAAATATGAAGACATGAAAAATTTTACAATTTTTAAAGTTCATCAGAATTGGGATACCTTTATATATATATATATATATGTAGAGAGAGAGATTTAGCACTTTTTTTTTTTTCATTTTTAAAGGTAGGATCTCACTCTAGCCCAGGTTGACCTGGAATTCTCTCTGTATTCTTAGGGTAGCCTCGAACTCATGGCAAAGTTTCTTATAACTTTCCTGAAACACTTTTTTTTTAAATATGAAAGCAGATTTGAACATTATTAGAAATTTTAGAAATTTTCTTACAAACTCAGTATAGCGTACATCTAAATTTAAACATAAATCTTGAGGTAATTGTCTGTTGGTAGTTCCATAGACTCACAGAGAGATAAAGTAAATGTAAAAACAGTTTCAAATTCCTATGAGAAGTCCCCATCTGTTCACAGTGACTTGGCTTTCACCCATAATCATGCTGGGGCCAGGATCCTGAGATTCCCTGTGCCTGCAGCCCCCTGGCTCTGCAGGGCAAGGAAGCTAAGAAAGAGTCATTAGGGATTTTCCTGGGGCAGCATAAACCCCAGAGAGATCTGTGTCTTGTCTCTCTGTCCAACAATGAGATGTGTGTGTTAGGCTTCCCTCTTACTCCCAGGGCCACCAGGTCATCTACAGATCAAGCCCTTCAGGGGAAGCACTAAGTAACACATTACAGGTACATCTGATGGACTGACCCCAAAGTCAAATTATTTTTGATCTACTTTTGTCCCTGGGGAATACAGTGGGACAGCATAACTACCCAATTACTTTCAGAGTTTCTTCTGGGGGACACTCAACAGTAAAGGTTGGTCATGCCATCTAGTATAGTGGGCTTGGTGGAGAACATCCCCCACAATGAAATGGCACTGCTCAGAACAGAAATGATTCTACAGCCTTAGGGCTCTGAGCCACATATATACTCACACACGCACACATTCATTTCAAGTACACTTTTCATATAGACTCCAGACAACCATTTTCCCTCATTCATTCATTCAGAAGCTAAGTATTTTTATTTTAAATTTTTATTCTATTTACAACTCTGGAGACAAAAACCAAACCTTGTTAGTGGGAGCATGATAGAGCAGAGAGAAGGCCATGAACTCAGAGTGAAAAATGCCTCAACATAGGGTATTTTGGACCACTTGCCTGTACGTTGGCAGAAGTTTTTTTTTTTTTTTTCCTTCAAAGTAGGGTCTCACTCTGGCCCAGGCTGACCTGGAATTAACTATGTAGTCTCAGGGTGGCCTCGAACTCATGGCTATCCTCCTAGCTCTGCTTCCCGAGTGTTGGGATTAAAGGCGTGTGCCACCACACCAGGCAAGTTTTTTAAATCGGTGAGAATTTGGAAATCAAACATACTGTATTTAGGCCATTTGGACCCATTGTCCAGGTTATATTGTGGCCAGGCAGAGTTGCAGAGAAAGATCAGATGATGAGGTTTGATGTCATCCAAGAGTCATAGAGGTTTAAGTTCTTAAAGAGACAGGGAAAGAGCAAAACAAGGGTGAGAGAAAGGAACCAGGGCTTAAGCTGGTTTCCACAGAACACCAGTATGACCCCCTGGCCCATTAGGAGAAGCCTGCACCTCGCACATGGGCTGAGGCCATACAGGTCGCCACTGTCAGCTTTTTGGCCTGTTAGTGGGCAAGGTGGGCACCTGAGCTCCTGATGGCAAAAGCAGCTGACAGTGAAAGATGAGGCCTCAGGAGGGAGAGGGAGAGTGTTCCAAGATGGTGCAACTGAACCAAAAGGTGCCCCATTGGGTATGGTAGTCTAGAGAGTGAGAGACCCCAGGTGTCAAGTGTGTGTGTTTCTCAAGACCTGGGATTGGGGCCCAGAAGCAGGTGAGGGGTGTATAGCCTGCACAGCCAGCACAGCTTCCATGAGGAGGGATTAAACCCAAGAACAGGCCAACCCAAGAGGGGCACTTACTGAGAAGGGAAGAAGAACCAGGCCGAATTGTGGTGGGTGTGAAAGCCGGTATCAGGCAGAGATGGTCTGAAGCCTTCAGAGCGTCAGCAGTAGCTCAGAGGTCTGGTCAGGTGAAAGAAAGTCTGGCCGCCCAAGAGGGCAACCAGAAGCCTCTTATCCGAGTCAGGGCACCAGATGTAAGGTTTGTGACCAAGACCACACAGACCACTCTGAGGCAGTGATCCTAATTAAAAGAATGGATTTTTTTTTTTCCTAAATTCAGGGGCCAATTAAATAGTTGTGACCATATGGTCAGCTCTACACACAGGACATACAGAACTAGAAACTGTAGGGTGTGGTATTTTAGCCCTGCCTGCTCCCTTGGCCCCATTCAGATAGGAAAAGGGTATTATGAAGTTTTTTTCTTCTTACTACACAGCTGTTCAAAAACAGTATTTTTAATAAAAGAAAAGATGTATTTTAATGGTATTTTCTGGAAGGTCAAGATGTTGTGTAACACAGCTTCTTCAATAGAACTGTCCCCAAATCTTAGTTTTTTGGTTCCTCTAACACAGGTTAAAAAAGGGAGTGCCTACAGAGCTCTGAGGACTGCCAGACTGTGGGTGACATTCTGTGGCACCTTTAATGAGGGGCGGGGCAGCAGGAAGCACATCCTCTCAGCCACCCTTTTGAATGAGGCAGAGCCCACAGTCACCTCTCTGGACTGAAGCAGCTGGAGCAGGGCAACCGACATCTAATAGTTTCCTGCGGTCTGTGTGGGGTGGGGGGCGTCCTGTTTCCTTCCGTTTTTTAAAAAAAAACACTCTGAAGAATTCAAGAGCAATCACCGATTCCTAATAGCCAAACACAACGATCTGGGCAGCAGGGTTTTTGAAGAAGAGGGGGGAAAAAGGCAAGAAAAAGAAAGCAAACAAAAATAGGTCAATGATAGACAGGGTGATCTACGACCCTGATTTGAGCCCATTTTAGTCCTGGGTTCTAGACACCCCCTCCGTCCAGGGAAGATAGGACAGCTAGTCAATATCAGGTAGCGCCCCTTAAGGTCATCCCGGCCCATGAAAATCCCCGCCGGCGCTGTGACTCTGGTCTCCTGTTGCCACGCGTCCGGAGCTGCAGTTTGCGCTCCCCAGGGCGCCGCCTTACCACCTCCCCATGGATGGCGCCGGCGGGGGGCGGCTGGCGGCCCGCGGAGGGGCGCGAGGGGGCGCCGGGGCGCACGGGGACGTCCCGGACTCGCCGCCGCGCTGCGTGGTGGTGACCGGTAAGCCCGCGTCCCCGCCGCTTTTAGCCTGGAATGCACACTTGCCCGATCCTGCTCGTAAACAGCTCCCCGAAGGGAAAACGAGTGGCAACTGGTGACGCTAGGAATTCCAGATGGAAGCTAACCCGCCGCTGTGACCCATTAAAAAGCAAACAGGGGGCACAGGCTTTCCTGCCGCCGTGGCTCGGTGGCCTGCACGGACGTGCCCACTTGTGACTTAGGCTTGCTGAGATCTCGTCTGTCCCTCAGCTCCGCCTGAGAGAACACGTGACATCCTTTGGGGTGCAGAAGGCTTGGGGGGGCTCAGAAAGGACCGAACCCCACCAGGTTCGCACAATAGCCCTTCTACAATAACCGCGTCCCACTGCCACAGGCAGCCCCCAGCCCACAGGAGTGCTTTCTCTACAACACATTAGCTGGTGCCTCTGAACCCCAAAAGGTCAGCGTGGAAGGAATGGAGGGGCTGCTCGGTCCTGACTTTCACTGGCTACACTCTCCTCTCTGCATCATCGTCACAGCTAGTCCCTGGGGACTTAATCTTTCCTCACCAAGCTCTTTGCTTATTTTTAGTTGGCGCTTTATTTATTTTTAGTTAGACCCATTTGACACATCTAAAGTTTTTCGAATTGTGTTGGATTAAGAGCACGTAGAAAAGGATTCCTGTCATTTAGCTAAATGTTTTTCAGATTGCAATTTATATTATCAACCTTCCAAAAAGAGAAGAAAAGAAAAAGAAAATTCTTTGGTAACACTTTTTCTCTCCCATCATTTTCTCCAATCATTTGTGTTGATTTTGAGTCTGCAGGCTGAAGGGTTCAAATTACACATGAATTCCCCAAGAAACTCTACTCCTGGTAAATGCAGTTTGTCCCAAAGGAAATATAATACTGAAGATCCTCCTTGGACTTAGAATCACACCCCACCCTTACCTTAGTCTTGTCAGCTTGCTGTTTGTTGGCAAGTAGCTGGTCATCAGGTGCCATTTGGGATGCCCTGTGGATTCCAGAGCCCCAGCTGCCTTCGTTAATGGTGTTTGGTGCTGCCAGCAGCAGTCTCGTTGCGTAATTGGATTTGCTACGTGTGTAAATCTCGCCTTAACAATTGGCACGTTAGACAGATGGCAGGAAGGCAAAGACTCCCACAAACTGCCTAAAGATCAAGGCATTCTGGCACCGACAATAAAGTAACAGTGAGAGAGGGGAAGAGACTGAACCCTCCCAAAGGCCCCTTGATTCTAAGACATTTCTCCTGCCCCTTCCCAAGCTCCACTCCAGGGCCTTGAACTTGACCCTGAGGTTTAGCCCAGAAAAGCAAACGCTTCCAACCTTTGCTTGCTAGGTTGTTTTTCCTCGTTTAAAACAACAGATGTTATTTTTGCGAATCTCAATGATTCCAAAACATGTGATTTATGAGGATCCTGGTATTTCATTAATATTTTCCCTAAAACTCAGTATTTTTTTGCCGTTTTCTATGGCTACAGATTCAAAGGTTCCTGTGACCTATAGTCATTTACCCTATAGAATTCAGATCAAACCAGATGATGCCTCTGGGCAGCCTAGGGCCAGCCTGTTGCAAAATTTTCCATGCCCTGAGAGAGTTTTGTTCCAGTGAGCCATGCTGTTGGTGGTTGCCAAGGCTTACCAAGAGGCAGAATATCATGGTAACAGACATGTGGAGGAGAAGGCTATTCACCTGATAGTGGACAGGAACAGAGAACAGCAGTAAACAGGAAGGGGTCAGGGGCCTGGAGAGATGACTCAGCAGTTAAAGACACTTGTTTGCAAAGCCTGATAACCCAGGTTCAATTCCCCAGTACCCATATAAAGCCAGATGCACAAAGCTGTGCATGTGTCTGGAGTTACAGGAACATATACACAACATTTAACTGATAATGGTGAATATACCATATGTACATAATAGCCTTCCAGAGTGTGCCTTTTAAAATTTGCCTTGGGGATAGACAAGGCCAAAGGTTGGTACCATAGAGCTAATGGGTACCATTAAAGGCTATACAAATATATTTTTGGTCTCATGACTTATTTAAAGATGTCCTGGCACAAGTTAGAAAAGATTCACAGTATAAGGAAGTCTTCTGAATTAAGCGACCCTTGGTCAGAGTCATCCTTATATATTTTAGATTTGAAAATAACCCTTTTGACATCTATGGTTGTTTTTCCTTATTATATAATTAGAACTATTAGAGCCGAGACAACATGTCTTAAGGCCTTGTTTGTTTCCTCTCTTGGAAAGCTCTTGTTATGTTACTTAATAGGCCATTCAGATATTTGAGGTATCCCTTTATCCCTTTCTGTCTGAGTGTTTAAGACTAAGCAGATAGCCAAAACAGAATCAAGGATTAATTTTGGAGGTCACTAATGGCTCTCCAAAGGAGACTTTAGGGACCCAGGAGTAGCCCTATAGCCAACTGGTGTTTTCTGTCTGTTAGATTGAGTCAGGGTTGTGCTGACCAAGTAGTTTTCCCTGGGAAAGCCAGGAGGACTGATTGCTCCTCAGTTGTGACTCTCCTGTTTCAGACTGTACACTGATTTTTTGTTCCTGGGTCTCCATATCCTCCTGATCAGGAAGACAGGTGACTTACCAGGGGGCCAGTGAAGAAGTGTCCCATCATCTCCAGTGGCCTCATGACCTGGGAGCAGGGGCCAAAATATTGGCCTTTTTAGCACCAATGATTCCAATTGTCTTTGGCTTTTATGTAGGTTATTATTACATTTATATAGGAAGTTACACCAACCTTGACGGGTATATATATGCCCTTCATATATATATGTGTGTGCATGTGTGTGTATGTGTGTGTGTCTATGTATGTATGTGTATGTATGTATATGTATGTATGTATGTATGTATATATATATATGTATATATGTATGTATGTATATATATATATATATATATATATATATATATATAATTTGATTACTGAAATGTATCCAGTTAAAGAATAACACCAATGTTTTAAGTTATTTTGTTTAACCTCTAAGTTTAGTTATTCTGTGACAGCATAGACCATATCTGAAGCATTAGAAAGTAGGCATGTCTTATCCTTTAAATACCTAATAGCTATAAATGCAGGGAGAACCTGTCACCAGTCTTGAAAATAATATACATCTAAACCAATTAATTTAACCTAGAAATTGTCAGCAAAAGACAAATAAGACAGTATAAAGTCTTGGCACCTGTGTTTGAAAACATCTTTTCTTAGTCCAGAATCCTTTGTGGGTACCAGTTATCCAGGGAATGTTGGAAACAGAACCACAGAGCTTGAAATTATTTCTCTCAGATGAGGACCATTGTCTGAACATGAGGCTGTCCCCTAAAGCAGGAAACATGTCTTAAGAGTTAATTTTCTTATAAGCACTGGACTTGAGATGCCAGAAATGAGGCAGTTACTTACATATAATAGAGCAGAATTTGGTCATACAACCCTTGACAAATCTGTTTTGAAAGAGAAAACACTATTTGACAACCAATGTTTTTAGCTGAATCTTGGCTAGCAATTGATCTTAGGTATATGAAGAATTTTTACTAACATAAAACAATTTTATGTCTTACCTATGACTTAAAATTGATAAAGCTTAGGCAAGCTATCCCAACATATTTTACCTAACAGGAGGATAAAAGTTATTGTGACTGAAATTAAATCACTAAAACCTAAATGATTAAACCTGGTGATGACTACTTGATAGAATTAGTATAAATAAAATAGGTAGGAGCTATCTTTAAAGTCACAATGTTTTTAGGTCTGAATACCTCATCTTTGGAAATTAAACACTGATATGTGAACCTTTATATTAAGACTCAGTTTCTCCAATAGTTAAAACCTTGATAAGCAGAGGAACCCAATTAATTTTATTGAGAGCCTTAAATCCAGTTTTTATAGACCTTAGATCATAATAAATTATCACCAGTGAACTGTTAATGAGTTCTTTGGATATACTGGATATTAGTCCTCTGTCAGATATATAGCTGGTAAAGATTTTTCTCCCATTCTGTAGTTTGCCTCTTTGCTCTATTCACAGTGTCCTTTGATGTACAAAAGCTTTGTAATTTCATGAGGTTGAGTGGTTGATCAGTGGTTTTATTTCCTGAGCAACTGGGGTTATATTCAGAAAGTCATTGCCTATGCCAGTATGTTAAAGGGTTTCCCTTACTTTTTCCCCTAGCGGTTTCAGAGTTTCAGGTCTGATATTAGGGTCTTTGATCCATTCAACTTAATTCTTGTGCAGAGAGAGAGATAAGGATCTATTTTCATCCTTCTACATATAGATATCCAGTTTTCCCAGCACCATTTGTTGAAGAGGCTGTCTTTCCTCCAATGAGTATTTTTTTTAATGTGAGATAGATAGATAGATAGATAGATAGATAGATAGATAGATAGATGGATGATAGAGAGAATGGGTGCACCAGCAGCTTCTCAGCTGCTGTGAAGGAACAGATGCATGCGCCCCCTTGTGGGCAAGTGCAGTATTGCGCTCTTGAATCACTTTTTGTGTCTGGCTAAATGTAGGACCTGGAGATTGGAACCAGCGTACTTAGGCTTGACAGGCAGGTGCCTTAACTGCCAAGCCATCTCTCCAGCCCCTCCAATAAGTATTTTTAGCATTTTTGTTGAAGAGTACACTGGGATTACAGATTACTACTTCCAGCTTTATGTGTGTTCTGGGGATCTGAACTCAGGTCATCATGCTTGAGCAGCCAGTACTTAACCCACTGAAGCATCTTCCCAGCCCCATTTACCTATTTTTAATTATATTTTTTAATATTGAGTTTTCAGAGTTCCTTATAGATTCTTATATATGTGATTTTTTTTTGAAAAACTATTTTTCTGTAATTTATCTTTCTATCTTCTTAATGGGCTCTTTTTAAAGAAGGAGCAGACATGTTTGTTTTGTTTTGCTTTTGAGACAGGATCTTATATGTACCAGACTGGACTCAAACTCATGATATAACCAAGCATGACCTGAACTTCTGATTTCTGATCCTCCTGCCTCCACTTCCAAAGTGCTGGGATTACAGCATGTAGCACCATGTCCACTTTTGGGCAGTGCTGGGAATCAAACCCAGCACTTCTTGCATGCTAGACAAACCCTCTACCAAGGTGCCCCTCTTGGAAATCACTTAATCCATGTCCTCACTATCCCCACATCTCATTCCCAAACTCACTTGCTGTGCTTCTGGAGCCTAAAAAATATTGCAAGAGACGTGGAAACTAGAGGGCCTCCAGAGGAAAGGTAGTCTCAGGCTGGCCTTGAACTCACAGTGATCCTTTTTAAAAAAACCAAAGATTACTATTTTATTTAGTTGAGTGTGTGTGAGAGAGAGAATGGGCCAGGGCCTTTAGGCACTGCAAAAAAAATGCATGTACTATGTTGTGTATCTGGCTTACATGGGTTTTGGGGAATTGAACCTGGGTCCTGCGGCTTTGCAGGAAAATGCCTTAACCATGAAACCATTTCTTCATCCCACAGCCTCTTCAGTGCTGGGATCAAAGGCATGCAGCACCACAACCAGAAGGGTTATTTTCTGCCTTCCTAAGTCAACTGCCAAAAATCAGGTTTTGGTTTTTTTAAATAACTTTTTCTCCCTAGCTCATCTTTCCTTTTTTTCCTCTCCATCTTTCCTTTGTTCTTTCTGGCACTGGGGTTTGAACCCAAAGGTTTGTGCACCCTTGACCACTGACACTGAGCTATACCTACACTGCCCCAAACATTTTCAGCCATGATGGAATACAATTTATCGGTTTTTTTTTTCCCCTGTAGATCATGCTTTTAGATTAAGTCTAAGGGCTCTTTGCCTTTACCCTCAGCTCCCAAGATTTTCTATTCTTTTTCCCCTAAAAGTTTTAGACTTTTACTGTTTACATTTAAAGCCAGTGTCTATTTTGAATTCCTTCATGCCTAAGGTATGAGTCTTGGGCTGAAGGGTTAGTGTTTTGACTCTTGGTGCCTCATTGCTCCAGCAACTCTTATTGAAAATGCTGTCTTCCCCAGGCGTGGTGGCACGTGCCTTTAATACCAGCACTTGGGAGGCAGAAGTAGGAGGACAACCATGAGTTCCATGCCAGTCTGGGACTACAGAGTGAGTTTTAGGTCAGCTTGGGCTAGAGTGAGACTTTCTCTCAGAAAATCAAAGCCAGGTGTGGTGGTACACACTGTGAATCCTAGCACTCAGGAGGCGGAGGTTTGGAGGATTGCTGTGAGTTCAAGGCCACCCTGAGACTACATAGTGAATTCTAGGTCAGCCTGGAACTAGAGCAAGACCCTGCCTTGAAAAAAAAAAAAAAAAAGCTGTCCTCCTCCCTCCATGAATTTTGAATTTTGTACCTGTGAAGGCCTTTGTACCCATGTTTCAGTTACCTTCTCTTCTCATTGCTGGGATAAAGCACCCAGCCAGAAGCACATGATGGGAAAGAAGTGGTTTGTTTTAACTTACAGACTTTTAAAAAGAATTTTATATTATTATTGAGAGAAAGAGAGAGACAGAGAGGAAGAGGCAGAGAAAGAGAGAATGGGCATGCCAGTGGTCTCTCAGCCTCTGTGAATGAACTCCAGTCGCATGCGCTCTCTTGTGGGCAAGTGTGGAATTGTGCGCTTGCATCATTTTATGTCTGGCTAAATGTGGGACCTGGAGATCGAACAGGTGTCCTTAGGCTTGGCAGGCAGGTGCCTTAACCACTAAGCCATCTCTCTAGCCCTTTCCTTATAGTCTTGAGGGAAAGCTCCCTCATGGCATGAGCAGAGGCTGGACATCACCTCCTTGCCAACATCAGGTAGACAATAGCAGCAGGAGAATCACCTGAATTCTAGCAAGGGAGAGCTGGCTATAATACCCTTAAGCCAACACCCAACAGCACACCTCCTCCAGCAAGTCTCCACCTCCCAAATTGCCATCAGCTGGGGACCCAGCATTCAGAGCACGTGACTTTATGAGGGACATCGGATCCAAACTGCCACAACCTGCATAACAAACATTTGGGTAAATGCACATAGGTCTGTTTCTGCTTCTCTATAAAGCCTGTGTTACAGTTTGAATGTGAAATGGGTTCATGTGTTTAAACACTTCGTCCCTGGCTGGTGGCATCAACTTTGGAAGGCTGTGGTGCCTGTAGGAGGTGGAGCCTCATTGGCGGAAGTGTACTACTGGGAGGCTGCCCTTGAGAGTTGGCGCTCCACCCTGCTTCTACTGACATGCCTCAGACTTCTGAAGCAAGCTTCCTTCCCTCACTATGATGGACTGGTTTCCTGAACTGTGAGCTAGAATAAATCATTTAAATTGCTTCTGTTGAGTATTTTGTAATGATGAGGAGAAAAGCAACCAATATAACTTGCATTTCAATCAGATATTTGTGTGCAGTATTCCCAGCCCTCCTAGCTTGTCAAGGGATTGTCCTGCCTGCTTTTTAAGACTTCCCCATTGTACCTCACACAGAGGACTCTGAAGACACCCTCAGACTGGCAGCAGATCCCTGGGGACTATAATGGCCTGGGGAGCCACAAGCGATTGTAAATGGGAGTTGTGGCCTGGTTTGATCAAATCTGAGTATCTTTGGTTTCAGGTTTTGGGCCCTTCCGGCAGCACCTGGTGAATTCCAGCTGGGAAGCAGTGAAGGTAAACCCTCCTTTGGGAACAATCGGTTCATTCTGTGTCTGCTGGGAAAGTGCAGTGCACAGGAAGGACTCTTGGTAACCAGAGCTACCCAGGAAGGAAGACACTTCTGTTCTCTAGAAGAAAGGCTTATCTTTGGCCCTTGGGTAGTGACTTGTCTGCCTGCAGGTACTCCTCCCAGATGTGCAGGCTGGGCTGGGGAAATGGCTAAGTGGGTGAAGTGCTTGCCATGCAATCATGAGGACCTGAGTTCAGGTCTCCAGCATCCATGTAAAAGCAGAACATGGTGGAGTGGAGGCAGGTGAATGGATCCTCAGGGTTTACTGGCTAGTTTAAGCAGTGAGCTCTAGATTCAATGAGAGACCATCTCAAAAATTAGTCAAAAATTAGGGTGGAGCCAGGTACAGTGGCTCATACCTATAATCCCAACACTCAGGTCAGAGTTTCAGGTCAGTCTGGACTACAGTAAGACCTGGCCTCAAAAAAAAAACAAAACAAACAAACAAAAAAAAAAAAACTAAGGTGGAGCTCACTTGAGGATACCAGACATCAACTTGTGGCTTCTGCACATGCACATAATGTATACAAACACACATACCTACAACAAACATACATGTACACAAATCACATGCGTGTGTGTGTGTGTGTGTGTGTGTGTGTGTGTGTGTGCATATGCCAGAGTGAGGGAGAAAGAGAGGGGAAAGGCAGAGAAAGAAGAAGGAGGAAGAAGAACAAAAAGAAGAGGAGGAAGAGGAAGAAGAAGAGGGAGAGAGAGAAAGAGAGAGAAAAGCTAAGGCATATTCCTAGATAGAATGAATGAGGAGGGTCCCAAATTGAAGTGGATTTCTATTGTGGGGTCTCAGGAAAGTAATTTCCCCAAAACTCATTGTCCTCATGTATGGAAAAATGTGATGATTTATAGTGATTGCCAACCTGGCAGGACCTAGAACCTGGGAGGGATTGTGTAGGTTAAGTCAGCCTCTGTGCATGTCAGTGAGATATTATCTTTGTTAGGTTAAGTAAGGTGGGACAGCCAACCTTAACTGTGGACAGCACCATTTTATGGTCTTGGGTTCAGAACTATATAAGAAAACAAGAGAGCTGGCTGATCAGGAGCATTTATTACTTTCTATTTTCTCATGGGCTGAATATGACCAGGTGCCTCAAGCCCTTTCCACCATACTTTCCCTCCCATGACAGGCTGCAACCTAGAACTATAAAATAAACTCTTTCTTCCTTGAACTGATTTTTGTAAGATGTTTTGTCCCAGCCACAAGAAGTTAACTAATATAGAAAATTGGTACCAGGAGTAAGGTGCTACTATTATAAATGTAACCATGGGGTATTTAGTGTTTTAGAACGTTTTTCAGGAGAAATGCGGAAGGGTTTGCAACTTTGGACTAGAAAAGCCTTACAATGCTATAAGCAGAACTTAATGAGCTAATCTTGTGGAAATATGAAAGACCAGGAGACTGGAGCTACAGAGATGGCTCAGCTTAAGCATGAGGGCCTATTGGACCAGAGACTGCCATATTCAACTCTCCAGAACCCACATAAAAATCTGGGTGTTTCCATGCACATTTGTAACCCCAGTCCATATATGGCAGAGATCAGAGAATCACTGGGGCTTGCTGATGGACAGCAGCTTTGAGTTGAGGTAGATGGCAGCCTTAGAGTTTCCTCCCCTCCTAAAACCAACTTTCAAAGGGCCTTTCTCTCTGCCACATAGGAACCTAGACAACCTGCATCCTTGAGCTTGTACTTCCACCAGCTCCCTTTCACTGGCAAGACCCCCATGCCTCAAGGTGCATAAAAGCCTTCCACCACCAGCTTTGCTGTCTGTTCTGTTTGCCTTTCTGTTTAGATGTGTATTTTTCTAAATATGTTCCCTGTCTCTTTTCTTTAAAGACTTTTTATACTTTTATTTTTATTTATTTGACAGAGAGAGAGTTGGCATGCCAGGGCCTCTAGCCACTGCAATGAACTCCAATGTGCCACCTTGTGCATCTAGCTTACATGGGTAATGGGTAGTTGAACCTGGATCCTTTGGCTTTGCAGGCAAGCACCTTAAACATTAAGCCCTCTCTTCAGCATCCCCTTTCATTATTTCCTTTTACTTTTCTTTTCTTTTTATTTTTTTTTGAGGGGGGTGGGTTTCGAGGTAGGGTCTCACTCTAGCTTAGGCTGACCTGGAATTCACTATGTTGTCTTCTTTCATTATTTCTTTATCTCTCATTTACTTTCTCTCTCTTCCTCTGCTTTCTTATCTGCTTTTCTTCCCTCACAGCATGGCCTTCCTCTACCTCTCCATGCACCTGACCGGCAGTTCCTTCCAGTAGGAGAAATCCCATCTTAAGGAAAGAATTACATGGAGGAGAGATAAGAGCACCCAACATTCTCCTCTGGCCTGCACACATACATGCATGGGCTGTACACATCTGCACACATGGGTGCATATATCCCACACCACACACAGATATACAAAGAAAGAAAGAAAGAAAGACTGAGAGAAAGAAAGAAAGAAAGAAAGAAAGAAAGAAAGAAAGAAAGAAAGAAAAAGTGCTGGAGATATAATTCAATGTACCCACATAAAGCCAGATGCACATCTGGAGTTTGTTGCAGTGGCTGGAGGCCCTGGTGTGCAAATTCTTTCTCTCTCACTGCCTCAAAAAATAAAATAGCTAGGTGTGGTGGCACACACCTTTAATCCCAGCACTTTGGAGGCTGAAATAGGAAGATTGTTGTGAGTTTGGGGGAAGCCTGAGACTAATTCCAGGTTAGTCTGGGCTACAGTAAGAACCTACCTTGAAAACCAAAAAAGAAGGAAGGAAGGAAGGAAGGAAGGAAGGAAGGAAGGAAGGAAGGAAGGAAGGAAGGAAGGCAGAAGGCCAAGAGGAATGTGGAGGCTTGACTTCATGAAGTTCAAGAGGGTAAAAAGGACTTGAATAGGAACTGGGCTAGAGGCAGTTTATAAGATATTCTAGACACACTTTGCTGATATCCTTAGAACTTGAACAAAGTTGAATTTAAAAGTAATGGACTAATATGTTTGGAGGAGGACATTTCAAAGCAGAAAAGCATTGACTCTGTGGCATGATTTATCTTTTCTGCCCTGATTCAGATCTACAATGAAAGAGAGAAAAATGCAGAGCAGAAAGATATGAAAAATATGAAGTTTGACATGGAAATAAATGAAAGCAAATTTTAAGTCCCAGACTCAGAGGCTGCAGTGTTTTGGGCTTTAATTGTTACAGATATTACCACCATTAAGGGTAAGCAAACTGCTGTGTACTGGGAAAATAGGAAGGATGCCTTGAGAGCAAGACCAGCCATCCCATTGAAGGCTCAGACCAGTGACAATATGAATGTGATTTTTTAAAAATTTATTTGGTTTTTCGAGGTAGGGTCTTGTTCTAGCCCAAGCTGACCTAGAATTCACTATGTAGTCTCAGGGTGACCCCCAACTCACAGAGATCCTCCTACCACTGCCTCTTGAGTGCTGGAGTTAAAGGCATGCACCACTACACCCAGCTGACAGTGTGAATTCTTTTGAAAGGAAAAGACTGGAAGGAAGAAGGCTGAAGGAGGTTTAGCATGCAGAGGGTGCTATAGCTGTGTTACAGGGGCACCGGGCTTCATCCCAATCTGACAGTAGAGCTTGGCAGTATTACCTATATGGTACTGGTTTTGGAAGAATGAAAGATATGAGATCTAGAGGGGCATGGAATATTTCATTACAGTTTCAGAGAGCCACTGAGGCTAAGCAGTGTGAGGCATAGACCTGCATGGAGGCCACTGAATGAAGCCATGAAGATGAGCCATAAGTGGCAGTGGAGACCCCAGGATGTTAGAGGTGCCAGGACTATGTGATAACTGCCAAGGAAAGCTGTCCACTCAGGGTGGATCCAGCATAGTGAGGAGCATGGGGTGAGCACTTAAGAAATGGTCATTGTTATAACTAGCTCAGCATTTTTTGTTTGTTTTTTAACATTTTTTTTTTTTTTGGAGAGAGACACAGAGACAGAAAGAGAGAGAGAGGGAGAGAGAGAGGGAGAGGGAGAGGAACACAGAGATGGGCGCGCCACCAGTGTCTCAGCTGCTGAGAACAAAATCCAGATGCTTGCGTCCCCTTGTGGTCAAGTGCGGCATTGCGCCCTTGCGTCACTTTGCATCTGGCTAAACGTGGGACCTGGAGATTGGAACCACTGGAGATTGGAACCAGTGTTCTTAGGCTTAGGAGGCAGGCGCCTTAACTCCTAAGCCATCTCTCCAGCGCTTAATGTATTTTTATTTATGAGAGAGGGAGGCAGGGAGAATGTGCATGCCAGGGCCTCTAGTCACTGCAAATGAACTCCAGATATGTACATCACCATGAGCACCTGGCTTACGTGGGTCCTGGTGACTCAAACCTGGGTCCTTAGTCTTTATAGACAAGTGCCTTAACTGCTAAGTCATCTCTCCAGTCCATGGCAGCCCACTTATTTTTAAGGATGTGGCTGACCAGGAGAAATCACACCCTCAGGTATCACAGTCTGTGAGGAGGGCTGCATCTCCTCCACAGTGACCCTCCTCCACAGCGGACTGCCTTGTAGTGCTCTCCTCCCTGGGGCAATTTTCTGTGATAGGCTCTCGGGTGAGCAGCACATAGAGACTCTGGACACTGAAAGCTGTTTGTTCACATCGACCTTCAGTTTTATGCTCCTTCTAGTTCAAGCTGAAAGTGGGGTCTGGAATCTCAGGGTTTCCCAGTCAAGGTGAAAATGCAACCAAACCACCAGTGTCAGGCATCTGTGGCATTGATTTTGTATCCTGTCAACATAGTGGCAGGCAGGAGACTCTTGAATTAGCATTTTTTTTCTCCAATCAGGAGAAAGCTCAAAGAACCTCAGACCCACTGCCAAGCCTTGGTATAGAATACAGGGAACAGAGAGGTCAGCCCCAGGCTTTCGTGAGCTCCTGGCTTCTGCAGCCAGTTCCTGATCAATAGCACTTCCACCAAGCCCCAGTTATCTTAAAACCTTCTCTTGCTTTCTGCAGCCACGACAGTGGGAAAGAGCCACACTGCTTAGGTTTCTGCCCAGTTCTAACAGTTATAAGCTGTAACATAAGAAAATTTGCCCAGTCTTTCTTTGTCTCAGTTGCCTCATTAGGAAGTCAACACATGGAAACTGCTTAAGATGGTGTTGTAGTCAGCTCCATGCTGCTGGGATGAACTTCTCAAACAGACACGGTTTATGGGAGAAAGGGATTTATTTCAGTTTACAGATCCAGGGGAAGTTCTGTAATGGTGAAAGAGGTTGGTCCCCTTTCACAGATCCAAGCAGAGAGACAAAACCAGCCAGCAAGCACAAAGGAACCGGAAGCAAGGAGTGGAGCAGGGATGCGGGCAGAACTCACTCTGCATACATTAGGTTGGAGTTCAGATCCACTCCCAGTGACATGTCCCCCTCCCCAGCAGGAGTCTGCCTACTAGGGGCAGAAGCTGCAAACTCAATTTTAATAACACCTGAGTCTATTGGGAGACATAAATTGAAACTACCACAGATGGGCTTGGCCAATTGACAATACTCACAGATGTAATTCCCCCACAATTAGGAGATGATTCTGTTATTCAGGGTTCTCAAATGCAGGTGTATGGGATGAACCTGGCAAATCCACACAGGAGATGGAAGAATAGAGAGGATTACTGTGGAGGCTCCGGGCTCACATGAGACTTAGGGAACTAGGGCAGAGAGGGCAGGATGGGGCTTCCAGGATGTAGCAGTAAATTGACAAACTGGGTGCTCTGAATGGCAAGCATCTGTCTAATGTTGAGTATGAAGAAGGTCAAGGACAGATCTGAGGAGCAAAGACACCTGCATGTGCATACCTCCTTTGCACACACACACTAGGAGCTTCAGGATAAGGGAAGTCAGTAGTTAGTGCACAAATGAAGGGCAGGTGAGAGCAAATTCCATGATCAGCATTGTATGCAGCAAGGGGCCAGAGATGCAACCCAGACCCTGCCTTTAAGCTAGGCCACTAGAACTCTGGGAAGCATTGCTGTGTCCTGAGCTCCCCTGAATGCTGCAGATAACCCTGTGATTTTCCTCTGAGGATTTAAAATCACAGGTCTCTAATAAATGAAGATAAACTAAATACCAGCTTCTAGTCCAAGGTCACAAAGGAACAAACTAACATGTGGAAGAATCAGTAGAAGTAGATTTAGAATCTCAAGGAATCTGGCAATTAGAATGAGAAGAGCATAACTATGTGTGAAACATTTTAAGACA
Source organism: Orientallactaga sibirica (assembly GCA_036365145.1). Lineage (NCBI taxonomy): Eukaryota > Metazoa > Chordata > Mammalia > Rodentia > Dipodidae > Orientallactaga > Orientallactaga sibirica. The sequence goes on from JAEOAD010000031.1 coordinate 18,288,035, forward strand.
GAACCACAAAAATGAACAGTAATAGAGCATGAAAAGATCAGGTAAGGGGGCTGGAGAGATGGCTTAGCAGTTAAGACATTTGCCTGCAAAGCCTAAGGACTCTGGTTCAATTCCCCAGTACCCACGTAAGCCAGATGCACAAGGTGGCGCATGTGTCTGCAGTTCATTTGCAGTGGCTGGAGGCCCTGGTGTGCCCATTCTCTCTCTCTCTCTCTGTGTGTGTGTGTGTGTGTGTGTGTGTGTGTGTGTGTGTGTCAGCCTCTATCGCTCTCTCTCAAATACATAAATATTTTTTATAAAAAGATCAGGTAAATTGAAAATGTGAGTGATGGAAGTTATAGAAATATAGCTGTTAGCTAGCTTAAAAGACCATTTAGAATTACAACAGATGAAGGACAGCAGTCACAAAAGACTGTATGTCATTTATATGATGTCTGGATTAAGCAAAGTTATTGGGATATTAGTGATTACCTATGATAAATCGACCCTGGGGGAAAATGGGGAATGATAACAGATGGACATGAGGACAAGGAAGTGAGAGAAAATAAGCGATGTGGATAGTAAATGAGATCATTCACTGGAGTTCCAGAAGGAGAGAAAGGTGAGAAAGGAAGCAAACAAATATTCAAAGAGGCAGTGGTTGAGAACACTTTGGAATTGATGAGATACATGAAGCCACAGAGGTGGTATGCGGTCATGGGTATTCACTTGACGCTTTGGGCTACAGTTTGATTCCTGAACCCTTTCCCACCTCCCTACTACTTGGGCCTGATTACTAAAATGCATGATTCCATGTTTCGTTCTTCCACCATGGAGTATTTTGCTATATTAGAAGCTAGATTAAGATGGGCAACTTTTTCGTAACTGTACTTCCTTTATAATATCATTCCCCCTTATCTGCTAAGGCATGTGCCAAGACCCATGGAGGATTCCTGAAACATTGAACCCTGTGAATGCTGTCTTTTCCCATATATCACTATTGTCAGGTTTAAAGATTAGGCACAGGAGATTAACAATGTTGCATAATAAAATAGGGCAACAACAATATATTGTGATCAAAGTTATTTAAAGCTTATGTTGACCTTGATCACCCTACTGAGGCAGTATGTGCCCGGTGTGTCTCCACAATAAAGTTCCTCTCTTGTTTATTTCTGGAATTTTCCACTTAATATTTTTGGACCATGGTTGACCTCCGTTAACTGAAACCACAGATAAGGGACTGCTGCAGAAGTCTGTTCTCACCACTCACCATATCTCATTGATTTAAAGGACTACTTAAAAAATGTTCTGGCTTCCTGACATTGGATGAATGTCACAGTCAGCTGCATCTTATACTTTGTCATAGTTGGGCAGTGCTTATGCTTTTTTTCTGGTTCAAACAATAGTGCTTGGCATTCAGTCTCTGGGGCTTTGATTAGCTGAACCATATAATATCCTTCCTGTGTCACATGCTCCGTTGGCACAGGAAATGCTCCAAGCAGCTTCTCTCTTAGTAGATGCCCAGGCCAGAACTTTGAAGACAGAATTTTGTGCTGCTGTAAGTGTGATGAAAAAACTGCCTACAACACACACGGTTGAGCAGCAGAGAAACCACAAGCAAGGGTGACCCTGGAGCCAAACAGCAGAATGTCACATTTGAACAGGGATTCCAAGAGCTTTGGGGGAAACAAATGAGAAAGGGAAGGTTATCGTTGGCATACTTTTTCTAATCTCCACCCTCACATCCACTCACATTCGCAGCATGTTTCAAATCTTGTAAAACATTATCATACCGGCTGGGCATGATGGCACACACCTTTAATCCCAGCACTTGGGAGGCACAGGTAGGAGGATCACTGTGAGTTCGAGGTCACCCTGAGACAACAGAGTAAATTCCAGGTCAGCCTGAGCTTACAGTGAGACCCTAGCTCAGAAAACCAAAAAAACAAAAACAAACAAAAAAAACCATTATCATCCCACATCTGGGATTCTGTCCCTACGGCTGTGAGCCTGCTAGAAGTGCCATTAATCAGGATCCTGACCTCTACGATGACATCAATAAGCACAGATGATTACACCCTTACAGCTTTGTAAGGTTATAGCTCTCTCAAGTACTCCTAGCTCTCCCAGCTTCAGGTTTCCACCCTGGGCCCCAGCACTCACATGCCACATTCTCTGGGGGAGGAAGATGTGTGTGTTACTGGGTTTCCCATCTCGCAGGCCATTTGGAAGAATACCTAGACAGAGGTGGAGGTGGAACCTCAGACACTGCCCCCAGAGGTGGAGAGATGGTTGGGACGTGTGGTGGTTTTGAATGTAATGTCCTTGTGGCCTTAAGTATTTGTGATTAAGTTTCCTACTTAGTCCCTGTTGAAATCAGCTTCATGCTGCTGTCAGAAAACACCTGACCAAGAGCAGCTTGTGGGAGGAAAGGGTTTATTTTGGCTTACAGACTCAAGGGGAAGCTCCATAATGGCAGGGAAAACTGATGGCATGAGCAGAGGGTGGACAGCACCTTCTGGCCTACATCAGGTAGACAACAGCAACAGGAGAGTGTGCCAAACACTGGCAAGGGGAAGCTGGCTGTAACACCTGTAAGTACGCCCCCAACAATACACTGTTTCCAGGAGCCTTCAATTCCCAATTTGCCACCAGCTGGCCACCTAAGCATTCAGAACACATAAGTTTATGAAGGACACCTGCAATCAAACCACCACAGTACCCACCTAGCAGAGTGTTTGGGAGGTGGAGCCCTGCTGGAGGAAATGTGTTACCAGGGGCAGACATTGGGGTGGAGTCCAGCTCTGTGTGTGTTCAGAGCTGGCTTGTGCTTGCTATTCTGTTCTCTTCGCTATGGGTCTATGATGAAGTGAGCCAGCTTCCTACACCATGATGAAGCTTCCCCTCAGAACTGTAAGACGGAAATCAAACTCTTCCTCTTCTAAGTTGCTTCTGGTTATGTGTTTTGTTCCAGTGATAAGAAAGTAACTGCAATAGGAAGCCAGAAGGAGAAGGAGAAGAGAAGAGAAAAGAAGAGAAAAGAGAGAAAGGAAGAAAGGGAGGGAGGGAGGGAGAACTGGAGATAGATCCAGGGGCAGTAAAGATGATGGCTGGGCTGCTTTTAGGCTCATAGCGTGGTTGTGCATATTTATTACCTTTTCCTTTATCAATTTATCCACCACTGGATACTTTTGCTTATTTCTCTTCACTATTGTGAATAATGCTGCAATGAACATGTACATGCAAATATTTTGGGGAGATCAAGCTTTCAGTTTTTTTAGGTATTCCCCACAAGGAGGATGGTTGGATTGTATGGCAAGTCCAGGTCTAGTTGTCTCAGGAACAACCCATTTCTCTTCATCCTGAGCAATACGTGCTGTGTTTTTGCTTTTCAGCAGCAGCCACCTCTGTGGATGTGAAGTTGTATGGTTGGGCTATAAAAGTAGCGATTATCCTTGAGCAGTGTCTAACAGCTGGACTTCGCACAGCACCAGGCCTCACTTGGCATGCACATAGGTCACAGGTGGACACGGGGTTTTGAGAGAAGAGGGAGCCCTTCACTGTAGGGGAAAGGGACACAGTGATGACAGCAAGTTCCCTTTAATTCATTACAAACTGTTTCAACAGTTAGTCGGTTTTAGGGGTATGTTATCCAGCCTTAACTAAACTAATCCTCACATTATGATCAAGAAGTCCTCACACGCAGATAGGAGATAATGTGAATATGCAAATCATGAGAAAACAGCGAAAGACACTTCTCCTGCCCCTCACACAAGCTTCCTGTCAGCTACTTTTGTTTTGGTTTTTCGAGGTAGGGTCTCACTCTAGCCCAGGCTGACCTGTAATTCACTCTGTATTCTGAAGGTGGCCTTGATCTCACAGTGATCCTCCTACCTCTGCTCCCGAGTGCTGGGATTAAAGGTGAGTGCCACCACGCCCGGCTTGTCAGCTACATTTTGATATAAGTTGTGACAAGCTGACAACACCATGGTGCAACAAAGAAAGAAAGAAAGAAAGAAAGAAAGAAAGAAAGAAAGAAAGAAAGAAAGAAAGAAAGAAGAAAAGCACTTAAAAAGATGTACATTTGCCTGTTAGTGGCAAAGCCTACTGGAAGTGTGCATTGTATATTGAGATACCAGATAATGATTAGGCATGACTATGTGCAACAATTTTATTAATAGGACCATGTGATCAAAGTATTTGGAGATAATGACTATAGATGAAGGTTGGGAGTGGTGATGTCACTGTCATTCATTCCTGGAGTTCTCATGTAAGACTGACCCAGCTATTTGGAAAACAACTTAAAGGGTATTTTTGTTTGTTTGGTTGGTTGGTTTTGGTTTTTTGAGGTAGGGTCTCACTTTAGCCCAGGCTGACCTGGAATTCACTCTATAGTCTCAGGGTGGCCTCGAACTCACCATGATCCTTCTACCTCTGCCTCCTGAGTGCTGGGATTAAAGGTGTGCGCCACCACGCCCGGTTTAAAGGGTATTTATTGGGAATGGGTTTGGGTAAGTGTCACATATGAGAATGGGATTTGACATTGTTCAGGCAAAGTAGTCTGAGTGAGGGCGGGAGTCGGCCTCAGGGGTGGCCTCCTGTTGACAATTGGCCTCTTGTTGTCACTTCCTGCTGCTCTTCCTCTTTTGCTTGTGCCTCTGTGATCCTGTAAGAAAAAACATCTTCCTTTGTGTCCTTTCCCTGGCTGTGAGTTGGAGGCCAGCCTGAGTCTACATTACGAATTCCAAGTCAGCCTGGGCTAGAGAGAGACCCTACCTTGAGAAACAAACAAACAAACAAAAAACAGGAGAGAGTGAGAAAGCTAGAGTGAGCGAGTAAGCAAGAGACAATAAGAATGAGAATGGGTGTGCCAGGGCCTTGTGCAACTGCATCACTTTGTGCATGTGGCTTTATGTGGGTACTGGAAAATAATACCCAGGCCATCAGGCTTTGCAAGTAAGTGCCCTTAATTGCTAAACCACCTCTCCAAACTTAGATAGAATGGAGACTGTCTCTCTTTGTTTGGTTTCTGGACCCTGTGAGTACTTGGAGGGCAGGACTGAGGCCCAGTGAAGACTCTTGGTGTGAGCCCGATGTTGCGTTTCGGGGACTCCCCTCATGTCCTCTCACCTGAGGCAAGTCTAGCTGCTTCTTTCTGCAGGAGCTCTCCAACTTGGGCCTGGGCATGGACATGGAGGTAGAGCTGCGAACTCTGCAGTTGCCTGTAGATTACAGGGAGGTGAAACGGAGGGTCACCAGAATCTGGGAAGATTTTCAACCACAAGTAAGTGACAGCGTGGGAGGTGGTGGTCGTCCCAGGAGAATGATGATGTGGTTGGGCCTGGGGCCTGTGAACTTCCTACACCTGGTTCTAGGGTTGATGATTGAACTATATCTTGCCTCCAGGTCCCATCAACGATGTGAGGTCCTAGCTTATGACATAAAGTTCTGGGATTGTCTGTAAAACTTTAGGATGAATCATGGAAGAAAGAAAAGCTGGAGAAGGGGGGGGCCAAGAAATGGAAGTGTTATTTCAAGCCAATACTCAAGCATAGCTTACATCTAAGGAAGAGGACTTGAGGTAAAGACCTCCTGGGCCTAGGAGAGTGTTTGGAGAAGTGTTCTACTCAATGGCAGCCTGCCTTCAAAGCACCCTGCCTACATGAACTGAACATGGCTACTATTTAAAAAATAAAGATTATGCTGGGCGTGGTGGCGCACACCTTTAATCTCAGCACTTGGGGGACAGAGGTAGAAGGATCACCATGAGTTCCAGGCCATCCTGAGACTACATAGTGAATTCCAGGTCAACCTGGGCTAGAGAAAGACTCTACCTCGAAAAACCAAAAATTAAAAAACAAAGGATTTTGTAATTAAGGTTATCATACACCAGCAAGCTGGTAAGATTGTGTCCAAATGCTCTAATAGAATACTTGACACCTATTTCTGAAAAAGGAAAAATAGTTTCAGATAAATTCTAATACGATTTGAGGAGTTGGGGAGATGGCTCATTTGGTAAAGTGCTTGCCATGCGAGCATAAGAAGCCTAGTTCAGATCTCCAGCTCCCATGTAAAATACTGAGCACAGTGGTATACATGTCTGTGATCCTAGCATTGGGAAGGTGGAGATAGGAGGATCCCTGAGTCCTGCTGGCTAGCCAGTCAGCTCAGGATTCAGCCCGAGACCTTGTTTCCCAGGTAAGATAGAGAGTGACTGAGGAAGATACCCAATGTTGACCTCTGGCGTCCACACACATTTGCATGCACACACATGCAAATCTGCACATACATTTATACCCACTTGCATATGAACACACACATGTATGCACACAACACACATACACATGCAAAAAAGAGATTTTATTGGACTGTTGTTAACTTCATGACAGTTTCATTAAAAAGATGTATGATTCCACTAATGGGCTGTTTCTCCTGTGGTAGTCTTAGGTGCCAGCTTGCTCCCTCCACCCCCGCAATGCATCCTACACCTACCCAGAAAGAGGATGTACAACCTTGTGAGAATATATATATTTAAAGTTTTTTGTTTATTTTTATTTATTTATTTATTTGAGAGCGACAGACAGAGAAGAGGCGGGGGGTGGGTGGGAAATGGGTGCACCAGGGCCTCCAGGCACTGCAAACGAACTCCAGATGCATGTGCCATCTTGTGTTTCTGGCTTATGTAGGTACTAGGGAATCAACTGGGGTCCTTAGGCTTCACAGGCAAGTGCTTAACCACTAAGACATCTCTCCAGCCCCGAGAATATTTGAAATATAAAAGTAACCAGCTATAAATGCAACATGGTTTCTATTCAGCTAATAGAGCCAGCTGGTTTAGTTCTGGCCATGTTAATATGGGTATAGGCAGGAATCCCAGGGTTTCTTGGTGGGTTTGGGGCTTGAGATGTTTTGTGCTCTGAGCTGGGCTCTCACACTGCTCAGCCCTTCTGCACACTTGGTGATCTGGCTTCCTGTGACCTCTCTGCTGTGTGTGTTCACACAGCTTGCTGTGCACGTTGGTGTGGACACTTCTGCAAAGGCAATTTTTCTGGAACAATGTGGCAAGAACCGAGGCTACCGGGATTCAGACATACGGGGCTTTCAACCTGAAGGTGGTGTGTGCCTCCCAGGAGGCCCGGAAGTGCTCCTGTCCGTGTTCAACATGAAGGCGGTTTGCAAGCATGTTGCTGTTGAGGGGATCGAAGTGGCCTTTTCCAGAGATGCGGGCAGGTACACTGTGCACTGAGCCAGCAGGGGAGGGGGAACAGCCTTCTCTCCCCGTAAGAGGCTATTCTGTACTGTATTGTCCAGATGGCTACTTGGTCACAGGCATCTCTAGAGTTGTTCTTTGTCATAGGTAATCTAGTGGGGCCACACCCCTGCCTGTCCTAAATTCACCTTTATGGAACCTCTTTCCCCTTAACATGGGTGCTCGGACATTGCTATAGGAGACATGGAAAGGCAAATTTTGAGAATCATATTTTGTGTGTGTGTGTGTGTGTGTGTGTGTGTGTGTGTGTGTGTATACTTTCTACCTTATTTATCGAGACAGGGTCTCTCACTGCAGCCGGAGCTCACCCCTCAGCTACACTAGCTAGCCAGCTTGCCTTGGGATTTTCCTGTCTCTGTCTCCCAAGGACTGGGATTACAGGCATGTGCCACCCAAACTCAGGTCCTCACATTTCTTTGGCAAGTGTTTTACTGGTTGAGTCACCTCCCCAGCCCTTGGAAGCCTTTTAACTTTCATTTTTGGGAGACCAAAGTTCAGAGTTAACAATGTAGAGTAAGGCTCAGATAAACTCTGACCTTAGTAAGCTTCTCCTCTTTCCAAAGAACAAATAAAGAAATGAGTCAGTGAAGATGTGGATGAGGGAGGGAGTCCCTCGTAAAGAGATTTGGGGGTTTTGTTTTTTTGAGGTAGGGTCTTGCTCTAGCCCAGGCTGACCTGGAATTCACTATGTAGTTTCAGGGTGGGCTTTGAACTCACATGATCCTTAATCCTCCTACCTCAACCTCCTGAGTGTTGGGATTAAAGATGTGTACCACCATGCCTGGCTAAAAAGGTTTTGAATTAGTTGCTCAGAAGTGTGATCCTCATTTGTCTTGGCCGCTTGCTGGTGATGGGGACCCTAAGAACAATAGCTAGTATTTATCTAGTTCGTTCCCAGCCCTGTGTACTTTCTGAGACAGAAAAAGAAAACATGTTTGGTCCCCTTGAGCGGCAGTCCCCTCTCCTTATGCTTTGTGAAAAGTGAACTGTCATGTCTCCTTTCACAGAGGTCACAGGGTCTGAGAGGTCTGAGGGGATTTCATGCTTTTGCAGGTATGTCTGTGATTATACCTACTACCTGTCTCTGTACCACGGAAATGGGCACGCAGCACTTATCCACGTCCCTCCACTGTCACACTGGCTCCCACCCAGCATTCTTGGGAAAGCCTTGCAAGCCATTATCCAGAAAATGCTGGAAGAGGGCTGGAGAGATGGCTTAGCGGTTAAGGTGCTTGCCTGCAAAGCCAAAGGACCTCGGTTCGATTCCCCAGGACCCATGTAAGCCAGGTGCACAAGGTGGCGCATGTATCTGGAGTTCCTTGGCAGTGGTGGGAAACCCTGGAGTGCCCATTCTCTCTCAAATAAGTAAAAATTAATAAAGATTTTTTAAAATAACAGAATTTTTTTTTTAAAAAGAACGTTGGGAAGGCCAGGCTCAAAGTGCACTCATAGCCGCTGAAGGGAAACCGCTGGGGGATGCCTCCTTTACACGAAAGGAACATTTCCATCTTGGGTGTCAAGTTAACTGTTCTGAGTGAGGCTCTTAAAAAGTTGCTTGTAAAATATTTTACACACAGGGAGCAAAATTCTCAATTTGCCTAACAAAATCACAAAGAATTATTTTATTGACAGAGGAAAGAAGAACACTGTGCAAGGCAGATGTTTCGTGAGGGATTAACTAGCTGTCGTTAAGGTTTTCATGATAATAAAATGAAATCCCAGTAATGTCTTTCCGTTTTGTAAGAGGCTGTGCAGTGGGGCTGTGTGATCCTTCCCGATTGTGAGGACCACAGGCATGCTTTCCAGAGGCCATGGAAACAATGTGCAGCCTCCGCTCCACCGGCTCCATTCCTGGCCCCAGGCTTGTCAATGAGTGGCTTCGGGGCTCCAGAGTCTCTTGTGTTTGGTACTCCCTTTTCCTTGTACTCATTTTCTTGTGTACAGTCCAGTGGCGTTAGCACATATTCACTGCTGTGCAGCCATTGCCGCATCCCATCTCTGGAACTTTCTCTGTGAACCTCAAATATGATTTCCCCACTTTTCTTTGGGCCTTTGCCAACCATGACACCCTCCATCTCTACAAGCTCCATGAGTCAGGTACCCAGTATAAGCAGAGCCTTACAATATCTGTCCATAATGTTGTTTTTAATTATTAAATTATTATATTTATTGAAGGAAGTACAGAACCAAGGAAAGGCACCCACATGGCTAGAGATCCCATGTGGAGGGCGTGGAAAGAAAAAAGAGAGTTCAAGGAGCTCCTGCCATGTGGGGAGCTGGAGGGGATAAAGAACCCATGAGGAGAATAAGGGCTAGGGGGCTCTCCCAGCTGGGCCTGGGCTAGGGCCTGGGCCGAGCCCCTCCTGAAGAGCAGTTAGAGTGTTTTCTTATGAGAGGGGGGAAATGAGAGGGGTACAGTTAGGGTGACTGGACCCCTGAAGGTGAAAAGCACAGGAAAGTCTTCACTTGCTACATGATCTGACTTCTTATTTCTTGTGTAGTTCAGACTTGTTTTCCACGAACAACCAGGACCCCTCCTGGGAGGGAGGTCTTTCATAGGATTTAAACATTGTGGTTGGCCAAGTTCAGCCTCCAGAACTTGGTGCCAGAGCTAACCTCTTCCTGAGACAGCCCCTAGTCCTAACCAAACAGCTGGCCCTCTGGTTCACCTGAACCTAATCTTGAAGTTCATCTGTGGCAGAATGCGATAGCATCTCACTGTTTTCTAAAGTTGAACATTATTGCATGGGGTGACAATGCCACACTTGATGTCTCCACTTAGCTACAGATGAACACTCAAATTGCTTCCACCTAATAAATGCTGCTGTGAACACGTGTCCAACTGTCTGTTCAAGTCCTTCGTCTCTCTCGCTCTCTTTTTTTCTTTTTTGGTTTTCCAAGGTAAGATCTCACTGTAGCTCAGGCTGACCTGGAATTTACAATGTAATCTCAGGGTGGCCTTGAACTCACGGCAATGCTCCTATCTCTGCTTTCCAAGTGCTGGGATTAAAGGCGTGAACCACACCTGGCCCCAATCTCATTTCTTTTTGTGTATATACCCAGGGGTGCTTAGTACCTTTGCAATTTTGTGCTTAACTTTTTATGAGGGACTGCTACACTGTTTTCTACAGTGGCTGTAATGTTTGTTTTGTTTTTTATTGTCACTGTCAGAGAGTTGAACTTGGTTCCTCTCTATCATCAGTATTATCCTTAACTTTTAAAACTCGGAATCTTGGGCTAGAGAGATGGCTTAGCCCTTAAGGTACTTGCCGGCAAAGCCAAAGGACCCAGGTTTGATTCCCCAGTACCCAGGTAAGGCCAGATGCACAGGATAGTGTGTGTCTAGAGTTCATTTACAGTGGATAGAGGCCCTGGCATGCCCATCCTTGCTCTATCTGCTTCTTTCTCTGTCTCTCTTTTTCATAAATAAATAAATAAATAAATAAATATCAGAATGTTGGGGCTGGAGACATGGCTCAGTGAATAAAGAAAGTGCTTGCCACATAGGCACGGGGACCTGAATTCTGATCCATAGCACCCACATAAAAGGTGGGTGTGACACATAAAAGATAGGTATGACATGCACTTGCTAATCCCAGGCCTGGGGAGACAGAGACATGCTGGTCAGCTAGTTCATCTGAGTCAGTGAGCTCTAGGTTCAGTGTGATATCCTATCTCAAAAAATAATGTAGAGGGTTGCAGAGATAGCTTAGCTATTAAAGTATTTGCTTGCAAAGCCCAAGGACCCAGGTTTGATTCCCCAGAACCCAAATAAGCCAGATGCACATAGTAGCACATGCATCTGGAATTTGTTTGCAGTGGCTAGAGGCTCTGGCATGCCCATTCTCTCTCTCTCTCTCCCACTAATAGAGAAAAAAAGCTTAAAAAAAATGTGAAGAGACTGAGGAAGCCACCCATATACAAGCATACACACCACATGTAGACTACCATACATATGTAAAAAAAAAAATCAGAGTCTCTGTTTCTTTTTCTTTTAAAATATATATATTTATTTGTTTAACAGAGAGAAAGAGGGGGAGAAAGAGAGAGAGGATGAGAATGGGCATGCTAGGGCCTCCAGCCACTACAAACGAACTTCAGTCACATGTGCCACCTTGTGCATCTGCCTTATGTGGGTCCTGGGGAATTGAACCTGGATCCCTTTGGCTTTGCAGGCAAGTGCCTTAACTGCTAAGTCATCCTTCTAGCGCCGCTCCCCTTTTATTCAAGGTAGGGGCTCGCTTTTGCCCAGGCTGACCTGGAATTCACTATGTGGCCTCAGGATGGCCTCAAACTCATGGCAATCTTCCTACTTCTGCCTTCTGAGTGCTGGGATTAAAGACGTGTGCCATTACGCCCAGTGTTTGTTTCATTTTTTTTTTTGGTTTTGATTTTATGACACTGCACTGGGTCTTAAAAGCTGCTCACAGCCAGGTGTTCTGCATGTCCAGTGTCTCCATGTCCTTTGGGGATACATTTTCATCCTGAACCCCATCAGTAGCATTTATTTCTTTGAGGAGTGAATGAAGGAAGCTAAGCCCAAGGAAATTTCTTGTTACGTTCCTGTGATCACAACCATCATTTTTACTTGACTCTTTTACAAAAACCCCACAGTTGTTTAGTGCCTAGATTCACTTCCTGTAAGAAAAGGCATTTGTAACCATACATCTAAGGAACTGGGCTGGGACGTATCTCAGTTCTAGAGCACTTGCCTAGAATTCACAAGGCTCTGGTTACAATAGCCAACACTATGAAAAGGCCACCAAAAACTGAAGCTCAAACCAGAGGATTTGGCCAGCCCTTGCCTGGCTTGCAGCTAGCATTGGGAATAGACTTTATGACTCTGCAAATAAACTGGAAACATGGGACATAGAACAGATTAAAGTCACACCGTGGCAGATCAACATCAGAAGTGAGGTGGATGGTGCTGGCCACATGCGTGGAGCTAGCCTGTATGGTTTGTAAGTGCGGAAACCCTCCTGTTTCTGAGCAAGCAGCTGCTGCCCAGGGCCCTCAATGCCTCCGACCCTCACCATTCTAGCTCCTGTCCTGGCACCAAGCTCCACTGTTATTTCCTATTGCTTGGCACCGTGCTATTGCATTTTTTAAAAAGATACCCAGTTGGGAGGCACAGAGCTTTGCATGGAGAAATCTCTCTCCCCATTTCCTCTTCTGTGCCTCCAAAGTTTTCCAAGGCCAACCCCAGGGGCCCATTTGCACCCTGATCTGTGTAAATGGTGGTACCCATTGGGGGCTGTTTAGTCATGGCTGTTTGAAAAGAACAGCAAAAAAGGCTGGTCTATGTTAGTCCTATAATATCTGGAGAGTGTGGAGCATGCATCTGTGTGTGTGTAATAAAACCCCTGACTCTGTAGGTTGGTTTTGAATATCTAGTGAGAGACTGTTTGTGAAAATTCTTCACTCCCAATGGGCTAGTATAAAATGTAAATGCCCTGAGTATGGACCCAGTTTGCTGTGGTTTGGATATGTTTTAATGTTCTCTAAGGGTTCATATGTTGAAAGCTTGGTCCCCAGGGTGCTGTTAGGAGATAATGGAGCCCTTAAGACATGGGGCCTGGTGGGAAGTCCTCAGAAGTACTGCCCTTAAAAGTTAAGTACTCTTGAGGGACCCCTGTGCTTTTTTCTTTTCTAGCCCATGCTGATCTGAAACTCACTCTTAGTCCCAGGCTGGCCTCAAACTCACGGCGATTCTCCTACCTCAGCCTCCTGAGTGCTGGGATTGAAGGCGTGCACCACCATGCTCGGCTCCCTGTCCTCTTTTGGAAGGTGGTACTGAAAGAATGAGCTGGCCCTTGAATTGTTTCCTGTTTGAGATGTGATGTGTTCCTCCCACATGTGCTCTTGCCATGAGCCATGTTCTCACCAAGGACTAAGCTGATGCTCCTAAATCTTGAGGAAAGTTCAACTTCTCTCCTTTATAGTCAGCCTGCCTGAGCTATTTTGCTATAATGACACTGGACTAATACATAGCTGGATCAAACCTGCTTAAGAAGTGGCACAGCCTAGGGACTTTTAAAGGCCAGTACCTTCATCCTCACAAACTACTGCCTCTGGCTGTATAGGGTGCACCAAAACAACCTGAGGGGGTAGCACCAGCCTGTTGGGGCATCCTTGGAGACTTCTGTCAGTCATCTACTGAAGGTCCCTGGGCACCCAGTGGGCAGAAACCCTGGGGTAATACCAGGTTTGAGGGTGTGTTCTTTCGGCAAGGACTTTTGCTTGTATGTCCATGTATCTGTGAGGCTGACCAGGTCTTGAGTGAACTTGGCCTTTGACTTGCCTGTGCTGTTTATGTCTTGCTATTTAGTCCTTCGTCTGATGCTTAATCTTGTCACTGGAGCACAATTTCCCATGACTAATGTTGAGTGAGCTGACCAGCTTGTCATTCAGACAGCATGTCAAAGCATCTTTGGTCTGATTCTAGAACATTTACAGCCTGTTTCATTTTCCTACTATTATCACGCACCCCTCTCCTACAAGGACAAAGATGATGACGTCAAGATCACAGAGTCCATGGGGGCAAGCCAGACCGCTGTCTAGAAAAGGACAAACACCCTGGACCACCTACAGCCAGCCACATCCTGCCACTGATTTTCTTGGTTCTCTCCAGCACCCTTCAAGGTGGGTATTTTAGCTCTGTAGGGGCCAACATGGCCATGGAAATGCAGGCATGTAGGTCCTTTGCCCTACAGTCACATGGTAAAATCTACTGTGGCAATATATTAGTGGAAAGTCTAGGGAAAAAGCCTGTAAATCAGTCAGAAACCTGTACTTATGTATGCACATTTTCTCCCAGCTGACTTAAGACGGAGTACCTGGCGATCTGCATGTGGAGAAGCTCACTGTCAAGGACACAGCCATGCTTTCTCACAGAGCACTTCCAAGTGGCATGTGTGAACACGCATGCCATACAGAGCTTGGAGGAGGAAGTGAGAGAGGGTTCCAAAAGAGGGAGTGAACAAAATCAGAAACAAAAAGTGCATACAGAATTCTTTTATTTAACTTAACTCATGTAGTACTTTAACTACTAGAAAAAAGCAGAGTAAGAGAAACTAAAGTGGCTTTAGCTTCAGCCATTCAAAATAGACAAAGTTTCTTTTTTTTTTCTCATAATGTAAAGAATCCAGAGTATATCGCAATAACAGGAATAAATTCTTACAACAGAATATACAAAACATTTTGAATTTTTATCTACTGATTTTTTATATAAACAGAAGAATTTTTAGGAATAATTTATACACAGAAAGTCATTTTATGTAACAAATTGGCCATATTGTTATCTTTTTTTGTTGTTTTTACTTTTTTAAGAAAACTTTAACAAGAAAACTCAGAAAATGCTTTAGTTGCGATGCATCCATTCCATCGCGCCTTCTGGTTTTATTTATTTATTTTTTAAATCCCAGAGGTAGACCAACTCTGGCAAGCCTCTCACCCCAACCTCACTGGCTTAGGAAGCAGACAGGTATTTCTACCAGGCACCTGCCGCCCCTGTAGACATGCCTGTGCAATGCCTAACATCCGGACGAGAAGCTGAAAACAAATGACTTCTGGACCTTCTCTTATGGAGTGTGAAAATTCCAGATGTTTCCAACAATGGGTATTTTGTGGAGTTGTGTAGACATGGCCAATAATGTGCTGGCAACCAAAGGACATGGGATTTCGCTTAAAAAAAATGAGGGGCATGTTGTGATTTTTATTAAAAAGAATTGTTTTATACTGGAAAGTATCTTCAGCATTCTGCTTAAAACACAAATAAGGTCTCTTCCTTGGTAGAACCAAGCACTGATCAGGATATGAAGTATATAAACAATGGCCTGGGTTCTAGAATCTTATGTGTGGTCATTGTGACAACCATTTGCTGTGCCCTGAAGTCCTTCTATCTCTATGGCACTGCAGAATGACAACTACCAAACCAAGCAAGCCAGATACCAAACAATGTCACACACTGCTGAGCACCAACAACTCGGCTGTTTCCATGGCCAGTGAGGTTCTTTCCATCTGTTAAAGTTGCCACACTTCAAAAGGAAATGATCAGTAAAAGATGAGTCCCTTCCCCAGCAGAGGGTTCTAGAAGACCAAGATACTGAAGATACAGAACTACTTTTTCAGTCACCATCATTCCTTTGTTATAAACAAGGGCACAAAGCTTGGGGGAAGGAAGACAGACCTCAGCTTGGGTCCAGGGGTAGGAGAGGAAATATTTTTTTTTCCTTAATTTTTTTGGCATATTGTAAAGCTTGCTATTTAAAACAGGTGTTCTAAAAAATGGATCAAAAACACACATTTGCACACACAGAGAAAAAAAGTGTCTTTAAATTATTTTCGGCAATTATAAACTACAAACATTTTATAAAATTATTCTATGTTCTTACAAAAATGCAATGAAACATTTAATTAGTTCTTGTAAACCAGATCTTCGTCAACTGACTACCCGTAATCTACTGGACGTAGAAGCCCTATTGGAAATGCTAATGGGTGACTAAGTAAAAAAAAAATGTTTACTGGAAAAATGCAGACACAAATGTGGACATACACGAGTGATTAATATGTTCTTACAGAAACAAAATAAAACAAAACCCTAAAGTCATGCCCCAGAACTGATAACTCAACTGATGAGATATGGAGTCTGCATTCTTGAACAATATGACTTAAGTCTATGGTAAGTTTCCAGAGCAGGATGTTAGGTTTATGTGCTGAAAGCAAATGCCCACGGATGACTGTGGAGCCCGGATGTGGTCTGACACCTTCAGAAACCATCAAGTTCAAAACGGTCCATGCTTCTTCCAAGCCCGGTACCTTCTGCCAGCAATTCTTGTCTTCATGTCATGATCCCTGTTACCATGGTTTCCTACCGTGGGGTCATCCCACCATCAAGGAACGTTCATTTCTCTAAATGACTACCTAGTCATCCAAGTTGGAGGCCCAGAACAAGACCCTCTGGCCTGTTCGAGGTCTGTATCTTCAGCATCTCTGGCAACAGAGATTCAATCTAAACAGCATCCTCTCTTGAAGTTCTCATTTGTACCACCATCTAGTTCAGAGTGGAGTAAGAATGTCTGACCATCATCACTGGTTCTTAAGTGGATGGATCTCTATGGTCCATATCGCCCAATACTGCTGCTTAGCCCAGGAAATGAAAAGACGGCTGACAAACACAAAAATAACATTAAAAAAAAAGAACAAACCCCAAACCGTAAGTGGATTACTGGAACTGCTGGAATGGGCCAAGGCGTATCAAAGGAGTGGTACTGTCACCAGCAGGGTGCCGATGTTTTGGAAAGGAGTTGCCTTCAACATGTCTGGACACCCTTGAAGGACCCAATGGTGACATCTGAGGACCTTGGGTGAGCATCCTTCTCACCCACCTGAGCTCAGTGGAACTTTACCCACACAGCTGCCTGTGTTAGGTGTGGCCACCCACCAACAGAGGTGGGCTGCTGAGAAAGAGGCTTTGGTAGGACGTACTGTCTTGAGCTTACCACCATACATAGCTCATCATTCTGTAACCAAAAAACACTGCTTTATACCAAGCATTCTGCCATCTGGTAGTTTCACCATAAGCACGTCTGTTTTCTGCAGCCAATGTGCCTACCATTGAATTGTGGTCCTGATTCATATGAAACAGGCCGGAAGGAGAGGGCAGTGATGGCCACAAACAGTCTTCCATCTTCCAGGAGGAAGCTTCATTCCAGCGAGTGTCAAATGTTATGACATTCTTTAAAGGAGACCTTGGGTGATCTCGGTCTCTTATAGCTCAAGTTCAACAATGTCTCCACAATACACCAGCTCCTGCTGCCTCGGGGAAGGGCTGTGTGTGAGAACGTTTCAATGCTCACATCAGTTAAATGATGTGCCTCAGTGGTTCATGTTACTTCGAGCAATGTGAGCTGCTTTCAGAAAGGAGGGTGCATGGAAAAATGCCACAGCTCAGCTTGATAAGATGATGTGGAGCATACAAAAGAGGAAAACCAGGAAGAGTGGGAAAGTCAGCATGAAGTCAGGCTAGAACTGTGGATACTGATGCCTCGGGATAATCAAGGTGGATGGGCTGGTCCAGTAAAGTGACTGCACCATCACACAAGCAAAGGGTTCTCTTTTATTGAAATGTTTCTGAAGCATTTGTTATGATGGGCACTACACTGTTAGTGTCTTCTCTCTACTTAAAAGTAAGACCATCTACATGAAACACAAACAAAACAACACCAACAACTCGGACAGTTTAAACAAAAACCCTTAAAACCAGCTGAATGATCTGTAGAAATCCAGTTGTGGAAACCGGTAGGTATGTGCAAAAGAGAGGAGAGGCCACTATTCTAAGGGGTCACCAACAGTGTGGAAGAAGAAAACCCTGATCAAACAGTAAGTATCTCGCAGTGGCCCTACAATCTCCAGGACTTGGAGAAGGGCAGCATTCTGGCAGGAGAGAAAAAGGTTCCTGAGCTTAACTGTGGTACTAAATAAACTGTTAAGCAGCAGACACCCACACTTGGGGAAAAACCACTGACTGTGTTACCCAGCTCAAGTCCCAGGGCCTGCGAGAGCAGCTGCTGGAAGTGCAGAGCACACTGTCCACCCTCGTGAGCAGCAGGGTGATGGGATGGACAGAGGCACAGCCTTAGCGGGAGGCACAAACCCACAGGGACAGCTGGGCAATGACCACTGGCTTTCTAGCCCCAAGGTTTGGTCAGTTCTTATTTAGCCATGAGAGTGGGTGGATATGAGGAGAGGAGGCTGAGGTGAGGGAGCAGCCTGCAGAGGCACAGGATTAGCCCCGACCCTTTCTCCATCACACTGGCTTTCTGTCCACAGCAGAGGGCCAAGGAAAAAGCTAACTGCTGACACGGCTGCACCTTTGAACAGAACCAATGCAGCAATACACTGGTGGCATGTCCCTTGCCTTAGCAAAGGCCACAGAGGAGCAGCTGAAGGGGCCAAATGGGCATCTCACATGTATACACATGAGATTGCCACAGACAGCCTGAGTGTGGACACCTCCTGGCTCTCAAAACCCAGGGATACCTGCTCTCTCAGAGACAACCTGTGCTGACCATTCAATCAGCACAAGGCCATTCTGTTTCAAGCTCAGTTGCCAGGCATGGGGAAGTGGCCCCATGTTGACCTCCTTGGGCTCGTGGGTGCACTCAGTGAGGAGCTGGGGAACCTTTGAGGAAACCAGGTGAGGAAAAAGAGAACAAAATGAACATGAGAGGAGAGGAGACATCTTGGAAAAGCTGTTAAGAGATGAGTGGAGAGGGAAGTGAGTTAGTGTTGCTTTGACCCCAGAATACAGCCTGGCCTTTCCCTGCATCACCTGGGTGTGTGGCCTGTGGTGTGGATGAGGTTACCAGTATCAATGGCCTATTGTCAGGTACTGAGAAAGTGTGAGATGTAGTCTTTTTTTCTATATACACATATAAAAAATAAGAGTGAGGTAGATAAATGTTTGAAAAACAACAAAAAAACCACCCCAAAAACAAGAACTGTCCTGTCTTACACACTTTCACACACACACTCACACACACACAAACTCTTTCCTCAATATTTAAATTCATAATGGGGGCTTCTCTACAGTGATTAAAACTGGTATCACAAAATAAATTAAAAGAAAATTCCTACATATATCTTCTTAATGAAGTTTTTTTCTTATTTTTTTTTAAGGGAAAACATGGTGGGACAGAGGCTAGTGAAAAAGTCATGAGACTGAACTAACAAGTAAAGAAGCACTAGAGACTTTCTTTCTGTGTTTAATCTCCAGTCACCACGAGCAGTCACCATGCTCAAGCTTTGTTCTTTCTCAGAATTTAAACATTCCCTTCTCATCTTCTGTTGTCATCACTCTGGTGAGAAGTGCTAAAAACTAAACAAAACAAGACCCCTGGGTCTCCCAGGCTTGACATTCCTGGCTAAAGAACAGCATGTCAGTGCCAGGCTATGGTCCCTTGGGAGGGAACAAAGGACTCAGTGGCCACTGTGGCACCAGGCCTGCAGACCTGGTGTGTGGGAGGGTACTCCTGTGCACCTCTGAGGGAGTTGTCCTGGCCTTGGGGATACTGGGGGCCCATGCCCCACCCACATGGAGGCAGTCCCTTGGGATGCTCTGCTTCTAGACAGGTAGATTGGTCTGGTGAAGGTGGTTGTAGAGGGAGGCAGAGGAGCTGCTGTACCCCAGGGCTCAGCAGCTATTTCTGTGGGATGGATTAACTATCTGTTAAAAAAAAAAGATAGCAATCCAAATGCCTAGTGTCTGCAGTTAAAACTGCTGTTGTACCCAAGAATTAAAAATATATATATGTGTGTTACAACCAAAACAAAGAGAGGGAGAAAGGAGGTGCGACTCTCAATAACAGGGACTATATAAACACCAAACAAGGATGTGTGAGATATTCAACCTTTTTGTTTCTGACCTGAGATTGCAGCATGTCTTGCACTGTAACAGACGCCAACGTGGTGTGTGGGAGACACAGGAAAGAGAGCGTGCCAAAGTGGGACCCCAGGCCCGGGCTTCCCATTGCCTCAGTCTCGTCACCAGTGTCATGCCCACAGAGCCAACCGGTTAGAAGACAACTAATGGGGTTGTGGGGAGCAGGGGAAGAGGGATGTATTTATAAAAAGGCATCAAACAGTTCATGGCAAATTATGTTCTAGAAGTATCCATTACTGGGAGAAGAGGAAGAAAAATCACACACTCTAGTACAAAGCATAAGAAGTTTCTTGGAGTGAGCAGAAAGGGAAAAGGGTAGACCTGAAGGTTTTCATAGATTAAATCCACAAAGATAAAGAACAAAAAAAATAGCAGCTTTTTTTTTTTTTGTACAGACGTATAGATGAATATCTGAACCGTAAAAAAGTTATAAAAGTGACATTAAAGACGATGTGTATGCAAATGTTTCATGGTCTAACATAGAACTGTGAGACCCATGAAGAAGTCCTAGTAACAGAGGAAATGTCAACAAAGCTTAGAATGCTTGGATCCACTGCCTGCGCTCTTCCCGCTGCTGTGGTATCTGAACCCCTTTCCTTACACACCTGCACCGATGGCCCAGCCAAGTCCCTGGAACACCTTCCCACCTGTGTCCCTTGAGGGCCCAGGAGAGAGGCTGGGGTTTGGGTAAGGAGCTGTTACAAGGACCACCACAACCCAGAGCCTGGCTTTCAGGCTTGCTCTGGATCATTACCTCCAGAATCCTGGTGGAGGTGGGGTGGGGGAGGAGGAAGGGGGCTGGGTTCAGCTTTCCCCTCTTCAAAGAGGGACAGTCCCATCTTGTGCAGTTCTCCCAAATGGTAGCCTAGTCATCAAAAGCAATGAGACCCAGATGAATATGGGCTTGACAAGCACACCAGGGTGTGGTAGAGGCATCACTAACATGTCTCTTAAACGGCATTAACTGGATGCCAGGTTCAACCACTTGCCTTTGGACAGAAGAAAATCAGCATGGGGAGTGTGAGGAAGAAAGAACAGGATTTTGGCAAAATTTGGCAGCGTTAAAATGGTAACAACCATGGATGAACAATGGCCCTTTTAAATTTTAGATCCTAAAAAGGTTAAAGATATAGTTAAAAAATTCCATCTCAGTGTGTGTACTTTTTCATCTTTTTTTTTTTGTAAAGACCTATGGTGTCAGGCAGGTATGTAGAGGGTGATGAGGAGCCCCAGGGACAGCCATTTCCTCAATTTGATTTAAAAAAAAAGGCTTCCCAGCTGGGCTTGTGGCAAATATTTTTCCATTATGAAGCAGAGAAAGGAGAAAGGAAAGAGCAGGAGAGAAAGAGGGAGGGAGGAAGGAAGAAGAGAGAGAGAAAGGGCTGAGGAAGAAGGGAGGGAAGAAGAAAGGCAGAGAATGAGGAAACTCAATTCTCAAGTGTTCTGTTGCTATTAAGTGTTGTCATTAAGGTTTGCAGAGGCCCATGTCAGTTAAGGGTTTGGGTAGGGAAATAAAAAGCTGCTTGCATATTGAAAAAAGGAACATCCCAAATGTGTTTACTGCAGAGAAGCCGTCTCCCGTGAGCAGCAATGGCAGTTCTGAAGATCCACTGAGGTACAGGAGGCTTGTGAATAGATTGTTAAAACCTGCTTTCCCCCCCACCCCCACCCCTGCCCTGCTGAGTGGGCACACACGTTACTGTTTGCACGGGATCAGGGATCCAAAATCAGCAGGTTGAAGACTGGGGCAGCGGCAAGGCCCTCTCGTTGGCCCGTCCCCCGTTCATGTGCGCGTAAGGCTGTCTCTCATCGAAGCTGGCTCGAAGGACTAGCACTCCAGGGCCTGGGCCATTCTCAGCTTTGTGTCCTGAGTGTCTTTCAGGCAATGGTAGGGAGGCCGAGGAGGCCGAGGGGTCCAGAGGGACGCTCTCCATGTTCTCGGGCTCCAGCTCCAACTCCTCCACTTCAGGTGGCTTGTTCTCCTCGCTGTAGTAGAAGGAGACCTCCTGAAAGCTGGGCTCCATCTCATCCTTGATGCTGCCGATGATCTCCAGGAACGAAGGCCGCATCTTGGGGTTGTACTGCCAGCACATGCGCATCAGTTCAAACCTAAAGGAAAGAAGGGCAGAGGGTAGGCCGGCTGCCAGCTGTGGCTAAGTAGCCTGACTGGCCTCTTGTTGAGGTTAGAGTGAAAAGCACTCGCCACATCTGCATCCCCATCTGTACAGCTATGCTAGGCTTCAGCTTCTTCGTCTCACCTGCCACTAAAAACTCAGACCCAGCCATAGTGCCAAGCTTCATCTCTCACTTCCAGAGTTCTCCATGCCACAGGCATGTATGGTGACAGTATTAAGACATAAAAACAAGCATTTTCTAACTGAAGTGCCTCTTGTAGCCACTGGTTAAGCATTGTTTACTGGATTGGAAGGCAGAAGACCTCTCACTAAAGAAGATCATGGTGCCCCTGACAGCACTAAGTCCCACCTTTGCTATTTCCAAGCTTCTTCTGGTGCTGGGGTACTTCTGGCAGGAAGAGGGAGACCCAAGGAAGGGTGGCAGCTTTACCAGGCAGAAGGAATGCACATTCCAAGCTTGCAGTTTCAAGCCAGCACCTGCTTAATAAGTGCCCTACAAAGGCAAGATCTAGCCCCAAGATCTGCACTGCGCTGAAGCAGAGTCCTAATGGAGGCCTCAGGCCAGATCCCAGCAAGCCACTGAAAACCCTGAATATGTCTCTTCTATAAAACACTGACAGGGTGAGAATAGAGCACAAAGCTGGTGCTGAACCTCCATCACTCCAGCTAGACTGTCAACCTTCATAAAACCCTCAGAATCACATGGGCCAGAAGGAGTCTGCTTGCCATGGGCTGGGTCCTGTGTGTGTGGGGGGGGGGGACTGGAGGCTACACACAGAAGAAAGAGGAAGGCTGTGTGCTTGGGGACAGAGAAAGAGAGAGAGAGAGAGTCCGAGACCCCAAGATCTTCTGGGCAAAGCAAAGGAGCAAAGGTCTAGGCTGGTTGCAGAACACAGGGATGAAAAGGAATTAAAACTGCCATGGCTGGAGGAGAGCAATAACTCTAACAGGAACATGAAACCCAAACTCCTTCCTCCTGTTTTTTGCTTGAAACTACACATTTTCTTTTAAAAATTCTGGCTGTACAGATGCTTTTCAACAATAGTAAAAAAGGCCAAATGGAACTTCCCATCTGTAGGACGCTCAAAGCCCCCCACACTGGCTTCTAGGCTGGCTGATCACTTGACCACTAGACTAACCACCTGTTTATTACACTTGGTCCCAGAGAGAATTCCATGGGAGTTACATACAACAGCAGTGGGTGTGGAAGGTGCCTGCAGACAGGCTCCACTTGCCCACCTAGGGTCAAGTCACTTACATCAGTGCAGTGCACTGACCTTGGGGCAGTAAAGGGTATAACAGAGATCCATTCAGAATCCTAGAGGCCTAGGCATCAGCAAATGACAAGCCAGGTCAGATGCAGCTTATAGCCTGTTTTAGTAAGTAGAGTCTCACTGGAGCAGAAGCCAGGCACGTGGGGCTGAGTATCACCCATGGCTGCACTCAGGTTCCTACTATAGGGCGGACAGTTAGAATAGAGGCCATTTAGCCTGCAAGTTTAAAATATTGACTATCTGACCTGCTGGGGAAAAAAAAAAAAAAGCTGTCTGATGCTTTCTTTGGAGGAAGAACTATACTAAAGATGAATGCCAACTAACTTGTTATTTTTCCTCCCCAATACTCTCCAGTGCAGCACTAACCACAGTGGTGGGTGCTGGTGCTGAGTGATGTCCTGGCTGTGCAAGCCAGGCTTCAGGCAATGCGAGCCATGTTGGTCCTTAAGAGTCAGAGAAGGAGGGGCTGTATAACACACCCCCATTGTACACATTTGGAGAAAGCACCAAGATATTATGTAATGTGTACAAGGTCACAAAATTAGTGAGAGCCAAGCGGGAGTGAGGTTCTCTGTGAAGTAGTAAGACTATACTTTGGTGCCCCAAATTAGAGCAGCCACAGTCCCCCACCCCAGGAGACCACCCATTTGTGGCTATCCACCAACAGCCTGATCTCATGGGTAGGTTTGGTTTACACTGATAAACCAGCATCTAACCCATTCCCTTGTTCTGGTTAGGTGGCAAACAGGCCTGCCTTCCCATGTCCCCATCATTTTCCCCCCAAAATTAATTAAAATGGGCTGTAAATACACAGAACTCATCTCTATGGCTAGGCTGCAATTTCCTTTCTGGCTGACTGATTTGTCCCTGAATAGAAGTGCAACCAGGGCCAAGAACATGAGATGTGCCTGGCTCCATGCCCTGTGGCTGGGGGGCTGAGAAGGTGCCACCAGCAGGGCAGTGATGCGGTGACATCAGCACAAACAAGCCATGTGATGCCTCTTTTAAACCATTCCAGAGTCATAGCCCTTCCAGCGCTGCCCATAAAAGGAAGTCTTTTTTGCTCTGCGGGAATCAAGACCTTGTTTACACTCTTTCCACAAGAAACCTCTCCAATAGACTCTAGAAGGATTTATAAGCTGATAAAACTCTTCTTTGAAAAAGCACATGTTTAAACCACTACTCAGCTCTGGAACTGTCCTTTACAAAATGCACCTCTCTTTGGGGCCCACGCCCAGCCCTCCCCCAGGGGACAGGCAGCTCCAGTGGAAGTCCTCCTCTGTTGTGAAGCAGGCTTCCAGGAGAGAGCTCTACCCTACCGGGCTGGTGATAGGGGCACATGCATACCATATTCTCACTCCTTTCTGCCCCTGCTTCCCATGAACTGAGCTGAACCGGCTGCAAACTGTGTGGGATATCAGCAAGCCAAGACACACGCAGCAGTTAATGCCTCCAGCACACTGCCTCTCTGATGGTGATTCTCTCCGGTACTAGACTCCAGGAAGGTCCTGAAGGACTGAGTGGATGCCCTCCCAGAGGCCTTAGGTAGTCAAGAGGTGTCTTAGGAGTCACTTCCCAGATAGGACCTGGAGCAGAGATAATGTACCACCTTGGCACTGTAGCAAAGCTACACTAGGTATGGCCAACCTGCATGTGGATCTTATGCACTTGAGCTCTGCAAAACCAGCTCAGGATTCCCAGCAACTGGGGGGGGGGGGTTCCATGGGAGAAAGGAAAACTAGTGTCTGAAAACTAAAAAAAAGCAGTCAGATTCAAGAATGTTTCCGATACATCTCAGTTGGTGACTCTCTGGGCTAAAAAGAGCAAGTTCTTTCCCAAATCCTGAACACTGAAGACCTGGCATGTGAGCTGTGGAGATGGTACACAAACACATGGCTTAAAAACCCAAGTGTTTTTTTTTTTTTTTTTTTTTTTTTTGAGGTAGGGTCTTACTCTAGCTTAGGCTGACCTGGAATTCCCTATGTAGTCTCATGGTGGCCTCGAACTCATAGTGATCCTCCTACCTCTGCCTCCTGAGTGCTGGGATTAAAGGGGTGTGCTACCATGCCCAGCAGTACCCAAATTTTTATGACTGAGCTCAAAGACTATCCTAGACCTTTCCCTACAGCATTAGGACTGCAACCTTCCATGCCTCCAGGGACTCGTGGTTCCTTAACTCCAGGACCATCTTTATGGTTCTCAGGTCTCTATGACTTCAGTAGGCAGCAACACACCCAGGTGGTCCCTGATATGTGGGGCCAAGGAACTGAGCATCAGGGGTTTAAAGAGGGTTATGGTAGGCTTTGCTATCAATTAAAATATGGATGCAGAGGGGAACTACAACCCAGTGAATAGGATTTCATGATGCTTGCTGATTTAATTCATACTGAGTCATGGAGTTGAGACTCATAGACCTAAATAAATATCCTTGAAAGATCAGATGGTAGTCTTTCTTCTAAGGTAGGAATGAGATTTGACACTCCAAACTGGGGATTTGGCTATACCTGAAGCAGCCTGGTTCACTTGCAGGCATTGCTAAACAGCCAAGGGACTTCCTGAGGCTGGAGTGTGTTTCCACCTCTGAACCCCACAATAGAAGCCCTTCCTCTACACACGACCAGTCAGGTTTCATACAATTCCCAAGGGCTGAGGAACTCTTCTGGGCTAGGGGAGTCCATTCTTTCACTTACTGTAACAAAAGAACCCTTTCTCAGAACACTTCTTCCCATCAGCTCAGTAAATTCAGAAGGACATCACAGACACTCCCCATGAAGCCGGCTTGTCTCCCTTCACTCTGTTCTTTTCTTAGAAAGGAGACAAATTTGCCAAGGGGGTTCTGGATGGCAAAGCAGAAATGCCTCCTGAATTAAACATCTCATATTCAAGAGCAACCTCTCCGTGTAAACTTCCTCCTCTCGCTGTGCTGGGAACAGGAAGTCCACTGCCTTTCCCACGGCAGGTGCTGCTTCCCAGGCATATTAAATTCTTATGAAAACGCCACTCATCTGGAGATGGGTCAACGTCAGGAATCCCATGAGTTTCTGAGACAAATGTTTACCGGAGCATAAGAGAAAGCACAAAAACAGTACCTCTCTTGCAACCAGCCCCAAACCACAGGAAGAAAAATTCACAACTGCTCTTTTGAACTGTTTTTTAAGCTTGCGAAATACCATTATTCTACTATTTAAATCGATGCTGGCACAGTGCACCTTTAGCAAGTTTGGAGGCAGCAGCGCTCATCCTTCACCACTTACATTTTGGCTGCAAATGACTTTTCTTACAATGGCCTGGTATGAATACAGAAGCCACAATATTCAAGTAAAAGCAGACTTGTGAGGGACACTATGAATGTAGGTGGTGGGAGCAAGGATCTGGGACTGACAGAGCTTCTCTGGGTAGCTGCTTCCCACCTCATGTAAGCAGGTATGATGGCAGCTGTGGAGCCAGGTCACAAGTTACAATGTGGTGGCTACCTTGCTTGCAGGGATCACTGTTTCAGGGGAGGACAGAGAATGTATAAGTTCATAGACCCATCTTGGCCCGCTGCCTGCCTAATTTTGTAAGGCTCCTCAAGTAAGAATGGCTTCTATATTTGTAAAAAGTTGGGGGGAACAAATCAAAAGAAAAGTATTTTGTAAAACATGAAATTGCAAGAAATTCAAATTTCAGTATCAAAAAATAAAGATTTAGGGGCTGGAAAGATGCCTCATTTGGTAAAGTGCTCCTCTAATCCCAGAGCTGGGGAAGTGGAGACATAAGGCTCCCAGGGGCTTGCTGGCTAACTGAATCAGTAAACTCCCCATTCAGTGAGAAACTGTCTCAAAAAATAAGGTGGATATGCTCCAGAGGGAGCAGGCTGCATGTCATGAGGATACTCCCACAGGAGGCTCATAGACAACTACACCCTCATGTGCGACGCGGCAGCATCAGTGTCCCCATCATCTTAGAAGTGGATCAGACACCTCAAGCGAGGCTCCAGGTGACCACAGCCTCAGCTGACAGCTCAGTGGCAATCTCCACTAAGCTGCTTCTGGGTTGTTTACCCTCTGAAAGTCTAAGAGATGGTATCTACTGTTATTTTCAGCTATAAGGTCCCGAATACAGGTGGGGAGAAAAAGTATAAAAATGCATGGAGTGGCCTTTTGGGTCTTCCAACACTGGGAACAATGGGCTGTTGAGTTCTGAAGAGGCTTCCCTGGGAAGGCTCATCCAGAAGCCCGAGTGCCCCTCTGTCCACATGCATTGCCTTCTGAGAAGCCATTACTGGTAGATTTTTTTTTTTTTTTTTTTTTGAGGTAGGGTTTCACTCTAGCCCAGGCCAACCTGGAATTCACTCTGTATTCTCAGGGTGGCCTGGAACTCATGGTGATCCTCCTACCTCTGCCTCCTGAATGCTGGGATAAAAGGCATGTGCCACCATGCCTGGCTCATTACTAGTAGTTTTATTGTACAGGCTCAGGACTGGACCCAGCCCCAGGCCACATGCTGATTCCCTAGTCCTGGCCTATGCCAGGAGATGACAGGAACCCACACACACATACTTGCTGATGAGAGGAGAATGCCAGCATTGTGGCTGGCATTCTGTGGCATCTTCCATGTGGCCTTCCCTATTAATCTATGTAAGAGATTCACTGAGCAGCAGCACAGGGTCTATGTGTAGCCGCCTTCACTTTATCTGTCCTCAGCCAGTGGCAGGGAGAATAAGGCCACCTCTTTTACATAGGAAACAATACTCAAGAGCTTTGGGATGAAAGCAGGACCTTAGGGTTTTTGTTTTTGTTTTGCGAGATAGAGTCTCACTCTGGCCCAGGCTGACCTGGAATTCACTATGTAGTCTCAGGGTGGCCTTGAACTCATGGTGATCCTCCTACCTCTGCCTCCCAAGTGCTAGGATTAAAGGCATGCACCACCATGCCCAGCTTGGGACTTTTTTTGGTGTTATTTTTTGAGGTAGGGTCTTGTTCCAGCCGAGGTTGACCTAGAATTCACCATGTAGTCTCAGACTAGCCTTGAACTCACAGTGATCCTCCTACTTCGGCCTCCTGAGTGCTGGGATTAAAGGTGTGCACCACCACACCTGGCAAGGATCTTAATTTTTGGATGGGAGAATGGTTTCTGTTTCTGAGGCTGTGGGACTCTAAGATGGTCCTAAGATTTCCAACCCTGGTATAAACATCTCTTATAATCTCCTTGCCTGGATGCAGGTGGGCCTTTTTTTTTTTTTTTTGGGGGTTTAGAGGCAGGGTCTCACTCTATCTCAGGCTGACCTGAAATTCACTATGGAGTCTCACCTCAGGGTGGCCTCAAACTCACAGCGATCCTCCTACCTCTGCCTCCCAAGTGCTGGGATTAAAGGTGTGTGCCACCACACCTGGCCCATCAGAGCCATTTTCTGCTTGGCCTTGAAGAAGCAAGCTGCTATTGTGAGGGCTGATAGAGGTGGCATGTGGCAAGGGCTTGAGTGAACCATGGCCTCCAAAACCTCAAATAGTCTCTGGATGACTTCAGTCCTACAATTGCAAGGGGTTTACTCCTGCCAACCACTTGACAGAACCTCCTTGAGTTCAGCCTTATGAGACTCTGAGAAGAGTTGCTGGCACCCCTGGGTGGGGTCTCTGCCCACAAGATATGCACGCCTGACTTCTATCAGTACATCATCAGGCCACCTCAGAACTCCAACTTGAGTCAGTGCTCACTCAAGGCACGGTAGACAGGGATACGTCTTTTATGTACACATAAAGACAATTCCTCTGGGATCCTTTCACAAGTGAGGCTAGAACCTGTCCTGAGAAGCATTCCTAGTAAGCTCCTATGCTGTCCTTAACCTACCTGTGGGATCTTATCCTCTTATTTACCTCCTGGGATCCAGAGGAATAGCTGAGCCCTGACTTAAGGTGTGCACATCAAAAACAAGTCACAATTCCCAGCCTGTACCTGAGGCTCAACCAGACCACCTTATCATCCTCCCTGGACCCTCATTCCAGGAAGGACCATCCTCCCTCTCCAGCAGCTCTGACCTCTGCTGAGACACAAAACACCACCATTATTGAACATCAAAGCAAGACGTCTCCTCACAGGGGGTAATACAGTTTTGTATACTGAATGTTCCACAAAGGCTCATGAGTTAAGGGTTTGGTCCCTAGCTTGGTGTACTGGGGGAAGCAGGGAACTTTTGAGAGGTGAGCCCAGAGGGAGTTTTTCACATTACTAGGAACATGCCTTCAAGGGAGCTACGGGGTTTCTGCTCCTTATTTTTGCTCTCTTTCATTCTCCAACCATGAAGTGTCTCTGGTTTGACACCTGCTTCCCACCATGATGTGCTGCCTCACCAAGTCCCAGAAGAAATGGAGCCAGCCATGGAATAACATCTCCACAAGTGTGAGGCAAAGCAAACCTTGTCTCACTGATTATCTCAGGGAGTTTCTCAAGGAGGCATGGAGGTCTCCAAGGCCACTATGGCACTCTGGACACACTCCCATCCTGACAACTCTCAGGAACTACATGGCTTCTTTCTCAAGTGGGGTGAGTCAACAAACTCATGAATACCCAAAGGAGGGTATGACTAGGACTTTGTCCACAGAGAGGTGAGCTCAACCCTACTTAAGATCTACATGATTCACAAGGATGAAGCTAAGAGCAGTTTGTAACTTCCTGTCACTCTATGCAGTTCACAAGTGAGTTCTGACAACCAAGCTGTGTGAACCAGCTGTGCACATCTCTCTAGCCTGTAAAAGTCTGAGGCAAGCTCTTGGCTTAAGAGTAGTAACTGTTAAATATTTTTTTTTTTAAATCTTGCATGAGAAAGATGAGTCAGGATTGCTTTGGTCACATATTTCACCCGGGGAGTTGTGCAAAGTCAAAATCAGCACTGAGGGGCCAAGGGGCACAGGATGGGATACATGTGCTCTCACAAGGCTCTATGAGCATGTTTCCTCCAGTATGGATAAAAAAACAAAAACAAAACAAAAGCCCTCTTGTAATCCTCTCCTGCACACACAGGATCAGAGAGAATGGCTCCCAGAATTACTAACCTTAGGTGGCCCAAGAAGACAGTTATGTGAGGCATAGCATCAAAAGAGAGCTGAGGGGACCCAGGAAATACATACAGCATGTCGGGGCAGTTGTCTGGCTTGTCCAGAAGGCCACCTTCCATGACAAAACGAAGGACTTGCTCGTTGGACAAGCCCTGGTATGGCTGCTCAGCTAGTGTGGCGATCTCCCAGAGGACGACTCCAAAGGACCTACGGGAGAAAAGGGACAAGAGTATCCAGAAGCTGCTGAGAACTCGACACTGAAGAAGACTTCAAAGCACACCTACCAAGGCTCAGGGAATTTTGCAAAAGAGGGGGTGAAAAGATTGTAAGAGCTTTGATGTTCAATAATGGTGGTGTTTTGTGTCTCAGCAGAGGTCAGAGCTGCTGGAGAGGGAGGATGGTGGGAGACAATATCCAGAAGCATTGCACCCCCCCAATGACTGACTGCTCCTCTCACAAGTCATAACCCACAACCCCATGGTGAATACCAGCAATCCCACTGAGGACGGCCCTCAGTGGAGTGGGGGGCAGGGAGGAGGGAAATGATGGTACTTGTTGTACATGATGTATCCATACAATGTTTCTATTTAAAAAAACAAGATGGATAAGTTCATGTGCCCCCTCCTTGCTAGCATTTCCTCAGGTTTAGGTGATGAAAAGTGTCCGCAATGTGGTGACAGTGCTTTGCAGATGTCAAGTGAGGCACTGAAATTAAATGTGGGACATCTGGCATCTTTTGTCATTGTTAATGCTCCCTGTACGGTAACCACAGTACTGGTGACAGGTCTGAGGAAGCCAAGTCTAAGGAGCTTCCAGCGCCTCCTTCTAGAGTTCAGAAGCATCCATCTAGACTACAATGTCCAGCACCTCGTCACAGCCATTACTTGGCAGGTGCTATAGTTCAAACTTGCTTTAGCCTAATAAAATATGCAAATGTGCAGGCCCCAGCCTGGCTGCTGATTTGGGACAATCAAGCATCATAATAAACTCCTCAGAGGATTCTTCCAATCAGATCCTTTGGCACCTCTATCCTTGTGGTTCTCAACACTACCGCAAAGAACAGTCTCCCAGATGGATGCCTGGGCTTCCTAAAGCAGTTCTGACTGGATGGGTCTCCAATGGGGAGCTGAGCTTTGGAATTCCTAAAAGCTATGAAGGGATCCTGACTTGGACCAAGAGAGATAAAAATCCCTGTCCCAACTTAGAAGCTGTCTCTATGTCAGGAGGGGTACTAGCCCATGGGGTTGGTCATAAAAAAGAACTCATTTGTACAGAGAGGTTGGCCTAGGAACATCAGCAAGCAGAGCAGTGAGTACAATTTTGCCTGTCAGATCAGAGAATAAAATTAAACAGATACGACATGTGTGCAGACATTTAAGATAGGCAGGATACAACAAGACAGCACAATATAGTCTGCAAAACGAGCATGCCCTCCCAGGGTAAATATCCGGTCTCTTTAAAATTTCTCCCGGCCTATCTGTTTTCACACTTGGTCATGTCAGTGGAATAAAGCAGGCTTCCCATAAGGTTTCTGATGGGACCCAAGGTGGGGCTGTTCAAGCCTCATGGGAGAACTTGGGAGGTATCTCCTATCCAGTACAATGGGGATCCTGGCCTGGTGCCCAAGCTGGGGCTCAGCATGGCTGACTCAGAATTGGAACGTATGATTCGCTGCCTCAGCTCCCTTTTATGAACAAAAAGTTTCTGTACAAATTGATACCAAGCAGATGTTAGACAGAAATAGAATCTTAGCAATCAGCTAGCTGACCAGCTCAAGGTCCTGTCTAACTAGCAGTGACTAAGACACAATCTTTGTGTTCTACAAGAGACCCAGAAAAGCCAGACGCAGAAGCCAAAGCATGACTTTGAAAGTCCTGGGCCCAGGGAAGCGGGTTTTCTGTCAATTTCAGTTGTCGAATATTTCCTTCCAAAAGCCTGTGTGGTCACATCAGAGACATATCTCAGAGGCTTTGGTGCCCACCCTCACATCTGAAATATGGCCTGAAATGAGCAATGATCGGGTTTTCTATTTTTGATGATTGTAAGCTGGTCTGAGGACGCGGTTCCCTCCCAAGTCCACTTTTCCCTGGCCTTGTCACAGGCTTGCAGACAGCCAGTTCCTGCTGGATGGTTCCCACCCTGGCCCTGGGTCCTGACAGCTCTATCTAGCCTCCTGATTTACTTGGCCATCTACAAACTCAATGTGTCTCTAGCTGAACTCTGTCCCACACTCTGTTCTTCTGGCTTCCTTGCAGCCAATGCCCTGTTCTATATGAACAGCCCACCTGCGGCCAACCTGGCCTCTTTGGAGTTCCACCAAAGCTTGCTGATTCAGGTTCAAGTTTGTCCAAAGGCCCTTCTGCTTATGCCCTGGTGCTGCTTGACCTCCTTGCCAGGCCTGCCACATCCCCTCTTTTGGCTCTAGCATCTTACCCAAGGCAGCACCACACCGTGGCTAACATAAAGTTCTTAAAACATAGCTCTAGGTCAAACTCCTCTCCAGAAACCTTAACCATCATTGCAGAGCCTGTAGCATCAATCCCACACCTCAAGCCAGGTGTATCTGGGGTCTTACTTGATTTCTCTTTGATCTGATCCTTCAGTGAAGTCTCACTGTTCTCCATTTGTAGCCAGTGCTACCCACTGTCATGTCTGCTTCTGGCACTGCCACTGTCGGGGTGATAATCTACTTATGAGTGTGCTTCCAGAACTTCACCTTGTCTATCAAGACTTCTGTGACCCTAACTTGCCAGACCACTTCAAGGCTTGGCCTGGCCCCAGGGGTACCTCCCAACCCTACCACAATCCTAAAGTCTCCTAATTCAAACAAAGTTCCTTGTATTTCCTTCTAATTTTTAACTTCTTAGGAGCAATTCTTTTATGCTTTTACAAATATTCTAAGATAATTTCCATTCTTTTAAGGGGCATGAATTCCCAATGCCCATCCTCTTTATATAGATTTTTTTCCTTGTCAGTTCATAATGGTGATGTAGTCAGAGCGGAGGAAATTGGCAGGGAACAGGCCCTTGCTCCTGGTTTGGAGTGACAGCTGTTACCCTGAATCAGGGGAGATCCTACTTATGAGATTTTAACAGACCCAGCTTCATCTTCCTACCCTGGTCCTGCTTTCCTATCCTGCAAGTTGACCTCAAAGCTTCTGGAAGCTAGAAGCTCACAATAAACAGATGGAAGTGTGTACTTGGGTGTGCCCTCTCCTGCCAACTCATCTAAAAGTGGTACAAAGCACTTTGATTTGACAGAAAATAAGGAACCTTAGTCAAGCTGACTACAGAAGAGACCTCATCCTTGAGTCAAGAAGCAACCAGGCTATGCTGGGGCACATTCAGATGCTATTTCCAATTTGCACCTGTCTTCAGAATAAGATTCAAGGCCCTTGACTGAGAAAGGGTCACGAGGTTAAAAAAAATGATGTCAGTCACTACTGAAATAGTTTCTCTGTGTGGTCATTCGCAGTTGGAGTAAACAACTACCGTTTCTGTAGCACAACAGCAATGGGATCTCCCGAGAGGAAAGCCAAGACACTTGCTGACATTCTAGGAGGTGGATGTGCCAGGGCTTTCCCCTGCCAAGAAGCCTAGTATTTCAGAACCTGATGTGGCCTCCGCATAGTGTTTCCTAGGAACTGTGGCAAACAGCACTATAGGGATTTCTTTACACCCCTTGGCCAATGTGTGTCCAGCACAGTACACTTTCTTTTTTAACAACTGAGGATGGCATTTTGTTTTCAGTAACCCTCCATGGGTCACCAACACGAGAGGACACACATCAGATGGGACCAACAGGAATACAGCAAAGATCCTTAATTTTTGAATTTAAATCAAGTATTGTCTGCAGTCTTTTGAAGGTTCAACTATGTGACACAGCATCTGTGAGTTGAGAATGGGAAAAAGAGGGAGAACAAACAGGGGAGCAGTAGAAAGAAGTGAAGGGCCAGACTTCTCACATGTCCTACCTCCTTGGCCACATACTCATTATCTGTAAAAAATGTATGGAAGAGTTGGTCCTATATACTCCTTGGAGTATGACAAATGCCTTTCTATCCTAAAGTACCTCCCTGACAGCAGGAACACCTGAGAGAGGAAAGAACGTGGTCTAGCCAACACTAGGCTTGAGAAGGAAATGGGTGGTAATACCAGAGACCATGAGGAAAGTGAAGGTTGGGAGCCCAAGCCAGGAGCACAGGCAGAGGCTGGTGAGTGCTGGGCTGACCACAGAGGGAAAGGGTCTCCTACCAGACGTCTGAGTGAGTAGTGAAGACACCATCCTTGAGGGACTCGGGAGACATCCAGCGCACTGGCAGCAACCCCTTCCCTCCTTTCCTGTAGTAGTCTGTCTCATAGATATCTCTGGTCATGCCAAAATCTGGAAAGTACAGAGAAGGTAGATGGTTATCCTGCTGGGGCAGCTCTTAGAGCAGAGACAAATGCGCTGTCACTGCCCCAGCATAGGGGCCCCTTCGTTCAAGGTGAGACATATTCATGCTCCACTTTGAGCAAGCTCATTGTCAGGGCGTCCAATTTTATAAGCCAGAAACAGTATGGGATGATTAGTCACATGACAGGCAAATACATCTTTGGTCTTAATGCACTTATAATCTGGTTCATTTAAGAAGTCAATTCCCTAACTGCATTTAAAATGAGAGGCAGTTTGCAAATTATTGAGCTCTGTGATTTATCAAGAAAATATATCTTACATAGATCAAGGATCAGTGACACATGGTTTTAAAACCTCATCAGATACACAGGAGAGTTCAAACCTCATTTACTTGGTAGCCCAGTCCCATTGCCAAGAAAAAGGACTTCCACCACTTAGTAAGCAGGGAACTCTTTGGAGAAACAATTCATGAAGATGAAGGTCCACAGTGAGATGCCTAAGAGATGCTATTTACCAGGCTCCTGAAGCTATTACCCATAACTCTTTCAACATAATACCCCCATTTGTTTTTGAAAATGTCTTCAATTTGCTGTATCTCCAGAAGATGCTATATAATTGTTTTTTGATGGTAGGCTTACTTTATATAGAATTTCAAATTATTGTACCTTTGTCAGATTTTGATTTTCCACTCAATCACACAACCTTTTCTCACATGGACTCTTCCATTCTCCTTTCTAGGAAAAAGGGGCTGCTCTACTTTTTAAAATGCCCATTCATACCTCTAACTTGTGCCACAAAGAGATAAGACTATGAACCCATAGAGAACAAAGTTTCTTGGGTGTTAACCTACATAGTTTACTTGTACTATGCTGAGAGCCATCAAATTGCCTGCAGTGAAGTGACTGGTCATGTTGGTAACCCATGAATGGAGAAGTCCTTGTGAAAAATAAGAACAATGCGCTCAAGCTTCCTCTCTGAAGGAATTCAGTGACATGCAAATACAAAGGTCTGCCTTTGCTATTGCACAGAGTGGGAAGGGAAGGATTTCCAGAAGAAAAAAAAAAAAAACACTTTTCCTAAACACAAAAGAAAAATAATATTTTCTGAAAGACAAACTACCATTATAAAAAACTTATCACCAGCCTGGCGTGGTGGTGCATACCTTTAATTCCAGCACCTGGGAAGCAAAGGCAGGAGGATTGCTATGAGTTCGAGGCCACCCTGAGAGTACATAGTGAATTCCAGGTCAGCCTGGGCTAGAGTGAGACCTGACCTCAAAAACAAAACAAAACAAAACAAAACAAAACAACAAAAAAACCCCACAACACCATAAACACGCCACATGGTTAAGGAGCAACAATAACCCCTCTTGATTGGGATTTAAAATGACAGCACAAAAAAGCTACATATTCCCTACTGTATATGCAGTAGGACAAAAGTACCTTTAACTGGGTTCCTGCTTATGCCAGCAAAGGTAGCTAGAAGGACAGGCCAGAGGCTCACATTTACAGAAGGCCTACTACATTGAGGGCAAAGGCTCAGTTTCTTCCTTGACCTCCAGGCTCTGTCCTATTATCACCTTCATGTCAGAGGTGGAAACTGAAGCTCCCAGGATGCAAAGCAGCTATCTTAGGCCTTTTAGGCATTATTGGCATGACTTGGGCTTACATAGAATGGGAAAGAAGAAATTACAGGGGGGAAAAAAGGAAGCTTGGTTGATGAGGAGGGTGGCTTTTGTCTGGAAACTCCAGGGCAGGAGAGCTTACTGAGGGCCATCCAGACAAGCTAGGCGGCTCTAAGGGCCCCAAATATGAGGGTGCCTTAAGAGCCAAACCCAAGGACAGATAATATTATGGGAGCCACAAAACAGTAATGCACTTTGTGATACAGCCCAGTGCTAACACCCCTAGCTCCTACAAGTAATTTGAAGAAAGGGGCTTTGGAAACCTCTCTGCAGGGGATACTCATTTTTCAACAGGAGGCCACAACATTTTATTCAAAAATCACTGTTTGGGATATGGCTCAGTGACAAAGTGCTTGCCTAGCATGTACAAGGACCTGGGTTCAATCCCCAACATGATGTTCCCCAACCACCCCCCAAAAATACTGCCAAAGGCAGGCGAATGTTTCCAGAGCACACAGTTGAACAGGCAGGCAAAAGTTACCTGTAAACAGCTTTCTTTGCATGTTGTCTCTACTGCATTTTCTCAGGAAAAACATTTGGTGTGTTTCTGAATTGTCTTACTATCACAGTGGGAAGATACAGGTCCTGGTAAAAGCAGGCAGTTTTCTAAGAAGCCATGATACCGCATATTTTTGTCGGGTGGATTAAAAGACCAAAGCAATATCAGCTTAAAGACTGAAAAGAATTTCTGGGCAATGATCAGAAATGCAATTCAACCCCCTTTTTTTGGGGGGGGGTCTTGCACATCATGGTGGCAACAAGAGATCTACTGAGGAGGCTGGTCATGACAGGATGTGCTATGGCAGAGAGGTCAAGAGCATGGAGTTGATCAGCCAGAGATGGGAAACCCAGTAAGCAGTGATCATCCCTCACTAGAGGGATTGCCATGGCTTCCTTATCACTTCTCTTGCTCTTAGAAAACTGTGGACCTCTGCAGGGACAATGCTCCTTAACTGAGGGAAGACTTGATCGTGACTTTCAGTCCCAGGTCAAAATCACCCGCAAACAATGTCTTGATTGCTTCTGTAACCAATGCTAACAAGTGCTCTACCCAGATGACCTCAGGAACCCATGGTCCCTACCTGGACTGCCATGTTAAGGTGTTCTCAGGATTAGACCAGGAACTAGAGACAATCACACTGGCTACACACATCTTTGTATTCAAGAGCAAGTTTTTGTACTCCTGGGATGTGTTAAATTTTTGCTTACATCTGGAAAGCAAAGGACACACCTCCGATTTTGACTGTGAAATCTTCGGCCACCATGCAATTCCGAGCAGCAAGATCTCTGTGAACAAACTTGTTGGCATTAAGGTATGCCATGCCATCTGCAATCTCTCCAGCCATCTGGATCA
The DNA here is from genome assembly GCA_036365145.1 of Orientallactaga sibirica. Lineage (NCBI taxonomy): Eukaryota > Metazoa > Chordata > Mammalia > Rodentia > Dipodidae > Orientallactaga > Orientallactaga sibirica. The sequence continues at coordinate 18,325,602 of JAEOAD010000031.1, forward strand.
TCTTGCTTAAACTCGGAGGTACCAAGACTGAATTATTCTGTTGTAGATGAAAAAGAATGAGAATTTAGGAATGTTTGTTCCACCTGCAGAGGTTTGCTAGGTTTTGTAAATTCATGTTTGTTTAGTCTGAGTACCACAGGTCATCCTGCAAGAGGTCAGGACTTCTTCAGAAGGAACGTATTTCTTAGACCCTGACATCTGCTTGGTTGTTAAGTCATCTGCTTCTTCCCCAACCATATCACACAGGGAAACATCAATTAGTGCACTGGGAATAGCAGTTTCTATTTTGGACATAGCAATATTATTTCAAGTGAAATGAGTAGTGTCTGATATTAAGGGTCCTCAGGTAGATATTCCTATGAGTTTTTGGGCTTCTTCAGCATCCACAATCAAAGTACAGGTAAGAGGAAGAATAGCATGTTGGTTCACAGGCCACGTGGACAGGCAAACAGGCTTCCTAATGGAAACTGCTTGTATCATTTTCTACGTAAGCACTGTTAGGAATTATTTAATCTTCTTTCCCTTTTGCTGTCTTGTGAGGTACAAATATATTAAGATGAATTTCTTCACCTTGGATTGTTGTTTTCTGTGGATACTGAAGACAAGTGACATTCAACTAGAATTTACCTTGGAGGGGGCCACAGTAAAACAGTGACCAACAACACGGGAAAGCATCTCATCTGCAGAACAAGCCAACATACTTCCTTTGACAAGGAAAAGAATTACCTCTAAGTAGTAGTAAATCCATTTGGAAAAACATAAAACAAGACTTTCTAGCCCCACCACCCTCAAAGTGGAAAAACCAACCATAATCCCATAGTTTAGATACTAAATAGCTTTGGTGTGTGGGTAGCAGTACAATAGATTCTTCCCTATTTCCCTAACTACAAGGCATCTCACTTTGCTAGGTCCAATATATTAGCTTCCTGGCTCAACTTGAGGGCCACAGGAAGACCATGACAGAGCTTTGTCTGACTGCCTGGGCACTTCCATACAGGCCCCACAATGCCTCCATTGTTGAGGATATGACCTAAACCTGGCCATGACAAATGCTCAAGTGAATGCTGGCTCTTATCCAGGGAGGGTCTAAATTCTCATCAAAAGCCAGTATCCAAATGTCATTTAACAGCCACTCAAGCACCTCTAGGTGGGTTCTCCACACTACACAATAGACATATTTGAGTTTATTATTTTTTATTTATATATTTATTTTGAGATAGAGTCTCATATAAACAAGGCTGGCCTCCAACTGGGCATGTAGGTAGCTATAGATGACCTTGAACTACTGGTCCTCCTGTCTCTTTCTCCTAACTGTGGGGATTACAGGCATATACCATCATTCCCAGTTTATGTGGTGTTGGGTTGAAATCTAGGGCTTTGTGTATGCTAAGTAAGGACTCTAAGACTTGGGTTACAGCCCCAGACCACATGTGGTCTCTGAGGAAGATGCCAAGACAATCTTATAACATGCTTATAACATGTATTGGAATATGAAGACTAGGTGTTTACTATGAAGTGTCACTCATAATGTGAAAAACAATCAACAAAAGGAACTTAAGTTTATGCAGAAGGAGCTGACATCTTTCTAGTTCATGGTGTCATTTGCCAGTTCACCATTCTTTCATTCATCTCAAGAGAGGAAAAACCTTTAATTTAGTTAAGGCTACTTAAGACATCTAACACATACATGTACTCACAACTTTGCAAGGTAAGTAAATAATAATTGGGGGGCATAATCTATTAATATTAGTATTTGCATATAATTTTTATTCTGATGTGAGTTAGAAAAATATAAATCTGATGACTCTAAAGGTGAATTTCATATTTGAAAAGAACTTCAGTAACCATCTTCATCTGATTACATGAGGAAATATGTATACATGAGGAAGGCCAGAAATCTACAGCAGCTGCCTGAGGACTGCAGGTAACCATTGGCAGAGACAGCTCTCAGATCACAAACTCTGGATTACTACTGTGTGCTTGAACTAGGATGGAAAAGGCAAATCCTTCCCTGCTTCTCAGAGGTACCTCAAAAGAGGCAGGTGATAATAATATTCGGTCACATCTCTTGTCACCTGTTTTACCAAGCTTTTCTTTACACTGACTATGGATGAAAAAGGGATAGAACAAAGCGCAGCCATGCAGATGGGGACCAAAGCTGGGAGGAAAGTGGCTAGCAAAGTTACCAAGCACTGGAGCAGAGCCTTTGCACACACTCAGCCTTGGCGCTCTCTCCCCCAAACCCACACATCATGTGCTGTATGAAATGAGATTATTCGTGAACAGGTGCTTCGAACTAAAATGAAGGAAATGATTAAGTTGCAGATTAAAAGAAAAACACAAAAGCTCAAAGCAGAGAATGAGAACAGAAATGCAAAAGGAACAGAAAGAGGGAAGTTACCACTTCTCGAGAAAGAAAGCAAGCAGACATAACTTACCTACCAAGGGCAATGTCTGGGTCAAAGTGAGCAGCCCAGTGAAAAGCATCTGGCCCTGACCTTACTTTTCAGCATTTATCTACTAGTTTGCTCTTAGAATTAATGACTTATATGACAGACCTCTGTATGCTAAAAACCCAGCTGTAGGTTAATATGACAGAAGGGGAGACACAATGGTGACTCCTGGAAATTACAAAAGACTTTAGCAGGTTCACAATTTGAATTTTTTACCAGACTAAGCAGTGAATGCACAGCTGATTTGAAGGTGCAAGCAATACACTGACTCAGGATTCAGTCCAAAAGGCAGGTGCAGAGCTGGTGCAGTCTCATTTTCTGGTTGCAAAGGTACAGCCTGCTGACAGTGCAAGGAAAAGGTTGTGTGGCCCACATGTATGCATGTGGGTGCTTGTGATGGGCTTGTGAGTAAGCACTGTGCTGTGCAAAGACTAGGTAGGAAATCATACTAGCAACTTCCCAGGGGCAAGGTCATAGGCCCAGTCAGCCTAAGGTTGAACTTTACCAAGCACTTATTGAAAGGATGCCTGCTATAAGCATGGCTTTGGGCTAAACATGGGAGGCAACGGGGTAAAGAAAGGAAACACTCAGAGGATCATGACAAGAGAAAATGCATTTTAGGAGGAGAGTCAAGTGTATTGGGAAAGTAGTGAAGGAGGCCAGTCCTGGTGAGGGAGCAGGCTATGGAAGGGGACACATCTGCCAAGGAATGTTAGGAGATGTTTGGGTGATGGGAACACAGGCACATGGGTACAGAGATGCCTGCATGGACAGGGTGGGATCTGGGGAAGGGCAGCACCTCCTCAGAAAGTTTACAGTCAGCCTCTAGTTAGGAAGTCCTTGACATAAGGGACCTAGAACCAAGCATGCAGCAAGACACGCAAGGCAGGAAAGTAAACTGATTTGGAAACACGTGTGTTGCTACATGAGAGGTCCTGAAGGAAACCGAACAGATGAGATAACATGGTAAGTAAGAATCAAAACTGACCTCCACTTCTGGCCTCAGAGACCTGAGATAACTTTTGAGATCCCCACGTGTCATCAGTTCCATGATGACCAGAGTAGGCTGGCCCTGGGACACCACGCCTAGCAACCGCACCTGGGAGGAATTAAGAGAAGAAGGACTCAGAATGGGAGAGTTAACCATGCAGCCACTCATGCTATCTGAACTGTGTGGTACTGGGACCACTGGGGCCTGGTGGCCAAGAGCACAGCACAGGGAAAGGGGCGGGGCCTCTACTTACAAGGGTCTGTGGGTAACAGGGAGGCCACAGGGGAACTAACCAGAGGTCAGAGAAAGGTACCAAGTGCATGGGTATAGCCATGGGCATACAGGGGGCTCTGGGGATGTTTGCTCTCTGTGTCTGATCTTGGATTTCTGGGGATTTCCTCTTACCACATGGTGACAATTGAACTCCTTCATCACTGAAGCCTCGTTGAGAAACTCAATCCTCTCACGCATGCTTGCAGCCTCGTTCACGGTCTTGATGGCCACTCTAGTTTCAGGTTCATCCTTGACCACACCCTTGGCCACTCCCTCATAGACCATCCCAAAGGACCCCTGTCCAAGCTCCCGGTTCATGGTAATCTTCTCGCGAGCTACCTCCCATTCATCAGGGACATACACTAGAGAAGACCAGACCAGAATTAGAACAGAGATAGAAACCAGCCCTCAGACAGATGTAGCTTTTGGGAAAAACTTCAGGCCCAAGAATGCAAGATGTCAGTTCCAAAAACCCACAAAGGCAAATATCAGAACACAGTGGCATGGTTTACTCTACAAGGTTCCAACATGCTATGGAATTGAGCATGACTGCATGGTCAAGCAGTCCAAATCTCTGAGGACTTCTAGATAATTTGAGGGGTATTATCAGCATATAACAACAAAAGAAAAGCGGAAGGGAGGGGCTGAAGAGATGGTTTAGCGGTTAAGGCATTTGCCTGCAAAGCCAAAGGATCCTGGTTTGACTCTCTAGGCCCCATATAAGCCAGATACACAAGGGGGCACATGTGTCTGGAGTTTATTTGCAGTGGCTGAAGTCCCTGGTATGCCTATTCTCTTTCTCTCAAATAAATAAGTAAAAAATATGTATTAAAAAAAAGAACAAAAAAAAAGCAGACATCTAGGACAAGAAAGAGAGTAATGGCTTCTTTGCTTTCTTTACTGTTCCATCATATATATGAAATATTAATATTAAAAATATTAAATAATAAATTAAATAATATTAAAAACATATATATTAAAAAAAGCAAGCCATAGGAGATATAGAAACTGAAGGACTAGTCAATCAAGTATGGTTCAGGGTTTAAATTTTTGCTCATCTTCATCAATAGATTTAAACACACATTACAGAGAAAAGTCATTGTGGGGCAGGGGAGAATTTTTTATTCTGAATCAGGAAAAAGACCAGAGTGTATTAGATGTACTAATGTCCCACTTCTTGGATGAAACTAAGAGTGTGAAGCCTCCTCAACCCTGACTGTTGGCCTGTGGCTATCAAGGCCCTTATACATGGCTATTGTGCATGTGAATGTGGCTGAGACATGCTGTAAGTATAAAACAAACAGATTTCAAAGACTTGGTTAAAAGTAAAAACTGATAAATTAAGACAGATTTTTGGATGTACTAAGCTAAAGGGAAACCATTATTAAACTTTACTTCAACAGCTTTGCTTTATATTTTAAAAATGTGACTACTAAAGCACCAGTAGTACTGTTAGGAAGCTAGGATGAGGCTTGGAGAGAGGAGAAGCGAGAACGGATCAGAGGAGGGGATAGTGGACAGGCAAGCGGAGGTACAGAATACAGGGGGTAGAAAGGTTTGGGAGGGAACTGGGATAAGAGAGGGGGGAAATGGGGAGATACATAGCACTAATGATGGCATGAATCAGTACCACAGAAACCTCCTTGGTTAGCTAATTAAAAGATATAACTCTTTCTTAAAAAGTGGCACGGGGGGAATGGTTTGGACAGAAGCATCCTGCAGGGGTGGAGATGGTTTATCCTAAAACCATAGGCTATTAGTAAAACTCAATGCCAGAAGTGGGTTACCAACCTCCACCAGTGAGCTGCTAATCAGGGAGGTCCATGAGGCCCTCAAAACAATGCAGACCATTGCCAAAGCACTGGTTACCTGCCAGAACTATATTACAAGACCCTATTTCTAAAGATGCCACAGGCTGCAGTCACAGAACATTGAGAGATCATGTTGGAACTGAGATGGAAACCAGCTCCCTTGCCTGTTAGTTAGCTGTGATAGTGCTAGAAAATGCTATGTGAGCTGCTGGGGATAAGAGTCGCCACCAGTGTGACCAAGCATAGGGTACTGCAAGCTACCAAATCAAGCAGCCAGGCAAGATGCACCTGCCAGTGCAATAATGGCACACAGTTTATTGGGGTAATCAGCTGCTCTCTGATTGAATATGAAGCCCTTTCAGTGTGAAGGAATTCATGTCTCATACAGAAAACTAAGATCCTAGAGGGAAGCTTCCCCTGTTCTTTGGCTAAAAGGGGAGATTATACCCATCAGAAGGTCTTCTAAATGTTTATGTTTACCTCCTTTGATCCATGCTGATCTCACTCTTGACTAAAGAATCTGCTTTTTAAAAGATGGCAGTGGATACAGGGGAGACCAAAGACCCATCAGGATGACAAGGAAAGAAAGCTATCTGCCTAGCACCAGAGGAGTCATCTCTACGATGTCTGCCAGGATGTGGGAAACATTAGAGGAAGTGGTAGATTAGACATGAGAGCTGCTCTCACTGCCAGCCTGAAAACCTCCTCTAGAGATGGCGGTAGACACTGAGGAGACTCAAAACTCATCAAGTCAGAACATCCAAGACTGCTGAGAGCTCAACACTAATGGAGAATAACCTACCCTTCAAGTCTCAAGGAACACTGCAGAAGAGGGGGTAGAAAGAATGTAAGTGCCACAGAGTAAGAAGAAGTATCCTGAGGCAATGTCCCCATCAGAGTCTGACTGGTGCATTCATGATTCCACAGTGATTACCAATAGCCCCAGGGAGGAGGGTCCTCAGTGGAATGGGATGGGGACAGGGGACATAAGAAGATAACCTGATGGGAATATGACCAATTGGCAATTTGTTCCTATATTAAGGTTGTTAATTAAAAAGAATAAAGAAAACTAGAAAGGAGACCATGAGTGGGTAAAAACAAGTTTTGAAGAAGGAAGGGAGAATAATAGAACATACATGACATGGAAGTGGAAACTACTGGAAGGGTACAAAGGCATTAGAAGATCAATAAACAATTGATGAATAAAAATGTCATTATGAAAGTTATTACTTTGTATGCTAATTAAAAAACAAATCAAGCTCACATACACACACAAACTAGAAGTATTAATTAGAAAGACAAGGGGATTCAGTGGAAGGGGAATGGGAGAGATTATAATCAAAATACATTATGTACATGTATGGAAATTGTCAGTAAAAAAGTTAAAAAATATGACTCATTACTATCTGAGTTTGAGGGCACATGCCTAAAACCCAACATTTGGAGGGACTGAGGCAGAAGTGGGTAATTTTGAGTACAAAGTCAGTCTGGACTACATAGCAAGCTGAGGTTTCACAGAATCAAGGAAGGGCTGGGGATGTAGCTCAGTGGTAGAGTGCTTGCCCAACATTTCATGGTCTGGGAACTCTAGCATGTGGGAAATCACTGGACCTCTAATCTGAGGCACAGAAGCAACTGAAGGGGACTTGGTGGGTGACTCCAGAGCTTTGTCCTGGGTGGGGGTAGATGGCACGTTAAAAAACTGAACAGAAACAGGATTACTTCTCTAGCTTCAATTTTTGATTATGTTTGATTTGGTTTGAGAAAATAAATGATGGAAAATTCTAGGCAGAAAGAAAAGAAGGAAATAAGTGCTCAAAAAAAAGGGCGGGGGGAACAAGTAAGTAAAACCAGAGACTCTATCCCAGAATTCCAGAAGGTGGAGTGAGGAGTAAAAATTAAAATAATAATAAATTAGTCCATAAGATCTATAAAACAATCTCACTATAAAACCATAATGTAATATTGAGTATTCACAGCTCTCCCTTCCTGAAGGAGGATGACCAACACACTGCCTGGTTAGAAGGAGGTGGTCCTGACACAGAAACAGACAACTAGAGGGAAGGGAATCAAATGTGTTTGCTTTTATGCTTTCAGATGGTGGAGTCTACAGCTAAGTGTGAGAGAACAGCAAGCTGACCACTGTATTCTGACATCCCCAGGCACAGGCACTTACCTTTGAATGATATCTTAAAGGAAAAATGGTTATTGTAAATTAAATCTGGGAGACACTTACAACTTATATTTTGAGTAGTGTCCTACATGGATGATAACAAGTATGGTGTTTTGTTTTTTTTTTAATCAAAACAAAAGTTTATTGAGAGCCGGGCGTGGTGGCGCACGCCTTTAATCTCAGCACTTGGGAGGCAGAGGTAGGAGGATCGCTGTGAGTTCAAGGCCACCCTGAGAATACATAGTGAATTCCAGGTCAGCCTGGACCAGAGTGAGACCCTACCTCGAAAAAAAAAAAAAAGTTTATTGAGTCTAATGTCCATGCTTGTATAAATTCACTGTTTGAAAGGCTGGTACAATGCTTGTCAGGTACATCTGTATCCTATGACACTTAACATTTTACTACCAAACTTAGAAAATGGGCCATAGATATAGTTCTGGTAAGTACAGGAGATGAAATAAACAGGAGAAGTGTCATCGACTGTAGAGGAGTGATGCTAAATGCCAAGCAATACACTGTCTTCAGACGCAAGAGGTTATTTTTAACTTCATATCAACTTGGCTTTCTTTATAGGCTTAGGAGAATGAGTTGGTATGGGCAGGAAAAAAAAAAAAACCCAATAGTAAGAATTTACTTCCTGTATGTGGTTAACATCCTTGCAAAATTTAACATGTTACAAATTTCAACATAGCAAAAGTATGCAGTGGGGCTAGCTCAGTGCTATTTTCTGTACTTTAAAATATCCATTGGTAATGTGCTTAAATTATAACAAATGTAGTTAGTACTGTATTTTAATTATGAAGTAAAACATCAACTCTATGACCACTGGAATATGCAGTAAATGAATCTTGTTTTGTTGTTGTTTGTTTGTTTTATAAAACGTAGGGTCTTGCTCTAGCCCAGGCTGACCTGGAATTCACTATGTAGTCTCAGGCTGGCCTTGAACTCACAGAGATCCTCCTATCTCTGCTGCCGCAGTGCTGGGATTAAAGGCCTGCGCCACCACGCCTGGCCAGTAAATGAGTCTTTAAAGGAACACTGTAACTGTTTTCTCATGGGGTAGGCACATGATGAGGTATGGTGATTTGAATTAGGTGTTCCCCCATAAACTCGTGTGTTTTTAATGTGTGCTTCATATCTGATGGCAATTTGGGAGGTGGAAACTTGCTGTAAGAGGTATGTTGTTGGGGATGGGCTTAGGGGTGTTGTAGCCAGCTCTAGCTCCCCTTTTCTAGAGCTCAGTTCATTCTCCTGCTGCCATTGCCCACCTGATGTTGGCAAGGAGATGATGTCCAGCCTCTGCCATCACAGAACTTCCCCTTGAGACTGTAAGCCAAAGTAAAAACATTCTTTCCATCAGCTGCTTTTGGTCAGGAGCTTTTTGCCATCAAGGAGAAGGTAACTACCAAACCAAGCTTCCTAAATTTTCTCATTTATTTAGACCTGTCTTGAACTCAGTGTGTGTGTGTGCACATACATACATACATACATACATACATACATACATACATACATACAATTTTTTCCTTTCTCCAGCTGACCTCAAACTTGCAATCTTTCTGCCTTAGTCTGTCAGGTACGGAGGTTACAGGTAAGAGCAACCTTATCTGGCTCAATGGCAATAAGGATGCAAGGCAGCCTGGAGATGAGCTCTCTGCAATGCTCCTCAAAAAGTATAGGGTCACTGTCTCTATGCATTTATCTCTTAGAGTCCAGGCTGTCCTTCAATCGGCATTAACTATGTAGCTTGCTATAGAACATAAGAGTTTAAACCAATCACATCCATTCCTTGGGAGGTCCCTGAGTTAATGCGCTCAAGCCTTCTCTGGCAACTCGACCCAGTAGCTAGCTGACTTTAAGCAGCATTCCTAAGCTCCACCAGCCAGGAGGAGTTCATAAATGGGCACAATGTTATCAGTACTTTTCTGTGGCGAATTGTCAGTGTACTCCCGAGAACAGTGACATGCAGATTAGCTTTGGGAGAAAGACATTCTTAAGCACCTTAGAGCTGCAATGTCACTTTGCTGCTCGTTGAGGAAAATGGCTATGTAGTACTTGTCAAAAGGTTGAGAAAATGAAGTTCCCAGGAGCTAAGTATTCTTACCTACTGGCCTGAGTGGCAGTAGATTTGCTTGTTTTGTTTGGAAGAATTATGACTTACTATGTAATCATTTTGGAAGGAAACTAAACCTGAATTCAGTCTGATTTTGTCAAATAAAACTGTAAACTTCCTGGACTCATCATAATCAAAGGTGCTAATGCTAACTGTTGGCAATTTACTTTGAAGCTGACAGAGTAGATTCTCTTGTATGGTCTTATCAAGAGGCTCTGCATTGTCCTATCACTCTCATTGTCTGGGACAACTCCTTACCTTTACTTAATTCTTTTCTCCTCCTCCCATTTCTTCTCCTCTCCCTTTCCCCTCCCCTTTCTCTTTTCTCTCTGTCTCGTTTTCCCTTTCTTTCTCTTTTTCCTTCCCTTTCTCCCTCTCTCTCTCTCATTCATTCATTCATTCACTCATTCAATAAAAGCTATTATTGATTTGGGTGCATGGCTGCACTGTGGTTCCAGCTACTCAGAAAGCTGAAATGGGAGAATTGTGTGAGTGCAGGAGTTTGAGGCCACCCTGAGCAACACAGTTGGGCTTTGTTTCAAAAAATATAAAAATGCTACTACTTGCAAACAATTCATACCTAGCTACTGGCTTTTTTTTTTTTTTTTTTTTTTTTTTTTTGCTTGATTTTGGTGATGCTGGTGATAGAACACAAGGCCAACACATGCTGGGAAGTGTTTTACCATTAAGCTACACATCCAGCCTCACTTAGAATATTTTCTATCACACACACACACACACACACACACACACACACACACGACTATTTTTAAAAAAGCAATTCTGTGAAACCTTCCTTAAACAGGAAAAATGTCCTTATTATTCAACACCTGATTCCCATTCAGAAAAGGCTGTTTTTGATTTGAGTTGCTCTAAACATAATTCAGTCAGTAATGATTAAAGAGACCATAGTACAACCATATGTATTTATACAAATTACCAAAATAATTCCCTGTGTTTTCTCATTTGACTGGGATCATCAATTGGAATAATCATGTGTTTTTTCCCATGAGCATGTGTGTGAGTGCACATGCGCACAGGTGCATACATGGAAGCAGAGTCAAATCTGCATGTTTCCTTTAATTGCTCTTCACCTTATTCTTTGAAACAAGGCCTTGCACTGAACCTAGAGTTCACTGACTGAGCTAGACTAACTAACCAAGCAAGCCCTAATGATCATTTTGTCTTGGCCAGTCCAGGGTGGGGTGACAAGCATGTGCCTAGATACCTGGCATTCATGTGGGCACTAGGGATCCAAACTCAGATCCTCTTCTTATATGGCAAGCACTTTACCCACTGAGCCATCTCTCCAGCCCTGATCATGACTCTAGTCATATCTCCCTACACTTCTGCTTATACTTCAACTGAATCAAGAAGGCAGTAAGTACTTTTTCCTAAACATACTCTACCAAATCCATACACTTGTTCCTTCATTCTATGAACCTGGTTCAATGTCTTCTCTGGACCAACTTCCTTGCCTGCCCCAGGAATCTCTCAGCACTTTTGTATGCCACTCAGTCAACAAGGTGCAGCTAGGAGGGCCGGGGATTTGTTCTCATTCTGACTTCACCATGCATAGTTGAGCAACCCTGACTACGTCCCTTCTCAAAGCTCCTTTCTTGACCTGAATGTAGATGGGTAGAAGGAAACCCATTTTGCAGGGAAGTATGGAGAAAATGTAATGGTCTTTGGAAAAACTCCCCTGCAAAGTATTACTTAAGGGCGTTAGTGTCACAGGAACCAATGATACCTCTCCCTAACCTGACTTATGTTAAGTTTAGATTTAGCAAAACAGAATAGTCAAAAGAAAAAAAGTAACTTTGAAGACAGACCTTGTGAGCATTTAACTAAATGGCCTCCTTAGCCAGGAATGTGAATGAAAACATAGACAAGGAGAGAAGGCAGAGGAACTCCCAGACCCCACAGAGCAGTGCAGTCTTGAGTGGCAGAATGACTAGAACACTGCTCTTGCACTGAAGCCCACTCAGGAAGGCTGTGCCACAGTTGCAGCACATTGTAGGACTATGTGGTAACAATTAGAACAGCTCCTTCATTCTGGCATAAAATTTTATACAATTAAGCAAACTGATTACTACTCTGGCCACATTAATCTCTGGAGTCCATTGTTCCTTGGGGCATCTCATATGGTACCAGAAGTTTTGACCAAGTCACCGACTTGCTAAAAACACCATTAAGCTGGGCATGGTGGTGCACACCTTTAATCCCAGCACTCAGGAGGCAAAGGTAGGAGGACTGCTTTGAGTTTGAGGCCAGCCTGAGGCTACATAGTAAATTCCAGGTCAGCCTGGGCTACAGCAAAACCCTACCTCGAAAAACCAAAAAAAAAAAAAAAAAAAAAAAAAAAAAAAAAAAATCAAGACAAAGGAAATGTTAACACAAATCACTGCAATATCACACAAACTTCCTTCTCCATTCACAACTTTCCCACCACCAGGAACCTTACCATCCGCTGCGCTAAAATACTCCGGGTTCACAGAGGCATACAACACTCCATTCCCCAGCCTGCTGTTATTTCTATCAAAAAAGATGAAATTCATGTCAACAAACCCCATATCCATACATTTCTGGAAATACTTTCATTTTTGTTACATTGGCTTTAATTTTCTGTTTCAGGATGTATCTTGAAACAGGGACTGAAGCCCGCTGACTGCTGATGGGGAACTCTAGTTTATGCTCCCGATTCAGGCCTGGGTGGGCCAGAAGACATCTGAGGACAAGTCTCTTGGCATCTCCAGTGGCCTTAGATTAGAGCTTTTTAAGAACCATTTGTTTCTTTGCTTCACTGGAAATAACAAGGCTTATTTGATTGGGAGGGCTAAGCTGGCACACTTGGAGAAGCTCTCCATAAGCCAGAAGTGTATGCCAGAACAACCAAGCAGGAGAAGATGGGTCTAAGAAAACAGTTTTGGTTTTAAATCATTAGAAAATGTTCTCATTTGCTTGTGAAGAACATTTGACTGGGAAATCAGATTGTCCAATCTGTACAATATTTTCTCAAAAAGATGCCCTTCACTCAAGTTCTAATCATCAAATCCCTGGCTACAAAACTCATCTTGTGTTGGCTTGAATGCTTACCTCTTTCTATGGAAGACATACAGCATGATCACCAACCCTCCCACGATCAACAGGATGGCGACGGGCAGAGCAATGATCAGATGAATGAAATTCTCGTATGTTGCTGCAGAAACAAGGAGGAAACAGCATGGTGTCACTGGTTGAACAATTTGTTTGTCTCATTGTCTTAAATCTTGGTTGGAAGTATGGAAAACTATCTCTGTAAATACTTTTATTCCCCTATCACACACAGGGGTTCTCAAACAGTATCATGAATAACACAGGAAACAAACTGAATTATTTGAAGAAAAAAAAAAGTTACACAATTACAGACTGAAGTACATGCTCCTTTTTTTCCCTCCAAGGTAGGGTCTTGCTCTAGTCCAGGCTGACCTGGAATTTACTATGTAGTCAGGGTGACCTCAAACTCTTGACAATCCTATCTCTGTCTCCTAAGTGCTGGGATTAAATATGTGTGCCACCATGCCTGGCTATATGCTCCTTTTTAAAGTAAAGGATATTCAGATATAATAGCTTAAATGATGAACTTAAGGTAAATAGTCTTTGTATGCAGTTTGGTGGAAATGTGCAATTTGCTGAAATAGAAAGAACAGATTTTTATGTGTACATTCAAGCCATGCTGACCTTTATCTGTCTTAAGATGGTTCCATGAGCAATTTAAACACACACACACGCTCAGTACCTCTTCTTCTCAATGCTGCTCTGAATTTTCCAAAAATATGTGAAAAACAAGTTACAGTGTGAGACCACAGAGCCTGCTCCAGCACTTGTTACTAGTTACTTGTGTGACAGGTGATGGGCTGGGCACCAGAAACGCAAATCCACACCTCTGAAAATTCTGCCAAATGCCACAACTGACTATGCCAATAGAGAAAAGTGAACTGCATACAACATAGGGGGGCAGAAGGGAAGTAGAGGAGACAAGGAAGCGAAGGATTCACCACAAGGAAAGTCTTTTAGCTTGAGTTTTGAGGGAGAAGGGCATGCTTTTCCATGGGTAAATACCTTCCCAAGGGCAGAGATGACTTGCAGATGACACTAGAGGGACATCAAGGCCACGGATGATGGGCTTTGCTCAGGATAAGTGGTTTCATGCCATTCTGCAGATTAAAAGGAGTCAGTGAACTCTTTCCAAGCCAGAAGTAAACTGACTTCATTCATATATTGGGTAGAAAGTTGTTTTGTCTGAAGCCAGACTGAGGCCCTTTGGCCACTGCTATGTCTTGAAGAGTTGGAGAGGCCTACTCTTCTCCTTGCATGTGTTGGGCATATATTAATTATTTCAGACCCCAGGAAATAGCACAGAAGACTTAGCTTTCCCAGGGTCTCACTGGTAGTGTTAAGTCATGGCCCAAAGATGGGAGCCCAGCTTTCCTAACAGCTACAGCTGACATAAGCAGCCACAGTCTCATAACACAAGCAAGCAGTGGGCTGTGTGCTAAAGGCAGTAGGGGTGGCAATGAAGAGGCTGGATTCCAAGATATGTAACAGACAGAGTCCACATGACTTCAGTTACAATGAAAAGCAAAGTGGCTAGAGAAAAGGTAATGTGAGGGACAGCAGTGAGAGCTCTCACTTGGGTGACCAATGGATTGTGGGGCCACAGGCAGAGTTAAGGACCTAAAAAGGATACAGGTGTTTTGAGGGTAGCAATTTGGATTTCAGTTTAGGGTACAAGGGGCATGTAGTACCCACTGGACATAAAGTAGAAATGTCTACTTGGAAATGGGCTTAGAATTTACTGGGGATAAGTTTATGGATCATAAATCATCCATCCATGATACATCTCTAAAAACTATTACTATTCTTACTCTTTAAGTACTATTAAAATTAAATTAACTTTAAAATTTAGTTATTTTTAATCAAATATCTTTAAAAGTAAACAAAGGTTCCTGTGTGTTCCAATTCCTGAAAATACTCACCAGGCATCATTGCTAATGGGAAGGTAGCAAGCTTTTCTTTTCCCTACTAAGGGCTATTTCTTATATTTGTATTACTGACACTACTGGTCAGGTTGTACTGTGTTCTTTTTGAGTTTCACATTTCAATAGGGACACGGAGAAACTGGAACACATACAGAGGAACAAAATGATTGAATGGCTAGAAAATTGGTCTATGTGACTGGGATACAAGAAAAGACCAAAAGACCTGAGAATATTTAATCTGTAGAGGAGAGGTCTGAAGGGTAATTTAATAGAATTCAAGCACACAAAACCTTCCTGGAAAGAGCAGATGCCAGAAAGCTTGCTTCTATCTCCTAAGGATTAAACACGAGGAAATGAGACTAAACTGTAGCAGGAGTCTTGCCTGACACAAGGAAAAGCTTCCCAGCAGCAAAGCCAGCATGCAGTGACAATTTCCCTGTGGAAGATGCCAAATTCTGCTGGAGAAAAGCCACCAAAGAGCCTCTTGGATTCCCCGTGGACTCCTGGCCTCACAGGGTTATATACAAAATAGCAAAGGCAGACAGGAACATGTCATTTCTCAGAAAAGCCAAGCTCACTCAGCCCCCAAAGTCAAGGCATCTGTTCCAGAGACCACAGCCCAAAGCCAAATTCCTAGAACCAGGCTCTGTTCCTTAGGTGACATGCAGGGGGTAGGGGAGAGGGACAGCAAGAATACTACTCGTGATTCTAGAGAGACCTGTAGGAATATTTCATTTTCAGGTATTAGGAAGGTGGCATTAAGTACTGTGGTTGATTAAGAGTCCCCTAAAGGCCTGTATGTTAAATGCTTGGTTTCCAGCTTATGAAGGTATTGGGAAGTGGTGGTGACTTTAGGAGGTGGGGCATAGTGAGAGGAAGTTAGGTCATTGGGAAAGGTGTCCTTGAAGAGGACTGTGAGAGCCTGGCTCCTTCCTCTATCTTTGAGTTCCTGCAAAGATGAAGAGGTGAGCAGCTTTGCTCTACCATGAACTCTCTGCCAACTGACCATGCACTGAAACTTCTAAAATAAATAACCCCCCAAACAAATCATGCCTCGCTCTAGGTTAATTATCTCAGGTATTTTGTCACAGCTATAGAATGTTAGCACAAGCTAATTGGTAAGACTAAGTCAACTGGACAAAATTATCTAAGTGTCTGGTTACTCCTAAATCCCATATGAAAGCACAGTACAACAGAGAGCACATAAAGTTTTGGTTGCATATTCTATTCACTTGTGTCCACTTGCTCTCACTGTGAGGATTTTTGGATAAACAGGCTTATCTTTGAACATCTGGTACTGGTTAGGTGGCCGGACTACAGGCATCTTAAAATTTTTCTTTAATTTCAGTTGACATAAAATTATACATACACATATGTTATCAGGTACAACATACTTTGAAACATGTATGCATTGATTAATTAACATAAGCATTACTCACATTTTAACCCATTTTTTGTGATAATAATAAAAACTACTTTATAATATTAAAGAATATGAATATATATATTTATAAATACAGATATAATATTTTTTGTGTGTGAGGTAGGTTCTCACTCTAGCCCAAGCTGACCTGGAATTCACTACATAGTCTCAGAGAGGCCTGGAACTCATGGTGATCCTCCTATCTCTGCCTCCTGAGTGCTGGCAATAAAGGTGTGTACCACCATGCCCAGCTAAGACTATCTTATTATTTATAGTTAGTATGTTATACAATTGATTTCTTCACTTGATCTTAGCCAAAAGGCTGAGAAGTGATTACAACTGATCTCTTTATTCCTCCATTACTTCTCCCATTTAACTGAAATTTTGTATCCTTTGACCAAGACACGCCTAGTTCCCCCCCCCCCCAATAATACTCTCTAGGAGTTTAGCTATTAGATTTATATATAAGCGAGCTCATACAGCACTTGTCTTTCTGTGCCCAGCTTACTTCACTGCATGTAATGTCCTGTGCTCATCTATGTCATGTGCATTATCTGCTGATGGAAATAGGTTATTTCCACTGCTTGGCTACTCTGAATAATGCTGCAATGAACACGGGAATTCAGACTTCTCTTCAACATTCTGACGTTGTTTCCTTTGGAAACATATACAAGAGTGGGATCACTGGATTGGCTGAGTCCTTGTTTTACTCACAGTCCACAAAAGACCAGTATTCTAAACCCAGGAGTCCTACCACTGAGCAAAGCAGGACTGTGATTTTTGGTGGGGTGTAGTAAGGAACACTATCTCATGTCACATTTGAGCCCATTATTTCTCTCTTTCTCTATGAATAAATATGCATTTGGGTGTGTGTTCAAATAGTCTATGAATATGAAACAATCTAAAATACTGAGTTTTTAGTAAGAAATTAGAAAACTCATTATAGATGTAATTTCTCCAAGCAATATACTAAATTTGTGATCAAATATGTGGACTTTGTATTTATACATTTTACAAAACCTAGTTTTAAATCAGAAACCATTACAAAGATTCTAAGAATTCCGTCTTTTCAGTGGTTGGATGCAACGCAGAACATTGCCAGTCACTGCATACATGCTGAGTGCTATGTGCTTTCCATGTGTATCGGTGGTTTAAAATTGCATCTGTTTTACAGGTAAAGGGAGAGCACCTTCTGAAGAGATGTTGTCATGGAGATTTCTGCCCTAGAACAGTGAGACCAGATAACCCCTGAATTTCTTCTAAGCCAGCATCACTGACCAGGAGATAGAATGGTCAGCTTCATGCTTTGTAAAATGCCTTTGCACAGAAGCCAAGGTGAAAACAAAGTATTTCTGGCTTTCCAGAGGTTGCACCACCCTTTTCCAGTCTGTCGTATGAGGTAAAGACCCAAGGGTCAGCATCCCTCTGTGGTGGCACCTTAGCATGACCCCTCTGAAAGCTGGCGAACTCTATTGCAACATAAAATCAGACAGCCTCAGAAACCTGTTTTCTCAATCCTAGCTTTAGGTTTACCATGCTTCTCCCTTAACAAGTCTTACTTTTAGCTGGGACGTAGAAGAACACAGGATCTGTCCACGACCCATTCCCAGAGAGAGAGGTAGCCTGAATCCGGGCTGTGTAGTTCCCTGGGTTTAGTCGGTTTAGTTTGGCCCCTCCATACTTCCTGTATTCCTGTCTGGACACACATTCCCGTTGATCCTGGCCAAATAAAATAGATGTGTCAATTTCCTACAAACATGAGGATGATCTGGCACATGCCAGGTCAACCCACCATGCTGGTGAATTCCAGCTACCCCAAGTCTGACAATCTACCTGGCCATCAACAAAAGGAAAACAATCACGTCATAGGTAGTCTTCAAGTGACTAAAGGCATACTTGTAATCAAAAAGAACTGACAGTAATGAAGATGGAGGTAACCTGTGCCGTAAGGTCTTCTACAACGGAAGTGTTGGAGAGTGAGAAGCAGCCTGACTCCTATGCTGGACTATGGTTCACTCACAGAGCGTGGAGCTGCTGGAGAGCATTTATTTAACACTGTAGTGTTTGCAGCTTAGCTGGCCAGCAGGTAACCTGTGCGGTGCTGCAGCACATGCTCTAAACACTGACAGAAATGCAGCCAGACACAGGCCACAGCCCAGTCCCCTACCTCGACTTGTGATCCATACTTTATTTCGTACATAAGAATCAATCCATTGGGGTTCTCAGGTTCT
Organism: Orientallactaga sibirica; assembly: GCA_036365145.1. Lineage (NCBI taxonomy): Eukaryota > Metazoa > Chordata > Mammalia > Rodentia > Dipodidae > Orientallactaga > Orientallactaga sibirica. The sequence continues at coordinate 18,344,091 of JAEOAD010000031.1, forward strand.
GGCCACTTTAAAAAGATGGAGTTTTCAGGCCTTGCCTCCCAGGTCACTGGTCCTGGAATGTCATCTGCTCCTTCTGTATAACAATGTAAACATTGACACAGTTGGATTTTGATCTGCAGTAAGGTAGACAAATGCTGGGCTGACTTGAGAATAACTCTTTCCTCAATTCACATGTGCAGGACTATGGGTAGGGATCACATGGGCTCCTCCTGAGGTGCTGCTTGCACACAGTGGAGGCTTGACTTGCCTCATGACCCACCATCTCAAGATGCCTTCCAAACTTGTGACCAAGTATGAGAGGAAACTCATGGCCACCTAAATATTTTTCTTCTGATCTCTCCCACTTGGGAAGAAGAAGCCCATCAAACACAGCACCACTAACAGGGGACAGATCCTCCGCAGCCAGCGGTCTCCTACAGCAACTGTAACTTCCATGTGGGATGAGGGCTGCTCACAAAGCTGTGAGGAAGTGGCCAAGAAGCTGGTGCCCAGAGCAAGTGAGCTGTCTGTCCCTGCCATCATCTACACCCTCAGCTACGATTGACCCTCCCTACAAAAACAAGGTGCTGAAGCAACAGCTGAGAAAGGTATTGGGAGGTAAGCTGGTCTCTCTCTCCTGGGAGGGTTAAGAAAACTGAGGCACAGAAGGCTGAGGGTTGGTTGCATGTGAGTATCAGTTTCATGCTCAGAAGGCATCCCCAAACTCTCTCTCTTCCTTTCTCCCCCCCTTCCTTCTTGGCCCCTTCTGAAAAAAAAAAAAAAAAGACTGGGCAGTTCACCCACCTTCAAGGTAGGTGAGTAGCTGTCTGGGCCACAGGCAGCATCAAACTTATAAGGGAAAGATGAGGTCAAATAAGCATGGCCTAAGGCTGGCTACTCAAGTTGACCTTGAGGAGTAATGGCTACTCTGAATCAAGGCAGTTGCTTTAGTTTGGACCTGGAGTGCCCCCTCCAAAGGGCCATGTGTATGAAGATCATAGGTTTTTGGTTTCCAGCCCATGGAAACACTGGGAGGAGATGAGGACTGGTGGAAGGAAGTTAGATCACTGGGGATCTGCCTTTGAAGGGGATATTGAGAGTCTTTCCTCTCTTCCTAGCTGTCCTACGGTAAACATTTCCTCTACCACACACTTCTGCCATGATGTATTGCCTCATTACAGGTCCCAAAGCCATGGACCAAGTGCCCATAGATGAAACTTCTGAAACAATGAGCCCAAATCAACCTTTCCTTCTTGTAAGTTGACTCTCTCTCCTATTGTGTGACAAGTGATGGAAAAGCTGACTCACACACCTGTGCACAGATGGGGACCAGGACAGAGTGAGTACACTATGTGGACCAGCTGAGGAGTGGAGGGACTCTGCAGGAAGCTTGTGAGTGCTTTCTATGGCAAGACTGGCCTAGTAGTGCTGCCAAGCTGAGGGCAGAAGCTCTGTTCTTGGGCAGCTGGGCTCTGTACCAATGATCACACAGTCCTTGATGGAACCGAGTCTAAGGTTTGTCACCCTGGGTGTCAGCCCAATGTCTCTATGACACTACCTTCTCCCCCAGGCTGTGAGAGGCCAACAGGGCTACCAGCTGTACCTGCAGGCATGGTTCTTGCAAAGACAAAGTTGGAGGCACTGCAGCCCAGCTTTTCAGCCTCGTGGTTGCAGCTGTGGATATCAATGCGGTACAGAGTGAAAGGCCGCAGGTTGGAGATGACAGTTATCTCCTTGTTGTCCACTCTGCTCTCAAAGAAAGGGTATTCTGTCTCGAGTTCTTCTGGGTCTGTGATGTTGTAGATGTCTGCCACTGTGGTGTTCCTGCTTCGGCTGGACATGGTGGTGTTGGCCACTTGCATGACATCTCTCCGCTTCCTTTCAGGTCTGTAAGGAAGAGAAGCTCAGCTGGTAAATGCTTTTGCCCACTTGTTTTTGCTCTGCCCTGGGTGAGAATGACAGAAGAAATAACCTACCCTTGAAATAAAACGAAACTTTCAAGCCCCTTGGAGAAAACCCAGCAAATAACATGGGGATTTCCTTCTTTGTGATTCATCTTCAGTTTTCTATCCTGTGCCTTCAGAATCTGCTCCCACCTGCCAAGTCATCTCTCAGTGTTATGAGGAAGCAAACAATGCCTCAGCCATTCTTTGCCAGACAGTGCTCTGTTCCACCCGACTGCTAATGCCATCTGGTCTCAAAACAGATAATGTGGTAGTAAATGGGACAAACCTACCAGCCCCTGTAAGACTGATGACCAGGAGCTGATGGGAAAGGTAAGGCATGTTGCTCAGGCCCAAGACAGACAGGACAGAAGCCCATAGTGGTGGCTTCTTTGATCTTGGAAATAAAGCTGCCTCATTTGAGCAGTAAGTATGTACCTGAACACCAAGACCTTTTTTTTTTGGGGGGGGGGGAGGACTCCTGCTGATTGATGCTCCCAGCCTTTAGTGTGTGCCACAGTCCTGGAAGTCTACCAAGCCTTGCTTTGTTTCCTTCTTAGCAGCGGGCACCTGTGGCCTCCCCCAAACCCTGCCTGTGAGAAGGGGGGAGTCTTTTCCTTTTTCTTTTTTTTTGGTTGTTCGAGGTAGGGTCTCACTCTAGCTCAGGCCTTGAACTCATGGCGATCCTCCTACCTCTGCTTCCCAAGTGCTGGGATTAAAGGCATGTGCCACCACGCCCAGCTTCTTCTTCTTCTTTTTAAAATATATTTTATTTATTTGAGAGAAAAAGAGAGAGAGAAAGAATGGGCGCATCAGGGCTTTAAGACACCGCAAATGAACTCCAGATGCATACTGCCCCTTGTGCATCTGGCTTATGTGGGTCCTGGAAAAGCCAGGATCTTTGGCTTTGCAGGCAAATGCCTTAACCGCTAAGCCATCTCTCCAGCCTGAGGAGTCTTTTCTTTATCCAACCTTAAAAATAGGCTGGGCGTGGTGGCACATACCTTTAATCCCAGGAGGCAGAGGTAGGAGGAGCTCTGTGAGTTCAAGGCCACCCTGAAAATACAGAGTGCATTCCACCTCAGCCTGGGGTAGAGTGAAACCCTATTTTGAAAACAACAACAACAACAAAACAAAACAAAACAAAACCCCAAACAGTCTTTTAACATTTACAGGAACCAGGAAAATAAAACAATGCAGGAGACTGCACCCAGCTGAGGTATCAGCAACCCTCAGGTCAGCCATGGTGAACAGTGGGAAAACTGAATGTCAAGGCTATTGACTGGCATTGTTCATTTGATGGATGGCCAAAGGGGGGAGGGGAACAAGTGGGATGAATTCCACCTGCTAAGAAAACTGAGTTCAAGGCAATGAGGAAGCCTAGAACCTAGAAATGTATCAGTCTGAGGTATGTAAGAGAGCATAGGGGATCAAGAGCCTATGCAGAGAGAGAAGTATCCTTAGCCTCAGGCCTTTGCTGATCCCTAGGCCCAAATCTGGAAGGGGAAGGTAGGAAGCCAGGGAGATGGCTGCTGGTTTCCAGTCAGCTTGACCGAAGGGTTCCCTTGCAAAATCATTTTCCTTCACTGTTCCACAAAATGCCAGGCCCTACTAAAGGCAGAAGCAGCCCATACAGCAGCCCATTCCAAAAACCAGAAGGACACAAGTCAGGCATTTACGTTTTATTGTTATGATGAGAGGGAAGAATTAGGATATAAATCCACTAATCCATGATGCTCACACCCTGCAAATGACTCACCCACCCCCACACCTTCTTTCCTAGAAGGAAAGACACAAGAAACCATATTCATTATTTGGGAGATCTTCTTCAAAGCATTACCAGTGGGTTGGAGAGATGGCTTAGTGGTTAAGCGCTTGCCTGTGAAGCCTAAGGACCCTGCTTTAAGGCTTGATTCCCCAGTACCCATGTAAGCCAGATGCATAAGGTAGCGCATGCATCTAGAGTTCATTTACAGTGGTTGGAGGCCCTGGTGCGCCCATTTTCTCTCTCTCTCTGTCTCTCTCAAATAAATAAATAAAAATAAACATTAAAAAAAACATCACCAATAAATTTCTTATCTTTCCTTCAAAACTAACACCAGAAAACACTTGTATCTACAAGTAAGAAGTCACTTGGGCTTGATACTGGGTCCACTCTAGGCACCCCCCAGAACTAGACTCAAACCAGTCAGTATACTCAACAGTCTCCTTATTTGTAGACATCACACTTTTGGGGCATGCATAGCAGTTACTGTGGATACCCAGGCAGGGGTAGGGGTGGGAGAGAGGGTGGCAACACAAGCATTTAAAATTTGTGGATGGCAGAGTCAGAGTGACCCATACATAATACTTTGTCAACAGCTACATTCCAAATGGTGTGACTAACAGCACATATCACTATCAACTTTCCTCACTCCACTTCATGCGATAATCTATGATTATTGGAGAACTCTTTTTCTCAGCATTGGTCAACATTTTACCTAGATTATACAAACTATGGGACTTGAAAAATAGAGATGGTGGCTAGCAAAAGGCATTTACCAGCAAGGACCAACTTCACAGAGCAGCTTTACAAACCCAGGACACGGTGGATGGCTCCCAACTAAGTTGTTCTTAGAAATGAAATCAAAGCAACCCAAGTAAGGTTCAGACACTTCAGTTGTTCAACCCACTTGGTTGTTGTTTGTCGTCTATGCACAAAATAAAGTAAAAAAAGATTTGAGACACTATGCTGCATGCAGTTCAATGGGAGAGAGAAATCACAGTGGAGATACTCAACACTGGACACTGCAAGCCTTAAATTTGGCCAGCCAGGCCAAATGAGCCAACAGGTGCAATAGTGGCATGTCTGTTATGGGGGAAACCAACTGCTCTATAATTGGACTGGAAGCCTGCTCCATGGGAGGAAATACATCCCTGACACTAAAAACCTACAACAGGGGTAGTCATGAGCCCTAGGGGCATAACGTCTGCTGGTGTCTGGTTAAATGTATATCCTATGCTTACCAAACTGCCCAGTAAGCACTTCTCTTAATATTCATACCCATATATTAATGCTACTCTCACTTTTGGTCAGAGAAGCTTCTCTTTTCAGATGGCCGTGACCTTGAGATGACTCGGAAGGCACCATGGTGCTGAGAAGAAGGAGTGCTCAGCACTGAAATTCTCTTACACACCTTCCAAGGCTCAGGGTCCATTGCGGAAGAGGTGGTGGAAAGAATGTAAGAGCCAAAGGAAGAGTAGGACTCCTTACAACATGCTCCTCCAGACACAAAATGGCCTGGATACCCATGACCTCACAGTGCCTGACACTACCTATACAAGACCATCCTAATAGGAGGAAAAGAACATGACATCAAAATAAAAGAGAGACAGAGAGGGAGGGGATATGATGGAGAATGGAGTTTCAAAGGGGAAAGTGGAGGGAGGGAATTACCATGGGATCTTGTCTACAATTATGGAAGTTGTCAATAAAAAAAATTTTAAAAAAAGAGCTGAGGGTATAGCTCAGTGGTTGAGCACTTTCCTAGCACATGTGAGACTTAGGGTTCAACACTCACTGTTGAAAAAAAAGCAACAATACAACAATAGGTTCTTATAAATTGTAACCTCTTACCACGAACAAAATATGGAATCTATGCTCACCTTACAAAGAGAGAACCATATATAAGACTTGTTATATGAGACAGAAAGTCAGGCTGCATAAACAGATGAAGGTACTCATCATGCAGGAAACTTACTTAAAATCCTACACAATGGCTGTTCATGAATGACATCCACACCACCCACTTTACATACACAACTGCCTTTACATCACTTAACCTGGTGTTATAAATCTAAGTGCAAAAAAGGCAATGCCATTTGAGTCTCACTAAATACTAGCATTCTTTTAGCAAAGTCTTTCTGCTATGGCTTGTATGCCAATGGTTCTAATATTGTAGGTTTAGTTCCTACCATGGTAGTTGCATGAGGTGGTCAGAGCTTTAAGAGATGGGACCTACTAGGAGATATTTATATAACTGGGGTTGCTGCTCTCAAGAGGGATTAATGCTCATCTCAAAGAGTGAGTTAGTTGTCTTCATAAGAGGGAGTGCTATAAACAGAGCAGGGCTAACCTCTCAATCTCTGTCTAGCTTCCTGTGTGCCTTGTGCTCTCTTCCTCTCAAAAGCACTCCAGCTATGATGCTCTGCCCTGTGGTACAGGAAGCCCTTACCAGAACAGAGCACAAACCTCTCCAACTGTGAGCTCTGCACTCTAATTACACCAGGTATTTTCTTAGCAACAGCAAAATGGACCAATGATATTGTTTAAGCCCTTGACTCATGACCTGATTCTCTGGCAGTACCCAGCATGTGAGAGAGGAAGCCCCTGTGTTTGCTCTCCAGCATACAATTTCTGTAGTGATAAGAACTGCTACTAGCTGAGCCTCTGCTGACTAGGTAAAAGCAACAAAGGGAAAGAGGTTTGATGTGTCAGAATGTAGGCCCAAGATCCAAGATTCAGATTGTATACTAAAAGAATGCTGGAGGTCACTGAGTTAACAGTTTTCAAACTTCTTTGGGCTCTTTCCAATCTTTAAGCTTCCAGACTATAGGAAACAAACAAGTTATCCAAGCAGCTTGAACAAGAAAAGAACAGAACCTAGGCTAACACATGAACAGCAGTCCTATGGCCTCCCAGCCAGCAGGAGGTGCTTTACTAGGGCAGGTAGGAGGGTACGCAGCCTGCTGCTGGGCACTGGAAGTTCTACTGATTTTAACTCTGAGAAAGAAGGGGAGGGGAAAAGGATCCACCCACCAGTAAGGAGCTCCATTCTCAATAGGAAAGGTCTCCATTTCTTTCTTATCCTTCAAAGATGGCTATCTTTGACCACTATACAAATATCAAGAAAGTCACTTCATGGGGGGCGGGGGGGAAACCTGCTGGGACAACTCAAGTCTTTAAGGGAAAAGAAGTATAGAAGTAACAACAGAATAAACAGCTGCTAAAGGCTCTTGAAGCCTCTCTGGTAGACTGCTGCAGGCTGGTGCACATAGGGACTTGCAGACACCTTGCAGGAACATCCTTTGCCAGACTCCAGCCTTGAGGTTGTTTCCAAATTCCTCAGCATAATCTTTCAGGAAGAAAGAGACTCATGAGCCAACACCCCATTTCCTCCTTCTGCTTTCCCAGACTTCCTGTTATTTTAAAAAACACTATTATGCCAGGCGTGATGGTGCATGCCTTTAATCCCAGCACTCAGGAGGCAGAGGTAGTAGGATTGCTAGTAGTTCAAGGCCAGCCTAAGACTACATATTGAGCAGCTTGGGATAGAGTGAGACCCTACCTCAAAAACACTAACAAACCAAAAAACCCCAAAACTATTTTGTTTATTATTTTAACTGTGAGGAAGTAAAATGCCAACATAATATATATTCTATAGATCAGTAACAAAAACTTTTCTCATTTTAACTGAAGTGTGCACTTTAACAACATTAATTGTGTTCAGTGTTGTATAATTGTTGTCACTATTTCAAAAAATTTTTTTTCAGTGTTCAAAAAAAAAAAAAAAAACCTATCCATTACAAAGTAATTCTCCATTTTCTTTTCACCCTGTTCCTACCCCCTAGGAAATACTAATTTGCTACATTTCCTCATTCTATATATTTCATACATATAAAATGTTAATTTTCATCCTTTAGTGCCTGGCTGTTTCATATGGTACATTTAAGGTTCATGCATGCTGTATCACACATCAGAATTTTCTTCCTTTTCATAACTGAATACTACTCTGCTGAATGGACATACCACATCTCGTGCACCTGTACATTTGGTGGCACACACCTATTTTGTTGGTAGCTTTTGTTTAGTATGAAGAGTAATTGCTATTGAATATTTTCTCTTTTACTTTTGTTCCTACTTTGTAGAAACTGAGGCTGGAGTATAGGAGCAGAGGAATCCCTGGGTTGTCTTCTAAACTGTTTCTAATACCTGACTGTGAAGGATACCTGGGGCATGTGGCTCTAGATCCCACCTGCTTCTAATACCTGACTGTGAAGGATACCTGGTTCCCTTGCTTCTGGGCTGGTTTCTATGGTGCTCTGCTTGACCAGGGTGATGTCATTTTTTGCTGCGCTCTATCAGTGGGTTCAGTGTCAGTGTGCCTGCACTACTCAGTGGGGATAGAAGCCATAGAACCGACTCAAGCAACATCACTGGCCATGTTTTAAGGTACCTGGGCACAAATATGGAGTTGTGCAGGAAATTCTCGAAGACTTTGCGGTATTCAGCTTCCTCCTTCTCAGCCTGCTTCTCAGCCTCTGTTTTAGGGCACGCACAGCAAGGCCCTTTCTCACCACCACATACTTCGGTCTTGGGATTCTCTGTCACCTCTTCCACATCAATAGTGCCATCAGCGTATTTTCTGATGGGGATTTTATCTTCTCGGAAAAGAGAAGCAGAAAGGAAGGGAATGAAAGCCAAGTACAACATGCACGTGAGGAAAAAGAACAGCTACTGGCATCCTTAATGAGGAAGGGGCTGATTTGCACCCCAGAGAAAAAGCCCCTAGCACCTGACAGGTGTAACACTGGGTGGGACCTCCTGCTGGCGCATTGTACCTTTGGAGCAGTAGTTATGGTGGTACAGGTAACCATCCTGGGGCTGCCGCTGCCATCTCACAATGTAGTAGCTCAGGTTACCATTGGGCAGAGATGGGGGGTTCCACTTCACAATCAGCTGAGAGGAGGAGTTTGATGCAGAAAGAACATCCAAGGGAATGGAAGGAACTGGAAAGAAGAGCAAAGGAAAATTCAAAAAATGGAATGAACCTAAGGTTGATGTTATCAGGGACTTAATGCAAACCAGCAGGAAGCTGTAAGCCTGACCTGGATGCAGACACAGCAATGAATACTGGAACACAAGATGAAAATCAAACCTTGTTTTGAAAAAAATATCTGATGCGTCAATGCCCCCTTTCAGAGTATCCGTGCTCAGGTAATCTGTGCAGACACATACCACCCACACAGCTGTACATAAGACGAGGTTACAGCACCCTGGTTAAAAATTTCTCCAAATCTACAGCTAATTCAAACACCTTGTTTTCTTCTTCCCTATTATCACTGCCATTCTCCAAGGACAATGGGAAAATGAACTGATTTGGATTTCATCTGAGATTCTGGACTTGTGTCTCCTGATAAACATGGTAAAAAGCCAAAATTAAAGGTGGAAGTAGGAAGGGGGCTAGAGAGTACATGATGTGTGCATGTGTGTTTATGTGCATGGGCATGCATGTACTTGTATGACAGGGACTTGAGGAATAGGCAGAGCAAAGAACATGGATATCCTGTGAGCACACTTTGGTGGAGTGGCTGAGGCATGACTCTGTCAGCCCAATACACAACCCTGGTTTTTCTTATATTTGTAACAACCCAAGTGAGTTTTACTTGCTACCGAACCTGAGCTCAAACTAAGAATTGGCATCTATAAAAAAGGAAAGTGTCTCTGGGCCACTGATTTACTTTTATTGGGCTCACAAGAGAAAACAAAACAGCAAACTTCCCTTATTTTGACAGTTTTTTTTTTTTTCCAAGTACAGGCCATAAATTCATGGTATGTCAATTAAGCACTAGGATCAACCAAACTTTTTAAAACCTGAAAGGGCAAAGAGCTTTAGATGAGTTACCCCAGGTTTTGAACATCTCTGAAGGAGGGTGTGTTAGGAGTAGATCAAAGCTGATGGAGCATTTTTTTAAAAATTTGTTGCACACGTGTGTGTGTGAAGGGATGCATGCATGTGCATGTACCCTTGCAGCATCCCATACACTCACCTGTGGTGATGTAGGTGTAACTGCGGTCACTACTTAAATGCTGTGTGTGCATGTGGGGGTGGGGTGGGGGAGCACTGCTTGCCTGCAGAGGTCAGGAGTAGATTATCAAGTGAACCACTCCACACTTTTTGGCCTGGTCTTGTTTTGAGCCAGAGTCTCCTTTTACTAACTCCAGCTTATGGGGTTCTCAAGATTCTGCTCTCTGCAAGACTGAGGTTGTAGATGAGTATAGCCATGCCCTGCTGTTTCACATGGGCTCTGGAGATTTGAACTCCAGCAGTCTCAGACCCCCCTCAGGCCCTTATACTTGTGGTAGGAAACGCACTTTACTGCTGAGCCACTTCTCCAGCTGTAATTCAGCTTTTGCAGAGAAAGCATGACCACTTGATGCTCAGCGCATTAGGGTTTCGAAAAATAAGTATTTCTCAAACCCAACAGTTTATTCGTAGGTATTTCCATGAGAGATGTCACAAAGCAGAGCAGAAGATGGACCAAGTAAAGTATTATCAGCACCCAACACTTGTAAGGTCAAGGACCAGGATGCAGCGAAGGCTTATCCTGTAGAGGGTTAGTTTTCTATATTGTGGGAAAAGAAAACAGTTTTCTTAAGAATCTTGAATATTAAAGAGAAATCCCTATTTTTCCTCAGACTTGTTACAAAGATTTATAGGGAACTGTTATTTCCAAATTTTAAAACAAAAAACTTAACTTTGCTGCACTTGAACTCCTGCTATAGCAACCCATGCCTAGAATCTGGAATCAGAAGCCATGATAAATTCATTTCTATGAACTCTACAGGGTCACTGATATGATTCTGGCCACTTATGGGATCAGTGACATGTGATTTGTGGATAGCAGTGTACAAGGTTTTCTTCATTCTTTTTTTCTCACCCTTTTTGCTCACCCTTTTTTTTGTGTTAGCCTGTGGTCATTTTAGCACGGCTTCTCATTATGACAATAGTGGTTATTAAAGAGTGTTTACTAGTGCTTCTGACTGCACGCCCTGACCCCCAACAAAATCCTAGTGGTCTACAACTGATTCAGTCCTGAGGGTAATAAAACAGAACTTAGTGCTCTTACAAAAAGAATGTCAGAGACATCCTTCCTTGTCTACTCTTTCTGCCATGTGACAATATGGCACAAAGATGGCTTTCTCTGAACCAAGAAGTGACCCCTAACCAAAACTAAATATGAGTGCAGAGAGCTCAGACTTCCCAAGGTTCTGTTGTTTATAAAGCCAGCCCCTCTGTGGGATTGTTCTAATCCAAATGGACTAAGATAATGTCTAAACAAGAAATGCATCTTCTCCCTTCTAAAGTAGTTTTTCTGTACTTGGAAAATACACACAAATGTGTTTTTGTTTTTGGGTTCTGGAGTTGAGAAACAAAGATAAACTTTGGAGGAGGAATATTTTAAGAAAATACTTGGAAAATCATAACACGTTTTTATTTACCTCCCTAGAGCCCTGCTGGCTACAGAATAAAGGTAGAAAACCAAAGACATGAGAAGCAACTGGTGCACAGACTAGCACAGCTTCATTTTCCAGACATTTATATCAAAATAGACAAGAAAAGCCATTGAAGGCTATATCTTGGTTGGGCATTTCAAAGAAACCATTCCAGCACCCTGAAGACCTGGGTTCATTGGCAGAGAGCAAGGAGAGATTGTAAAGATGATATCCAGTGCATAAAATGGCCCAGAAGAGGTTACTAGCAGTATTAAAAAGAATAGAACATGGTAGTATGTGGTGATGAGAAGGATAGCAGGCACCTCACTGCTAGCCCTACAACCATACCTTATCTATACAAGTATAGGAAGCTCACAAGGAATCAAACAACAGTGGGACTTGTCTGGTGTTTGGATACCTGAAGCATTGGTGCGAATGTACAAGATTTCACTCTTGGCCCCACGAATATGGTCGCTTTCTACCATGGTGAGGGTCACAGCCTTGACATAGACAGCATACTGAGTCCAGGGCTTCAGCCCATGCAGTAAGATGCCAGGCTCCCCTTCCTTGTTGGGAGGCAGGTCCACGTCCACCATGTTCCAGCTGTTGGAGCCACAGGCATCCTGCCCATCATATTCTGTAACGTTTTTAAAGGGTCTGAAAGACAATTAACCAAGGCCAGAGGATGTTTAAGGGCTCTCATGAACCTTCCCCAGGGGCTAAGCATGTCACACTTTCTAAAATAGGAATTCCAAATAAAACCCGTCATCAATTAGATTTATATACATGAATGAAATGAAGCATCTGGCCTCAGAGGCTCACTAGTTATGCACTACAGAACTGAATAATCTGCCTCAGGAAGAGCAAGTTCTATATTCACAGGGATTAAGAACTCTGCTCCTTAAGAAGGCACGCAGATGCAATTTTCTTCTCTTCTAAATTGCAGGGTTTCCCCCTACTAAGAAAAACCATGCAATGGTTGTTTAATGCAAACATTAGATACTGATAAAGAATAACCAGAGAAAATTGACTTTTTAAAAAAAAAAAAAAAAAAAAAAAAAACAGAAGTCGTTTCTAAAATCTAAATTGCTCATAGCTCATTTTGATGCTCAAGTATCTCATAATATTCAAATATTTAGTTTCCAGAGAGACTGAATCTTAGAAACTAGCATCTACTATGTAGTAAAATTACCAGCCGATAGCACCACCAATGGGTAGCCTTTTCAAAGAGAATGTTTTTCACAGATGCACGGCTGGGTAAGGAGTCTACATTTATGAGGAAAGGGCAACTGGCCACTGGCTCCAGAAGCAGACATAACATAAACTGCCTGCTATCACAATGCAGGTCATGGAGGACTCCCATATATGGAAACATGGGAACACTGAGGCAGAAGAATCCCAAGCTTCTCATTTCTTATCAGCTAGAACAATTCCCCATACCCAAGGTCCAGCAGCATGAAAGTACCAGATGCTGCTTCTGATAGTCCTGGTTCTTGTTCTTGTTTTTGGAAAGCCAAGAATCTGCTTAAAGGGATGACTAGGCAGACTGGGAAATTGCCAGGCTACAGGAGGCCAAGGAAGAAACTGGGGTGTGGGGAGGGGGAGAACCAAAGAAAACTACAGTTTTCTTATGGATCTTCAAGTTATAGCTGCACAGAACGTGAATGCCATCTGACAGTACAAAAGTCTTGGTAGACACTGGGAGAGGTCATGAAAGGTTAATGACAATGAGATTGGCCCCTCTTCATTTTCCTCCACTGCTGGAGGGCTCATGACCCCAGAGCAGAGACTGGGAGAAAGAAGCCCATGCATAAAGTGAGTGGAAGAAGACAGTGGACTAGTGCAGGGTAGCTGCAAAGAGAACTGTTTATCCTGGAACAGGGGTTCGTGAGCACAAGGCCGAAACTATATTTCAACCAAATCCCCATTATAGATGATGACAGTTTGGATAGAGCCAATTCTCTAAAACAACCAACCTTTTCCTCCTTGGGTTGAACTCACGCCAATATCTCTAATGACCCACTAAGGAATGAAAAAGTCTCAAGCTAACACTTTCCTGATTGTGGCTGTCACAGACTGAATGTCATGTGATGGCTGGCAAGGACACATGAGATAAAGTGGGGTCATTTGGCCTGTATCATTCATGGGAATCCACTGATCAGTCAACTTATACAACAACCAAAGGACTGGCAGCAGCTGCCCCCCAGCCCTGCCAACAGAACGACAGCCCCAAACAGAAACTCACGCCTCCTTGTAGTAAACGGTGAAGCTGATGAGATCCCTGTAGTCAGGAGGCCGGTACCGGTGCCAAGTTATGATAATGCGGTTCTTCCAGGTGGTGGTGGAGGTGAAATGTAGAACGTCACTTTCACCTGGGGCACACAGGCACAAACATGAATGACAGCAGGCCACATGTCTCTGAAAAGTCTCTTTCTTACTTACTTACTTACTTACTATACTCTTCCTCAAAGCTGGCTGTTCATGCTAGATCTTTAAAGTTTATAGGCAGTTACTGTCCAGTAAGCCTTTCACTGTGCAGCTCCTAGGGGTTCATTAATTTGTTTTGGTTCAGTCCATGCTAATGGCCACCTCTCCAGGGAATGGGGCATGGGCCTACGAGAAGGACCACTTCAGTGAATGAGGTGGCTTTACCTTTTCATCCATCCATAGGATGATGGCTGCCAAAGGGTGAGTGAGAGCAGACTTGCAAACCAGACTGAGTTTCCCAAGAAAGGATGGAACCTGCTCTGCAGGTGTGAAACCCCAAGTGACCCACGGAAAGAAGCTTCTTTTGGTCTGACTGAGCATCAAAATGGAAGGACACAGAAACATTTGGGAAGGCTCCAGAGAGGTGCTGCACCGACCACACCATGGCCTTGGCAAGCCCTCTGTTCTGTGGCAGGTGTGACTGGCCAGTGAGGTGTGGTGGGGAGTTACCTCAAGCCTCTCCTGTTTTTTTTTTTTTGTACCAAATTCCAAATATAATAGTGGAAACCTGACAAACACCACCCTCTGGGACACCCAAAGCCCATCAGTGTGTTGTCCTTTTCTCCACGATTGCATGCAAAGGAACCAAAGCCAAAAGACTGAAGATAATACCATGCTAAAGAATCTTCTGGGCAAATGTGCTCAACTGAAATCCAGAGAGCACTGCAGGACCTGCTGAAGTATTACTTAGAAGCCCTGACTGCATGTTCAATGGAAAATAAATGGCTGCTGTGTTCATGTGGCAGGTCAGGCTGTCTGGCTGTAAGGACAAAGCCCTTGAAAAGCCTCCTTTGCTATGGTTCAGATGGGCAGCAGGGCAAAAACTTAGAGGGAAGGGGAAAGGCTCTGGCTGTGCACACCTACTCTACCTACAGCTCAGTATCTTCCCTCTAAAACCACCAGGACCTGGCAGCCACAAGACAGGCAAGGCTGCTGCTAAGCCAATTCTTTGCTTCCCTTTGTGTATGCATATTTGTGTATGTGTACACATATGTGTGCAAATAATCCTTGATCACATAAATGACATTTTCCCCCTAATAATCTAAAACCAAAGGCGGCATATCTTTTTTAAATGGAGACAGACTTATAATGTAGTCTAGGCTGGCTTCCAACTTGCGATCCTCCTACCTCAGCTGCACACTGTGACTACAGGAGTGTACCACTATGCCTACAGAGTCACAACACTTTCAAGAGCAGTTTTCCATACAGGGCCAGAGGAAGCACACTATGTTTTCCAGTCCCAAGACCATATCAAGAGAGCTGCTGGTTGTCTAAGGCAGAGCTCCAGGTCCGTGAGACCTTAGGGTCAAAGTACTATCACCAAAACATGGTTATAATTACATTGTTCAAAACATAGAAAGCCATAACCGACTCAATAATGTGGGCTCACTTATCTTTTTTGTACTGGGGGTACAGAGAAAGGAGGGGATTTGATGTGAGGGCCAGAAAGCCCAAGGCTTCTATACCCATTACATGAGAGAGCAAGGCAGAGCTGCCTGCTCACAGGGCTGGCTCTTCTTTCACAAGGGCTCTACATGCATGTCCATACAGAAAAGATATTTAACTGTACATTCTGTAAGAACCTATTTAAATATTTACCACACAAAACAGATGATCAGGAAAATACATTTCTATGAATATATCAGATGTCTGCTAAGTACTACCTGAAGACAGATAGGGAAGCAAGGTGCTAGCTAAGTTGGCCTGGCTATCCCAGTGAGATGAAAAAGAGACCACCCATGACAGCCAAGGCCCCAACTGTTAGAAGCCTGTGGTTATTATGACTGTGGGAGTCATAGTGGTTTGGATGCCATCACTCACAGGAGGCTCTCTCTCCGTTGTTCCTGGTATTTATGTCCCCTTTACTCTGGCGGCCCTTTGTCCCAGTTACTTCCTCCATGCGGTAAATTTCGGAAACACACAGCTTGGGATTGAAAGCGAAGTACATCTTCCCTGACTTGATGGTCAGGTTGCGGTGGTCCCAGTCCCACAGCTGCTGCAAGTTCTGGTTGTCCAGGACATAGAAGGAGTAATTCCTGGAAGCACACAAATCGCCATTAGTGCACCTGCTACACCCATGGTCCCCTCCAGCATACATGTTCACATCACTGCATGTGTGGCTCTGCACATATTTCCTTTACCAAAAAGAGATTTGCTCATTGACACTATGATAGTGCAGACAGGCGCTGTTAACACTGGGAGCAAGATAAGTCAAGGACAACATATTGAAATCAATAGGACACTAATTAATTTTATGACCTCTATTACTAACACATAAAGCTTCTCACAGTGGAGGATGTTCCTCAGATCATTCCCTAGAAATGCCTTTGGTTATTTTTCTCAGAACCAGGTATGTACAATACACTTGAAATCAGTCCATGGGAGAACAGACATGCTCTGCTACTCAACCGGAACAGCTTACATACTTGTAGCAAAGTCTGCCATTATCCTTGGGAGTAAATCCTACCCGTGCCCAATCAGCAGTGCATGATGGGATGGGAGACAGACTGGCTGCTCTCTCGCCTCCACACTTGCTTTTCACCCTAAGAAGCTCTCATTTCAATCCTGGGGGCTGAAGGAACGAGAGATAAGCAATTCCCCTGGGTAGTTGGACACAGTGTCTGGCACAGCAGTTTTCCAAGTTCAGTGCGCAAAAAGCTTGTTTCCAGTGCCTCATCCTTACCCTCAGAGCTTCTGATACATAGGTCTTGGGTGAGCCAAGATTACGGATCTCTAGAACAAGCAATGTGCTGAGGCCACCGATTGATCCTGGACCCACACTTGGAAAACTAACAGAGGCTGAGCTCCACAGGGTGCTGGAGTCCCAGAGCCCACCAGGCTGGGTGTGGCTACTTTCCCATTGTCCAGCTCTCATCAGAGAGAAGATATGGGCACAGCCAGCAGACAGACTTTCAAGAGGAACCCATCTCTGGGGAGGCAAGAGAGTAATAGCTACACCTTAGGGGTCTGGAGCAAGATCCTGCTGCAGGCCTTTCTTGGGTTCTCAGAGAACTCACAGGCAGTGCCACAGCTGATGGTCTGAATACTCTGTTGAGTGAAGGGTCTGCTCCTCCTGGATCTTGAACTCTTCCTTTCCTCCTTGCTTCCCCTGCCTCAGTTTTTTACTCGGACTCCCTCAACACAGAGTAATTAAAAAAAATTTTTTTTTCAAGGTAAGGTCTCACTCTAGCCCAGGCTGACCTGGAACTCACTCTGTAGTTCCAGGCTGGCCTCAAACTCATAGCAATCCTCCTACCTCTGCTTCCAAAGTGCTGGGATTAAAGATACAAGCCACTTTGTGCGCCTGGTAACAGAGTAATTCTAAAATCTGACAGACCCAACCAACATGTAGAGAAGGCTCCTCTGCAGAAACAGCAATATCTAGGACAAAATAAACCAATAGTCTTGCTCTGTCCTGGACACTGTGTTCTCTAGGTACGTACGTCTGCACCCTCACAGGGTCTTGATTCTACTCAAATTGAAACATCTAACCAGCTGGTTCACTCTCAGTCTAGGCAGAGACTAGAGACTCACTCAGTCGAGTGAGGCACGAGCTGTAGCTCTACCACTGCCAAGCCATTCTGGTCATTTCCTTGAGAACTCACAAGGAGATTTCACAGTGAAGGGCCAAGGACCAGAAATACCATAAATCATGATGGCATGAACCATAGGCAGGTTCCTTCATGCAGTTTGCAACACTGTTTACTCATTGTCACACACAAGACAACAAGGTGACTTGTAAGCTCCCTGTTGGCTTTAAGAGTCTGTGCATATGGAGGAATCACAGAGCTGAGGTGAAATCAGCCCTACCAGCTTGTTGCCCTGCTCTCCTTGAGCACCTGACCCTTTGTGCATACATGCTCAAGTGGGAGTTTTACCCACACAGGGGTTTAATGAACCAGTAAGCAATCTAAAGACTACACCTCTGAAACCAAGCCAGGCAGCTCTCAAGCTTGTCTGTAAGCCTCTGGTTATCAAATGAATGCTTAAAAACTTATAAGCTAACAATTCTATTTTTTTCTCTCCTTGTCATGTCTATGTCTTGGAAAAGGAACCTACAATATTGCCTAAAGGAATCCAGACTGTAACACAGCTGTGTGTCTTAGGGATATCCCAGGAGAGCAGCTGGTAAGATCTACCATTCCTGGGTGTGAAACCCATCTATGTCCACTCTCAATGATGGGTCAGGACAGTCACACACCTGTACAAGAGGTGGAAACAGATTGGTCCCATTATAAACCCATCCCAGCTCACAGAATACTTTTATGTCTAAAGGAGACTGTAGGGTCAACACTAGCTCCAGTGGGTCTGGCTGATCCTGAGTCCCTGAGAGCTCCCCACCCTTGCCCAAGAGACACAAATCTTGCTGTGCCTAATAAACCTCTGGGCCAGATGTAAGGGCCAATTAATCAGGTCAAACTTCCATTTCAATCTAGGCCAAGGCCTCTTTTAGTACACTAATTTAACGAGCAGGAAATAGAACTGCACTGAAAATACCGTCTGAACAAAACATTCTTCTCCCCAGGGAGGAAGCATGAATTATAAACCAGGAATCTGACATATGAATGGCAGGCACAGAGAAATTCTGGGTATTTGATTAATCACTTTGAAAAGCAACATTATCTTTTTACAGTAAACACAAACACTGTTTATAACGATTGAGAAGGCTGGGAGCCAGACTATCAGTATCAATAAGATTCAGGCATTATGAAAGCTCTGGAAGGTAATGCAGAGTAAAAATAGAACCCTCATCAAAATAATAATCAACCCATTCCAAAACTGCCTGTCAATTGCTCTTGTTTGTCCAACCCCAGCTTAGGGTCTGCTTCCTCTCAAGTCCTCCCATGATTTGGTGAGAATTAAGATAGCCCAACGTAGAGATCTGTCAACATGCCTTCAAAATACTAATATACTTATGATTTCATTGTTTCCTAAAGGGAAGGACTATTTAAGGAAATTGCTCTGTAAATGTGACTTCATAAATTGTTTCTAAGCTCACTGCCTTTACATCCACAGTGTATTTTAAATTTGAGTTGTTTATTTTTTCCTTAGTTCCCACAGGCCTGGGTTTTACTGATATTGGTATCTTGGCTCTCAGCCTTCTCAATGTTGCAAAAAAGTTTGTTTCTCTATTTCTATGTGTTCCACTGCCAATCAGTAGACTGATTCCAATGGCTGGGGGTAGGTGATTACCTCTGTAAAGGCACTGCCATGTTACCAGCATGGATATTAAACGTAGCCATTAGTACGCAGAGTACACTTGGCTGTAGCTTGTGGCTACCACTGGGGGACCAGTGCCACTGTCTCCTCTGTAGACAGGGTGGGAGAAAAGGAAGTCATAACTGCTGTAGAGCTGAGTGGCACTTGGAAGACAGCCCAGGGGAAGGGTCTGGACATATGAAGATATGTCCTCAACATTCTCCCCACCACTTGTGAAGGGCCAGCTCTGGGCAGTTCGCTCAGCTTCTCCTGGGCTGTGGCTTCTCAATTACAAATGAGAGTATCTTTCCTGTTTTCTTCTAGCCTCAAGACCAGTTGGAAGAATTGGATGAGCTAAATATAAAAGGATGCTGTGAGCTTTGAATCACCTCACAAAGGTGTGGGATGACCTGTGTTGCTCTCTGGAGTGTCAAAGTCCCCAGAACAAAGTCATAGAGAACAGGCAAGTTCTGCGCCGTGACACATGGGGCTGGGCCTGAGGCCTCTAGCTTACACAGGCAGCAAGGGACATCCTCCCTTTCAAGCTTATTTATTGAAAAAAAAAAAAACCCTACAAATACACAATCAATAATTCCTGTTCATTTTTCCAAGGAGAAATTGCTGCCTCCCGATAGCTGTCTCTAGAGGGCATCAGAACCTAGCACATGAAGGTTGCCATACCATGGAGCGACCTACAAAGGTACCTGCTCCTTTAAACCTATCTACAGATGGCTGACTCAACCACATCCACTTTTATGCCATCTATACAGGCACAGTGAGGGCGCAAATATACATCCAGGTACCACATAGAGCCTCACAAAATATTTCCTCTTTGTTGAATGTTTTATAAAAATAGCTTTGCTGAAGTATAATTTGCCACCTAACATGTGACCAGTTATAAATGAATAGTTCCACAAGATTCAGTAAATTTTTAAAAAGTTATTTATTTGAGAGAGAACAAGGGAGGGAAGGAGAGAGAAAAAAAGAGGTGGTAAAGAGAGAGAGAGAGAGAGAGAGAGACAGAGAGAAGGAGGGGGGAGAGAGAGGAAGGGAGAGAGAACAGGTGCACCAGGGCTTCTAGCCACAGCAAATAAATTCCAGATGCATGCACCACCTTGTGCATCTGGCTTACATGGGTACTAGGGAATTAAACCTGGGTCCTTTGGTTTTTCAGGCAAGTACCTTAACCACTAAGCCACCTCTCCAGCCCTGTTTCAGTAAACTTATGCTGATGTACAACTGTCACTACTATCCACCTTCAAAATATTTCCATATCCACAAAGTTCCCTTGTTCTCACAGGTGATCTATCCCTGCACTTCTCCCACTGACAGCAATCACTATCTGGTGTCTCCACTGTCTGTCCACCAAGCTGTTACATGAATCATATTCCATTCCTTTTGATTGCTGAGTAGTGTTTCACTATGCTCCTGTATTTACTCATTCAGCTGTTGACAAACCTTTGGACTATATCCAGCTGGCTATGCAGGGGTGGTGTGCTGAGTAATACTGCTATGAACACTTGTACACAAGTCCTGTATGGACATGCTTTCATTTCCCTCGGGTAAATACGAAGCACTTGGTTGAGAGTACATTTTTTTCAAAGTCCCAGGGACGTGTGAAAATGCAGGCTTGCTGCAGCACACTCTGACAGACAAAGCACTGAGTATTACAAAGTCAGGTGATGGGTTCACGAGCACAGAGATGCCCAGATGAAGCTAACAATCTCAGTTTGCATAATCTGCCACCTTCTTGTACTTTTATTCTTTTCAAAACAATCATCATTGGCAGCATCAAAAACTTTGAAATTGCCTGATGGCATCCAAAAAACAAAAGTTGTCCAAATAAAGATATTTTACAGACAACAGAAATATTTTCTCTTATTCAAAGGCTTTTGCAAACAGCAAACCAACCAATCAACCAATCACCCTTGACTTCCCCCTATCCTGGATGTGGGTTGTGAATGAACCTAGGAGCTCAAGTATACTAGATAACTGCTCTATCACTGAGCCACACTCCCAGCCCCTGAGAAAACCCTCAGTTTTCTACTAGCTAAAGTTAGTACTCTAGAGATGTATCACATTACAGATGTGTGATGGCTGAGACCTTCCTGATAAACCAAAAGGCTCAGGCTGCTGCCTAGGCCCCCTTCTGAAGCTGACCACCCTGTTCTTTGCTCTGTTTAGCCTCTACCTGTCACTAGTCTAGTCATCAGCCTTCAGAACTGGCTCACAATGAATGTGACATAAAGGTAATAGGGCCTAGAGAAAAGAATCAGGAGCTCCATTCTAGGCAGAATGTTTGGATTCCTGTGGGTAACTGCTCAGTAGACTTGTTGAGACATCTTAGGAAGGAAAGGTTAGAAGGATCCCTGCACAGTGGACAAGGGCTCCCTTTTACTTACACACACACACACACACACACACACACACACACACACACACACTCTCTCTCTCTCTCAAAAAAACAAAACAAAACAATACAAAACAAAACAAAACAACCCAGAACGGTCGAGGAACTCTCATTATGTTGATCAAATGGAAACATTAACTTGTGTTTTCACTGGTCCTAAGAGAGATTCAATAAATATACTCCTTCAAGGTAACAGTGTAGTGAAAGAGTAAAAAAAACTTGCGTTGCTCTCGAGATAAACAAATGCGAAGAACTAAAGGGATAAAGCTGCCATTTCTAGTCTTTACTGTAAGCTGAAAGTAAGTTGAAATCTTTAGAATAGTATTCATGTTGGAATCCCACCCCTACGCATTCTGATTGAGTTGAGTGAGGTTCAACCTGTGAGATGCATCAGGATTTCCCAAAACCCCACCCTGCCCCACACCCACAAATTGTCAAGTATTGCAAAGTATGGGAAATACTGGGGGAAGAAAGTTAGCCTGGCTTAAAGTAATAGCACCCTGAAATTAAATGTCAGACAGCTTTGCTAATACTCCTCAAAAGCCTCCACTGTATTCCATGGCTAAGCTAAATTACAACCTCCACACCTGGGTGCAACACTTTACATAATGCTAGTACCATCTCCCTCTCCAGTGTTATTTGCCAGACAGGTCCCAGGATGCCCCAACTTGTTGACTTTGCTCCTGACCCCTTCCCTGGCTGTCTTTTTGGACTCCTGCTTTCCATTTCCACAAACTCTCCAAGACCCATCTCAATTGCTACTTTTCCTCAGAGCCTGTCTGATGCCTCTTTCTGATGCCCATGGCACATTCCTTCCTTTCTATCAGAGTAAAGTACTTTGCATGTTGTTCTTTGCATTGCTGACATTCATCTGTACACACCCCTTTCTTTTCTTCATCTCTGACTTCCTTTCTTGCAGGAGAAGGGAGGGGAGCGGATGAGGGAGCTGAGCCTAACTGTATCCCTAAATCTAAGAAGGTGAAACAAAGAGGTTTTGCTATGGATGGTCCCAGGAAACAAACACAGTACTTGGGGAGTTCATTACAAGCAAAGAGAAGCCACATCGCTTAGTCATGGGTGAGGAAAGTAGGTAGGAGAAAACAGCTCTCATCAAAGAGGAAAGAATCTCAAATACCCGAGCCAAAAAGCCTCTAAGAAGCAGCTTTCACCAAGCTTGCCTTCCTGAACAAACAGCAGGGTGGGAAGTGGAGCTTATCTGGGAACCCCTCCTCCAACATAAGCATGCTTAAGAAGTCCATCCATGCTAATATTCAGGTTAAATACAAGTTTCAGATAATGAAATAGACCATAAATAGTCTTGCAAATAAAAACCACTTTCAATTTTCAGCTACATTCATGTATGATACTTTTAGTCAAGCAGTAACAAAAAGGTAACCATACCATGTAAAAATTCCTAATAAAAATAAATTAAAGCCTTTTCTTGGCTTTCTCCTCAATGTCTATCACTGCTTTGTCTAGGGAAGAAAAAAAATAAGTGCCTCTTCAGGTCACTAGCAAATCTGACAGCTACCATATGCAAAAGACAAGGTATCTGCTGACACTAGGCATTTCCAGAGCACAGGTCTCCTTGGAGGGAGGGGGAAAACCTAAGCTAAAATTCATTTTAAAATTTAACACAAGGGCTGGAGAGATGGCTTAGTGGTTAAGGCACTGGCCCGCAAAGCCAAAAGGACCCAGATTCAATTTCCCAGGACCCACGTAAGCCAGAAGCACAAGGGGGCACACACATCTGGAGTTCGTTTGCAGTGGCTGGAGGCCCTGGTGTGTCCATTCTTTTTCTCTACCCCTACTTCTCTCTCTCTCTCAAATAAATAAATAAAAATTAAAAAAATAAAATTTAACACAACATACAATGAACACCACCTCATGCTGGCAGAGCCTCAGGGTGCCACAGAAGCGACTTAAACTCAGTGGGGCTGGGCACAGTGGCATTCTCCTCGGATTTAAAATGAGAAAGGCTTTTTCTTTCTCTCTCTCTCTTTTAATGAAGAATTGGTGCTCCCAGTGGGAAGATAGTATACTTTTCAAGGCTGGAATGAAGAAAGGCTTTCTCTCTAGCTATATCTGAGGATGGAATTTTAAGAATTTAGGACCAATCAAGAGTTGGTTTAAGAAAAACTAGGAGGCTGTAAAGAATCCCTTTGCTGTAACCTTATCCAGTCGGGGCAGATAAATCATCAAGGCCAACCTTTCCCATGACCTCCCACCTCTTTTCCTAAATCATGCTCTTAAATTCTTTATAGAAGGAATTTATTCCTTAATTAACTTCTTTTATTTCAAAGCATTTACTTAAAAAGCCAGGCAAGAGCCATATTTAAAAGAGAGATCGTGGGACTGGAGGGATGTCTCAGTGGTTAAAGTCATTGGCTTGCAAAGCCTGACAGCTTGGGTTTGATTTCCCAAAACCCACATAAAGCTAGATGCCCAAAGTGGCACATGTGTGTGAAGTTTGTTTGCAGTGCCTAGAGGACCTAAAGTAATGACTCTCTCCCCCTTTCTCCTCTATCTCTATCTCTCTCTCTGCCTGCTAATAAATAAAAATATTTTTTTAAAACAGGGAGAATGTGAGAGAAAAGAACACAGCAAAGGTGCACATGAACCAGAGGCTGGAAAAAAATGTGCACGAAGAAAGCACCAGTTGTTTTAAAACCCCTGCCACAAAGCATATTTGTGTAGAAGGCAAAAGTTTTATCAATAATGTAACTCCAGTAAGTTATCAATAAAGACAGCTATCACTTTTGGCAGGAAGAGTCCCCAGGATCATCTGAGCACACTTTCACACGCAACTCCTCACTGATGATTCCACCTGTAGAAATGAAAACATCTGTTTCCTAAATCAGCAGTGTCCCAAGGGTGGCAAATTGCCATGCTGCACAGGACTATCAGCAGGGAGGTGAGTCTCTACCCAGGCAGCAGGGGAAGGAGGGGGCACCCTCCTTTTGTTTAACCAGAAAGGCTCTACCTGAGGTTTGTTTGTTTGTTTTTTTTTTTTTTTTTCCAAGGTAGGTTCTCAGTCTAGCTCAGGCTGACCTGGAATTCACTATGTAGTCTCAGAGAGGACTCAAACTCACGGTGATCCTCCTACCTCTGCATCCTGAATGCTGGGATTAAAGGCGTGAGTTATATTTTTTGACAGTAGAAGAAATGTGGGGCACTCACCCTTCTAGCTGCTCCTCTCCTAGGATCAGGCGAAGGTTTTTCAGGAAGGACAAGGAGACCAAGGCATGGGAATGGCGGATCTTCACGTAGCCTGTCACCACCTCGATGAGCCCCATGAAGTTCTCCAGCTCTGTGGCGATGTTATCTATGTGAAAAGACATGTCACTGGGTGTCAGGTGACATACTGTACTTGGCTTTCACAAAACGGTGTAAGTATCAGTGGCAGGTCATATTTTGGGGGTCTTCTTCAGCAAGATGTCTAGCATTCTGGCATAGGACCAACAGACCCTTGTCAAAACCTTTCCCTAGGGGCTGGAGAGATGGCTTAGTGGTTAAGGCATTTGCCTGTAAAGCCAAAGGATCCCTGTTTGATTTTCCTGGACCCACATAAGCCAGATGCCCAAGGGGGCGCATGCCTCTGGAGTTCATCTGCAGTGGCTGGATGCCCTGGAGTGCCCATTCTCTTTCTCTCTGCCTCTTTCTCTCAAATAAATAAATAAATAAACAAAACATAAAATAAATTATAAAAGAATAATAAAAAAACATTTCACTAGCTTTGGCTTTCTACAGTCACTGCTGGGACAAGGCCTCTGAGGCAGAGGAGAGCAAATTTCTGGAGGCTGGGTACTGCAGTTCTCAAGCTGATTAACAGAATGTGAAACCATAAATACCACACTGCCAATTAGTTCTGCTAAAAAATGGAGGGACCATCTTTTAATATGTTCTGTCAACAGATAGTATTGCCTCCACAGTGCCAGGGCAGGACCAAACAAATAACATTCTAATCTCATTAGGACCTGCCTTTGCTGTATTTCAAGTTCCTAAGATACAAGGAATAGTATTAAAGATTACATCCTCCTAAAACTGGAGGAAAATACACCTAAATATTAACAATGGCAGTTGCATATAGTTTTTTTCTTTCTTTTTCTTTTCCTCTCCAGCCCTGCTCTCTTCTGTTTCTCTCTGACAGGGTCTCATGTAGCCCAGGCTGGCCTCCATGTAACTATACAGCTGAGGACAAACCTGAACTCCTGATCGTTCTGCCTTTACCTCCATGCCACCACCCCAGTCTGCTGGTCCTTTGTTAAAGTTCATCTGTGTATCTCTCTACCATTCAAAAATTCTTTTTGTAAGTACAAAACAGCTAGAAAAAAATTATTGTTAATACAGGTGTGAAAACAGGACACAAGGACACAATAAAACAGTAAATTTCCCATTATCTTGTTTAGTCTACCTGTTTTCACATAGCAAATAAAAAACAAAAGCTTCAGTCTAGCTTGTGCCAAAATTATAATAAAGACTATGATGAATCAGGTATGGTTCAATGAATGGGACTTTACTGTGTATGATTTATGAAGGCCTACTTAGTGAAAGATACTACTTTGATTTGATACAAATAAACTAACGAGGCTACTTTCCTAGATGGCAAGCCTTATATTTAATGTATTTCTACAAGAAATGAAAGGTAAATTTAATCTAGAAAGACCAGAGGTTATTTGTAGTTGATTTTGTGCTTATGTGTTTTTGTGGTACTATGGATTGAACCCAGGGCCTCAGCACATGCTAGGCAATTGCTCTGTCACTGAAATAAGAGTTCTAGCCTTCTATTTTTATTAGACAGGGTTTCATCAGGTTGTTCAGGAAGGCCTTGAACTTGTGATCCTCTTGCTTTAGACTCCCAAGTACCTGGAAGATAAGCCTAGTGTCTCAAGGTCCAATAGATGATGTTTTAAGGACAAAATACTGAGTTTTTACATGTGAGGTAGGCAATGTGCCTCTCAGGTGAGGCTTGGGAGCCTCATCCTTCTATCAAAATGTCCCAGTATCCTGAGTGCAGCTGACTTCCTGTGTTGGACAGAGGCTGGAAGGTGCTCTCCATCATTACTCAGGGAGAGGCACAATTCCTTCTCAGGTGACACTTCTCCATGGATTTAATTCACAGATTAAATGTTTACCTTGTAGAATTCAGGCAGGGAAGGTGTATGTTCTGGGGATAAATTACATTGAATATAAACTAAGCATCTACTAAGAGAAACAAGGACATCATTTTACAAGTACTGTGAGGGTCATGACTGCTTACTGTGGGAACAGCGTTACTTCTGTGGTGGAAAGGTAAAGGATGGGGAATGGAAAATAAGGGATAAAAAAAAACAACCCTCAGCAAAACCCTATATCTGCTAACTCTAAACCACAAGAATACAATTCACTCTAACAAAGGAAAAGAAATTCACAAAATAAATACATTAAGTATTTACAGCTAAATTTTTTCTTCATAAAATGAGTTACCAATAAAAATAAAAAAAATCCTTCAGACTGCCTCAGTTTCCTCCTACAGTATTTTAGCATATAAACATACCAGTACCTCAACTGGGTGGTCCCAGTGGTGGAGGATTGATGGCACTATCACAAGAGGCCTTTGTCACTCAAAGATCACAAGGAAAAAGATGGAGGGTTAAGTTGATGGGAAATACTTTATATAAATGCAGCTTAGAAACAAGGCTTCACGAGTGCCATCTGCAAAAAAGGTGATTCTGTGGGGTTAAGGCTGAAGCTTTAAACATGTGATGGCACATGCCTGTAACTAGTTGGCTCTTATAAGTAACCTGGGAGATCTACCACTCTTTAAGGACTTCATAAAACCTGAACACAGTCAACTCTTCCCTTTGTTCAGTTTCGTCACATGCAAGTAACCCAAACTCTTTGGGCTTAAAATGTGTGGATCTGGCTGCAGATGGGGCTAGCTGAGTCATGCCTCTGATTCTCCAGGCTCAGCTGGGGTTTGCATGTGTTGGGGACATGCCTCTAGTGCCTAAGCTGTGACTAGCAGAAATAGAGAGATGACCCTCTTTACGGGAATCAATTCTGTGCTAATGGCTCCAACACGGATTGGCTTTCAATCTGTTTTTTTTTTTTTTTTTTTTTTTTTTTAATAAATCTTTCAGGGAAAGTCAAAAGAGAGATGTCACTTTTGAGACATACACACCACGTTGTTTTTCTAAGCCCATATTTTAGTTGTGACTCAGAGACAGGGTCAGGGAAAGCATCAACAAAAGCAAACCGAGAGATGCAGCTGTTCATCCAGTGGGGCGGAATACTTACTGCCTCGGCGGATATTAATGAGCAAATTGCCCTTGAAGATGGTGCATCCTTGGAGCATTTGAGCAGAAGTAACAGAATCAATGGTTTTTGTTTTCTTGTCTTCCTCCCCGCAGACCTTGGGGCAAGGGCCTTCACAAGGGATGCAGTACATGCTGTGGAAGATAAAGAGCCAAACCAAAAAGGAGATGGCTTTGGGGTTGTTATTACAGAGTACATTACAAAAAGCAACCATTCTGAAGGGTCCAAGTGGTCACAGTGTGTTTCTTCCACAAGCCCACCCAGGGTAAGCCACCCACATTCAGACCACAAGGAGAAAGCACCTAGAGAGAAAAGCTTCCTGTCTGTTTTTAAACTAAGTGCATGATCCATGCTGGAGGCATGTGGAGGCACACTGGGTAATGGAGAGCCAGCTGGTTCCACGTGGGAGACACTGACTTGCAAAAACCAGCTCTGGGAGAATAGAGCTGCTTTCCAATGTGGCCTGGAGGAGGCTAGGAGACCCAGCAGGGACAGCCCTGGACAGCAATGTCTTTGCCACTACAAGGGTCTAGTTCTGGAAGTCAGTACCCCAGCAAAGCCCAGGGACTCCAACAGGCATGCAGCACAGCACAGATCCCTTATTTTCTGGCTACAACTGAAATTATTTTTTGACAGTGTTTTCCAGAAGCCTGTAAACTGATCCAAATGCTGCTTTCGCTATATATACAATAAAAGCAAGGGACTTCCACTGCTTCTTAATGAGCTTCTACTTCAAATGTCGTTCTGAGCATGCCACATATCGTCAAGTCAGGGAGGAAGACTGGCCTTTCTGCTTATCTACCATTGTTTAGGAAGAAGTAGAGAAGGTGCTAACCCAGTGGATAAACCTTCAGAACCTAGAGCTATATACAGAATCAGGGTCCATTTCCAAACAACACAAATGACCCAGGATGTGTGTTTGTGACTGGATGGGAAGTTGGACAGAGGCTATCATGTGCATTTCTGTTCCTAGTTGTCTTTTAAATTAATTTTGGTGTGTATAAAGTTTGTGTGTGTGTGTGTGGTCATGTGTATGAGTGCAGGCACGCACATGCCACAGCACACACATGGAGGCTGGAGGACACCTTTCACAGGCCCATCTCGCCATCCACCTCATTGGAGGCAGGGTCTCTCATCCTTGTTCCTGGTGGCACTGGTCTAACAGCCTCCAAGAATCCTGTCTTAGCTTTCTATCTGATGCCTGTCTGTGTGCTGGGATTACAGAAGTCCACCATAGCTTCGAGTTCTTACATTGGAGTCTGGGGATAAGAATGCAGGTACTGAAGCCTGCATAGACGTACCTGATCTACTGGTCCAACTTGCTAGCCTTATATTATAGTTTATAAATGATCTTTTCAAAACTTCATGAAGAGCATTCAATAAAAGCAGTATCAATTATAGCTGACATCATTATGTCATCATTCTGTCAGTATCCCAAACTCCTGGTAATTGTTCCCCAAATTTGCCCTTTCATCACTTTAAGGATGCTGCATGAATGGAATCATACAGAATGTCACTTCTGAGACTGGGGTTCTTCACAAGGCACAATGTCCTTGAGATCCAACCAGGTTGCTGTGTCTTTCAATAGTATGTTTCTCTTCATTGCTGAATAATATTCCACAATGTGGGTATATCACAGCCCACTTCATTAATTACCATTATAGGATTGTTGAGTTGTTCCCATTTTCTGGCTATTACAAATAAAGCTGTTATGGACAACTGCATGGATATTTTTGTATGGATACAAATTCTCAAGTTTTCTGAGATACATGTCCTGGGTCGCTATTGCTGGGTTGTCAGATAATGCTTTGTTTAGTATTTCTCCACCTTTTATTTATATTTTGAGCCACACATAACCTCTTATTAAAATATCTAGGTGTTACCTAGCACTTAAAAATATTTTTGTACAGGGCTCAGTGTTTAAGTGTGCTTGCTTGCAAAGTCTGATGGCCCAGGTTTGATTTCCCAGTACCCACGTCAAGCCAGATGGATGAAATTATGTATGTACCTGGAGTTCATTGGCAGCGGCACAAGGCCCCAGCACATCCATCCTTTCTCTTTCTTTCTGCTTGTAAATAAATAAATAAATAAATAAAAATATTAAACGAATTTTTGTATGGAAGTATTCTGATTATATATTTACAGATTAAGCTTCCTAAATTTACCCTGGTATAATGAAAGTATAAATAGTACTTTAAAAGTAATTATTAAATAGACCTCAAGTCTGAGAGAGGAGTAATTATGATTTCTTTATGGTGCTCTTCCTTAAAACAAAAAGATAGATCAGTAGTTGAGAATAGAGCATTAGAATGACCCGGGTGTGGTATCACACGCCTTTAATCCCAGCCTTAGGAAGGCAGAGGTAAAAGGATTTCTGGGAGTTCAAGGCCAGTCTGAGACCACATTAAAAAAAAAAAAAAAAGAATGAATGAGAACATTGACTCAGTTATTCAGGAACACACTGCAAGGGAGGGAAGGAAAATCAACAGTATACATAGCATCCTCACTCTGCTTGCTGCTCCGGATGCTGTGGAACACAGTATGAGAAACTGAACTTGCAGGCCAGAGATGATGCCACAGAGTTCACGGGCCAAACTATCCCTCCCTATTGCCTTCCTCCCTCTTATGTATCCTTAGGCTGACTATGCTTTGGATCTAGCATGTTACAAAAGCCCATCTTTTTCATGGTTTATTCTCCAGCTTGGTGCTACTGGGAGGTCTGCCAGTCACCTGTAGATCTCCTTCTCCTCTTGCCTGGCTATATGGTGAATGGCCTGGCTCCACCATGTGCTCCCAGCTATCATGTATTCCCTTGACACAGGCCCAAAAGCAATGGGGCCAACCAACCATGCACTGAAACTTCTAATATTACAAGCCAAAGCAATCTTTTTTCTTTGTAAACTGATGGTATTTGAAGTATTTTGTTACAGTAATGGAAAGCTGACTAACACAGGCTGACAAAATGTGAGTAAAATATGGCAGGTGTATTTT
This sequence comes from Orientallactaga sibirica, assembly GCA_036365145.1. NCBI lineage: Eukaryota > Metazoa > Chordata > Mammalia > Rodentia > Dipodidae > Orientallactaga > Orientallactaga sibirica. Next base: position 18,374,653 of record JAEOAD010000031.1, read on the forward strand.
TTTTGTGGGCTATATATACTTTTAGGTCATGTTAACCTTGGCCCACTTATCACTTCAAAGTATTTAATTTATTATTATTATTATAAATATTTTTTTCAAGGTAGGGTCTTGCTCTAGCCCAGGCTAACTTGGAATTCACTATTTAGTCTCAGGATAGCCTAGAACTCACACCTACCTCTGCCTCCCAAGTGCTGGAATTAAAGATGTACACCACTGCCCATTCTCTCTTTCTCTCTCTGTCTCTCTCAAATTAAAAAAAAAGTCTGGAGAGATGGCTTAGTAGTTAAGGAGCCTGCTTGGCAAGCCTAAGAACACCCATTTGATTCTCCAGGTCCCACGTTTGGCAAGACACAAAAGGAGATGCAAGGGTGCAATGCTGCACTTGCCCACAAGGGGGCACATGCGTCTGGAGCTTGTTCACAGAGGCTGAGAGGCAGCTGGCACATCCATTCTCTCTCTCTCTCAAATTAAAAAAAAAAGTTGTTTTGTATATGGTATTATGAAAGAAGGTTAAGTTTTATCTTTGATTTAATTTGAAGGTCAGATTACAGTAGGAACATCATCAAACACTATAGTAGAAATGGATGCTCTATATTAAAAGCTTGCTTGAAGGCTGAGGGTGTAGCTCAGTGGTAGATTCCTTATCTACCATATTCAAGGCTCTGGGTTCAATCCCCAGAACCTCAAATAAACAAATATATAAAGATTTGCTTGACATATTTTATCAAATAGACTACACCAGAAGTTTATTTTCTTAAGATTTAAAAAAAAATTATTTATTAGAGACGGGGGGGGGAGGAGAAATATAGAGAGTGAGAATGGGCATGCCAGGGCTTCCAGGCACTTCAAACAAACTCCAGATGCAAGCGCCACCATGTACATCAGGCTTACGTGGGACCTGGAGAATTGAACTTGGATCCTTGGGCTTTGTAGGCATGTTCCTCAACTGATAAACCATCTCTCCAGCCCAGAAGTTTATTTTCTGAATGGTATTTTGTACTTTTGTTTGCAATGCTGGGGATTGACTCTAGGGCTCACATATGCTGAGCATGCACTCTTACTGAGCTATAGTCACAGCCTATTAGGCCTATTCTAAAGAATCCCGAGATGTGTGATGTTTATAGCGTAGGAAGCATGAGATCTATTTAAACAGAACTCTTCCAAAGTCCTTTGCTCTCCTTCAGGGGAGGGAAGAGCAAACCCAAGTCTCTCGTCTTTTACTTCCAGATCTAGTCACCACCTATTGTAGTGATGCTGTTTCAAGAACTTTAACTCATGACAGTTTATGGGAGCCCTGGGACACACACAGGAGGATGCCATTTGTTAAATAAGATAGGCTCAAAGTTTAGGAAGGAAAGTGGGGGCCAAAAAGACAAGTGAAGGTGCAGGGAGGTGAGAGGAAGGAGGGGCTGGTGGGAAAGTTAGCTTGCTTTATAGCCATTCCATGCCCAGGTCTCAGGCTTGTGCTAAGACAGGTAGGAGACATGTTCTCTTGCACCCCCAAAGGCCTCACTGGGCTAGAGCAACAAGTTGGGGAGGAGAATCTACACCCACAGTCCTGGTTTCAGGGATAGCAGCTTCATCATAGGTGTCATGCGGGGGGTGGCTCAAGACACCTGGTCCAGCAGGCTGGTACTTAACTCCTTACACTTTTATTTTATTTTTATTTATTTGAGAGAGTCAGAGAGAGACACAGACAGACAGACAGACAGACAGAATGGGTGCGCCAGGGCCTCCAGCTGCTGCAAACGAACTCCAGATGCATGCGCCACCTTGTGCATCTGGCTTACGTGGGTCCTGGGGAATCGAACCAGGATCCTTAATTGCTAAGCCATCCCCCCAGCCCTTCTTCCACTTTTAAAGCAAACAAAACAAGCTACAAAAACAAGAAACAAAAGTACACTTCAGCTACTGTTAGATTAAGTTCACCCAGCTCTCTAAAACGGATCCCTGTGGGTTAAGGTCTTGATAGTCCTGTCCATACAACTTAAGTGGCAGAGCACACTGACCTTTGGGTGCCATTGCGGATGAAGCCAGAGGGGCACTCCTGCATGCACTCGCCATCATGGATGACAAAGCCCTCGGAGTCACTGCTCTCAGCGTTGGGGATGTTGGCGCAGAAGTCACGGTCCACACAGCGCCAGCCCTCAAATCTGTAGGTGCCTGGTGGGCAGATGGGCACACACATGCCTTTGTAGAAGAAATGCCGGCAGGCTACACAGGTCGTGTTGTCATCAGGTGTGTGGCAGCTACCCAAGCACTCAGGGTGACAGCACTCATTGTTCTCGGTGCACGCACGCTTCCCGCACACGCTTGGGCACACTGTGGGGACAGAGGGAGAGGGTGGTAAGATAGTGCATGGGGTACACAGCCTCCCTGGGGTCTAGCAAGTCTGCTGGGTCATCTGCTGCCATTACCAGCACCTGATTTTGGCTGGTTAAGGAGGCAGGAGATACCTGTGGAAACCCCATGAAGACAACCTTTATCCTTGCATCCTACATTAGACTGTAGAGAACACAGTGGCTTCCAAGTCCAGCCTCTGGTATGAACTTAAGCCTTTGACTTCTAACAACCTTGATACTCTTTTCTCATTTGTAAAATGGGGGTGATGGCACCCACATTACAAGGTGACCATGAGCGAGGGGCACATAGTGTTATGGTTCACTAGTTCTTCTAAAGACACAAACCTCTCTGCATGTCAATACAGCAGCCCCCTCTCCTTATGCAAGGGAATCCATTCTCAAACCCATCAGTGGATGCCTGAAGTGGTTATCGATAATGTTTTTTTTCTATACATACACACTCATGATAAAGTTTAAGTGATAAGTTAGGCATAACAAGAGATTGAAGTACCTACTAATAAGACACAGCAATTATAGAAATGTACTGTCATACATTATAAGTGAACATGGTCTATCTCTTGAAAGAGCCAAGACAGTAAAATTAGAACCTAAGTGATCACTGGCAACTGAAATTCTGGGAATGAATAAAGGGGACCACCTACTGTATGTTCCTTACTGGAAGCCCTCCTGTGCAGAGTGTTCATTTATTCTGAAAATGATTAAGCCATCACGTAAGCATGGTAGTATGTATGGGTTGACCAAAGGGCTTTCGAACAATTGTATCCTGTATCACCTGAAAAGGCAATGGAAGCAACTTCTCTGCAAACCCAAACCTCCAGATCACTGAGAAGTCATCATACTTGCCAGTCACTGTCAGAATGGGAAGGAGGATGGAAGCACAGAGTTCCTGAGCCCAAGGCTCACCTCCTCCAAGCACCTCCATGTTAAAGCTAAGCAAAACCCAAGTCCAGGAGCCACAGATCCACCATTCACGTCCTAAATAGATGAGCTGGTTTATTTCCATAACAAATGTTGTAATGACCATCTATGGGTCACTGGTAAATAAAGTATAAATCAACAAAACACAAAATCTTGTTATTATTATATGGTTATTTTTCTCTTGAGGTGGAAAACACAAAATTATCTAAATATGTATATTTTGACTCTGACATACCAAGAGCGAATATTGTTTTCTTATTAAATATACATGCTAAAAAATATCCCAGAAATCAGATAAGAGATTCTAAAGAACATGGAAGCAAGTTCATCTGCCCACAAACATTCCCTGCCAGTGATGGGCATGCAAAGACAATTATGCGTAAGGAAGGATCGGGCTATTGGGAAAGCACTCCTCATACTAGGCTATGGACTCCATGGCCACTGAGCAGTAACACTACACCCACCATCGCATGGCTACTCCTGACACTAGACTATGGACTCCACGGCTACTGAGCAGTAACACTACACCCACTATCACATGGCTCATAAGTTACACCATGTTCCGTCACTGACTCATTCCTGATTCCCAATGTTTTACTGTTCAATAGTCATCATGATCTCCCTGTGCACCCTTAATATTTCGTTAGGATCAGTTTCCAGATTGGCTTTGTTTAGTCCAACTGTCCTCTACTAGTTGCATCTGAGAATTCCTGTGTCCTATGTTGGTTTTCCATTATTTTTCTTCTTAGGCTTTTTGGATAATTTTCAATTGGATATACTGTCATTCCCCTAGGTTTCCTAGCCTCCATTGAAGCTAAAAGTGGCCATATGTCTTAAGTTATACCCAGTGGGATATGTTTTTTTTTTTTTTTAAAAAAAAAAAACAATACTCCCAAAGCAGAGAGGACACACATATTCTTCTTCCTCATTGCTGGGTGGAATGCAGAAATAATGCAAGTAGCTTATGCAGTCATCTTGTACTATGAGGTAATACATTAAGAACTGTAGAGTGAGAAAAAGGAATTTAGCCCCTTGCAATTGTGGAACCAGTAGGCTGTAACAATGGACTTCTTTGGTGAGACAAATAAATTTTATCTATTACATGCAACTGATCTACCTAAGTCAAACATATCTTTAGAGCTACGTAAAAGTGAAGGAGAAAAACATTATCACAATTGGCTTCTAGGTATTTTCAAAATCTGCTATACACCACAAACAAAAAGAATATGTTGCAGGAGCTCCTAAAATGTCTAAAATGTTGGGAGACATATACACTGTCTACGCTGGCAATTACCTTGAAGAGAACAAAATGGATTTAATTTACCAGCCTACCATGTTTATGGAGCCCCCCCCCCAATAACTATCATCATCTTTCTCAAAGACATTGAGAAATAATCTAGTTTAGGTGATGATTTAATTTCAAATATATCCATTACTCAAGTCACATTAAAGTTCAAGGTGTCAGCAAGCACTGAAGTTGCATATCCCGATCAGGTTTTTGAACCAGAATCCTGCATTTATTTATTCTCCCTGAGAATATTTGCTGTGTGTGTGCTGCACTCGAATGCCAGGCAACTGCACATCCTGGACAGTGGCAGTCCCATCCCCAGGGAAGGTACAAGACATCAGGGAAGCAGGGGCAAGTAGAGGCACTTGGCGTTACTGGGCTGTGGGTGTCAAAAGGTCCCTAGAGGTAATGGGACTGACACTAAAAGCAGGAGGAGGAGCATTAAGACCCCGCGGAGGGACTCATGTAAGTGCTTACAAAAGCCATCGGGTTACTGTGATGGGGAAGAAGGCTGGAGCCCAGTGACAGAAGTTGTTGGGAGGGGAAGGGGGCAGTCCAGGAAGGCATTGCAGGGCTGTCAGCTGGTGGGCAACAAGCTATCATCAAAGGCTTTTAAGACAGGGCTGAGGCTTTCATATAGAAATGTCATCTGGCAGAGTGGACAGAAGAGGGACTAGGCAAGAAATAACTTGCTACCTTTTATGCCATGCCTGTACAACTCAGGCAGGGTAATGGATCTGGAAGGTTCGATAAAACTGGCGGCAGCCTATGCTGGAATATGTACCAGCCACCTACCATCACTGTGCTTTGTGACTGGAGGAAGGGAAAGTTAACTAGGAGCCTTAAATCACCATCAGAGCCTAAATGAGACCAATATCAGCTGGCAAAACCACCTTTCCTTACTTACAATGGAAAGAAAATACTGAGTAACAGATATTGAGATCAAATAGTTATTTGTGTAGTAGTAAAAACTTGAGCATTTAAAAGAATGAAAAAAAAATCTCCCTGGCTTGCAATGAGTTATACCCAGATGAAAACACTGTATTTCCCTAAGATGAAAAAAGAACCACCTGGCATGTCCACCCCTGTCCCATTCAAGTGCAAGGAACTCCTACCAAACCAAGTTCAGCAATGTTTAAACACTGTCTTATGGACAGAACAATCCCTCTTAAAGAGATGCCAGATCCATAGGTCTCTCCATGCCAGGTGATGCGCATGGAACAAACACATTCCTAATATTCTGTAGGTGAACAGAGAACAGGTGTAGCAAGAAGATGAGATGCAAGAGGACAAATTCCATTAAATAGGTGGTGGCTCCTGGAAGGGAAGTGGTACTCTTTCAGTGAGAGGATTTGGGGAGGTAAGCAGGAGATTATGGGGACATCTGGGATTGGAGAGCCCTGGAGCCAGCCCCAGAAACCTGTTGTAAATTTTGCCTCATCTCAATGTATATAAATATTATTAGTGTTCAGGACTATTAAGGGATTTCTTGAAAAGCCCCGGGCAGTGTGTCTCACCAGCAGATGGATGGCCGCTGTTCATGGGTGCCAAAACTTAATATTTAGTACAGTAACCAAATTTCCAATTATGGCACTGTGGGGGAAAGGGAGGGAGCCTCTCCCCATAGCTCTACAGAAGAAGCACACCAAGTATGACTGAAGGCAGTTCAACTTTCAAGAAAAAAAGGAAAATGGAAGCTGCTATAATAAGTTAATGTACATACAGAGGAAAAGTGAATTTTGCCCATGAGATCTTTCTATTTCTTGGAATTCATACAATGATGACAACAAATACAAAAGCTTATCAAGACAGTCACAAAAGCTAACAGCATGTTCCACGTCAACCACTAGGAGAACTGGTTCAGGGTCACCACCACACAAAAATGAGACATGGTATTTAAAAGATCACTCACTCCATTTTTTAGACGATGACACACTCACACATATCCCAGTCTTTAACTCTCTCCCGTCCCTATAGTCCTAATATCTCTTCAGTTCTGTCAACATTTTTGCTCTTGCTAGTAAATTCTTTAATAATCTTCTAAAAACTTTTTTATTAACAATTTTATACATGCATATATCTTGATCATAATCCTCATCCAGTATCTTGTTGTCCCCCTCCCTCTTCTATCTGACATATCCCTCTTCCATTTTGATGCTTGGGTTTTTTTTCCCCTCTCCCCCACCATCTATGTGACAGAAAGAATGCTGTTGGATTCTACGTGGTGCAGGTAACAACAGCTGTTGTGAGGTGATGAATTAAATGGGGTCATTTCATTGCTTAGTGGTTAAGGCGCTTGCCTGCAAAGCCAAAGGACCCAGGTTCAATTCCCCAGGACCAATGTAATCCAGATGCATGCACAAGGTGGCACATGTGTCTGTAATTTGTTTGCAGTGGCTGGAGGCCCTGGGAGCCACCTCCCCTAGAACATCCATAGCTCAGACCAGGGGACAACAGTGCAGATGGAAAAATCAGGGCAGAGTCAACATGTAACTTGGAGAATTTGGAAGAATGTGCTGATTTTTTAGAGGTATTTTTCCTTTTTTTTTTTTTTTAAACAAACCCAAGTGAAAAGCCTGGCATGCAGTTTTTGTGGGTGTAATCAGAAGTGATCTGGCCAGAAATGCCATGGGGCAATGGCAGTAGACCTATGTATCAGGATCAACAGCTTATGGTGACTTGAGGATGCCAGGAGATGTGGAACAGAACTGCAGATACTGAGCACAGCTGTGCCCATCTACACCCTGGCTCCTTTTAAGAGCCCCACTCCTTTGAAAGAAAGGCACTAAGTGGATTTTAGGGTATTCACCTGTGAATTCTCAGTCCTATGTTTTTTGCCCTTTCCACTCCACTCTTTCTCACACACAAATCACAAGTCTGAGTAATGATCATAATGAACTCCCAGGGTTTTTCTGTTTCACTACCATGAAGCCAAATGTCAGCCAAGGTTGGTGCTTGCTTTCTCTCTGTTTCTCGAATTATCCAGCAAGAAGGGGGGTGCTCACAACACCTTCTTTTCTAGAAAGGCAGAGGTGGACCATGGAGCTCAAGACTCCTTGTCATTTGGGTGGGAGGGAAGAATGTCCTCATCTGTAGAAGCTGTGACCTACTGCTGTGGAGGCAGGGTACCCATGATGGGCATGGGAGGAGACAGCTTGGTGGGGGCTGGGGCTGTGCCAACCTAGCACTCTCGGAGATGTACTACAATGCTCTCCACTTATAAAATAATCTTTATCCTTCACACACTTCTTCTCACCCCTTAAAGAAGGCATGCAGTGGAAGTCAACAGGGGGACAAGAGAAGGTAGTGGGTCCTCCCATTATGACCAATATACATTATATACAGGTATATAATCATTAATAATTTTTTTAAAGTGCTGGAGAGATGGCTTAGTGGTTAAGACACTTGCCTGTAAAGCCCAAGAACCCAGGTTCAACTCCCCAGAACACATGTAACCCAGATACAAAAGGAGATGTATGTATGCATGTGCACAACTGGCACACACGTCTAGAGTTTGATTGTAATGGCTACAAGCCCTATTATGCCAATTCTCTCTCTCTCTCATAAAATTAAAATTAAAAAGAAAAACTATGTATTACCATTATTATGGTGGAATTTGGAAAACCCAATTAAACATATTGATAGGGTTTGGAGGTGGGCCTTTGGGAGCTCAGATTAGAAGAAGTCATGAGGGTGGGATACCATCATGGCAGTAGTGGCTTTATTAGAAGAGAAAGCTATCACTCACCATGTGATGCCCCTTTTCCATGCTATAATACAATAAGAAGGCCCTCATTAGGGGTTGGCACAATGTTATTAGACTTCCCAGCCTCCAGTACTATGAGAAATAAAAATAACTTTTAAAGAAAGTATCCAGCCTCAGGCATTTTGCTATAGCAATAGAAACCAGACTAAGACAAGTGTCCATCAAAAGAAGTAGAACAGTAGGGAACCAGGCCTCTTGAGCTCAGAGAGAATCACTGCATCCCAGCTTACTAGAGCTTGAAGTTTTCTAAGTCTGCTAGGATGGAAAATCAGGTTTCCTGGAAAATGTTTAGAGTCATAAATAAAGCTAAATGGTTTTTTACACACACACACACACACACACACACACACACACACACACACACAGATTTTTCTCAAAAGGAAGACAAGAAGAGTCTGACAGGTCACTGCAAGGAATGTCTTATAAATCCCAGAGTAGCATCCACATATGTTTTTGCCTGTTAAAAGTGTACCTACTATTCAGAATCAGCTACATATAACAAAGGAAAGTTCACCTGGCAAACCTGTGTGTCTTAAATGTTCACAAAGAAAATCACATTGGTAACATTTCTCTTCCTAAAGGCAAAAGAAACCACCTTCTGTCCTAGAAGGATGTCATTTTAGGTTAGAATCCAAAGATAATTCCGTGTCTGTTTGAACCACAAGCAAAGGGTGCCCATCAAAGACTGTAAATGAACCAGAGCTTCTCAGGGCAGAAGAAAAGTACACATGAGTAGAGCTTGTCTTGTGCATAGCAAGCTGAGCAGGGAATGGGTAGGACTACATGATTTTTAACCTGTTTACAGTCTGGGCTTGACCACTCCCATCTTCTGTAGGGTTCAGAGTTACAAATGACCCCCTCCTTGAAGACTTCAAAAGGGTTTTCAACTCAGTTTTGGTTTGGCTCCCCTACCAGGAAAACCCTAGAAAAGGCATCCTGTGCTAATATAGGGAGTTTTTAAACTCATGGGATAAGTAGAAGGGCCAAGAAGTTACATACTATCACTCACCACTCCCCCTTTCATTTTCTTGTTCACCTTCCATTCTTGCCAAAGTGACAGGGTTGCGGGACTGCCTGCATGAAGCGCCTATAGCCAGGGGATCTGTCTAGCCCAGTGCATCAGCAACAGCTGCACAGGCCAGCTACTACCCCTTTGATCTAATCCCAGATGTCAGAGCTGAAAGAAAGTTTACAGGTCCCCAAATTGCATCAATCAGAAACACTTCACCAAAATCTCAGGCAGCCCCTCAAGCAGTGTTAACAAAGCTCAGTACTTTATAGGAAGTACTGTCCCATAGTTCACACTACTCAGCCTCATGTACATGCCAGAGACATGAGAGAGGCTGCAATCTCTTGTTTAGCTTAGACTTTCAAATGGAATCAAGTATTCTGAAATGATGATCGTGTCCTTTCAAATGCCTTGCTCAGTCATGGCTGTGCTCCACATATAAACTGCGCCTCACCATGCCCTCAAACCTGTCTTAGCAGCACAGACACACTCTCTATCAAATCAAAGCTCAACAGGAGTGAAAACCTCCTGGCAGAAAAGAAAAACTTAGTTTACTGCTGCCTGCCTTTTGGTAGAGCACATGGTGAATGCACCAAGAAACAGCCAAATTCCAAGTAGCTTCTCACAGTGTAGGACAGAAGGTAAGCCACAAAGCTCAGCTGCTTAATGCATCTGGGAACAGTTCATTAATGAGCAAAAGAAAAAATCGCTTACTGACAATGCCCATGGGATCACTGAAGTCTCGGGAACCAACAAGCGATGTTGGGCAGAGTACCGAGAAAACAAACAAATGCTGCAATAAAGGGTGATCAAGAAGCCAGAAGGAGAACAGTTATAAATAGCATCATTATTAAATAGAAAACTGGGCAGTAAGAATCAAGATAGAGAAGCTGTCGATCCAAAGATGCAGTGCAGGGAATGTCAATGAGCGCATGCTGAGAGGCAGAAAGGGCATGGGAATCCCTCGGGCTGGGCTTCTGATTGCGCTGGACTAGGCAAGTCTTTGCAGCTGCTTCACATATTCTTAAAATATTTTTATTTATTTGCAAGGAGAGAGAGAGAGAGAGAGAGAGAGAGAGAGAGAGAGAGAAGAAGAAGAAGGGAGGAGAAGAAGAAGAAGAAGAAGAAGAAGAGAGAGAGAGAGAGAGAGAGAGAGAGAGAGAGAGAGAGAGAGAGAGAGAATATATGAATGAGTACACCAGGCCCCTTGCCACTGCAAACATACTACAGACACATGCAACACTTTGTGCATCTGGATTTATGTGGGTCCTGGGGAACTGAACCCAGACCATCAGGCTTTCTAAGGAAGTACCTTTAACCACTGAGCAATCTTTCCAGCCGCCTTCATATGCTTTTTTTTTTTTTTTTTTTTTTTTTTTTTTTGAGGTAGGGTCTCGCTCTAGCCCAGGCTGACCTGGAATTCACTATGTCTCAGGTGGGCCTTGAACTCAAGGTGGTCCTTCTACCTCTGCCTCCAGAGTGCTGGGATTAAAGGTGTGTGCCACCATGCCTGGCTCCCTTCACAAACTTTTTGATTCATTCATTAAAAGTAAAAGATTTGATGGCTTTGAGTATCTTCAAAGAGTTTTGCAAATACTAACACAATCAATTTTAAAATAATTTCATCAACCCAAAGAAAAACTCACACCCCTTAGCCATTCTCCCCAATCCTTTATTATCTCCTTCACCTTGGGAGGCATTTTATTTAATGGAATCATACAAGTGGTGTTCTCCTGTGAATGGCTTCTTCTACTTGAGATAATACTTTCCAGGTTGACCCATGGTATGACATCCATCAGCACTTTATTCTTTTTAATTTTCATTCATAAATTTTGCCTTTTATGATTCACACAGAAGGAAAATAAATTCCATGAGCTTTTCTATTAATGTGTAGTGATGAAATCACAAGTACTTTTGTTGGATGTAAAAATGCACCCCAAAATCCTCATTTAAACTTCTTTCACATCTACATACAAGAGTGGAAAGCACAGGCAAATTTTAAAAGGGGAAAGAGATCAAAGACAAGGAGGGCTGCCACTGGTTTCAGATAGGATGGACAGACATGTTTATTTGAACCCCAGAATATACTTGCATTTTTTGGTTTATTTCAAGGGCAGGACTAAATAGTGCCATTCTCTGATGGGCAGGGGCAGAGTCAGAGCCACCCCCCATGTCCTTCTTTGTGCTCAGCATCAGCATGCTACCTGCCCCATTGACTGAATCAAATGCATACCAGACAACCAAGATACAACTCTCTAGAAATTCCTGCAAATGGACACTGCTCATTGCAGAAGGTCTTGTCAACAGAAAGTGAGAGGAAGGAAAGGAGGACTGTTAAACATCTGAATTTCTACTCCTTTGAAAATACTTGTTTTTTTTCAGGCTGGAGAGATGGCTTAGTGGTTAAGATGCTTGCCTGCAAAGCCGAAGAACCTTGGTTCCATTCCCCAGGACCCATGTAAGCCAGATGCACAAGGTGGCGCATGCATTTGGAGTTCGTTTACAGTGGCTAGAGGCCCAGGTGTGCCTATTCTCTATCAAATAAATTAAAAAAATAAATATGTTTTATAAAGAAAATAATTGTATTTTTACACAGACTATTTTTATAATTTTAGTGCATTTTCAGATCATCCAAAATGCTCTTTTCAAAACCTATATACAAATTTGGAAACATAAGCAAGTTGTAACAAGAGGGAAGAAATCAAAGCCAAGGAGGGCAGCCATTAGGGTCCAAGAGAAATGGATGCTGCTCTGGTGATGAACCAAAGTCAGTGGGGTGAGGCTGCTTTGTGCCTAAAGGGTCTCTCTCATAGCCCTCCTTCAGCTTTTTTCATTTTTGGTCTTCCGAAGCAGCAAAGCATGAACTCTCCATGGAGTGTGCTTCCCTAGAGCTGTGAGCAGCAGGCTTGAGCACATAGACACCGATCACTTATGACCGCCTGTCACAGATGCTTAAATGGACAGGGTGGAAAAAATACTCTTTTTCACACACTTAAAAATTACTCCAAGTTATTTTAAATTTGGAACTGTTTGTATATTCCTTATAAGTTTATAAAACTCACACTTCTTCATGACTAACTGAAGTGGAATTGAGAGAGTATTCTATATTTATAACTTGTCTGCTTGTTCGTGCTTACAGCCCTATTTCCACTCTCTGTTAATGTACACAGAGTTATGTGAGGTATTGTGGGCTCCTGAATGTTGCTCATTTCCTAACAAGGCAGGCTTGTGTCCCATAGGGACAAACTGGGGGGCTGTTTTGACCAAGTGAAGGCCAAGCTCAGAGAGAGAGAGATGCCTCTAGTATTATGGTTTCAGCTGTATCTCTTTATAAAGAAGTGCTATTAAAAATTTTTTTATTATTTATTTGAAAAGAGAAAAAAAATAGAATGGAAATGGATGTACCAGTGCCTCTTGCCATTGCAGACAAACTCCAAACACAAATGCCACTTTGTGCATCTGGGTTTTACATGGGTACAGGGGAATCAAACCCAGGCTGTCAGGCTTTGCAAGCAAAGTGCCTTTACCTGATGTGTGATCTCTCCAGCCATTTTTAAAGATATTTATGTATTTATTTGAGAGAAAGATAGGGAGAAAGAAGTAGAGAAAGAGAATGAGTATACCAGGGCCTCTTGCCACTGCAAATGAACTCCAGATGCATGTGCTACTTTGTGCACCTGGCTTTACATGGGTAGTAGGGAACTGAACCCAAGCTACCCACTGAGCCATCTCTCCAGCTCCAAGAAACTTTAAAAAAATATTTTATTCATTTATTGAGAGAGAGAATGACAGAGGCAGACAGAGAGAATGGGCACGCCAGGGCCTTCTGCCACTAGCAAACAAACTCCAGATGCATGTGCCATTTGGTGCATCTGTCTTTACCTGGGTACTGGGGAATCAAACTTAGACTGCTAGATTTTGCAACCAAGCACCTTTAACTGCTCCAGCCCCTGCTTTTTTAAAAAAGGTTTATTTAAAAAATACTTTATTGGGCTGGAGAAATGGCTTAGTGGTTAAGGCGTTTGCCTGCAAAGCCAAAGGATCCCGGTTCGATTCTCCAGGACCCACATAAGCCAGATGCGTGAGGGGCACATGCATCTGGAGTTCGTTTGCAGTGGCTAGAGGCCCTGGCACACCCATTCTCTCTCTCTCTCTCTCTCTCTCTGCTTGCAAATAAACAAATAAATAAAAAGTTAAAAAATATTTAAAAAAACTTTATTATTTATTGGTTGCATCTCTTAACATGGGTGTTAGGGCCCATTTCTGGTCAATTACATAGCTAAGTAGTGCTGACCCAGGAATCCATATACTGCTATGGGCACACTATTGCACATACTCTCAGAATCCAGTACTATATAGCTGTGGCTACAGATAAATTGTCTTCCTTGTGATTTTGTTCAAATTGATTGCCCAAATGCTTCAACAGCTCATGCAAAAGCCCCTAACCACATACATAAACATTTCTTTCAACTTAATTTATATGACTGAATAGTGCCAGACACAGGGAAACTACTAGAGAACAGTATATAATGCTTTGGATGAATTTTTGTCAAGAACAGACTCTTTATGGGGAGACTAATAAATGTACAAGGAACCTAGACATAGGTACTCAACAGATGAGTCAGAACAGCTCCTTTAAGGATGCCTATTCACAACTACAAAAATGCTCTGGAATCTTCCTTTGAAGAATGCTTCTAGCAACTGTAGTGAATCATTTGATATAGCCCCATGAGAAGCAAATCTTTGCAAAAAGAAGGGAAACCCCCCCCCAGCACTTTCTTTTGCAACGTCAGATGGGAAAAGAGGTGTCTCCCCTCAATTCTGTGGCTGTCAGTGAGGCTGGATTATTTTTCCCATGTATTTCTGATTTTATTTATTTATTTATTTAATTTTGGTTTTTCGAGGTAGGGTTTCACTCTAGTACAGGCTGCCCTTAAATTCACTATGTCGTCTCAGGGTGGCCTTGAACTCACGGTGATCCTCCTACCTCTGCTTCCCGAGTGCTGGGATTAAAGGCCTGAGCACCATGCCTAGCACCCACATATTTTTAACTTGGCCATGTGCACCATGTCTTAATGTCTCCTAATAACTTTGCATTCATTTTCTTTTTGGAATGTAAGTGTTTATGTACAGTCATATATCTTCACTCAAACACAACTATATCATCATTATTCCATATATGAAATAAATTACCATCAACAATGGGGATATACCTTCTGAGAAATATGCCTTAGGCACTTTTGTCACTGTGTCAACATCACTCAGTGTGTTCACATGGACCAAGATGGCTATGATGTCATTACCAATATATTCTTAGGGGCCCACGACCATGTTCTCAGGACTGAAGCCATGATACATAGCTGTTTAAGTATGTCACAGCTCTTAAAGAAGCATGGGCTTCTTACATATCACATCTTACCTTAAAGAATTTTGTCTTGGGTGGCATGGGCAAAATGCCTATGTAAATTCAGGCTCTCTTTCTGTCTTTCTCTAATTAAGTCATAGAAGGAACACGAATGGCAATAACTACAGAATAGTGACTTTTTAAAACCTTTCACTTAGTACTTCGTAGCATCTCTGGCCATTGCTCCTTTCCTGATGGCACACTTCGAGTTGTAAATACCCCAATATGCTGTGATCAAATCTGGCCACCTCTCCTAGAGTTAAAGTACTTTCACTAGGCTGGGGATGGGATTCAGTGGGAAAGTGCTTTCCTAGCATACATGAGGCCCTGAGGTCCCACCCCAATACTTTTACAACCCTGTAGCAATCAAAGCAGCTAGTCTTTGTTATCCAGGATGGCAGAACAGCATGACCCTGATAATCACAGATTCTGGTTATTAGAATCAGGATTTTGGACAATTGGACCACAGAATATCTCCCTTCTACAAAAATATATGGAATTTCTATTTAGTCCATCAGATGATTCAAAAGTGCCTCAGAAAAATATTCCAACATAGGATTATCATCTTTGGAACATCTTTGCAGGCTACTCTTAAAACACACACACACACACACACACACACACACTTACTTCAGAAAAATAGCACTTGCTATTCCACAGACTTCTGTTGGCTTTTATTTTATTTTGCTTAGTTTTTATTTTTGTAAGCAGTGGAGGTGGTGGGGGCAATGCCAATTGAAAAGAAAGTATTAACTCTGCCAGAATGCATTAGAAGTGCTAACATCCCATCCTGGCAATAGAAATACAATCATCTTAGAAATTATCATTTCCTCAATTTCAACTAGGGGGAAAATGCGGATCTACTATAGTATGGAAAAGATGACAGAAAGAATTTAAAGTTCAAGGTTTCTTCTTTTTTTAACCCTAGTAGTTGAGTATTCTGTTGTGCTATTTAGTTCTTTTTGTTTTTGTAAATGCTAGGTAAGAATGGGTTCAAACTGGGAGCTAACATGGGCATGGAGGGGTAGAATGCTAGCGAGCAGAGTGGATTCAGGTGTCAATGCCAGCAGAGATGGACTCGCAGGTTCCTTCTGCCTTTTCCAACTAATTAGACAATATCATCCTGTGCATTTTTATTTGGTTTCAGAACTATTCTATGTATAGCAGTGCCAATTTTAAGTATTTGGTTCATGCCAGAGTGTCTTCCAAATCTACCAGGTTGCATTATATTACTACAGACCCACCCCACATTATCTACCATCCAACAAGAGCTAGAAGTGAAACAAAATATGACAAGCCTTCTGGTACTGCTAAAAAGTAGGGTGGAGAGTTTTATTTAATTTTTTTTTTCGAGGAAGGATCTCATTCTAGCTCAAGCTGACATGGAACTCACCTCTGTAGCCCCAGGCTGGCCTTGAACTCATGGTGATCCTCCTACCTCAGCATTCCCATTGCTGGGATTAAAGGTTTGTACCAGCATGCCTGGCTTGTTATTCACTTTTTATTCCTGATAAATTACCTGACCACCCTTCCCCCACTTGAGGTAGGGCACAGGGAAGGTCATAAACTGGAAGATACAGGTGGCTTTTGCCTTCTTCCAATTTGAGCTTTCACCACATCTTTTCATTACCACCCAGACACATTCTTGTCTATGCTATAGCCTGACTTTCAGAGTTCACAGGACTTTTCTTTGAAAATGAAGGAAATTAACATGTAGGAAAATTCTATTAAAAACAAAACAAAACAAAAAAAATGAGGGCTGGAGACCCTGGTGTGCTCATTCTCTCTCTCTAATAAATAAATAAAAATATTTTTTAAAAGTTTTTAAAAAAATAAATTTTTTGAAAATTCTGGACTTAATAACCTGAAAATAAGGATCTGAAAGTACTGAAGAGTAATTCCTTTCCTTCAAAGAAATAAGCCAGCCGGGCATGGCAGTGCATGCCTTTCATCCCACCACTTGGGAGGCAGAGGTAGGAGGATCTCCAAGAGTTCAAGGCCACCCTGAGACTACATAGTGAATTCCAGGTCAGCCTGGGCTACAGTGAGACCCTACCTCAAAAGACAAACAAACAAAAACAAACAAACAAAAGAAGAAGCCACGTAGCAACTTCCTTGAAACTCATAAAATCTCCTACCTCCCTGATCCCAGAGCATTCTCCTCCTGGAGCAGGGGCCCAGAGACCAGGGTACAGAGCCTCAGAGCCTACAGACCGTACTACAACAGCCCTCAGGATGTTTTTATGTTTTACAGAGAGAGTAAGTTTTGGTAAGTGACAAAAAAGGGGGAAAAAAGCAAAGGAAGGAAGGAAGGTAGGTAAAGGTTGAAGTCACTGTCTACTCATTGCAGTGGGAGCTAAAGTCTGCAGTTCTTAATAAAGTAGAGCTTTCTGAAGAAGGGAAGGACATGTGGTTCCCTGCATTCTCCCAGGAGGGCCTCTCACCTAAGCCTGGAGGAGAAAGGAGGAGGGAGAGCCACCTCCTACCCGGGCCACATCCCCATGGTGTCTGGGAACATCCTGGAAAAGAGACATGCCACAGGGAAGGCGTCACTGGATTTGGTAGCTGAAAGTAGCCCCAAAACTGTGCATCCAGTGGAACAAGGTCTTCATTTTGCAGATGAAGAAAGTGAAGGGCACTCACTCACTAGAACTGGGCTGAGTATTCAAACCATAAGCCTCTGAACCCAGGGCTCTTATATTGTGTCCCTGAAGAGATCAACATTTCTCACTTTTAAAATCACAGATCCTAGCCCGGCATGGTGGTGCATGCCTTTAATCCCAGCACTTGGGAGGCAGAGGTAGGAGGATCACCATGAGTTTGAGGCCACCCTGGGACTACATACTGAGTTCCAGGTCAGTGGGGTAAGAGTGAGACCCTACCTCAGAAAACCAAAATCAATCAATCAATCAATCACAGATCCCTTTGATTACACAAACCACAAATATTTAGTAATCCTGGAAATTCTGAGATGGATTTTCCTCTTATTTTTTAATTGTGAAACTGCACATTAAACACATTCCCTGAAATGCACTTGTTCCTCATAAACACACTTTTCCCAATCTAAGGTCAAATACATGCATTTCACCCAATTGCAGTCCCTTTCTCCTATCCAACTAAACATACCTAATTGTTCTCCTGCTCCTCGGACGGAAAGACATTATCTTCCTAAATTAACATTCTCAGCCCACGCTAATGCTGGCACCAGTGCTGTGCCAGGGCACACATGATACACCCCGCACCATTTACTTCCGTCCTCCTGCCCTCTCCACATCGCATGCCTATAACCCCCCTCCACCCCCATCCTTTGAAATTTCTAAGCCCCAGCAGAGGAAGCGCTGCAGGGCTCTTAATAAGCTCAGTCATGCTCAAAATATCCGTTTCACCCACGAGGTATTGTAGGCAGCAATTCCAACCGGAGCACACATCCAGAGAAAAGACGACCTGCCTCCAAAACTCAATGCTTGGAATTCCTGAAAGTACCATTCTCATTCAGTTTCATTCGTATACCTGGGAACTTGCAACAGTGCGTGGGTGAGAAGGACACCCTCTGTAATATCCCCCTTCCGCCTACACCCACCCATGGCCACATGGGTTGAGAAACTGCCCTTCCCGTTGCTGTGGCACAGAGGGTGCATACTGAAACTATCCTTGCCCTGGAACTTGCAAAACTTACAGAAAATCTTCACCACCTACACAGAAAACCCCACACCAGAAAAAAGAGTGTAAACTATTCATATCAAATAAGCTACATTGTAAGAAAAAAAAAATCCCAACCCAGTATTTTCATTTTTGGGCTCACTTTTAAGACTTGGGGAGGGGAGCACAGGTACAGTGGACACATGCCTTTTGCCTCTGTGTAAGATGTCTTTATAGTTTAAAAATATTTTATTTATTTATTTGCAAGCAAAGAGAGATAGAAGAGAGACAGAGAGAGAATATGTCTGCTAGGGCCTCCAGTTGCTACAAATGAATTCCAGATGCATGTACTACTTTGTGCATCTGGCTTTATGTTGGTACTAGAGAAGTGAACCCAGTCTTGCTTTCTTGATGACAAAAAACAACCTGCAAATTAGTATAGGCCTCAAGTTGCTGAAAGAATCTATTAACTAATTCACTTATGTGGGACTGCCTTTTACACCTCTTCTCTGGACAAGCACAGGCATTAAGAACAGAGACCTTGGCTGGAAGGATGGCTTAGCAGTTGAGGCACTTGCACACAAAGCCAAAGGACTCATGTTTGAAACCCCAGGACCCGTGTAAGTCAGATGCAAAAGGTGCCACATGAGTCTGGAGTTCTTTTGCAGCAGCTGGAGGCACTGGCATACCCATTCTCTCCCTCTCTATCTCTCTCTGCCAAATATACAAACAAACAAATAAATAAAAATGAAAAAATAAAAAATATACATACATACATACATACATACATACATACATACATACATACATATACACATACATAAACTCACACTTATTTACCTAAGGATAAATCTTGTAGGTTGGCCCTAAACTTTCTGAAGATTCTTCTGAGGGAATGATCAGTGAAAATAGAAACAGAAAGAATATGTAAAAAAGTGGAAAATGATGAGTAGTTTAAGTTATGCAACGTTACATGCCAGTATGTCTATGTTATTTTATTTAAAGAAACCTATACAGCCCAGTAACATTGTCATTGATTCCAAAACCCTCCCACTGGGCTTGTTTCACCTTGTGATACACATTCCCTGAGGTAGCCCCTGGATAGCCTTGGCTTGCCCTTGGGGAGAAGGGACATGATAGAATGTGGTAGCATTCCTCTGCACTGAAATAGCATCACAAATATATTAAAACACAAATAAAACTACCAACCCAGGAGCTATGCTGGCAAAATTTAAATCAACAACTTAGAAACAGTCTACGCCCATTTATGTGCCAGCTTGGCCACATTTTTAAAGGCCCAAGTCATGTCTGTCTGTCTGACTGTCTTGTCTGTCTACATTTTTAAAAATTGGTTTTAAGGGAGACTTGGTGTTGAACATTTTGAGGTATTTTGGTTCATGTTCCATTTCTGAGACAAAGCACAGTAGGGCAGTCAGGCTAAGAAAGGAGAAGAACATGGATATGGAGTTAAGACAGAAGCTAATATCCTGACCTTGACATTATGAGCTGCTGGGTGTCAAGTCAAAAAGAATCTGTTTCCTTGGTATTCTACATCAGACAGACGACATCACCTTGTGCTGTTGGTGCAAGACTACATGTGGCAAGACTCCTAATTATAGGGAATGTCTTCTGGCCCATCACAAATACTCCATAAATTTTAGCTGCTGTCTTCATTTGGACTCTAGACTGTATTTTTTTTTTTTTTTTTTTTTTGGTTTTTCGAGGTAGGGTCCCACTCTAGCCCAGGCTGACCTGAAATTCACTCTGTATTCTCAGGGTGGCCTTGAACTCACGGCGATCCTCCTACCTCTGCCTCCCAAGTGCTGGGATTAAAGGCGTGCATCACCACGCCCGGCTTGTATTCTTTTTAATTAATTAATTTACATGGATGGGTTATGGATATGCCAGGTCTCTTGCCCCTCAAACAAATACCAGATACTTGAACCATTTTTTTGTCTGGCTTATATGGGTGGCTCAGAAATTGAACTCAGACTGCCAGGCCTTGCAACCAAGTACTACTTTTAACCACTGAACCATCTTCCAGCCCTTAGACTGGATTCTTGCCCTAGATCTGCCAACTATGCATGTTCAATGAGTCTCACCCTAGAACTTGCTATTCTAATTCTAGAGGTGCTTATGAGCCACAATGTGCTTGGAAGGGGGTGAAGGAGGAAGAGACCAAAGGGTGTGTCTCTGAGTGCTTCTATAATCTGGAGACCCATGGATAATTTGATTTCATGGTGGGCAATGGTGGGGAGGGGTGGGGAATGGTGGTGGTAGTGGTGGCTATATGGCTAATAAAGAAAACCAAAGGTTAGGATTTCTGAAGTATTTTAAATTTTACTTGTGGTCAAATAAGAATATTGTAATTTCAGAACAGTTTGGATTTCAAATTTCAGTTCAGCACCATTCTGAAATCCATCTCTGTGCAGTGCAAAATGAATTCAAGCTCATCTAAAACATCCCTGTTGGTCAATACGGGTGGCTGTTGTTAGTTTTTGTTTTGTGCAGTGCTTGGGCTACATACAGGTACAGACTGACCACTGTTATTACACTTTTCAAACTATGCTAAGAAAACTCTCACAGGCATGGGCGTGTAGTTTGGTGGGAGAGTGTTTGCTGCATACCTGAAGACTCAGGTCCAATTCTCAGCATTGCTAAAAATTACAAAGCACAGACATGAATGAGGTATCTGCAAGTTCATTTTAGACAAGGACAAGAATTTTATGTTTCAAAAAACTTTTACTTAGCTCTTCAAAAACAAACAAGGAAGAACTGGGTACAACGTAGCTCAGTGGTACAGCATTTGCCAACCATGAGCCAGGCTATGGGTTGGAGCATCAGCAAAGAGAACAATGCAAAGCAAAACACAACAGAACCCTTCCTTTACAATGCCCTCCTAAATAACTTCACTCAACCTTTATATGGTGCTAGCAAATACATATATGTTTTTCCTATATGGTAATAAAACTCCCTTACCTAGGTGAAGACCTAGGTGAGGAAGTATGTCCCTTATTATTAATTATTGGCTTGAGATGGAGATAAGGCGAGCATTTAGAAATGCTCAAGGAAATTGCCAGTGCTAATTCATTCTATTCAACAAGATTCTCAACTAAGCTGGGCATGGTGGCACACACTTTTAATCTCAGCACTTGGGAGGCAGAGGTAGTAGGAGCACATGAGTTTGGGGCTACCCTGAGACTAAAGAGTGAATTCCAGGTCAGCCTGGGCTAGAGCAAGACCCTACCTGGAAAACCTATCTATATAGTTACAGTCAGGTGTGGTTAAGTGACTCTCCACACAGATATTAGAGTCTTGTCAGAAGACTGAGTAAGAGTATCTGCCATAGATTTCCCAGGTCTAGGGATCCATGGGCTGGACTCGACATTATAAAGAAGAACATGCACAGGCTGTTGAAGACATTGCTCTGTACAACAAGCACCCTGGGCCAGTTCCTGGGTGTGGAAGTGGGAAGGATGTCCAGCCGACTAGAGTGGTCATTAGAAGGTCTAGTTCTCACACCATGTGCACCTTTCTTATCTATAACTCACTGTTTTTTTTCATATTTTAATTATTTGCAAGGTGAGTGGGAGAGGGAGGGATGGAAGGAGAGAGGGAGATGGAGTACTGGTGGGCTAGGGCTTCTGGATGCATGTGTCACTTTGTGATCTGGCTTTATGTGGGTACCCAGGAATCAAACCCAGGCCGTTAGACTTTTTAAGAAAACACCTTTAACCACTGATTCATCTCTCCAGCCCTAAGATGATAAATTTCAAGTAATATACACTTAACATAATTTTATTATTATTTGGCAGGGGCGGGGCTGAAACAGGGTCTCATGTCACCTATGCTGGCCTTGAACATGCTGTGTAGCTGAGGATGACCTTGAACTTCTGATCCTTCGTGTACCACCATGCCCATCTCAATTTTAAAAAAGGCTTCTATACTTAATGCTTCTCTTTCTTCCACTGGTATGTACAACACCAGTGTGAGAGCCCTATATTTTGTCATGTTCAGTATATATTACTTCAGGGACTCATGCCCAGTACTCACACTGTACCTCCCAGATGGCAGGGACACCATTCCTTATTTCTACTGGCCTCACAGCTCCTTCCACAGGGTCTTACAAACAGGTGATGTTAGGTGTTAATTGAATTCCAAATTACTTGCCAAAAGCAGAAGAGCCCTTGAATTTCACATAAAGGTGGGGGAGGAAGCCTGCCTGTACACATCCTTGGAGCTCACTGCCCTTCTTCTTTTGCCTTTGCTGTTGAGAGTCCCAGAGGAGCCCAATTCCAGGAAGAAAAATCTTTCCTCTCATGTCGTGTCATTCTGCCATTTGGGTCTTCTGTGACCCATAGCATTTTCTGTTGTTTTTGTTTATATTGTGTTTTAGTTGAAAGCTGCCTCAAATTCTCAGTGGGATTAGGCAAAGTATAAATAGAAAGCAAATAAATCAAGTGACAGAAGGAGTTTTCTGCAGGACAAGTACTCTCCTATGTTTTCATAGTAAAATGTTATTAGATAAATAACTGATGAAAAAAGTACTGGCAATGACCTTTTTGCCCCTTTCTAAACAAGGCAAAAATGTTAACAGCCAGACAAATCATGTTAATGACCAGAACACAGGAAAGTGCAGCCTCCTGGCTTCATTCTTGATGGCTTTCCCTAAGGATGCACAAAGCCATCAATAAGGGGACCCAACAATAAGTCCTGGCCCTCAAACGTGCCACCCTTGCTTACCGGCAGATAAAATGAAAATAATTCTTTCTCTCAAGGGTGCGATATGAGCAAAGTTGAAGGGAACAATGTAGGGAGGTCCAGGTGCTTTCCTACCTTAAGAATCAGAGCTCAAGGCACAGAGAGAGTGGCATGGGCAAAGTCACAGCTTGCCAGAGGCAAGGCTTGAATTCCAACATGTGACCCAACCTCAGTCAGGACTGATGCTCCTAACCAATGAACTACAGCACGCCAGCACCCAGAGCATCCCAGAGCTTTGTTCTCTCACATCCCACAGGAAGGAAGCATATGACTTCAGATAGAGGATTGTGATTGAGGTTCTGAAGTTCCCTGCCCTGTCTGGGAGGCAAGACAGAATTTTAAGCCCAGTGGGTGGAAAAATAGTAATTTGGTCACCTAAAGAGTGGAAGCTGTCAATGATCTATACTGTAAGCTACTCAGGGAGCTGAGACAGGAGGATCACTTGAGCTTTGGAGTTTGGAGCCAGCAGGGGAAACAGCAAAACTCCATCTCAAAGCAAAACCAAACCAAACCAACCAACCAAACAAACAAACAAAAAAAAGCAGAGTCTTGATTACTCTTTAAGTTAACATCAAAATGCTTAATTATTTCTACTTTAAGTGCACAGACTTAGTACCACACCCAAAGTAGTATGTATATATACACACTTTTTTTTTACAAGTTTTTATGAATTAAATATTTGTTCATTTAAAAAATAAATAATTAATTTGAGAGAGAGTAAGAGAAAGAGAGAGAGAGGGAGAGAGAGAATGGGCATGCCAGGGCCTGTAACCACTGCAAACAAACTCTAGATGCATATGCCACCTAGTGCATTTGGCTTTACATGGGTACTGGAAACTGAACTCAGGTCCTTAGGCTTTACATGCAAGCACCTTAACTGCTGAGCCATCTCTCCAGCCCACGTTTGTTCACTTACAATTGCTTATGCCTGTCTGCATACATGCAGGTGCTGACAGGGCCTACAGAAATCCACAGTTTTCCACAGTAAGACAAGGAAACGAGACGTACACATAGAAAACATAATAATTCAAGGCACAGGTTTTTACCATTAAAGGTGCACATCAGAAGGACATGAACCCTTCCAGCTGGGAGGACCACAGAACAGCAGGCTATGTACAAGGTAGTAGCACCCACATGGTGAATGACTTGGTTGGCTTCCTCTGCTCCATGCATTTCAAAATAAATATAAATCACCATTTAAAAATTTTATTTATTTATTTGAGAGAGCAAGAGAGGGAAAGAGGCAGACAGACAGACAGACAGACACACACACACACACACAGAGAGAGAGAGAGAGGAGAGAGAGAGAGAGAGAGAGAGAGAATATGGGTGCACCAGGGCCTCCAGCCACTGCAAAGGAACTCCAGACACATGTGCCACTTTGTGCATGTGGTTTACGTGGGTCCTGGGGAATCCAACCGAGGTCCTTTGGCATTGCAGGCAAACACCTTAACCGCTAAGCCATCTCTCCAGCCCATAAGTCATCATTTTTTATTAATAACTACAATTTCTTAAAAAGAGCTCCATTAAATTTAAAAATAAGCAAACCTCCATTGTGAGAGGTGCCATTGGTGCCTGACTCCCTGTCTTCCCGTCACAAAGCAGCAGGAGGAGAACAGCCATGCTGGGCTTGGTTGCATGAGTGTAGAAAAGTATAGCAATGTTGCTTGGCCAGTTGTAATGAAAAACAAAACCTCAGTCATTTGTTACCACAGATTCATTCTTCCTGCATCATAATATATCTGATGCATTCTAAAAAAGATCACACCTTTAGAATTATTATATTTTTAAGTTTAACTTTCAAAAGTTACAAAGCAGGGCTGGAGAGATGTCTTAATGGTTAAGGCACTTGCCTGCAAAGCCTAAGGACCCAGGTTTGATTTGCCAGTATCCATGTAAGCCAAATGTATAAAGTGTCACAAGCATCTAGAGCTTGTTTGTAGTAGCTGGAGGCTCTGGCACTCCCATTCTCTCTCTCTCAAATAAATAAATAATTTTTTTTTTAAAGTTACAAACCAGGAGAATAGGCGCAAACAGGTGGACATCACTCCTCTCTCTTGGGCTTATTGATTTCTGGTTTCATTAAGCTTCCAAAATGACTGCTAGCACTTCCTCTCATCCCAACAGAAAGACTTCGTGGCTCCTGAGTCAGACCTGGGCGCTCATGAATATGCTGATTCTGTGGAGCTGATGCAAGGAAATCACTGTAATTGATGAGCAGACACAGGCTCACCTACCATATATCTGAGCCACTCCTCTGAAATAATTTATCAAAACTTGGATTTCCATCTTCAAAATTATTAATAACAAGAGTGTATCTGGCTTTTTAAGATAAAGTTTAATCTTGTAGGTCTTACTTCTTTTCAACAAATTGCCTTTCTAGACTGGTACCTCTCATAATAAACCCCATGCTTTATTGCATTTTAGTGAAGGAAAAGAGAAAGTGAACTGAAAAGAACCTTCAGCTCCCCATGTGAATAAGGAAGAAATAAGTATGCATAGAGATGTAAATTAGGATCTGCACTGACCAGGTACAAGGGAACACAGAAGGTTCCAGAGTCTGGGAGGAAGAAAATGGGGACTCAGGATAGTGCTTTCCGGAAGACTTGAGTATCCTGGATGTTTTTGTGTGTTTTGGGCTCTGATCACAGCACACACTGGGGCACAGCTTGGAACAAAGTGATTGAGTTCAGTTAGAGAACACACATGCCCTTATTCCATATTAAGTTATCTCTTTTACAAGCACATTTTGCACTTTTAATTTTCATTTTAAATAGTTTGCTGTGCTTGAGTGCATTAGCAACTCCTGGGAGTGACTAAGCCACTTCTTTACTCCACAGCAGGCTCCTGCTGCAGGGAACATGGCATGGTGGCCATCAAGAGTTAGAGGGAGGGGTTGGGGTGGGAGCACTCTTGACTCTAAAGTTGTCTTTAAGATTTGTAGAGTGAAGTAGTTCAGAGTGCTGATCCGAGGGCTGCAGTGTCTACTCTGGGTGGGATGCATGTTTATCACTGAAACAGGTTTAGCAGGCATGGTTGAAAAAAAATGGCATCTTTTAAAGCATTTCCAAAAACTAAGATAATTTTTAAAAAAAAAGTCCAACCAAAGATTGCTGCCTTTCAAACATGGAAACCCTTGTCCAAGCTGACAGATGGATTCCCAACCCACTCTGCACCACTGGGACAGCACAGCCTCCTGAAGATGCCCTTGAGGTGTGGGTGGGTGTGCCAGAGCACAATCCTGTGCCTCACCCAGTACCAACTCCAATGGCTGGCTAGTGACTATTGCTACTGGTGCTCAATCAGAAGCATTAACTAACCCAAGATGGCATCTGCCACCATCTTAAGCACACTTTTGGCATTGATTTCCAGTCTTAACCAGCAGTGGACCCTGTAATCTACACAACCAACTAGCCAGGGAAGATGTACCCACTGGATGCAATAGTGGCATGATTGTTATGAGAGTAACCAACTGCTCACTGACTGGATTTAAGACCTGCTCAATGGAAGGAATTCATGTCTGGCACTGAAAACCTAGTCAAAAGCCTGTGGCTTGGAAGGCCATAGGCTGGAGGTGGAAAGCTATTACTGTTGCTTGGCTAAATTAATATGTTGTGCCATCAAATTGTTTGACAATATTTATGCTTATGTACATAGATTACTGCTGCTTTCACTTTGGTTCAGAGCAGCTTCTTTCTGCAGTTGGTGGTGACTACTGAGGAGACTGAAAGTCATCAAAGTGCCAAGAAGCAATGACTGCTCAGCACTAAATGAGGCGTCAATATCACGTCCTCTATGGCTCAGGGAACATTGCAGAAAAGGGGTAGAAAGAATGTAAAAGCCACAAGATGGAGAGTAGTACTTTGGGACACTGTGTTCTGACCCTGAAGTAGTTGTTGCATTCATGACCTCACAGTAAATGTCAAGACTTGGACAATATTGGGTACAGCGACTTTCTATCATGGGATGATAGAGGAAAGTAAAAACAAAGACATCCAAGTAGAAGACGAACTAGATGGAAAGCAGGGGTTTGGTGTAAGGTAAATGAGGAAGAGGGGACGACAAGAGAAGGTAATGGGAGGGGATCATGATCAAAATACATCATAACCAAGTATGAAAATTGTCAATTAAAATAAGCTCAAATAATCTCTGTGATTGATCTCACAGATGATCCCATTGAGCATGTGTAGTCTGCAATGCCTTAAGATTTATTTTCACTTCCTATATAATAGCTACATTTCAAATTCCTGAAATTTCATTTCTGACTAGTTAGGACATAGCAGTGAGGAAAAATGGGGACCATGGGGAGCTTGGTGTCCAGTATTCTTTCTGGAAGGGAATGAAGGATATTTAAGTTTGTAACCATTCAGAGTTCTATCAAGCACATGCATGAAATTTACAAAATATAGCTGATCTTTTCAATCTTTCAAGGGATAAAAAGAAAAGATCATATAAGGAAGGTCTGAAAAAAATAAAAAAAAATATTCTCCCTTCATTTAAAAACTCTTTAAGATAAAGAGCTGTTTTAATCTCTTAATAATGGAAAGGTCAGAATTTGGCTGGGGTGTAGAGTATATGTTTAGCATGTGCAAGGTCCTGGGTTCAATCTCCAATATGTGCACGTGCACACACACACACACACACACACACACACACACACTGATTAGCTTTTAGGATGCTGAAATTCAGTTAAAGAGACAGTCTCCCTTCAACTGGTCTGCCATGTCAGTAATGAGGTACATTCTAAAAGCAGGAAATAATACTGAGGATATTTCATTACAGTTTAAAAAGCTCGGAAATAAGGCTGGCACATTATGAAATGTATTCTGTTGGGATAACCTTCCTAAAACATCCAAATATTCAGGGCTGTGCCTCAATCACCAGTCCCCCAACAGCATTCTACCTTGGAGACCTGAAAAGCAAAAGCCATTTGGGGCCAGGCCTGAAACCAATGAGGCTATTTTGGCAACAAAGAAACACTGCCTTCTCCTTCACCTCCTCTGTACGGAAAAATAGCAAGAACATTTCAAATAGTATTCATATTTGAGATTTTTTTGGCTTCTGCATATTTTCCTTCTTCATGACACTTGTAATTGTCCTCCCAGATAAAAGTGGACCAACCACTGCTATTTAAGAAGTTTTATGTTCCTCAACTTAAAAAATACATAAAGTCCTAAGAATAGAATTTCAGTAAAGGGTAACACATAAAAATAGAAAAATCATCATTTGGCAAATACCACAATCATGGATGTTGAAATTAGGAGAGGAAAGAAAGAATAATGAAGAATTGGAATGCTTACATAGTCCCAAGTATTTTTTTCCTGAAAGGTACATCCAAATTACAAAGAGGAAGATAAAAATAATAAGTGATGGGCTGGAGAGATGGCTTAGGGGTTAAGGCGCCTGCCTCCTAAGCCTAAGAACACTGGTTCCAATCTCCAGTGACAGGTCCCATGTTTAGCCAGATGCAGTGACGCAAGAGCACAATGCCGCACTTGACCACAAGGGGGCGCACACTTCTGGATTTTGTTTGCATCAGCTGAGACACCGCTGGTGCACCCATCTCTGTCTTCCTCTCCCTCTCCCTCTCTCTCTGTCTCTCTCCAAAAAAAAAATAATAATAATAATAAAAATAATAAGTGATCAGAGGACCTCGCAGAGACCACCCTAATCAAGGATCAAAATTCTCTACCCAAAACAAGACATGTTGGCACCTTGCATCCTGCTGTGTTCATTGAGAGGCACCTAGCACCTCAGTGATCACTAAGAGCAAAGAACGCAAGTTTAACTGAGAGGCCAAGTGTACAAATGGGAATCGGAAGACTTCTGGAGAGATAAAGGGCCTATGCTCTTGAAAAGTATGCAGGTGGCAAATGACCAGAATGGAGTGAACTAAACAGGAACCTCAATCAATGCCCGGTGGGAACTCTGCTAAATGTAGGGCCACAAAAAGGGCAGCAGTGAGAAAGTATTAAGAAGTAATTAAAAGTACTTTCTCAGTTATTAGCTTCATGGTTTTGATAACTGCATTAAAGTTATGTGAGATGTGAACATGTAGAGAATGCTGGATGAAGGATATTCTAGGACTTTTGGTACTCTGTTCCTCACCCTTTCCTGAATGAAGTTGAAATATTTTAAATGAAAAATGCTTAAAATTTTAAAATATTTTTATTTATCTATTGGAGACGGGGGAAGGAGAGAGAGAAAAGAAGAGAAAGAGAGATAAGAGGGAGGGGAAGAGAGAGAAAGAGAGACAGACAGACAAAGTAAGTACTGGCACACCAGGGCCTCTTGCTGATATAAACAAATTCCAGATGCATGCACCACTTTGAGTATCTGGCTTTAAGTGGACACTGGGGAATTGAATCTGGGCGGGCAGGCTTTGCTTTAACCCCTGAGTCATTTCCCCAGCCAATAATTATTGGCTTTTTTTTGGTTGTTGTTTTTTGCAAGGTAGGGTCTCACTCTAGTGCAGGCTGATGTGGAACTCACTCTGTAGTAGTCTCAGGCTGGTCTCAAATTCACAGTGATCCTGCTACCTTAGCCTCCTGAAAAGTTTTTAGAGAGGCATGGTGATTCATGCTTTAATCCCAGTACTTAGGAGGCAGAGGTTGGAGGATCAGCTTGAGACTACATAGTGAATTTCAGGTCAGGCTGGGATAGAGAAAAACCCTACCTAAAAAAACCAAAAACAAAACAAAAAAAAAGTTTTTAAAAGTTACTAAAACAAAACAATTCAGTATTATCACTAACTACCCTGAGCTACTGGTATATACCACCTAATCAAACATTGGTAAACTAAGACAAAAAACAAAAACAACAAAACAACCCCTTCACTTGGAATGATATATTTAATTTTATGTTTCTCCCACTTGGGCATGAAAAAGGTTAATTTATTTAGCCCAGTGGAAAACAGAAATGGGAAGTCAGTTGGCTGAGGGAAACAGTCAACAAAATACCATGTGTCGCCTCTGGGTCCTTATAGCAAGTCCATCTATCTGGACAGACATTAGTCTGTTCTCTGCTACTGATAACATGTACCTCTTTACTCTGCATATTATACATAAAATAGACCAAGTTCTTTCAAAAGGAAAAAGGTTCACTGCATTTGCAGCAATTTTCCAGCATCACAAGCCCTTCTTACAGTTTCCTGATCCACCACTATGTGGGAGTGAAGGCAATAAAAAGACTGTCAGGATTTCACTAGAATCATCTGAGAATCTTCATTCCCTGTGACTGTTCTCAAATGAAAGGATCCCCACCAGCAAATAACAGAAAACTGAAGCCACAAATGAATGTTCAAAGGCTACCATTTTTACTTTGGTGTTCCCAACATTCTGAGGTATGCCGTAAAAGAAGACTGGGCTGTCAAGGAATACAGCAAACCCTTTCTGGTAAACATACTCCATCTAGGCAGTGGGACTGAAAGAAGCAAGCCGACCAGGTCCAAATCCTTGGCTTGCTCTAGGAGCTTTGTGAGCCTTCTCTGATAGAATGTGCATGTCACAAGCTCCTTTTCTCCTCAGTCATGGTCTCACTATGTTACCAATGCCTGGTAACCTGGTCTCCAGGTCTTGGGTGCAAGGGATGTTTTGGCTAGCTTCCAGAGTAGCTGGGGCTGTGGGCCTACACAACCATGGCCTGCTACAAGCTCCTTTGTAGTTAGGAAGCTGAGGAGAAAAAGCTTGCTTGATCTGTACAGGCTTAGAGAGCCTGGGGGTGAAGGGATGCAGGCACTCAGGTCAGCCTCAGCCCAGGCTCTGTGCTCTATTATTCAGTGCTGCCTCCCAAATTCTATTAAAGTTCACATGCAGGGAGTCCAACACTGGAGAGATACCTAGTGAAGTGGACAGTGTAAGGAAGGCTGATTCTTTAGAGGGAATGCTTAATCTGGAGACTGTGGGAGAGACCCAAGGAGGGCTCTTCACTGGGCGATGCAGTACGAAGTAAGGGATTAAACACTAGGAGACCTAGGACTGCTTGTTGAGGGTTTGATCAGGGGCCTCTCCTACCAAGGCTAACATAGATCTAGAAGAACAGATGGGAGGGATAGGGAGGACCCACAGTAAGCTGCTCAAGAAAGTCTTTTTAGTCTTTATCTAGCAGTCAAGCAGAGGGGATCCTTGTAAAATACTGTGTCACGAAACTAGGAGCTGGGGATTTGTACAAGATACGGTAACAGGGAGCACACGTGCATTTGAAGATGGGCTTGACCTCTATGCTAGGCTTCAACATGGGTAAATGTGTTATCTTTGTATTAATTATTCTAGCACATCAGTGCTATGGCAGAGTCAGGCAGACGGAAGACAGAGACACAAAGAAACATTATTGAACCATCCATAGGCAGATGAAGAGGAAGTTAGTAAGACACACAAACAATCATATCACATGAAGGAGGCATTTCTCACAAACCAATCTCTTTCTTTTTTAGAACTTACCTACCCAGCAAGCACACATTTCTAGGATACAGTCAAGTACCTGGAAGAATCTAAGTTTCACTTGCTTGCTGCCTATTACTCATCCACCAGAGGTAGCAAGCTTGGTCTTCTCTTTTGAAAGTGCTTTCAGCAAAGAAGAAGCTGCAAATAATCACCTGCAGAGGAGCTGACAGAGACAGACTTCTTGGACTGCAGTAAGCCTACTGAACAGAAAGGGAGGCATGGAAATAATAAACCCAGACCCCGAGAACACAGTAAGTGAAAGAATCCTTTAGCAGAGAGCAAGCTGCCTCCCATTCACCTTGGGAGGGTATCACTGAATTATGCAGAATATAAATTATGCTCATTGAGGTTCCTGAACTGGCCAGAAATAAGCAGCATTCACTAGAGTAAGACACAAAGCAATACATCACATGTGGTGGCAAGAGTTTCCTCAGGGCAGTGCACAAAACTGGGTGCAGTAATCTCAGCTCTTCCCAAACACAAGAGTCTGCTTTGGAATGTGGTTGTTTTCCCACTGGAGGAATGCTGGAGAGATGGTACTAAGAGGAGAGAGGTGAGACTCCTGCTCTCCACAGCTCAGTTCTACTAGACGCAGACATCCTTAAGACTCAAATTACCGTAGATGCAGTCTGTGTTTGGAGTTTGGTATTCAGGGCTGAGCGATGAGTCTGGAGTGATTAATAACACTATAGTATTTCAGAAGTCTATGATCACACAGTTGGGAGTCAAGGATTAGTCAATACTTTAAGAACTGATACCCATGTGACCAAGAACACAGGCAGGCATGCAACTTTGTCCACACCACACCAAATTCCAATGCAAAAGGTAAAACCATAGTTCTTGAGTTTGGCTGCTCCTTCTCCCTGCTAAGCAAATTCATTCTAACATGGATTCTTATAATCAACTGATGACATCCTGTGGCTGAGTTATCCTGCATAGGTAACCATGCACTTAAAAAGATGTCCTGTTTGCCGGGAACGGTGGCACATGCCTTTAATCCTAGCACTCAGGAGGCAGAGGTAGAGATTAAATAGTTAATTCCAGGCCAGCTTGGGCCAGAGTGAGACTCTACTTCAAAAAAAAAAAAAAAAAAAAAATTGCTGGGTGTGGTGGCGCACACCTTTAATCTCATCACTCAGAAGGCAGAGGTAGGAGGATTGCTGTGAGTTCAAGGCCACCCTGAGACTACATAGTGAATTCCAGGTCAGCCTGGGCTAGAGTGAGACCCTACCTCAAAAAAAGAAGAAAAAAAAAAAGTGACCTTTACGTTTAAAAAAGTAAATTGTATTTAAGAAAAAATCCTAGATATCTCACACTAAAAAGTTCATTAAGATTAAAAATCAGACCCTCAAAATAGAAGAAAAAGATGATGACATCAAATTAAAAGAAAGACTAATGGAGAGAGGGAGGGGATATGATGGAGATTTGTGTTCTAAAGTGGAATGGGGGAGGGGAAGGGAGGGAAAGATCCTATTTTTTTGTATGTAAATATAGAAGGTGTCAATAAAAAAATTAATAATTAAAAAAAAGATTACAAAATCATGCCAGGTGTGGTGGCACATGCCTTTAATCCCAGTATTTGGGAGGCAGAAGTAGGAGGATCACCAAAAGTTCCACCTTAAGACTACATAGTGAATTCCAGGTCAGCATGAGCTACAGTGAGGCCCTAACTCAAAAAAAAAAAAAAAAAAAAATTACAAAATCATAATTTAACCAGAAAAATCTAGAAAATAAAAACATGTTTCATTTTTCTTTTTGCTTTAGAAACTCTAGAGCTTCTCCTCTTGAGAAAATGGCTTAAAACCTGAAAACAAACAAACAAACAAACAGGTTGGCCTCCAACTTACTAAGTAGCTGAGGATGGCTTTGAACTTCTGGTTTTTCTACCTCCACATCCCCAAGTGCTAGGATTACGGGCATGCACCACTGTATCCAGCTTATTACCACTTTTAGTTTTGGCTTTTTGAGACAAGCTTTCACTACATAGTCTAGGTTGGCCTGGTACATATTGTGGTGATCCTACTGCCTTTATTTCCTGAGTGTTGGGATTACAAATGTATTCTACCGCACCCAGCAACTAGGTCTTTCTTTGAGGTGAGGGGGCAGGTGACACAATTTTTTTCAAATGTACAAATACAAAAACCACAGTAAAAGTACACATTTTATTTTATTTTTTAAATTTTTTATTTTGTTTTTCGAGGTAGGGTCTCAATCTAGCTCAAGCTGACCTAGAATACACTATGTAGTCTCAGGGTGGCCTTGAACTCATGGCGATCCTCCTACCACTGCCTCCTGAGTGCTGGGATTAAAGGTGTGTGCCACCACGCCTGGCTAAAAGCACATGTTTTAAAACCAAGTCTATCTTAGTTCTAATTCTGCCTTATCAGGTGTGGGGACATGGGCCATTTATTGTTGCAGGCTTCAGTTTGCTCACCATAAAACTACGCTTGTAGAGCCCATCACAATGGGTGTTGCAAAAGCTAACTGAAATGTGTTCTAGAAACGGTGGTCATTATCATGCAGGTTACTATGCTGAACTGTCACACAGACCTCAATCTACATGGGTTTTATATAACTGGGATGAAAACATAGCAGGATTCAAATGGGAAAACTGCATATATTTCTATACTCCTGCTCTTCTTTACGGTCTCCTCTTTCCTTAGAAGGGAGGCCCCAACCCCGAGAATGGGCTTCCCAAGGAACTGAACGCTGCTCTAAACAAAAACAAAATCAAAGAGTCAAGTGAAGATAGACTTCTGCCCTTGAGAAGGGCATTTGTTTTTCTCCCATGAGAAGTGTGTTTCAACACCTTCTCACATCACTGGTCCCAGATGTCAGATGGGGTTTGGGAAAGAGGAAGTGTCAATATCAGCTAGCTTTGGCAGATACTTATAAGTTGTTCAAAATAAAACTCTGGCAAAGATGGTAGGTATGAGAATGATGGCTTCAGACGGAGTGAGAGACTTCCCTGTGGCGCCTGCAGTTCAATGCTGTGCTGGTTTGTAGAGCTGCTGGAGGCAAACCAAGAGCTTAGGTGAGGGTTTCACTTGTGTTTACTAGCATCCAGAGACAGAGCTGGTGCCTCTGAAGC
Source organism: Orientallactaga sibirica (assembly GCA_036365145.1). Lineage (NCBI taxonomy): Eukaryota > Metazoa > Chordata > Mammalia > Rodentia > Dipodidae > Orientallactaga > Orientallactaga sibirica. The sequence continues at coordinate 18,409,333 of JAEOAD010000031.1, forward strand.
CTGGTGCTTCCTGAGCCCTTATATCTCCATTAGATGGCTGAGATTGTCCTTGTGTACTTGGTGGATTGATGTTATTTCTAAAGCATGCAATTCATTTTGAGAGGGGAGAGGGAGGGTTAAGCTAGAAATATTTTTCTATTGAGAAGAAAAATTAAGTATAAGTGGAAATGTTTTCATGAAAATGTTTTCATATTTCAACGTTTCCTGGGAGCACTCTGATCCCAATATATCACAGAACTATGCTAGATTAGGAGGAATGAAGACAAAATGAATTTAAATAAAATTGAAACTGACCAGCCAGGCTTTATTCTCCAAATCTCATGAAACAACAAAGCTGGGGGGAACAAAGCCACAAATAAAAAAAGAAAAAACAAAATTCAACTCAACTAACATTTTCAACTCAAATGAGTTTCAATTTTATTTCAAAATGTTTAACATCTACTTTATTTTCACAGACACAAAAGCTTTTGAATATCCATGAATCAAAAGCCACTTGACAGAACCATTAAGCCTTTCCTGGTTGTTTTCTCACAACCATTTCCCTCAGTGTGTTAACCCCTTGGCACTCAGTCACAGATGGCTGGCTTGCTCACATTCTTAGGTCACTGGAAATACTTAGTTTTTACCAGTCACCTTCTGGAACAGCCTCCAAAAATGTGTGCAATTAGGCAGCTACTCTATGTGATTGGTGACATTTAAAAAAAGTTATGCACACCTCTTCTGTTATCTCTACATATGACAGGGAAAATAAAATGTCTTAGTTACCCTTACCAAAATAAACACATAGTTTAGGAGGAAAGTATCTTGTAAATCTTGTATCTTTTCTCTGCTGCCTGGTAGCCACTAGCCACAGTGGCTATTAAACTTTAAATTAATAAATTAATAAAAATTGAATAAAATCAGGCCAAGTGTGATGGCACATACCTTTAATCCCAGTACTAGGGAGGCAGAGGTAGGAGGATCTCCAGGAGTTTGAGGCCACCCTGAGACTACATAGTGAATTCCAGGTCAGCCTGGGCTAGAGTGAGACTGTACCTCAAAAAAAAAAAAAAAAAAAAAAAAATAGGGCTGGAGAGATGGCTTAGCAGTTAAGGCGCCTGCCTCCTAAGTCTAAGAATGCCAGTTCCAATCTCTAGGTCCCACGTTTAGCCAGGTGCAAAGTGACGCAAGGGTGCAATGCCGCACTTGCCCACAAGGGGGCGCAGGCACCTGGAGTTCATTCGCAGCAGCTGAGAGGCTGCTGGCACGCCCATGCCCATTCTCTGTCTTCCTCTCCTTCACTCTGTCTCTCTGTGACTTTCTCCAAAAATAAATAAACAAACAAACAAACAAACAAACAAATAAACAAATAAATAAAATCTGACATTCGGTCCCTCAGTAGCACTAGCCACATTTCAAATGATCTGATTGATATGTGGACTAGCAGCTACTGTTTTGGGCAAGGCAGGACAGATAGACATTCTATCAAGGCTTAAAGCTCTATTGAACAGTACAGGTCTTGGTAGAGGAACATAGTTACAGTCCTCTTTTATTCATTTAGCTCAGGATGATCTTGAACTCGTGTTCTTCCTGTTTCTGCCTTCTGAATGCTGGGATTGTAGGTGTGCCATACCCAGCTTACATTTAATTTTAAAGATGCCTACAAAAATGGATCCACCTGAAGTCAAGGTAGCTTCTTTAAAACAATACCTTTCCATTTGTACGTTATGACTTTTTTCTAAACAACTTCTGTACAAGCCAAGGCAAAAAGATGGCTTACTCTGCTACTCAAGAACATTTTAAAAATATTTTTATTATTATTTAGAGAGATTGAGAGAGAGACAGACAGAAAAGAAGAGGCAGAGAGAGAGAGAATGGGTACACCAGCAGCCTCTCAGCCACTGTGAAGGCAATCCAGATGCGTGCACCCCCTTGTGGGCAAGTGCGGCATTTCACCCTTGTGATGCTTTTTGCATCTGGCTAAATGTGGGACAGGTAGATTGAACGGGTGTTCTTAGGCTTGGCAGGCAGGTGCCTTAACCGCTAATCCATCTCTCCATCCCTCAAGAACTATTTTTATGTAATTAATGTATGCTTTCTCGTTTATAAATGCCTGATGTGAAAGAAAAAAGAAAAAGCTTGGCATAATTATCTATTTCTCTGTGTACCTGTTAGCCCTTTTGCCCCTTCCCCCCTTGGAAAGAAATGACATTGTACAGATTGACATTTTTGAGAATTAAAAAAAAATTATGTGCACATAATTCTCTCCTCTACTTCTACTTTCTACTGTAAAATACCTTTCTTTTTTAACAACAGAACTTGAATAAGATTCTTGTTACTTACAGAGCAAGTAGTTATTGGCAAAAGAAAGAGCAAATCATCACTTTTACACAATAAGATTGTCCCAAGTATGTATGGCAGAGTTCAGTATCTTTCATACTCAGCAACAGCTCATCCCAGAAAGAATCTAACTGTATTCTAAGAGGTAATGTTTATCACATAATTAACAGGTAAGTCTGGAGCTAAGCATTTATGTATTTTATTTCACCTGCCCCTCACTTGAATATTCTCTGTGCTACGAGGAAGTGCTTAGGAGAAATTAAATGACTATCCCAGGTCACAGAGCTATAGATAGATAGTTTAAAAAGCTTCTACAAACCATGCTGGTCATACTACCTGGTTGGGGAATGCCTGCTTGAGTCAGTAAGGCTACAATGGTCCTCCTTCAAGGAGGAGCATGACTTTGTATCTTTGTATCACCAGAGTTTAGCCTAACAATAGCTGTGTGGGCCCACAGATGTTTGCCAAGTAAGACTCAAGAATCCTACTGGCTTCAATCTACCCAATATGGAATCCCTTTTAGGGTTACAGACGTGCACAGATCTCAGCACCATACACCTTCCTCCAAACAATAAGAACGGGAATTGCTGTGACTCTGCTGGCTATAAAGCAGCTTCATGTGACGGCCACGTGCCATGGTGTTCCCAGACCTCCTGCATTAGGTACTGCTTTTGCAAAATGACCAGGTGCATGGACCTGAGAGGAGCTGGATTATTTCGGATATTATCATTTTTCTCACTAGGTGGAACATCAAACCAGTAGCTCCAGTTTTAAAAAAAAAAGACTTGTTAAGTGATTTATCAAGGGCCAGGTATTGTCAGACAATTCTGCCTTCAGGTGGTTCAGATTTTCCAGTTTGATCCAATTTCTATAGATGAGGGCTTCCAGAAACCTGACCCATAAGCACTTATTGTCCCAAATATAACTACTGATGAAGCAACAGACCCTAAATTTACACATATTGAGGAACTAAGTTTTTGTTGAACCAACATTTATCAAGGGCTTGCCAAATGAGGAATACCAAATGAGGACATATAATAAAGGGCATCTGTCCTTTTGGGGAAAAGGTACATGAATACTAACTAACCAAGCCCCTGACTTTATATAACATCCAGTTATTCTCTTGGCAGAACTGCACAGTTGGTAACATCTCCATCTATGGATGATAAAAAACAATGCTTACCTTAACTCTCCCTTTCTGAGCTCCTATGAGGTATGAACTTGAAGCCAGGCACAGTTAATCCTTACAACTCCCCAAGGAAGAGGTAATATCACTTCTGATCAAGATTAAGAAAGAAGGACTCTAGGGTCAGGCCTGAGTCTCAGGCACAAGCCTTGTACTGTGAGTGAAAAAGTGGAGACAGACATACAAGTGACCTGGTTGTCCAGACCATGGTGTCACAGAATGAAACTGCTTTCAGCCTGGTGTGGTGGCGCATGCCTTTAATCCCAGCACTGGGGAGGCAGTGGTAGAGGGATCACAAAGAGTTCGAGGCCACCCTGAGACTACATAGTGAGAATTCCAGGTCAGCCTGGGCTAGAGTGATATCCTACCGTAACACCCCCACCACCACCAAAAAAAAAAAAATCTGCTTTCAGTTTTCATTCTGGCCCTGGGGTCACACAGAAAGCTACCTTCTGTGGAAGTAAAAGTCAACCATGAGAAAGACACGTCACAAGACAGTACCATTGTCCCCTAAGCAGTGGCAAGATTGATATGAAGTAATGAAGCATGAGGTAAGCAGACTGAGAGGTGGGTGAGAAGTGAACTGAAGCTGGTGTGGTACCTAAGTGGCTGTTCCAGAAGTGGAAAGAAAGGTAAGGTTCTCCACCTGTCCTTGTCACCAAAGTCTGGTATTGGTGGTGTCAGGCAGCTCATGAGTGTGGTGCACATGAACATGTACTGGTAGGATAGGAGACATAGGCAAATGTAGGCTAAAGTCATGTCAAGAAGAACTCAAAGCCAGGCCGAGGCCCCTGCTCTGCCTTGTGTGAGAAAGCCAGAACACTGGGGTGTGAGTAGGTCAAAATGTTGGTTGTGATTCAAAATTTGTCTCAAGTCATTAAAAAGGAGAGCAGCTAGGGCCCTTCTGTTCTTCTCCTTCCACCACCATTTGAACAGAAGAAATCCACTTGGCACCCTGGCACTCTCCAGCAGAGAAACATGCTTTGGTTATTCAGACGTGACTTCTTGGCACTTAGGGCCTATTGGCATGGAGAAATGAACATGCTGACCTGGCCAGAAAGGAACAGGTGACATAGACACCCAACAGAAGAAGAATTCAACATGCCACCCTGAATAAATAGAAGGCTCACATGAAGAGCCTTAGAAGAAAGGAGATGACTTACTAGACAAAGAAAAGTCCTAGCCTCAGGCAATTCTGTCTGTGGGCCCAGCAGCATGTTAGGCATACTGCCTAACAAATGTCATTGAGCCCTCACAACCCTGCAGAAACATCACTACTCTCCTCTCAGACAGGGGACAACTAGGATACTAGGTGAAATCACTTGGCTCACATGAGACAGCTAATAAGGGGCAGAAGCCAGAGAACACACCCATTATGACACTTGTCATCACAGTATCTTTGTTGCCTTCAATCACTTTCTCAGTTTGTACCTTCATAGGTGGTGTAATGATGCCAGGAACTTTGCGGCCTTGAGGCAGATCTCTGCCCCTGCTCTGGCCTTCTTAGCCTGCTGTCTCTACATGATATACAGTAACTGTTCCTTTCAAGTCATGAAGCAAAGCTGAATATACTCTACCCATAATAGCACATCATGCATAAATCAGATCATTTGGGGAAGAGATTGCTTGTGGGGGAGAGGAAGAAAATGGACAACTGGGAGAGAAAGGAGCCATGGTCAGCTCTAAGTCAAATGTAGGTAACTTGACACTGAAGTTTTCCTTGGGTTATGCAGAAAGGCTGTAGAAGCCACTCTTGTGAATTCTGGCCACCCCATGCAAAGCCTTCAGTTCACACCTGCACCTCACTTTTCCTTTCCTGTGTTTCTCCTATGATTCCCAAGAATCTCATCACAGAATAGCTTCAAAAGATGAAGTGACTGAGTTCCTTCTCTCCCCTTGACTGTAGCTTTGGCATGCCCCTCGATTCCCACAAACCAAACCAGAGAAAGCTCACAGGAAGAAGGGCCTGCCTTCCACTCTACAAACCCACACTATTTTATGTTGACCAAGCTTCTCACAGAACATCTCAAACAAGACACCTTCGTATTTTCCCCTGTTCTGAAATAAGACAACTCAACTGGATGTCCTCTGCAAGGCCAGTTTCTAGAAGAGAGCGTGTCTGAACAGAATGCCACATGCTGTGTTTGGCCATCTTGCTCGTGCTTCCTGCTTGGAGCATGTGTTAACCGAAACCTCAAGCACTGGTGCTGTTCCACACTACGCAAACTCCGCTCCGTATCTTCCAAGCAGCCCTGTCGCAAATAATTCATGTCCACTACGCCCCTATCACACTGAATACAACTACATTGTGCTGCTAGAAATGGGAAACCTGATTCAGATCACAGAAGGTAAAAAACATTTAGTTCAACACAATACCGCCTTTATGAAAGGGGCGGAAGACCTCAAACCTGTAAGTGGGGAAAGGTTTCTAGACAAATTTTGTAAGACTGTGCAGAATTAAAATAGCATTCAGTGCCATGCAAACCAGCAAAACAACAACAACGACAAAAAACCCACCCAGATCCTCCAGAGCTGCCCCTGTTGGGTGCGGTATTCCTAAATGGAAACCATTGGAGCCACTCAAGGATTTCTGTGAGAAATGTTGCGTGTTGACCAAGCATGACTTGCCCCACAGCAGCAATACCAGGAAAACAAGCCCGGCTCCTCACAGCCCCCTCGACTGCGGGCATGCCCTAAGGAAGAAAGCCGGAAAAGGGGTTTGGAAGCCAGGGGAATAGAGGATGGCGCCCAGGGAATGCCCCTGCCCCAAGGGGTTTTTGTCAACAGCAGCTGTAATGGCCTCAGCTGGAGATAGGAAAACAGACATGGAGGGAAGCATGTTTACAACTGCAGCAGCAGGCGGGAGGGAGGAGGAGGGATTTCCCCGTCTCTGCACTCAGCCCTCTCCACTCTGGAGGGCTCGGGCTGGGTGGTGCTGCAGCTCTCCCCAACCTCCACCCCCACTTTCCTGCAGGGGGGAGGCTATCTTGTTTATGGGAAGGTTACTCCTCCTCCGCTCTGGTGATCGTGTCCCTAATACTCCTGCTGCATCCTTGTGGGATGCCCACTTGACTGACAGGAGCTGCAGCCAATTGCTATCCGGGGGCCCCTGGAAAGGTGGAATTTCTCAACGAGCTGATTGGTAGACAGGGAGGGCGGGCCTTGGTGATTGGCGTGTTATTCGGAGTAGAAAGTAGTAAACAACCTTGGTCCAGGGGCGGTGGGGAGGACTGGAGATGGGTGCCTGCTCCCTCAGACTGGCCCAGGGTGGGGTGGGGAGCACCCGAGACAAAAGGAACCTCAGCGGCTGCAGCAGCAGGCAAGCCCCGAAGAGGTGCTCCCCACTGTGAGCACGAGTGGGCATCCTCCCGAGCCCTGCGCCAGAACTGCTGACTTGCAGCTTTCACATCATTTTTGTTGTTGTTGTTCTATGGAAAACGCAAAGGTTTTGTTTCCATCTTGATGAAGAAGAGGTTCTTAGGGCTTAAAAAACTCTCCGAAGGGAGTGATAAGGGCTTTAATCGCTTCTCTTTGGATCCCGCCTCGCCTGCAATCAATTTTTAGTTCTATCTTTTCCGAAGTTGTTTTAAAACCCATGCTAAAATTCTTGCCTTACACAGTACGCCATTAATGGCACACTAGTGCCTCAGATGCCCTGTTAGACGTTTTCCTAACAAGTGTTAGAAGGCTGTGATCATGCTTGGAGCTGCCTGGTAAGGGGAGCAATACATAAAAACAGTCACGATGGTATGAGTGCCACTTGACAAGAAATAAGCAGTTAACGTGTCTTTTCCATAGAGGGTGTAGTTCACCCAGGATATCAGACTGCATGGCAGTCTGGCTTGAATCACCACCCATTCTTCATTGTGGATTCACCATCCATACAGGAGCACAGCCCTGGGAAAGTAACAGCTTTCCAGCATGGGGCGCTGCTCCCAGGTGCAGAACCACCCCCAGGCAGTCTACATAAGCCATCATCCTGAACCCCTCCCTGGGCTAAGGCAAAAGGAGGGACTGGTCAAGAGGGATCTCCACTTCTTTGCTCCTTGATTCTACATTGTCGAGGCCATGTTGTCACAGGCTTAAAACATAAAGAAAGGATACCAAGGGCTTCTTGCAGTTAGTAACAGTGCAAACTGGACACCTGGAGGTCTTCTTTGTCACCCTGGCTGCAACTCTCTCCGAGACTCTGATGTCTCCAATTGGATTTGGCCACAAGCAGTCCCAGCAAAATGCTCATCAAGACAGTCCTGCTGTACAGAGCCTCTTCAGTGGGGGGAGGAGGGGTGTGGGTTTAGTCTCTCCTTGGTCCTGCCAGCCTGGCCTCAGACCCCAAACTAGCAGCCTCTTTCATTGCAAGCACTCTACCGCCAGCCACTCTGTTCTGACCCCAGGTCCCTCCCAGACCACACACCCTTTTATTCAGAGTTTTTTTTTTTTTTTTTTTTTTTTTCCCTGTTTTCTAGACCTTACCCCTGCCTGCCCAGGAGAGGCCACTGTTCTCCATCAGTTTCCCTGCCCCAGCCATCTCACTTCCTGCAAAAGACCACAAAATCTGTCTCCACAGCATAGTCACTAACAGGGCTTTGGACTCAGGTCCAGACTGCTTGCAGGTCTGGCTACCTTAACAGACCAGAGATTCAGATGGTGCTACCTTCTAATTTGTGTCTGCACTGGAGATGGGCTCACAATAAGGGCTCAATCCAGACTTGTCAACACTTGCAGCACTCGGTTCTCATCTTCTCTACCATCCAGCACTGCCTCCACTCCCAAAGTCAGGTCTTACTACCTGGGTTCTTGCTAACGTTCCAAGAGCTTCTAACTCTGCACAGCTCTCAGTGGCTCTCTATACATATGTATTTATTTTTTCTACTTGGCAGTCATCCATTCTGCCTAAAGTTACTCCACAAGCTCCAACCAACTCTGCTGTATATCCTGGACATCTCAAAGAAACCCCCTAGCATCCTCTCTTCTCCTGCCAGAACATAGCTACAGATCCACAGCTTGCATGGTTTGCTGGGAAAGCCAAACACTGAAAGGCAAATGTACAAGATGTCATCATCCAAGTGACTGCAGGACCAACACATTCCCATCTCTGAAGGAGGAAGTAGGGCTGGTGTTTGCTACATTGTCTTTCCCTCTTTCCATTCTGAAGGCCTCCTCTATGTCCATGAGGCTGAGTCCTCCTCAACTGTTAGGTCTCAAATCACCCCATCATAGCTCAGCTCTAATATTAGCCTCCCTCACCCTTACAAGCTAACCACTATCACACATAAGTTTTATTTTCATTGTGACACTGAACTGTCACCCCTTCTATCTGATTACTCACTTATTTGCTCACAGTCTATCTTATTCCCCAGATGGCAAGATCTGGGTGTTAAGTTGTGGGGTTCCACAGCTGGGACCAATAGTCTCTGTTTGTATGCCAATATAACATGTTATGTGTCTCCACCCCTCTACACTCTCAAAGGGATGGACCTTAATGGTGAGAAAGGATAAACTATTAACAAAATTAGTATTTGCAATAAAAGAAGCCAGCCCTTCTTTAAGCTCATATCATAGACACTTTCTTGTTAATAGATTTTTTTGGTACAGATATTATCTTTACATGGTTCAAAAACAAAAGTATTAATATATACACATATGACATTTAGTACAGATTTTTTTTGTTATTTTACTTTTATAACTTGATATCTGTATAGATTTACAAATGAAAATGGTGCTCAAAACTGATAAATAATATTAAATTAAAAAGCTTCTGAATAGCAAAGGAAACAAAACCATGAAGAGAAAATTGTGTTAGCTATTTACCTGACAGGGGACTAATATACAAAATATATAAAGAACTCAAAACATTAAGCACAAAAAGAATAAATAAATAAGTGGGCAAATGAAAGAACAGTTCTCAAAAGAAGTAATACAAATGGCCAATAAATACTTGAAAAAAGGTTAAACATTCTTAGTCGTCAAGGAAATGCAAATCAAAACCTCACCGAGATTCTATCTTCACCCTAATCAGAAGGAATATCATGTCAAAACAATAATCAACAACAAATACTAACAAGGATGCAAAGGACTGGAAGACCTCTTACAGTGTTGGTGAAAATCAACATGGCTTACAACCACCATATGGTCCAGCTATCCCACTTCTGGGACTATGCCGAAAGGAATCTAAGTCAGCATGCAGCATCTGTATCTTACTATGGCACCATTCATAATAGCTAATCTATGGAATCAGCCTATGTGTCCATCAACAGATAAAATGATAAAGAAAATGTGGGATATATGTGCAGTGGAATTTTATTAATAGCAAAGAAGAGTAAAATTAAGTCATTTTCAGGAAAATGAGTGGAGTGGGAGAACATCTTTTTGACAGCAGCCAGACCAAGAAAGATAAATACTGCATGCTTTTCTCATATGTGGAGTATAAACTTAAAAAGGTATGAAAACAGAAGACTAGGATGAGGAAGGAGATCAGTAGAAATGAGAGATAACTGGAATGTGATCAAAGTCCAGTGTACGAATTTGTGAAAATGTCAAAAAAGTTTTCATTCTATTTTAACACATAAGTAATATTCCACTGTGTATGGCACAATACAGGCCTGGTCCTAGCCAGACCGCATGGCAGAAGACAACAGGAAGTGGCTTCTGTAAAAATGGCGTTTTGCGCAGGCTTGATGTGACAACAGTTACAGCCCCATGCTCGCGAGAAGCCTACTACGAGATGTCCTGTCCAGAGACAGGCTGTCATTGGTCACCAAAAGGGGACCGCCCCATACAAGGATTAACAGCCCCTTAAAACCTATGTGCATTGTGCAAAATAAACGAGTTTGTGGATTCTCGCTTCTGCTTTCACCCAACTCCTGGAGTCTGTGTCGTGACTCCGCGCTGCTCACCCCAATTCGGCAGAGACCCTATCGTCCCTCCTGAGCTGGCCTTGGGGGGGACCCCAACACCACTGCGCAGATAATACTTAATTCATTGGTTCCCAGCCTTGTCAGTACAGTAGAACCACTGAGGAGCTTTTAAAAAAATACAATCTGTATTCTTCTTCCAGAGATTGTTTTAGTCTGAGAATAAAAAAAATGAACAAAATCACAGGTAATTTTAATATGAAAACAAGTTTGAGAGCCCTGTGCTAACTTATCCTCTCACTGATAAAAGTTCTGATTATTTCTCATACTTACCATTTCAAACAACACTACAATGAATAGCCTCATATAATTGTGCTGGTTTATCTGTGGGGTAAATGCCCTGGCAAAGTTGCTAAGTCAAAGGTATATGTATTGATGACTTCAGAGACATTGCCAAATTCTTTCCCACAGATGAGCCATTCTGCAGTCCTTTCTGCCTTTTGGGGTTGTTTTCCCATAGTTTGCAGACACAGTGTTATCCAACATTTTAGGGTTATTTTGAACATGAGAGGTGAATACTTCAGGCTGTAAAAAGGACATCCTGGTATACTCTTCTTATAGGTATTATAGTTTTGCTATTTGCACTTTCATTTTGGATCCATTTGGAGTTTAAGTAAGGTGTGTGGAGCCAACTTTGGTTTTGTTTGTTTTCCAGAGGACAGTTACTCATGTACCAGTACCAATAAAGTGGAGGGTTCATCTTTATTCCACTGATGGGAAATGGGACCTATTAAGTAATAAATTTCCACATGTTCTTGCATTTGTGTTTGCATGTTCTAGTCTGTTCTATTGGTCTTTCTCTTTATGTACTAATACCTTGCTAGTTTAAGTATATAAGCTCTGTGGAATATTTAAGATTTGGTAAGGCTAAAAACTCACCATTACTCTTGTTTGGAGCTTTGATTATCATTACTGATGATGACTAGATGTTACTCTAATTAAAAGAAACAGCTTGGTATTTGAATTATATGAAGTTTACAAACCAACATAGGGAGACCTGACATTACCGTCTATTCCCACCTAAGAGATAGGTTATGGCCTTTCATTTATTCAAATTGTCTATAGTATTTTTCTTCAGTGTTCTTACATTTCTTATTAATTTTAGACAATTTCTCTGGAAAATAGTTTCTTCTATAATATGTCTAACAAGTTATTTGCCTAGTGCAGAGTTTTATTATGATAAATTTGTTTATTTCTAGCAGAAGATGTTCTGTTTTGTGCCTTTAAAATCCAGTAGGGTGGAACACAGACATCAAAAGATGCTGCTGGCTAGTTGTCAAAGTGCTAGAAAGTGCTATGCAGGCTGCTAGGGAAGAAAAGTCAACAGTTTTAACAAGTAGTGGGCCCTGTGAGCTACACAGCTGACCAGCCAGGCAAGATGTGCCCACTGGTGCAATAGCAGTATGACGTTAGAAGAAGGGTAAGTGACTACTTCGTGATTGGCTTTGAGGCCCACTACATGGGTGGACATTCATGCCTGATATTAAAAACCTAGTCCAAAGCCTGTGGATAGGGAGGTCACAGGTCTTAAAAAGGGAGCTACTAGTATCATTTGGCTAAATGGATATGTTGTGCCAATCGAATTGCCCTCTCAATTTTTATGCCCACAGATGAGTGTTTTTCTCACATTTGGTCAGAGAGACTTCATTCTGCAATTGGTGGTGACTACTGAGTGCTCAGTGCTAAATGAGACATCTATATTATGTTCTCCAAGGCTCAAGGGGCAATACAGAAAAGGGATGGAAAGAATGTAAAAGCCTAGGGCTAAGGAAGAGTGCTTTGTTGGAACACTGTCTTTTGGACATGAATGTTACACTTAGACTCACAGCCAATGTCATTACTTACACAACACCTGCACAATAGTGGGCCCAGCAACATTGCATCATGGATGGTGGCAGAGGGCCAAAAAAAAAAAAAAGAGAGAGAGAGAGAGAGAGAGAGACGTTAAAGTAGAAGAGGAAGTAGTTGGAAAAAGGGGGTTCAGTAGAAGGAGGAACATGATGTAGAAAAGAACATAATGGGGGGATTATGATCAAAATACATTATATACATGTATGATAATTATCAGTAAAAAGCTTTAAAAAAATCAAAAGGTGCCGGGCGTGGTGGCGCACGCCTTTAATCCCAGCACTCGGGAGGCAGAGGTAGGAGGATCGCTGAGAGTTCGAGGCCACCCTGAGACTACATAGTTAATTCCAGGTCAGCCTGGGCCAGAGTGAGACCCTACCTTGCAAAACCAAAAAAAAAAAAAAAAATCAAAAGGTGCGACTCTTAATAAGCACTGAGATTTCAATCAAGCACCAAAACAATAGTTTTTGAGTTGGCATTCATAACAGAAACAAGTCAGATGGTGTGGTGTACTGCTGGTGTGGCTGAGGCCAGATTCTTAGTAGGAGAGGCTAGTATTAAGTTTCTGACCTTATAGATTCAGAAACCTTTGAAGAAATAGGCTGAAAGTGAGGGCAGGATGGGAAGCTAACTATCTGCTATAATGAGTGCTTTTGAAAAATGTCTTGGCAAGGTAGAGAATAATAGCAATACATACATCCAAGCCAGCTAAAATCCAGAGTCCAGCACTGAGTATGAGCATGTAAATCCCAAGTTGTGGGCTCTTTCACCACAATGTGAAATTTTCCTGTAATGTTAGGAACTAAAGACAAGTTTCCTTTCCAGGATCTGTATACTTTAAGGATATGTCCCTTCAAAATTGCTTCAAATGCTGGAGGGATGGCTTAGCAGTTAAGTCACTAGCCTGCAAAACTAAAGGACCTAGGTTTGATTCCCCAGGATCCAAGTAAGCCAGCTGCACAAGGTGGCACATGCTTCTGGAGTTTGTTTGCAGTGTCTAAAGGCCCTGGGTGTGCCTCTCTCAAATATAAATAAAATAAAGTAAAATAAACTTTAAAAACTGCCCCAAATCAAGCCACACATAATGATGCACACCTGTAATTCCAGAAAACATCCAGCAAGATCCTTTCTCAAAAACAAAACAATGATCAAAATCTCAAATGCAGGCCTAGAGAGATGGCTTAGTGGTTAAGGTGCTTGCCTGTGAAGCTTAAGGACCCAGGTTCAATTTCCCAATACCCATGTGAGCCAGATAAACAAGGTGGCACATGCATCTGGAGTTCATTTGCAGTGGCTAAAGGCCCCAGCACACCCATCTATCTCTATTTGCCTCTCTCTCTCTCTCTACTAAGTAAATATTAAAAAAAGTTCACAAGGTGTGGTGGTGTAAACCTTTAATCCCAGCACACAGGAGACAGAGGTAGGAGGATGGCTGTGAGTTAAAGGCCACCCTGAGACTATATAGTGAATTCAAGATCAGCCTGGACAATAGTGAGACCCCACCTCAAAAAAATAAATAAAACAAAATCTCATAGGCAGCATACATTTTTCAAGTCTAGAGGTCCCAACATGAACCATAAGAACAGAGTTACCTAGCTCAGGTCCCCTTTCATAAAAGACTCTTTGTCCAGCTGTGGAGTGTCACTAATTGACAGGCTCCAGCTGCTAGTTCTTCTGGGGTCCACTTTAGTTTTTAGCTGAGGTCACAGTCTCTTTCCCAACAAGGGGCTGCTCAAATGAGCACTTCCTCCCTGGGCTTAGTGAGGGCTTCCACATCCCTTGTGCAATTGGGGTCCTGGTTAGAAGGTTCACCATACCACCATCTTTTTCTATTTATTTATTACAGACAGACAGAGGGAGAATGAGAATGGGCAGGCCAGCGTCTCTAGCCACTGCAAATGAACTCCAGACGCATGTGCCCCCTTGTGCATCTGGCTTACATGGGATCTGGAGAACTGAAATGGGTCCTTAGGCTTCACAGGCATGTGCCTTAACCGCTAAGCCATCTTTCCATCCCACCACCATCTTTTTCTATTCCACCTTTCACTCAAGCGAGCCTCAGCAAACCATTTACACTCAGAGCTCTATCTCAGAATCAACCTCCTGAAGCACCTAAACCTTAGTGAAGCCATTTTGCAACTTTTCAGAGGCAATGAAAATCTCCACATAATACTGAGACCAGACCATTCTGGAAGCACAAGAAGAAAAGCCTGCTAAGGGTATCAGAGTTTAGCTGCCTTCTAATTTTGAAGTCTGCCCATCTCTCCTGCGACCAAAGAACATCTCCTAGATGAAGTTCGCTTATGTTTTACACAATTGATCTGACTTTAATTCACCCCTGAGGGTTGTAGGTATGGCCAATACTATTTATTAAGGAGGAAGGCCTGATGCAAACAGGGGCAGAAATTAGATTCAAATGTGAGCAAGCTTATTTGGGCCCAAAGCCTTTTCTTTTCTTATGCTATACTCTCAACACTCCTCATCTGTCAGCATGGCAACAAGGAGCTAAGGAACATTTAGACTGACATCTCACCTCTGACACCTTTTGGGTCTACACTGAGATGATTATATGGAAAGAGAAGACTTTGCCTTTGTATTATGAGGGGATATTATAACTGACAGCTATAAAACATAGACATATATACCTGAGTCAAGGTTATACTTTATGCTAAGCTTAAAACAGAATGTTCATGTACTTATCACAAAATATTCTGACAAGGTCCTTTGATAGCATCAATGCATTTAATTATTAAAATGAATTGGGGAAACTATCTACTAGCTTTCAAACATGTTTTTTAGGTGGCCTAGGAGTGAGCACTCTACTCTTATGAACTGGGTAGAATCTGGCAGTAGTGCCCACTTTTGCATACTACTGTGTCTTCCACACAGCCTCTGAGAAGCTCACCTTGCATAAACCAGAGACTGGACACTACTTTGTGGTACTACTAAAGAAATGGACCAAGATCAGTCCACTCTCCCAACTTACTAGTGGAGCTAATGGGCAGATAACATTTCTCCTAATGTACCTAAAGTTTAGGTACAAAAGTAAGAACAGGTGCTGAGGAGAAGAGAGGATTGAGTCAGTAAAGCATTTGCTGTATAAATATGACAATCTAAATTTAGATCCCCACTACCCACATAATGTCGGGCAAAAGCAGCATGGGCCTGTAGTCCAATACTGGGAAGACAGAGACAGGAGGATTCTTGGGGCAAACTGACTAGCTAATCTCACTGAATTGGTAAGCTCTGACAGACCCTGTCTCAAAAATGAGGTGAGGAGTGACTGAGGAAGATACCCAATATGAACCACTGGCCTCCACATGCACACATGTGCCCACAAATATATGAAAACAAACACACACACACACACACACACACACACACACAAAGAACAATTATGTTTATCCTGAAATTCTCCCCTAACCTATTTCATGTCCCAATTTATTAAGACCACTACTGGGCTGGGCGTGGTGGCGCATGCCTTTAATCCCAGCACTCGGGAGGCAGAGGTAGGAGGATTGCCACCCTGAGAATACAGAGTGAATTCCAGGTCAGCCTAGGGTAGGGTGAGACCCTACCTCGAAAAAAAAAACCAAAAAAAAAAAAAACACCAAAGACCACTACTGTGCCTGTACCCTGGCCACTTCCCAGAGAAACAATGCAGCCAATGATACCTTTGCTAATTTTATCAGAGGAACAGCTAGGTGAAACAGAGGAGTTAATGGAAGATGTTAAAATGGCTCAGAAATCCACAGTATGAATACACTGTCAGCACATGTAGTCATCTGATTTTTTACTTTGTAAATATTTTATTTATTGGAGAGACCATGAGAGAGAGAGAGAAAGAGGCAGATTGAGAAGTGGGGTAGAATGGATTTGCCAGGCCCTCTAGCCACTGCAAATGAACTCCAAACGTTTGTGCCACCTTGTGCATCTGGCTTTACATGGGTACTGGGTCCTTAAGCTTTGCAGGCAAGCACAATTAACTGCTGAGCCATCTCTCCAGCTCAGATGTCTGCTTTTTATGCATGGCTTACGTAACTGGCATAATCTAACATTTTTATAAGCCATTTTGAAGAAATGATATCAATGTCAGTGAGATGGTAGTGAGAAATGAGTATGAGTCAAACAAAGTGTTTTTTCTTTGGATGATATCAGAGAATCCCTGGAAAAATTACTAGCAACTCTTAGAAAAATAAAAGTTAAATGAAACTGTGTTGGTACCATGTGGCACTATTTATCATATGATGACGCTGCAAAGTGCAACAGGGAAGGCCGTCAGGATGCTACCAACACTGAGTCTTCATCAAGCTTACACCTCTAACCTTTGATTTTATAAAGCTGTCAATTCAATTTTATAGTCAAAAATTTTAGTCAATTAGGGTACATTTAATATTTACTATATCTACTACAAGAAGAGAAAAGATTTTGAAGAGTTTAACAAAAAAAAAAAAAAAATGCTACTTTGGAACACTTATGGGCAAAAGAGAGCACTAAATCACTGTAATTTCCCCCACCACGATCACTAGGTGAGACATTCAGAAACCTGACAGAGGCAAGCGATGATTCAGGTGCAGCCACAGAATAACACTTTGCCAACCAATTGCAAATAGACTGGGGTACAAACTCATGTCAATGGACAGCAAAGACATGGAGAGGATATATGACTACAAGAGGGGTAGTGTGCACAGGAGACTGAGTCAGTTTCTAAACTGCACACATACAAAGCCCCTCAAATGTTATTAGGGCAAATGTGTTCCTCCATCAGCATAAGCAAAAAATTCCAAAGCCAGGCATGGTGGTGCACGCCTTTAATCCCAGCGCTTGGGAGGCAGAGGTAGGAGGATCACTATGAGTTCGAGGTCACCTACATAGTGAGTTCCAGGTCAGCCTGGACTAGAGTAAAACCCTACCTCGAAAAACTAAAATAATAATAATAATAATAATAATAGTAATAATTCCAAAGCACAATTCACAGGGAAAGGGAGAATGCTCATTCTGTCAATGAAACTCACCAAGTTAGGTTTCTAATGCTGAACTGTAGTAAGCATGCTTAAATCTACCTCTAGTGTATATTTCTCCTTCGTCTCAGGACTACTGGCTATGTACTGTACATGGAGTGCAAGAAGAGTTTGTAAAGCTCTGGGCATTGCCCGAACGTTCCAGGTTTAACAAGGAAGAAACACACAAGGTAAGTATTGTTTGATCCAGTACAAGTGTCTGGGTGCCTAGTTGCCTGACAATGTCTTCTACTTTTTCTTCTGTTCCTTAGCTACCCCAGAGGTCTGGCTGTAGAATTAGCAGTATTTTAAACAATTCAAGTGTAATTGTAGCTGAAGCACATTCTCTAGCTGAAGGAGGAAGAGACTGGCATTTAGAAGCTTCATTAAACTTTTGGCCTTTTCAAAGCTAAATGAGTCTTAGGAAAGGTAAAAAAAAGTTCCCACTGATTGATTTAAAAACAGATTTCTTGCAGTTAACGGGTCTAAATCTACAAAAAGGGGGAGCATTTATGGTAATTTTAACAACTTTTCACCTTCTCTAGATATTTCAAATTAAAATAATTTGAAAAATCTTTCTCTGTTCAGGTATACATACAGATATACAAATATAGTTACTCAGCAAAACTTAAATTTCTATTTTCAAATCACAGGAAGTGTCAGTCATATATGCATAAACATAACAAATTTCAGCAATTTACTTACAAGTAGATATTCCTGCTGCCTTAGGGGGAAAGTGTATCCAGCTGCATGACATAACATGTATCCCCCTGCTTTAATCCTCAAATACTATTTATTTATTTATTTATTTGAGAGTGAGGGAAAGAGGCAGATAGAGAGAATGGTCATGCCAGGGCTTACAGCCACTGCAAACAAATTGCCACCATGTTCATTTGGCTTGCGTGGGTACTGGGGAATTAAATCTGGGTCCTTAGGTTTTGTAGGCAAGTGCCTTAACCACTAAGCCATTTCTCTAGTCCTTAAATACTTTTATTGATGAGGGGTTCTTTAGAAGACATATAGAAGAATCTTCACAGTATATAAAAACGTTCAGGGCCTGGAGAGATGGCTCAGTGGTTAAAGGAACTTGCTTGCAAATCCTGATGGCCTGAGTTCAAGTCTCTAGTACCCATGTAAACCCAGATGCACAAAGTGGTACATGTTTCTGGAGTTTGTTTGCAGTGGCAGGAGGCCCTGGTATTCCCATATTCATTCACTCCCTGTCTGTTAATAAATAAATATACGAACAAATAAATAAGCCAATGTTTTTATAAATGTTCAGGACTTAGAATATTCTGGCTAATTAATGGTTCTTATTCCAACATATAAACTGTAGTGATTTTATTAAAAAATTAAACTAAGTTATATTCTTTTTATCTTCCAAATTTATTTAGATTCAGTATCTTGTTCTTTCTCTGGTATTTACTTTGATTTTCCTTTTGTCAGAAAGCTAAATTACTTCTCCTCCCACATGCATAAAAGCATTAATTTATAAAACACATAGCCATATGTCATATCTCATGTAATTCTATTTTACATTGCACCGCCACCCAGACTTATCTAACATGAACAAATAGATATTATTTACTGTAGTCAGAATGAGAATTATCTAATGCCACTTACATAGCCATAAATTGATTTTTGATTAATGTTTAAGCAAAAAGCAAACAAACCCATCTGCTCTGAAAACAAACAAACAAAAGGAAACACAGCCACAGTTCACAGGAATTCCTGCAGTACTAGTACTAGCTGTGTGTCTCAACTGCTGAGAGCGGGTTCTCACTGCTGCTATGAAAATGTACCACTGACAAGAATGTAATTCCAGATCTATATGTTGTTTCTTCTCTAGCAAGTATTAACTTAATAGACTATTACTTATGGTGAAATATGAAACAATCCCAACTCAGAAGAAAGCCTGGAAGACCTATAACCAGCAGTGAATTTTTTATTGCTCAGTGGGACCAAAAGAAATTTCAAATGGTTTTTCTTTTAGAGTTGCTCCATCCATAGGTCAAGTGAAGTATGAATAAAGGCTGCTCCACACAAGAAAGCAAATACTGAGAGATTATTATTTTTTTTTTATTTTTGGAGAGAGACACAGAGAGAGACAGACAGAGAGAGAGGGAGACAGAGAATGGGTGCACCAGCAGTCTCTCAGACAGAGAATGGTTTGAATATATGTCCCCAATATATTCAGTGGGTTTTATTATTTTATAGTTTGCATCTGCAATCACCTTGCTAGAGGCAAGGTCAGCTGTCTTAAGGTGTGGTGATGGTTTGAGAGTCCATTGTAAAGATATGCAAATGTGCCTAGCAGGAGTTCCTGAAGTGTGCTGTGTGACCTTTTGGCTGTAGTTTTGCTCTGTGTGCTGTGGTGGCTGGTTGGCTTTTCTCTCTCTGCTTGGTCCTGTGGAGAGCAGGCTGCTTCTCCTGCCTTTATGGAACTTCCCTGGATCTGTAAGCTTCAATAAATAATATCCTTTCCTCCATAACTGTGCCTGGTCTGGAAGTTCATCTCAGGAACCTGAAGCTGTCTGCTACAGTAAAGTGGAGTGTGGGGTGAGATGAACCTGATCGTGTGGATATTTGTCTTTTGGAACTTTTGTTTTGGAGGAATGGGCATGGACTTGGTGCTTGCAACTGAAGGTGCCTTCTGGAGTGGTAAGCCAAGTTTTATGGACTATTCTGATGAGAGTTTGAGAATGCTAAGTGCAGACTGTATTGAACTTCGAGGCTTGGCTTATGAGGTTTCTAGGGGAAGGAAAGACTGCAGAGGACTTGGTTGGAACTGGGCTACTGGAGCGATTATTTTTATCCAGGCCCAGAAAGTTTGATTTTAAATTTGTAATGGACTGATGTGCTTGGCTAAACATATTGGACTGAGAGATTTAAGATTTTAAGTTGGAAAACCTGAAGCAAGTTAAAAGTAGAGGCACTGAGACTGGTTTAGCTGCTATTGTCAAACACATTAGCAATCAAGGTGGCGACTTGATTTACATTAAAACAATGGAGAGGATGCCTGAAAGACTGTTAGAAATGCAAACTCTTTGGAAAGAGTTGACTGGAGAAGGAACCTGCTTTTCAAGGCAATGGTTTATTTTGTCCCTGGATTTAGAATAACACCTGGTATTAGTTTTGGAAATATGAAAATGCAAGTGGTGAGTTGCACACGGTTCCAGGAGCCGCTGCTGCATGAGGCAGGGCATGAAGACCCTCAGGAACAGGCTGGAAGAGCCTTTGGAAGATGGACCGTGGGTTGCATGGAGACCTGAAGATGTTTTGGATATACCAGGACTGTGCAAAAGGGCTACCATGGAGTGCAGTGTTGGCATGGGATGAAAGTTTTCCCTGACTCTGCCCAGCTGGAGGGTGGAATTTGAAAACCTGGAGACTCAGTCTATGGTTATATTGAACTTGAACTGCAGAAGTTTGATGATGGCTGATTGTGATTGAGTTTGCATTGTTTTAGTCTCTCCTTGCTATTCCTTATACAGTTAAAATGTTTACTCTGTGCCTTTACATGTTGAAAGTATTTAACTTGTTTGATTTTACAGGACTCACTATCTTAAGTTGACCAAGACTGTAAGAACCTTTGAAATTGGACTGAGTACAATTTACAATGTGTGATAGTTATAAATCTATTGGGGCCAGGAGCTAAATATATTGGGGCCAGGGCGGAATGTGGTAGTTTGAATATATGTCCCCAATATATTCAGTGGGTTTTTTTTTATTATTTTATAGTTTGCATCTGCAATCACCTTGGCGGTCTTAGGTGTGGTGATGGTTTGAGAGTCCATTGTAAAGATATGCAAATGTGCCTAGCAGGAGTTCCTGAAGTGTGCTGTGTGACCTTTTGGCTGTAGTTTTGCTCTGTGTGCTGTGGTGGCTATTCCTGTGGAGAGCAGGCTGCTTCTCCTGCCTTTATGGAATAAGCTTAAATAAAAATATCCTTTCCTCCATAACTTGCCTGGTCTAGTTCAAGAGAACCTGAAGCTGTCTGTCGTCACTTTGCATCTGGCTAAACGTGGGACCTGGAGATTGGAACCAGGTTCTTAGGCTTAGCAGGCAGGTGCCGTAACTGCTAAGCCATCTGTCCAGCCCTGAGAGATTATTTTTAACAATATTTTAATCTATCCATTCTATATATATGAAATTTCCTTTTCAATGCAATCCAGAACTGACAAAACTTAAACCAGTGAGAGAGAAATAAAAACAAGAAAACAAGTTCATGCTGGAGAGCAGGCTCACTGGTTAAGGCACTTGCTTGCAAAGCCTGATGGCCTGGGTTCGATTCCCCAGTACCCATGTAAAGTCAGATGTACAAAGTGGTGCATGCGTCTGGAGCTTGTATGCAGCAGCAGGAGGCCCTAGAGCAGCCATTCACTCTCATTCTGTCTCTATTCCTTCAAATAAATAAATAAAAATATTTTTTTTTAAAGAGAACAAGTCTGGAGAGATGGCTTAGCAGTTAAAGCATAAGCCTGCAAATCCTAAGGACACTGGTTCAATTCTCTAGGTCCCACGTAAGCCAGGTGCACATGGTGGCACATGCGTCTGGAGTTTGTTTGCAGTGGCTAGAGGCCCTGGTGTGCCCTTTCTCACTCTCTCTTTCCCTGTCTCAAATAAATAAATAAATAAATAAAATCTTTTTAAAAAACAAGAGAACAAGCTTCTTCCTATTTCTATATCTGGGGGGGGGGGTTCCGTGAAGTTTGTGGCACAGCGCGTGGCTCTCACTCTCATCCATCTAGAGTGAGCTATGCTGCTGGTACAAGATGAGCATACTGCTTTGTAAAGTGGGAAGTTCACTAACACTAAGAAACTGCCAATGTTCCAACTTTCTGGGGGAAAAATGGAGATGCAGAAAAAAAAACACCCTCTAATAAACATATTTAGAACAAAAATAAACAGTAGGTTAGGATCTGGGAAGGTAGCTCAGCAGGTTAAAAAAATTATAGGAGGGCTAGAGAGATGGCTTAGCAGTTAAGGTGCTTGCCTACAAAGTCCAAGGAAGGACCCAGGTTTGATTCTCCAGGTGCCGTGTAATCCAGATGCACATGGTAGCATATGCATCTGGAGTTTGTTTGCAGTAGCTAGAGGCACTGGCATGCCTATTCTCACTTCCACTCTCTGTCTAAATCTTTAAAAAATTTATAGGAACATTTTCATTCTTTGCTTTCTCTTCCCTTTCTCTCTTCTGCTTCCCCTTCTACTTCCTTCCCTTTCATCCCCTTCCTCTTCTTCTTTTTTTTTCTTCTTTTCTGATAGGGTCTCATGCATTCCAGGATGGCTTTGAACTCACTCTACAGATGGGGATGACCTTGAACTTCTTATCTGCATCAGGAAGCCTGGTTTGTAAGTGCTGGGGATCAAGCTCAGGACCTCATGCATGCTAGGTCCTCTACTAATTGAGCTGCAGCCTCAGCCCCTCACAGGACATTTTTAACAGCCAAGTGAACAGACGAGGAAAACACCCACCTTTAAGAATTGAGCTCACAATTTTCAAAATTAAATTCTAAACCTAATAACAGAAAGAAAACTTTAAATTTCATTGGCCATGTTATGCATGTTGCCACTTGCTAAAAGCACAAAGTAGAAGGATTGCAATTTCCAAATATTTTCTATAAATGTTTAACTCCGCACTAAGACAGGTAACACCAACATGATCAAACCACTTTACCACTTTATTTCTACTGTGGAAATCTTAGGCTTACAGTAAAATGTTTGCATGCAGCCACGTGCACCTCCATACAATGACTGTTTCACCCTAAAAGTGTCTATATCAAAATTGTTCTTGAACACTTTACACACACACACACACACACACACGCCTCAAGAACAAGAACCTTTGTCTTTCTTTGCCAAACACAAGTATGATTCGTTGCCAAGACAGTGAGGCCTGATTTAGCTTTAGACTGAGGGTTCTGATTTTGGCTTCAACAAAAATAATTGCATGACTGTCCTAAAAGGGAGGGAAAAAAATCTCTCAAGCAAAAGTTGTTAACACATCAATTACATCAAACATTTCTAATGATAGCTTTGCATTTTCTTTGTTCCTCAGGCAAAATCAGTACCTTGAGTTTAGAGATTAGGTTAAAAAAAAAAAAAAGCCTTTCACTGTCCCTGTTTTACACGTTTGTGTTTGTATACACTCCTCTTGTCCCCTAAAGCAACAGGCAGCACAATGACCCTACTGTTCAGCACAGCCTTGACCTCCAAAGGACAATAGATTGTCTTTTCTTTAGTACCCCTGGAGTAATATTAGCTTTAATATGAAAGCTGATTTTTTAAACTCAAAGACAGTAAAAGAGCAAAACAAAAAATGTATACTTCAAGGGTTTCTAAGATTAGATCTTAAAAGAATAGTAAGTACTGAGCCTACCTGCCTTCCTGCAATATTACCCATTTCTGTCTCTCTAAGAATGGAGAGAAAAGTGCTTGTTCTGGAATTTTCCAAAGAAATGATCTTAATCATTACAATGTTAGAATTTTACTCTCTTTTACCGAGATAAACCAAACAACATACAGGACAAGCCCTTCTAAAGAAATCCCAGGAAGGCGTTTAGAAAGAGAATGCTAAGAGTTGTCTTTCTAAGTCAGAAACAAACTTCAGCTCTCCTCAGGAAGCCAGCAGTGTAGATGCCCCATCCCCATTCTAGAACTTTCCAAGGAGCAAATGAACTTCTTTATAAATGTACTAGGAATTTCCCATGTGCCAAGGAGCCATGTCCCACACTCATGCCCATGCACTGATGACCAGTACAACAAGAAAGCCTAGTAAGTAAATTCCATTTGTGGGGAGGCAGTTTGTTTGTCAAAGTACAGATGCCGCCACAAGTTGTTTGCTTCTAGAACCTGAAGGCACTCAACTGGCAGAGTATCTGTTAAACTCAGTCACACGCTCACAAGTCAAGTTGTAGCCACTCAAACTCCTTCCTGACACTGGCAAGGATAAACACAGGGCCAACTAGGGTGGGAAATGGCAAAGCCACAAGGGCAAAGATCATCGGTGACTCAAAATTGATGGACTATTACAAACACACATGTCATCACAGTAAGTTTTTTTTTTTAAAGTCTCTCCATGGAGACAGTCTCATCAGCAATTCTTGGGTACAGGGCTCTCTGGGACACAGGAAATGGCTTTTCTTGGTGGCCTGTAGAAAGGTCATAGGTATCTTCATCTCCTAATGGCAGTAAAATTGTTTTTTTTTTCAACCCATATGCACACTTTCAAAAGCAACCTAGTGATAAAGCAAGTTTCTGGTACTTTCTCTCTTTCTCCCCTCCTTCCCTCTCCCATTGGTTTAGATGATAGCAGAAGGACCATGAAACCATAAACAGTATTTGGCATGACAAAGCCAAAGCCAAGGGTTGAAGGTGGGCAGGTCTGAGGTACAGTTTTTTGCAGTACCTCCCTTCACTGCACATTGTATGTCACTGTACATTGTATGTCTTTGGCTTGTTTTCCACACCCCACTGAAATGGCTCCACTCAAGGGGAAGAGACCCCAACTGTGGAAGTAGTAACTTCCAGGAAGGACAGAAAGAACAGAACATGCTTCTAAAACATCAGAGGCAGGTTTTTTTTGTTTTTTTTTTTTAAGTAAAAGTTAATTTTTTAAAAAAGGTCACATCAACAGTTTGGTGGAACAACTAAGTTTTCAGAAGGGATTTAACAAAAATAACCGCAAAATGAATAATATGGCTAAAAAGGCTAGTGACACCAGAAGCTTTCCTTAGATGACAGACAAAATGACAGCAAATTATCTGTCTTATCAAATGAAATGAGGAGCAAGGGAGCATTTGAACAAAGACCCAGAGACTGAGCAGACATCCATTCACTGACATGTATAAGTACCTCAGACCAAGGAGCCCCTGGTACTCAAAGGAGGCATCCGTCCACTGAGGAGGCTAGGCGGTACATAGCACCCTAGGGCTGGCAGAAAGGAGTCCCTTTAATGGACTGAGGAAGCCAGAAGTTCATAGACTTGTCATTACTGGGGCTTACAGAATCAGGGCTGTTGCACCACAGCTGCCACTGCCAAAATCTGGAAGGAGAAAGACAATCTTGAAGAAGGAAAAGCCATTTGTCTCTCTCCTCTATTTGAAGCCAATGGAAAATCTGAAGTCTGAGCAGCATTTGAACTAACATTTTCACATCTGAAGATGTGACATGAACCATCACTTCAAGTATCCAAAGCCAGCCAGATTCAGTGATTGTGAGCGTGTGTGCGCGCACGTGTGCAAGCACGGTGCTGAGAGCTAGAAGGCATCTAAAAAACAGTTCTGGAGCCCAATAAACTGGATTCAAATTTCACAAGTGCTGTTACCCGAGTTCCTTGGTCAAATTACTGAACTTCTCTGTGCCTTGGTTTTCTTACTGCCTAACTGGGAATTGTACCTATGTAAAAACTGAGCTTATATATGGAAGGGCTTAGACTAGTACCCAGCATACAGTAAGGACTAAGAGTTGGCTAGTATTGTTACAGGCATAAGCTCCCTGGAAGCAGCCGCGAATCTCTTGGATGGCTAACAAGCTATAACTTGGCTGATAATGCTGTTTGTGAAACCAGTAAGTGGCCTCTTTGCTCAGTCAGTCCTCCCACCCTTGGTGACCCTGGCAGAAGTCTAAGGTTGAATGGGGACTGAGACAACTGAAACTCCCTAGCAAGAAGGAGCCCCACCTCTCCCACAATCACCAAGGAATATTCTTGTATTTTTCCAGGGTCTGCTGAGTGGTCAAAAGAGAGCTGAGGGACAGGAGGAGAGCACTCCAGCAGTGACAAGGGAGCCTAGCACCTCCCCTGCAGTTACAAGCCAGCTGCCTTTTGGCTGGAAGTTTATTTAAGTTGTCCTCTGTCCCATTTCTGTGACTCTACAGGGATGCTCTGGGCACTGGGAGTGTATGAATAATTGGAGATGTGTGAGGCCAGGGGTACACTCTGATCAGATCAGCCTGGCACACACCATTCTTTGACCTCACTGTGCTTGAAAGGTCTTGTTGGGCAAAAGCATGGGGAGGAGGGCCAAGGCCTCAGTTATGAAGAAACTGCCCAGCTGCCAGCAAAGCTATCCTCCATCTCCTGAACAACAAGTGCAGAATTCAGGAAGGCACACACATGCATCTCTACCTTCCCTTCTGCCTAACTAACATCATTCCTATAAGCCTTGTAATGAAGTTTAGTCATTGCAATTTAGTTTTAGTCTTTGACACTACAATTTGAAATGTAAAACCTGGAGTGAGAGACAAAGGTTTTTTAGGGACATCTATTAGTTTTTACTGTTTAACATGCAGGATTCAAATAGCATTTCAATTTTCATATTTCTAAACATAGCTTGTTTGGTCACTATCCCTGCTGAAGACTCTCTCCTGATCCCACAACTCCAGTAGCTTGGCATCAGTAAAAAGTCATTATTGAGCCAGGTGTGGTGGCGCACGCCTCTAATCCCAGCACTTGGGAGGCAGAGGTAGAAGGATCACCATGAGTTCGAGGCCACCCTGAGACTACAGAGTGAATTCCAGGTCAGCCTGAGCTAGAGTGAAATCCTACCTCGGAAAAAAAAAGTCATTATCATCACATGGTAAGACTTATATCTTTCGCATCTCCTTGCAGGACAGTCAGTCTTTTGAAAAAGCTATGTCAGTCAAAAAGCATGGTTAATGGAAATATGCAGAGAAGCTTAGAATTTCCTTTCAGCCAGTGATGTCAACTTCCTTAGCCTTTCTAATCTTTAGCTTGTACTTTTGACACAACTACAAGGAGATACATCTCATTTCCTTCACTGATCCCCTAATGCTCTGGTGAAGATGCTAAGTAGTAGTACTGAGGTGGCCACCTACAGAAAAGTTTCAGGAAAAGCAAATAAAGGGTCTGGATGACAAAATGAATGGCTGGTGACATATAACGAAAAGGCTGAAACTAGAAAGTAAAATTCTTTCCAATGAAGGGGAATCCAAAACTTGTTTAATAATATTCTACTAAGTGATGTGTTTATAAAAGAGTGATGAATAATCTGTGTAAGAGAGACTTACAGGCATGAACACTATTTGGAAAATATCCCAATGGACTCAGTGGTCCAACAGAACCAAGTGAGAATCAGGCTGAAGGCATTTTGCAGAGTCTCCATGCCAGGTGAGACAGGCTCCTTAGAATCCAGTAGATTGTCATCTTATCAACATTTAAAAGATGTGACGGTTGTGGTGGTGCACGCACTGGGGAGGCAGAGGTAGGAGGATTGCCATGAGTTCGAAGCCACTCTGCAACTAAATAGTGAATTCCAGGTCAGCCTGAGCTAGAGTGAGACCCTACCTCGAAAGACCAAAAAACAAAAAGACATCACCATTGTTTAGAAGTCATGTCAGCCTCCTACACAGTTTCCCAGAGAAAAGCAATTGAGAGTATTTTCAGGCTTGGGAAGGGAAAGCTTTCATCCTTCCAGAAAAACAATCTACCAGTGAATAAATTTTGAGGGAAACAGAAACTGACATTGGAACATCATTCATACTAGTTGTTACAGGTAAGCTTGATCAACAATCCGAGTAAGTAAGTAAGTAACCAAGTATTGAGAAACAGGACATCTGCACCATCTCCAAGTCCTAGCTCTCAAGTCATCAGTAACCATGGATGGTGTTCGTGTTCAGAAAAGCCTGGAGGGCAACATCTTTCTGGAGTGTTAAGGTTCATGTCACCTGTCACAGACACAATGACAACACTGTGATGTGATGCAGTAAGAAGGGTATTGTGCCCTTTAAAGTTCGTCCAGATGCACAAACTACATCTCCTGATGAGAAACCTCAGAGATTCTAGCTTAGGAGTGGTCTACAAAATAAATGGCCAGTGTCTTCATGAGTGCCAAGGTCATGAAACACAGCGGAATCAACACAGACTAGGGGAGACCATACACCTATGGTAAATGAATGCAATGAAGGAAGGATCTGGAGGTGACAAAAAAACAGAGGAAATACTGGTGGAATTCAAAGTCTTCAGTTGATAATATTGTGCCAATGTCAGTTTCTTGATTGTGATAATTGGATTGTGGTTATGTAAGATGTTAACATGAGGGAAAGCTGGGTGACATTTCAGGAACGAATTGTGCTGTTTTTCAACTTTTTAAAAGTTGGAAATTATTTCAAAATTTAAAAAAAGCTAGAGGCAAGATCAGAAGGAGATTGATTTAGTTTGGTTTGTCTCTGGTGAGCCGGGTGGGGCCACCCTCACTACAAGGCTGCTGTTTGTGTCCCAGCTCTTCAGAATTTCCCCAGTGGATGGACTTCCTAACCTTTAGTGACACGACCTGACACTACACAGCTGAAATTTAAAATGAATGGAGGAAGAATGAAGTTGCAATGACACGGAGAAATTACTGAAATTTTTAAGAATTCTAAATATGTTACACCCACCTTCCAAATCTCACATCAACCCCTCATTCTGTTCTCAGGCATATCAATCCCTCACCCCGTAATAAGCCTTTAGTAACTCGGCTAGTCCCAAACCAGCACTCATGCCGAATTGGGCTACGTAGCAAATGCAGTCCTAATGAACTTGTAGTGAGTGAAGCGTGCAGATGCTTCACCTTACAGGAGCTGGTTCCAGAGGTGATTTGGGGACCAGCATTGAAAACTGCCAGAATTTGCTCTAGATTCCTTTCTAATCCTTTATAGACTAAGCAATATTGCTTGTTTACAAGGATTGCAACTTTCCCTGACTTTCTGACCTTGAGAGTACTCTAAGTTTTAACTTTCCTAAATTGCAGAATATTTACTCTTGCTTGCCTGGATCCATCTGTAGGATGCAAAATTTTTTGGGGGGGGGCGGGGGAGTATGCTGGGGACTAAATCCAGGGTCTTATACTTGCCAGGCATGGTGGCACACACCTTTAATCCCAGCACTTGGAAGGCAGATGCGGGAGGATCACCATGAATTCAAGTCCACCCTGAGACTACATAGTGAATTGCAGGTCAGCCTGGACTAGAATGAAACCCTACGTTGAAGAAAAAAAAAAAAAAAATCACCATTAAAGGGCTAGAGAGATGATGTAGTGGTTAAGGTGCTTGCCTGAAAAGCCAAAGGACCTAAGTTCGATTCCCTGGGACCCATGTAAGCCAGATGCACAAGGTGGCACCATATGTCTGGAATTCATTTGCACTGGCTGGAGGCCCTGGCACATCCATATTCATTCATTCATTCACTCTTTCCCAAATAAATAAATAACTTAAAAAAATTCACATTAAAATGATTCTTGCTCCATCCCTAAAAATCTTTCTCTAAAGGTCAGAAATAGGAAAAAAAAATGTGTACATCTATATACTTGTGCCAGAAAATTACTGGTAATTCCTACCTATCCTCCTTCCCAACAGTGACCACACACAAGAGCAACAACTGTGTTAGTTGTCTACTTCTGCTGTGACCCCTCAGCAGAGTCTCAACTTCTGTGAGTGTGTTGTGCATTTTCTTATCCTGGTAACCTAAAATGTCTGAGAGACTTTTGACTAAGGATTGTTTGAGTTTGGAGTCAATATAAGCTGGACAGTTCAACTCTGTCCTTTTGACAAACCCAGACCAGACAAGCATCTAGGTATCTAGCTGTGCTTTCTGTAACACCCCAAAGTCCCATACCAAGTTCTCAACCAAAATTATGGTGAATAGTTTAGGAACAAATAACGGCATGCACTTTAAGGCACAGGTTTGACTTTTACTGCCAGGCTTATGTCTGCTACCTTATGAGGATGCCCCCAACACAAACTCCAATAAAAACCCTTCTAAGTTCAGGGTCAAAGGATGCTTGAGCTAAATGAATCATCTAGGACTGCTTGGCCTAGCTAACCTGGTGATGCTTTCCCATTGAGAGCAGTCACATGGACTTGCAAAAAGGAAGGATGCTTTGAGATCCCCACCTAACAGAAACTGCTTTGTTTTCAAATATTTCTGGTAACCCCAAGAGTTCCATGTCATTCCAGGACAATCTGTAACATAGGACTGAAGCCTTACTGAATACATATATCAAATATGGTGAAGTATTGAGTAAGAAAAAATAAAGCTGAAGGAAGTGTGAGGGCAAGTGTTTTTTTTTTTTTTTTTGATCATAATCTGATCCTTTCATGATGAAACTCACAGAACAGGATGGAGGATCTAGCCAGATTAAACTATTAAAGCTGTAGTGCTTAATAACTTCTATTTTCTTAAGCGCATCTCCCCTAAACATGGACAACAGCTATCATGGCCAACAGGCATAATTTGTGTGGAAATTCCTATTATAAACATTGTAGTGATGCAGGGGGCATAAAGACAAGAGTCCAGCTTATATAAACTCTTACGGAAAAAAACACACTCTAGGGGAGGTTCAAGCCATAAACACCTGGTTACAACACAAACCATGACATGTACTGAAGATAGAAAGGATTCTTTTGGGCTGGATGTGGTAGCGCATGTCTTTAATCCCAGCATTCGGGAGGCTGAGGTAGGAGTATCACTATAAGTTTGAGGCCACCCTGAGACTACATAGTGAATTCTAGGTCAGCATGGGTTAGCGCAAAAACAAAAACAAAAACAAAATCTTTTGGGAGGGAGTAGGAGAATAGAGCAGTAATACACAGGTATCTTAACTAGGAGGCGATACTTAGCAAGTCTTTATAAACCCGGCAGAGCAGAACTGGCAATATAAATCAAACCCTTGTATTCAGGGTGCATACTATTTATTACTCAACAAGGACAATTCACAGCAATTACTACCCTGATCCAACACATAAGTTCATTTGAGGATCCTAACTATGTAAGCATGAATATTTTTTGGCTGCCTCTTACTAGCACGTTTATGAAAAACAGGTTAAGTTACTGGCTCCAAATTAGTTTTTAATAAAAAAAGCAAACAAAAAAGCATACACTTTTACGATTTTCTTTTTTTTTTAACTTAAAGAATAATCTCCCTGTCAAGAGTATGCATGATTAATGATTTATGTGATATAAGCTTGGGTAGTTGTGTTACTATTATATGACATTCCCTAACAGCTGGTAATTACCCTGGAGATTCTTTTGGAACTGATAGGACCTCTCCCCACCCCTATCCCCTTAAAAAAATCCTTGCATAATTTTTGGAAAATTTCAGACTGCGTGTATCAATGGGCCGTTCAAAACAGAACCATTTTCAAGTCATTCATATGAAATTATGAAGGTATTACCATCATGAGAGAATCAAACAGCTGCTGCCAATGCAGTCATCTCTCAGTATCCGTGGGAGGGGGATGTTCAAGGAACCAACACTCTGAAGAACATCAAAATCCGAGGGTGGGCAAATATAATAAAATGGTGAGTTTGCACACAACTTGGGCTCACCTTCATCTATACAGTTTAAATCATCCATAGATACCTAAGACAATACAAATGCTATGTAAGTAGCTGTCACACATTTGTATCACTACAAATTTCTTTTTCAGAATATTTTTTTACCTGTCACTGGTTGAATCCAGAGACAGAATGTACAGATACTGAAGGCCCATTCTGTACTGTTAGGAACAAAGAAGAAGCTGTCCCCCTATAAACCCATGTTGAGGCTGGACCACACATCAGGGCAGCCAGATCAATCACTGACAATAATTAAAACAGAACAGTGAGAGCCACCATTTACACCTTTCCTTTGAGAGACAATACAGACAAGGTCTGTAACACTTTGGCTATGTAATTATGGCACAGTGGGATACATTGTAGTTCTTAATATGTTCCAGATGGGCAGCACTGAGCTTAACTACTTTGTTATGAAGAAGAGAAAAGTGAGGGAGAAGGAGGTGAGCTGAGTTAACATAGAACCTAGACTGGCTGACTTGCTGGCTGGCCCCTGGTTAGTTTTTATAGTATGCTCCAGTACATACTTCCATTCCATTACTGGCTTTAGGGAACGGTGCTGTTGAGCACCTCAACCCAAGAAACTTCTCTGACAGTTTTAACTGTGGGTAGAAGGCCTACAATATACAATCAAATACAATGTAGTACTCATCACTTCCTCCCACTGACAGCCAGCAGCAGATCTGACCTAAACCTGCAGGAGGTGCAGCTCAGTGGTAGGATGCTTGCGAACATGCACAAAGTCCTATGTTCAATCCACAACATAATAAACAAATAAACCTCAAGGGCTACAATCCAATATTCAGCACCCCAAACATGGCCATGAATGAAAGCAATTACTATCACAGACGGAGACTTTAGGATCTGTAGCAATTAAGCTTGTAATAGTACTATCTGCAATCAGAAATTGGTTTCACAAACTTGTGAGTATTGAAGACTAGGTAAATATGCCCGAACTTCTATAAACCATGGCTTACATAACATCAGGTTCTTTGGTTAGACTCAGCAAGTAAACAGTTTGGGAAATGATTCCAATTTAGCCTAAGGTAATTACCTGTGTCTTAAGGTAAACTGAAGACCCTTAAGTTTCTTTAGGCATCCCACCTACTTGAATTTGCTTTTCTAGAGAATTGTGTAAGAAAAGCAATCAAGATCTACATAGTTAATTCATATTCACTAAGTTGAGTCAACATTCATCTACAGAAGGATTATCCCAAAATTTTCAAGTTACTTGGGTAGCAATTAAATGTCCAGATCATGGCTTTTAAAATCTAATTTGTAAATGCTTGAGCATCATAGTTTTACAAAATTTTCCTTCCTTGTCTCTTCTTCCTTCATTCATTTAAATATAGGCTGCAAGAATATACTAAAGACCCCAAGTAGAAAAAAACAGCATGATACCCACATCCAAGATAGCTGGGCTGCAGGATGCACATGTCCATTTTTTGAGTAGACTGAGGTATAATCTTTGTCCTCCAAGAGGTTACAATCTCCTTGGTCACACAGAACCTGTGCACAGTGACACAGATTAAGTACACACAGAGGGCCAAGGCAATACTTATCCTGAGTTGACAAAAAGGGGAATTTCTGAAGAAATGGAGCCAAACACATGTAGAAGAAAGCAGAGGCTATTTATCTGCAAAAGGAAGAGAGTAAATCATAAAAATAGCAATGTGGGTGGCAGATTGCAGTCAAGGGGTTAGGATTTCAGAGGGTGGAAAAGGAGGCATGGGTTCTAGAGTGGCTAATATAGCTGCATTTATGTCAGAGCAGAGATAATGCAAGGAGTGCATAGCTGGTAGTGGGGAGTCAGGTGAGAGGATGTGGATGTTTGAAATTTATAGGTTTCAAGTTTTGAGCAGAGGTCAGTGTGTTCCATGTGGAATGTAGACTGACTCTGAGAACCCAATGTGTGTGGGGTGTGAAGTATTCACAAAACATACATCTTTTGGGGCAATAAAGGAAAAAGTGCAGGGGAAGTTACCAACGGAACCTACAGAGGATGTGGCTTGTGTAGAGTGGAGGGGGCTATAGCTCAGTGGTAGAGCATTTAACTGCAGAGGATGTGGCTCTGATGAAGAAAGCCATGAAGAAGATGCGCTCTCACAATGCTCCCACCCACTGCACTATCCAGGAACTGGAGGAGGGGGCTTGGTAGACAGAAAAGACTGTCCAAGAGTAAAGATTAAGCTGAGCTACAACAGTGGCTGAAGGAAGTTGAAAGAGTGTCCTAGGCCAGAATGTGGTAGGGACAAATGAACAAGCCATCAAAAGGGGAGCTGATCCATCTCTGTTATCTCCACATTAGAACACTGCATTCACTATACTCAAGGTGGACATCTAATAAGAAGTGAGTATGTTACAACTATGTGAAGCCCCCTTAAATTTAATAATACTTTGTTTTTCACACCCAGTTATTTTCATAATTTTATAATAAAGAATCGAGCACAGAGAAAAGCCAGGGTATCAGATTTCACCAAATTAGAACAGTGGTTAATTCATTTGAGATGACTTTGTCATTGGCCTTTGTGCATTAAACTTTTCAAGTCAATGCATGCCAGCATTAGAACTACTCAGTTTTCAAGGTCATAATTGCTGCATTTGAAATACTAAGAGTCACAGGTTGTCCCTGAACAGTGGGGGCCCTTGTGACTCACCACTCCCAGATCTAAGAGTTACAGTTTCTGCTTCTATTTAGAGCATCATGAATGATAAATAGAAATGTTAATAATCACACCTCGAAACAAAGCAAAGCAGACCCCAGCCTCCTGTAGATCTGAAGCAGCTCACCACTCAATTGTGGCTAGCAAACACATTTAAAAAAAAATTGTTTCTTTGGCAGGAGATTGGTAAGAGGATGAGTGTGTCAGGGCCTCTTGCTGCTGCAAACACATACCTGGCTTTATGTGGGTACTGAGGAAATGAACCTGGGCTGCCAGCAGGTTTTACAGGTAAGTGCCTTTAACCACTGAGGCATCTTCCCAGCCCAGGCATTTTCCCGTCCTCACACACTTTTTTCTTTTTGAGACAAACCCTCAGGCAGCTCAGGATGGCTTAAGATTTACTTGGTAGGTCAAGGAGAAATGTGAACCCCTGATCCTCCACCCTCTATCTCCCCACAAACGCTTTTTCAAATTTAACTTCCTCAAGCCAGGTATGGTGGCTCACACCTGTGATCCCGTAACTTAGGAGGCTGAGTTTGAGGCCAGCATGAGCTACATAGTGAGTAGGAGGAAAGCCTTTCATCTCTAGCCTCTAAGCACACTAATGTGCAAGATACCTGGAAAAAGGGGGACAGCACACAGTATTTTTTTAATGTTTCTTTAAATATTTTATTTTCTTTTTATTTGAGAGAGAAAGAGCAGATAAGAGAGAGAGAAAGAGAGAATATGAATATGGGCAGGCACGCCAGGGTCTCTAGCCCCTGCAAACAAACTCCAGATGCAAGCTCAGCTTTGTGCATCTGACTTATATGAGTACCAGTGAATCGAACCTGGGTCTTTAGACTTTGCAGCCAAGTGCCTTAACCACTAAATCATCTCTCCAGCCCCAACAAGTCCCCCCCGCAGAAGTTATTTTAAGGTCACAGCAGTGAATGCTCATGAAACAATTCTACCAGATCATCACCATTGCTAGTATCATGGTCTCTCACACAGATCAAGCAAAATACATGAAATCAGAAATGAGTAAGGAATCTAGTACAAATATTCTTCTTTCATTAAGTGAAATGTGTTTTAAAAGAAAAAAGAATCATCTTTTGGAGTGGAGATGTAGCTCAGTAGTAGCATACTTGCCTAGTGCATCAGAAGCTCTGGAGTTCTGTCCTGAGCACCAAACACATAAAACAGCAAACAAACTCTTCAAGCTGGGCTTGGTCAAGTGACTTGTTTGAATAAAGCATGAACTAGAGATTATTTTTAAATTAATGAAGTTTTTCTACTTAGAAAGACTTATGACAAGGACCACTATTCTAAGGAGCCCCTGCGGACTTGTTTTAATGAATAAAAATAATGTGCAATTAGGCCAACAATTGTAACTAAGTGCTTTTGACGGCTTGAAAGTAGTTACTCTCAAGCAGTAGTTCAAATAGCATCAAATTTGTATGAAGAATTCTAAGGCATTTAACTTAAATGGTCAACTTTGCAAGTCACTAGGATAATAGGATGAATAAATGTATTAAATAGCACATGTTAGGCATTCCCTAGATTAATAAACAAACAAACAAACAAACAAACAAACAAACAAACAAACAAACAAACAAACCTAAAACTCCCAAAGTAGAAATGTATCCAAACACACACTAAATAAATCCATTAGGATAACTATGTACTCAAAAAAAAATTACTTGCCTCAGGATTCCTTTTAATAGTAGATAATATTTCATTCTTGTGTTTCTTCACAGATCATCAATATCTGTGCAAATAAACTGGGGATACAGAGACCACATGGCCAGGGCACCTGCTGTGAGGAAGACCCATGGGATATGATGAGAAGGGGCTGAAGAGGTCCAGCTCCTTTCAAGCATTCCAACTGTCTCATTAATCCCCCCCGTGGTTTTCAGATGCTGCTCTATCTTTCCATTCAACTCAAGACAACCCACAGGAAGTCAGACTCTCATCTGACTTTCCTTGTCTGGTTTCTCCAGGTAACCAAAGGCCACCCCACTCAGTGGACAGTCACAGTGGCAGAACCAGGGCACCATGACTTACAAGCCACAAGGGCAGAGGGTTCTCCACAGCTCTTTTGTAGATTTATAGATAAAGCAAAACTAGTTTGATCCAAAGAAGACTTCCCAAGAACCCCTCTTGAGGCTGAGGTCATGATTGAAAAAGTTTGGTCCATATGTCTAGCTTATTGGGAAGATCTTAGAATACAGCCAAGTTGAGCGGTCATGTTCCCACAAACACACAGGGAAGATCAGTCTATGGTGCACTGTATAAGCTTATCTTCCACTGGTATATTTCTCTGAGTGTCCTGCTTTCTCAGACCACTCATAGCTCAGATGCCAAGGCTAAATGCCAATGGAATATCCACATGTGACTGAACAATCACCTTTCAGCTGATGGGATAGGAAAGACAGGTAACTCACATCTTGAACTGCAGAGCCCACAAAGAGAAATTCTTTCCTGATTATGCCCAGCATTTTCAGTGACCAGGTTAAAGTAGCTAACTGACAGTTAAGTCACTCCTCCATTTAAGTGAGTGGCCTTTAAGCTAATTCATACCATCTCCAAGTACCTTGGTTTATTTTAAAGTCTGAGGGTTGCCTAGAACTGTGTGTAAGCATTATAATAAAATGTAGTCGGCTCTTTTCTCCTATTTCTTCTTTGGTTCATTAAGAATACAAACAAAACCTAGGCTGGTTTAGCATACTTCCTATGCAAGCAGAGCGCCTGCAACTGCCTGAGTTCCAATCTCTAGATTCCACATCCCACATAAACAGGTGCGTATAGTTATGCATGCCTGTAACCCCAGTCTCGAAAGGGGGAGCAGAGACCAGGGAAATCATTCAGCTAAAGTTCAGCTCCAGCCACACCAGGGAAGCCCCCTCCCCACCTACTCCCTGCCATTACAGGTGAGCCTAAGGGACACTGCAGGGCACTTAACACATGCATATACCACACACCACATTAAAAAAGAAAGAATAAGAACATCCCCTAAATCACCTAAATGTAACAAAAGGATCAGGTCTAAAAGAGTCTTATTAATGGTGTGCAAGTAAATCCTATCTGAACAAAGTGACCAGGCACAAAGCAGTCCCTCCAGATCCCACAGGTGGTTCCAAATGCCCTGCCACTATATTGTCTGTCTTCCAAGAGCCACTTGTTCTGAAATGCCTAAATACAACTCCAAAATTGACAGACTTTACTGACATATTTATTATTCATTCTCTGATGGGGTGGGGGGGTGATTAATACTGAAACATTTTAGCCGACTAGCTTCTAAACAGAAATATAGTTTATTCTGGGTATTCAAATTGCAGTAACATAGCAATCACATTTTAAAATAAACTATCTCCATGTTCTTGCTTCTAAGGAGAGGGTTCAGTGGGATATGAAGAGAGTCTAATCCTAGGCAGCCGTATGGCCAGGCCAATTATAAACCCCATAGATGTTCACACATCACAAAGAGTAAACGGCACCAGAAGCAACCCATCATATTTTACTGCCTACCCAAGTGCCCTGCACTCTTGAGATACACTTGTCAGTCTTTACCATGTTGGTCGCCAGACAACTACACAGAGCTAAAGTGGGTAATATTACAGTAAACACTTCCCTAAAATATTATATATGTTATTGATAAACAACAGAAATTTAAAAGAGATACAAATGTACTTCTGGAACTTTAAATCTTCCTCCCACCAAGACCTCAGAACTTAAAATCTTCATACACCTGGCAGAGAAGGAAAACAAATTCCAAAGAAAGTCTAGATTTACGGCCTAAATATGTCTTCCTCTAGAATATTTAATACACTTAAGCTTGAGTCATTCTATACACTTTGAAAATGCTCTGCCACAATAAATTAAAGTAGTTGCATCTTTCATGGCTGCTCACATAAATATCATTTTGCTTTCAGGAAACCAATTACAGAGCAGTAAATCATTTTTTACATTGCTTTCCAAAAATCTCTAATTTAACTTGCAACATGGACAGTGCATAGAAGCACAAGAAAAATGCAGCTTACATATTCTATCACAGTCTTCTACATTTAATAAGTTAAATTCCTGAAGAAAGCACTACATTTTTAAAATGTAAAATATTTAGGTTATTTCAGTGTATTTACACAGGTATTAGGCTCAATAGATATTTACTGAGCTTCTGCAATATGCAGGTGTCAGGACCTGGGATAGGAATTTGGGGATGTCTGTGATTTCAGGGTGGTGACTGTTGCCACCATGATCAGCTGCTTTATGGGCACGCACTGTCACGGTAGGCGTGGTCCCAAACACCTACAAACTTAAGCACATTATTTCATCCCAGTAACATTTCCAAGAGTTGGAGATAATCATCTCATTTGAAAGGTATGGAAAGCAAGGCTCAGAGCCATAAAGGTCACACAGTTTGGTCTACTACAGGATCTGCTCAAATCCCCCTCCCACACACAGAGTTGACCAGTATACCACACCATTATGTTAACTTTTAGGCTATGCCAAGTTTGTGAAACCAAAGAATAAAACAACACAGTACATGATTAAGTCATAGAGAGAGAATGCAGGCTACAATGGCAACCAAGTGCTTAGGGAAAAAAAAATAGAGCTCAGCTGGGGAGTGTTGGTCAGGGAAAAAGCATGAGAAGGAATTCCATTCAAGTGCAAGAAGGCATGAGAGTGGGAGACAAGGATTGAGCATGTTGGCAGAACCTTCAGAAAACCGATCCAAGGTCCATGCCTCTGTGGAGCAACAACAGACAAGCTTAGGGATCTAGTGGGAATACTGAATAGAACTTCACATTATGGACAATAGGGAGCCACTGTGAGTAACTGTTAGCAGGTAAGCATCTTAACCCAGGTGGCAGTGCAGGGCAATTTGCAGCAAGAAATGCAGGGAAGGAAAAGCTTCAAATGAGGAGATCAAGCAGAAGTCTGCACTGGGTACAGGCATCAGGACTGGAAGAGAATGAGCATCAAGGGTAATTCCAGAAGTGTGAATGGGATGGACAGGGAGGACAAGTCCTAGTTATGTGAGCTCTTGATACTCACCAGGAAGGAGGAAGAGAAATGAGATGGGCATGCACAAAGGCATTGCTCTCTTCCTTGGGTAGAGTTGGCAACCTTACCTGTCAATACTTTCCATTCCTAAATGGGCTGCAGTCAGCCCAGAGAGTTACTGGGTACTCTCAGGTTACATTCCCTGGGTCCCAGAGCTGGTGATTTTTTTTTCTTCCAACCTATCAATTCCCGTTTAAGTTTTGTTTGCTCCCCATCACTCACAAATGACTGAGTGATAACAGAACAGCACAATTCCAAAAACCAATGCTGTTTAGTTTTAGGACGCTTAGTGTTTTCTTCTCTCTCTAACCTCTCCCTCCTACCCTTCACCTCTCATGTTTGAGAATTGTAGTTAACCAACTCTGTCTGTTTTTGTATGGTGGTTGTCTTGTTATTTAATCCAGGGTGGTCCAGTCTGAGAAATATTTTCTGGAAGGGTTTTAACTACTGAATCACAAACAGAGTGTATGGTGGCTATGCACAAACCCTTATGACAATGAAATCAAGACGTTATGTTTGTTAAGCCCAATGAATGTAATTATTAGCTTAAAATCACAGTCTGACACCTGGAAAGATACCATAGGTTCATGGATCAGGCCTGCTAGGCTCACAACATCAGCTGGAATCTAAACCAAGTCTAGCCCCATTTTTCAGTCAATAAGAAGAAGTATGGCCATATTGATGGGGCAGAATCAGAAAATAAGCTTTGAATTTAGCCTTAATGCTTTGCAAAAAACCCAACCACTTGTTAAGATGCATCCTTTATGTACAAAAGCCTGCTATAATGACTGCTCTGTTTCTGGTCTCTAGCTAGATTGCCTTGGCTTGGTGGTGGGAGGGGAGGAGAGGGGAGGGGAGGAAGAGGAGGGCTTAAGCCATTACTATTGTTTTGTGAGCATTTGAAGTAGCTGCCAGGCACATGATACCAACTGTTCCAATTGGTTCAGAGTGACATCA
Organism: Orientallactaga sibirica; assembly: GCA_036365145.1. Lineage (NCBI taxonomy): Eukaryota > Metazoa > Chordata > Mammalia > Rodentia > Dipodidae > Orientallactaga > Orientallactaga sibirica. Next base: position 18,449,601 of record JAEOAD010000031.1, read on the forward strand.
CTTCATTATCCAACTTTGTTTGCATTTCAGCTTCCTCCTTTTTCAGAGACTCCAGACCTCACCGGGGCCAAGTCACTTTAGAAGAAAAAGAGAGAAAGAAGCAAGTCTTGTACAGTCATGAAATGCCAAATGCCCTTTGTGTCCCTTAGCCCAGTTTGTAAGATGGGAACTGGTAAAATAAAGATTTCCACAATGGTGTATTGGTTTCGTCACAGCATGAGAAGGGGACTGGGAGAGGAGCAAAAGGTAGCTGCTCAGCCCTAAGCAAGTCAATGCTGACGGACTTCAATAAAATCCTCAAAGTTTGTTTTCAATTGGGAAAGAAAACTTTAAAAGGGAAACCACATGCAATCCTATGCTGGAGCCTCACTTAAATTATCCATGCTTCTAAAACTCAGCAAACACTTCTAATTTAACCAAACACTATCTTCTTTCCCCAAATAATTAGTCTAATTTATTTCACCTAACTATAACATTTTGGTATTTAGCAATGTTACCACCAGAAAGTTAAGAGTAACCCCTTTCTGATTGGGAAAATAAAGATTTGTTCTGATTTTTTTTCCATCTTCACATAGTGAGTTAGAGAAGTTACAACTCAAATGTGATTTTCTTTTTATGCTCATTACAAAAAAAAAAAAAAAAAAACTTCCTCCTAGGAGAATAACTGCCTAAATAAATGAGTGAATGAATGAATTAAAACAGACTGTAGAAAACTGACTTATTAGAAGACCCATGACTCACTGCTGTGAAATTCTACCAGCTTCCAGTAGCAATAGGTCAAAGTGCACTTTTAGCCTCAATCCTTCTCACTGGGCTCTTGTAAGACAAGAACTCCTCGTATTCTTGAACTTTATTATCCTGCAGGAAATGTAGTGGCATTAACCAAACATGCAAAGCCTAAAAAATGCCTATGACTCCAATTCTGTACTCAAGTGCCCCCTGCCAGAAATAGCAGCAAAGATGAGTGTGCATACTCTGGAGAACTCTGCCTGGGCCTGAGAGGCAGGGCCAGGAATGCACCCCTCACAGGACGACTTTCAAACCCACAGCAGGCAGTACCTCCAGGCAACCTACTCTGAGAAGTATTGGCTGGGTAACTCGGAGGATGGCTCTCAGACTCTACCAAAGACCCTACACAGACAAGGACATTTTCTACCCTTCCAGGGAGCTATTATCACTTTTCTTGTAATCTCACTGATTTGCTCTGCCTCAACTTGCCAAGTCAATTATTATTTATCATTTATAAAGTAGCTCCAATTGGCAACACTCTGCAAATATCTCAGCACTTCATAAACTTTCTGGTGAAATAACCTGTAGAGAAGAAAAGGAGCTGCCCAGAGCTAAAATGTAGAAGCCATCATGAATACCAACGTGTGTGCATGCACGAGCATGTGGACATATGTGTTTCTTCTCACCCTTGGACACTTTATATCTTGGCTTTGTAGGCCCAGGTGTCTACACTTGAAGCTCTCTGCAGATATCAAATCAAGCAAATCTGATCTTCATGGTAGTGAGCTAGAGGTTTAAGGTACAGTTTCACAAATAACTAGTTCCATTCCCATACCAACTGAAGCTAGTACATCTCATCTGTGCAACGTGGTTTCATTATCCATGGAAGAGAAGTCATCCCGAACATAGAAACACTACCAGTCTTTCTCCTACTCCCTATCATACAGATTACAAACCCAAAATTCAGCCAAGCAACAGCTGTAATGACTATGCATTCATGATTATGTGTTATGCACCTGTAATATGGTGGACTTAATATTGACTTGTCTACACTTTCAGGAAGAAGGAATATTTAGGGGGAGGTTGGGGAGATGACTCAGTGGGTAAAGGGCTTTCCATAAAAGCATAAATACCTGAGTTAGAATCCTCAGAACCCATATAAAAGTCTGACATACTAGGAAGTGTTTGTAATCCTCTCCCTTATATGAGAGGTAAAGACAGAAGAATCCTAGAAGTTTGTGAGCTAGCTAGCCTGGCATGCATAGCAGTAAACAACAATGAGAGACCCTGCCTCAAACATGGTGGAAGGTGAGGACCAACACTCAAATTTGTCTCCTGACCTCCACCTGCAGACACATGCTGTGCATGTGAATGTACGTATGTCTACATACACTCTCGAAGGGCAGGGGGAGAGTCAATCAAAATTCAAGACATTTTGAATAAGACTAATGTAAACCTACTTTTTTGAATAATGGCACATCCAGAAGCTATAGATTGTTACTAGAAAAATTTCAGTGCCTGGGATGGGATACCTTCCAGTGAGTTGTTGGCCAGGGAGGTCCCTGTAGCCTCCAAAAAACTAAAGGCTATTGCCAAGGCCCTTGGTTTCCCTTGAGAAACAGATGGTAAGACCTAATTGCTGAAGAAATATCTTGCCTGAGAGGCAATCTCACTGAGAAAGCAAACTGGTGCTGAGCAGAAAACCTTCTCCCTATACACCAGCCAACTGAAAGCTGGAAAAAGCTGCACTGCATGCAGCGATATGGGAGACAGAAATCATCAGCAGTGAAAACAGTGACACTAGAAACCTCAAGTTTGGCCAGACAGGCCAAATGACCAAACGGGTGCAATAGCGGCATGTCTGCTCTTGGGGAAACCAACTGCTCACTAATTAGACTGAAGGCCCTCTCTATGGGAGGGAATACATGCCTGGTATGGAAAAAAACTAATCAAAAGTCTATGGCAGGGGAGGTCATGAGCCTTAGGGGTATAAAGCCTGCTCTTGTCTGGCTAAATGTTTTTATTATTTCCACCAAGCTGCCCTGAAAGCACTACACTTAATGTTCATATTCACATATTCATGCTACTCTCACTCCTGGTTAGAGAAACTTCTCTTTTCAGATGGTGGTGACCACTGTGATGACCCAAAAGACAACATAGTGCTGAGAAGAAGGGACGGAGAAGTGTCCAGCACTGAAACATCTCTGTTACACCCTCCAAGTCTCAGGGTCCATTGTGGAAGAGGGGGCGGAAAGAATGTAAGAGTCAAAAGAAGGATATGACTCCTTACAATGCAACCATCCAGACAGAAATTGGCCTTGATATCCATGACCTCACAGTGCCTAGCAATACCTTCACAAGACCCTCATAAAAGGAGAAAAAGATGATGACATCAAATTAAAAGAGAGACTAATGGAGAGAGGGAGGGGATATGATGGGAGTGGAGTTCTGAAGGGGAATGGGGGAGGGTAGGGAAATATCATGATTTATTGTCTGTTAAGTATAGAAGTTGCCAATTAAAAAAAATTTAAAAAAATATTTCTACTCCAAAACCAAAATAGATCAGAAGCAGATAATTCTTGAAGGCAGGGCTAGAGAGTGATGACAAAGGCAGTAAAACACTAAGATAAAAAAGCACAAGGAATATGGAATTAAAAAAAAAAACTATAAAAAGTCAATAGGGGGCTGGGGAGGAGTTCAGCAGTTAACAATGCTTCCTTGCAACACCTGCAAGCCTGGGTTCAATCCCCTAGCAACCACAAAAAGCCACTCACAGGCCAGACTCATTTTCAGTGGCAAGAGACTGTCCAGAGTAGGTACAGTCACACCACTCGTCTGACCTCCACATGTGCAACATGGTACATGCTCCCATACAAGAATGAATGAATGAATGATGTTAACAGATGGTTTTAGAAGTCATGAACTCACACTGGATACAACACCAGAGCCTCTAGCATCACAAGTCACTCTTTGCACTGAGCTTGAGGGTTGCCATGATGTGGCTTGCCTCGAGTATGATCTACTCATCTATGCATCCTCTAGTTTATCTACTTAACCTTCTTATACCTGACTGCTACCAGGAGATGTTAACATTAGCTGAAAAAGCTCAATGGATGGGCTGGAGAGATGGCTCAGCAGTTAAGGTGCTTGCCTACAAAGCCTAGCAACCTGGGTCCAATTTTCCAGTATCCACGTAAAGCACATGTCTGGAGTTGGCTAGTAGTGGCTGTAGGCCCTTGGCATGCCCATTCTCATTGTCTCTGCTTGGAAATAAAGAAATGAAAATAAAATAAACTCAATGGTAAAAAATGTTTTATTCTAGCTGGTATACACTAAAAAGAGGAAGAAAAGAACACATGAAGTATAGGAATATGTTTATGCCCAGCTAGAGACCAAATCATGTCACAATCCTCTGTGAACTGAGGCTGTGCAACACTTAAAAGGAAAAAAAAAAACAAAAAACTAATAATCAAGTGAAATGCCAAAGGTAGATGTTCCATTTCTCAAAGGTATTCATACCTTTGAGGTCAGCTTATTATAGCTGCAGCAGTGAATTAATTTTAGCAAAATATCATTCATATCATTAAATTAATATTTTGATTTTGATTTTGTATTATATGCAATTAATGTGTAAATTTACTTAATTTATGGTTGTAAAAGATCTAGAAGCATAAGAAACTGATATGTAGTTTCATGTTTGTAGATGTTCAAATCTCTTTCTACCACAGTAATTTATAATGACACTGAGAGTCAGTGAGTCTATCTTTCACCTTTAAAGGGGCCTCAATTATGTCAGATGAAAAACACTGCTTGTTCACCTGCAGTATCATTATCTCATCATGGAGTGAAACGCTTTTCCCAGTAATGACCCAGAGCTCCCAGGGAAAGCTGGATTATGATCATTTTCTTTCATATAAGCAATGTGAAATGTCCTTCAGAAATATTTCCTTTAAAAGTGATTATTTAAATTGTGTTGCTTCAAAAAGATGACTTCCATCAGCATCACTTAAGCTGTAAGTTTCACCCTGTATTCTTGGAATATTCTGGAGTACACATTTGTTTGACAGAAATGAAATTACCCATGTCTATGTATTCTGCAGAACAAGAGATAACAGCTGGAAATACACACACACAAGAGTAGTTCAAGCAATTCCTTAGTTAAATGAGGTTAAAACAAAGCATCAACCTAGGGTGTGGACCTCCAAGAATGAGTGACAATAAACCTCAGGTATGCTCAACCCACACAACATTTAAGGAACTGTATGTATCATTAGGTCAGTGGTTCTCAAAGTGTGGTCTGTAGGGGTTTGTGGAACCTTGCAGAGGACATCTATGAGATAATTTATAATTTTATAATCTTACTAAGATATTATTCATTTTTTAACTCTTACAATTTTATAAGGATATGCAGGAGTCTTGCAGAAACAGTATTATCGATAAACTGAATACATAAGTGGAATGGACCATGAACATCTAGATGTCCCAAACATGAAAGATTTTTCAATGACACAAAATAATGTCACGCTGATCATACACTGGGGAGTGGTATAATGGGGATATAGAATTTTTTTCCTCAAAAAAATATAGCATGTATTAGATATATGACTATTTCTAAATGAAGTCTTTTTAAAAATACTTGCCAACTGAGTGAGTTTTAAATAACAAAAATTTATCAGTCACAGTTCTGGGGTCTGGAAATTCAAGATAAAGGTGCCTATTGATTCTGTGTCTTGTAAGGCTGCCCCATTTTCCTGGTTCACAGATGGCACCCTATCACAATGTCATCACATCATGGAAGGTATCAGGCAGTTCTGAGTCTCTCACAAAAACACTAACCACACTTGTGAGGGATACGTCCTCATGACTTAATCACTTCCTAAAAACCTACCTTGGTGACTAACTTTCAACATAAATACAAACATGCGGACTATGGTAGTGGGATCTGTAATATGTACTGAAGAGGTCTTAAGAGTACCAAGTATGAAAACCGCTGGGTGATTTCATCCTTCTTAAGAGGGCAGCTCTTAACAGAAGAGTCCCACATGCTTCTCCTGGTTGGTCCCCTATACCCAATATACCCATTCTCAACTCCCCTTAGCTCTCTTCCCAGGATGGCAAAAAGGCATCTCAAATGTAAGAATTGCAAGCAGAGTTCTTGCTCCATCTGCCATACCTACCACACATTTTCCAGATAAATCTGTTCCTTCTTCCCTCTCCTTCCAGTTCAGGAATGGGCACCATTACCCCTGGTCATCTGAAGCCAAAATATTTGAATTATCTTTTATCCCTCCATTTCCCCACATACTACATTTTACAAGTCTCTAAATATTCCTCAAACTATCTGCTACCAGTTACTATCAGTGGTTCTTAACAGGGTTCAATTTTCCTACTCTGCCAAGTTCCATCTTTGCTGTTTATCAGGTATCACCTTCCTGCCCTTGTCCCTTCCCTTGACCTTCCCATAGCTGACCAAATCACCCCCAACCCTGAGTCCATATGCCATTCTCTGAGAAGGGCTTCTGTAACTACCCATCCCTCAACCACACACCCATTTAGTACTCCCGCACTTTTAAGTCCTCTTTGTTTACTATCTGTCCTACTGTTCTAGGGTAAAGTGCAGAAGACCTGTCATGTTTCCTGCTAGATCAGGACAGAACAATCTATTTTATTTATTTATTCATTTATTTAAAAGAGGGAGGATATATATATATATATACAGAGAATGGACATGCCAGGACCTCTAGCCACTACAAAGGAACTCCAGATGCATGCATGCCACCTTGTGCCTCTGGCTTTATGTGGGTACGGGGATAGCAAACCTGGGTCCTTTGGCTTTGCAGGTAAGCACCTTAGCCACTAAGCCATCTCTTCTGCCCATGGACAGAACAATCTATGTGCTTAATACTTGCTTAATTAAAAACAAGCTAATGAGGGCTGGAGAGATGGCTTAGCGGTTAAGGCAAGGCGCTTGCCTATGAAGCCTAAGGACACCTGTTCAACTCTCCAGATCCTATGTAAACCAGATGCACAAGGTGATGCAAGCCCAAGGCTGCACATGTGCACTAGGTGGCACATATGTCTCGAGTTTGATTGCAGTGGCTGCAGGCCTTGGCATGGCAATTCTCACTCTGTGTCACATTCTTTATCATTAAAAATAAATAAATAGGACTGGAGAAGATGGCTTAGCAGTTAAGGCATTTGCCTGTGTAGCCAAAAGACCCAGGTTCAATTCCCCAAGACCCACATAAGCCAGTGCACAAGGGGCTGCATGTGTCTGGATTGTGTTTGCAGTGGCAAAAGGTCCTGGCATGTCCATTCTCTCTGTGTCTCTCTTCTCTCTCTCTCTCACTGCTTGCAAATGAATAAATAAAATTTATAAAAATAATAAAAATAAGATAAAAATAAAAAAATTAATACCTGCTTTTAAATTTAAACACCTGGTCATTTATGGCCATGTTGTGCTTGTTGGCTTTTAGGAGCTAAAAGGCCAAATGTGCCTTGCCCCATGACTCAGTTCCCTCTGCCACTTCCCTAAAGAAGCTTGTCATGTTTGTGCCAGCCTCAAGTTCTCCTGGGACCATGTGGGGCAGGAGAGAATAAGTAATGACAATATCCACAGTGAGTAGTAGTTATTCATATTCCATCACTCCAGGGAGTGTCAAGGCGCAAGGTTGTACTAAAACATAGGACTGAAAAAAAAATTTCCCCAACCTCAACTGCAATCCCCAATGCTCACTATGTGTAGCCAGTGCAGGTGAGGACAAGATCATACTACATTTATGAGACCAATGCTGAACAATCTAAAGAAAACAAAGGCAAATCCTAAGTGGGGAGGGCATGAGACTGAGAGGCTCTACAAAAGGCCAGTAGTCATGAAGGCTTCTCTAAGAAGGTGGCATTTAGACTAAAGGTGACTGAGGAGTCAGCCATGGGAAGGAAATTCAGGTAAAAAGCAAAGGTCAGGTGAGCTGCTAGAAAACAGCAGCCAGCATTGGCATGTATATGCTCTTCCTCCCATATTGTATAAACTTTTGAGTGCCTGGCCCTGTATAAAGAAAGGTTTGGGTTCATATAGTAGTATGAGGAATAATGAGCCTGTGAAGGGAAAATACATAACAGAATTAAAATTTCCTGAGGCCTACACTATGTGCTCAGGGCTGAGAAGCTCGTGGAGTTACTGATAGGAATTTCTGGTTGAGTCCCAAGGAGAGCTGGCTGTTGGAGCCTTGGAGAGGCAGACCAACAAGGGAAAAACCTGAGCAACCTTGGACGCTTCTGAGGGAAAAGGTAAGAGGTGAAGCAGGCAGAAGTGAGACTGGAAAGCAGGCGTGGGTGGTGCACAGCATGAATGCACAGTGCAAATAAATGTACAACAGGCCCCCTTCTCCCCTTTGGGGGAAAAGTCATGTTGAGAATGAGAACAGCCCTCTAAGATCAGGTACTGCTAAAGCCTGGATCTGAAATGACTCCCAAATGCCATGTATGAAAGGGTAGCACTACAAGGAGGTGGTAGAAGCTTTACAAATGGTAACTTATGGGGTGAAGAGATAGCTTAGCAGTTACGGGGCTTGCCTGCAAAGCCTAGAGACCCAGGTTTGATTCCTCAGTACTCACATAAGCCAGGTGCACCAGGTGGTGCATGCATCTGGAGTTCTAGCCATTTGCAGTGGCTAGAGGCCCTAGAGAGCCCATTTTCTCTCCCTCTATCTCTCTCTCTCAAAATAAGTAAATCAATCAAAAAAATTTTTTTAACTAATCATAGCTTAGTAGGGCAGGTGTGTTTATGTCACTGGAGTGAATTCCTGAAGAGGCTATGGGACTCCAGCACCCTCCTCACTTTCTCTGGCTTCCTGGCAATGAGCTGAGCATTTCTGTTCCAAACATGTTCTCCTGCCATGATGCACTGTCTTACCACAGGCCCCAAAGCAAAGGGACCAACTAATCATGGACTGAAACCTTTCAGATGGTAAGTTCAAATAAACCCCTTCTCTTTATAGGCTGATTATCTCAGATATTTGTTTTGTTGGCAGAAAGCTAACATAGACATGAACACTGAGAAAGAGAGGGGAAGCTGCAAATATTTTTACCGTTTTTATTAACAATTAGTTGATACCCTATGTGGTAAGTCTAGATCTCAGCTAAGGTAGAGAAGAATATGAACAATGACCAAGAAAGCCTCAAAAAAAAAAAAAATGTAGGAGGGATTAGAAGGGTTCACTGGGACAGGCCTTTTCAGCTTCAAGTTACAGAAAAAGGCCATCCCACCACTGTTAGACCAGAGCTGAAAATGCTTGGAATTTCTGTATCCTAAACACATACAGAGTCACAAAAAATTTTCTCCTCTAGACTATAGGGCCCCTGCTCTATCCACCAAGAGATCTAAAGTACATGGGACATGAGGTCAACTCAGCCTCTCTCTCTCCCTCATCCTCCCACATCCAATCTCTTCCAAAAACATCAAATATTCTCTTCCATAAATAATTGCAATAGGATGCCATAGCTTTCCCCAAACAAACAATAGCTTGATTGTGGCCTGTCTGACATGGGCCCAGCCCAGCACACACAAAGGGCTGCTTTCACAGGCTGGGCCTCTCTCCTCTGGAGAGATGGGTATGTTTCTCCTCTTCCTCTTTTCTTTGCTACCTATTCCATTAAGAAGGGAACAACAGGAAGGGGCTGTTACCACAAGAAAAAGGAATGATTCCCATTAGAGAGAGCAGTCATTGTTCCCCTTATTTTCAGTCACTTTTTGACCTCATCCAGAAAGCTTTCCTTTTACCAGAACAGGGCTAGTTGGCTGCAAAATCCAATTTATGCCATTTTATGCTGGTGATATCTTTTTGAGTTTTTATTAAATTTCAAGCTGATTTTAAACTGTAATAATTAATTTTGGAAATGTTCCTGCAGATACAGAAAGATCACCCCAAGTTTGAGGCTAGCGTGTCTACACAGTTAGTGCCAGGTCAGGCAGGACTGCATATTAAGAACCGGTCTCAAAAAAACTAATAATAAATAGGGCTGGAAAGATGACTTAGCAGTTAAGGCGCTTGCCTGCAAAGCCTAAGGACCCAAGTTTGATTCTCCAGGTCCCACGTAAGCCAGAAGCACAAAGTAGTGCACATGTCTAGAGTTCGTTTGCAGTGACTAGAGGCCCTGGTGTGTGCTCTCTCTCTCTTTCCCCCTCTGTCTCAAATAAAAATAAATTTTAAAAAAGTAATAAATAATAAATAAATATATATTCTGGTTTTACATGTAGGTCTTCAAACCAGTTTCAGAATGAGATAAAATGAGTACATATTTTTTATACTAAAGTATGCTTCCTGGTTTAAAAAGGCAGGCGGTGCTCAAAGGACAAAACTTTCACTTCATAACTTCATAGTGCTTGACAAACATGTTCTTTTGTGTTTCAACAGGGGAACCCATTGGGCCCTCTTTCAGTATCTCAAATTTGATTTCTTCCTGCTGTAGGTATACAAGGAAGTACTCAGCTAAGAATGTTTCTCTCTCACCCCCACTCCCAGTTATAATATTCCAATAAAGAAGTTTAACAGTTGTCTAGCTGTCTTTATATTTCCAACAACTTAGAAGGACCATTCTCAGCCAGAGCCATGTTTATGTTAGATAGGGGTTTCCTTCCCATCATTTTATGATCTTGTCCCCCATCCACTTCCATTTTGCTCTTCTAATTAAAATGAAATGAAGCCTCACATGGCTCAGACACTAATCAGCCCCATGAAAGTCATCTTGTGAGCACATACACTTTCGCTTTTCAAGCCACGTAAACAAGCAATACAAAGCTATAGAGAGCAATGCTATATGGGGCATAAAAGGGGGTATTTGGCTTCACGGTACAGTGCTATTCTGAAGTAATTTATCATTCATTTCATGCCCATAAGACCAACTTAAACTCAAATGCATTTTACAGTTTACTCTTGGCTTCTCAACATCACATGGGCTCAACTAGCAGACACTGGTTGATTCATCATGTGACCTACTTCAATTATCTCACAAAAAAAAGGAGGTGCTTTTGAATTTGTGTGGACTTCAGCACCAAAAGTACAAAACAGTACAAATTGGTATCAGAATCTATTCTGGACCTTCATTCCACTGACCTGAAGCATGCTGTCAAAGCCAGCATCATTTTCTGCTCAGGGGGCCACACTGATGAAAAGGGGTTGATATTTCCTCAGTCCACTTCACCTCAAAAGGCAATTTGTGATACTCGCCCAAATCTACACTTCCCAGGGCCACTCTGTACAGTACATTCAGCAAACTGCCTTCATCCTTGTCTATTTCTCAGTAGTATTTATCCATGAAGGGCTTATTTTATTGCTGTTCAGATTTGGTGAAACAAAAATATCAAAAGACAACTGCCACTAAATAATATGGGGGTGGGAGAGATTGCTCAGTGGTTAAAGTGCTTGCCTGCAAAGCCTAACAATCTGATAGAATATGACATTCACAAATCAAGTTTAAACCAGGTATGGTTGCACATGGAGCACTCAGGAGGAAGAGGCAGGAGGATCAGAAGCTCAAGGTTATTCTCTGCTATAGAGTCAGTTTGAAGCCATCCTGGGCTACATGAGACCCTGTCTTAAAACAGCAACAGCAAAACAAAAACACAGATCAAGTGTGCAAGGATGTAACCAAGTCCCAAGAACACAATGAAGTTTGAAAAGTTTACACAGAATAGTGACAATTTAGGAATAACACAATGGAAACATAGGTAACACCTGAAAGGGTCAGAGAGTTCCTTCAGGATGCTAGGAGAAAGCTGCCATCCACCTCCATGCTTCCACCAGGCTGGACAGCCTGGGCTCCAATGTGCAAGCTGTGTGTGCAGTGGCTTACTAACACTACGGTGGACCAGCCTAAGAAATTATGACCAGCCTTCATTTAGCTCATCCCAAACACCAGGAGGTAGGGCTTGGTCTGGGTTAGCTTGCTACCCTCAGTATAGAGCACTTTGTTGAATTTACACCTGTGGCTGACTTGTGCCTCTCTCAGAAGCTCACCTAGACATCATGGTAGAAGTTTTCATCCCATGGATGGACATAATTGCAGCAACCAGGATGGAGGTGGAACTATGCTGGAGTGATGTCTCCCGCATGTACTTAAAGGGGTTCTTTCCATTCCTACACCTCACAGCCAAGCTCTGAGCAGCACCCCAAGTTGGAAAACAGAACAAACATTGTCTTTAAGTATTCCTCAAAACCCAAATATGTCTCCTCTATGGCTAGATCCAAAAACTTTTGCAACTGTCTGCAAAGGATTTATAATCCGGTGTCTACTCAGTAGCTTTATAAAAACACAGAAAGAAAAGGGGGGGGGCAGTTAAAGGGCCTGCTAATTTACCATAGGGGTGGTTTGTGCTTCTTGGCCAGCAGTTCCCGTAAGGCTCCCAATACCAAGGACCCTGGCAGCAGGCAAGTCTTTGGGCTGGCAACATTTGGGAGGCAAGAGAGCTCACACTGCCTTCATGGCTCCTCTCTCAGATGCAGCCTAGCAGAATCAAACCCTTCCAGACTGGTGAGATCCAGTGGAGTCCAGTGTGGGTTGCTTTGGGAAAGGAGTGTCTAACCTTCCAATGTAAGGTCCTGAGCTATACAATACCTCTCATATTGCTGGATGGGTTAACAATTTCTTCTGCCAACCCAAGGCTGATTCTGCCTCCAGTCCATGAACAGGACAGTCAAGGTCACTGGAAAGAAACACCAAAAGTCTTGAGGCAGAGCCCTAGAAGATCTACCCTCTTCAGATGTCACTTTTCTACATCAAAACAACAACAACCATCACAGCCACCTTGAAGGACTGCACAATCAAGACAGGTGAGTATTTTGCCTCTCTTTTTAGCTTTTAATAGGAACCATCCTAAAATACTAACCCTAGCATGGCTTTATGATTGTAAGTACCTCTAGGGTCATATTCATTTGTATAGTTCTAGTACCAAAAAAACATAATGGGCTACCATGACTTCCTGATGGATGTGTATTAGATTTATCTTCACTTTTAAGTTCCTGTGTGTTGTTGGTGACACAGTGCTCAACTCTCAATATGGAATGTCCACCAAAAGCCCATGAATTAGAGGTGTGACTCCTCAGGTTGTTTCTGCTGGAGATGGTACAAACTTTGAGAGGTGGGACTTAACAGGAGGCCTTTCAGTTCCTGGAGATGTTCCCTTGAAAGAACCGTGGGACCCCAGTGTCTTTCTTTCTCTGCTCCCACAAACAGTCCTTCCACCATGAAGCTGCCTTGTCACAAGACCAAAAGCACTGGGGCCCTGTGACCACAGACTGAAACTTCTGAAACTGTAAGCCAAAACAAACCATCCCTCTACAAGTTGGTTATTTCAGCCTATTCTGTAACAGTAACAGAAAGCTCACTGGCACTCGGTAATAGCAGGAGGCTGAGGAATCATATTGCATCCAGTTCTTTCAATGAGAAATGACTGAATGGCCAATATTAATAGAAGTTTTCAATAAAAAAATAAAGACAGAGCTGAAATAATTATTCACAAATTATCTCAAACCTGGAAACATTTTTGAGGGAGATAAAAATACTGAATTTGAAAACCAAAAATCTTTAAGTTTCAAATTAATTTTAAATGAGTATTTTTTTCCCTTTGGTTTTTGAGGTAAGGTTTTACTCTAGCCCAGGCTGGCATGGAATTCACTATGTAGTCTCAGGGTGGCCTTGAACTCATGGCAATCCTACCTTTGCCTCCCAAGTGCTGGGATTAAAGGTGTGCGCCACCATGCCCAGCTAGGTTTCAAATTGTTGAATGCTTTCATTTTTTGGGGTGCAAAAATAGTATCTTCATACATTAAAAAAAAAAAAAAAACTGAGATGCCTGGCATTGCCAAATGTCATGTGACCTCCATTGTTCTAAGCTCCTCTTGGGGAGTATCCTAACACCATTCTCCCCAGGCCAGGCTGCCCTGAGCTCCTTTCCTAAGCACCACAGACTATGCTATCACAGTCTCATTACCACAAAAAATGGTCCCTCCGCCTTTAAGAACCAATATGTATTGGAATGTTCTTAGAAGTTTTTCCAATGACATGAGAGCCTCTGAATCAGAATCAAATTCACAAACATGACTTTGTCAGGGACATTACTATTACCACACAGCTATTATTTTCCCCAAATTCACCCCGTGTAAACATAGAGAAAATTTTACTGATCAAAAGAAGGTGAATTGCCTTCATACTGGTAGGGAAACAGAGTCACAAGTCTTTCTCACAAGTCGAAACCCCATCTGGTAGTACAGTTGATGCTCATAGTACCTATTCTACCTCAAAGAAAGCACTTACAGCTAATAGCCATGTTGGACATCTAAACTCAATTTTAACAAGCTTGATGTAACCTGAATGCTTCAGAAATCACAAAACAGTGCAATTGCCACACACAGCTACACAATAAGTCTCTAAAGCTACCCAGACTTATTACATGGTTACTATCAACATACACAGGAAAGTCTCCAGAGACAAAGAGTCTGTCACAAGCATACATGATCTGGTTCATCTTTGAATATATTCAGGATGCAGCCTGTGCTCAGCAACCTACTTAGAGGAATTTAGGCTGTATTATTAATATGTTTTCAACTGTTAAAAATGTGACATTTATCTCCTGGTTGTTCCAATTTATAAAAATCTCACTATGTTTTGAGTAACAAAGCATTTTATGGAATTAACTGTGTTGCAGCCACAGGGCCATGAACTGAGGAGAACCTCAGTAGCTCTGTCTTTAATGCTTAGAGATCATAACCCACTAGGCAGTAGACACTTGCTAGTTTGCATGAGAGTAACAATCACATCAAGTCAGGATCAGGTGGGCTCTGAAATCTTGTGGAACAGTTCTCCCTTATTCACTGTTTGCTCTCCATGGTCTCAGCCACCTATGAGCAATCATGACATGAATATAGTACATGGAAAAATCCCATAAATAAACAATTCCTATATTTTAAATTACTTGCCATTCAGAGTAATATGATAAAATCCTGCTGCTTGGCACTGTAAAGATTGGTACAGTGGGCCCCATCCACTAGCAACTCAGTAGCAATTGAAGTGGGGTGGCAGTACCGATGTTCAAAACACACTTATTTTACTTATGGGCCCCAAATATAAGAGGAGTGATGCTAGCACTTTTATTACACATATTGTGATACCTGTCATATTGTTACTGTTGTTAAGCTCTTAGGCCTAACTTATAAACTAAATTTCATCACAGATATGTCTGACAAATGTACAAGGACTTGGTGCTCTCTGCAGTTTCAGGAATCTACTATAGGTCTTAGAATGTATTTCCCTCAGATAAAGGGGGACTGGCATTTTTCAATGCCTAACCCCAATGCTGGCATACACATGTACCTTTGCTGGCCTTTTTACTACTGCCTGAGAATGGACATTTCTGGACACTGCTGCTCCTGCTTTCAACACATGTCTGCAAGAAGGACTTGGAAAAATAGATATCCCTGGGCATTAAGTTTCCTTTTCAAAATGCAGAAAACACTCTGAGAAAATTTTCATATGAGTCCTGGTCACACCTATTAGAAGGTGTTTATTTAATATTTGTTCCTATAAATGCCAATTATAGAGAGGCACTTCTACCATTCAGCTAGAATTTGAAATCTTTTTATAAAGCCCCTATGAAGAAATGGCTGAAGGGGAAGGAAGACACTTCACATCCAAGCACACCAACAGGAGAGGCAGAAGACAGAGCCTAGTGAATGGACCAGAAGCCAATCTCCCTGGCCAGGTTGGACATCACAGAGAACTAAGTGCACCCTGAGCAAGCTTGGCACATGAACATGGTTTATAGCTAAATTCCTACTTTAGAGATTTCTGCAAAGATGCTCCAAGCCATGCCCTCTACCATACTTTGCCCTATCCATCTCTTCTACTTGGCTGTTCTTGAATTATATCCTTTGTGTTCAACCAGCAATAGTAAGCTAACTGTTTGCTGCAGTTTGGGGGCCATCCTAGCAGATAATCAAAACTGGTAAGGGGAAGTGGCTAGAAACCTGAGATTTTGGAGGCGAGTCCAACAGAATTGCAGGTTTCTGGATTCTTGCAATGTGAAGGCAGTCCTGTAGCCCTTACACAGACTCCGAGTGGTTAGAATTAGAACTGAGTCAGATTGCAGGTAACCTCTTGGTGCTTGCAGGTTGGTGAACTGGCTGCTAGGAGGAAAAGAAACCCCACACACTTGATGTCAGAAGTATTATGAGTAAAAGTAGTTCAAGGTGCTTTATGTCTTTATGTGAGTTTATAAAACAAGTAATTTATGACACTGACTTATCAGAGCTACTTTAGAATTTTAATTTGGAGCTTAAGGACCAAGATTAAAGATTTGATTAGTTCAACAAGGCAAGCAAAAAAAAAAAAAAAAAAAAAAAAAGCTTCCTTTTGGCTCTGAGAATTATGCCAGGTTGTTACCCAAAGAGCAAGCTAAGTAGCATGGGAGGCTACACTTCAGGGTTCTGGAGAAGACCATGGGCAGACAGTATGCTCTTGGGTAGTTTGAGCCTTGAACAGGAAGATAAGCAAACATACTAGCACTTTCTGGAAGGGATTATACACAATAAAATGATATACCATATTGAAGTCTAGACTTGTAGCTCTGCCCAAACACCGAGGCACATGGGTCCACAGCTCAGAAAAAGCAATCCGAGAGAAGCAACAGCTCTGCCAACAATGAAAACATTCTACTCATGGTGAACAGCAGCTTTTGGAAGCAGGAGAAGACTGAAACCCATTAGAAGTCTTTCTTTAAAAAATATTTTTATTTATTTATTCATTTACAAGCAGAGAGAGAGGAAGAGAGGAGAAAGAGTGGGTGTGACAGGGCCTCTTCTACTGCAAAGGAATTCCAGATGCATGCACCACTTTGTGCATGACTTTTTGGAAATCTAAACTGGGCTGTCAGGCTTTGCAAACAAGCACTTTTAACCACTGAACCATCTCCCCAGCCCAGAAGTCTTTTTAAAACTTCTTGTTTTGCCAAATCTAGTGAGTTTTTTTTTTTTTTTTTTTTTGAGAAAAGGTCTCACTTTGGAACTCATTGTGCAGTCTAGGCTGGCCTCAAGCTCATAGAAATCCTCCTGTTTCAGCCTCCCTAGTGCTAGGACTATAGTAGTATGCCACACCACCTGGTTCTGTGCCAGCATAAAATTTAAACAGGAATATCTTCAAATTAAATTTTACCTGCACGTTTTCAATATTCTCTTCTATTGTAATATTAATATATCAATATTGGCTCCCCTAAATTGAAAGCTTAATATAAAAATACTCTGCCAAATACTTCTGAATGTATCAATAATTCTAAACAAGTATTTATCTGTGAGACCCTGCCGTTTCTTTTAATGTTTTTTTTTTTGCAATGCACTGTATCTTTTGATAGATGGATTAGCAAATATCACTTAAAAAACATTTTTTTAGAGAGAGAGAATTGGTGCACCAGGGCCTCAGCCACTTCAACTGAACTCCAAACACTTGCAACACCTAGTGGGCATGTGCGACCCGGAGCTTGCCTTACCTTTGTGCCTCTGGCTTATGTGGGATCTGGAGAGTTGAACATGGGTCCTTAGGCTTCTCAAGGAAGCGTTTTAACTGCTAAGCCATCTCTCTAGCCCAAAATATCTTTTGAGTGGCTACTATTGGGTATCCCTCTCCTTCCTAATTCACAATCACAAATTCAGGGGTAATGTGTGCACCCAACCACACACACACGTTTCTTGCTCTAGAATGCTGAACAACAAGCAAACCACCGTCCCTTTAAGAATTGTGTTTATTTCGTCCCCTCTACTTAGGCCTTGTTTCCTTATTGTAGTCCTAAGTCAGCTTTAGGTGACACTCTTCACATAGAGATTGACCTGATATAAACAGTAATGCCCCAACAGACATTTATGGCATTCTACAGTTACAGAGAAGCAAGATGCTTGGCTCCTCTGTATAATAGTATAATAAATGCATGTATCAGGTTGTTCATTTCCTTACTGTACTTACATTCCATCCAATGATTAAACATGTGCACTGCTTGGTTAGTCCACCACTGTGGAGTATAAACACATTCCTGGGATTCATACATTTTTAATTACTTTCAAGTTACTGAATCCAGCTTTAAAAAAAACAGCAGGAAACCACTTTTTCATTGTATTTCAAGTCAGCAGCAATTAAAAAATCATTAGCTCAGTGTCAAGCTCAAAATCAAACAAACAATTACCAACAGAACATTACATATTACATTTACTTTTCATTTTCATTAGCACAACTCCTACCTAGGAAAACACAAGGAGTCATGTGGAGGAAAGGTATGATAAAGAAACTCAAATTTCCTTAAGGAATCTAAAGAAGATGATGTCAATAAAAACATTTAGCCATTAACTGTATTTCTCATTTTCACTTCATATCCAAGTGAGTGGTTATGGTAATGCCCCATGTCTCATGGACAGTCTTCAAGGGTCACGACCATCAAACACCTGGCACCTGACGTCTACATAAAAGCATTAACAAGGACTGGAGAGATGACTTAGCAGTTAAGGTGCTCGCCTGCAAAGTCGAAAGACCCAGGCTTGATCCCTGAGCTCCCATGTAAAGCCAGATGCACAGGGTGGCACATGCATCTGGTGTTGATTCGAAGTAGCTAGAGGCCCTGGCATGCCCATTCTCTATCTGCATCTCTCTTTCTCAAATGAATAAATGAATAAATAAATAAAATACTTTTAAAAATGCACTAGCATTTACTAAGAGAGATGGCAGCCTAAAATCAGAATCCGTGATACAAGGATACAGAAAGAACATAAAACTCCATAAAATACAAATATGCACAGCTCTCCGAAGCTATTTACTTTAAGGAACATCAGTGCTCTGTACACCAACAGATTCTCAGGCTCCAAGCTCATATTAGTGCCTTGGGTTACCAAGAAAATGATGCATTAGTAACCACAGCCCAAGTTCTGTCAGTAAATAACAATTAAGGAGAAACACTTAAATATTTTACACTCTGAGAAGTAAGCTTCAATAACTTGGAAAATCAACTAAAGCAAAAGAAAAAAAGGAGTGCTGTAACAGCACTAAACAAAATGCATAAGTAGATGTTTGCATGTACCTACACACTGTGACAGGCTGAGGCAGGCTTTTTTTTTTTTTTTTTTTTTTTTTTTTTTTTTTTTTTTTTTTTTTTTGAGGTAGCATTTTACTGTAGCCCAGGCTGACCTGGAACTTTAGTCTCAGGGTGGCCTTGAACTCACGGCCATCCTCCTACCTCTGCCTCCTAAATGCTGGGATTAAAGGCATGCACCACCATGTCCCTCTTGATGCAGGCTTTAAATGAGTTCACATCCAAGCAACCTTGGTCCTCCATGGGAACAAGTGTAAACAATATATGTAACTTATTCCACTAAATTGTTGTTGTCTCTGAAACTTGACGGTTTTTGAGTCCCTTGATCTCAGACTGAACCAAAGCAAATCAAAACCTAAGTCTTTTGCAAGTCCTGAAGTCCACAGTCCTGCTTAAGATCCCTGTTTCTATTTGCTAGCAATCTTGAAGAAACAGCCTATGGCTGTCTTGCCTCTGTTGACAACTTAATCACTGGGCAATACAGTTCCAGCTCCTGCTGAGAAATGGTTCGGTCTCCCACTCAAACAACCTGGCCAGCTCTTTGCATACCCTCTCCTCATTTAGAATAATTGGTTTGCTACCCTTCCATGGCAGCTCTCTCTCAAAAGATATCCAATAGCCAAAGGAATCTTAGGCAAAAAGAGCAAAAGTGTAGGCATCACCCAACTTCAAAGTAAGTACACTACAGAGGTGAAGGCAGGAGGATCAGGAGTTCAAGGCCAGCCTCAGCTACATAATGAGTTCAAGGCTAGCCTAGACTACATAAAAATAAAATAGAAAATAAAAAATTATTAGGTATATTACAATGTTATAGTAAAAGAGCATAGAACTGATCAAAACAGATTCTACCTAAACCAGGGCCAGAAAAGAAAGAAGTAAATCTACACATTTCCAAACAATTGATTTTTAACAAAGGTACCAAGAACACATATGGAGAGAAGAATTTATTCAAAGAAGAATGCTTGGGAAAATTGGATATCCACATACATAATAATGAAATTTGACTCTTATTTCTCACCATATACAAAAACAAATTTAAGTTCAAAATGGGTTTAAACACCTCAATGTTTAAGGCATGAAACTAGCAGAAGCAGCATAGAGGAACTATTCCATGACCTCGGTCTGGGCAAAGAGCTTTTATTAAGACCTTATTTCCTACTTCCACTCCTTTCTGACTTTCTCTGGCCTCATGTCTAGAAGCTGTCCAAGGGTCTCCTCAGGGGTGCTATTAGCTGTAAGACTAGAGCCAAGACTAGTAGAATCACCAGCCACAAGATGACTTTATTCCAACGGGAGGGTGCAACCAGACCATCATGGCACCCCAGAGTTACCACTCTACTCCTAAATCACTTGAGATAGCAGTAGCATATTGGCCATTATCAAAGAAGAGCGACTAGCCAATCAAGACTTGAGACTAGCTATGCACAGCTTCATATCCTCTTCCATTTTCTCTCAGTCAGTTCCCGAAATGGCTAACCATGACTCCCCTTGTCTTTTCACAGTAAGAAAACCCAACCTGTGTGGACCCCACCTAAGAATAACTCAGATGTGGCATTCATGACTCGAAGGAAGGGTCACACTATGGAATGGGATATAGGACCTCACGTAGGAGAAAAACCATGGCCCCAAGCCAAAGGATTGGTGTGCAGTATCCACATTCTTGCTAGAACAGTGTCTCAGCTCACTAGCAAGTGTGTTGCTACAACAAAGCATGGCAGCAGGTGAATGGGGCCTAGTCCATCACCATCTACATATTCCGTATCTGTGACAGCCAGGGAGCTCACGGACAGCTGTGTCACTTAAAATCCAGAGTGAACACCCAGGCAATTCCTCCTACTTTTATTTGCAGTTTGCCTTGCAGGCAGAAATTATGAAGCTCCTTGATTAAATGACTTTAAAACAGAATTATACACCATTTATATAGTTATAATGCCTTAGAGAGTCACCCCGAAAAATGCAGATTAAGGACACAAACCCGGCTTTTATGGCTTGGGGACATCATTGCATGGGGGTCGCAAAGATGTCCAGGGGTCTGTAGTTTGCTTTAAGTAAGTTTGTAGTTTGTTATTTATCTATCCATGCTCACGATAGTCACCAAGGAGAGGCCTCTTTCTGGCCTCAACATTCTCTCTAGAGAATGAGGCCTGCTGTTGGGCTCATACACGTAGCTGGAACCAGGAGGCCCTTGTCTCTGGGTGTTTGTTTTGACAGAGGATCACTTGTGCTCAAGACAATGCCTGCCCTCTTTGCTTCTCCCCTGGTAGGAAGCAATGGCAGAGAGAGGACCAGATTGCAATTCATGTTTTGGTGACCACAAAAATGGGACATCAAGTGCCACAAATAAAGAAATGTCTACTGCAGGGTGGGGAATAGGCCAAGATATAGGAGATCACACATTCCGATCTGGACAGGCCTCCAGAAGTCACCCTGCCACAGGTACTCCATCTTTATGGGCTCTCAGAGTCAGGCAGGAAGACCTCACCTCTTGTTCTCCTACTTGCCACAGGGACAGAAAATAACCGATGACCCCAGAGATGACAAGGGATCTTCTTTTCTCAGTTCACCATTCCTACTAGTTCACCCAAAACACACACATGATTTAATGCACATATGTGCTTAGTATTTGAACTTATTGACAGTTGCACAGGGGGAACAATATCTAATCAGGATTGCCAAAAACCAAGCAATTTCCTTTAAAATAAATCTAGGGCTAGATAACTGTGAGTGAATGAAATGTATTACCCGACTGCTGGTGAAATGCAAGCCCTCTCCTCCCCCTCTGGGCCTCATTCATAAAAAGCCCCAGCAGCTGCAGGAACTGGGACTGGATCTGTGTCTGTATTTTCCAAGACAGAACGAAAACAACTGAAACAAAGAGAAGTGCTCAGACGCCAGTGTGGCACCAGCTTCCTCTGGAGAGTTTGTAGGGCCTTCTGCAATATGCCCTCCCTGCCCTGTCCTTGGTTTGAGTAAGGAGCCCACTGCCCTGGAGAAGTGTCCATGGTGGTTCTGTCTCTGATGCCCAGTGTGTTATTATAAGATTTCCTATCTATCTGCTGATTCACACTGCCTATCTTTCCTGCCCCTATAATTTTACTTTTTAAAAATTGAGGGCTAGAGAAATGGCTTAGTGGTTAAGATTGTTGCCTCAAAGCCAAAGGACCTACGTTAGATTCCCCAGAACCCATTTAAGCCAGATGCACAAAGTGGCACATGTGTCTGGAGTTCATTTGCAGTGGCTGAAGGCCCTGGTGTGCCCATTCTCTCTCTCTCTCTCTTCCCCTCTCTCTCTCAAATAAAAATAAATAAAACTTTTTTTTAATGGAAAAGGTTCTTTTTGGTTGGTAAAAGGGGGCTTCCAGCTTCTAACAAATTGCCAAAATGGGTTGCAGGTGACATCATATTTCAAAAAATATATAAATATTTAAAAATTGTTCAGTTTTATATGAAAAGTGCCACACCCAAACTTTATGCAGACTGCTAGAAATCTCAGGAGATAAATAATTTCAATTCTTAATTTTCTCCCAATCTATCAACAAAGCAACAACCACTGTGTTCCACCTAGACAAAAGTTCTCCCTATCAGTTCCTGTGTCCATGGCTGGCACTATTTACCTTCTTCAGGCCCCAAGGAGGTTGGCAACAAGCTCTGGAAAGCACCGAGTCCTTGGGAGGGTCAGGAATCCCCACGGTCAGTCAAAATGTTTGTTTATTTATTTGCAAATGGGGGGGAGAGAGACTATGAATGGGTGCACTGTGTGGCCTCTAGCTGCTGCAATGGAACTCCAGAAGCATGTGATACTTTGTACATCTGGCTTTACGTGGGTGCTGGGAAATCGAATCTGGGTCGTTAAGCTTTGCAGGCAAGTGCCTTAACTGCTAAGCCATCTCTCCAGCCCAAGATTATCAAACTTTTAAGCCTAGCTTCCTTCATCAAAACAGCTGAACACCAGGAATGGTTTTAGTGGAAGAATGACATAGGAACAGAATGCAGGGCAGCAGTGAGAAATAAAACTATTTTTGTCCTAATACTAGAACAGGCTTCTGATGTATGAAGATGTAAACTCTCCAGAGACAAGATGACCACAGCTATTAGCTCTCTCCTTTTAACTTATGTGAAACACACATGGAGATTTCGATTTAAGCAGTTGAATTTTTAACACCTCCTACTCATCCTGTCCAGCAATGCTGAGGACCAGAGGTACACGTTCACAGAGCATGGGGGTGTTGGCTTGAGTGTCCTCTTTGGGTGAGTAAAAATTCATCTCTACCACATTCTCCCACCCTCCACCCCATCACCCCCCCATCTTCCTAGGATAGCCAAAGCAACAAGAAAATCATTTGAGATACCAAATGAATCCTATGAAATACATTCATGTGATTAAATTACAATAATTCTATAACCTCTTCAAAGGCAAAAATGTCAAGATAACAAACTGAGAGAAAAATAAACAAGCCTTACAGAGATTGAGCCAGCTTTATAAAGAATGTAGCTCCGAATCGACAGCAGCTTGGATTTCATTGTTGTTAAATTTGTCTCAGACCTGCTGGCCATCCTGTTCTCTAAGAGCGTTTATGAAGAGGGCTTTTGGTCTGTGATTCTTGTGGATTTTGTTTAACTGTAAACAAACATTTTAGGTAAGTAAAAGGTACATATGATCATGTTCTTGAATTATGAACAGACTTCTTGGATTTTAATACACAAATAGCTTGACCCCATTCCTAACCATCTCCAGTTGACCATCAACACATTTATTCAATCCTAAAATGCAGCCACTTGTAAATATGGAAATGTCTCTTAAAAGCAATAAATTCCACCCAGTGACACAAAGAATCTACTCACTTTTGGCCCTCCATGAGTGGATACTATTGGGTTAACTAACTAATCTCTCTGGAACTCAGATTATTCATTTATAAAATGAGTATACAACAGAATCCATCCTCACAAGATAGCAGTAGAGCTGGTACATTGGAAGCAAACAATAAATGTTACTGTTATCAATAGAACTTGACTTTCCAGCACACAGAGATCCAAATCCCCCACATTTTATCCCTTATTCCAGACAACCTCATCTTCCTGCTCCCAGGCCATTGCATGGTCCAATTTGCACTGCTGGGCTCTGGAGTATTCTTCAAACCCTCTGCCATCATCACTGGCCAGACTTACTTCTGTTTAGCACAAGAACTACACCCTACTCCCAGAGGTTTTACTTGCTTTAAGCCTGCTCTAAACATAGGAGCTAGCTGGTCCCGTGAACATACAACACAGCTCCAGACTGGCCACCTCCCCTCAGGTCAAGGCAAATCCTTTCCAGCCTGACAGCAAGGGTCAGCTTCACCTGACCCCTACTGCGCTGGACACATGCCTGCCCAGAAGGCCCTTCGTCCCTTCACTTTAAGTCTCTGCCTACATGTCTCTTTGCTGGATATTCTAAACATCACACACCCTCACCTCCTACCACTCTCTGCATAAGGCCCTCCTCAGTTCCCCTCCTTACTTCAACAAGAAGCTGTCTACTATGTCCCAGCACTGAAAACAACTCCTGGCACAGACAGGTGCTTAACAAATATTTGTGGAGTGCATAAGTGACCCTGTCACGAGATCTTTCCATTTCATGCTCTTCCCCACATCTGCTCTGCCTGACTCATTACCTCAGAGCAAATGTCCCCTCCTTAGAAAGGCCTCCAGGAACCCAACCTGAGGTCCCTGACTGTGCTGGCTGCTCCATCTTTTTTGTAAATTCATAGCACTTATCTTTTTACTTGTCTGTTGTCTGTCTCTACCACTAGAATATTTTCATCTAAGTACATACTTGTCCTTCTCCATATCCCCAGTGGCTGTGTGTCAGTACAAGGGAACTCTCAGTCTATAGCTATTGGGTGGTTTTTCCTACACTGTCTATCTTCTAAAAACTAAGAACACAGATGTGGAAGACGGGCTGGAAGGGGCTATCTTCCTCAAGTGGCAGGCACCCTTCAAGTTCCCAATACTGGGAGTTGATCCCAGGGCTTTATGAATGCTAGGCCAGTGCTCTAACATTGAGTTGACCCAAGTAGCCATCCTGGGCACCTGAACATATGTCACCTACTTTTGAGGTCTGGGTTATACCCGATGGAAGAGTTCAGAAGCCAGAGATGGCTTGTGCTCAAAGGAAAAATGAGAATGCTAAATAAGTTACTAAGTAACAACCCAACACCTGTCACAACAGAGGAACAACTCCATCTTGGGCCAACTGTGCCCTCTCAGTGCTGACTGTCCAAACACTGAGGCAATGGGTTTACTTTCCCCCTGAGTGGGCTTTAGAGCACTTTTCACAGCTGCCCAGGAGAGATAGCTCTAAAATGAGCTCCAACTGTAGCCTGGGGACCAACAGAAGCTTTGTTGCATCTCCTATGCAATAGACAGTTTAGACAACTTCCTTAAAAAGGAAACACACATGACAAGGCCACTAAAAAGACAGGAGCAATGATTAGTCGTGCAGCTGTCTTTCAGGGGGAAGCCAAGGACCACAAATGTGACTGTGATACACACAGAACTATGCCACCCACACAGGGAGAAGAGCTATTTAGATGTGGGGGACTGACGGCACAAACTGAAAACAGGTGCATCCCTCAAGAAGTGGCTTTTAGAGCGCTACACAGTTGGGACTCCAACAGGATTCATAAGAAAGGGTAATCAAACAAACCCAGGGCTAACAGGCATTTGACAAACATCAGCTGAGTCTTTGCTTGGCACCAGGTTTCGGCCTCAGATGTTGGAACACACGTGTAAGACGGGGGTGGGGGAGAAGACCCCTGCTTCTGGAGAACACTTATTGTGCGTGCGTGCGTGCATGAGAGGCAGAGAGACAGGCAGGCAGACAGATGAGAAGAATATATGCAAAGGATATGCAAAGG
Source organism: Orientallactaga sibirica (assembly GCA_036365145.1). Classification (NCBI taxonomy): domain Eukaryota; kingdom Metazoa; phylum Chordata; class Mammalia; order Rodentia; family Dipodidae; genus Orientallactaga; species Orientallactaga sibirica. Next base: position 18,475,344 of record JAEOAD010000031.1, read on the forward strand.
TGTCAATCGTTAAATAAATTGGATCTGTTAGAAAGTAAGTGCTACAGAGAAATTCAAATTTAAATCATCATTTACAGTAGTCATCCCTTATTCATGGGGACCTGTGCCTAGACATACCTCAGCTCCCTAGAACCACAGACAGTGCTGAGAACGATATATAATATGTCCTTTTTCTATATATACAAACTTATAGCAAAATTTAATTTATAAATTAGGTATAGTAAGAAATGAACAATAAACTAGACCACTTATTAAATATATACTATAAGAAGTTATTTAAAATGGATGAATTCCTAACTCCTATACTTTAATACTATTGGTCCACAGTTGACCCAGGGTAACTGAGACTACGGAAAGCAAAACCACAAATGAGGGGGGCACTATTCCACCAGTTATGTGACCTTGTCAGAGAAGTCAAGATCAAGCATAGGATGTGCAGAGACAACAAAGAGTTCATCCTATCTGGTCAACAAGAGGCCCCATTAGATTGCAAACTGCAGACCCATCTTCAGCCTCTCTGCTCAAGAAGATCACCTGGCAGAGGCTCAGCAAGCACAAGGTGAAGAAACAAAGAGTTGCTCACTAAGTTCTCGCTTCTACAACATTCCCAGCCAAAGTGACATTCTTGATTTGGCTGCAATCTTCCCAAGGAGAAAAAGCTGGGCTTTCATAGCAAGAAGTACACTCTGAACAACTCTCCCTCCCACACGCCACCAGGGATGCATCAGTAACTTTTGTTGGCATTACCCTTTGGACTATTGAGGCACACGAGGTCTCTAACCAGCCTGAGCATCCCAGTGAAGAGATGCTCCCAGCATAGTCCCTCACTCAAAAAAGGGTCTACACTGTCAGGGTTTCCTGCTAGTGTCTCTTTTCCAAGAGAGCACCTTCCTTAAGCACTGGTCAGTGCCCAGGAGCCTTATGTATGCTGCGTGCTGGCACCCACCTGGGATCAACAGCTGGACGACAGTCTGTTCTTTAGATTAGGGCAAACCACATTGTAGAGATACAGGCACTGGGCTTCAACACTGCACATATTTTAGATGTCCTCAAGGTAGATTATAAATCTTAATGCTGGGCTAGAGAGTTGGCTTAGCAGTTAAGGTGTTTTCCTGAGAAGCCCAAGGACCCAGGTTCGACTCCCCAGAACCCACATAAGCCAGATGCACAAAGTGGCACATCCATGTGGAGCTCAACTATACTGGCTAGAGGCCACAGCATGCCCATTCTCTCTCTCTCTCTCTCTCTCTCTCTCTCTCTCTCTCTCTCTCTCTCTCATAAAATAAATAAGTAAAAACATAAATCTTTAAAATATTTTACTTTTCTTTATTTGAGAGAGAGAAATAGGCAGGGAGAGAGAGGGAATGGGCACACCAGGGTCTCCAGCCATTACAAAAGAACTCCAGATGTGTGCGACCCCTTGTGCATCTGGCTTACGTGGGTTCTGGGGAATTGAACCTGGATCCTATAGCTTTGCAGGCAAGCACCTTAAACACTAAGCCATTTCTCCAAACCCCCAAAACATAAATCTTAATGCTGAAATGCTGATTTGGGTACTTTTCTTGCCAAAGGTAATTTACTGGTTGTTCCAAATAACCAAGCAGAAAACACAGACAATATAAAGGGGTTATCCACAAACATCTGGCCTGTTCCATTGCAGAAGTGATGGTTTTCAGGAAATACCTTGGAAAACCAAAAAGACCCTTTAAAAAAAGTTGTGGTTAAGCTGGGCATGGTAGCACACACCTTTAATCCCAGCACTCGGGAGGCAGAGGTAGAAGGATCTCTGTGAGTTTAAGGCCACCCTGAAACTACAGAGTGAATTCTAGGTCAGCCTAAGCTACAGTGAAACCCTGCCTTGAAAAAAAAAAGTTAGGGTTGAGGAGATGGCTCAGCAGTTAAAGATGCTTTCTTGCTAAGCCTGCTAGCCAGGGTTCAATTCCCCAGTACCCCTGTAAAGCCAGATACACAGAGTGGTACATGTGTCTGGAGTTCATATGCAGTGGCTGGAGGCCCTGGCATGCCCATTCTCATTCCCATTCATTTCCTCTCTCTCCCTCTCTAATAATAAATAAAAGTATTTTAAAAAGAAAAAGATTTTTTTTCTCTAAGAAACATACCACAATGTCATATAAAAAATTATGTCATTGTTTTGAATTACTGATACATGCAAGTAGCTTTTAAGACAAAAAATGCACAATTGTTTAATCCAAATCTAGAGAACAAAGTTATACAGCATGCTGTTTTCTTTATGTCTTTCCTTTCTCATACTCTTTCACCATACTCCTTTAAATAGACTTCCCACTATTTGTTTCCCTCTTTGCTTATGGGCTTGGGGGTTAAATATTATCACAACATTTCACCATGATCTAATACTGAAATATCAGCAAATCAAGCATCTTGAGCAGATGTACACAGTGAGGTTAAGGTCAAGGAACATGCATAGTTTCTGGTCCAAACTGAGAACCCTGTTAAGGTAAGTGATCCAATCAAAACCCGGAAGACCAATGTGGAGGTGGGGGTCACTGATTAACAAAGCAAGAATGCTGATGTCTACACAACAGGGCTGAAGGCTGAAGCCTAAAACGTTAAGAGGTGAAGATTCATGCTTCAAGAACATGCTGGGCACATGTTCTAGTTGGAGAACTTGCAGTGAATTAAGATATTCACTAGATATTTTAAGTGTTTCCCAAACTGCTCTAAATGAAGGGCACTGAAATCATTCCATTCTCAAACTTGTTACCAATTTTGTAACAACCAAATAACAACAAACATTTGTACAGCAGTTTCCAGTGCCTGGGATCATATTACTAGAGAAACAGAACTGCACAAAAATGAACCTGAGTGCTACTTGCCCAATGGAGACAGTCTGTCTACTAATTAATTTTTTAAGCCCATTTTGCACAGAATAACAGTAATAGATCCATCGTCGAGAATCACTATGCTATTACCAGAGCTTCATGACGCCCCATTCTATCTCTAGTCTTTTCTTTCTCATACATGACCAATCTGAGGATCACCACAACTTCTGCTCCTAACAGAATTACCCAATAAACCCACTAATTTTTAAGGGAAATCATCTCAGACAGCTGGCATGAAATCAATGTCCACCTGAAAAGTGCTTTGGAGTGCTATTAATAAAATCCAAAACTATGGCCATGGATCCAAAGTTGTAGAAGTCTAGGCTACTTTTCTAAATGAGTTGAAGTATTTGGTATACAGAATCATAAAACCCACAGCTGTTAGACAATGTCTTTCAGTTACAGGACTGAACTCAAGAGTATACTTCCATTTCCAAAGAGTATTTCTGAGTGTAGGGGATGTTTACCATGGCCCTTGCATACACCTCACCCCTGAGTACACTGCTTCCGGTGAAAAACTATAATTTATATCTAATCACCCAGTGTTGTTTTGCAAAAGTGGAGACATTTCAATCCTAGCCAAGGAATTAATGTATATATTTCAGAATATTCCACCTTGAAAGAGCGTCAAAGATTCAAGAGTGTTCTCCTTCAGGATGGAACTTATTTCTGCTGAAATAAATAGGTGTTAACAAAGTTTCCTTCATATAAACCTCTGAGCCTAAAGTACACAGTGATTTCAATATGGTGGTGGAATGGTTATGAGGCAAAGGATGCTTCTTTCACAAAATATTATGCATCAGAGTACATATTCTATGCCATAAATATTTAGCAAGAGATAATGGCATTTACTAACATTTTGGTCAAAATAACAAGCTCTAAACTGTCATTTTAGCAGGTTAGCTTCTCTTCCTGCTTTAGTATAGAGAAGCATTGAGGTAACTACCTCTTTACTTCAGGAAATGTATTCTGGCTGCCACTACCACTGGGAGGAACTTGTGCCTGTGACTTAAAGGGCAGAACAAAGCCCTAATACTACAAGGTAACAGGAATAGAAAGGAATATTTGATGACAGGAAAACTGTAATCCCTGAAACATTGTAAGTCTCTACTTTCAACAGATATTTGAAAATGTTTTTGAAATGGATGAGTTTACTGACAATACAAGATTGTTTTAAGTACTTGTTTTTCCTAAAGGAGCACCCTCTTGCTATTAGTCAATTTTCATGTCACTGGTGACAGTTGGACCTGCCAGATAAACATATGTTACTTTTTGACAAAGAAACTTCAAAATAAAACTGAACTCTGAGCAGGATTTTGTGATCAGGTGCACAGGAACTAGGAGTGACTCACCATCACACCAAACCTTACTGTGCCCTACAGGTACGACAGTGACGCTGGGGAACAGACTAGCCTTTGTATCCACTGAGAACAGAAAGGCCTGTGCTTTTCAGAAAGCAAAAAAAAAAAAAAAAAAAAAAAAAAAAAAAGAGAGAGAGAAAAATCAATAAGTAATATACAATGGTGGACAAAGCTACATGTGTTTACAGACTTTCAACACATAGAAACATCCAGTTCAAAACCCTGCTAGCTTAAACCTGTAGTTAGACTTTCAAAGCAGGCAATTCCTAAGAAAATCTCAAGAAGAGATTTTGCGTACATGAAGAATACCAGTACAAAACATTCAAAAACAGCAGTTCAACTTTTCTACAAGTGAAACAGTAAATTCCAAAGAACAGCTAACAAGTAAGAGGAATAATATTTAAAAGTTAGGCTCTGGGAGTTTGGCCTCTCTTCCTTGCTCCCACTTATTCCTAGGAATATTAATAAACGACTAACATATGTTTATAGAAATGTATTTACATATAGAGCCTGTGATTTGGACCAGCCATAATCATTTTAAAATGGGAATCTGGAAGCTGGCCATGGTGGCTCAAGCTGTTAATCCCAGCACTTAGGAAGCTGAAGTAAGAGGATCATCATGAGTTCAAGGCCAGCCTCAGTTAGTTACAGAGTGAGTTTCAGGTCAGACTGGGCTAGAGTGTGACCCACCTCAAGAAGAAAAAAAAGATGGTGGTGGTGAAGAACCTGGATATTAATTTCCCACCTAATTTATCATTGAAGACAATGGTCACACACTGGTAAAATGTAAAAGCATCTTTCTAAACAAACTCACAGTAGAGCAACAAACACATTTTACAACTAGAAAGATTTTTACTAATTTGTTTTTATTTCAAAAGATGAATTTAATCGTACTTGGGGGTGCTCAAATCTGAAAATAATAAATATATTCTGAAGGCTAGGTTCATAGAAGAGTGGATATACATCATGGTGTCAGTGATCTCCCCTTCTCTTTGAGATCAACAGTGAAGACTGAAGAGTACACCATTTCTACAGTCATTAATACTATTTCTTGGTTGAATTAGCTAATGTGTGAGGGCTACTGAGAGGCAACCAGATGCCAGCATTTTACATGAAGTGTATTTTGACATTTTAAGATACTAGAAAGAGAGAATCTAAGTTTCCATTTCCTTAACCAGTTGGTTGGCTTTAAGAAGGGCAAGAATCATTCCTATGTGAGTTACCTTGTCTAACCTCTTCCTGCTTCATATCCTTCCAGGTCAGGACTTCTATCTAGACACAAAACTGTGTATTAGTGCAGACTCCTACTCTACCAACTTCTCTTTTTCCCTCTTATACTTCTCCTCTACCAAGCCAAACCTGTTCACACAAAATTGCCACACAGCATTATAAATTTACTACATTATGTTTATGTGAGAATTTTATCCCAACATGGCATAGTACTCCAGGAGCCTCCTTCTCTCTATCTCCTCCACTGTGTTCCCCCAACATGTCCCTCTTGCCAAAGCCAGGACTCTCTTCAGGTCATGAAATTGCTCTTGGAGTACTCAGCAGAATTTAAACCACATGCTTGTTTACCTAATTAAACTATAAGATACTCCAATTTGAAACATAACCCCAAAGAAGTTCAACAGCAAAACTTTAAAGATCTACTGCAAAAGTCACTGTTCTACATAACTACATCTAAGAAATGACATGCTGCTTTTTTTGGTAAGGTATAAAATATCCAATTTTCTTTTCTTTTCTTTTCTCTTTTCTTTTTGTTTGTTTTGTTATTTGGTTTTGTTTTTTGGTTTTCCGAGGTAGGGTTTCATTCTAGCTCAGGCTGACCTGGAATTCACTATGTAATTTCAGAGTGGCCTCCTCAGATGGTGATCCTCCTACCTCTGCCTCCTGAGTGCTAGGATTAAAGGCATGCACCACCACAGCTGGCGGGGTTTTTTTGTTTGTTTGTTTGCTTGTTTGTTTTTTGTCTTTGAGAGAGGGTTTCACTCTGTAGTCTGGGTTGGACTTGAAGTCACTGTAATCCTCCTACTTCAGCCTCTGGAGTGTTGTAACACAGGTGTGAGCCTCCATACCAGGCTTTTCCCAATAAAAGACAGCCATGTCCTTCCAAGAAAGGTCTTGGAAGGGCAGGGAGGAGGAGAAGGAAAGTGCAAAGCACATTTGACGGTAGACTCTGGAGGACTATTTCTTGAGTGACAGAATACATGCTAAAGGAAAATGATGATGGTATATTAAGGCTGTGGGTTTTGCATTTTTAAAAAAAGGTTAACCAGCCAACACTGACCTTATCACGCCCGTGGTTCCCAGTGGAAAAAGGCGTCACAGAAACCAATCTAGAACAATGTGTTCTTGTAAACACTGCAAGGTGGTTTCTTGTTCCTCTCAAAGATAAAGGTGGCATAACCTAGAAATAATATAACTACTTACGTACAAAGGAAAAGTTAGCAGTGGCATTTTGGGTCAGGTTTAAGGGTTTATTTGTCTTTCCATATTACAGGAATGCAAATGAGCAGGAAAGGGAGCAGGGACAAAGCAGCTCTAAGCCAAGAGTCCATGTGTTCTAAGCCAGGAGCCTGGTCTGCTTTAAAAACTTGAAAAACAAGAAGGGGGGAGAAAACCCTACTTTATAATTACTTATCACTTAAAAGTCAGGTAGACTAGCATTTAGTTGACTCTTGGGCATACAAATTTCTTACTGATTCTCTCAACTGAAAAATACTAAAAGCAACAGTGGGGAAACTAAAGAATATATGTGATGTATACCGCTTGGCTGAAAACCATGCAGATATCAGACAGAAGAGGAAAACTTTAAAAGGGGGAGAGAAGACGGGTCTCCCACAAAGAGTAGGTTCAAGGACAGACCCTCACTGGCCTGTAGTGCTCTCTGAGCTCTGCAGGACAGTGCCCTCAGGGAGCCCAAATCAAAGCCAACAGTTACTGCACAGTTGGAAGAATTGCACAAATTGCAAAGTTGTCACTGTCATGCAATCAGGGAAGGACAGAGGGACCTGTATTTGACAAATGCCTTGAAAATGCTTTGAAAAGAGAGAAGTTCCAGTGTGTAAACACATTAGGAAGGGAGCTGGACACTTTGAATTTTCATAGAACTGTCTCTGCCTCCAAACTGGGAGGAAAACCCTGCTCCTCCCAGATGTTCCTCTCCAACTGTCATCAGGGTGGCCCTCGCTCCTAGGCCAGGAAGCAGATTTTCCTTTCACCTGTGGAAGTGCCACAAAATCTGATGCAGATTACGATCCATGAACAAGGAGAACATCCCATTTCCCAAACCTGCACAGCTCCCTCAATGCAGTGTGGTAACATGAAGGTCACCCTGAACTTCATTAACTTACAGCAAGCACTATGCTAGTCACCAGAAAGAAAGCTACTGTAAAAAGGAGGAGGAGAAGGAGAAGGGGAGGAGGAGGAGAGGAGAAGGGGAGAAAGGAGAAGAGAAGGAGAATAAAGAAGGAGAAGAAAAACCCACCCTCCCACCTATCCCTGGAGCCCAGCCCTGAGCTCTGGAGGCAAATCTGTTCTATGCCTGGTACTGACAATGAAACCTGCCTTCGCTGGAGAAGACAACAGTCTTGAGCATAATGCCAGACATTCATGCTTCCCATCTGCTTCCCAGTTTCCCTCCAAATTAAATGTCCTCAAACTACAAATGGCCTCCAGATACAGGTATAATCTGACGAGGCAATCCCATTCAAAAAGCTGGCAGACATTCCTACCAGAAGCTTCCAGCCAAGTGTTCTGATTACTTTCTTCTATGTTCGGAGTGCTAGACGGTTCCACAGTTTTACTAATGTGGAACCCACTTCAGTTACAAATCTACCTGGGTTCAAGGAGATCCATCCATAAAACAGTGCATGTGCATGTCCCAGGGAGCTGGGGTTCTAGGCCAGGCAGGGAGGACAGGGCTGTGTTAATATAGATGTGGAGCAGGAAGGCTAAGCCCTCTTATACAACTTTCCTTCAGTTTGTGATCCAGCAGTCTCTGCATTTAGTCCAACTATTAGCTCCATACCTTTGAGCTGGGTGGTTCTGTAGGCCTAGGTTTTTAATTGGTCTGAAAGTGTTTTACTTGGGAGGGCCATATTCCAGGCAAGCCCCTAATATAATCATGGACAAATTTCAAGTTGGTAACACTGACTTCATTCTGTTCTGTAGCCCCCAAAGATTCAGGATCCAGCAAATAACAAACACAGAAATCGACCCAGGACTCTGCCCCAAGGGAGCCCAGAGTCTTATGACTACTTCTAATAGGTGTTGATGGATCAAAGACACTCCTGTAGATATTTAAGCTGCATTTTGGGCTTAAGGAATGTCATCATCAGCCAGAAATAGTGTCATTCCAAACCTGAACCTAGGCTCCGAGGCTCCTCAAGTGTGTGAGAGAGGTAAGGAATGTCCCAGTCATGATCCACTGGCCATGGCATAAAGGTTAGAGGAGCAACACAGCAGGGAGTCCTCACATTTCAGGAGACTACGCAGCACAGGCGCCTGCTCCATCACCTCCTCATCAGAGGCACAGCCTCCTTAACTGAGTGCATACTCTTTCTGAATGAAAAGAAAACACACACAAACCTAGCCTTTTCTCCCAGGTGCAGTTCAAGCACACAGTAGGCTCTCAGTAGGTTCAGGAGTCAGTATGACAATGCCTATGTTCCCAGGTTCCCTAGAGCATGTGAAAAACCTGGAAGGGGCCTGTGAAAGCTGCTGAGGCATCCATCTGCATGTCCTCAAGCACACATGAAGTGACAAAGGAACATGGTCTCCTGACCTGGAAAGCACAACGGCAGCTCTACAGTCTTGGTTTTTTATTTTTTCATTATCAAAAAAAAACAAAAATAATAATAATAATAATAATAATTTTTAGCTTTGTGGTTAACAATTAAACCATGTAACGACAATTTGTAACAATGGTATTTTTTTCAAGCCAATTACATTAGCCAAGGAAATCAGTTCATAGCTTCAAGTTTTCCCCATTTTGTTCTAAGTGTCCAAGACTCAAAGGTGCTGGCTACATAAAAAGCCTAGAGCAGCCAGGCATGGTGGTGCACACCTTTAATGCCAGCACTCAGGAGGCAGCAGTAAGAGGATCACTGTGAGTTTGAGGGTAGCCTGTGACTACCTAGTGAATTTCAGGTTATCCTGGGCTAGAGTGAGACCCTACCTCAAAAAAAAAAAAAAAAAAAAAAAAAAAAAAAAAAAAGGCCAAGACCCAATGAAGCCTACATGGAGGTCAACTTGTGGGAAGTCAGAAGACTCGCCTGTAGACCCCTGGGAGTAAGTGGCTGAACTTGTTGAAGCCTAAGAGTGCAAGCCATTTCCAGGGCAGCCACAGACCAAGCAAAGGGTGGGGTGAGAGAAGCAGGGTCAGCGAGGAGGGAGCTCAGCAGCCATTAGGCTGAGCACCACCCATTACTGGATCAGGCAGGGAGTCCAACAGAGCCAGCCCTTGTCATGCTCCAAGACAATGGTTCTATAGGTGTGCACTGTTTTCAGGAAAGCCCAATTACCCACATTTAAAGCATTTTTCATGGTGAGACCTCCTGCCTCTTTCCCTGGCTGCCTGCCTGAGCCAATGATGGGAGCCAGGAAGAATTCCAAGGAAAAACAACACAGGTTATTGAATTATTATTAGTGTTAAGGGTATAACAGTAACAGGCCAAAATGCTTTACCCATACTCATTATCTAATGCATTCTTCAAAATCCCTCCATGTTGTATTTATTTCCAGTGCACTTATTAATTCTGTAGCCAAAGTCCATCGGATCCCAAAATCCATATCCTTGGGACTGACCTACAATGCCTTCTGCAATTAGTCTTAAAAATTAAATTCATGTTAGGGAGATGGCTCAGTGGAGAAAGCTCACTGTTCAAGCCTGAATACAAGAGTCTGATTCCAAGATCAAGCTGAAGTCATGGTGGGTTTCTATAATCCCAGCATACTGACTGCCAAAAAGATGGAGTCCTGGTGAAGACAGGAGAAATTTCTCAAGTTGTACAAGTGCAACAAACAGCAGCAGCAGAGTGAAAATCCACAGGAACCTGCCTCAAAATTGATCTCAGATCTCCACACATGTGTTGTGGCATACATGCTCTCCCACATTAACCTGCACATACATGAACATACAAAAATGTGTTTTAAAAAGTAAATTTAACTACCCTTATAAATGGTCATTATAGTTCACTCTGGATTACTCAGCAATGAAACCAGTGCAAATTTTCTAATGACTATAACTTAATGTTCTCAAATTCAGAGCAAGCACAAGTACTTTTACTTGTTATGAAGGGAACAGAGAATTATAAACAGTTGATAGAAATAAGTCTTAAGAAACTTAATTCCAAAAGAACTGTAGGTACCTGTCTGGTACAATCAATTCTTGGTACAAATTAGATACAGAGTGTATTATTTTTAAAACCACTCTATATGTAAGAAAATTAGATTCTATTACTTACAACACTAAGGTATTCTCATGAGCTCAAGGTTAATCACTACAAGACATCAATCAATTAAGTAATATTTGGTAAAAAAAAAACCTGAATTTTGAAATTATAATCCTAAAATTATAAACTACTAGGAACTGGGAATTATTGCTCATATATAAGAGCTTGCTTTGGACCTGGGGAGATGAGTCAGTGGTTAAAGGCACTTGCTTACAATGACTGAATGCTCAAGTTCAATTCTCTAGCCATCCATATAAAGATGGACAGTCCTTTGCAGCAGCAAGAGATTCTAACTTTTAGAGCCGGGCGTGGTGGCACACGCCTTTAATCCCAGCACTCGGGAGGCAGAGGTAGGAGGATCGCCGTGAGTTCGAGGCCACCCTGAGACTACATAGTTAATTCCAGGTCAGCCTGAGCCAGAGTGAGACCCTACCTCGCAAAACCAAAAAAAAAAAAAAAAAAAAAAAAAAAAAAAAAGAGAGATTCTATCTTTTACACACACACACACACACACACACACACTTACTTTAAAAACAGAGCTCACTTTCTTCTAGACACATACACGCATGTATTCCTTCTGGTTTACTATAATACATCCCAAAACTAGACAAATTATAACTTCTTCGTGTCAAAAAAACTAAACATGTAATAAACATTATATAACATTATATAAAAGTTCAGGTACAAAAAGTCCACAAACCAGATCTTAAATTAGAGCATATGGTCAAATACAAATTAACTTATCCCAAATTGCTTAGCAGGCAAATTTTTACTCTGGCCAACCCTGATAACTTAGGTTAAATGCTATATTCTGATACTACCCTTTCTAACAGTATAAGAAAAAATGAGAATTTCCTAAATTCTTTATTCATCCCAATGAAGATGGGTTTCCATCAATGCCTCCTCTTGTTTACTACCACAAGGAAAAAACTATTGGACATACACTCTACACACAAACCAATTTCAAGTTGGAGAAAGACTTTCTATACTTAAAAATCAGACTTAAGAACAGTTGTGGTGGTTCATGCCTTTAATCTCAGCACTCAGGAGGCAAAGGTAGGAGTATCACTATGAGTCTAAGGCCAGCCTGGAACTATAGAGTGAGTGGAGATCAGCTTGGGCTAGACAGAGTGAGACCCTATTTCGAAAAAACAAAAAATGTGACATAATACCATATTATGTGAAAGACTAATCAGAATCCATATAGGCATACAACATAAATAGCTGATAGCTTAGTCTATCTAGGAAGAATTTAAAAATGTATGGGGATGAAATTGTATATGAACACACTGTGGCTACATAACCTCAGCATGTGCCACAAGACTTATTAACTGGTACCTAACAAAAATAAAAGGACTTTACATATACTGAGCAAATCCTAACTTCTCTAGACTAGATTAAAATTAAGTACCAGGGAGGGCAATGGGAACAAATTCTGAGTATGATCCCATAGTGCAGGGAATGGTTTAGAAACAGGAAAACATGCCAATCTATACTTAAGCAAGATAAGATTTTCTTTTATTTCAAGTTTAAAAATAACGGAAATTCTTCTAAAACACAACTTTGTAAACTGTGGGCCACAACATATGGTATTATGTAATTGAATGTGAGGGTCATGAAAATTTAACAATAAGAGGTTGATTCTAAATGTACACATCCAAAAGTTAATTCATAATCAAATGCATAGTGAATCTGAGGTGTTTCTGGCAGTATTCACTGGTGTTGCACTGTGTGACTTCACTGTAGCCTTGATTCTGAATATACAACATGCACACTGCACGATGTATGCCATCAAGCCATGCAGCACCAGTGAATACTGCCTGAAAATCTTGGCTCAGATTCAAAACTACTGAATGTTATAAATTATAGTGTTTTTTTTTCTCTGTATAAAGTTTTCTGCTTCCTACAGAAGCATGATTGTTTAGTGATGGAAAACAGACTTTTAGTATTTTTCCATTATCATTCCTCAGCATAAAGTTATCAAAGTGGTATATCTTTGGATTGTACAGTGTTACAATGTTTGATTTTTTTAAATCATTGTTTGAGTTGTTGATAAGTTTTGTAAAATAATGTACATCCATTTCAATAGTATGAAAATTTGCAAACTCATTTTCAACTAAAATTGCATCTTTAATAAACAGTAAAAGTAAATATACCAAAGAATTGCTTTAAAATAAATTTCTCTATGATTTATTGTCAGAAAATGTTTGAATTGTATGCCAACTTTATATATCTATACACTTAAGGTAGCATAAAGATTTCTTGGGCCAAAAAAAAAAAAAAAAAAAAAAAAAAAAAGGTTGCAAGTGGAAAAAATTCAAGAAGCGCATCAGTTTTAAGATAATCGTAAAGCAAGGTTAACAAGCCATCGCAATATGACAGATAAATAAATAAAGGCATACAGTTGACAAAGGAAGAAGGAAATCTGCCCCTATGTATAAATAACGTGACTATCTTGGTAGAAAATTCCAAAAAATTCTTCCAATAAAAATCCTAAAGGGAAGCAGGGCGTGGTGGCGCTCACCTTTAATCCCAGCACTCAGGAGATGAGTTCAAAGCCAGCCTGAAACTATAGAGTGAGTTCCAGGTCAGCCTGGGCTAGAGTGAGACCTTACCTAGAAAAAAAAAAAAAAAAGCCCTAAAGCTAAGTTATAGCTCTAGATAATAGTTGTGAGAAAAGAAATTAAATGCTTAAGTATATCTAATAAAACATGTATAGGACTTATATGTTAACTACAAAATGCTAATCAAAGCAATGCAAAAAATAAAATAAAATGGAAAAACGTATAATATTTAATAAATGAAAAAATATATACACTAAAGATGCGCATTCTCCCCAAACAGGTGAACTGCAATTCATAGCAATATCCCAGCAACCCAAGTTGATCCACTTAAAATAGCTAAAATAATTTCAAACCAGAAACAACTGGGATCAGTTTACCTGTTTACAACATTTATGATATGATAGTGACACTACTCATACTACATGGCGCTGATCAATGTAACAGCAAAGAGCCTGGAAAAGACCAGCATATATGGCTGAATGCTGGGGAAGGCATGCGGTTGCTTCACTTCAATGGATGAACTGTCTTTTCTACAAAGTATGCTGGAGTAAGCTGACATCACTGGGTTTGGAATTAGGGGCATGGCTCAGTCACTAAAGTGCTTGCCTTGAAAGCATGAGGACCCAAGCTCAATTCCCAGTCTTCATATAATCACTGAGTGTGGTGGCACATGTCTATCATCCCAGCCTTAGGGAGGTAGAGACAGGTAGGTTGCTAAAGCTTGCTAGCCTAAATGGTGAGAAATCCTGTCTCAAAAATAGGTAGACTGAATGTCTAGGGAACAATATCTGAGGTTATCTTCTGGCCTCCATACAGATCCACACACACAGTCACACACATCCATACCAACACCTATACACACAAAAATGAATAAGTAAAAACTAACTGAAAAATGGCCCAGGGAATTCAATATGAACTATTTAACCATAAGGTTGTTAGAGAACAAAATCTTTGAGCTATAGCACTAGACAAAGCATTTTGGTCTGGACACCAAAATGGCCATCATAAAAAGAAAAACTGAGAAATTCAATATTACAAATTTAGAAAACTTTGCTTAGTGAAAAACTGTTAAGTACATGAAATGATAAAGCATAGAATAGGAGAAAATACTTACAAACCCCATATCTGACAAAGATGTAAGATCTACAATCTATAAAGAATTCTGAAAATGCAACACTACAAAACAAATAATCCAATTAGAGTCAAAGATGAGCATCTGTGTCAAAGACATGGGCATATAAATAGTCAACAAACACATGAAAAGGTATTTGGTATCATTAGCCATTAGGGAAATGCAAATGAAAACCACAATGAAATACCACTCCACATCTATTAGAATAGCTCACGCACGCACACGCACAAGTAGGAACACACCAAATGCTGAAAGGAAGTAAAGAAGATGGGTCATTCAGACCTTGCTAAAGGGAATATAAAATGGCATAGCCACTCTGGACAACCATTTGGTAGTTTCTTTAAAAATAAACATACAACTACTATTCAGCATGGAAACTGAACTCCTGGACAGTTGTCACCAGAGAAAAGAAAGCTTAGATTGACACAAAAATATGAACACCAAGGGATGAATGGTTAAGCTGTGATATATCTATCCATAGCATAGAATACTATTCAGCAACAAAAAGGCACACCTACTGACAGCATTCAACAGCTGTAGATGAGTCTTTCCAGAATTATGCTAAAGGGAACAACATCAATCCAAGAGGTTACTTGATTCTATTTGCAGACAGTCTTAAAATGAGAACAGTTTTGAGATGGAGAGCACATTCCCTGCAACCAGGGAGTAAGGAGGTTTGAAGGTAAGGACAATGGATAGGTGTTGCTATAAAAGGCAACATGAGGATACCTTTGTACTGATAAAACGTGACTTGATGTATCAATAGCAATTTTCTGGCTGTCATATTGTATTAAGAGTTTTAGAAAATATGAGGAAGGGAGTAAGCACCCAGGACTCTATTCCCTCTTGAAACTGCAACGAATCCACAGAATCTCAACAGCAAGTCAATTAGCTTGCCCTCCTCTGGTAGTCGAGGCAGACGGCTTTTTTCAAGCCACATCATTTAGATGTTGTCCAGGCGCAGAACATACTCCACCACGTACTACCACTTCATCAGGAAGTCACAGCTCCAAGAAGGCTAAGTTTTAAGTCTTTATTTAGAAATCCCATCTTTAAGTTAAAGTGCATTCTTAGCAAAAATACTAAAAGTAGTTATAGTTTAGGATTATATACTGCAAAAACAAAAAAAACCTCAAATAATCACAGTAGCACAAAGGAATTTCTAAGTTGATTATTGAGCAACTTTCTGAGAGAACATGACTATTTTAAACTATAAGAATGCATATCCAAGACATGTTTATTACAGGCTTATTTGTAACACTGGAAAACTGGAAACAACATAAATGCCTAATTTGTCATTGAAATAAACTGTCCATCACCCTAGCCTCATGCAATAGTTAAAATAATCACATTGATCCCCACAAATTCACAATGAATGAGAACCAAGGTGAACTACTAAGCTGGAAAAAGGCACAGAACAATAGAATGATCTCATCTAAGTACTGAAAACTACCCATTAGGATATGCATACATGATGTAAATACATCCAACAGAATCTTTTCTAAATCATCTGTAATGGAAGACTTCATGGGAAGGACTGTGGCAACATTTAAAATGTATTCTCGGGGCTGGTGGATGGCTCAGCAATAAAAGTCACTTGCTTGCAAAGCCTGCCAGCCTGGGTTTGATTCCCCAGTACTAATGTAAAGCCAGATGCACAAAGTGGCACAAGTGTTTGGAGTCTGCTGGTCGATGTACTGTTCTCTCTCTCACCAAAAAAAAAGGTATTCTCATTATAAAAAAAAAATACAATAAAGACACACAAATTTAGATTTCTGTCAGTTGCGTTTAAAATGTGTTTAAGTTAGTTCAACTGGGAAGGAAAAGAAAAGAAGAAAAAGAGAATAAGGGTTGGAGAGATGGCTTAGCAGTTAAGGCACTTGCCTGCAAAGCCTAAGGACCCAGGTTCGATTCTCCAGGTCCCATGTAAGCCAGATGTACAAGGTGGCACATGTGTCTGGAGTTTGCAGTGGCTAGAGGCCCTAGCATGTCTCTCTCCCCCACTTCTCTCTGTCTCAAATAAAAGTAAATAATTTTTTTAAAAGAGAAGAAAATATTACTTCCTTTTATCCACCAGGAGGTTATGTTCCTTCTTTGTTTCTTCGTTAAGCCCCGAGGCAGGGTTTCACTCTAGCCCACTGGAAGGTACTTTGTAGTCCCAGGCTGGCCTCAAACTCACAGCCATCCTCCTGCCTCTGCCTCCCAAGTCCTGGGATTAAAGGTGTATGCCATCTTGTCTGACTTGTTCCTTCTGAAAAAGTGTATTCAAGGAGCCCTGAATATTAGCAGAAAAGAAAGTTGTTCAAATAGGTAAGAGAAATGAAATTTAAAACACTGGGGGAGCGGGTACTGGAGAGATGGCTTAGCAATTAAGGCACTTGCCTATGAAGCCTAAGGACTCACATTCAACTCTCCAGGTCCCACGTAAGCCAGACCCACAGTGTCGCAAGTGCACAAGGTTGCATATTCACACAAGGGGGTGCACACAGTTGGAATTTGATTGCAGTGGCTGGAGGCCTGGGCATGCCAATTCTCTCTCAATCTCTCTCTCTCTCTTGCCTAAATAATAAAAGGCAGTCTGTTGGGCTTGCCTCAAAACAAAACAAAACAAAACAAAACAAAACAAAACAAAACAAAACAAAACAAAACCAACCCCCACCAGTGGGGACCTTGGTTCCCCAACTTAGAGCTTATACATCCTTGTCCTCCAGTAGAGGCCTTCAAGAGAGAGGCTCTGGTATTTGACATTCAGGAATTGTTCAAAAGGCTTCCCTGAAGCCATTCCCCCGCCCCCCACAATCCAGGAGAGGGTTTTCAGATGCATGGTGCAAGCCTGGTGTGACCTCCTGCTTGCCCAGAGGACAATGCTTAAGGAAAGCGGTCCCATGGTACCTTCATAATTTTTGCTTTGGTTCTGCAGCACTGGTTGCTGCTGATGTAGTCCCTGCAGTCCTAGGGGGTTGCTTATCAGGATTGAGGGACTAGCAGTTTTTCAGGACCCCAGCAGCATGTGAGTTTTCCTAGCTACCTTTAGGACCTGGGCTGGTATTATGGGAATGAGATTCCACAACTATGGAAAATTTATGCCTAGGGTTTAATTACAGGAGACAGTTTGCTGATAGTTGCCAAAGTCAGATTCAGAATGTTAAGTAGACCCCATCCATAGAAGTCACATTCCAGTTCAGAATCATGAAGAGTTTAAAATATCCATGCTTCCACTATTTTCAATGTGCTCTGACATTTTAGTTTAAAAAGTATAACAAAAAACATGGAACTTGATGTGTGTGGTGGGGGGAATCCATGTTAACCCTTCAGAGGCATACATACCTAATTCTAAGGGTTTAATGTTGCCTTTGTGAAGTTTGACTCCTGTATGAAGACACACTCTCTTTTGCCAATGATAAGTGGCTAAAACTCAAGGGGTGAAATACTAGGTGTCAACACTGGGGTCCCTGAAGCCCCATGCCCTACACAGAACAGTGTAAAAAGTCTCTTCTCAATAGGTTTTTTTTTTTTTCTTTGCTCATCTTAAAACACAAACCTACATGGAATTATGTTACATATCAATGAAAATAAATACTATCTATAACAATAGTAACCACTCCCCCTACACACATACAGGAGAGGAGATCAGGGACCAGCCTTTCACCCAACTATGAAAACTGTTTTAGGTCAGTACACAAAAAGATGCTCAGTGAACTTCAGAATCTGAAACCTGCTTAACTTGATTCCCTCAACCCTGTAATACTTTAGCATTACCAAGTGCACACAGAAGAGTAGCAGACCTAACATGGCCATGATGTCCAGCATGGGCAGTTAGGACACATGGCACTCTACACCCAAGCACACAACATGCACACACAGCCACACTCTGAAACCTGTGTAGTCAGGCCAAGTGTTCTCGGTCGTTTACACATATGCCCTACAATCTGTTGCCACTCTTATCAAGAAAGATTAAGTGTGATTAGCTCATTATTTCTACTTATAAATCTGATAAAACAATGAACTATAACCAAGTAAAACTGTACACAAGTTCAGTTAAGTAAATCTAAGCAGTAGACACTGGGTTTCTTTCACAGAGCACTGGCACAGTCTTCACCAAGAGTTTAGGAACTCTAGACTGGACTGTGATCTGATGTGAGATGTTTGATACTGGGGAGTAGGATCACTTATTTCAAATAAAATTTATCAGGAAAATCCCCTACAGACCCTGACTCTAGTTTTCTTTTCTCCAAAATATTTTGGAAGTTTTATTCATATGGTCTGAGTGTGGGTGGGACATGCTATTACATGTGTATGGAGGCCAGAGGACAACTTTCGGGTTGGTTCTCTCCTTCCACCTCATTTTGAGGCAGGCTCTCTGTTCATTATTTGGTTCACAAGCCTCAAGGAAATTCTCCCATCTGGGCCTTCCTTCTCACTATAGGCACTATAGGATTACAGAAGCCTAACATGGCTTCCAGCTCTTTATGTGGGGTCTGAGGATCTGAACTCAGAGTTGTGTAGCAAGCTCTTTACTTACTCAGCCATAGCCCCAGCCCCCCAAAATAAATTTCAATCCTATTTCACCATTACAGCTTCAAGATAATCTTTAGAATTATCACATCCTATCTTCGGCCATACTACCCCTGATGTGCTTCATCTTGTCTGATCTTGG
The DNA here is from genome assembly GCA_036365145.1 of Orientallactaga sibirica. Lineage (NCBI taxonomy): Eukaryota > Metazoa > Chordata > Mammalia > Rodentia > Dipodidae > Orientallactaga > Orientallactaga sibirica. Next base: position 18,494,377 of record JAEOAD010000031.1, read on the forward strand.
AAGTTAAGCAGGGTTGGTACTTAGATGGGAGAATCATCAAGCTCCAAATAAAATGTGGAAGTATTAAAATTGGTCTGGAATTATAAATCAGTCTGCAAAAAGGTGAAATGGCTAATATTCCAGTTTCTCACTCTTGGGGAAATGGTATTTTCCACTTCATTTTAATATTTTCTATATTGCTCAGTAAGACTGTGTAGATTCCCTGTAAATATGCCCTGTACCTTTCCTATTAGGCTCATTCCTTGTTATCTGGATTATATAATTAAAAAGAAATGTAGTTTTATCACTTCCAAATACATTAAGCAATTCAATTAAGTTATCCATCTAAACCTTAAGGAGATCCTTAAGGAGCTAGCTTGCCTGATTGAATAGTGGGGAATGATTTGTAATTAGCATATTAATTTCATCTGTAAATAGGAAATTATAAAAGTCTTCAAGGTGCTTAAGAAAGTTCTACCAAGTCTGGCACACAGTCACCTTGTATAATCTTATTGAGTCTATTGATTTCTACTAGAGAAATATTAAATGTGATAAGTAAGACATTTTAAAGCACCTAGAAGTCAGTGTGTGACACACACACATTCAATACGCATAAATGCTTGTTGTTACAATGATTGAAAAAAACTGCAGCTAGCTTGATTCTTGCCCAGCTGAACGGATGGATGGTGTTGATGTACATAAGGCACATCTGAATCTTCCATGCAGGTCACTCCAGCAGCCAGATAGTCCCACATTACAAAACTCTCTGAGTGCCTTCAATGGCCACCACACAACAGGCAGTCCAGACTTCCAGGCACATGTGCCCACTGGACCTGGAGAGAGCTGCTGCTCAGGAGCTTACTTAGGTTCCCTCTGTCCATCCATTTCATCCACCTGGACATCCTGACATGCAGCCTGCTCTCGTGTTCCCTCTACTGGACAGCTGTGGTCCCTGTGCTCTGGCCCCTGCTTCAGCTCCTACAGATGGGAATGTCCTTCTTCAGGGACAGCTCAAGTCAAGTGCTAATAAGTCACCAACATTTGACTGGAGAGTTAAGAAAAAAAAAAAAAAAAAGACTGTACTGTTGAACACTAAGTGTATTGACATCAGGAAGGATTCTGATATATGCAGCTCAAGATAGACAAATTTCACACTGGTTATATTGAAACTTACAAAATAGACAAAACTGCTACCTAGGAAGGCAACTTGAACAACTTGGGCATCCTCTGTGGCTCAGCTTCCTACTCTATGCGGGGGTAGAATCTGTACGTACCTACTGATGATCAAATGAATGGTACCTAACACAGCAGGACTTGTAAGTGCTTCCTGAATACAGTCAAGAAGGAAAAAGCATGCCTTAAACCTTGCTAGAACACGAGAAAAACAAAGATTTTCAAGTCTTTTTTTAAAGCAAAATTTTAGAATCAATTGCATTTTTAAAGTCATTACTAAACATGAGGTTGCTGCTAACAGTCACTTGGGCCAGGTTACATAACCAGCAAGAAACGTACTCTCTTGGGAATTTCCAGAACTCTGTAGGCAAAGCCAAAATACACTGACCTTGAATGCATTGTTATTGAACAAAGTGGATGTACTGCACACTGAAGAGATGTTACTACCTCGTACCAAGCATACAGCACTGAATGCTCTCAGCTCAATGATCTGAGAGTGATGCTAGTTAGAATAATACATAATTCTTAATCTTATTTAAAATGTATTATGCAGTCCCAGAGTACTTACGAGAAACTACTCTTCTGCTCCTCAGGGTTTGCTGTATATTCATCAGAAGAAGGACAGCTGGTTTGGGGGCTGGTGATGGGTTTTTCCATTGTTTGTAGAAGTCAGGGAGCTATGCATTTGCTAACTTCCACAGAGGCTACAAATACCAGTCGGTGGAAGTCAGGCAGAAAAGGTCACCACCAGAGAGATCTGCCACGTGTGACACACCAGCTATTTTTCTCTGTAAGGCCACTGCAGGCTGTTGCTAGGTCCCAAGGAGGCGGCCCAGTGCAAGCTGGATGTGAAAACATGAGTTGTTAAGGGGTAGGCTTACTCTATCAAAGGACACACACTCCGAGCCATCAAGCTAATAAGATACAGGATACAGACCTGAGGCCAGGATCATCCCTGCCCACTCTGCTCCTCTGTTTAGGCCTATCAAGGAGTTTATGGACTAGAGCCTGTAGGCCATTGGGCTAGGCTGGGTTTCTTCTCAATTTGGCCAACACAAACATGGGGTAAACCACAGCCTTTCTCTGGGTTTAAGTTTTCTCACCTGTAAAGTGACTTCCAATCTATGCGGAGATGGATGAACAAGGGATAATATGAGTGAATGTACACCAAGTCTAAACTTAGTGCTGAGGCTGGTAAGAAAGAAGTGGAAAGTGTCTACACACTTTGAATGTTGCAAAGGCAACACAGATAGATGGGGTAAGCCTTATGGTACGTCACTTCTTTCAGGTGTCCTCTGGCAGAGCTGGCCATGGCATTGACTAACCCACTCTCCTGATTTCAGGAACCATTTCTTCTCTGGTTTCCTCCTATCAGATGAGTGCAGAACTTCACTCACCCAGCTCTACTCGACCATTGCTGACTCTACCTTCCTGAATCAGATACTCAGCAGATGACAGCCGCTAAGCAGAACAGCATCTGACCTACGGCTCTGCTTTCTTCCCCCAATCCCTATCTCCAGTCCTTTCCTAGATCTCACTGCAATGGTCAGATTTGGGGCCTGTGGTGGTTTTACTGGATGTCTTCCAATAGATTAAGGAGTTTTACTAAAGCTTCTTGGATTTCCAGCTACCTGGCTAGAAGGTGTCACTGGGTCCAGCACTAAGGTGTTTGTTACTGGGGGCAAATGTGAATTCCAGTCTAACATATGTAAAGGGCTTGAGCTCTGTCTGGGGTTCCTGGTGTATGCTTGCTTGTGTTGGTGGTGGTTGCCTTTTTCCCTCTGTGTGGATCTATGAAAGGGGGCCAGCTTCTTCTGCCATTATGGAACTTCCCCTCAATCTGTAAGCTTCAATAAATGCCAATCATCCCATAATTTGTGCCTGGTTTGGAAGTTCATCCCAGTAACTGAAGCTGACTAATACAGGACCCTTGTAGAACATCACCCACTTCTCAGAAACAAGCATAGTGCTCCAAGCCACCAAGGCTCTCTTTCTCTCTCTCTGTGTGTGTGTGTGTGTGTGTGTGTGTGTGTGTGTCCGCGCATGCTCGCGTGTGTGTGTGTCTGTGTCTGCAGTCCTTAGCTTGTAGATCTAAGCTCTCTTCTTTTCCTCAAGCTAGAACTCTGCTTTCTCCATCAGTTGTCAGAGTGCATTAGGCCAACACACAGACCCATATAGCTATTACACTCCTGCCCACACAGCTACAGCCAGGCTGTGGTGATGGATACCAGTAGCTAATAGCTTCGCTTTCCATCACTGGGATGCTCAGCCTAAGATCTCAAAGACAACTGCACCCTGAAGCTTTCCTTTAGGTGATCATTTCTTACTCAGGATGAACACTAAGACATTCTGACGTAGGCCATCAGGAGGTGTGCCCCGAACAAGCACTTCATTTCTTAGGGCGTCCCAAGGATATTCATCCCCCTCCCATGGCACCCTAAATCCTGAAACTGAATTTAAGACAAAAATATTCCTTCTTTGAAAGATTAATGCTAGGGTTGGGGGTGCTGCTCAGCTGGTAGAGTGCTTGCCTAGCAGGAAGCTCTGGACTTGCTCCCTAGCGCCATAAAAACCAAAGAGAGGTGGAAGCAGGAGGATCAGAAGGTCAAGGCTTCAAGGTCATCTTGGTCTATATAGGGAGCTCAAGGCCACCCTGTCTCAAAAAAAATTTTTTTAAAGAAAGGTTAGCACTAAGAGCTCCTCCTTGGAAGCACATGAGCACATTCACCTACTCTCCCCAGCACCAGTCACATGAAGGGTAGAATGGTCCCTTTAAAACAAAGCACAAGGAATGCCTCCCCTTCCTGGGGCATGCATAAAATTATGAGGGCCCAATCAGCAATCTTATGTTCTTCAGAACACTGTCCCCTCCCGGCCCCCTACCGCTGTGGTGACACACGTGGGCTGGCACAGCATCCTGGGAAACAGACCACAGCCCTCCCTGGCGCCCAGTGATTACAGGGCAAGGCTGAAAGCAGCAACAAAACCAAGAAACAAAGCCTTCTGTGAAACCAGAAACCACACAAGGTCACAAAAACAGCAAGAACTTGTAAATCCCAAAAGCCCTTTGGTGAGGAATTTTCCTAAGCACCTGTGTCCAGCACAGAAACAGGCAGGCTTGACGCATACCTGAGATGACAAGAGCACCCAGCCCTTCCAGAAAGACCATGCAAGGAAGGTCATGGTTCTTTAAGATGTGGGTCCCTTTCAGGCTTATCACCCAAATAACATATAGGGCACAGATTAAACAACAACTTTGAAAACAACCTTGAGCCAAGGCAGACCCCATGGTTTCACTCTTAGGTGGCCTTAGGTGAGTGCAAGATGACAGCACCAATGGCCAGGGGAAGGTGGACCTTCACATGCACCTGTGCTATTAGAGACAGACTCAAGCATGGATGACTCTTATGAAATCCATTCCTTAGCCAGCAAGTCCACTAAGAACTATTAGCTATCTTTCTTTATTTAGGAAATAAAATTTCTCTTGTTCCACAGCCCTCCCCCTTCACAAGTTTAGGGGAAAATCACCATAAGGAGAAAGCCAAAATCAGTCAAAAGCTGCCTAAAGAATGTGCAATTATGTATGATTTAGAAAGTCTCTGTATGATTAAAGCCAGAAAGAAGGCTGGGTACTTGGCAATGCATTTAACCAAGTACTCTTTCAACTATCCGGTTTCTTCCTGCCACCACACACCTCCTTGATTTGCAAAGATTTGTTCAACAGACCAATGGATCTCAAAGTACATTTCCAGACCAGCAGAGAGATCACTGAGGAGTTGGTCAGAAATGCAAATTCTCTATACACTGCAGCCAAGGACCTGCTGAATCAGAAGCCCAGGGGCTGCAGCCCAGCCTGGTGAGCCTGCACAGCCCCAAGGGACTGGGAAAGGGAGAAGCACTGCACAAGCCTAGCCACAGCAGCCCAGGCAGGCGTCCCTCTCTCATTCATGATAACAGCTACAGATTCCCTTCCTGGATGATTCTTCCATATCTGGGGCCTCAGGACACTCTAGCAGTCACATAATTGTGGTGGTGGCAGGGGCAGGTGGTCTGGGAAGAGACAAGAGGGGACAAACAATGTCCACAGCCTTAGTCCTGAGCTTGTTTGCACAGAATCCTCATCTAGAGCTTTAGAAATATCCATGTCTTGTCCCACCCCAGGAAAGGTGATCCAGTCCATCTGAATGAGGGTGGGGGAAGCAGCCTGACTCACATTGAGCAAGCTCCCTAGGTGATTACAATGTACAAACAAGTTTAGATCTGTTACTGTTCAGCGATGGGGCAGGACTTGAGGGCACAGAGGGGAGTGTGGAGGTAGCTGGAACAGCCCCAGGAAGGCCTTCCCACTGAAGTCTGCCTTCAGACAGGGAGAGCCTGATACTAGGTCCTATCAATCTGCTTTCCTTGTAAGGTTCATGCTGAAGTTGAGTCAAGTCAGTTTTAACATCCCCAGCTAGAGGCAGGACTACTCAACACATTTGTGTACAGTGGGCAAGTAAGTTCACACCTCAGCTTCCCTGATCTAACAGCCAACAGCCAGTGGAATTATATACACCTCTTTCTTTCTTCCTTCCCTCCTTTCTTCCTCCCTTCCTTCCTCTTTCTCACTTACTTACTGCACGTGCATGCTACTGAAGCCAGAATACAATCTCTGGTGTCATCCTCAGGAAAGAGGCCCACTGAGGGATCCTCTGGTGTCTAACTCTGCAGCACTGAGAAGGTAGGGTATACCACCATACCAGCACATTTATGTAGGTACTGGGATCTAATTCAGGTCCTCGTGCAGGTCCTTTACCAACTGAGCTACCTCTCTAGCTCCCTCCTCTTCATTTACTTAATTATGCCAAAATGTAGCATAACAAAATTGATCATTTTAACCATTTTTAGATAGAAAACACAGCACCAGCAAGTACATTCCTGACACTGTACAATAACCCTACTTTCCATCTCCAGAATGTTCCTCATTGTGTAGAATTACAGCTCCCCAATTCCTGTTTCCCACAAATACCTGCAGCTTCCATTCCATTTCTGTCTCCTGAGTTGACACTTCATACAGATGGGATCCCAGTCTTTGTCTTGTTGTGACTGACCACATCTTTCAACCTTGTATGGGGAGATCTGCAAAAACTGCCTGGACCCAAATTTGATTCGGTGGAATCCACATTTACAACCTGAATTCTGGGAGCTATAGCCAGCGAGGCTAGACAGGCAACTCTGAAGACGGGGATAGAGAGTTGTGAGAGGAGAACTAGAGGTGATCCTAAAGAGCTGAGGAAGAATAAAGAAACCTTCAGTAGATGCCTCTTCTCTTTTAAGACGTTCTCCTATTTATCAGGGTATGATGTCCAGCCCACTGCCAAGTTCTTCAGCTACTTCTGAACTACTAAAATTGACCAAAAGTCAACCCCCAACTAACTACATAATAATGGGAATTTATTTGTTCAAAATTGAAGAACCCCACACACACACACACACACACAGAAACAGGGTTGGTTTCTGGGCTTCTACTCTGGTTGTGAGTGACTCTCCTAAACCTGCCCCTCTTCTCAGGAGCTCTGTCCAGGAGCTGGCTTTTTTCCTCATCACAAAATGGCTTCTCTGTAGCTGCATGCCTCCTTACTCCCTTTCAAGGATTTCAGTGCTGCTTCTTGGGGTTACAGGACTCAAATTCCTAGCAGTGTTTTAATGAATTGACTTGAATTGGGCTGTTATGCATGGCCAGAAAAATGCCCCCTGTCAATTACAGGGTAGGCTTTATCCTATCCTTTGGGCACCAAAGAGGTTCTGACTAGCTTATGCAAAGTTTGGTTTAATTTCACTTCAAGGATGAGCCTATACACCACAGATCCAGTGGTCTCCAGACCAAAAACTTGGGTGCTATGTACAAAAAGAAATGGTTGCTGATCCACAGTCTTCAAGGAGCCTAAAGTGATGCTTCAAGATGACCTTGGTGCAAGTTCTCACATGCTTCTTGGGATCTCATTGATTAGAGTAATAGGTAACCTAAGATTTTAACAGATTTTCCTTTCTCATAAGAAAATGATTCACCTCATATGATCACAGAAGCCGTGATCTTACTTAATCATGCATATTGTAACAAAATAGAACTTCCCAGCCAACAGCAGCCATGCGGTTTTTAGGAAGGTGAATGTTTACATAGCCTCCAACATTCTCTGTGTGGGAATACGCAGACTGTGCAAGAATATTTGAAACATAAGTTACTTATCTTTTATGTGAGTAAAATGCCAAGAACACACTAGGTACAGTTGCCAGGAAGAATATAGTTAAAGTTCTCACAAACTATAAACAATTTTCTAATTTGCTCATCTAAACTTGTCCCCAGTGACCTTAAGTAAGAATTCTACTCAGGATTTAAGTCCAAAAGATGGGCTTGTAATATGAGGCAAGACTCTATAATCATGATGTTGGAACATAAACTCATGTATTTATAATTTAAATGGAAGTGATTTGAATCAAGAAGCTGGAAAAATTGTTTAGTGGTTAAAGGGCTTACTTGCAAAGCCTGACAGCCTGGGTTCGATTGCCCAGTACCCATGGAAAACAAGATGCACAAAGTGGTGCATGCACCTGGAGTTCATATGCAGTGGCACGAGGCCCATTTATATTCTTTCAGTCAATCAATCAATCAATCAATCAATCAATCTCTCTCTCTCTCTCCCTCTCCCTCCCTCTTTGAAAATTAATAAAAAAAAAAATTTTTTTAAAGAAGTAGTGATGGTTCTAACCCAAGGGAAAAGAGGATGATTCTAACCACTTAAGACTTCAGTATCACCCATTCAAAAGCAAACAGATCCCATAATGATCACCCATCAGAATGTGATCTTTACTTGTTTGTCATGGGGAACCTTGCCCCTAAATCGTGATTACAATTCCTGTCTTCCACCCACCTCCAAACACAAAGTTGCCTTTTGAAGTTTTCATTCTAATTTCTTACAAATTTTCTTTGGTTTATAACAGCCTGTTCAGTATTAATGCCACATTATTGAAGTCCCCCCCCCAAAGGCATGCACATTATAAAAATGTTTAAAGGTTTGTCTTTTGAAGCAGTCTACAAATGATTAATAACCAACTATAAGAAATATTTATAAATCTGAATTAGTATTTAAGTTGGCAAATGATTTATTTCACAAATTTCTTAGGTCACAAAATTCCTTATAACTAACCATCAATGTTCAGTGTTTTCAGAAACTTTCAAATTATGTCAGGAATTATGTTAGTCATCTTAAATAATAACTCATGCATTTATTTCAAGTCAAATGCTGTTTGTTCACAGTTTGGATTTCTTCTGGAGAGGAGTTCAGGGTATATATGAGAACAGAAGTGATGTATTTATTCTCTTTTGAGGTCAGCTGTGCAAACTGATCTTTTCCTTACCTTAACTGCTATAAAAATACCACTAGAGGGGGGACATTTAAGCTATTCTTATGCTGTTAAAAATTAAATGTGGGCTGGAGAGATGGCTTAGCGGTTAAGGCGCCTGCCTGCTAAGCCTAAGAACCCTGGTTCCAATCTCCAGGTCCCACGTTTAGCCAGATGCAAAGTGATGCAAGGGTACAATACCGCACTTGACCACAAGGGGGCTTACACATCTGGATTTCGTTCACAGCAGCTGAGAGACTGCTGGCGCGCCCATCTCTATCTGTCTCCCTCTCCCTCTCTCTCTCTGTCTGTGTCTCTCTCCAAAAATAAAAAATTTTTTAAAAAATTTAAAAAACTTAAATGCCTTTCTATTTATTAAAAAAGAAAGTCAAATCAGGCATGGTGGTGTATGCCTCTAATGCCAGCACTTGGGAGGCAGAGGTAGGAGGGGTGCCATGAGTTCAAGGCCACCCTGAGACTACATAGTTAATTCCAGGTCAGCCTGGGCTAGAGTGAAACCCTACCTCGGAACAAAAAAAAAAAAAAAAAAAAAAAAGTCAGGGGAGCAGAAGAAAGCAGGAGGGAAAATCAGCCTGAACACAAGTAACTTGATAGGCATGTGGCTGGTAAACAAAGGACACCCTGCTTCTATAACAATTGCCAATAAGAAAAAAAAAATAGGCCAGCAACCCAAGCTTGACCTTGACCTGAAAATTTTTCCTCTTTTGTTACTGAAAATGTTCAAATCTCTTACATAAATTGTTGCTTATTTACAGATGAACTGCCAAGCTGGAGCTACTTTCATGGAGCCCGTGGCCTCCACAGATGATCTTCCCTGGCCTATATCAGACCCACTGCCTATTTTCAGTATCTATTTCTGGCCTTGACTATACACAAAATTTCAACTTGTTCCTATAGGCCCCTATTCTTGCTCTTCTTTCCCCATTCGGAGTATGCATGTATCAACATTTCACCTATGGCTTTGCTCTATTGGGAGGAGCCTGGGAACCCCTAGAGAAACAGAGTGAGAATGAACAGAGGACATGATGAGCACAGAAGAGAGAGGAGGCTGAGAGGATGGCACATAGGAAAAAAACTACAAATTCTAATAACCACACTCTCCAGGGTACTAGCTAGAGGACAGAAGCAGCAGCTTGCTGGTCAGCATTCTGATCTCCACATTGGGCACATGATGGAAGTTGGACAGATGGATGGAACAAGGACACACAACTGACTGCCATCTCAGTTCTAGGGACACCAATAAATGGCAAATTGCACATAATAAAACAATTAATGGTCCAATGCTGATCAACAATGCCCACTGGGTTCCACTCATGGAATAAAGTGACAAGTAGTCATTCTCCAGTTTTAAGCATTCGATACACTAGCAAAGGAAACTTGGAGGACACAACTGGGATGTCTTGTTCACTGGAGATTTCCACAGGTTTTGGGTCAGGAATAGCTTTGAGAACATCATGACTATTGGTAACCCTCTTGACACCATAAATGTATACAGATAAATATGACATAATAATGAGGGGTTTGTGGAATCCTCACCCCCAGAAACCACCTCTGGACTCTCCAGTTCAAAGGTCCTCAGGGTAAAAATTTATGTCTATCCCATCTATTCCTCTGACATTTCATCTCCTTCCAGCAGAGACAACCCATCAGACTATGGCCCTGCTCATCATCACCTTCAAAATGGATAGTCATGTGGACACAGTGAGGACCCCAGTTCTCATATCAGAGAGGAATTCTAGGTCAGATCTCATCCAGTATGTAGAACCAGGGCAGAGCTAAGCTGGAAGGAAAATGAGGGGCAGCAATTGCTGACTGAAGATAGCTAATGGCGGAGTTCCCCCCAGAGATATCCCGAGAACAGGAGGCAACCTCAAGAATACAAAGACAGGAGATTAACACTTACAGGAATAAGCCACCAAATGGAATGGGATGGAACATCTCAAACACTACTTGAAAGAAATTTTGCATGGAAAAACCTCTGAGCATGTGCCATATAAAAAAAAATTTTAAGAGACAAAATAGATATGGCTAATGAATGTAACACTGAGTTTTCTGCTGTCATATTTGGAAGAAGGTGAAAAGGAATCAAATTCCCCAGCAAAATGAGACATAGAAAATAACCATGTCAGCAATGTCTAAATGAAAGTGCCAATAAGTTCCCTCCATATCCTGGTCTAATTAAACCTTTTTCACAAATGCCAGCAATCAATAAAAAATTATATCTTATTCAATTTGGGCTTCAGTTTTAATTACTAGAAGTGCAACATGCTGTGATTTTGAGAGCATCTGACCTGTTTGAATCCATTTCTTAGCGGGCTTAAAAGCAAGAATGATGACCATGTTCCTACTTTCCTTGCTCCTAGGTAGCACTGTTGCTAGACAGGGGCTAAAAAGGCCCCTGGGGGCAGGTTAGCACATACAACATTGAACTTTTACATGAGGAGAACCAAAGAAAGCTGGTAGACAAGGTAGGAGTAGGAGTTAACTTCCATTCTTTTTTTTTTTTTTAAACATCTTATATTCGTTGGAGCAAAAATAGGTGCACTCAACAATGTTTTAAAGGGATGAGGCAATATAAGCAACATTATTCAACATAGCCCTTCATGGACAAGTCAGCTATAGGATGCCCAGGCCACTCAGCAATGCCAGTCTTCTATGCTTGTCTACTTAAAAGACAATAGAAAGACTTTTCCTGTTGAGTAATTTCCACTACATACTCGAAAGTGTTAGTTCTCTGAACCTAGAGATTCTGTAGCAGCAGTTTTTTTCCTCCAAGGAGGTGCTTGAGATCAATGGAAATCAAAGCTATATTTTTAAAAAAGCTCAAAGGGGTTGGAAAGATGGCTCAATGGTTAAAGAGCTTGCCTGCAAAACCTAACATCCTGGGTTCAGTTCCCTAGTACCCATGAAAAGCCAGATGCACAAAGTGGCACGTGCATCTGGAATTCGTTTGCAGTGGCTGGAGGCCCTGGTGTACTCATTCTCATAGTCTCTCTATCTCCCATGCTAGGAAATTAATAATTTTTTAAAGGGTCGAAGGGCCTGGTGGTATATTCCTAGTAGTCTCAGCTACTAGGAAAGCTGAAGCAGAAGTATCCCTGGAGCCCAGGAGCTGGAGGCCAGCCTGGGTAAAATATGGAGAACTTGTTAAAACAAACAAAACAAAAAAGTCAGTACTGCAGAAAATATCAGAGAAATTCCTGGTCACATAAACTCATCCAAAGTTCTGAGGGATGGTTTTGCAAGGGCAGAAGCTACAGTAAGCTTTTCATTCAGCAACTGGCACCAAAGTCCATATTCCTTTAGCAGTTTAGTGTTGTATCTTGTTGAGAAGTCTGCCAGCCTATGTTCCTATCAATCTGAATCTTACCTTACTGCTACAAGCATACAGCAGCATACCATATAGCTGCATGCTGCAGACTGAGGAACTCTGGGAATTTCTGTTATTTAGAACATTCTTCCAAAAACATCACCCCCCACACAAATATTCCAACAATGCTAAGGATCTGACTTAGGAGGTAAGGCACAGTGTTTCCCACCTCTTCCCTATCCTAATACACTCTACCCATGAAAGGGGGGACACCCTAGCCTGCCAGGGGCACCTTAGCACTGCCAGAAGAAACAAAATGGGCTCCAGTGGAAAGCTGTCCACATGTTCTCTATTCCTGTAACATCCTATTATAACTGAGACGTGCACATTTTAGTACACTAAATTCTATCATTCCCAAACATGTAATAAGGCAAAAAAATCTGACAAGATTTTTGCATTTGTAAAGTGCTGAATATCAACAATTCAACAATATTTTCTGAGTTGTTCAAAATTAATAAAACATGATATGTTTTTATTTTAAAAGTAAAAATGACTACCATTTTTTTTTAATTTGCCAGAATTTAAGGAAGAGGATAATAACACAAAGCCCAACCAGTTCCATCTCCTGTGTCAACACGCTCTTCCCTCCAGAGCAACCCCACAAAGAACCACAGCATGGGATGCCAGCCAGCCTGAACATGGAGGAAAGAGAAAAATGTATGCTCCAAGTAGTATCTCAGGCTGGGGAGATGGCTTAACAAGTAAAGTGATTGTTGCACAAACATGTGGCCCTCAGTGAAGATCCCCAGAACCCACGTAAAAATCAAGTCTGGTGGCACATGCCTATAATCCCAGTGCTGAACAGACAGACAGGAGGATCCCTGGGGCTTCTCCTAGTTTAAATTGGTGATTCTGGGTTCGGCTATAGACTGTCTTAAAACATAATTCATAAAGCAACTGAGGAAGACACCTAACATTGACCACTGGCCTCCATACACACACACACACACACACACACACACACACACACACCCCACAGGTGCAAAAAATTTAAATGAAAGTATATCATTTAGCCAGGTGTTAGCACTCGGAGGCAAAGGTAGGAGGATTGTCCTGAGTTCAAGGCCAACCTAAAATGACACAGTGAATTCTAGGTCAACCTGGTCTAGAGTAAGACCCTACCTTGAAAAAAAAAAAAAAGTATATAATTTAACCTATGAACATCAATAATGCCAAAGTAATTTATCCTAGAGTACAATTATTAAGAGATTGCATTGATGGCCATGGTGGTGCACGCCTTTAATCCCAGCACCCGGGAGGCCAAGGTAGGAGGATTGCTGTAAATTCGAGGTGACCTGAGACCACATAGTGAATTCCAGGTCAGCCTGCGCTACAATGGGACCCTACTTCGGGGTGGGGGGGACAACTAACAAAAGAGATTACATCAAGAATTCATGTAAAAAGTAGTTATTAGTTATTTATAGCTAATGATCCACAGAATGCAAATAAAACAAATATAGATGAGAAAATAAATGAATTCCATGAGAAAATTCTTGAGGAGTTTCTAACAGCACACAAGGCGTTACTGAAAGGGTGGACAACTAACTGGTCCGAGGGGGGTGGGGAAGTGTGTCTGTGGGGTCTCCACTCTCACACCACATGCCCCTAGAATAATATGGCTGGTTGAATGTGCTGGAATTTTTCTATAAATAAGATTATAAATTTGTCATTTGGTTAAATAACCCCCATAGAGGTTTTCACAGTAAGTTCAATTAACAAAGTAACTGACAGTACAGAATTATAGGTACAAGATGATCATGACAAACCATTAAGATGGTACTGTCTGTAATGCCTTCAAGAATAACCCAAAATGTTTGTTTCCTACCACCCACAATAGCTGCTGCATCAACTTAGGCAGAGTTTAACACTGTGAAATTTTTGAAAGATGACTAAAAGGGGGCCTCAAACACATGCAGATGGCTCCTTATAGACCCACTGAGTTAATCAAGACATGCATTTTTTGGTTCCTAACTCTCTTCTAATCATCCAGATGTATTATCAGGGGCATGTCCACTGCTGGTTCTGCATGTTCTGAATCATTGCATCATTTAGTATAATCCTTAGAACAAACATAAACCATGCGTATTATTTTCCTTGTTCTAACAAGGAAATTGAAGTTCAGAGATTTTAAACAACTTGCTCAGGGTATTCCAACTTGGAACAATCTGTCAGAGAGGCCAGTGCTCCTTCTCCACACTTTAAGGGAAAGAAGTATGTGGCAATTTCATACATGGACTTAAAAGCTCTAATGGCTCCCTAAATACCTCTCTTGATTTGCTAATAAACAACAAATTCCCTTTTCATCTAGGAAGGCTTATCCTTATAGGAGGTTCCTGGATGTTTCAGGAAGACTTCCATTTATGCCCAATGCCAACCATTAGATTTCCTATGACTCTCAAAATTGTTCTGAACACAAAGACCTAAAGGACACAGTCCTTTTTTTTTGGTAATATACAATGAAGTGTGGTATTAACCACCCCCCAAAAATTAAGTATATTTTATTGCAAATAGAAAAAAGGGAGAACCCTTAAAACAAGGACTAGGATTTTTTTAAATACATCTAATTATTTTTAATCCATTAAAAAACTGAATTTTCAAAATACCTATTTTACCCTATTTGGTTGGATAATAAATCCAATACGCAGAAAATTAAGGACAGAATGAGAGACAGGAATCAGAACAAAGGTAACTAGAAATGGGGACTAGTGCTCAGCAAAACAAACAGAAGAGGAAAGGGATTTCTAAGGACATAGAAAATATGATAAAATTTACCACTTAGATGATGGCAGCTTATTACCACTGAATTTATTTAAACTTTAGAATTAATGAATTATGGCGAAGGAATGAAGAATATCCCAAAAGTACTCCACACCCTCATACAGCACCCCATCCTTGTCCTTTTCCTGACATGCTGCCTCTAGACCTGAGTCTACAGAGCACCCTTCTCCCTCCTGCCCTTGCCCAGCATCGTCTCTGCCAGGCTCCAGGGAAGCTACTGCAGGGAAAGGAAATACCCCAGAAATAGTTATGGTTGTTTTTCATGTGGTACTCATTGCTAGTAGCCACCTTTAATTGAATGTAACATTACCTTGAACTGTAGAAATAAACATCATATAAATAAACTGTTTTTCTTTTTAAAATGTCTCTACTACTACCTACCACTCATATGCCTTCTCACCATATCTCTAAATAAATGTTGGCATAATCGCTGGGTTTCATTTAAAAGAGCAGGGGACAAGGCAATCACACACTAACTTTGGATCTATCCAAGAACAAAGACTGAGTTCAAAGTCTTGCATTTATACAATGGGATACTATGTGGCCAAGAAAGACAATTAAGTCCCTAAACCTGCTATGATAAGGATGAACCTTAAAAACCTTGGGCTATGTAAAAGAAGCTAATCACAAAAGGTATTATATAACTGCATTTATAGAAAACAGCCCAAACAGGTGAACTGACGGAATGAGGAGTGGGGGTTGCCAGCTGAGTGGAAGTGGGAATAGGGAGGAACTGTTTAGTGGGTGCATGGTTTCCTTTTGGGCTGATAAAAACATTTTTGGAACTAGAAGTGGATGCCCATCACTAAGAATATATAAATTTCACTGAACTGTTCATTTTCAAATGGTCATTTTTATGTTATGTGAATTTCACCTTAATTTTTTTAAGTAAATCTTTCACCACATACATCAGAATAAGAAGTTTGAAACATAAATCCGATCGTCTAGACACACGTGGTCATACATTATATGAATCATCATTCAAGTACTCCATGCAATTAAACCCACACACTACCAAGTCTTTATATTGCTTTTTAGTATTCTGTGGTATTTGAAAACGTTTCCCCCATGCTGAAGAGGTCTATTTGTGATGAGATCTAAATCTCCCTTACTCTATAAAAGTCCCTAGCATTTTCACAGATGCATTTTCTTTGCTCAAACCACCATTCTCTGTGTGTGATGCATTAAAGTTAATGATTTTAGCATATAATTTGTTTTTACTTCCAAAAGCTCCTTCCAAAGGAAAAACAAAAATTCCCACTAAAATACATTTATGAACATGCCTCCATTGCACTATAAGTTATACCATATTATCTGAATTTTGCTGGTTAATAAGGAGAAAAGTTATATCCCAGTAAAGACACAAAAGCCTCAAGTAATTAAAAGCTCTCCTAAAGTAATGAAAAGCTAATCCTGGAGTGAAGAGGTGTGGGCTGAGGAAGAAGGGGTGTTAAATATGCAAACGGAGTGTCTATTTATTGCTAATGCAGCCGCCACAAGAACAAATCAGATGCTATGCACCAAGTGTTCTTTCTCATCAACAACATTTGCTTTCTCCAGAAGAACACCCAGTACCCCTCCCTACCTGACGCACACATAGGCAAGCTCTGCCTTCAGCATCCAGCTTAAAGAGTGCTCTAGAAAGACACAGCTGGTCACTAAAGTCTCACACATGCTCAGGATCACAGCTACAGTTAGAAGTATAAGGTGCTTTGCAGAGACATCTAAATAACTAATCATGCTAGAAAAAGGCAGGTTTACTTAATGATCTTTCCAGGTTTATGTCACATTCCAGCCCACATAATTAAAAGGGAAATGTAAAAAACGGTTAAACTACTTAACCTAGTTGTAGTAACAAGTGACCCATACCAGAATTTAACATTACAATTTGTATGCAATAATGACTCCAAGGTTTCAGACCTCCCAACCAAGGTCCTGAGAATGTTGTCTATTACCACAGTTTAGGATGCCTCACAAACAAAAGGTAGAAAGGGAGGTCGGGAAGGTTGCCTGTTCCAAGTCAGGTCATTAGTCACAATTCTTTGGTTTGTGTTTGTTTGTTTGTTTGTTTGTTTGTTTGTTTGTTTGTTTGTTTTTTTTAAAAAGCTGACCATAGTAGCACCCTCCTAGTTGCAGCCATGTCAACTGTACAATATCTACTGTTGAAAAAATAAACAGCATCTGAGCAGCTGCTGGCGTGCCCATATTCTCATCTCTCTCTCTCTCTCTCTCTCAAACAAAAACAAAAACAAAAACAAAAACAAAAACAAAATAAACAAGCAGGCAAACTAAGGCCTTCAGGAGCATCCTGACGTCATGTCCTGAAGGATACCAGCAAAAATTAATAAAACAGACAGACCATATGAGAACCTAAACAGAGAGAAAAAGCAAAAATGAGCTAGAAAAAAACAAAAAGCTTATCAAAAAATTACACTAGAGCTGGAGAGATGGCTTAACAGTTAAGGAATTTTCCTGTGAAGCCTAAGGACCCTTATTCAACTCTCCAGGTCCCATATAAGCCAGATGCACAAAGTGATGCAAATGCGCAAGGTCACACATGTGCAGAAGGTAGTGCACAGTTTGGACTTTGATTGTAATGCCTGGAGGCCCTGGTGCATCAATATTCTCTCTCTCTCTCTCTCTCTCTCTCTCTCTCATCAATAAAAAAAAAAAAAAGGCCAGTCTGTTGGGCTTGCCTCAAAAAAAATTACATTAAAGGCTAGAGTGATAGCTCAGTGGTTAAGGCGCTTGCCTGCAAATCCTAATGTCTAGGCTTTGATTCCCCAGTATCCACTCAAAGCCAGATGCACAAAGTGGTACACACATCTGGAGTTCGTTTGTAGCAGCCTGAGGCCCTGGTGCACCCATCCTTCTTCCCTCCCTCCCTTCTTCCCTCTCTCTCCCTCTCTGCTTGCAAATAAAATAAAATAAATAAATAAATAAATAAATAAATAAATAAATAAATAAATAATTTTGGGGGTTAGAAACATTAAAACAATGGAATTTTATTTTGATGAAAAACTTGAGTGTACAATCATTCAGTAAAAGAAGAGCAGACACTTCATTTTCCTATCCCATAACCTTTAAGAAAAACAATCATTAGTAAATAAATATCTGTGAAGAGATTAAGGGTAAGGCAGACTGGATAATAAACCACCCCTGTTGTTCACACTCCCTGCATGTGACTCACTCTAAAAGGGTGAAGCAGCACTGGAGAAAGGGAACTGATAAGTTATGAGCATCAATCTCATCCTAGTCATTCAAACAAACCCAAGATAAATACTTTTTTGCTCATGGGAAAACTACAAATTTTATTGAAAGAATACTTTGATAGAAACATTTAAGTTATACTGTGTATCACAACTCTAAAACGGCTTGAACATTTCCATTTAACCACCATTTATAAAGTGAAACTATGTAATATTCTACATTTTATCTGGGATGTGATGCATACCAATCTACACTGAAAGGATCCAGCTGCCAAGTCCCACTGCTTCCTAAAGACTTAGACGTGTGAAAAGGGCTGTCCCCCATACAAAGAACCAATTTCACAAACCTACTGGTAAACAAATACATTTACGGAACTGGAACTTCTTCAGAATGCTAAACTTGTACTCATTAAAAAACCATTCAGCTACCTTTTGGTCTTTAAAAAAGCCTACACTGCAGTATCCTAAACACGTGCATCTCACAATGAAAAGAGTGGCCTTGCAATGCAGAATGAGGAGTGCAACATCAATGTGAAGAGTAGTATGCTATGGTTTCAAGGTATATCAGCATCACAGCATTGGATTCTGTGCATCAGGATTGAGGTCGTTGTTGCACAAAGGGGGAGGATGGGGAGGACATCCCGCTTATCCACTTGTGGAGTTGGGTGCACGACTACCAGCTGGTCCTGGGGAATGTCTGCAGCAGCTGCTGCCAGGTTAGTAATAGCTTTACTCTTTACACACTGAAAGTCTACATGCCGGCTGTTTTCCTTCTTCCTTCTCCCAGGACATTCAAATAAAAGGTCTCTGGACATAGTTGTAAATGACTTCTGGGCAGGCCCCTGGCCTGGCCTTTTCTTCACTTTTTGTTTGTAGGTAGGATAACCTTCTATTCCCAATCTAATCTTCTTAAGACCTCTCTTCTTCAAAACTGATTTGGCCACATCTCTGTTCTCAAAGTATTTGAAAAATCTATATACTTTTGTGCTATAAACAATTTGTGAGTATTCTCCCATCTGTGATAGATACTCCCCATCCCAATCCACGACATCGTCATCTTGTAAGCACCACTATATGGCATTCACGCTCCCCACTCTGGGCACTGGCTACCATGAGAGGAAGGATCATTTCTTCCAGATAAAATTCAAACTGCCTATGAGCACCATCATTTGATAACTCACACATCAGGGCACTGAGATCTCTACACTTAATTGTACTATATTCAAAGGAGATACAAAAGTAATCGTGTGCTTTTCTCAGCTCAGGAATAGATATGCCATGAGGACAGCAGATTAGTCCTGTCTTATAGTAATCCAGAATAGCTCTAAACACAGTGGAACCAATTCCCTCTGCCACCTCATATTCTCCCTTCTCATTGGGACATGTGAAATTGTGTTCTCGGCCAGATCCAAACATCCTGCCCAACACTGTATTTAGTTGCGGAGTAAAAAATGGATGGGCCTACAACAAATCTTGCGTTATCCACAGTGTCACTCATTCTGATGTTCTCGCATTCCGAGCACCTTCTTTTGCATTTTCATATACAAAGACCATCTCTCCAGATGTCTTACAGCTACCATCTGAACTCTCCAGATGTCTTACAGCTACCATCTGAACTTGACTGACTACTATTTCTGCTGCTGTTCCCAGCACTGCTCATGGAACCATTTCTGAGACAAGGACTGCTTGGACAAGAGGAACTATGATCTTTCTCTCGTTTAACATGGTGCTGTTGTGTTGGTGAGGTGACATTTCTAATGCAAGTGGTGAGCTGAGACTCTGCTCTCTCATGAGATGGATCTCGTGATCTGTCACTTGACCTTCGTCTATCTCAAGAGCACTCATGCCCCCACTAGCACCATGTAGACTCATTTTGGTGTGGCTGACTTCTTTTGCCATACATGAGGGAGAATGCCTATAAAGTTTACGAAGCCTACTATGCAATTTCCAGTCCCAGTTCTCTGGATCACTGGAGTTACTGTCATAGGGATGAGGCCATCCTGCCATCCCACGTCAAGTTTCCTCACAGGAGTGTTCTGAAAGCACACATGCAGCACCCATAACCTGCCGTCCTTGTCCCCCGCTTCTACCGAAAGCCACCCGAGGCTCACAGGCTAACTTCTCCACAAAAATATTTTTTAAACATACATAAAAAATACAATGCACTGGCTTTAATTCTGTCCAAGTTTCTGTTTTAAGTTTGGTGGATATATTTGATTTCATGTGATTTCTACATATAACACATGCAAAAAATTCAACTTTATAATGTACACATTTAGGGAACTTCATTTATTCCTACTTAATTTTTTTTTTTTGAAATAAGTAACAGAATCACAAGGTTCAAATATCAAGATGATGTCAAAAGACATATGTGAGGCATGAGGTGGCACATGCCTATAACTGTAACTTCACATTTAGAAAGCTGAGGGAGGAGAGATCATGAATTTAAGACCAGCATGGACTGCTTAATGAGCTTCAGGCCAACCTTATTGCAAAAAGCCAAAACTAAAACAAGCAAATACCTCCAAAAAGACATATGAGTAGACGTAACAACTTTTATTATTTCTTATGTATCCTTCTGTTTATATAAATATAATGATTACTGGGCTTTCTGCTGCCATGACTTAGTATCACAGACAAGGTAATTTACAAAAAAAAGAGAAGATTATTTGACCCATGGTTCTAGAAGCTGGTATGTCCAAGAACATGGCACCTGCTATAGAGAGGGCCTTTTTGTTGCACCATGACATGGCAAAGGGTGTCATGTGGTAATACTAAGCAAAAGATTATATCGGGGGGGGGGATGTTCTCTTCTTAGTAAAGCTACTATTGCTATTATGGTGCCTTAGCCTCATGAATTTAACCTAATCCTAATTACTCCCCCAAGTCCCACCTCAACATATGATTTTGGAATTAGGTTTGCTACATGAACTTTTTTTTTTTAGAGAGAGAGAGAGAGAGAGAGAGAGAGAGAGAGAGAATGGGCATGCCAGTGGCCTCTCAGCCACTGTGGACGAATTCCAGACTCATGCGCCACCTTGTTGGCAAGCACAGCATTGTCCGCTTGTGTCACTTGTGTCTGGCTAAACATGGGACCTGGAGAATCAAACGGGCATTCTTAGGTTTGGCAGGCAGGCACCTTAACCACTAAGCCATCTCTCCAGCCCTCTACATGAACTTTTGGGGGACACATTAAAGTGATATTCACTCTACACATGGAATGTTCTCAGATCAAATATGTGGCATTATCAGTGAAGCTAAGGACATGTTCACAGCAGTCTCTCTACAGAAAGGCCATGCACACTGTATCTATATTTAAAGTCTGTGTACATACACACACACATACAGTGAAAATCTAGTATGAGGTGGAGTTAGGGAGATTGCTCAGTGATTGAAAGTACTTGCTTGCAAAGCCTGCTGACCCAAGTTCAATCCATCAGTACCCACATGAAGCTAGATCCGAAGTGGCACACGTGTCTATGATCCCAATATGCCTATGACAATGAAAAGTAGAGACAAAAGAATCTGAAGCTCATGGGCTAGCTAGACTGGCATTTGTTTACAGCCTCAAAAGACCCTGTCTCAAAGAAGGTGGAAAGGTATAAGACACCTTGGGGTTGTTCTCTGGCCTTCACACATGTGTCATGTTTTATGTTTGCATGCCAGTGCACATGTGCACGCACACCCACAAATAAGTAAGTGTTTTTAAAAGGCTAATGTATAATTAAGATGTAAGATTTGTCTATTTCTCCCACAAAATTGTGAATTCCCTAAAGCCGAGAACAGTATTCATGGACCCCTCCATATTGGCATAGTATCAGGCACCTGAGAGGTGGCCAATAAATGTGTACTGAATGAGTCACAGAGGAGTTGGAGACTGAATGGACTGAGAATGAAAGGCTTTTCTGGTAGGGGCAAAGGCCACCGGGACACGTGATTGAAGGGTCAGCCTCAAATTTCAGCAGGAAAAAAGCAATTGCTGTGGAGGTATGGTTTTCACAAGACCTTTCCTATATGCCTGTATGCACATGTGTATGGGTGGGGTGGAGATAGGTGATCCCTTCATGTCTGAACCTGGGACTTCAGGAGACTCTACTAGTAACTAGTCTGAAGCAAAGTGTAGGCAGGTCATCGGGATATGGTCCTTGGCTCTGTCCTGTGTGGATTGGTACAAGAAGTCATTTTCCCACCTGCTCTGAATGCTAGGCCTTCACATTCATCATCCTTCTCGTCCTGACTCTGTAGTGCTTTCTTTTTCTTTTTTGAGGCAAGCCCAACAGACTGGCCTTTATTTTAATGCAAAAGAGAGAGAGCCAGAGAGAGCACTTGAGCATGTGCCCCAAGGCCTCCAGCCACTATAATTAAACTCCAGACGTGTGTGCCACCTTGTGCACATGTGCAACCTTATGCACTTGCATCACCATCCCTGCAGTGCTTTCTTTATTTGCACTGTAGCTCTGACTCCCGCCCCCCCTTTATCTCTATCTCCTGCCTCGGTCCCTGAAGAGCATGTAAAACCCAGAAAGATCTCAGGAACTAAGTGGTGACAGACAACAGTAATTGTTGTGAGCTTCAACAGTGTGTCTCATACAACATGCCATCAAAGCCAGTACCAGCCATCAGCTGATGTTCACACATCCACATGCCATACTGTGCCCTCGCACACTCTTCCAAAGGCAAGCACCATAGAACTCAGCACCAGGCTTACCTGTAACACAGCAGAGCAGAAGTCTGCTAGCCTTTCAGTGAACAGAGGCCAGAGTCTAGGCTGAGACTCTACCACAAAGGGAAGGACTCACATTGCTCTGTGCTAGATTCATCTCTGCTCTGACATTTGCCAAGAAGAGGCAATTCAGAATATATGCAACTTTAAAGATGCTTTAAAAAGAGCTAGGTGAAGTGGCTCATACCTTTAATCCCAGTATTTAAGTGGCTGAGGTAGGAGAATCACCATGGGTTTGAGGCTAGCCTGGTACAGGTGAGTTCCAGGTCTAGCTTGGCATAGAGGGAGACCCTACCTCAAAAGACAAATGAACAGGGCTTAGGAGGGATGGCTTAGCAGTTAAGGTGTTTGCCTGCAAAGCCAAAGGACCCAGGTTTGATTCCCTGGGACCCATGTTAGCCAGATGCAGAAGGGGGTGCATGCGTCTGGAGTTCGTTTGCAGTGGCTGGAGGCCTTGGCATGCCCATTCTCTCTCTCTCCCCTCCTTCTCTGTCAAATAACTAACTAAATAAAACTAAGATATATAAAAAGACAAATAAACAAAAAAGATGTTTTCATGTATTAGACATCAAAAAGCACATGACACCACCCAAGAACAGTTGATGACAATTTCATTCCCCTTTTGTCACTGTAGTGGCTCTTTGTTTGACCTGTTTCAAGGAATAGGTAATGAGAAAACAAGAACTATGCCTTCTTATATAATACTATCAAATCCAGTGGGAACTTGGACCTCCCACACCAGTTCTCTCTTTTTTGAAAAAAAAAAATGATTTTCTAAAACCTCTCACAAGGCAACAGTGAACTGGACTAGACACACTGATCACAAGTGGTGCCATGTGGCCTCCATCTCCTGCCCAAGACCATCCCTGGCAGACACCCTGCCACAGAAGCCAGCATGTACACACGTCACAATGCTGCACAGCATACACTCAGCTCAGCCAAGAGATGCACAAGTACTGTGTAAATGGTCACAATGTTCAAGACTCGCAGTAAATAATGGCACTTGTATTACAGCTATCGTTATAAAAATCTGTAACACTTCAAGAGACCATTATGGGGCTATTAAAAAGATTTTGCATTCAGCTTCTGAGATAACTTAGGCAGAATGCCATCGCTACAGTAATTACTTTATTTATCACTATGTAAACGGACCTTAATGCTTCATTAAAAAAGAGAAAAATGATGGTACTCTCATGCAATAACCAAGCAAAACGTGGCAGCAGAGGCAGTGGCCCTGTCTGCAAATACTAGTCTTTCTGGATAAGAAGGAAGTCTCCAAGTACTATGAGACAGGCAGCTGGACTGTTAGGGGACCAGAAGCTAGAAAGGTTAATACATCAGACAAGACAGACTGTGTATGAACCTCAGATGGCCAGAGCCAAGAACTGTATCACTAGCAGGTGGTAGGCATGGGTAACTTTTAGCACTGATACATATAGATATTGTAACAAAATCTGTACCAATGAACTAAAAATGACTAGAAAATACATACCTAGATCCAGTGTCTTGTACCACATTCCTACAAAACTTTAAAAATCTTTTATTCAGCACAGAAGTGGTTAATGAATCCTCTGACATACACGCATAGCAACAATTTCCAGGTCCTTATTTGTGTTGGCAATTTTGCAAGGACATGATGCTATTTCTACAGTACCTTGCTACAATAATACATGTTCTCATCAAACAGATGGGGGGCTGCACTTCCACTGTGATGCAGGGGGTGGAGTATTTCTCATATTAAACCAAATTACCGAGGTGCTTTGGTATGCACATCCGGAACTACTAAAAAATAACCCAATAATTCCAAAGAGAAGACTCATTAAAATAACAATAAGCATACAGAAGCTTAACCTACTGCTACAACCCTTTCTGGGCACCCCAGCAGCACTTTATATAAATAGAGCGTGAATCTAAACCGCAAACACCTGCACTGAGATGCCAATGATAACACCCTCTAATTTGGCCAAGCTGGTTAGGCACTCTGCCCTACGTTTTCCAGCTGTGAAGCAAGGAAATGCCACCTTTCTGTGAGCGTGTGCGCGTGTGTGTGCATTACTGTGCACAACTATGAGCATATAATGAATGTTATCAACAAAGATTATTCCATTGAGGGAGTGTATTGGTCTCTATACTGAGAGATGCTGGGGCCAGGGGAAGAGGGCTAAGGATAGGGCAAGAAACAGAGCCCTTTCTGATGGGGAAATATGTGGCTTTGTGCTTCCTTTATTTAAGTATTCTACTTTCCTGTAACTTAATTAAGGGCAATTCTGTTCCATCAACCTGTCTTTACTTTTCAATGCTGCTTCCCATGGCAGGTATACATACCTTTTGCTGCCTCCATCCACAATATAGCAAGTAAAACTTACTCTCACAAATCTTATGGGAGAGATGGCAGTCAATGGAACTGTACTTGATCCTGTCTCTTACCCCTCTCTCTGGAGTAACAAGAACAATCAAAAGAGCTTCCAGGTGGTACCTGAGATGGGGCTTTAGCACCTCTGTGGGTTCCCAATATCTGCAAGAGAGAAGGCAGGTACAGTTCTCCATGGTTAATGTGCCTGAAAGTCCATTGGAAGGGAAGGCAGGTTTGGACCTTCCCTCCCTGGGCATTTGTGTGATCCAGTGGATCAAAAAGGAGGGCTTCAGTAGAAAGAAGGTAGAAGTCGTCTCAGCCTTGTGGGAAGATAGCAACTCTGCAGCAGGGTTATCTGTTTCCTGACAGGTCATCTAATACCTAGGAGTCTCCACTACTTGAATGACAAGCAACCTATGATCTGCATGACTTGCTGAGGGCAGCAACCAGTAAGTCAACAGAAACCAGGACTCTCTGATGACAATGCAGGAGCCTGGGGTGCAGTGTGAGGGGAACCATGCTGAACTGCAAGATGACCATTTGAATAGAGACGAGAACTTGAACAGAAAAGCATTTAGAACATACCTACACTATGCCATTAGAGCATAGACACTTTCTGGAATAAAAAAAAATTTTTTTAAACTTTGAGTAGAAAAGATCTACTGCTCTCGAGGATCACATTTGTATTCTGGAGGATCGAAGAGGCAATAAAGGATCAAAGAGCCAGGAATGGGGACACAGAGTTCAGGGGTGCCAAAGACGAGCTTGGTGATAGATCTAGGAGAGGTAAGGAGTCATGGGGATGGCAGAAATTGGGCAGATGAATGGACATTGTGGTGGGACAATCAGTGACTGGACATTAGTTATCTAGTTCAGGGAAAGATGAAAACTGGCATGTGAATTGAGAAAAACCAAACAAAATATGACAACCATGGGATGAATAAAAATAAACATACTTATTGTCACAGACAAGGCAGAATTCCCACCTGAAAGACAAAACTATCACAGGGAGGTTAAAAAAAAAAAAAAAAGACCCAGCTCTATTTAAAATAAATAATGACACTTGGGAGGCAGAGATAGGAGGATTGCCATGACTTTGAGGCTACCCTGAGACTACATAGTGAATTCCAGTTGAGCCTGTGCTACAGCAAGACCCTACCTCGAAAAACCAAACTAACTAACTAACTAAATAAATAAATAAATGAATAAATAAATAAATGAATAAGAGACTTGCACAAAACAAAGGGACAAAGAAAGTTTAAAATGAAGCACTGGGGGACTGGAGAGATGGCTTAGTGATTAAGGTGCTTGCCTACAAAACCCAAGGACCCATGTTCAACTCTCCAGGTCCCACGTAAGCCAGATACATAAGGTGATGTACGTGCACAAGGTCGCACATGCGCACAAGATGGATGCATCTGGAATTTGATTGCATAAGCTGGTGGCCCTGGTGTACCAATTCTCTCTCTCTCATAAAAAAAAATACAAAAATAAATTTAAAAAATGAAGTGCTGAAGTCACACCAAGGCAAGGCAAATGACAGGTGGCAATTTTAAAGGGGAATAGAGATGAACCTAGGCCACATTAAACTGAACAGAGAGGGATGGTGTGCCCAATTCAGAGTCAGAGCCAACTATTAAAATGGGTACAACTTTACTCATTAAGAAAAATGACAGATGTATCCATTAAGAAAAACATTCTTAGAAAGGCAAAAAAAAAAAAAAAAAAAAAAAAACACACAATTTTGAAAGGTACTTTAATCTACCTCTCAACTGGGCAGCTAAAAACAAACAAGGGTTTGGAAGCCCTCAATGTAATACAGCCAGTAAGTCTGACTTACTAAACACGGAAAATGAAACCTCCATATTTTGAAAAGGACACGACTTAAAAATTAACCATGGATTTGGATACAAGGAACCAACCTTATCAAATCCCCTTAGATTTCAGAGATAAATTTATAGGCTATAACAAAATATCATATGTTAAGTTAGAGAAAAACTCAGCTACATACTTGTAAATCATCTCAGAATCCAAAGGCCAAGTAGGTGTTTTTTTAAGAGGCATCTAGAAAATAACCAAAAGAAGATCAATGATCCCAAAACAATGACACACAGCTAGAGCTGCTCTCAAAGGAAATATGGCACCTTAGTTGCCACCACCTTTATACAACTACTTTAAGCAAGGGAGACAGGCATTCAATTCAATAAACTTAAGTCAAAAGAAAAGTCTAAAAACTTTCCCCTCAAGCTTCACCAAAAAAAAAAAAAAAAAAGCAAAAAATATGTTTCATTAGTAATAAGGAAGGGACTATTACTAAAGATATGACAGTAGTACATATAAAACTCTGTGCAATGTCTAGTAAGTAGAAAATAGCAACATTCAGAGAAAACCACAAAGGAACCAAACAGAGCTCCAATGTATTTTGGAAAAAAAAATTTTTTTTTTTTTTTTTTTTGTTGTTGTTGTTGTTGTCTGAGACAGGCTGTCACTATGTAGCCCAGAATGGCTTCCAACACATAATCCTCCTGCCTCGGCCTCCACAGTAGTGGGATTACAGGTGTGTGTCCTATGCTCTGAAGAGGTTTTAGGGTAAGAGTGGAAGCATCTCAAGTCTAGCTTTTGCAATTGATTCACTTTAATGTTTAGGCAATAGATATTTTCCACATTATGAAAACACTTTTAGATGCTAGAAAAAAGTGAAATTCTTAAACCATTTAAAAATGTAATTCCAGTTTCAATAGCTGATAGAGCACAAAGAAGAAAACTACACATTCATCTCAATACTCTACTTGTAAAACATTAAATATTAGCAAATTAAATTTAGTAGCATATAAGAACACTGCACCTACAAACAAATCAGAGTTTATTCCAGGAATGCAAAGATGACTCTATTGGGAAATCAAATCAATGTAATTTATTACATCACAGAATAAAAGCAAAAAACTCACAATTATATCATGCCAAAAAAGCATTTAATAAAATTCACAAGCTTCTTTCAATAAAAGTTAAGGCAGGAATGGATTCTTTAAATAAAAGTTAGAGCAGGAAGAGTTATATACATCTTAAGTATGATAAATTATATTTACTGAAACTTAATAAGAATATTCATTACTCAAACACTGAAACATTTTTATTTAAGCCAATAACAACACAGTAGCACCCTTTTCTACAAACACTAAAGTCCTAGTAAACAAACAAGGATGGCTATGCAGACATATACAAATGAATTTACTGCTACCTTATTTTAGTAGCAATGGGAAACAGAAAGGTTTGTCCATTGACACAGGATAGATAACTAAATTAGCTATAATTTTAACTCTTATTTAAACATCTGCAGTTGACATAAAGTGAGAGCCATACAGCAAAGAAAAGTAGATGAAAATGATGCAAAACATTACGTAGAAGCTAGTCTTTATATAGTAATAACATGATCTCCTTTTAAAAGCTCTAAACCAATAATGGGTATATATTTATATTTTCCAAAAACAGGGACTACAGGACATTAAGTTTCTACCCATGTATCTATTTTATTTTTTATTTTTTGGAAATTCTAGTGATCAAACCCAAGCTAAGTAGGCAATTAACCACTAAGCCACACCCTTAACTCACTTGAATGATTTCTTTTTATGTTGTTAAAGACAGGATTTTTGCATGTAGCCCCGGCTGGTCTCAAACTGCAGCAATCCTCCTTGGTGCCTCCTTGGTGCTGGTATCATACGCATGTACTACCTTACCTGGCTCTTGTTAAAGAAAATTTTAAAAAGACTAGATAGGTGTATATTGATTAAGAGACAGATAGATGGTAATACAATATACCCTGCAGGAACACAAAATTAAAACAAGTAATTCTCTGTATTAATTCTTGAATACCCTGCAACAGCTAGCCTCAGTCAACTTAAATTTGAGTCCAGCCTACACTTGGTAGCAAGTGTAAACTCCATGTGGGAGCTTGTTTCCTGTCTGTAAGATAGGAATAATAATATGAGGATTAAATGTTCACACCTACTCTCAAACTAGTACGTTTCCTCTCCCAAAGGATGGCATTCAACTTCCCTCTTTGTGTGGTTCCAGGAGCTTCCCTGTGTGTATCTAAATCCAAAGTGGATGCTTTGCATGGATTCCTTTCCAGTGTTGCTACAGCTGCCAGACTGTGAGAGCCAGAGGTGAGCTGTGAACACTGGTGGTCCTTGGTTGTCTCCCCAGGAGCTTATCACAGCCATACCACCAACTTTCAGCTTCTCAACTGCTATTTAGAAAGCAACAACTTCTCTTAAATGCTTACGCAGACTGCTGGCAGGGGCCAGGGATTTCCTGAAGATTACTTCAGACTCTTGGAAAATGAGAAAAGGACAAAGGCAGCACTAATGGAGCCCTCTACTTCCAAAGCCCCAGGTTTGCCCAGGATAGGAATGTAGAAGGAAAATATCAGGGAGACCTCTAGCTACTGTTTCCAAGCTTCCTAGATTAATTAAGGGTCATTAATTAAAAACAGAAAGAAAAAATACACTGGTCCAATTTGGTAAGGTATTAATTAAGAGCAAAATACGGAGAAGGAAAACTTATCAACAGAGAAGGAAGAATGTTAAACAACGTGTTGAAAATAGCTTTTAATTTCCCACAAAAGAAAAGCAAGGCTTCCCTAAGAACTGAAGGGAATGGAATATGACAGAACATGGAAATGCCAGCAAGAAGATACTGCCCCCACCCCAACTCCACCAAGAGGGAAAGTAGAGAAATGCTTAAATAAGCTCCTTTGTAAAAAAGACACTCAAGAAAAAGGAAGAAAAACATCTCAGCTTAACCTGAAAGTAATTCCTTCTCTACTACAGAAAGACCTCCCAGCTCACATATTTTCAGCTCACATTTTCCACGATACTTGCTTAGTGATCCAAATAATATCATACAAAGGAAATAAAACCATCTGTAAGAAACATTAATTCACCATGGTTTGGCTAACAGGGAATTCTTCACAGTCCCCATCAGATAAGTTTACAACTAGATGAAATGAGCCAAAAGCTTTCTGCGTGTTAAATTCAATTAACTTTATAAATATACTCTTAAGAGGAGAAAATCCAAAAAAAATTTTCCTTTAACAGCAGGAATTTATATCAAAATTTACCTGGTTCTCCAGCCCCAACCATATTTCTCATCTCACTTATATAACTGTTTTGCTAACAAATTAGCATTTTCTTCTGAAATATTAGCTACTGATTAAAATGTTTAATTTACATTGAAGTATAGATCATGTCTAGTAACTCAAAGCAATTTTTTTAAATTTTTGACAATTTCAAACATGTCTAGAACATATTCACACATACCTCCCAATATATTCTCTTATCCTCCTCCTGCTCAAACTCTTCTTCTTACCTAATCCCTTTCCTACTTTCATGTCGTGTGAGTGTGTCTCTAAGTTAAATTGGGATTGCTTACATAAGCATGGTTACAGGGGCAAATTTAGTTTTGTATATATCATGAGCTTGAGGTATGTGGTTTACATGTGAGATCTACATAGGGGATAAACTTACACAGTCATTAATAAACACTCCATTCCTTGGATTTCAAACAAAACAATTCCACAGGTAGCAGGACTCATTAGCTAGGACAGCCTCACATCCTAAGATTTACTACTTCTGTGTCCTGATTCTATAAAAAATGACTGGTTTGAAGTTCAGAAAGAAGCAAAAAACCGTAATAGTCTACAAGGGAATGTTTCATTAGAATCATCTGCTTGTCACTGACCAGTTCAAAGGAGAGTGTCCCAAGAAAGCAAATACTAAGGTGACAGGTCTGAGCAGTCATCTAAATGGGTGTGAGGGTCCCTCAACTCAGTACCCAAAGATCCAAGACGCTATACAACTCTATAGAGTAGAGCCCTAAAAAGACAGAGCCCAATACTCTAATTCCCATGTAAACACACAATGAAGAGAACTGACAACATAAACGCAGAAGACAAACAGTACAGAGCGTATCCAACTTGTTTATACAGAATAACATGAACTTGGGTAAGGAGAGAAGGGAGTGGGAGAAGCGCACACAAATCACTGAATACATCCAAACAATTACATTGGTTAGTCATATGGAGAACTTCTCACAAAGACAACATGACACCTCTCACATGGGATTTACCAGTCAGAGTATAAGCTGAGCTTAGCCATATGGAAAGCAAGATGGAACATGAGTCTATCAGTTATTTTCTGTTGCTGGGACAAAATATGTGACCAGAAGCAGCTTAAGGAAGGAATGAGTTTATTTCAACGTACAGTTGTGTATGTATATACATGCACGTGCGACAGAATGGGTGGAGGTCAATGAGAACCTCAGGGTGTTTCTCTTCTGCTTCCACCCTCTTTTTGAGACAGGATCTCTCTTGTCACTGCTGACTGTGTGCTTCCAGATTCTCTTGGCTCTGCCTCCTTCCATTGTCATAGGTGTCTGGGGATTGCAGATAAGTGAAACTCGGGTAGATAGGCTTGTAAGCAAGCACCTTTAACCACTGAGCCATCTATGCAGCATCAACTTTAGACGATTTTTAAACACAGAATAAATTAAATCCAAGGTCAATGACCAAAATACTACACAAGCTCAAAGTAATTGACTTGTGGCCTCAGTTTTGTCCTTGAACAAATCTCAGAACATCTCACAGCATTAGCTTTTACCCTACATGAGACACTGGGTTAGGTAACCCCAGAATCCTACACAGGCCTGGCTTACCTGACCAAGGAAGCCAGCCCTTTCACTGGAATATACAAAGTCTCCGGCACAAGGCAGCACAGCAGCCTGCTCAGACCAAGGGACTGAGAGACGCACAGCAAGGTGTACCCATGTCACCTGATGAAGCATTGCTTGGTTCCGTCAGTACCTGCCTGTACCCTGGATTTCCAGCTGCTGTACAGATGGAAAGAATGGATTCCTTGGGTCCAAGGTTAAGAATGTCACATACTTGAGTCAAAATGGTACTGCTGTACATTTATTTATGTATGCACATGTACATGTGTGTGATATGCATGCATGTGTATTCACACGTGTCTATATGGGTGTATACATGGAGGCCAAAGGTTGATATCAGGTGACTTCTTCCATCACTCTCAATCTTATTTTTTGAAATTTAGTCTTTCACTGAACCTAGAGTTCACTGATTCAACTAGAGTAGCTGCCCAGCTAGCCCACAGGAATCCTCCTGTCTCTGCCCCGCCTGTATTGAGAGTATAGGTGTATATCACTAGATCAGTTTTCACATGGGCGCTAGGGTCCTGAACTCAAGTCTGTGTGTTTATATGGCAAACACTTTACCAACTGAGCCATCCTTCCAGCTCCTAGAATAAGTAATGGGAACAGAAAATAACTAGGTGGAATAGTTTCATCCTGCCCTGCAGAAAATCAAAAGCCTGTAAGTATTTTGTACACCTAAATTGATCAAGTGATATTCCCAGGTGACACTATGGCTAGCTGCTCCAACTAGAAAAGTGAGAAGTGTTACACCTGGTTATCACCCACCTAAACAGTCTCATAACAGCCAACTCTAATCTCATAGGCAAAATATGGGATGACAGGATTGCATAATTAATTTTCCTGTTAGGCATAATTGTTACTGACTTCATGTCATTACAATGTCAGTTCAACTGGTAGACGATTGCTATCACATTCTAATTATAAAAACACACAAACAATTTGTAGCCATTCATTATTAAATAATGAGCAAGGCCACAGTGGCTAAATGAACTTAGAAAAATGAAGGCAAAATTGAAAAGAGGTGCTTAAAAAATTAATCTATTAATCCTGACAAAGTCTCTCTATTGGGTGACTAGGTATCTAGCTCTCAGGTTACCTGCTCAACATTTCCTAAGAGTCATGTTGTTTAACTTGATTAAATGTCAGAATGACCCAAGTCACTTTGTGTTACCAAGAACCAACAGCAATGCAAACATGTAAGATGTAGCTTTAAGGTGGACATGGTGACATGTTTGTAGTCTCTAAAATCTTGAGAGGTAAATGCAGGAGAAATAGGAGCCAGCCTCAGATATATAGTGAGGTAAGAGGCCAGCATGGGGTACATGAGAACCTGTCTGAAGAAAACACAAAGCACCACAAAAAGATACAGCTTGTGGTGGTTTGATTCAGGTGTCCCCCATAAACTCATGTGTTTTGAATGCTAGGTCCCCAGCTTGTGGCAATTTGGAAACTGAAGCCTCCTGATGGGTTGTGTTTGGGGGGATGGTCTTATGGGTGTTATGGCCAGCTTCCCCTTGCCAGTGTTTGGCACACTCTTCCTGCTGCTGTTGTTGTCTACATGATGTTGGCCAGGTAATGATATCCAGTTTCTGCTCATGTCACATTTTCCCCTGCCATCATGGAGCTTCCCCTCAAGTATCTATAAGCCAAAATAAACCCTTTCCTCCCACAAGCTGCTCTTTAAACACTCCAAATACAGAGATGAGTGTCTAGCCAAGTTTAATGTAGCTTAAATTCCATCTCCAGTTCTGAATTCTGGTAACTGCTGCTACTGAAAACCAAGTCTTAAGAGGAGAACAAGAATGGCAGGAATAAAGGCAGATCAAGTCATGTTTCCTGCAAAACAGAGCAACTGTCAGTTAACTACTCATGTTGCAAAAAATTTCAAAGAATTCAGAATGCTGAAAATGGTAAGTACTACAAGTGATTATGAGTCATAAGTGGAATTTGTTGTGGATATTACTATTAACACATTTTACAATGAAAGTCAATAGAAAAAGATAACTGGTACCCATATTTTAATTCTATACAAACTCACTGAAGAACAGGACTCCTTACAGCGTGCTACTCCTGGATATCCATGACCTCACAGTGCCTGACTCTACCTACACAAGACCATCATAATAAGAGGAAAAGATCATGACATCAAAATGAAAAGAGACTGATTGAGAGATCGAAGAGATATGATGGGGAGTGGAGTTTGAAAGGGGAAAGTGGGGGGAGAGAGAGAAGTACCATGGGATATTGTCTACAATTAAGGAAGTTATCAGTAAAAAAATAAATAATTTTTTTAAAAATGCTTTCTAGTTTTGATTTTTATTTGTGTGAGTGTGTGCATAGGTGTATGTGTTCATGTGTATGTGTGTGGTGGGCACCCAGCATGCATGTGAAAGTCACAGGAGCCCAACTTGCAAGTGCATCCTGGAGGGTTCAACTCCTTTGAAGTAGTGTTTCTCTAGGACTCGGGTTTTCTTTTCTTGTTGTTTTGTTTTGTTTTGTTTTGTTTTTTTTCCTGTTCCTGCTGAGAGTTGCTGGGAAATTCTGTCTCTGTCTCCCATCATGTTTGTCAGAGTGCTGGGATAACAGAAGACTACCATGACTTCTGGTTTTTATGTAGGGTCTGAAGATCAAACTTTTAGTGCTCAAGCCTGACTAGTGTGTACTTTATCCACTAAGCCAGACCCCCAGCCCCTGAAGAATGTTTTTAATGAGTAATGATACTATAAGTTGTTCTTATAGAAGTATAGATATGAAAGCACAGTTTTATCATTTAAGGATTATTCCCTAATAGCAAATAAAAATTAAAGATTAAAGTTGCTCATAATGTCAC
This sequence comes from Orientallactaga sibirica, assembly GCA_036365145.1. Classification (NCBI taxonomy): domain Eukaryota; kingdom Metazoa; phylum Chordata; class Mammalia; order Rodentia; family Dipodidae; genus Orientallactaga; species Orientallactaga sibirica. Next base: position 18,528,922 of record JAEOAD010000031.1, read on the forward strand.
AAACTTGCAATTCAGGAAGCTGAGGCAGAAGGACTGCTGCAGTCTCAGCTACAAGTGTGAAGCCCTACCACAATAAATAAATTGAAGAATAAAGATTAAGAGCAACGTTTGCAGTTTTAGGGTAGTTAATAGGTAAACATCTATCTCTTTCAAACCACATACCCTCAACACACTCAAAATAAAAGTGAGCACTTCGGCTGGTGAAGCTAATGTTATAGGTGATATTATGTACAGCCAGCAGGGAGTTCAAGGCATTTAATAGATCAGTGATACCACTTAAATTTAGTTATACTATAATCTCTTACAAGATATAGCACAATATTATTACTCTCCTAAAAAGTCTGAGCTATAGGTTGACACACCAGGACTGAATTCACTGTCCAAAGGTTACACTTTAGGCTATCTTTAGCATAAAAAAAAAGTTTTCCAAACTTCCTTCTAATCCTTTACCAGCCTCCCTCTAGGCCCAGAACACAGTTCTCACACTCACACCCCCTTCTTATGGGACTTAATCGTGGGAAGAATCCAAGATGCAAAATAACCTATATGCACTTAGTTGACTTAGTACTAAATCTGATCACAAATTTAGTAAACATGTATTAGTCAGCTTTTCACCACTATAACAAAATACCTGAGGTATTTTAACTTATGAATGAAATTCTTATTTAACTCACAATCTGAAGGTTCTAGCTCAAGGTTGAGTGTACTCAGTGATTTGGCTTCTGATGGAAATGCTAGGTGGTAATGATGAAGAGAGCGGGAGAGAAATATGCTCACTTCACAAGCCAGGAAACAAAAGAGGGAGAGGCTAGGATCTTACAAAATCCCCTTCCAGGGCACATCTTCAATGACCTAATTACCTTTTAATAGGCCCTAAAGATTCCACTAAGTCCAAAAAGTACCATCTGGGGACCAAGCCTTTACTGTATAGACCACCTTCAATTTCCATTACATGAATTTATGTTGTCTTCTGAACATGTGGCATTAAAGCGTTAAATAAGTGATGGGCTGAATTAATCATAGTGATCCACACATACCTAGTGAATTACAAGTTCATTGCCCAAGATAGCACTGATTCAACTCAAAAGATAGGGAGAGTGAACAACACAGCTCCAAGACAATGTTCAAAGTGATTCTCTGTCAACCGTAATTAGTGAAAAAGCTGACAACATCCAAGTGCCAAGACAGGTTCAAAGAAATAACTAACAAAACACACCCATGGAGCCCTTCAAATTCCTTACCATATGAACCTAAGGGCCTCACTCTCAAAAGCAAAACCCAACAACAAAAAAGACAAGTTCTTTTAAGCTCTTGGGGGTATACTAAATTCTCAGACCCTGTGACTGACAAGGAAGACAGACAGGTTGTCTGGAAAGTGCTCCTTCCTGTAATCTAAGGAAATGTCTAGTCTGCTGAGTGACTGACCGTAAAAAGTTTAAGACTGTGGGGAAAACATGCGGTGGACCAAGGACTAATGGGTGCTTCTTCTGAGAAACCCCTTCTACAAAAAGGAAATTATTCAAGGGATTTCTTGAACTCTGCTTTTTACCCAGGTCGGCAAGAATGCTGCATCAGATCAACCTAGGAGATGTTCCAAAAGCCCCTGTGTATAAGTAGGAGAGAGCACAACAGCTACTTTAAAATTTATATACTTAATGGAACTATGAGCTGTAAATCAAAATTCAAGCATGTACATGAAGGGGTGCCAGTCTCATCCTTGTTCCCACTTTGATTTGCTTCCTCCCTATTCCATGTGCTTTCACATGTATCCAGTTTTATTTTCCCTCCTAATGTCAGTCTACACAAATATAAGCAAATACAATCTCCCCATCTTCAATTTCATAAAAAGAACTACATCTTGCCTTTTCCACTTAGTATCCTGGAGATCTATTCACAGGGGACCATGGCATCCTCAGGCTTTGTTCAGAAGCAAACTATTCCATTTTGTGCACAGATCTTCAGATATTAACTAGTCCTTGCTCAAGGACAAGTAGGTTGTTTCCAATCCGTTACTATCATAGGCAGTGATGCATTTTACACCCGTGCAGGTTAAGTTCCCAGAAGTCGGACTTGGGTGTCAAAGCTTACAAGATTTCATAATTGAAAGGCTATGTTGATTTGTCTTCCATGAAGGTTGTACTATTTAATGCTCTCCACAGCAAGGCCTAGGAGATCTTGTTTCTTCAAAGTCCTGACAACAGGGACTGCTGACAAACCTGCAGATTTAGAGAAGCTTCAAAACTCAAAACAGAAGTTTCCCCAAAGGTAGATCTGAATAGCCACCAGGTATCATCTCCCCGCAAAAAGACTGGGAAGTAGGGTACTGAATCTTCAAGACACCACAGCAATACTATAGAAACAGGTCGTTCCCCAAGACGAAGCCCACCCAGGCCAGTTCCAAGGTCCTTTTGTATCAAGTGAGAGCAAACAAAGCTGAAAGAAGGAATCCAGGAAAAATGGTTCTAACACCAGGGAGCCTACAACCCGGTCTCTGCACCTCCCAGCCTCCTTACCTGGAACAGACTGTCACTGAGGACACAGGAACCAAATGAGACCTCTAGACTACAGGGATCACATAGATAACATAGAAGTTATGCTAGTCATGCTGGGAGGCGGTCAGTGTGGAATGGCACAGATCATGAGCACCAAAGAAAACTAGTGCTTCTTTACAATAGCTGTGTGGTCATCATTTTGGAGTATCAAGTATAACTGTAACCAAGTATAAATCAACTCCTATCATCCAATAGAAAAGCTCAACCAAGCAAGTTGACCCACAGGTAATGCTGCTAATTTATTTAAAGAACATTTGATTTCATTCTCCTACACTAGTTAATATTACTAGAAAAAGAACTAATTATTAAAATAATCGCAGTCACTCCTTAAAACATTAAGTTCATGTTAAATTTTATTGAGCTAAAAGAATCACTCGGCCATTTTCTCAGACCTCTGGGTCAAAGTACCGGGCCACAATTCAACCCCACAGCTCATGGAGGCAGCACACTTGTGAAGCATCCTAGGCTCCGAATTTGAATACTGGGTTCCTGACTCAGCGTTACCTGCATCACAACACATTTCCTAGAGTTACCAGAGTTTTGTGTCCATGTCTCTAAAATGCCTGCTCCATGCATAGCCATGCTTCTCAGAGGGGGCTTTTCTCTACTTCTATAGCTCCTCACTTCCCAGTCCTCTTCCAGTCCACCACGTCTGTCCCCATCACTCTGCCTATCAGCACCTCAGGTGCAGTCCTCTAAGACCTCCTTGTATAGTGTGGGGGGGTAGGGTCTATATTTCTCCTTCTGTTTGGCTTTTGGCATTCTGACCACTTCCTCCCAACCCCCACCCAGCTGTCTAGAGTGGTGGCTACGACACACCACAGTTTTTACTCCTTCAGAGTTCATATCCTTCCAGCTTCATTCAAGGCCGTCTAACCTGTGTTCCAGTCTTTCAAATGCCATCACAACTTCCAAAATTAAACTGCCTGAAAAGAACTCCCTCTGAGCACCAAATGCCTACCTGACTCAGAGATGCCTCAAAAGACAAACCCAAACCTGGTGTGGTGGCTCATGTCTTTAATCCCAGCACTTGGGAGGCAGAGGTTGGAGGATTGCCATGAGTTCAAGGCCACCCTGAGACTACTGAGTGAATTCCAGGTCAGCCTGGGCTAAAGTGAGACCCTACCTCAAAAAAACAACAAAAATATTCATAACCCACATGCACCACCTGTCTCTGTCTAGTACTCCCTACTCATTGATGGACACTGACATTTAAATGGCAGTCTACTCACTTCTCAGCACAGGTCTATTCATTTGACCTCCCTACCCTCTCAACAGTTATCTTTTCTTTTAATTTTTTTTTTAAAGAGAAGACACAGAGAATTGGCATGCCAGGGTCTCAGGCACCAAAAGTGAACTCCAGACCCTTGTACCACCTAGTGGGCAGGTATGATCTTGCACTTGCCTCACCTTTGTGCGTCTGGCTAACATGTGATCTACAGACGCGAATATGGGCCCTTAGGCTTTGTAGGCAAGAGCCTTAACCACTAAGTCATCTCCCCAGACCAGTGAACATCTTTTTATTCTCTCTACCACAGTCCATGTTGGCTTCCTCTCTGCCTGCCTATTCCAATAGCTTCTCCTCCTCCCTACTGTTTAGGTTGTGGTCAGGGAAGTTTTTTATTTCAATGCAAATATAATGCCCTCCCCTCTCCACTTCTCTCTTGTAGAAACATCTATTTAATCTTCTACACCATTTCCCACTGTTCCTATATTAAAGACAAAACCCTCAACATGGCTTCATGAGCCACCCCTTTATATTACAGACCATTTGCATATGATCCCTTTCTGCCTGGGTCTCAGAGCAACATAACTCAACCCATTTAGTACCCATCACAGGTGCAGTGTTCATTTATTTGTGTCTGGTTTGACTAAATGTCTCCCAACATTAGTCCACAAGAGTACACACCAACTACACAGTGTCCAGAGAGCATTTTATATGTATTTATGTAATAAATGAACCAATGAAAGGATATGAATGAATCACCAGCTCAGCCCTACTCAGAGGGACAGGATAATGCCACTTACCTTATAGGTACATTATAATGTGAGGATATGCCTTTAACACTGAAACATGGTTTCTTGTGTTTGTACTTCTAAATGTCAAGAAGAAATGATTTTAAAGAAAAAAAAGCAGTAGATTCCCACCTTCTCCTGTGGATCTAATTTATGTTATGTTTCAAAAGTTAAATTCTCTCTCTCTCTGCTAGCAAATAAATAATTTTTAAAAAAAAATTTTTAAAAACACAGAAGAGCTAGTTATCAGCAGAAGGGGAGTAAAAGAAAAAAACTATATATTAGGAAATCAGGATTTATATAACACGATTCCTGAGGGGATTCATTATGTGTATAATTATATACAGGTAAGCCAATGTTGTAACAAGTAAAAATACTACTTACAAACAATCCAGAATAATCAGCACTTCTTTTTTCTTTCTAAATTTAAATCATGAACTTCAGCAAATTAGCCCAGCATTAAGGCCAGTATGCTAAAGCCTTTGGGAAGTGATACACACCCTAACTGTGAAGGAGCTCCTCAACCCATGCAGAGATTGTATAGAAGCTGGCCCCGGCCTGAGCTAACTTGTCCCCCCTCCTAAGAATTTGAACATCTGTGTCAAACCAACCTCTTCACTCCTGCTTGCTTTCAGATGACAAAGACAAACACAATTTCTGTTGGGTTTACTGTCAAGTTTTATTAAATTCCTTATATATAAACAAACTGTTGTTTTGGCCCTGTCTGGCTTCATGCTGCATCCTACAAGCCCAGGCCAACTCTAAACAGGTATTTAAACTGGATACGACTGTGGCAGGGCTGGCTGAACACACCCTCAGAAAGATCCATCTTTAAAGAGGTTCTTCTGCTGAAGGCACAGCAGATCTCTTCAGCAGCTAAAGTTAAGTATAGTCTTGGCTACATGGGGACAGACCAAGTATTAAAGAACAAGTTTCCCAGACATGCAGCGGCTTACCATTCCTCCTTCTACTCCCTTGATCATCAACTAGGCATCTCAATTCTTTCAAACATGCTGGAAGTTTCATAGAATGCATATACACAGTTATGTATATATTTATAAACATGAACAAGTAACAGAAAGATAGTCCTATAAGTACATACATTTTGATTACTAACCACATGAAAATCGACATATAGGAAGAGAACAATATGCCTTTAAAGCAACTTGCTCAAACAAAACTTTATTAAACTAAAAAAATTTTAAAACTAAAACCTGATTTTATTTTTTTCTGGTGCTGAGGACTGGACCCCAGACTTTCCACATACTAAGCATGCCCTCTGCCACTAAGCTACAACTCCAAATCCCTGATTTTATTTTTTGATGAACATTCTTTGACTATCTTCTGGAAAATTCCACAAAATTCAGCTACTTTCTGGTCTGTGAAGGGCTCTACAGATGAAGAACTGTAGTACCAAGATGTGGAGCAGGGCTGGCACTAGGCAGCAGGTACACACATGACCCTTTGCTCTCCCAGAAGAATGTCCCTTACATAGGCAGCATCGCAAGTGTCAGGGACAGAGACCACTAAAGAAGCAAGAGGTTTCATCACTCCATAGGTCTGTTATCCCAAACTGCTCAGGGAGATAGAGTGAAACTGTATAAAGACTTACAATGCAAACAGCTTACTGGAAAGGAACAGATGAATCAACACAAGAGTTTCTGCTAGCAGCTGAGTGACCTAGAGGTCACTCTAAGACACAGGCTTAAAAATGTGAAGTTCCACTGAAATTTATAAAACACAGTATTTTTCTAAACTGAAATTTTAACTGATACATAAACTGTATTTTAAATGAGGTTTTGTGTGATTGTTTTTTCTTTTGCTTTAATTTTTCTTTTCAGACAAGTTCTCATTCTGTAGCTCAGTCTGGCCTTGAACTTGTAATCCTCCTGCCTTAGCCTTCCCTGTGCTGGGATTATAAGCATGCCCAGACACAACTGGTTCCATCTGATGTTTTAATACACACATATACTGTGTAATGTCCAAATTATGGGAAATTATTTATCTCCTTGGATGCTGATCATTTCCTTATGCTGAAAACATTCAAATAAACAGGACATTACCCTTATGCACAGTCACCCTATTATGCAAGAGTACAACAGAACTTCTTTCTCATGAATCAAACCTACAAGTTAGACTAAATTGTAGAGCATAACTTTTTTTTTTTAATACCAATCTCTTTAAAGAACCAATCCAAATTGGTACCGGGAGGCAGGGAGAAGGCATGTGGAAATTGCCAAGGAATACGAATAAGTATTTCCTAAAGCAGCCACTCTCTTTCAACAGTGCGAATCCAAGAATGTTGAGACATGCACAGTCCTAATATAAACCTCACAGTATGGACATTTTACAATCTTTCTCCTGCCTTCAAAATCTGACTTATCAAACTAACACCCTACAGCTATGGCAATTCACTAAACATAAAACATTTCTCTTGGTTGGATTGTTTTCCTTAAAAAGAAATCCTAATGCTCCCAGACAGTTTTATTTCTATGTCACACGTAAGTAACCACAAAACACTCAGCTTTTACTGTGATTTGGCAGCAAGGTAACCACAGATCCTGAGACTCAGGTGGTGGCAGGTGTACCCTGCTTTGGGCTTGTTTAAACTTCTTGTTTATTGTTTTTTCTTCTTGAAAGACTCAGATCCTTGACCTGTAAAATACTTTTCTAGCTTGCATTTCCCTCTTGATCCTATTCATCATCCTATTAGTCACAGCCAAGACAATCTCCAAAGGAAAGACTGCAGAGGCGTTCATAAGCCCAGGAGTGCCATGGTGAATTGATCACATACACAGGTGTGTAACTTAAGGTAAAACCACACACGGTGAATTAAACAAAGGCAGGAACACTAAGGTATTTTATATGGTGGTTAATAACACACAAGTTTTGGCCTTAATGCTTTTATTTTCTGAATCAAATAAAACAGTCAAGTGTTTTCAGTAGAAAATAACTCTTCCCATGCTTGATCAGTCTTCCACAACCAGGGATCTTCACATTACTGTGAAACCTTGTCCCTCATCAAGGAACAGAGCAGAGGTAACAGGATTCCTGTGCAGATTAAATTTCCTGTCCTAAATTAATATATTTCCTTTTAGCAAAATCACCATTTTTCACAGACTACTTTTTATTTCATAAAAAAAAAAAAATTGGGCTGGAGAGATGGCTTAGCGGTTAAACGCTTGCCTATGAAGCCTAAGGACCCCAGTTCAAGGCTCAATTCTCCAGGACCCACGTAAGCCAGATGCACAAGGGGGTGCATGCATCTGGAGTTCATTTGCAGTGGCTGGAGGCCCTGGCGCACCCATTCTCCCTCTTTCTCTCTCTCTCTCTCTACCTGGCTATTTCTGTATCTCTCTCTTTCAAATGAATAAATAAATAATAAAATATTTTTTAAAAAATCATGTGGAGCTGGGGAAATGGCTTAGTGGTTAAGACATTTGCCTGCAAAGCCTAAGGACCCTGGTTCGATTCCCCAGGACCCACGTAAGCCAGATGTACAAGGAGGTACATGCATCTGGAGTTAGTCTGCAGTGGCTAGAGGCCTTAGCATGCCCCATTCTTTCTCTCTCTCTCTGCTTCTTTCTCTCTCGTGCTCACTCAAACAAATAAATAAAAAAATATTTTTTAAAATATCACGTGCACAGTGCAAATTCAAAATAAGTTTTTATAAAACAGTGTGATCAGGCTGGAGAGATGGCTTAGTGGCTAAGGCGCCTGCCTGCTAAACCTAAGAACGCGGGTTCCAATGTCCAGCGGTTCCAATCTCCAGGTCCCACTTTAGCTAGATGCAAAGTGAGGCAAGGGCGCAATGCCACACTTGCCCACAAAAGGGCGCACGCATCTGGATTTCGTTCACAGCAGCTGAGAGACTGCTGGCGCGCCCAACTCTTGTCTCCCTCTCCCTCTCTGTCTCTTTCTGTCTCTCTCTCCAAAATAAATGAATAAATAAAAATAATAAAAAAATTTAAAAAAACAACAACAGTGTGATCAGCCACCAAGAACGTGCCATTTGGCATCAAAAACCACCTCTAGGGGACAAGGAGATGACTGAGCAGTTAAAAACACATACATTCAAACCCCTAGTGCCCATGCATGAAGCTGGGCATGGGCACTACATCTGTAACTCCAGTCATGTGGGAGGTGGAGACTGGAGACTCCCTGGGGCTGACTAAAAAGATGGCAGGTCCAGGTGGAGGGGGAGACCTGTCTCGAGGAAATGAGAGGCAGAGACCACCTAATGTTCTCTTCTGGCCTGGGAACATGCATATATGCGCACACGCGTGCGCACACACACACACACACACACACACACACACACACATATACATTGCATACACATCACATCATATCACACATACATATGCCAACAAAAAACCCATCTAATCACTAGACATTTTTAGGAGAAATACTTTGTTATGCCTGACAAACAATGACACATTACCACTTTAAGGGAAATGATGAAAAAAATATGCATGCCCAAGAGTCGCTACAAAGGATATACGGGCCAGGCAAACAATGGGCTCTTTAAATTTAGACCTTCACCCCGGCTCCCAAGTGAGGTGGCACATGAACCAACATGTCAAAACAGAATGGTCATGATCAGCTGCTGCCATTTTTCTGGATTTCCCACATAGTTTCAGAGTCAAGTATTAATGCGGGACAATTCTAAGACACACGAAGAGTAGGGTGGAGCCATAGGTCCCACACTGAGAATTACAATCAAGTTGTTTAAAATAAACTAGAAATCATTAAGAAGAAAGCGTACTTTAGACCTCTTGGCTTGGTTCTTATTTCACTTTGTTTCTTTATGTTTCTGTAAGCAAGAGTTTGTATACACACTAGAGTTGGGAGGGTGTGAGGTCTCAACTATGGCCATTAAGAGACTGGGAAATTTGCAAAGGAACTGATTAACAGTCTATGGTCCTTGCTGCAAACTGGGGTTAATTAATATCTACCTAACAAGCTGTTGAGAGGGTCAGCCGAAGATGCTGCTGTGATAATGAAAGAGAATGCTGGGCATCATTAGGTATTCAAGTGCAAAGTTGAATTTCCAGTTATTTTGGTCTTTTATAATCTTAATGAATAAGTTCACCTGACTATGAAACTGCAAATCCTGAAAGGGATGGAGGACAGCAATGTCTGTGAATTATTGACAAACACAGCTGCCTAATAATACACATCTCAGAACTAAAACTCTGTGAAAACAATCTTCCAGCTCACTCATTCTTAAATAGAGCCTGCGTGATATTTTCCAGGCCCAAGTCATGGGCAAGATATGGAGGCTGAGCCTAATGATATCTGAGCAAAGGTGGACACTCCTCCACCATCCAGCAAGGGCATTTGCAACATACCCTCTAGGCACTCTGAATCCTATTCAGTAAGAACACAGATCTTTATCAGCAGGCTCTTCCCACAGCCTTACAGGGGAACAAACTCTGGGGTGAATAGCAATTTACCCTGGCGAAGGATTACCTGCTGCCTCCACCATTTCCTCCTAAATACATTTAGATAAAAACTGGCCAACTGTCACGGGGTTTTGTTCCACACACAAGAGCATGTTCAAGAACCTTGGATAAGCCTGTAGTGACAACTGTCTATGTCACCATCCAAATAGGAGTGACAGGCCTTCATAAACACGGCTGCAAGAACTCTAGACAGGATAGGAAAACTTCTGCTCCTATGTCAGATGTCAAAGGCATGAGTTGGGTCTTTTCCTATCAATGTAGATCAAAGGCAGTAGCCTAAAGGGCTAATTTGAGACTCTGACCATGAGAAGGTTGAAACCACATGCCAAAAAAAAAAAAAAGTCTAATCACTAGACATTTTTAGGAGAAATACTTTGTTATGCTTGACAAATAATGCCATAGAACCTCCTACCTGCTTCCCCACCCATACCTACTCAAAGTCCATTCACTCCCTTTGCCTACTCCAGCTCATGGCTGCCTCCTGGATCCCCACAGGCTTGGACTGTTTAAAAATATATATGATGGAAAAAAAGTGATTCCAAAACCTCCTTTTCTCTTTGTCCTAAGCTATGGGGAGAGGACAAAAGAGGCAAGGAGGGAATGAGAGCAAGATAACTTTCTTGGTTTTTTTTTGAACTCCAATTTTGAGTTATTCAAAAAGTTTTTGTTTGTTTTTTCAAGGTAAGGTCTTACTCTAGCCCAGGCTGACCTGGCGTGGCCTCAAACTCTCAATGATCCTCCTACATGTGCACCACCTGACCCAGCTTCAAAAAAGTTTTTAATGAGATATGCCTGTTCAATACAATTCCAACAACAGCAATGGTACAAGACTTTTCTAGGCAAAGGCCCACACGTGATTCATTTATCTGATTTCTAACTCAGTGCTGTGACTCAGCCCACCCTTGTGGTTGGGTCCCATCCAGGAATATCCCAGCTCCTATCAGTTTACTCCACTACTCTCAGGCAAAAGACACACTGTCCTAGGCAGAACACATGCAAAGGGTCCTTCCAGAGCTTCTGTCAGTTCCTAATCTCTACACTGAAAGGCACCGAGGAACCAACTGGTCACCAAAATGTCACCAGCCAAACCTTTCAACACCCTGCCCCACGGAGAATGCCACATCGTGGTTTCTAAGATGGAGATGGCACGGAGGGCTGCCGGCTGTTCCCATTCTCATTGTTTACCGCTGAGTGAGTCACATGAAAGCAGGAAATAATTAAACATCAGGGATCACTGAAATACCACGTGCAGAAACAAGAGCACAGGCCATTTAAGTCCCTGCAGATGAAGTGCCCCTCCCAGAATAAGCCACTATCCAAAACAGTCTGTGAGGGACTGGGCAAATGCCTAAGGAAGGACTGACTTTTAAAAGTATACTCTGCTATAAATTGCAGATGCTTTTTAAAACAAGAAGGCTGTTACTATCTGAGGATGCAGTGGTTTGTTCTTCGCTTTGAAAATATCTCCACTTGGATATTAAGAAATTACACTAAGCCTTCTTGCAAAGCTCTTAGAAGGAACACCTTTATTTAAAGCAGCTTATTATTTCACACAAAGTTACCGAATGGCCTTATAAGCAGACTGTATCCAGCAATGGCCACTTACCACCCCGGTAAAACTTGAAAGCACTGCCCATGTCTCAGCAGTAACTGTTTATCTAGTGCATTATAAAAGAAGCTATTGGGTTTTATTATCCAAGCTTTTAGGACAGTTCAAGTTCGATACACACAATGTTTCATTCATGCTGTTAAATTGATAATATTAACCTTTCTTGCTGAGACGCATTAAAAATTCTGGCTTTTCAGAGCAAATGTAATTAGTTCATATTAGTAACTTCACCAGCAGCAGCGACAGAGGCAAAGTGAACTAACAGGATATGGATTAATGTAATCAAAATATCATCTCCCATCTTCTCTACTCTCCAGGCAGCTGGTTGCACTTCCTTTCTTGGTTGGATTTTTTTTCCTTTTAATAAAAACAATAGATCAATGACATGGATGCATAACTACTTGTAATCCTCCCTCAGGGGAGTACTGTACAGGAAACCATTTCAGTGAGTGATCTGAAAAGTTTTTAATTTAATGTGCCTGTTCAATACCATTTTGATAGCAAAGCAATGACACAAGCAGAGAAGCCAGAGACTGCAAGAGATCATGGGACTGGCTGTCTCTAGCCATCACTACCACCCTCCCCAAAAAAAACAAGCAAAAAAAAAAAAAAAAAGAAAAGAAAACTCTTACTTTCTAAGCACCTCCAACCCCAAAACTATTTCCTCACATCCTAAATGGACTATCTATGGTGGGTGTTTCTAGTTTTGGAACCCTCTTTCTTCTGTTCAGAAACCTACATTTCACAAGGATCGCCTTGTTCTCTTTCTCCCCAAGACTGGGCTTGGCTTTCCAAGGCCTGGGCTGGCCAATCTCCCAAGAGAGAGGTGGAAGTAATGACGACAGTTTACCTTGTGAACTCTAACTATGCCATCAGAATGGAGCCTTAGCACTGAACCCTAAGTTAAAGGAGGTACAGGGTAAAAGCAGCAGCTAACAATCCTTTTGCTCCCATATGGATTCTGACAATGAAGCCAGCATGTAGACAAGGCCATGGAGAATCTCAGTGACCCTGCTGAAGTCTGCCCTAGACTTTGCCACTGAGACCAACATGCCCCCCCTCCTTTTTTTCCTTTCTATAAACTAGTTGAAATGAGTTTTCTTCATACAACATGCTTTCAACAGGCCTACAAACCCCTACCTGGACTTGGAGAAGAAAAGGCAGTGCTGCTCATGCTGCTTCAACATAGGAAATTGTAAGCATGGTGACACAGTCCTTCTTTTGGGCCAGTTTCACATACTGGCTGTAGAAAAAAAGTTTTAAATTTTTTTTCTCTTTATTTGCAAGCAGAAAGAGAGGGAGGGAGGGAAACAAACAAAGAGAATGGGCACTGCAAACGAACTCCAGATGCATGTGCCTCTCTTTGTATCTGGCTTTATGTAGGTATTGGGGAATGAAGCCCAGGTCGTCAGGCTTTGCAGGGAAGCATTTTAACTGCTGAGCCATCATCTCTTCAGCCCAAAACTTTTTATTCTTTACACTTCTCTTGGCTTAGAAGAGAAATGTGTAAAAATATAAAAATCGAAAAAAGCAGAAACTGCACTACTAAAGCAATCTCATGGCTCCCACAGTCACCATGAGTCAGAAGGCCTCACTGCTATTTATTACTCCCCAAACAATAAGCCCTTCAAAGGTTCACAAATGACCTCCCAGCATCCTTCAGATACAAAGGGCAGTTAATGTTCAGATTGGCAGTCACCAATTAATCCAAAACACGCACTTAATTATCAAGTTCATTCCTCTGTTTTAGTTTTAAATGGCTCTGTTAGCATTTGACCAGGCCTGAAGTGACACTGGTTTGGGGTCAATGGCTTTTCTGCAAAGTTAATGTCACCTTTACAAAGCTCCATACACACAAACTCTTGTAAGCCATTTTGGGTAATTCTGGGTACAACCAAAGGATGTAAACATGCTACCTTTTCTCTGTGTTTCCATTTGAAGTCGGAAAAAAAAATCACAATGAGAAATATTGATTAAGGCTGACTACTTTAAAGTTTAAAAGGATGCATTTAAAGGTGACAATTAACAATTTTCAAGGTAGGATAAAAATGTGGCATGTTCTAAAACTTTAGGTTAATATTACTGAGCAAATGACTAAGGGAGAATACCTGGTATTGTGTTCAGTCACAAAACCTAAGTGAACATCCCATCACATAATAAATACCATTATGGAGAATACTAACAAAAAAAGATTACACCACAAAACTTCTGGTGGAAATACTAGTATAGTTTAAGTAAATTTGATACATCTTTTTTTTGTATCTAAGAATTAGGAATTGCAGCAGATATGGCCAGTAGCAGAGGGCACCACCAGGCAGGCTAGTATTACCCACGCTTTGAACACTGTTCTGTCACTTCAGTGCTCATAAGGGACTTTCCAGGAATGTAATATCAACCACCCCTGCTAGGGTCCTCCCTCTTAGCAAAAATGTGCTCAAGTATCTAGACATAAAACTTGCAAAAAAGGAAAAGGAAGAGAAGGTTAAATGAGACTTTGCCTCCAAAGACACCTTTTAGTAGATTGAGGTCACTACCATGATTTCAGAAAGGGAAGGACCTGCACACAGCCCTAGGTTCTCTTGTCACGTGTTAAGATATTATTTACAGGGTCCAAAACTTGTCATCTTATCAGGCACTTCATTGTAAATTGTTTCTCCTAGGAGAAAGTGTAGGATTGGAAGGATCCATTCCTCAAATGATGTTGCAGGAAGACAAGGCAAGAACAGTGTAGGTTCCTCAAAGACAGAGCTCCATACCTGGGAGATCTCTACCTCCTCTGGGCCACATGGGACTTGCGGGGGCGGGGGAGGGGGGAGATAAGAAAAGACCTTCTCTTAGATTCCTTGCTTTTTTCCACAGGAAGAACCTGGGCCCTTTTACACAACCTTCTTCTGTAGATTCATGTGCCTTTGAAAACAATGTGGTGGTTCCTAGCCATGGAGGCCCCTGAAGCTTTCTTCAGGGAGTAAGCCAGATGCTTGATCACATGCAAATACCTTTCTGGGTCTCTGCTACCCCAACTTACATAGTTTACAAAATGAAGTCTTTACCTAAAAAATGGGCCAAAGGGCTAGAGAGATGGCTTAGCGGTTAAGGTGCCTGCCTGTGAAGCCTAAAAACACTTGTTCAAATATCTAGGTCCCAAGTGCAGACAGACGCAAAAGTGACACAAGTGTGCAATGTCACACATGCACACAAGGGGCACATGCATCTGGAGTCCATTCACAGCGGCTGAAAAGGCCCTGGCATGCCCATTCTCTGCCTCTCCCCACCCCTATCTCTCTCAAAAAAAAAAAAAAAAATTGAGCCAAAGAGGACTCTCTCCCAACCTTCCTGCTACAGTATGACTATTTAGTGTCTCCTAAAAGCCCAAATATAAGTCTTGATCCCTAGTATGGGCTTACTGGATGTTGCTGGAACTTTCAAGAGTTGTGACCTGGTGGGAGGAGGTTCTCAGGTCATTAGAGTTGTAACCTTGAAGGGGATGGTACAATCCAGCCACTGCTGCTGCTTCTCACACCTCCTGACTGTAGGGCAAGCAGCTTTGCTTCCCCAAGGGCCCCTACCACAATATACTACCCCTCATCCCAGATCCAAAGCACTAGGGCTCTAAATCCTCAATTCAAACTTTCCAAACCATGACCCAAATGAAAACTACCTTTTATCTATATAAAGTGTTTATCTCAAGTCAGAAAGCTGATTATCATGCCTCTCTCTGGAAGAGCCACTGAACTAACTCTGATTCCAAATCAGAACTAGGGACTCCCTCCCTCTCCCACATGTGTTTCAGACCTGCTTCAGCCGTGCACATGCAAGCAACCCAAACAACCTGCCACCACTGTAAGCATGTTCTTTTCCTCTCCTGCCCAATTTCTGCCTCTGCTTTTTGCTGGTCTTACTTGATGGCACCAGTGTTCAGTTTCTTCTTGTGAGTCTTCAGTCATCCAGTAGCTCTTTGCTTTTCATCTTCTCTCCCTCCCTCTCATGAGTTTCTCAAGTCTATCCTTTTTTAAGCTCACTCAAGCATCCACCTTCATGCACCTATCAGCTGTGCCAGCTTTTTGGAACACAAGTGAACTTCATAGCCACTGCCTGAAAAGTAAAGTCCAACTTCTGTGGGATGGCAGATGGGACCCAGCTCAACCTGGTCTCTACTAGCAATCACACATTTATCCTTACAGGCCATCTGCCAAAGGTGACTTACCCATATACTCTGCCATATATACATGTATCATCACCAGCAATCTTAGTCCCTGGAACCTGGTAAACTCCTCTGCATCCTTTGAGGTCCTGCTCCTAGGTGAGCATCCATGCCAACCTATCCATTCTCTTAGCCTCTTGTGGCACTAGTCAAAACAGGCATCACAGGGTGGTGTCATTTGTTTACCAATGAACCTCTCCACCAGGCCAGGATTCCCCAAGGAAAGCAAATGTGTCTATTCTTTTTCAGATCCTGGGGCTGAGCCTGGTGCTTGGCTCTTGTGATCCCATACATTTTTAATTATATTATCATGGACCTGAAGACTGGATGTTACAAGTGAGAACTGTGCTTTCCAAGGGTGATGCTGGGAAAAACCTCACCCATGCCTGCCAACCAGTAAACATTTGCTGAATACTGAGAGCTTGGTGAGGAGAGCTACAAGGAACGTGATTGCTCTCACACACCCCTTTGGCTAAGTTAAGCAGGGCTTTCCCCAAGCAAGTAAATCCAGTCAACAAGCAGAACCAACATCCCCACCACAAGCAAACACACTGTCACTGTCACTACCAACCACACTTCCCAATGGTTTGCTTCATGGCCTGGATCAACCAGTCCATCCCTATTTATAAGTCTCCAACCTCACACTAGAGAAAGAACCAACACAGACACTTTTAATTATTACCTGGGGGTTTGGGAGGAAGAGGATCAGTGCTAAGCTGAAAGGGTACACTGTCCTCTAACATGTCGTTACCTTCAGGAAAACAGAACACAAGCTGAGCCAACACCCACCACCCCCCTCCAAGAGATGCCATAGCTGCAACAAGCAGCTGTAAACCCAGCCACAGAGCCCAGGAGCACTAGACACAGCTTCAGTAAACCCATGGGAACAGTATTGGTGATGATTAATCTACTGTCACAACCCGACTTTTGAAAAATTTACAGGGAGGAGGACACAAGGGGCAACATAAGTGAAGTCAAATGGGGAAAAATTGAATCATATTTTAAATGCCACTCATTCTTAGGGTTAATTATTACATGGAAGGATGATTTGCACAGCAAAACTACTAGCCTCTAATAAGTAGTCAAGACTCGACTAAAATGTTCCTTCAGTTGTTACAAACTATAAGGTTGAATATAGTACTGAAAGGATTCACATAACTCATGACATCTATTTTTATAGCACAGGGTCCAGAGCTGGTCATATCACTTTAATGACTTAAGATTCCACAAGAATTATCACTATGGTAACATTTCAAAATGCCCACCAAAGTTACCAAGCATTAGTCCACAACAGTAAGGACCTAGTAGTGCCTTTTAGGACAGACCAATCATTCTCAAAATGCATCAGAAGATTCCTACACCAAAACCTTACTATGACTTAGCTAACGGGGTAATTTACAAGTCAAAGTTAACACAATGAGCACTCAAAAATATTGTTTCCACTGTTCAGTGGTTAAAGGTGCTTGCCGGCAATGCCTACAGGACTGGATTCAATTCCCAAGCTACTCACTTAAGCAAATGCACAAAGTAGTGCAAGTGGCTAGCCTTCTTTTGCAGTGGTAACAGGCAATAGTGAACTCATACACACACACACCAACACGCATGTGCAAATAAACAAACTTCTTAAATTCTGCCGGGCGTGGTGGCGCACGCCTTTAATCCCAGCATTCGGGAGGCAAAGGTAGGAGGATCGCCGTGAGTTGGAGGCCACCCTGAGATTACATAGAGAATTCCAAATCAGCTAGAGTGAGAC
Source organism: Orientallactaga sibirica (assembly GCA_036365145.1). Lineage (NCBI taxonomy): Eukaryota > Metazoa > Chordata > Mammalia > Rodentia > Dipodidae > Orientallactaga > Orientallactaga sibirica. The sequence continues at coordinate 18,546,521 of JAEOAD010000031.1, forward strand.
CCTACCTTGAAAAACCAAAAACTTTAAAAAAATCAAAAAATAAAAATAAAAAATAAAAAATAACTTCTTAAATTCTTCAAATAAAAAGTCAACAGAAAACAATTCATTGATTACATTGTGATAAGTCTTTTCTAATGTATTAAAGGGAAACAAGAAAAACAGAAAAGTAAAAAGTTGGTCATTTTTTAATTTCAGTAACTGAATTTTAATTATTTTACAAATCAGAAATATACAGAACTTATCCAAACCACAGCAGATCTCAAATATCTAGGAATATTTGTGGGTGAACAATGAAATGCATGCTACCATTGGGAACCTTCACTCAAATTCTGAAATTCCTTCCAGTCCTCAAGAGGTAGTCCTGAAAAAACAATTAATTCCCTGGGAGCCTCATTTTCATAAGAAAACAAGAGGCTGACTCAAAGGTCAACATTCTGTGTATGAGTACTAGGATACTCAACCAAAACAACAGACTCACTATCAAAGCTGGAGGCCTTTAGTAATGTTTTTCAAACCACTGTCTCCTTATCAGTAGTTCTCAGAAATCATTAAAACATCTCTTTTTTTATTGTTGTTTTATTTTAGAGAGAGAGATAGTGAGCGAGAGAACCGGCATGCCAGACCTCAGCTACTGAAATCAAACTCCAGATGCTTACACCACGTAGTGGGCATGTGTGACCTTGCTCTTGCCTCACCTTTGTGCGTCTGGTTTATGTGGGATCTAGAGAGTCGAACATGGGTCCTTAGGTTTCACAGGCAAGTGCCTTAACTGCTAAGCCATCTCTCCAGCCCTAAAACATTTATCAGGGCCAAAACAGAACCAGAAAATATTGTGGTGCTACCTGGGTAAGTGTTGTATCAAGTAAGAAATATTTTGGAACCATTTATTTTAGTTTTTAGTTTTATAGTTATTTGGTGCTAGGATCATGATGGTAAGTGTAAGTCTAACAGTGGGTCTGGCCCCCCAAAAAAACGAAGAAAAAATTTAAAAAGAAAGAAAACCACTAACATGCTGTGACATGTTTTCCAAAGGAGGTGGACTGAGGTATCCAAGTCAACAAACACATATTAAGCAGGGTTACATGCATAAATGACAGTTTAGTCCTCTTTCCATTCATCAGTGATTCACAAGGGTCCAGAAGGGTATTTTAGAAATTAAGGGAACCACTGACAAAAATTCTCTTAACTGTGCCTTCAGACCAGATGACCTGAAAATGCGTCCTTATAATCCCAGAAAAAATTTTAAATATTTTATTTATTTATTTATTTATTTGAGACAGAGAAACAGGCAGAGAGAGAGAGAGTGTGGGTGCGCTAGGACCTCCAGCCCCTGCAAACAAGCTCCAGACACATGTGCTCCCTTGTGCATCTGGCTTACGTGGGTCTTGGAGAATCGGACTGAGATCCTTTGGCTTTGCAGGCATATACCTTAACTGCTAAGCCATCTCTCCAGCCCAATCCCACAAATTTTTAATTACAATGTCATAAACCTGTAGGCAGGATGTTTTAAGTGAGAACTGTGCTTTGCAAAGGTTACACAGGGAAAACCTCATCCACGCCTGCCAAACGCCCACAGCATTTTCAAGGCCATTTATCAAGGAAAGATGCCCAGGTTCACACATGCTGTCCTAAGAGCATTCTAGAGTAGACGCCCTGCCAGGACCTACTGTCTGGGCTCCCCCAGAGGAAGAAGGTGAATCTCGCATAGGCTTCTGTGCCAGAGAAAGCCCAGTGTTCACCAGGAAGATCAATGAGATACCAGCTACAGTCTCCAGCGTATAAGGAGGTCATAAAGACCACACACAACCTGCTCTCTCTGAAGAACAGTTGGAAGAAGAAAACCCAGCTTTAGAAAAAAAATGTGTTTTGGACTATATGTGAGTATTTCTTAATGTAAAGCAGTATAATGAAGGAAAGAGAAAATGTATCATAACCCTATTTTTTTAGGTAGCACTGCTGACTTTGGAAAGAATAAAAGTAATAAAAACACATGGTTAGACAACCTAAGCTATGTAAAAAGAATACAAGATGAGAGGTGAAGGTCGTGCAACATGCCCAGTTCCTTACTGTAGAAGGAAGCATCTTTTTCTGGGATTCTTCCTCTAAGACTTTTCAATGACTGCCCTAACATAGATACTTCTCATATGTCAGATCTAAGGGATCAGAGTACACGCAATGTTTAGCATCTTTTTCACTTAATTTGTAGCAGCATATGAAGATCTAACTTTAAGAACAGCTGTTCAGTAAGAATTCTAATCTTTCAAAATGTATAAATCCAAAAAACTCAGAATGCACTACTTTTTAATTTTTTTATTTATTTGAGAAAAAGAGAGAGGAAAAAAAGGCAGAGAGAGAAAGACAGGGAGAGAGAGAATGGGCACACCAGGGCCTCCACTCACCACAAACAAACTCCAGACACATGTGCTACCTTGTGCATCTGGCTTATGTGGGTCCTAAGGAATTGGACCTGGGTCCTTTGCTTTTGGAGGCAAGCACCTTAACCACTAAGCCATCTCTCCAGCACAGAATGCACTACTTCTGTGTCTATTCTTAACAATTACACCTATGTGAATTTAGGGGGAAAAGTATATTAATGTCATAGCTAGCATTTCATTGAAGAGCTGCCACTAGTCAGCCATATGCTAAGCCCTGTCCTGTCTCCTCATAACCATCTTCAAAGAAAGGGCCATTTGTAGTTACACACCTAACAAGCCTTGTAGACCAGGCCAGATATGCCTGGTTCCTATTATTATCAAGGACCTTTCTGGTTGCAGATAAAGGTAATGTCGTAGTCACGAGAGAACAAGAAGCTCCCGGAAACACTAAAAATTGGACATAGTCACCAATGCTGGCTTGGAGAAGAATGCAGAAGGGAGAAAAGGCAGAGCCAGGCAGCAACAAAAATGGCTTCATGACCAACCAGACTCAAATACATCCTGATCTTGAGAATCTTGCTTGGGGTCCTGTAAGTTCCTGGAAGTGTTGTCCTTCAGTAAGGGCCAGGGGTCTGGGAAGAGAACACCAAGTGGGGCCTACTCACAGAAAGCTGCAGGAAGATAACCACCCCTCAGCCCTGTTCCAAGGCCCACTGCATGCAACCTACCCTGCTGGCAAAGGATCTGTGAACAGCCACAGAACAAGGGGTATCTCTCTTCAACCACTTCTCATTAAAATGGCTCTCTTGAATAGAGGTGTGTTTATAGGACCTGAAAGGTACAGAGTAAAACTACCATTTTTATTTAAAGTGAGTTTTAAAAAGTCACCTTCCCTGAGCAAAGAAGCTACCTTTGGTTCCTTTATTCCTGAATGGGAAAAGAAAAAGAGGCAGCTTTATTTTGAGTCAGCTAAGCTGGATCGACCACTGGGCGTAGAGAACTTTCTGGGCCCAGCAGCCCCAACCAGTCCTGAATTCTTTTGGGGTGACAGAGCACCCAGCGGTTTCCCTGTCCTCCAGTCACCACCACAGCTTGGTGACTAAGCCCAAAGGAATCCCAGCCAGTGCTGGACCCACCCCATCCCATAGGATAGACAGACACAGGGCAGGCAAGCTGCAAGAAGAGCCATGGCAGACCAGGCCCTAGCCATGCTCTTCCCTTCAGTCCCTAGGTATAGGGTATAAGGACACTGTGGCCAGGAGCAATGCCTACCTGTGCTCAGGTGACACCTTCTGTACTGTCAGGGCCCTACAGTGGCATCTGAGTCCACACTGGGGCCTAATTCTGCCAAGGAATAAGCAAGTCACATTACAGGCATATCTTGAGAAAGACACCCAATAAATGCTGATGGCTCCAGGCTGGCAACTCCAAGTTAAGCACAGCTAATAGAAGGGGGGATAAATAATGTTATAAAAAGAGCACATGCTAACAGACTATGCCACTAGAGCATGCTTTGGGAGAGAAATGATGTAAGGCTACATTGGCTCAATCACTTTGCAGAAACCCAATTTGTGGTTAAAAAGTAGCTGTCCAAAATTTGATTGTGATAAATCCTTTCCTTAGATGTTGTATGTTTTATTCTCTGTACGATGATTACTTTTTTTTATATAAAAGAATGAAAGTTTACTGTAAACCACATCCCTTTCTTCCTTTACCACAACCTGCCATTCATCAGCACAGAAGCATCAACTGAAGATATTTTCATAAGATTAAAGAATGGTTTGCAAACAAAGAAGTCTCCATAGTTAAAAATTAGCCAAACAAAGGTACTTGATCAGCATCAAAGTTTTGTCTCCCACATAAAAATAGTTCATCGATGTAGAAATGAATGTTGCCTAAGGGGGGACCTTAAAGACAAAGTACAAAATTAAAATTCACAAACAAGTTATGATAATTAAATAGCTGTAGTTTGATAGTGCTTTAGTCATATATTTTTCAGTCATATATACATATACATACATACATCATATATATATATATATATATATATATATATATATATATTTTTTTTTTTTTTTTTACATAGGTTATAGTCTTATATCCCCTCACCCCTGATCCCCATTTTTCTGAGGGCCCTCCTCAGTAGGATCCTTGGTGTACACTGTGGGGTATTGGTGCCTCTGTTAGTTTACGGGGGGGGGGAGGGAGGATGCTGTTCCATCACCCTTTTAATGTCCTCTTTTATGAATGTTCTTTGAGCAAGTGAAAAGGGGATGAGAGCAAAAGACAAGGGATAGAAGAAAGTAGAGACAGAGGAAAAATAGAAGAGGGAGGGAAAGATGCAAGAATAGAGGGAAAGAGAAAAGAAGGAAGAGACAGAGCAAAGCAGTGAAGAGTAGGGGTAGGCAGTATGCTAACAGAACTCTGCTGTTTACTATCACTAAGGAGACACCCTCAAGATAGAAAAGATGCCAGACAAGAGCAAAATACCTTCAAGAACTCGTCAAACGCCGTAGTCAGCCTTCTCCTGAGCAAGACAGACACCAAGTCATTCCTGGGAGACAGTGTGGTCTGAGGCAGAATCATCACAGGAAGGCAAGGGTGGCTACTTACCTGCATGGTAGCTAGCACAACTTATGACAGCACTCTGCCTCGGTTTTTTGGCTCCCATGAGAGGGATTGGCAATATACTTAACAGGTGAATAAAGAGTCATTGCAAACACTGGTGAGCTGCCTAGCACCTAGTCACTGCTCAGGAAATGCTAGCCAGTCATTAAACACAGCTCTTCTAAGAGAGTTATTGTGACAGAGGGTTAGAAGGTCATCCACTCCCATAGACTACTGAGGCAGAGGAGCCACTTCCACAGGACCCTCTGCACATACATGTGGCTATAGAAGAAACTGAAATTCTAATCTGCAAAACCTCAAAATGTGGGGGATCTTCTAAAATGTTCTCAACAGCTCTAACTATTGACTAGCCCCTCCAAATGCCCTTCTAAGTGGAAGACAGTGGCTGGAGTGTGTCCTGCTTCCAACTGGGCTTGCTCTTTGGTGGCCTGATATAACCCTGTCCAAGCCAGTCTCCCCTCTGGCTCACAGTGACTTTTTTGGGGATTAAGTGGAACCTGTAAAGTTCTTTCCTAGAAAGTGATTGCTTGTAGCACACAGAAATTCTAAAGGGATTTCTCTATTCTAGGAGCTGCTTTGTCTTGTGTTTTAATGGCAGCAGACCCTTAAATAAACAAATCTGTAGATACTACACAGGATTTGAAGGCCCTTGCTGTGAGTGGTAAGCAAGGAAAGGCCAGCATATACCTCCTGCTGTCGTGTCTCTGTGTACACAGATGCTTTTGCACAGTCCACAAGGGAGCCTTCCCTGTTACCTCTAAGCAGGAACTACAACACTTTCGTCACCTGGGCATACCTGCAGGTACAAGTAAAACAACATGGAGGGTCGCCGCTCAGCCAGAAAATGGAGTTCTGGGTCACAGAAAGACCAGGCATGACAGATGTAACCTCAGGCCTCAGAGATAGACATGAGAGCACTTGCTGAGGCCAGTGGAAGAGAATTTTCTCAATGAACTTGTGGACCTGCAAAGCTACCTTTAGGCTTCCTGCCCATTCTGAGACCCACACAGTCCCACAGCAGTTGCTCAGATCTCTTAATTTACCTGCCCTGAAAAATGTCAAATGTCAGGAAGCCATGTAGAGCCCACCACAGGTCCTAAATTATTTACCCAAGAGTCAACCCCTCCTCTCCATGGAACTCATTTCTGTTATGCACAACTCAATTGCCTTTATGTGGATATAAAAAAGTTATCTCTTATTTAAAAAAATCAGTCATGGGTCTGAAGAGATAGTTCAGCAGTTATGGCACTTTTCTGTAAAGCCTAATACCTGAGTTTGATTCCCCAGTACCCACATAAAGCCAGATGCACAAGGTGCCGTATGCATTTAGAGTTTGTTTGCAGTGGCTAGAGGCCCTGATGCACCCATTCATATTCTCTCTCTCCCTCTCTCTCTTTTTCTCTCAAGTAAATAAATAAAATACCTTTAAGAAACAGTCACGTGGGGATAGAAGAGTAGCTCAGTGATAGAGCACTTGTCTAGCACATGTGAGGCCCTGGGTTCCATCTTTAGCAACACATGATACTTTATCAGTTCAATCAATCAATCTTGCTAGCCCTTAGGCTTTAAGTTCACAGATAACACTAATGGGATAATCATACTGGAGAAGGCCACACAAGAAAGAAAAATCTTCTGAGCTTATCTGCTGTAGTTTGCTCCAGTCTGTTAGTTCAAGTGTTTACTCACTATTGCCTTAAAAGATAAAACCCCAAAGAAAAAGTAAATTTGCTTAATTCTTTTCATTCTCTCACAATATTAATCATCAATACAATTAACTAGATCCTAAACTTTTCCAGTGTTCTTTATCAACCTGCTAATTAAATTTGTTCTTACTACTATAGTAAAATTTCTGAGAACCTCGGGCTTCTGGGCATACCATGGAGAGAAGAGACTCAAATTCACTGAGACCTAGTCTACTACACTTCACTTAATAAAGAAACAATGTTAGGACCATGCATTAAAAAAATTCTAAATGGCTTCATAATGTCAATAATGCAAGTCTTTCCAGGATACTAAATGAAAGCTTTGGATAGGAGTTTAATGACCAGTTATCCAATAAATTCCAGGTCTGGGGATGTTAGATTCTCCTCCTATTAGTACAGAAGTTGCTCAGAAAACAGAATTGTGATCCATACTAAATGGAATTGGTGGACTCTCCTTATTTATACACTCTAATCCAAGTCACTCCATCAACAGGCAGAAAATCCCAGCTAGCTTCAAAACTCCCTCATCTTTTCATTACCTCAAATGACAACCCTTTCCTACTACTTTATCTTTGCCTTAAGTACCAAGAGCTGAAAGATACAATCAATTTAATATCTCTCTCTGCCCATTTACATTAGTTATTTGTTTCAGCAGATCCTCAGCCACAAACCCTTCCTTTGCCCATTCATGCCTGCATAGTTAACATAGATTTAATATTTCTCCAGGCCAAGGATCATAATGCTGAGATTTTTTTTTTTTTTTTTTTGACTGGAGAACAAAAAAAGAGAAGGAGAGGAGGAGGGTGTCTGGAATTCCTTTGTTTTTACAGACAACTTCAGACATCATTCTCAATAAGAAAAGTTATAAAACATTTCACTCTACACCTTCACATTTCAGATTCAAGTGCTGTCAGACACTGACTTTAGATCATCTAACTTGCTCAGTGGCCCTCAGGGGAGAACAGTCGAACCCATTCTTCCTATGACTAGATGTTAGCCACACAGACATGAACTTAAATCCTCTAGAAGCAACTGGTGGAGATGTCCCTGATTCCACTCGGAAATCTCCCACCTGGACAAACAGGGAGCTCCAGGAGGCTGATTACCTACCCTCATCCCTTCTGTGTACTTGCCATCCCATCCACCCTAATCCTCAGCACCTAGAAAGTGCCACACCCTCACAGGGGACCTTTGTAAGGGGCTATGAAGGGGAAACCACCAGCTTCCTACCACTACTCCTTATCTAACAGAGACAAAGCACCATCTTCTAGGACAGAGCTGATGGAGCCTTTCAAATGACAGCTGTGGAAAAGTCATGTCCAAATGGTATCTAAGCTAAACAATCTTGGGAGTGTCCATGCAGGAACCCGAACCACCATCTGGACCTCTCTACCTTTATGTAATAATACACACATTCCAAACACCTAGCAAAGATTTCAAGTACAACTTATTCACAGGTTGAGGGCTGTGTATAGGATGCTGGGTAAACAAGACTGTGCCAGTATGAATTTCTTAAGGAAAAGCCTTAATTCCACCAGAGACACACACTTTGTCCAAAGCTCAACATACCAAGCCTGCCCTCTACTGAGTGCTTTCTTGTTGCCTCTACTATTCTTTCAGCCTCATCACACAGTAGAAGTTGTCACCCTCTTTTTCTTTTAACATTTTAACATTTTTTAAAAATCTTATCACCCAACAAAATCAAAAGTTTATGTCACCTCATACTGCCCAAGATGGAACTTGCATTAAACAAAGACACCTCAACTGTCTGGCCAGAGAAAAAAACATGCAAACTTCAGCCAATTAACAATTATAAATATCTGTGAAGACACACCAAGGCCCAACATAGATATTACTTCTGATTTGCCACTCTCTTCTGTTTCATTACTGACAATAGTTGATAGTAACAGGAATGAGTACAAAACTCAGTAACTTACAGGCATTCCTGTTCACACACACATTATCTATCTATCCATCTGTTTATTCATTCATGTGCATGTGTGTATGGCACACTAGCCAGGGTTTCTTGCTACTGGCAAACAAACCCCAGAGGCATGCCACACTTTTTTGTATCCAGCTTTATGTGGGTGTGGGGGAGCTGAACCTGGACCAAAAGGCTTTACAAGCAAACACCTTCAACTGCTGAGCTATCTCCCCTGCCTCACATTCACTTTTACAGCCTATTTTGTTATTTAATTGACTCATCCATCTCAGCTACAACCATGGACCACTTCTGGTCATTTAGAGATATTTAATAATCCCTTTTTAAAGTTTGCAAACCTACCAGAACCAACAGGAGAGTGAGACAAGATTACTGCCCAGGGTATAGCATTTAGACAGAGCTCACTCTCAAGCTCCCACTGTTGTGAGAGGGATCTCCTTAAATTCTGCATGCCTCACTGTATTCCTAGCCCACCTTCTCCCTCTTCTATCAAGCCCCTGCCTTCATTAGTCTTCACTAATAGCATACATGGGGGTGGGGGTGGATTTTTATACAATACTTCTTCCACAGGCCTGCCCTAGCTGTGAGGCTGAGAAAGAAAAATCATTAACTGGGCATCAAACCTAACTACCCAAGAGGCTCAGTAACTGTATGAGGAGACAGACAAGTAAGGAGTGAACATGGTTTCTCAAAATACTCCGGAGCACAGAGAATTGATCACCAATGACCAAATCATGCAAGGGTGCCCTGGAGGAGAAAACCCTCCATAAGGTAGATCTGGGAGGCTGCCTAAAAATTTGGTAAATATATAAAATTTATAAAATCACACAGTAGAAGTTGTCACCCTCTTTTTCTTTTAACATTTTAACATTTTTTAAAAATCTTATCACCCAACAAAATCAAAAGTTTATGTCACCTCATACTGCCCAAGATGGAACTTGCATTAAACAATTTAAAATATATATATAAAATTTATAATAATATATAAAATTTTTATATATAAAATATATAAAAATTTGGTAAAAAATGTGGTAAATAATAAGAAGTGAGACCCTGCAGAGCATGACCTCAGTAGTAATGGTTTCTACAGCTAAATATTGCCATACATGGTCACCAAACCCATATGCCTAATGACCAAGTACACAGCAAAATGAACCCAACATTTTAACTTTGCTATGATCACTCCCTTCAACAGTGCTAAGCGTCTATAGGCCCTCAGCAGTACCATGGAAAATGTCAATCATCAACTGCAGAGGAGAAAACTCTTCCCAGGTTATCAAGTTGATAGGTTCTGGGCAAGGGAAAGCTGACTTTAATAGAAAAGAATGACTTCAGTGAATTTAAATTCAATCCATATAATCACGTGTCACTGATGTTTCTCAAGAATAATTCACTTCAGTAACAGTAAAGACCAGACCAGAAAAAGTCACTTCAAAAATACAAGACTTAACATCAATCCTACCTGAATTTCCTACTCTTCTGCCCGCCCCACTCCTTCTCTGTACTCACTGAACTGCTTTCTAGACTACATCCATTTCTTAGGAAGCATTCTGAAACTTGGGCATTATAACCACCTCTTGGGAGTTCACAGTCCACTTCTGGAACCAATCTTGGAGCTGGTTTATAAAAGTGGGGTCCAATCCAAAGAGGTTGCCTATAATGCCTGTCTTCAATCTTAGCAGTGTTTAGCAAAAACCAGGGTCAGCAGAACTATCCTAGGTTCTCAGCAACCTCCCCTTCAACATTGAATTTCAGAGCTAGAAGGACATTTAGGGTTTACATTGTTCAAAAATGAGAAAAATGAGCCAGGCGTGGTGGCGCACGCCTTTAATCCCAGCACTCAGGAGGCAGAGGTAGGTGGATCGCCGAGTGTTCGAGGCCACCCTGAGACTACATAGTTAATGCCAGGTCAGCCTGAGCCAGTGAGACCCTACCTCGAAAAAAAAAAAAAAAAAAAAAAAAAAAAATGAAAAAAATGAGGAGGAGGGAGGGTAAGTGGCTGCCTTTGGGCCACTCACCTAAGCTGTGGTTAACAGGGTCAGGATCTGCTTCTACAATCATTTTTTTATGCATACGGTATTCATGCAAAATTCATCTGATCGTGAGGCTAGGCTGAAGTTTCCCCTTCTTGCCATCTGATTGTCCAGGCCACTTGCCTCTGCAGTCTGGCATCATAATGGGAAGGCAACAAGGAAGGAGAGGTTTGTATTTATTTGAGTGTATCAACTGACATTGAGACTGAAATGAGGAAAGGCTAAAGAGCTGGCATATGAAATGTTTTGCACTTTTACAAATGCACTGTTGGCAAAATCTGAACTGCCCTACAATAAACCACTCACAGACTACTCACCTTTCACTTATGAGCTGAAGTGAGGTCTGAACACCATCCCAATTACAATTTCTCTGTAATGAGCCCCTTATCCACAACCCTAGGCTCTCCAAGGATAACAATAGCGGCCAGCAAAATCAAGTTATCTAAAGTCAAAGAAATATTCCAGTGGACTAAATCAAGTAGAGGGTCTCAAGTCTCCCTACTCTGCACCACTTGAGATGAGGTTAGAACCTATGGCAGAGACACAAGTGCTAACGAATCCTGCATGGGCATAATGGGCAGCAGGTACCAAAACCCATCATCGTTGTATGGCCATCAACAAACTCAAAATCAAATTAATCCTGCAAACAAACCCCTCAGACAATGTTAGTGGGGAATTTGGCTTTTCACTCCTTGTCTATCAATGCCAACTGCTTAACCCAGAGGTTCAGACCTCCTAATTGCCCACCTCTGGCATCCACTGAGTTGGTTAAGAAGGATCTTTGTTTTTTGGGTTTTTTTTTTTTTTCCTAAGCAAACAAGAAGTGTTTGTTTAGCTCCAGAAACATTCTTCAGAGAAAATGATTACATTCTCAGAATTCCATTCATAAACACTTATGAAGCCTGGAACCCTTACCCCCCTCCCCCCGCACCACCAATGTATTTACAAACAAACAGCCAGGGAAGAAGTAAAGGTTGGAAGGAGAAGGCAGAAATCCAATGATCTGAAATGGTTAACAACACCACCAGGTCATACCACCTATGAGACACAGTTATGAGAAATTATAAAGAGGGTGTACTAGCTATGTCCTCTGTTATAGGCTTCTTTCTCCCTGTAAGTGGAAAGAAGTCTTCAGTACATTTTCTGCCACTTTGCCTCGAACCTTCCCTAAAGCTTGTGTGACATGGTTATTCCAAAGCTTCTGAAAAGAATATTGACATATTACAGACTAATGGAATCATTTCCAGTTCACTGAGTAATAGAACAAAACTGTATCTTCTACATCCTATCTTTGGAACAGTCCAAGAACCTAATGATATCATTTACCTAGCAGAGTAAAAGGTACTATTCTTTCACAAATAGTAAAAGGCCACAAAATCAGGTGGAAGGAACATCATACCAAATTACACCCCAGGAGCAAAGCTAGTCTTTCCTGGACACAGAAATCCAACTGCTTCCACTTGTGTCCATATTATAATTAATACATTTTGGGTATGGAGGAGCTAATTCAAACAGCAGAGCTGCATAGGAAGGATGTTTATAGTATCAATCTCCTTTCCTTTTATTTTTCAAAAATATTTTATTTATCTGAAAGCAGAGAAAGAGAGAGAGAGAAAATGGGCACACCAGGGCCTCTAGCCACTGCAAACGAACTCCAGACCCATGTGCCACTTTGTGCTTCTGGCTTTACATGTGTTTACTGATCTTTTGTTTTCTCCCCGTTTACACTACTAAACTCCCCAATCAACTCAACTCCCTGGTCTCTGTATCTGCTAAAATCACCAAGCACTAGCAGGAAATCCAGAACAGCAACCTGGGGTTCACAGACCTGCTGCCAAAAGGAAATATGCTGCATTACAGCAGGGCCCCTTTCCCCTACAGCCACATGGACACAGGCAGCTCAGCACCTAGGCCAGCCAGCAAGGGTGTCATTGTTTGCCACAACTTCTGCATAAAAGGCACCCAAGCTCCACAGGCACAGGCCTGATGGCATGGGCCTCAGTAGTCCCCTGATCTGTAGCTTTACTTTCTATGGCTTCAGTTACCCACAGTCCACTGCAGTCCAAAACTATTAAATGGAAAACTCTACAAATAAACAATTCTTGTGTTTTAAATTGTATACTGTTCCGAGTGCTGTGATGAAATCTTAAAGCTCTGTCCCACATGGGACATAAATGATCCCTTTGTCCAGTGTACCCACTATGTGCACTACCCTATTGGTCAGTTATAAGCCATTTTGGTTACCAGATCAAATGACATGGGATCATAGGTCTTGGATTTGTTCAAGTGACACTATTTTATTATTTAATAATGCCTTAAAGTACAAAAGTAGTGATTCTAGAATTTTATTTCAATATGCAGTTTCAATTGTTCAACTTTATTATCAGTTATTGTTGGTGAACTGTGCCTAATTTATAAGTTGAAATTAATCATAACTATGCATGCACACGAAAAAAGATGATATGCTTATGGTTGAAGGCTACATGTGATTTCAGTAATCTCATGAAGGCCATGAAAGTTTGAGAGGAGACTACCTACTTTATCCAATCCCTTCATCAAGACCTGCAAAAACAAATCAGAGAACCTCTTATCTGTGGTCAATCTGAAGTTTCTCTAAGACTTGAGAATCAAGCAAAACACTGTGTCTGATGCCATCCCATGTGGATGCCATGACCAAAAAAAAAAAAAAAAAGACAGGAAGAAGGGAAGACCGAGTGCTTGTTTTTGACCAAGGCAAAGAATCAAAAAGCAACTTCTGTTCAATAATGAGATGAAACAGAAGCCTAGCTTCCGGAAGAGGGCCTGGCATTCCTGCACAACATTTTGCCACCCACCTGATCTGCTGGACCGGAAGGAAGCTCTAAGGGAGGACACAGAGAGCCAGTGTTTGTCTCCAGAAATGGGAGTGAGAGGAGGAAAATGAAAACAAAACAGGAGAGGAGGCTGGGTGGGAGAGTGGCAGAAATGCATGCACACACAAACACACATGCACAAACACACACACACATACAAATGTGCACACACAGCTAGTATTACTCAAGGAAGAGAATTAACATGCACAGGTTATAGCAGGTGGCTGGCCACCATCACTATGGGAGGGCTGCAGTTATCACAAATAACAATGTACCTCCTTGTTATCTTTATCAAAAACTGTGCTCACTCTCTACCTTAATGTTTTCAAAAAGAAAATAAAATGTTTTAAGATAATATTTAATGTCAGTGTCCAATAAGCATCTGTTGATATTTCAATTCTCCCAAATACTAAGTTTTCATATAAAATAAATATATTGAATTTGATGACCAAAGAAAGGGAGTTTAAATCAACTATACAGTCCCTACTGGCACCCAGATAAAGATGTATGTACATCATTGAATAATCTTTAAAGATACTGGTTATCTAGATAGACATGATAATTTGAACAATTCAGATTAAATCAGCAAGAACCACTGCTACAGTACATGGCCCACTATTAATGAAAACTGAATTTTTGTAACTCAGAAAAAGACAACTTAAGATATGACAGTAAATATACAGTCAGTCCAGCTTAATGCTCAGAGTTTCAGATGGCCTCAGAATACAGCTCTTATTTTCATTAGAAGAAAAAAAGAAAACAGCAACAGAAGCTACTATTTACCAAGACCTTGCTACATGCTGGAAATCTGGTAGGTTCCAGGTACCTGACCATCCCTTTTTCATGGGCAGAAGGTGAAGCCTGCCATGCTACCTCCAGGTTTAAGAGGAGAATTCTAACTTAGGTAATGTTCAGAGAACCACCTTTTACATCCCGAGTCCCTGATTTATACTACATACTGGAAAAGGGACACATTTCCAAATGATGGCTTACAGTACTACCAAAAGCCAAACTTAACCTTTGAAGCACCTATACACTGGAGTTGAGCAATGCAATCCAGGACAAAATTAGCCACAAGCCCACATGCTCCACATCATCACCACTCTAGTTGAGAATGTCACAAGGGCATACACATGAAAAGAGTTAGGACAGAAATACTAATGCAACATAAGAAAGAGGCTTTGGGGGATATCAAGAGGAAACCAGAACCATCTTACACATAGTCTTGGGTGAGAGATCTGAAGGGACTCCTGGTGTTTTCCAAATTACTATGAGAAAGTCTGAAAGCTTTTTAAGTGAGATCCCTAGTTAAAAACTAACTTCTAAAATGGACCCAGGAGAATGACACCTCAATTAGTTGACAATTAGCCAAAAGCAAAGCCTCTCAGGAACTAGGCACATACTCCAAAAGATGGGGTCTCCTAAGAGGTGTCCCAAGAAAAGATGGATACAAACTGCTTCACCATCTCAATACCAGGGTCATGGTCAGAAGAACAGAATTCGATCTCCATGCCTGACTATAAAAGGCACAGCAATGAGGCCCCAGGGCATGTGAACCCTTTCTAAATAAAGATCACCCCCACACTGGAGGCAGTTGACCAGAGCAGAAGCATTACAGGGGAATAGAGATGATTTCCTAACACAAACTGAAGCCAGAGCCCACTTGCTCCTCTTAGGGGCTGCCTTTCCACCACTATCTACAGGACCCTCCCTTCTCCCCCCCCCCCATGGCCCTCCTGGAAATACAGGTCCATATCACAATTTATGTTGGAGTCTTAGGGACCAAAATCCCCTAAAAGCCTGGTGGCAGACCACATAGCATTCTACAGATCTACTCCAGGTCTTCCCAGGTAGTTTAAAGTTTCAAAGTTAAGGGCTGGAGAGATGGCTTAACTGTTAGAGCACTTGCCTGCAAAGCCTAAGGACCCAGGTTCAATTGCCCAGTACCCACGTAAGCCAGATGCACAAGGTGGCACATGCATCTGGAGTTTGTTTGCAGTTAAGTGGAGGCACTGACACGCTCATTCTCTATCTGGCTCTTCCTCTCTCTTTTGCTCTTTCTCAAATAAATAAATATTTTAAAGATTCAAAGTTAAGATGAAACCACACACATCACATAGTCAAACTCTATAGCAGAGAAACTGCATTCTCTAGGCTCCAATCAGAAGCTGATTTACAAATGCTTAAACGAGCCCTCCACCTGGACCTGGTGGGAGAGCCATACCAGCCTGTAAGAAAATGAGGGAAGGGAAGGAATTCTACTCCACGGGCCTATGCTGCCCTGGTGAGGAGTGTTTGATACATAAGAACTCAAATAGCAGGAAAGAGAGAGAGAATTGCCCTTTTTATACCACCTGCCTTCATTCTGAGTCCCTGATTCCATCTGTGAGATGGCAACAAAATGTTTCCCTCTGTCAGTAAAGGGAGTCATGTACTGTCTTCTCACTGGAAGACTCCAATCTGCTACTTCCCTGGTTTCTCATTTTGAAGACAGTAGGAAATACAACATGCTGCAGGGCTGCTGCTCCAGTTAATGCCCTTTTAATCAATATAAGGCTGGCCCAGTAGCAAAGCCAGCTTCCAGTGCAGCCAAACTTGCACCTTGTGGGTTTCTGGCAAGGACTCAACTTTCAGGTGTGAAATCCAGGCACTGTGAGCAGATCACAAACTGTTCATCCTGGTGAACTAAAATGTACGAGGAGGCCAAGTGCAGCAGCAAGGTCTCAGGTTTTAACTTTTGTTGTTGTTGTTTTTAACTTTATTTTGTTCATCTGTGACTACACCTGAAATCAAATACCAGAGAGTCCATATCAAGACCTCATTAAGTAAATTCACTGGAAGGGAGAAAAACCACAGACACTTTTGTCCCTCCCAGTGCCTGGTTGGCCTTCAACACAACTGCTATATGAAGTAGTGAACAGCTTCATGGGCCAGGCTTCAACCTTTCAGATAATTTTCATATTGCTGTAGCTCTGGCCTTGGATCTTTCTGACAGTGGCAGGGGAGAAAAGGGTTCCCATCTGTGGTGGATCCCTGCCAATTAAAAGTTAGAGAGAGTCTGGATGGCAGTGCTTCTCAGTGGCAAGGACAAAGGACACATCAGAAATGCATTTCATAATCTTAGCATCTTTGGGTTCACTGAGGACTGCACACTGCTCTCTGTTTAAGAAGAAAAATGGATCTTCCTAAAAGTAAATCCATCACAAAGTGGTGCCATACTTGCTCCTGGAGTAACAGTCAAGCAGGAGGATACAGCTAGAATTCACAGGGTACTGTGACAAGTACTTCTCAAGTATGGGAGATAGGCCCACCAGAGGCTACAAAGCCCTAAGGTGCTCTAGTAGAATAGGCAAGGCTGGAGCTCAGCCATGTCTTCATGGAGTGGCATAGGGAGAATAAGTCAATTCGGAAAACTGATCAGGAGAGGGGAAGGGGGTCAAGAACTTGGTAGGCTTGAGAGATGGCTCAGCAATTAAATGTGCTTGCTTGAAAGCCATCCACATAAAGCCAGACAGGAATTCATTTGCAGTGGCAAAACCCTGATGTGTGCATGTGTATGCATGTGTGCACACACACACGCGTGCGCGCACACACACACACACACACACACATTTATTTTGTTATGTATTATTTTTATTTATTTGAGAGAGGAGAAGAGGCAGAGAGACAGACAGAATGGGCACATCAGGGCCTCTAGCCACTGCAAACAAACTCCAGATGCATGTGCCCCCTTGCACATCTGGCTTACATGGGTCCTGAGGAATCGAACCTGGGTCCTTAGGCTTCATAGCCAACGCCTTAACCACCAAGCCAGTTCCCCAGCCCCACATTTATTTTTTTAAAAACATATTTAAAAAGAACCTTGCTAAAGTAGGAGGGATGGGCAGGTGGGAGAGCACCGAGCTTTATGGTGTAGATGTGTTTATCCTATATGGGCCTATAAAAGGTGTTCCTATTCATCTGAAGGGTTTGCTGGGAATTTCACCAAGTGGAGCAGCAGGGAACAGAGTGGAAGGCTGGAGAAGGGCTATGTCACTGTGTAAGCAATAAGTAGGGTAGAAGAAGGCAGAATGAAGTGACATTTGGGATAGTAAGGGCTTGTGTGTCCAACTAAAAAAGAAAATATCCAAGAGCCATCCATGTCCCCTCTCCCATCATAAGGAAAACAGGAAAAAATAACTGGCCAGAAGTAAGGGGCAGTGAGAAAAGCCATCAGACTTCAACTGTCCAGGGTGATCTTTGTATGAATGGAAGTGTTCCATGCTCAAAAAAAAAGTCTGGGTTTAACATGGCATTTAGAAGTGACATGAAGACAAAGGACTCTGACAGACCGGTGGACACAACAGGAGTGGGGGTGGGTAGACTGAAACTCTGGCCATGCCATGGCCTGAATAATTATATCCTCTCAAAACACTGGGCATTTGACCAAAGGCTGTTAGGGGATGGAGCCCTCATGACCAGGCAGCTGCCCCTTCCATAGCAAAAAGGTAATGTGAACCAAAAAGTGGGCCCTGCTCAGACATAGGATGTGCTGCCCCCTTTTCTTGTGTCCCAGCCTCCAGAACTGTGAGAACCAGAACTATGGTGTAGAAGCCACCTAAGTTAGGGTATTTTGTTTTGAGAACCCCAAAGGGACTAAGACTGGATGGTGACGGGGTAGAAAAGCAGCCACTGAGGCAGGGAGAGAATAAGCAGCAGCCTTGTGGGGACAAGGGAGGTGGGACTAACTACCAAACACACGGGCACCTTTCCTTCAGGGTCCGTTCACATTTTAGGAACAATGCAGACCTGCATAAAATCATAAGAAACCAGGAAAACACTAGAGTGTACAGAAAACCCTTCCTCAGGGGGTCACCTCCACACCGCCAGCCAGCAGTCATGATCTAAGAGGCGTTTAAGGGGTATCAAGGAAAAGCAGTACCTCAGCACTACACAATCAAATTGTTTCTCCATTACATCAGCGAATTCCCACATGCCCTTGACTTGATGTTTCCCCACCAGATGTTCCCCCTCTTCTACAGCCAACCAGCCTCAGAATAACTAAATGAGATCCTTATATGCATACTCTTTCCAAACGTCATTTAACTACTTTACGGGGAACTCAAGGTGAGCATTCTGGAAAGACCCAGTGTCCTTCCCTTAGTTCTTTGAAAATTTATCAAGGCCTCTGGCTGGAGAGGGGCAAGATACAGTGTAGAGGCCAATTGGTCAGAATGATGAGGGAAATAACTCAGCCTCTAAGGAAGCCTCAAATACAGCACTCTTCATTGGAAACCGAATGCCAGCTATCTGTGATGTGAATATTCTAGTAGCAGCGTCAAAATTAAAAAGAAGCAGGTGAGTTGATTGCAATAACCGACATTACTCATTCTAATATAGCCAATAACATATTATTTCAACATGTAATCAATATAAAACTTATCATGAGATCTTTTACAAAGTTCTGTCTAGACTACATCTCTCAAATGCGGGTCTCACTTGAGGCAAGCTTCAGTTCAAGGGCTCAGTTAAAGGTGCACGGCTGCCACATGAGACAGTGCAGATTTAAGAGGAATTGATGCAAAGGGCAAGAATTCCAACTCAGAAAACTTCGATGAATCATGCCCATGCCTGAGTTTTCAGGGCAAGGTAAAGGAAAGACAATTTCCCTGAATATACTCATCAATGTTAAGTAAATACTCCATTACGAAATCACAAAACACATTGGCAGAACTAGGACAGCTGGCCAAGGAGAAGGCTGCAGGGTGTGGCCTTTGGAAGGTCAGTTCCAACCAACAGGCCCACTGGCATCAGGGACCAATTTCTTGGTACTTTTCCTTGCCCTTTTAATCTTCCAATGATCCTATGAAAAGGCAGGACCCATCCTGTTTTGCAGATAAGATACTAAGGCTTAGGCAATTGAAATTACTTGATCTCTTAGACTTGGACCCAGAACCCAGAATTCAGGACTCATTCCTGCCCTAGGCTTTTTCAGCAGTAGATGAGACTAAAAAATGCCCAAAAGCCACAGTGAGAAGAAAATATCTGCAAAATCCCTAAGCAGGTGCCACCTAATGTTTGAAGCAATACTTCCCTTCTGTACAGAGCTTATGCACTTCCAAAGTACTTGGTCATCATGAAAGAACAATGTGACTGCTCTAGGAACATGCCTAACCACAGCTAAGAGGAGCTGGCTTGTCCAGTCACCTGGCATTCTCATTTCTGCATCCAGCATCTCTCTACTACCTCATACTGGGTCCCTTGATAGCACCTTTTAAAGAATTCTTTTTAATGTCAATGCTATCTAAAAATATTTCAGTTAAGCTAAGTGGCTCATCCCAGCACCTAGAAGGTTGAGGAGGGATTGTCATGAGTTTAAGACTAGCGTGGGCTACATAATGAGTTTCAGATTAAACTGGACTACACAGTGAGATCCTGCCTCCAAAACAGTAACAACAACAACAACAACAACAACAAAAAGATGGTTTCTCAAATCATCAGTTAAGACAAAGACAGAGCACAGTTTTAATCAATCATAAAAGAACCTTCCTCCAAATCAGCTTTTCAAGGTACTGGCCAATGGGACCCTAGCCCCTACTAATGTCACAGCACACACAAATGATCAAAGTTTTTAAGATGGTCAAATTCATTCTCTCCTGCCTTAACCCTGGCTGAAGGTAAGCTGGAAGAAGAGCTACCTGTGTGAGGTCTGGCCTACATTTGTTTTATTACACACACTTCACAGTTTAGACAAGCCTACAAATTTGGGATTTCTTGGCTCTTCATAACTAGCTAGGTTATATGGGCTCCTTGGGCATTAACTGGGTCAACCATTAAATGATAGATGTTTATAGTTAACACACTGAGGGGAAACCAGTGAGAGGAACCTTGCTGGCCACTATTTCTAAACACTGTTGAATGCAATAGGGCAAATACCCGAGCCACAGCCTCATTTTAGTTTAAAAACAAGAAAACTTGGCTCTCAAGACATCGATCATGTTAGTGCAAAGATTCAGTTATGTTCAATGGAAAATAAGCATATTGCAGATGGTAAACAAGAAGCTGCCACTACGTGACCACCCCAGGACCACCGAATGCTTTCCAAACATCCTTCACTAAGTGATTGCATAAGATTTTCACTACTGTTCCACCCACACATATACAAAAAAGGAAATGGAAGCCCAAAGGTTCAAAAATGTACTCTTATATAGTTTTCTGCAAATACAAGCCTGAATCATGGACTCCTGGAAACTGGTGTGTGGGTCTCCTGCCTGTGTCACATACTCCTTAGATCAGGACACCCAAGCACAGTGTCCTCACCAAGGACCACTTTCACAAGATACAAATGAGAATGCTTTACTTTTCCTTTATTCAACTAGATTCTAAGTTCATTCATACAAAGGAGGTCTGCCATATGATTTTTGAAAAAAAATTTTTTCACACAAAGGCTTAAAGGAGTTGATATGTAACAAGCTCATGTTTGCCAAGAATCAGGGGGACTTTAAGAACACCATGTCATCTTTCTCATAAGGAAAATTGAAGGCTGACAAACTTCTATTCCAGAAATGCAATGGATGTGATTAGACCAGGTGTGGAGCAGCCACAATGGCCCCCAACAAGGCCACGGTCCTGCATTCAGAAAGCCTTCAACATCTCCATTAGGAAACACTTCCACAAGGCAGGGATATTATATCCAAAATGTGACAGGACCTCTCCCTGCCCTGCACAAGAGGAAGGGGAGGAAGAGGAAGAGTAAAAGAGCAACAGATAGAAAACAGGATCTGCTGCATTCTTACTTTTCTGGCAGTGATTTGTGGTCCAGCAGCGATAGTTGTACTCATTGTTGATGGTGGTCTTTTCGCACACCGGCTTCTCCTCCATGGTCCCTGGACACAGGTCCCCACATTCCTTCGGGGACTTGTTCCCCACAATGTAGTTATTGGACACGGCATCCAAGATCAGGGACCAGTCCACCGTGGAGAGGTAACAGAGGTCAGCATTTTTCTCAATCCTGATGGCCCCCCGAGTTATGTTCCTCAGATTGTAAAGCCCAATATCCTTGAGGTTGGTCATCTCAAAGATAACCAGAGCGTAGTTGTAGAAGAGTTTCCAGCCGCGGATGACAGTGAGGTTCGGAAAGAGGTCCCCAAGGCTCTCGAGACCAGCCACACGGAACAGCAGCAAGTACTCGGTAATGACCGTGAGCTTGGGAAAGCGGTAGCTGCGGTAGTCCTCGGCCTTGGAGATGAGCAGGATATGGAGGAAGCCCTCAATCACTGTGCAGTTCTCCAGGCGCTTCAGCTGCTGATAGTCATTGCGGATATCGATGCCCGGCCCGCAAACTGAAGGGAGACACAAGAGGGCAAGGCAGAATATGTCTCAGTTAAATAAAAATATTTCTTAAAACTGTGTTCTAGCCTCCCATACAGTTTGTAGGAAATCTACATTATTAAGGAACAACACTCAGATTTTCACTGTATACTACACTGAAGTGTGGATGCAGGTGGCCTACCTGGGTTGCTAGCTGGCTACTGTCACTCATGAGGTATGTACTTTGGGCATGATGCTATTCAACACCCTCACTGACTTGTGGAACAAGATGGGTACATTACATGTGTAAACTAAAGCTATGAGCCCAAGGTTGCATAAGATTACATGCAAAAGTCAAGACTGCAACCTGGGCTAGCCTGTGAACAGAGTGCCAGCTCCCATTGCCTGAGCAAAAGTTCAGTGGCCATGTATCAACAACTTGCTACTGAGCCCAACCGAAGGACACCAGGCAGTACAGTCTGAACTTAAGAATGGTCACCAGGACTGCAAGAGTGCAGAATGAAAGAAGCATGTGCCCCACTATTATTTGACATGGGCCAGGTGCCCCTGTGTTCTCCCCAGTAATACAGTAATGTAGATAGAAGAGCCAACTGAACATGATAGAAAATATGCACATAATGACAAATTCATTCAAATGTTGTACTAATCAAGAAAGTGGGCTGGGGAAATGGCTTAGTGGTTAAGGCGTTTGCCTGAGAAACCTAAAGACCCAGGTTCAATTCCCCAGGACCCACATAAGCCAGATGCACAAGGGGGCCCATGCGTCTGGTGCACCCATTCACTCTTTCTCTCTGCCTCTTCCTTTCTCTCTCTCAAATAAATAAATAAAATATCTTTTAAAAAAAAAAAAAAGAGTGTCCTGTAAGTTTGGTGATAACTTTTTCTATAGAAAAAAATAGTAAAAATCACTAGTGAGTTCAACCATCAGGTACAAATAATGTTAATACTACCTATAACAATCACCCTTTGTCTACAAACAATGTAAGGGACATGAAATCCGATAGTAACATAACATTTTAAATATACTTCTTTCACTTAACTAACATGAGTCACCAAGCCTTTCTACAGCATTTCAGCATGCTAGAACATCACTTCAATTAAAAAAAAAAAAAAAAGAGCTGAAGAGATGGATCAGCAGTTAACATGCTTGCCTGCAAACCCTAATGACCTGGTTCAATTCCCCAGTACCCACATAAAGCCAGATGCACAAAGTGGTGCTCGTTCGCAACAGCTAGAGGCCCCGGTGGGCCCATTCTCTTTCCTCTCTCTCTCTCCATGCAAAAAAATGTCATTTTTAAAAATATTTTTTACTTATTTACTAGAGAGAGAGAAAGGGAGGAAGGACAGAAAGAGAAGAAGGGAAGGAAAGAGGGAAGGAGAATGAATGTGTACACCAGGGCCTCCAGCCACTGCAAAGGAACTCCAAATGCATATACCACTATGTGTATCTGGCTTACATTGGACCTGGAGAATTGAACCTGTGTCCTTAGGCAAGTGACTTAACCACTAAGCCATCTTTCCAGCCCAAGATGTCTTAATAAAAAAAAAAAAAAAAAGTGCCGGGTGTGGTGGCACACACCTTTAATCCCAGCACTCGGGAGGCAGAGGTAGGAGGATCGCCATGAGTTCGAGGCCACCCTGAGACTACATAGTTAATTCCAGGTCAGCCTGGGCTGGAGTGAGACCCTACCTCGAAAAACCAAAAAAAAAAAAAAAAAAAAGTAACTCTAGATTATGAATATATACCATGAGTCTGGTTTTTTTTTTTTTTTTTTTGTGTGTGTGTGTGTGTGTGTGTGTGTGTGTGTGTGTGTGTTTGGTTGGTTTTTCAAGGTAGGGTCTCGCTGTAGCCAAGGCTAACCTGGAATTCACTATGTAGTCTGAGGGTGGCCTTGAACTCTTGGTGATCCTCCTACCTCTGCCTCCTGAGTACTGGGATTAAAGATGTGCGCCACCATGTCTGGCTTGAGACTGTTTTTTCGTTAACCGATCCCCTATTGTTGGACACTTAGGCTATCTCCAGTTTTTCACAATATAAACAATATTCCAGATATCCAAGAATACTTTCATTAAATAAATCTCTAGAAATAGAATTGCTAGGTCAATGTATCTACAGGCTATAACAGCTTCCGGTAAAAGGGTCTCAATACTAGAAATATTTAATTTTTAAAATTTTAGAAAAACACTAGAAACAATTTTGATTATTACACTTTTTAGAATTTGCTAATCTCAACCACTATTAAAGCTTCTCAGACACTGTGAAGTTTTCTGTCCCATGTAATTACTGATTTGGAGGCTATGCTTAGGACACCATGAGAGATGAAAAGAAGGGCTCTGCCCATTGAGGCTCACAGCAAACATCAGGAGCTAAGGGTGTGTGTGGAGAGGAGAATGCTCAGGACAGGTTGTGTCTAGGTATCAGGCCAGACAGAAGGGAAGTGACATGGAAGGTTCACTGACCCTCCAAGGTAGGTGGGACTTTAAACCGTGTGCAAGATCCTTAAGGCCAGAGATGAGGCAGACATAGCGGGTAGGGTGCAGAGAGGAGCAAAGGAAATGAATCTGGCAAAGCGTGGGTAGTCGTGAGTTACACGAGAGGATGAACACTAGCTCATGGGGCGAGGCCCCTCTCGTGCATCCAGAGTGGGACAGAACCCCAAGGGAGGCCTTTCGGAGGATTTAACCAGTGGCCAGTGCACAACAGAATTGAAGTCAAGTAGAGAAGAAAAAGAAGGAAAAAATCCCCCAGATGCTGCAGCCACTGAGGGTACTAGGCAGAGAAGGTGATGCAGAGGATGGGCAGCAGGAACTGGCAAGGCTTGAGAATCTAGAATGGAAACTCTAGGCCATTCATTTTACTGATGTGAAATGAAGTTCCTAAGAATGAGAAGTAGAAGTGAGCACTTGCCAAAATGCCTGGGCTTGCTAAAAGACTGGCATATCACAATGTTTTGTCTCAGGTGATGTTCCTAATCACACTTTACTTACAAGATCACCACCACCATTTTAAAAAAAAAAAAAAAAAAATTAGAAAAGTCAAGGTATTTAAGGCACCAGACCCTTGTAAATGCAATTTGTCACAAGATCTGCCTGTAGTACCGACTATGTGCTTCCACCTCTACAAATGAGCTGACTACTGTCATATCCAGTCTAGGTGACAGCAACAACTTCCCCCAAGACCTCCCTGACCCACCAAACCAACAAGACTTAAAGAAGCTTGTGTCTACCTCCCTCTATCTTGGCTTCTACTACATTCTTTTTGTTTAGCACACATGTTCACCAACCTCCAACACACCCAGCTCCTCCTCTCCACACATCCCACTGCTTGAGCAGACTTCCCCTTCCTCACACATGGCCTACTTCCCTCTCCACGCAGGTTTCAACAGTTTCAACAATTGCTCTCCAATTTTTCCTCCCTTCTTCCTCAGGTCTCATTTCTTTACCTCATTTTTACCCAGCTTCAAGTCAATGACTCAAAGTCCTTGAGTATATAAAAGGGCATTAAGTCTTTCAACAGGACAAAGGAATACTATTTCTTTTTTAATATTTTAATTTTTATTTACTTATTTGAGAGAGTGAGAGAGGAGGAGAGAGAAAGAGGCAGATAAAGAATAGGTGCTCAGGGCCTCCAGCCACTGCAAACAAACTCCAGATGCATGCTCCCCCTTGTGCATCTGGCTTACGTGGGTCCTGAGGGGTTAAACCTGGGTCCTTTGGCTTTGCAGGCAAATGCCTTAAAGGCTAAGCCATCTTTCCAGCCCATGAAATACTATTTCTTTTTATCCTGTGCCCAATCTAAAAATTGTTGTATCTATGCCACTATAAGTTAAGTGCACTAAGTTGCTCTTAAACAATATGGGAATATTCTAAATACATTGCTGTATTCAACATGTGCTTGATCACATTACAAAGTATTCTACATCAATTTATTTGCTATCATTTCCATCAGATCACACAACCTCAGGATCCAGTGGAAAAGGCATTTTAGACACATAACTGAAGTGTGAAGGAATTTCCCACACAATCAAAATGAAGGCAATAGGAAGGATTTGCTGCCCTCTGCCATCTGGCCCCCTCCAAGACCAGCGAAGACTGTGACTACAGCAGAGAGAACCACACTCCAGGCAGAACTGGGCCTGGCAGCTCCTTCAAATGGAAGAGCCATCTCGGTACTTGACAGCTCCCCCTCCATTTATAGAACAAAGGGGAAAAAATAGGAAGAAACTACCCACTTATTCCGGAAGAGAAGACAAGCCCAAGCCACAAAGTACAAGGCAGGACTCAGCAACCAGCTGTTTTGGATTCTGTGACTGACACTGTTGGTCTTTGGGGTGTTTTGTGATAGAAAGAGAAAAAAGGAAACCAAGCTGGACCATGAATGAGATAGCACAGTGTTCAAAAGGCACAAGCCACAAACAGGAAAGGGGATGCAGCATGGCTCGTTTGTGCTAAGAAAGAATTCATACATTGAGGGAGAAAGTCCCTGGCACAGCTCCCGAACCAGACTCACCCTTTGCTCACTGCAGATCACAAGGAGCTACACAACACCACTCTTCCTTTCCAGGAAACAGATACTGCCAGGGTCTAGAGAGACCTCAAGGCTTTCAGAAGACAATCCCAGAGTGGGCTATGAAGAATAAATAGTAGAAGCTTATGGAAATGAAGGCATGTAGGAAGCAAGGAGAAGGAGACAGCTGGAAGGGGTTGAGTGGACCTCAGCTACAATCCTCAAACAAGACAGGGGACATCAGAAGCAAGATGAAGGCTGACCAGTGCAGGGAGTGGGGGCGGGGGGCGGAATGGGATAGGACTAGACAGACAGGAGCATGGTACCTGGACCAGAACTCACTTCCATAAAGATGCTACCTTAAATAAAGCCTTTCAATGGTTTTATCAGTAACTCCTAAGTATTGTTTGAAGATCAAACAGTAGAATTTCTATCAGAACGTACAGGGGTGATATAAAATCTACACATTGGAAAACAAATTGCTAAGTGCTATCTATATGAGAAGTGCTAATGGAAAACATTTATCTGAGAACTCCCCTCTTCAATTTCCCCCCAAAAAGTTGTGTATCTATCTCAAGAGTTAGACAAGAAATGTGCTTACAAAGCTTGCCTTGTGTCCTATGTGATACACATCACTAAGGTAATGGAAAATGAAAAACAGTGTGACCAGGAGCTTCCCATAGTGTCCTTTACACTGCCCTCAAGTGGACATGTTTCATTTCTAAGCCTCAATTTCCTTACCTGACAAATGGGCTGTTATTACCTATTCTATAGAAACTGTCACAACAATTTGACCAAGTACCTTGTGTACTGTTATCAGGGGTAAGCTGTAGGGAGCATCAGTGATTCCATTAAGCATTCACCGAAATATATCCCCACTTTGCTGCCCTGATCCAAATACTACTAACATAAACAAAGGAAGGCAAATTAGCAAGATAACTGACTAACCTAAAGGCAATGTCCTTTAAGTTATCCATAAGTTACCCAGTTTATAAATGTGTTTTCACTTTTGATCAACTTCTTTTCAAAAAGATGAAATAGTCATATTTTATGGTTGGAAATAAAAGACACAGGGAAAGAAAAGAAAATCAGAATTCTTTCTTGGGTGGTGTGGGTGCATGTGTGTGTAAGCATGTTCTTCTGTGAGCACAGGCACATGTGCATACAAGTAGGGGTCAACTTTTGAGTATCAATCCTCATCGTCCAAAGTAAGGGTCACCTCTCTGAATGCCAGGTTAGCTGGCCCATGAGTTTCCAACTGAGTAACATGGGTTCTGGGGATCCAACATCAGGTACTTACATTTGTGTGGCAAGCAAGCACTTTATCCAAAGATCCATCTCCCATCCCACAGAATTCTTTTACTACAGGTCTAAAGGCAAATAATGGAGTGAAATACCATGGCCAGCCAATCATCATCTCTAGTTCTGAGGGTGAAGCCAACATAGCAAGACCTATGAGTTTGTATAAGAAACCTATTTTGTCTTTGCCAGTGGCTCACTGTTATATTTCATTACTTCTCTTAAAATGAATTCACCAAAACCAATAACATAGTACAACAAAACCCCTTTCTAGATGCTATCATTCCATGAAAGTCAAAATGATTTAAAAGGTTAGTAGAGGATTAATGTGTAACTGAATTTTGCACACAGGGAGCAGAACAATTCTTTCTCTAGCAAGTGGCAAATCTGATGAAAAAGGTTTCTGCAGATCAATAGGTGGGGTTCTGGGATCATGAAGAAGGGAGCTCATGACTCTCTAGGTCTTAAAGGTTCAACAGGACTTCTCAGAGATGGGAATCCCTAAAGATGGTCAGAAGATAGCCAAGATTTTGCCATATTTTCTGTTTCAAGGACTTAAGCTTATATGTAATAAGGGCAAGGGGAAGGCACCCAGATAAAGAGTGGCCCATCTTGGAGGTAGCTGGAACAGAATAGATTAGTGGCAACCTGAGGAACAGCAAAACAAGAACAGCCAGACAGAAGCCAGAAAGCAGAAGGACACATGCTTAGGAGACCACCTTTGCTTTGCATGCATTCAAACTCCTCAGTACACATCAGGGCCATGTTCAATTAATAAGGCTTGCTAAATCACAAAGTGGCCCAAATAGCTGTTTCCAGAAGTGCTAATGTGATGCTAATCTTGCTGATCCAGGTACCACCCAATGAGACCCCTCCTTTCATCACTACCCTTGGCACCCATCAAGATCTGCAGTGTAGTGCTGGTAAATCCTATGCACCTATATTTGTTGATTTCACCTACAAAGGACAAGAAAATGCAAAGCAACCCACATAAACTATGCATGAAACACAGGAAGGTCAAGGAAAAAGAGGGCGTCTCTAGAGTCTCCAGAGCACCACGAAGTTCTCCTACAGCTGCCAATTTTGCAGCCCTTCAAAGTCTAAAAGCACCATCCTGGGGCTCAGGGAAGGAGAGTGAGCTTTGGTTTCTTAAGGCATCATATTGCAGTAAAAAAAAAAAAAAAAAAAAAAAAATCAGAGGAGGAAAAAAAAAAAAAACAATGTTATGATAACAAACACTCCCAATACTCCAGAGTTTGTTAGAGTAGAATTTTCTATGTTAAGTGTAAACAGACACAATTCATGTTAAGCCTTTTATCTTCATGTGTCAATGAGGACGTGTTTACATTGTATATGTACATTTCTATTTCACACAGGCAGCTGTCCTGACCACCTGACACATTCAGTAACTCAAGACAATCACAGGAATGTAAGGGATTTCCTTACATAGGTGACTTTGAGAAAAGAAATTAAAAACAAAATGTAATTTCAATGTGCAAATTGTTCTTCACTGCCCCACAGAAGAGTTATCTCTCTGTGGAACATAATCTAAAAATCCATGCACATAAAAAATGCAGTCCTAAAGGCTTAGAACATCCTAAAACCAAGGCTTCAGGGCTGGATAGATGGCTTAGCATTTAAGGCATTTGCCTGTGAAGCCAAAGGACCCAGGTTAAATTATCCAGGACCCACGTAAGCCAGATGCACAAGGTGTCGCATGTGTCTGGAGTTCATTTGCAGCAGCTGAAGGCTCTGGTGCACCCAGTCTCTCTATCTGCTTCTCTCTCTCTCTCTCTCTCTCTCTCAAAAATAAAATAAAATAAAATAAAAAGTTTCCAAGGCTTCAATGTAGCAAAGAACTTATAAAGATGAGTAAGGTGCTTATATCCAGACATGTCAATTGAGAAACTTTAGAGATAATTAATTCTAAGACAAGGGAACACACCCCAATGTCTCCTCCACTTAAGGC
This sequence comes from Orientallactaga sibirica, assembly GCA_036365145.1. Taxonomy (NCBI): domain Eukaryota; kingdom Metazoa; phylum Chordata; class Mammalia; order Rodentia; family Dipodidae; genus Orientallactaga; species Orientallactaga sibirica. The sequence continues at coordinate 18,576,139 of JAEOAD010000031.1, forward strand.
CTCAGTAGCCAAACAGACCCATATAGAATCAGAGCTTTATCCACTTTAGAAAAGGGATGGTAAATGTTTTCCTAAGCTTCATAAAAATATTACTAGCTCTGATAGTTTTCTAAATGTCTTTCTGGTTTTAAAATATCCAAAAGTCCAATATTTTAAGTCTCTATTTAAAAGCATGCCCTTGCAAGAGGCTCTAGCCCTGTTTCATTATTCACAGTTCCTGTGGATGGTGGACTTCTTGATGAAAAAGCATTTGGGGCCCTGGATTCTGCCAGTAAGACTCCAATCTACCACCCACATGCACTAGGTCATCCTGGAAACCCATGATCTAGCTCATTGTGGAGCCTCTCTCACTAAGTCACACACCTTCTTCCTTACCATGCCCAAAGAGCCACATGCACTCCTCAGTTATCTACTTAGCCAGAGGCTGGTGCTTGGGGTTCTGGGGAGGAGCCAAGTCAGAGTAAAGCCCCCACTGAGTAAGCACAATACACAGAAACACTCCTTCTGCCTTCTTTTTCTTTCCCATCCCATGATTTTTGTTTTCTGCTTAGAACCAGGCAAATGTTCTAAATAGAAATCAGCTCTGTGTCTTCTCACTGGCTTTGTTTTGTAGGACAAGTTACATCACTTCACTTGCAGGTCACATGATTATTTCAAGAGTGTTTTACTTGCCCTACCATGTTCCAGTTTCCTTAAATGACTCAAACTTGTTTTTATGAACTAGTTACCTAAATCTAGCTGATAATCAGTGTGGAAATGCCAATCACGTGTTCCTCCAATTCTAATGTGATTCTTCAGGGATGTGGTGTTAGAATGTCAGCCTTTGACTGGCAGTGCAACTCAGTGGTAGAGTGCTTGTCTGGAATTAGCCAAAAGCCCTGATTCCATCCCAGTATGGCAGAAATAAAAATAAAAACATAAATATGTATTAAATATGTCAATGTATATGTAAATTTTGTGAGCACTCATATGCATGCCTGCCTGTACCTCCTAAATTACTAAGACTTCTATCTGATTTGGGGACTTGGCTAGAAAGGCTGGGTACTCAAAAACAAATGCTTGAGGAGTCTATCACTAACACCCACCTGGTCTGAGGTCAGTCACTTTACTGCCCTGTACCTCAGTTTGCATATGCCTCTCATAGCTGCACGTTTGGGACGAAATTTATTCATTCTGCCAGCATGTATTTACAGAATGCCTACCACATGCTATTGTTAAGTGCATCTCAGGTGTTGGAAAGTCACTCATGAACAAAACCCACAAGCTCTGAGACTTCATGGGACAACCCTCCTGATGGAACAGAAAGGGCACCCACTCCACGTCCAATGACATGGAGTGTCCCCCACCCCAGACATGCTACAATCATCCTGACACAGGACATGTTAAGGGCTTGCTGCACATCCAAACCAGGGTAAGTGCCCTGCAGGTTGCCAAATGAATTGTGAAACAAAGACTCAGAAAGGGACTCATTATCCCGTAACAATCACAGATGCAGAAATCTTCATCAAGCTGGAGCTCAGTGATCAGTACAGTGACCTGCAGACATTGGAGAGACCGTATGGATGGTAGGGACTGACACCATTAAGAAGGAAGAGGAGGAAGCAGTCAGGGAAAACAGGAAGGAGGCCAAGCAATGAAGGCCTAGCCCAGAAGGCACTCACAAAACCAAGAAGCCTCAACAACCAAAGGGAAGTCACTGAGGACTCTGGGGCATGAACACCATATAGAGTGTGAGAACAGTTACTCTTGACAGTGGTTAGTTACCAAACAAAAGTATAAGGGGGGTGCTGGATAGATGGCTTAGCAGTTAAGATGCTTTCCTGTAAAGCCTAAGGACCCAGGTTCAATTCTCCAGTACCCACATAAGGCAGATGCACTAAGTGACCATGTGTCTAGAGTTTCCAGTGTCTAGATGCCCTGCAGCGCCCATTCTCTTTCTATCCGCCTCTTTCTCTTTCCCACCCTCTCCCCGCTCTCTCTCATAAATAAATAAAATACAAAACAGCATAAAGGGAATGCATACCCATGTGTATAACAGTATTATTCACAATGGCCAAAAGATGGAATATTCAGTGTCCACCAATGGATGACCAGATAAAGAAAACAAAGTCTATCTGCACAATGGGATATTATTCAGCTTTATGAAGGAACAACATTTTAACATATGTTACAGCATGGATGAAGTTTTAGGACATTATACTGAGTAAAATATGTAAATTAAAAAAGGCTGGGGCTGGAGAGATGGCTTAGCAGTTAAGGCGCCTGCCTTCTAAGCCTAAGAACGCTGGTTCCAATCTCCAGGTCCCATGTTTAGCCAGATGCAAAGTGACGCAAGGGCGCAATGCTGCACTTGACCACAAGGGGACACACACATCTGGATTTCATTCTCAGCAGCTGAAAGGCTGCTGGTGTGCCCATCTCTATTTGTCTTCCTCTCTCCCTCTCTGTCTCTCTCAAAAAAACAAAAAAGGCTGTACTTTAGGAAGTACCTAGAATCAAAATCATAGGGACAGAAAATCACGGACAGAAGGGAAGCAGAAATGGGGAGTTAGTGTTTACTGGGTATATGGTCTCAGTTTTACAGGATGAAAAGAATTCACAAGATGTGCTTAACATGAATCATACAAATATAAAGTTATAAAAATGGCTCACACAGTTAATTTTTATGTGTTTTGCCACTTTTTTTTAAGTGATGGGGGAAACTTTTGCTACAATTTATCCTGTCCCTCATGTGACTTATACAAGTATAAAAGTATAAAAGGAGAGTTGGAGACATACCACACAGCTAACCCACTACCACAGACCTACAAGAGTCCAGCAGGAAGGCAGACAGGTTCCACCACAGGGAGCACACACAGAGCCAGGCATTTCAAAATGCCACCCAGCCCATGTGTGGCTGTAGGCCCACACCCAGCACAGCGAGAGGTATTGGGGAACAGATAGGCAGCCCAGCAAGAGTCCTGTACTGATTCACTAAGGAAGCAAGCTCTGAGAACAACTTACAAGCAGGTGAAGGAATTTGGGTGGTCGGGTGCCTGCCTGCATGTTTTGGGAATGGGCAGAAGCCACAAAACCATATGTAAACCACCACCTTTTGCAATGAAACTGTAGTGGTACTTCACTATCTGGTATGATGTAAGAATAGAATTTGTACCTCCTTGTTACCTTTGAACATTTGTGAGTTATTTTCCTACATGCAGGCACATCTGAATAGCCACACAGCTCTTACTTTGTACAGTATGATGGAGTAAATGAGGAGCGACCATGGCTCCAGCCTTGAGTCCCTGACCCTGACTTCCCTTCAGTCACCATTGCTACCCTTGCAAAGGCCTTCATATCTGCAAATAACCTTCCAGCCCTACCCTAGGAGTGTTTTGTTGTTTTGTTTTGTTTTGTTTTCCATTTTGTGCTTGTCTAAACGCCTGGAAGCCAACCCTTATCCCTGCCTTCTTCACTTAGGTAAGCTGTGATTCAGGCTAGTCCACTCCTAGCCTTCAACCAGAAGAAGGTTGCTATTGCAGTGAGGTTCGCATTGCTGGCAGAAATCACCCGACTAAGAGCAGCTTGTGGGGAAAAAAAAGGTTTATTTTGGCTTACAGGCTCAAGGGAGAAGCTCCATGATGGCAGGAAAAACGATGGTATGAGCAGAGGGTGGACACCACTCTCTGGTCAACATAAGGTGGACAACAGCAACAGGAGAGTGTGCCAAACACTGGCAAGGGGAAGCTGGCTATAATACCCATAAGCCCGCCCCCAACAATACTCTGCCTCCAGGAGGTGTTAATTTCCAAATTGCCATCAGCTGAGAACCTAACATTCAGAACACCCAAGTTTATGGGGGACACCTGAATCAAACCACCACATTCCACCCCTGGCCCCCATAAATGATAACCATGCATGATGTAAAATGCAATGCGTTCATCCAACTTTAAAAGCCCCCATTTTTTTAAATCAATCCTAATGATGGTCCAACAATCCCCATACTCCACGGTCTTTTAACGGAACCATAATACCAAAAATAATCCCCCAAAAACCCATAATAGCACAGAATAAACATTCACAGTGCAAAGGATGGCATTGGGCAAAGCAAAGAAATATTCAACCAATACAAGATTTAAAACAACCAGGGCAAAAGTCAAACTCAGTAACTCCAATCCAACAACTAGTCAGTGACAAATCCCCAAGACTGATAATTCTAACCAGCAACAAGTCTCTGGAGTTCCAATTCCGCCCCTCCAGCTAGGCTACTCACAGTCCTGGAAAACTTCAGCCAGGGCCGGCAGCTTTCCTCAGAAGCTGGCATCTCCACTGGGTCTCCACTGCAACCCACAGTCCATCCTCATGGCCCCATGGGATCTCCATGCAGGCAAACAGCAAACCTGCTTCACACTGCCCATGGCCATTTCCAAAACACAAGACCACGTTGCAAACACAATGACCCTCTCTTTCCTGCATTTGTTATACTCCACAATACCAGGTAGAGTGCCAACTTGTTAGTCCAGGGGGAAAAAAAATCAGACTTGGAACAACACGACACTCCTTCAGCATTCAGGCCCCTTCAAAAGAGTCTGCATTCTTCCTGTTGCCCCAGTGCAGGTCAGCTGGCCCAATCTCAAAGGTTATAATCTCTCAATTGCAGCTGAATGGGCAGAGTTCACCCAAAGATTTCATTTTTTCTATGCCATATCCCTCTGCTCACACCAGTTCATTTCTACGCAAAGCAACCCTGCACAACTTCTCAGGACACGGGTATAACAGCAAACATCTCACACAAACTGCTAGCCCAGTCCAAGTAAAGCTCTTTCTCACCCTCATAAGCCAAACCTCACAGTCCATAGTTCTCACTGCATTCAGGTCTTTCAGCTCTGACCAGACTAGAACATTAAGCTACTAGAACATTAACTTACAACACTACAAAGTGTCTCTCTTAGGCCAAGGTTTCAAATCCTTACACATTCCTCTTGCAAATCAGCTCCAAAAGGCCAAAGCCACACAGTCAGGTGCCTAGCAGCAATCCCACTCCTCGGTACCACTTTACTGTTGCAGTCAGGTTCGCATTGCTGGCAGAAATCACCCAACTAAGAGCAGCTTGTGGGGAAAAAAAGGTTTATTTTGGCTTACAGGCTCAAGGGAGAAGCTCCATGATGGCAGGAAAACGATGGCATGAGCAGAGGGTGAACATCACTCTCTGGTCAACATAAGGTAGACAACAGCAACAGGAGAGTGTGCCAAACACTGGCAAGGGGAAGCTGGCTATAATACCCATAAGCCCGCCCCCAACAATACTCTGCCTCCAGGAGGTGTTAATTCCCAAATTGCCATCAGCTGGGAACCTAACATTCAGAACACCCAAGTTTATGGGGGACACCTGAATCAAACCACCACAGTTGCTAAGCCCAATGCCCACCTAGGTCTTGGTTCCCAGAAAGGAGAAGCTAAATACCCTGCTCTACAGCAGCTCAGTCTGGCTCTGTTCCTATTAACAGCCAAGCAGAGCCCAACACTTGAGCCTGGGAGTATTACCAGCCAAAGGCAAAAGGGAAAGAAGCAGTGTTAAAAGGGTAGCCATGTCATGAAGCACAATCCAACATACAGTCAGTACAGTGACTTGGGACTCTAAGTATGCTTTTTCCCTTCTTCCCTATCAAAAGGACTGTTCTAATCAGTAGGCTGTGGGGTCACATACTTGTCTACAGCCTTGCAAATGTCTTATCACATCTTTGTTGACAAGGCAAAGTACAATAACATCAGAATAGCTTCATACATGTGCAATACACAGTCCCAGGTGCTGAGTAAGGAATAACCCAAGGAAGGTCTTCAGTGGAGGGCCAAGATGCTCTTTCTGAGTCACGTATGTGCCAAAATTTTAATCAATCACGTCATGCATGGCACCGATAACATACTGATATAATTCAAGGACCACAAATTTCCAGGAGAAACAGCAAATACATTGGAAGACAAAATTAAAAAGCTAAGAAGATCAACAGACTGGAATTGCAAGAGAGAAACTAATGTTATCTGACACTTGGGTGCAAAAGAAAAAGAGAAATGCACAAATATAGGAGGTGTGAAAAAGACATAGGAGATTTACTTGGATGGAATTTCTGTATATGATGATGAGATGTTGGGCCTCCCTCCCCCAGCCCCCGCAAAAAAATAAAAGTTAGGTGGTCTTACACTATACTAAGTGGTCACTAGTATAATAAGGGATGGGGGAAAGGCCACAAATGTTGGGATTGTTTTTGCCTCTACACTTTGGCACACAGGCAAGACAATGAGAAAATACCCAGGAAACGGCAGTGATCAGAAAGCCCATCTCACCAGGAAGAGCTGCAGAAACCAAGCACATGACGGTGCCCAGGGAACAGGACTAGCTGGCTTCTATATGACCCTGCTGGGGGCAAAGGACCACAAACATCAAACCAACACAAGCTCAAAGACTGGAGTTTAATCTTAAGAGCACATAGTAGGGATTAATCTGGAGTTACACTAAACTCTCAAAAAAGGTAATAAACATTTCTTTAGTACAACCCATGGCCTCTGTAAAAGGGTGTTATTACCCTGGTTTACATTTAAAACAACAACAACAACAACCTAAAGGTAAGTACAAAAACAAAACACTAAAGGTAAATACAACAAAAGGACTGGGCAACATGTTTAACTCTGGACAGTCCCATAATGCCCCATCTCTGTATATGCCACCCAGGCCTTCCAGATCTTGAGTCCCCTAGTATCCTGGGAGCTTACTTCTTCCACAATGCTCTCAACATTAATGTGCACATCCCATCAAGCAATTATCACCAATGCATTAGTTAAAAAACAAAAGACTCACATCAGCTCTAACTATACATTTAAATGCTGGGACCCATGCCCCAGGACAGCATGGCAATAGGTATTGTGGGAAAGAGGACTTTTCACACTAAGGATTGATTCCCTGAAGGTAGATCCCCATCTGTGCATAGTTTGATTAGAGTTTTCTATCAAACAGATGTGTCGCAAATGTCCCTGGAGACTCCTGTTCCCCATCATCATATGTTCAGTTTCCAGGGAATGGTGAATACACTTCTCACAATTGCAGAAAAGTAAACTAAAATATTTTTAACTTGTTGGATTTGCAGAAAGGTGATAGATCTAGTAACATTAGCCTTAAGCAAGGACAAAGGACTGCTGGCATTCCCCTACTTTTGGTGGTACCAGAGAGCTATTTGAGAGGACAACATCTGTCCACAGCTTCCAATGTCTAGTCATCTTTTGTATGGATCTCTTCCCAGGTGCGTATATATGGATATGTGTGCTATGCTCCCTAGGATCGGATTAATAAAATCAAAAACCAGGAATTAAAATTTAAATGTGGGCGGGAGAGATAAATGTAATTAGAGGTACTTACTTGCAAAGCCTGCTGACCAGGGTTCAATTCCCCAGTACCCATATAAAGCCAGTTACACAACATGGCACATGAATCTAGAGTTTGTTTACAATACCAAGAGGCCCTGTTGTGCCCATTCTCTCCCCTCTCTTTCTCTAACAAATAAATGAGGAAGTATTTTAAACGTGTAAATATGCATCTTTTAAAGAAACTACAGGTCTCCTTTATAGTAATTAATATACAGCAGTCAGAAAGGGCAGAAAATATCAGTATGTTGCTGATTTTTGTATCTCTTTTATAGAGAAGCCCAACACTCATGCCCTCATCCAGGTGATCAACAGGATCTGATGACAGCTCCTGTTGACAGTATGTTCCCTGGGCATGATAGGACACAGGGGCAGCTTAGCTCTACTGTCTTTGTCCCCACAATCCCAACTAACTATGTGGCCCACTAGACAAACCCAAATTCAGGGATGGTCTGCATAGAACCTGACCACTGCTCCTTAAAACTATCATTGCCGGGCTGGGCGTGGTGGCGCATGGCTTTAATCCCAGCACTTGGGAGGCAGAGGTAGGAGGATCACCGTGAGTTCAAGGCCAGCCTGAGAATGAATACAGAGTGAATTCCAGGATTCCAGGTCAGCCTGGGCTAGTGAGACCTTACCTCAAAAAAAAAAAAAAAAAAAAAAAAAAGGCCCAAAATACCATTACAAACCAGAGGAGACAAAGACAATGTAACTGCCAATGCCAAAGGTAACGTGGTATCCTGCAGGGCCTGGACCAGGGAAGTGGGCAAGTAATGGGGCGATCCCAAAGACAATATCAGATTCAGTTTACTCATAAACTAATGCTGGCTCCTTCAGTATGGCAATTACCTCATTGAGGCAGGGGAAAATGTTAGTGCACCACAGAACCCTGTACTTTCATTGCAGCCTTTTCTGTAATACTAACGCTACTCTAAAAGAAAGTTTACTTAAGAAAACAGAGCAAGTGGTTCTGCATGTGGGAGAGCACTTGCTCTGAGACAACAGTGATTTATGTTTTCTAGAGACTACTATTCTTATCGCTCTATGGCTTGCTTCTTCCTGCTCCCTCACTGCTTTGTAGGGATACAGAAACCTGGAGGGGGTCACACACTGACCTGCTAGGAGTTCCTTCTGTGGAGGGACATGGGCACTAAATGGCAGGAGGAAGAAACAACACACTATCAGTTTCTACTTTTGATTCTATACTGTTTTAATTCAAAGAAAGTTTATGCATGTATTCCTTATGTACCCAGAGCCACTTAAGGAACAAAGACCTGGGCTAGAGATGCCTGTGTGCAAAGTGCTTGCCTTGCAAACAGTAAGACCTGAGTTTGGGATCCACAGCACCCACAAAAAAGCTGGGTGTAGCAGCATATGCCTGTCATCCCAGTGCTGGGGCGGCACAGACTGAATTCCTGGGGCTGGCTGGCTTGCTAGTCTGGCTGAATTGGAGAAGTCTATGTTCAGTGAGAGATCCTGTACCAAAGAATAAGAAGGATAACAATATCTAGCCTCCACACACATACACATGAATCCACACAACAGATGAATATGAACACATGCATGCATACCACACACACAACAGTCATTTTATTATAGGAAGATACACTTAAAAACAATCAGGATGTAGTATGTTTGCTCTGCATAGGTACATCTTCAAAGCTTACCTTCTGAAAGCACAATGGATGAAGAGTTGGACAAAGGGGAGGCAGAGGGCACTGTTTTTATTCCTTAACTTCTCTGTAAATATTTTACCACAAGTCTGTATTTTTCCCCCTAACTATCATCAACAAAATGATCAGAAGCCCTTAGAATTCATTTCTTGCCTGCTCTATCTCCTTGACCTCCAACCATACCCAATGAAGCCAACAGGCAGTTAGGAATTCTGCTTCTAGGCCATGATATATAGTGCTCCTTCCCCTGCCCACAGGCCATGGTCACAAGGAATCAAACACCCACTGAGGTGGCATGGCCCTTACTTACACTGCAAGATAGTAAGAGTATCAACCCAAGAGGGCATGCTCAGCACCAACAGTGCTGATTGCTGGAGCATCCTGAGAGAGCTATGTAAAGTTACATGGTAAACAAAATCTATCCACTACTACAGAAAGTACAGCAAGATCCTAACCTGCCTTCTAAGTCATCTTTAAGCTATGCAACGTCTCTGAATACAGTCTAATCCTTTAGATGAATATTTCGTGATTAATCAATCAACTAAATAGAAACCCCTAGAGCCTCAATCACAGTGTCTAAAAATCTAGTCTAACCATACAAAGCTGCTCTCTTTGCAAAGGATACACAAAATTAGATGGATGGATGGATGGATGGATAGATAGATAGATAGATAGATAGATAGATAGATCGATCAATAGATCGGTCAAACAGACAGACAGACAGACAGACAGACAGACAGAAGCAAAAACTGCAAGTCATTCCAGAGAGTGAAAACAGCACAATGAAGATGAAAAGCGACTATTTCATATTGCTTTTAAGATCAAGTGATTTAATTTCACTGATTTCTGCAGTGTGATTTAATTTCCTTAACCCTGACTGAGCTTTAGCTGACTTGAGGTGGGTACCTAGGCAGCCAATATAATCATCCACCTTGCAGGGAAAGGAGCTCAGAAATGCCCAGCCATCTCAGTGACTGTGTGTGTGTAGATACAGATGAATCGAGCACAGTGTGAGACAAGGGAGCCCTTTAGATTCAATCACGGTTTCTCTTTTAGGTCTTGCTTCCTCTGCAAAGTCTGATAAAAGCTGAGGCCCTTCTCCCAAAAAATCTACTTATAAGGCATTAGCATCAGGTTCTAAAGGTTATAGTAACCTCTTCAAAGGACCTCCTGAGTCACAGAATTTAACTGGACTGAGCTGTAAGCATCTGAGACATACCATTTTATAGATGAGTAAACTGGGGCTTAGAGATTACAGACAGTTATCAAAATTCTCCCACTAACCAGCAGGAGAGTAGAAATAAGAGCCTGGTTTTATACCGCCAGGCAGAGGCTTCTAGAAAATGCAGCACACTCAACACAGGTTAGCGATACCTCCAGTGAAAGGGCTGTGAAACAGGTACCAGGTATACGTGCTCCTGAACCCTTCTATCCCAATGCCCATCTTCTCAGTCACAGGCCCTCAAACTTCATCTCATGGTACCCCACTTATATTCAGGCTTCATTTGCCCACTGGAATGGGATCTCCTGGTAGCTAGAACTGTATAGGATTTATTTCCTGTCACAAAAGCCAAGCTGCAGGAGCCTGAGAAATGAATAGTATGTGCTTAGTGACTATTTGGTAAGCAGCTGCTACCTGCTGTCCATGTGTATGTTCTCCTCTCATCCTCCTCACAAAACCTTCAGCCCATTAAAAAGTTGAAACTGTAGGCTAGGGATATGACTCAGTGGTACAGCAGCTACCAAGCATGTTATGTGTAGGTCCTGGGTTCATCCCTAGCACCAAAGAAGAAAGAAGAGAGGAAGGAAGAGGAGGAGGAAGGTCTATTGGAAAACAGCATAGCAGTTCCTTTAAAAAAAAAAAAAAGAAGAAGAAGAAGAACTGGAACTATCAAATGATTAGTGATCCCACTTTTAGAGATACACACAAGGGAAAGCAGAGGTTTAAAGAGTTACTGGGGCCAGGTGTGGTGGAGCACATCTTTAATCCCAGCACTCAGGAGGCAGAGGTAGGAGGAACACTGTGAGTTTGAGGCCACCCTGAGACAACATAGTGAATTAATTCCAGGTCAGCCTGAGCTACAGTGAGACCTTACCTTGAAACAACAACAACAAATAAAAAGTGTTACTGGTACACCATGCGTACAGTAGAATCATTCACAATATTCAAAAGGTGGAAGTCACCCAAACACCCAACAAATAAATGGATGTGCATTACCTACAACATGGTACAAAAATGCAGTATGTACACACTGTTGCCACAATATTATCTCAACATAGAACCAAGTTCTGACACCTACTACACAACATGGAACATTATGCAGGGAGGGGGGCGGAAAGCCTGACACAAACAACAAATAATACACAACTCCACTTCTATAAAATGTCTAGAAAAGAAGAAGAATGGGGGATGCCAGGAGTTGGGGGATGGGGAGAATGCAGAATTAGTGCTTAATAGATATGGAGTTTCTATCTGGTGAAGCTCTAGAGATCAGTGGTGGTGCTGGCTGTGTAACACATGATGCACTTAATGCCACTGAACTATACACTGAAATAGTCATAACAGAATTGGGGATGTAGCTCAGCTGGTAGAGTACTCACCTAGCATGCACTAAGTTCTTGGTTCAATTCCAAGCACTGCATAAACTAGACATGGTGGTACACTTCTGTAATCCCAGCACTTGGGAGGTGGAGGTAGGAGGATCAGTAGCTTAAGGTAACCCTTTGTACATAGTTTGAGGCAGCCTGGAGCTATATGAAACTCTGTTACAAAAAGAATTTTAAAAAAGGTACAACAGCAAATTTTACATCAAATGTATTTTATTGAGCATGCACGCACGCACACATACACACAGGAAAAAAAGTTTAAGCTTAGTGATGAGATATATACCTGTAAACTTAGCACTTGAAAGGCAGAGGTAGGAAGACTGCAAGTTCAAGGTCAGCTTGGGCTACAGAGTGAGACCTTGTCTCATAAAAATCAAAACAAAACAAAAATCAAAACTTTATGACAGTATCCTCAATTCCTCCTGTGGGGCATTGCGCTGAAGAAAAGGAAAAAGTGGTTTCAGACAATGGAAGCTGCCTCACCATCCAAGGATGTTGTGTCTCAAGGCTTGGATAATCAGGCTACATGAGGCTTGGGAGGGATAACCTACTACCAGCCCCAGATCAGATCTGAACAACAGGCATTCTTCATACTCATGACCCATCTTCAAAAGCCCATTCAAGGAACACTACCAGGGTCTTAGCCCATGGAAGCATCTTTGAATATCCTGGACAGACAATGCGCATCAGAGTCTATTGAAGATAGAGACCTGTGACTAAGCTCCTAGGAAGGAGCTCAAATAGGAGGATTGTAGTCAGCTCCACGGTGCTGAGACAAACATCCAACCAGACAGGGGAATGGGTTTATTTCAGCTTACAAATCCAGGGGAAGTTCCATCAATGGCAGAAGAAGCTGGCTTCCTTTCAGAGATCCAAGCAGAGAGAAACCAACAGCCAGCAAATATCAAACGCAAGTAAACAAGCACTGCCAGGGCTCAAACTGCTATCTCCACATACCTCTGGGCCGGAATTTGATCTGCCACCCAGTGACATGCCCTCAGTGACATGTAGCAGTACAGGCTAGGGCTGAGGTTGCAAATTCATTTTTAATAAAACACCTGAATCTGTAGGGCCATACATTCACATAATCATATTCAAACCACCACAGGGGGTCAGAGGTAGAGATGTCCAGCCAAGCAATCGAGCAGAGCATGCAGGAAGCCAACTCACTGGGAGCAAGTGCCCTGGATCCTTACTAAGGCCCTGTGCTAAGCAACTAAAGTGGAAGAGCAGGTGATCTTTCTCTAGATAGTCACATCTCACAGAGGGCACATGAGACAACCAATCCAGGGATTGAAAGAAGTTACCACTGTGTGCTGGGCTCCATGTCCACCAGCCAAAATTTCTGTATACTTCTCATTGCTACTTTAAAAAAATTGTTATTATTTGTGTGTATATGTATGTATGCTTATGGTATGTGTATATATATGAGTGTGTGCTTGTGCGTGTGGTCAGAGATCAACCTTAGAGTACTTCTCCTTTCCTTCCAACATTTGGAGACAAGGTGTCTCTCATTTTGTCACTGCTGTTTATAAGCTTTGAGCTTCAAGCTTTGGGATTCTTCTGGCTCTGCATCTCACTGCTATAGGATTACACTGGGATTACAGATGAATGTGTCCTTTAAAAAAAATCTATTTTATTTATTTGAGTGAGAGAGAGAGAGAATGAGTGTGCCAGGGCCTCCAGCCACTGCAAGTGAACTCCAGACACATGCACTACCTCATGCATCTGGGTTATGTGGGTCCTGGAGAATAGAATGTGGGTCCTTTGGCTTCCCAGGCAAGTTCCTTAACTGCTAAGCCATCTCTCCAGCCTACATGTGTCTTTTTGCATCCAACTTCACATGACACTGAAGAAGACCAAACTCAGGTCACAGGCTTGCTAGAAAGCACCTTTAACCTCCTCGGAGACATCTCCCCAGATTTCCCATTATCATTGTTCTTAAAAGTCAATAGGGGGCTGGAGAGATGGCTTAGCAGCTAAGGCGCCTGCCTGCTAAGCCTAAAAATGCTGGTTCCAATGTCCAGCAGTTCCAATCTCCAGGTCCCACGTTTAGCCAGATGCAAAGTGAGGCAAGGGCGCAATGCCTCACTTGCCCACAAGGGGGCACACACATCTGGATTTCGTTCACAGCAGCTGAGAGACTGCTGGCACGCCCATTTCTGTCTCCCTCTCCCTCTCTATCTCTCTCTGTCTCTCTCTCTCCAAAAATAAATAAAAAATAATTTAAAAATTTTTTTTAAAAGTCAATAGGGCTGGAGAGATGGCTTAGCAGTTAAGGCGCTTGCCTGCAAAACCTAAGGACCCATGTTCAACCCTCCAGATCCCACATAAGCCAGATACATAAAGGTGAGGCAAGCGCAAGGTCGCACATACCCACTAGGTGAGGCAAGCATCTAGAGTTCAATTGCAGTGGCTGAAGCCCTGGAGCACAAAGCCTAAGGAGTCATGTTCTACTCTCCAGGTCCCACGTAAGCCAGACTCACAGTAATGCAAGCACACAAGGTCACACATGCGCACAAGGGGGAGCATGTGTCTCGATTTTGATTGCAGTGGCTAAGGACCTGGCTTGCCAATTCTCTCCCTCTCTCATTCTATTTCACTCTTACACTCTCACAATAAAGAAAAGAAGGCCAGTCCGTTGGGCTTGCCTGAAAAAAAAAAAGTCAAGAGTTGCAACTGAACTTTGAAATGCTTAGAAACAGATCTTCAGATCCTAGTCTAGTGAAATCCAGTCCTACAGAACACAAAGAATGCTAAAGGAGCTGATAAAGTATCTCACAGTGGTTCCTATTTAGTTTTGTTAAATGATTAGGGCACTTGCCTGCAAAGCCTAACAACCTAGGTTTGATTCCCCAAAACCCACATAAAACCAGATGCACAAAATGGCATATGCATCTGGAGTTCTTTTGCTGTGGTTGGGAGGCTCTGGCCTGCACTTTCTCTCTGTCTCCTTTCTCCCTATCTCTCTGTGCTTACAAAGAAAAAAAAATTTAAACTGACTTTCAGGCTGGAGAGATGGCTTAGTGGTTAAGGTGCTCACCTGCAAAGCCTAAAGACCCAGGTTCAATTTTCTAATGGGGGCACATGCACCTTACCCACTAAGCCATCTCTTTAGCCCTAAAAGGATCTGAGGTTGGTGGGATCAGATGTGGAAGCTGTGAGAGCTGAGGGCTGAGCACATATGGCACCTATAGGATAAGATCAAACTTCTGACAAAAGTGTTCCATGTATCTAAAATGATATGCCCCCAGTCAGTCACTAAGCAGACTGAAAGCCCAGACTACCCAGAGCCACACCATTCTCCTGAGATATACAAGGGGGTCTCCAATCCTATTTAGTCTTTCTAAACCATAATATCCCAATAGTTCAATTGTACTCAACAACAACAAATAAAAAGTGTTACTGGTACACCATGCGTACAGTAGAATCATTCACAATATTCAAAAGGTGGAAGTCACCCAAACACCCAACAAATAAATGGATGTGCATTACCTACAACATGGTACAAAAATGCAGTATGTACACACTGTTGCCACAATATTATCTCAACATAGAACCAAGTTCTGAAACCTACTACACAACATGGAACATTATGCAGGGAGGGGGGGGGAAAGCCTGACACAAAACAACAAATAATACACAACTCCACTTCTATAAAATGTCTAGAAAAGAAGAAGAATGGGGGATGCCAGGAGTTGGGGGAAGGGGAGAATGCAGAATTAGTGCTTAATAGATATGGAGTTTCTATCTGGTGAAGCTCTAGAGATCAGTGGTGGTGCTGGCTGTGTAACACATGATGCACTTAATGCCACTGAACTATACACTGAAATAGTCACAACAGAATTGGGGATGTAGCTCAGCTGGTAGAGTACTCACCTAGCATGCACTAAGTTCTTGGTTCAATTCCAAGCACTGCATAAACTAGACATGGTGGTACACTTCTGTAATCCCAGCACTTGGGAGGTGGAGGTAGGAGGATCAGTAGCTTAAGGTAACCCTTTGTACATAGTTTGAGGCAGCCTGGAGCTATATGAAACTCTGTTACAAAAAGAATTTTAAAAAAGGTACAACAGCAAATTTTACATCAAATGTATTTTATTGAGCATGCACGCACGCACACACATACACAGGGGAAAAAAGTTTAAGCTTAGTGATGAGATATATACCTGTAAACTTAGCACTTGAAAGGCAGAGGTAGGAAGACTGCAAGTTCAAGGTCAGCTTGGGCTACAGAGTGAGACCTTGTCTCATAAAAATCAAAACAAAACAAAAATCAAAACTTTATGACAGTATCCTCAATTCCTCCTGTGGGGCATTGCGCTGAAGAAAAGGAAAAAGTGGTTTCAGACAATGGAAGCTGCCTCACCATCCAAGGATGTTGTGTCTCAAGGCTTGGATAATCAGGCTACATGAGGCTTGGGAGGGATAACCTACTACCAGCCCCAGATCAGATCTGAACAACAGGCATTCTTCATACTCATGACCCATCTTCAAAAGCCCATTCAAGGAACACTACCAGGGTCTTAGCCCATGGAAGCATCTTTGAATATCCTGGACAGACAATGCGCATCAGAGTCTATTGAAGATAGAGACCTGTGACTAAGCTCCTAGGAAGGAGCTCAAATAGGAGGATTGTAGTCAGCTCCACGGTGCTGAGACAAACATCCAACCAGACAGGGAGAATGGGTTTATTTCAGCTTACAAATCCAGGGGAAGTTCCATCAATGGCAGAAGAAGCTGGCTTCCTTTCAGAGATCCAAGCAGAGAGAAACCAACAGCCAGCAAATATCAAACGCAAGTAAACAAGCACTGCCAGGGCTCAAACTGCTATCTCCACATACCTCTGGGCCGGAATTTGATCTGCCACCCAGTGACATGCCCTCAGTGACATGTAGCAGTACAGGCTAGGGCTGAGGTTGCAAATTCATTTTTAATAAAACACCTGAATCTGTAGGGCCATACATTCACATAATCATATTCAAACCACCACAGGGGGTCAGAGGTAGAGATGTCCAGCCAAGCAATCGAGCAGAGCATGCAGGAAGCCAACTCACTGGGAGCAAGTGCCCTGGATCCTTACTAAGGCCCTGTGCTAAGCAACTAAAGTGGAAGAGCAGGTGATCTTTCTCTAGATAGTCACATCTCACAGAGGGCACATGAGACAAACAATCCAGGGATTGAAAGAAGTTACCACTGTGTGCTGGGCTCCATGTCCACCAGCCAAAATTTCTGTATACTTCTCATTGCTACTTTAAAAAAATTGTTATTATTTGTGTGTATATGTATGTATGCTTATGGTATGTGTATATATATGAGTGTGTGCTTGCACGTGTGGTCAGAGATCAACCTTAGAGTACTTCTCCTTTCCTTCCAACATTTGGAGACAAGGTGTCTCTCATTTTGTCACTGCTGTTTATAAGCTTTGAGCTTCAAGCTTTGGGATTCTTCTGGCTCCGCATCTCACTGCTATAGGATTACACTGGGATTACAGATGAATGTGTCCTTTAAAAAAATCTATTTTATTTATTTGAGTGAGAGAGAGAGAGAATGAGTGTGCCAGGGCCTCCAGCCACTGCAAGTGAACTCCAGACACATGCACTACCTCATGCATCTGGGTTATGTGGGTCCTGGAGAATCGAATGTGGGTCCTTTGGCTTTCCAGGCAAGTTCCTTAACTGCTAAGCCATCTCTCCAGCCTACATGTGTCTTTTTGCATCCAACTTCACATGACACTGAAGAAGACCAAACTCAGGTCACAGGCTTGCTAGAAAGCACCTTTAACCTCCTCGGAGACATCTCCCCAGATTTCCCATTATCATTGTTCTTAAAAGTCAATAGGGGGCTGGAGAGATGGCTTAGCAGCTAAGGCGCCTGCCTGCTAAGCCTAAAAATGCTGGTTCCAATGTCCAGCAGTTCCAATCTCCAGGTCCCACGTTTAGCCAGATGCAAAGTGAGGCAAGGGCGCAATGCCTCACTTGCCCACAAGGGGGCACACACATCTGGATTTCGTTCACAGCAGCTGAGAGACTGCTGGCACGCCCATTTCTGTCTCCCTCTCCCTCTCTATCTCTCTCTGTCTCTCTCTCTCCAAAAATAAATAAAAAATAATTTTAAAAAATTTTTTTAAAGTTAATAGGGCTGGAGAGATGGCTTAGCAGTTAAGGCGCTTGCCTGCAAAACCTAAGGACCCATGTTCAACCCTCCAGATCCCACATAAGCCAGATAAACAAAGGTGAGGCAAGCGCAAGGTTGCACATACCCACTAGGTGAGGCAAGCATCTAGAGTTCAATTGCAGTGGCTGAAGCCCTGGAGCACCAATTCTCTCTCTCTCTCTGTCTAAAATAATTTTTAAAACATCAATAGTTATGGGCTGGAGATGGCTTAGAGGTTAAGGTACTTGCCCGCAAAGCCTAAGGAGTCATGTTCTACTCTCCAGGTCCCACGTAAGCCAGACTCACAGTAATGCAAGCACACAAGGTCACACATGCGCACAAGGGGGAGCATGTGTCTGGATTTTGATTGCAGTGGCTGAGGACCTAGCTTGCCAATTCTCTCCCTCTCTCATTCTATTTCACTCTTACACTCTCACAATAAAGAAAAGAAGGCCAGTCCGTTGGGCTTACCTGAAAAAAAAAAGTCAAGAGTTGCAACTGAACTTTGAAATGCTTAGAAATAGATCTTCAGATCCTAATCTAGTGAAATCCAGTCCTACAGAACACAAAGAATGCTAAAGGAGCTGATAAAGTATCTCACAGTGGTTCCTATTTAGTTTTGTTAAGTGATTAGGGCACTTGCCTGCAAAGCCTAGGTTTGATTCCCCAATACCCACATAAAACCAGATGCACAAAATGGCATATGCATCTGGAGTTCTTTTGCTGTGGTTGGGAGGCTCTGGCCTGCACTTTCTCTCTGTCTCCTTTCTCCCTATCTCTCTGTGCTTACAAAGAAAAAAAATTTTAAACTGACTTTCAGGCTGGAGAGATGGCTTAGTGGTTAAGGTGCTCACCTGCAAAGCCTAAAGACCCAGGTTCAATTCTCTAATGGGGGCACATGCACCTTACCCACTAAGCCATCTCTTTAGTCCTAAAAGGATCTGAGGTTGGTGCGATCAGATGTGGAAGCTGTGAGAGCTGAGGGCTGAGCACATATGGCACCTATAGGATAAGATCAAACTTCTGACAAAAGTGTTCCATGTATCTAAAATGATAATGCCCCCAGTCAGTCACTAAGCAGACTGAAAGCCCAGACTACCCAGAGCCACACCATTCTCCTGAGATATACAAGGGGGTCTCCAATCCTATTTAGTCTTTCTAAACCATAATATCCCAATAGTTCAATTGTACTCCCTTTAAAAAAATAGCCGGGCATGGTGACGCACACCTTTAATCCTGGCACTCAGGAGGCAGAGGTAGGAGGATCGCCATGAGTTGGAGGCCACCCTGAGTCTACAGAGTGAATTCCAGGTCAGCCTAGGCTTAAGTGAAACCCTACCTTGAAAAACCAAAAAATAAATAAATAAATGCCCTGGTCCTCACTTGCATAAGATTTAGGTATGCTTGTAAAACATGCAGAGATCTTTACTGAGGGATGGGCTACACGTTAAATATCACTTAATAAACCACAGCAAGGAGGTGGCCAGCTGAAATTTCACTGCAACCTGCAAAGAGTTCTGGCTGAATTTGTCCTTTTTCTCCTATTTCAATTTCAGGTATTGTTTATATTCAACAGCTCCAACCCCTGCTCCTCACTGAAAAGCATAAAACAAAACAGTGAGCTGCAGTGAGTGGTAAGGCACAACTGAAGTTGGTGGCATATTATGATAAACAAGGATGACAATATAACATTTTTCCAGCTGTGATAAACATATTTAAGATCTATCACAGAGGCTGCTGGAGCTTACACTGAAAACTACAAAAATTACAAGTTGTTTATAACATAGAATTTATGTTTTTAAAGCTTTTATTTTTTTAAGCAGAAGTTGTCTCACTAGGAGATCATTTCCTTACCCTCTTAAAATCTGAATTTTTATTTTTTGAGACTTGTTGCATCTGTGAAAACATCAAAAATAATTTAACAACTGTCCCAGAGATGAGCCTGTAAATGAACACATTCCACAGGGTCCTGCTCTGAGACTGAGTTGGCTGAGGAAACTGCTCAGGGAGGCCGTATCAAAAAGGGAGGATCAGGGGAGGGAAATATCATGGTTTATTGTCTGTAAGTATAGAAGTTGTCAATAAAAAAAGGGAGGAGCCTGAAGACTATGCCCAAGAGGTGATCAAGACGAGTATTTATGCACAAATGGCTCTATTAATAGTAATCAAATGTCTTAATAGGGAATTTAAAAGAACAGTGAGTTATACCCAGGTTTCTAAGAGTCTTCTTTTCCCAATAAAAAAAAAGAAAGAAACTTTGAACAATAAACCTTACCATCCAACTGTGACTGATGAGATTGTGAAATGGGTTTGTCAGACTCACTTGCTCTTATGTAAGAGGACACTGGCTCGACTGCGATTCCAAACTTCCCTAACATCTTCAAAAACTTCAATAGACAAAGATTTCCCCAACAAGCAAAACCATTGTGTACAGCACTAAGCAGAGCTGAGATTACCTCATCCCTTCAAAACCAAGAGCAATAAACACGCTGTAACTTGGGCAATGCCACACAAGCACGAGCCCCTTTGCAAAACCCAGGGGACTTCCCAGAAGAGCTGCCCCACCTTCTAAGCATGAGCAGCCCCTAAGGACCAGACTGATGGGAGACAGACTAGAACTGGAGAACATCAGACCAGAACACCAAGTCTGCTAGACACAGCACTGTGCTTTTCAAATCTGAAAGCAAACATTCAGACCACTTGAGGAATCACTGAAGTGTTCCCATAAAATAAAACAGAGCACAACAAAAGAAAACTCTGCATCTCCTTTCCAAGTGCCATACCCAAATCCTATTTCCCTTAAAAGCTCTGTGGTAACAACCCAAGCCCATCTGTTTTAATGAGTATCTACTATGCATATGTCAGATAGTTTGCTGAATTCTAGGAGAATAAAAAATATATATCTCATACTTTTATGTTGTTTGTTTTTCTGAGGCAGGGTCTCACTATAGCTCCAGGCTGGCCTTGAACTCACAGAGAACCTCCTATCTCACCCTCCTGAGTTCTGGGATTAAAGGTGTGAGTTCCTCCTCCCTCCCCCTTGCCTACAACTCCCACTGTGAGCTGTTAAACTTTCTATGCCCAAAGTGTGGTCTCAGGCTTCATTTTCAAACTCTAACATTATTTTATTTATTGGGGGGGGGGGAGAGAACGGGCATGTGAGGGCTTCTAGCCACTATAAATGAGCCACCCTGTGCATATGGTTTACATAGGAACTGAGGAACTGAACCTGGGTCTTTAGGTTTCAGAAGGCAAGTACCTTAACTGCTAAGCTTAACTGCTAAGTCATCTCTCCAACCCTTACCTCAAGCCCTAACATTCTTTTCTTTTCTTTTTTCTTTTTTTTTTTTTTTGGTCTTTTGAGGTAGGGTCTCACTCTAGCCCAGGCTGACCTGGAATTCACTATGTAGTCTCAGGGTGGCCTCAAAGCAATCCTCCTACCTATGCCTCCCGAGTGCTGGGACCACACCCAACAGACCCTAACATTCTAACATTAGGTCCCTGTAGGCCTATTCTAGGCATGTACCCTACTCTTCACCCATCAGTCCTGCCTGGCCTCATGATCTCCTTCCTCCTCACTCTCTACCCTACACAGAAAATCACTGAGATCAAATCTCTTCATGGCCTCCCATCGTAAACCACAATCCAGACATCAGGGAAAGACCTCAAATTCAGCAATGTAGATTTAAAGTTGAGATATAAACAGACTTTTGATATTAAATCACTCTAACCTTTAACAATACAAGAGGTGAGAAGCTGGAACAAGAACCACTGAAAGAGTTCCAAGGCACCCTTCACAAAGAACTCCCAGGGCGATGGAGTCCCAATGCTATTTTCCATCTTAGCAGCCAAGGAAGATTTGGCCACCATGCAGGCTACCTTGTGAGGCTCACAGAGCCAGCAGGTCACAGTTTAACCACAACTTTGGGACTTCTTGGAATGACCCATCTTTCCATAAGGTTAATGCAACATCCCCTACCAACATCATTGCACAAGACTGCAACCAATGAAAACCTCCCAATAACTAAAGAAACAGCTGATGGTACATGCAAAGACACAGAAAAGAAGTAAACAATGTGTATGTCATATGGCAGGTAGCTCCCCAAACAGGCAAGGTGTGGCTAGAAAAAAGAGATACAGACTTTAGCATCAAGGTGCTCACAACCTACCAAAGGAGAGAGATTAATGAAAGGCAGAACCAACAGAAGCCAGGTGCTCTAGAGCTCCAAGAACAGTCATTCTAGAGAGAGAAGGAGAGCTCAGGCAGACCAAAAATAAAAAGAAAAGTAAAAAATCTGAGAACACATATGGTTGACAAAACCATTCAAGTGAGCCATAATTTTTAACTGACTTGCTAAACATTTTTCAATTCCCAATATTGATTCAAAAAGAACCAGAAACCTACAACACACCAATACCCACAGAAGAAATTTTTTAACTGATAAACAACTAAGCATTCTTTAAAGCATCAGCCTCCAAGAATTTAATAAAGGACAGCTTATATCCACAGTATATAAATTTTGTTACAGTAAAGCTGAAAGAAAAAGCATTAAATTCATCTTACAAAACTAGTCTTAAACCTGATCACCACAAAGTCTGGAAAAGAATGCAGGTAAAGAGAATCATAAAGTTATCCTACTTTAAATTAGAAATGAAAAATGTAAATCTATTATTTAACAGGCAAAATTTAATTGGGACTTTAAACAATAACCCACCACAGCCACCAATCACTTATCCCAGGAATTTGAGGGATTACCACTAGGTGATCTATTCCTACACATCATGTTAACAGTTATAACTCTGAATCCAAAGAAATGTCCAAATGACATGGGAGGACATTCAGAGCCATTGCTAATAAATTACCCATGAAAACTAAACAGATAAATCTTCACCATGATGGAAACCTCTTTTAACCAAATGATGTCATACTGATTGAGAAACATGATAATTATCATTAATATAAGTAAAAAGCAGACAAACGTGACATTGATCAGTATTTAACACCATTCTAGATGGAGAACTCAATGTAAAAAAGACCCTGCTTAGTTCTCCCACCTGCACAGCATTCACTAGCAGTAGCCGTGTGAGTCAGGACCAGGCAATGAAAAAGACTGGGAAGAAACACTGTATAAATCAGCCCTTGAATAACCAAGCATTTCTTAAGCAAGTGTTCTCATTATTTTTGGCTAGTTACAGTCTATGGAGGTTTGATTCAGGTGTCCCCCATAACCTTAGGTGTTCTGATCACAATGTTTTAAAGCTAGAAATTAACAACAAGTGACACAGCAAGAACTCCACCAGCTCCTAGAGACTAAACAACATACTTTTAAACAATGAAGGAGTTGTGGAAGAAATCAAAAAACAAATTGTAAAATGCCTAGAATTGAATGATAATGAAAACACAACCTACCAGAACTTATGGGACACAATGAAGGCAGTCCTAAGGGGAAAATTCATAGCATTAAATGCCTTCATAACAAACACAGATTCCAAATTAATAACCTAACTGTCCACTGGAAAAACAACAAGAATCCAACCCTAAGAGCTCCAATGGAAAGAAATAAAGATTAGAGCAGAAATTAATGAATTGGAAAGTCATGAAGCAATGAAAAAAAAAAAATCTAAGAAACAAAGACCTGGTTCCTTGAAAAAAATAAACAAGACTGACAAATTCCTGGACAATTTGCTCAAGTGAAAAGAAGTCTCAAATTAACAAAAGCAGAAATGAAAAAGGAGAGATCACAACAGACATCAATGAAATTGGAAGACTCATCAGAGCATACTTCCAAAAGTTCTACTCCACAAAATTGAATAATCTGGAAGAAATGGATGAATAGGTAACCCTAGACACATACCACTTACCAATACTAAACTCAGAGCAGATTAATCTCCTAAACAAATCTATCACATCCATGGAGATTGAAAAGGTAATTAAAAACCTCCCCAAAAAGAAAAGTCCAGGACCAGATGGCTTCTTAGCCAAATTCTATCACACCTTCAAAGGATGGAAATCAAATTTTCTCAAATTTTTGCATAATCAGAGACCAGGGAATCCTCCCCAACTTCTTTTATGAAGCTAGGCATCACCCTAATACCAAAACCAGACAGAGATGCAACAAGAAAAGAAAACTATAGGCCTATATCCCTAATGAACTTAGATGCAAAGATCCTGAAGAAAATCCTTGCAAACCAAATTCAACAAATATCAAAAGCATTATCCACCTTGATCAAGTAGGCTTTATCTCAGGGATGCAGGGATGGTTCCACATCTGGAAATCAGTCAACATAATACACCACATAAATAAACTTAACTATAAAAACCACATGATTACCTCAACTGATGCAGAGAAGGACTGTAAAAAAAGAGACCACCACTTCATGATCAAAACACTAGAAAGAATAGGCATGGAAGGTTTATATCTCAACATAATAAAGGCTATATATAAAGCACCAAAAGTCCAAATAATACTTAATGGGGAAAGACAAAGAGTTCCCACTGAGATATGGGACAAGACAGGGGTGCCCACTCTTACCACTGCTCTTCAATATAGTACTAGAAGTACTAGCCCAAGCAGTAACATAGGAGAAAGAAATAAACAGGATTCATATTGGAAAGGAAGAAGTTAGCCCTATTTGCAGATGACATGATCCTGTACATAAGTGGCTTGAAAGTCTCCATCTCAAAACTTCTAAAGGTGATTAATTCCTTCAGTAAAATGGTGGGATACAAAATCAATGCACAAAAATCAGTAGCTTTTCTACATGCAAAGGACAAATATACAGAGAAAGACAGTAAGGCTGTCCCAATTCCAATAGCAACAAAAAAATAAATAAATAAATACCTTGGAATAACACTAACCAAGGATGTGAAAGACCTATATAACAAAAACATTAAAAAAAAAAAAAAAAACTCAAGAAAGAAACTGAGGAGGACTTGAGAAGATGGAAAGCCCTCTGATGCTCCTGGGTAGGTAGAATTAATATTGAGAAAATGGTAATTCTACCAAAATCAATATACAGATTTAACACAATACCAATAAATATACCAGCATCATCTTCACAGAGATTGAAAAAAAAATGATCTCAAAATTCATATGGAATAACAGCAGACCTCAGATATCTAAACATATCCTCAAAAAAAAAAAAAAAAAAAAAAAAACACCTCAGGAGGTATTACCATACCCAATCTAAAGCTGTATTATAAAGTCACAGTAACAAAAATAGCATGGTATTGGAATAAAAACAGAAACATAGACCAATGGAACAGAACTGAAGACCCGAGCTTAGGTCAAGTAACTACAACTACTTGGTCATTGACAAAGGTGCCAATAATGTAGACTGGAGAAAAGACAGCATCCTCAACAAATGGTATTGGACAAATTGGATGACCATATGCAGAAAAATGAAATTAGACACACTCATATATCCATACACAAAAATAAATTCAAAATGGATTAAAGACCTCAATATAAGACTTGAAACTTTTCAAGTACTGAAAGAAAAAATAGGAGGCACTCTCCAGGATATAGAACTAGGAAAAGACTACCTGAACAAAACCCAGTAGCCCAGGAAATTAAACAAGCACTCAATCAATAGGATCTCATGAAGCTAAAAAGCTTTTGCACAGATAAACATACCATAAGCAGAGCCAATAGATTACCCACTGAATAGGAGAAAATCTTTACCAGTTATACTTCACTGACAGAAGCCTGTATCTAGAATCTACAAAGAACTCAAAAAACTAAACAAACAAACAAAAAAAATCAACCCAAAGTGGAGCAGAGAACTGAATAGGAAATTCTAAGAGGAAGAATTACATATGGCTAACATACGCTTAAGAAAATGTTAAACATCCCTAACCGTTAGGGAAATGCAAATTAAAACAATTATTAGATTCTACCTTACCCTAGTAAGGATGGCAAACATTAAAAAAATCAAATGAAAACAAATATTGGTGAGGATGTGGACAAATAGGAACACTCATTCACTGTTGGTGGTGAGAATGTTAGCTGGTACAACCACTATGGAAATCAATATGGAGACTCCTGAAAAGAATTAATATAGAGTTACCAACAGACCCTGTTATTCCCTTACTGGGCATTTACCCAAAGCTCCACACCTCAGTTCAGAGATATTTGCTCAACCATGTTTATAGCTGCTCAACTCATAATAGCTAAGAACTGGAATCAACCCCAGGTGCCCATCATTGGACAAATGGATAACCAAGATGTGGTATGTCTACACGATGGGATTCTATTCAGCAGTAAGAAAAAAATGACACAATGAAATCTGTAGAAAAATGGTTGAACTTGCAACAGATCATTCTAAGTGAACTCACACTATCATAGAAAGGCACCCTCGTTGCATGTCCTCAATCATCTGCAGTTCCTAACCTGGATTAGCCCAAGTTGCTGACATACTGATCAGCATCTCAAGGCTTGGACAATAGGGAGGGGAGGGCCTGAGAGAAGGGGAAAGGTGGAAGGTAGAACACAAAACTGAACCCAAATTGAACTGGTACCACAGAAACCTATATCCTAGAAGTTAGACTAAAAGGTTGAACCTTCAACAGGACTTTAGGGGGAGCACCTGAATCGAAGGGCCCTGGAGAGGGTGAGATGAAACCTAACCTTAAATTTCTCCTGTTTCTCTTTTTTTCCATCTTTTTCTTTCTTCTTTTCTCTTGGCACTGGCCTGTAATTCTCTATACCAGGGTGTGATTAACACCCACAATGAGCTGTTGATCAGAGAGCCCTACAAGGTCTCCCAAAACAAACAAGACAAACTTTTGTCAGAGGACTTGATTACCCACCAGAGGTTAATAATAAGACCCTACTGCTTAAGACACCATATGTTGTCAGCACATACCATAGAGAGACCTGGATGGAATCCAGAAGAGAGCCAGTCCCCAGGCAATTAGCCCATCTAGTACTACACAGTACTACATGAGTTACCAGGGGAAAGTGGCCAATATCTGTCTGAGCAACTCAAAATCTAAGCGACTCAGAAACAAACAACCTGACATGATGTTCACACAAGTGCAATAGTGGCACACAGCCATGGTGGGTAACCAACTGCTCTTGGATTGGCTAACAGATCCACTCAGTGGCAAGGAAACCATATCTGGAACTGGGAAACAAGTCAGAATCATCTCCAGATGATGAGTCTGCTTTCCATTGTCAAGCTCCCACTAATCTTGGGCTATAAGAGGGTCTACACCCTTTAAATTCTCTCTAAATTAATAATGGTTATCCCATTTATCCGGTGCTGACTTCTCTCTGTTGGAGAATCTGCTTCTCTTTTTCAGATAGGAGTGGGACCTGAGGAGATAAACAATCCAGCACACTTCACCCCAGACCCAGCTGAAACCAGAGGAATTGGGGGAAATGAGCAAGAGTGCTACTTTCTCCGTGAATCTGATATCAGCACAAGGGTGAAGGAGATAGACACTGAGAACACTCAACACCTACCAAAGCAGAGATACAGAGGCTCCTAAGAGCCCATCACTGAAATAGACTTAAAATGCACCCAACACTTCTCAGGGGGCAGATTGTTAGAGCCACAAGTTGGGACATTATGCACAGAGACATTATCTCTCCCCCATAAAGGACTGCTGCTCCCACAATGCATGACCCATAATCCTCATGGGGTTGACCTGCATTCCCAATGAGGAGGGCCTCTTCAGAAAAGGGGCAGGGATGAGGGGAAGGATTGTACCAACATGTGTTGTTTACATACTAAGTATGTCCATATCTAATAAAAATAAATTTTTTTAAAAAGAGTGTATTGGTAACCCTAGAAAATTATGGGAACAGAGGGGAGAGAAAAACAAAGCCTACCAACAACAACAGCACAAAAGAAAGTAAAATACTGGTATACAATTTTCTTTTCAAGGTAGAGTCTCACTCTAGCCCAGGATAACCTGAAATTCACTATGTAGTCTCAGGCTGGCCTTGAACTCACAGAGATCCTCATATCTCTGTCTCCTGAGTGCTGGGATTAAAGGTGTGCACCACCACTCCTGACAGGATAAAGGAAAGATGGGTACCCAAGGGCCTCCAGACACAGGCACCTCTTTGTGCATCTGGCTCCACATGGGTACTAGGGAATCAAACTCAGGTTGTTAGGCTTGGCAGGCAAATGCCTCAACCACTGACCCATCTCTCCTGCCCCAATTTTTTCAAAAACTAAAATTGCAAGACTCAACTTAATGTTCAGTATTAGTGAACTCAAACTCTGGGTGACAGGCATTGCTTCTGGGAGTCAAAGCTAAGAGTTTTGTGAAAATTATTCTGACAGTATTTGTATAGTATCATTGCATGCACACTTGTAAAATTCTTAGTATTCCACACATTCAGCTTTTACAAATCCAACCCAAAGAATTAATCAGAATAATCTTGTTTTGTAAATACATAAATACATGCAAAGGGAGAGTTCAGGAAAGTGCAACAAAGCATTGACAATGGTCAAGTTATCTCTAAGGTTGATTCAGGATAATTTTTATTTTCCTTTCTTTTGTAACTATATATTCTCTTAATAACTGTTCATTATTATATTTAAAAAACATTAAACATAAAATAATTGGAGCATAAGGTGACAGACAAATCTATTCCTAATTAAAGGTTTATTGTTCATCATGCTTGCACATTATCTTCAAACAGGTCAGATAGGTGAAATCATTACAGTGCTGTGAAAACATGGCTGTGGAAGCATCAGGGCTTTCTCAACTGGCTCCTCCTGGTGGTTCAGGTGATGGGAGAAAGAGGAGGAGGAAGTCTTGGGTGTCATCTAACTGTGACCTGAGAACACGCAAGACCTCCATGTCTGTAGCTTACATTTACAGAACATCCACTATGTGTCAGATACCACTGACTCAACAGTGAACATGGTTCCTACTTTTCTTTTTTAAAGATTTTATTTTTGTTTATTTATTAGAGACAGAAAGTGGGGGTAGGGGGAGAATGGGTGCGCCAGGGTCTCTAGCCAGTGCAGAAGAACTCCAGACGCATGTACCACCATGTGTATCTGGCTTACGTGGGACCTGGAGAATCAAACCAGGGTTCTTAGTCCACGTAGGCATGCACCTTAACCACTAAGCCATCTCTCCAGCCCAGTTCCTGCTTTCTGTAGCTCACTGTTCAAATGTTCAAGTTCATGCCTTTGTGCCCACTGCAGCTCTGCTTGTCTGGCAATCTCATCATCTGATCACAAATCCTGTTTCAATATGAAAATCAGGTCCACTTTACAATAATTACCTTAAAAGCAGGGCAAAAATCCACTCTGCAAAGATCTGACACTGGATCATCCTTTTTTTTTTCTTTGTGCAAGATTTTATTAAAAGTCTTTACAGAGCAACATCCAGCCTCTAGATGCAGCTGCCAACATGACCCTGTTATACTGTAGGGACCAGCTGAGGCACGGCAGGTGACTCTGGTTTCCCACTCTTCTGTTTTGAGATGGGAGTGGTGGGCAGGATCTTACCTTATGGTCATGTCATCCATATTTCTGAGCATACAGATTTTCTGGAATCTACAAACAGCACTAATAAAGACCACCAAGAGACAAGCACAAATTCACTCTGCAGTCAAGCCTGTCAAAACCTTGGAAGTACTAAACAAAATAAGCACAAGTGTTTTGTTTTGTTTTTGTTTTTAAAGAAATTGCAACTACAGGGCTGGAGAGATGGCTTAGTGGTTAAGGCGCTTGCCTAAGAAGCCTAAGGACCCAAGTTTGATTCCCCAGAACCCAATAAGCCAGATGCACATGGAGGCACATATGTCTGGAGTTCATTTGCAGTGTCTAGAGGCCCTGATGTGCCTATTCTCTCCCTCTACTCCCTAATAAATAAATAAAAATAAAATATTTTTTTAAAAAAAGAAATTGCAACTACAGCACAAAGTTCATTGGATGAGGAGAAAAAGGACTTTGCTACATGTCTGGAGAGGAAAAGATGGGAGCATCAAGCAAAACCATACACAAACAGGGAACTAAGAGGGGTTTCCACAGAATGAACTGCAGCCTTCAAAAGCACTTATTCATCTGCAAATTCAGAGCTTCCAGATCCCAAGAGCTCTGCACGGTAGGCAGAAATTGGAAAGATTTCTTCACCAGCCAAAGGTGGGGCAGGGACTATCTGTATTGCAGAGTATAGACCCAGCACAGGACACCACACCCAGGTATCAAAGATGATCTTTACGACTACTAATATTAATAATCCTTCTGCTCTCGTAAGATAGGTAAGAAGTCAGTGCCCAGGAATATGACTAGTTTTATCCCATTTTCTGTTGTGGAAAGAGTACTCAAAAAGCAACAGTCTCCACTAGCAGGGCAGCTGAGGGAAAGATCACCTCCTATTTATTCTATGGCAATGTCTTCTCTATACTGAGAGTGTGTGAATGAGAGTGTTCCAGAACTCAACTGGCTGACCAGTATATCAATTAACCACATACGGATAATGATACACAGTACAACTGATACGGCAGTATTTCAATTAACCATATAGTATAATGATAGTGCTATACACAGTTACAGAATCATATAATTATATGCATGCCCATATATCAATTAGCCATATAATAATGATACATACAATGTAACTGATGCAACACCAGGATATCAATGAACCAAGTGCATTCAAAAAGGACCCCACAATAACCCCAGAGAAGTGCAATGGCACTGCAAAATGTTCCTAGGAACAACTGAGACCACTGTGCTGCAGAACAGAAGATGGACACCAAGTGCCACCCAGAAACTTGTCACCCTCTGGATATCCAGATATTCTGCTTCAGCTTTTTAAGTACCTGTATTTGAGAGAAAAAAAAAAAAAAAAACCCACTCACTAGAGATAAAATAATTCTGGGACCAAAATTAACCCAAATGGCAACCACTTGATGAATCAAAAACATCACCCCTTAAAGTCAGCAAAGTTTTTATATTTCTTAAAATGCTAAGGTTTTTATCACAAAGGAGCTCAAAATCTTCCAACTGGATAACTAAAATCCGTAGCTAGGAAGCGTTTGAACTTCTAGCACTTTCGCTGATCTGTACTTTTACTTCGTGAACAGGATAGTGAGGAAACGAGAAGCCTGGCATTTAGACACTGGCTTGATTTCTTTGGCTCTTTCTCACTTACTGCAGGAATCATAAATATTCCCAATTCCTTCATAGTCACAAAGTGCAATTTGTGCTCAAATACACCTTTTTAAGATAAACATTAAACTTGGAGGAAACAACAGGCATTGTGGAAAACACGGGTGAGCCCTGACTGAGCAGGTCACCATGGCTAGATTCTATTCATTTGCACACTATAAAGCTAAGAAAGCCTACAATGTTGCCTGTGCACTGTGCTGATTAAGCTGAAGTGTCCTTTTTAACTTATCACCTTCACACAGCCTATCCAAGCAAAAAGATCTCAAGAATTCCTTTGAAAAAGCCCAAACAAGACCCTAAATTTGCAAAGCTATTTTTCAAAGCACAACAGCACAACAGGAAGTAGAATTTCTGAGATACAGATTTTGCTATTTATTTTTCTGTCAATGGCTGCTTTTAAGCTTAGAGAGGAGGGGAATAGGGCTACAGGCATTACAAATCCTGGAAGCTATGCACCAGGAAGTGGGAAATGGCTGGTCCTGAAATGGTCAGCCAGAAAATCCTGGCTCTTTTATGCAATCAAATCTCCAAAGCCAGGAATTTCAAAAATCTTAGGCATTCTGCATTATTTTCTGAATCTTAAAAGCACTAAGACTTGACAGAGAAGGGCCAGAGTAAGTTAACCAACCAGTAAGACCCCAGGCTCTGGCCTCAAGTTCTCCACCAAACTACAAATGTCACCCCCAGAATTAAAAAGTTCAGCTGCAACTTGCTCACTATAAATGAGGTTTTGTCTGCCATGTTGCTGAGAAGGGAAGAGGGCTCAAGATTTCAAGAGACAAGGCCTGTTGCTTCATGCTTCAGCATTCCTCCCCAAAACTGAATGAAGAATGCATGTGGAACTCAATAAACATTTCACACATCCAAATACCCTATGATGACTAAAAACAAGGATTTTTAAGGAACAAGAACTGCTGCAAAAGCATGTAGAACAGAATTGCAGAGAGGGTGGGAGCTTCTCACCTGCTTCAAAGGGAGCTCTAGGAACAGCATAGGGCAGGACTGGTTCTGTGAAGACTGCATGGACATCAATACCCACCCAATACCGATCCAGATTCACTCCAGCACTAGAATGTCATAACAGTTACAGTCTATTGTGATATAAAGGGAAAAGAGGGAGCCATCCTCACCTTCCGACAAGTCACAAAAAGTCTACTGGAAACTTGTTCCTGTTCCAAAGTCCTGGAGATGAAGGGAAGCTATCTCAATACAAGGAATATACTGTAATTTTTTAAATGTTCCCAAATACGTTCTATAGAAGTCAAGTATACAACTATATGAGCAGATTATGTTGATGGCAAGTTTAAAAAAATGTATGTTAATCTATGGAGGAAATCAAAAAAGAGGATATAAAGTCTACTGATGTGAGTCGTACTTATTTGGAGCCTTTTTGTTGCTGCTGCTGCTGTTGTTTTTGGCATTCTTAGTGACTGCCACAGTCAACATCAAGAACAATGAGGGACACGTTTTTTCAAAGCCCTTTGAGATAAGCCTAAGAACAGCCTTCTTTATACCTCCTCTGCTGGACACTACCACCATCCCCAAAAAAGGCTCTAGCTCCTTCCTCAAATAATCGGAGCCTCCAGTGTGCTGTTTTAAACTCACCACAATCAACAAAACTAGTCTTTTTCTATTTTTTCCAAAACCAATTTTTAATGGACTCTTATTGTTGTTAAGACCCAACCACATTCCACAGCCTGGCCTCATTCCTCAATATCACTTCTCCTTTGAGCCCATCCTACAGTTGAGAGTACTAACCCAAACCTAGTAGGTCCTTCTGATCCTCTGAGGCCTCTGGGTCCTTAGGAACAATGATCTCTTCCTCAGTTTCTACTCTGTTCTTTCTACTCCCAGTCATAAAAGTGAGTGGTCTTATGCCCAACATCTGTGTTAACCTTACCTCCTCAACGGCAATGTAGTAGCTGTGTTCCTCCCACAGGTCCCTGAATATCCAGATCTGCCTCCTCTAGCTCCTACAAAATCCAGTTCCCAGCTCAGTTCAGCATCCAGTGAGTCCCCTGGGCTGTCTCCTCTATCCCACAGAAAAAGCAACACCAGTCACCCCAACTCTGCCACCCAATGGCACCAAAACAAGTGGTGGCATCAATCCATACTCTTCTTCACACCATGGGCATCCACATGGACCTGGTATCCACAGGGACCAGAACATCCCTCACATCTCTATATGGCTTCCTCCATGGTGGCCAAACCCTGGGGCCAGGGTCAGGACTCAAAGCTGTCACACTGAGCTGGTGGCACCTATCTGACAAGGCTACCCAAAGGACAACAGGAAGGAGATATGACTGTCAAAAGACCAAGTTCCCAAAACCTGGAAGCAGAGTGTAGCAAAGTTTCTGCCCAATATCCTATCCCATCACACTCTGCCTAGATACCTATCCTCAATCTTTTCCGGAGCATAAACCCATAAAAATTCACAGCAGCTAGCACACTGGGCCCCTCAGGCAACTTTCTAACCACATTTCAACAAGATCCAGGAATTCAAAGCCTGGAGCTGAGGGGGAAAATATTCACTGATTCCCTACAAATAACTGTACATGTTTTCTGGAAACACAAACAGGTAGTAGTGTAGCGAAGGAGAAGAAAAACTCTCTAATGGGCCTGTCTACCTTTCACTTAAGGCAGCAGAGGTTCCAAGAAGCAGGTTAAATACCCTTGGGCCCCTTACAAGACTCAGGCCAGCAGATAAAGGGGGCTAACTATCGCCAGGAAACCCAGCCATAAAGCCTACTTCGCCTACCCTGTGTACATAGTCAGGGAACTCCCACTAAAGGAAACCTTAAGACTCTCATCTTTCTCTAAACAGCTCTCAGGATTACCAGGATGGCTTGATCAATACCGATTTTACCATCATGGGAATGACTCATCACAAAAATGTACCCAGCTTAAAGCTCAGCTGTGAACAAAAACAAACAACATAATGGCAGGGTCAGATTTAAAATAGCAAGTATGCCTGGTAAACAGTTAATGCTTATAAACAATTAGCAATCACCTCCTGAGCTTCTGGATTTGCTGGAGAGGAAGAAGTGTTTCGCTGGCTCTGAGGGAGCTGTAGTGCCAGGTCTATATTCTGTTACAACCCCTTCCTACCCACAATGGCAGTGTCAGCTTCACAAAAAAGACCCTGGAAAAGGATGGCAAGAGCTGCTTTTGACTGAATTCCACAAGTCAGATAAGAGAATGCTCACCAAGGTAGGGAGGGAGGGAGGAGAAATGTATTTACATGACCAGAGTTTCCCCCCCCCCAAAAAAAAAACATAAGTTAAACTCCTTAGGAATGCTTTCCCTCTAAGTAGCTCCTGCCATGTAAGCAACTTATTTGTCCTAAAATGGACAATGGGGTCATTGAAACTTCACAATAACTGAGTGTCTCCAAAACTGCATCCACTTCCCCAAAAGCAAAGGAGTGCACTGAAGATGAGCTACACATTTCATGCATTTGGGTGCAAAATCATTCCCATCCTGAAAACTTGCAAGGGGTTCTTTGGCATCTGGGGGCGGGCACTGGCTAAAGGCTCTCCTGCAAATCCCTCAATCTCAGGATGCTCAAGACCCTTATATAAAAAGTATCTGGACAGAAAGTACTCACATTCTCTGGAGGACTTGCAAGAGCCAATACAACATAGTTTTTAGATTGCATTTTACAGGGGATAATGACAAGAAAAAAATATGTACATGTTCAGTGCAGGCACATGTCTCCCAAATATTTTTGGTCCATGCTGGATTTAATTCACGGATATGAAGGCCAGGGATACAGACAGCTGACTGTACAATTAGATACTCAACTCCATTTAAATCTTAGACATTTGTTTGTAACCAACTTTTAAGATTTGCCCAAGAACTTATATATAAGTAGAACTCTGACCTTGAGAATTCTTAACTACAGCACATAACTCCATGATTATGGACTACACAATTGAGTCCCTCTAAAAATTCATGAAGCCCCAAACCCCAGGGGGATGGTATTAGAAGGTGGGACCTAAGGGATAAGATTAGGTTTGATACAGTCATGAGCCAAGTGCCTTACAATGAGTGCCATTGGGTGAAAAGAGAAAGACTTCTGCTCTCTCTTCCATGGAAGAACTAAGACATTTGCCAGCTGTGACATGAGAAATTGGCTCTCATCAGAAACCCAAGTAGTTGGCACTCTGACCTTGGACATCTAGCCTCCAAAACTGTGAGAAATAAGTGCCTTCTGTTTAAGCCACACAGCCTATGTCACTTGTGATGGCAGCCCAAGGAAGTCAAGACATCTATACCACCCTGCAGGAGCTTATCACCAATGCAGAGAGGGGAAACTGCACAGCCACTTTGGTTCCATGACAACCCTGGAAGGATGGTCAGGTAAAACAAGCACACAGACAAGTTAAAAAAAAAAAAAAAAAAAAAAAAAGCCCTGAGAAGGCCAGGGAAAGACAAGAAGGGCCAGTCAAGGTTGACTTTGAGATACAGGAAAAAATGCCAGGCTAACTTCCAGGCATACCAGTAGCTTCCTTTAGTAGGTCTCAGACCAAAAGGAGCTGTAGTGGGTCAGTAGAGTGGAGAAAGTGCCTCTTGCTGCCTGACAGGCTAGGCTACCTCGCAATCTTGTTTGGAATCCAGCAAGTCCAGGCCTGAGTCAGGTGCCTTTTTAAATGAGTATGACAACCATGTCCAAAGGGCTGGCCCCAGAGTACATTCTGGAGAGCTGTTGAAACAACACTGGCCTGACACACACAGCATGAGTCCTGTGACCTCAAGCCACAAAGGCCTTGAAGGTGCCTTGGGCTTCTCACCTGTAAAGAGATGCCTCTGGCCAGTCTCTACTTTCAGACACTTGAATTCTTGCATACAGCACTCACTCTCTTCATTTCAGGACTCCCAAGTCACAGGGGAGTCCACTGCAGTAAAACAATTGAGCTGTCAAAATAAATGAAAAACTTCCAGAATAATCAAGGAGTGAAACAAACATCTAAAATCTCTCTTTTGGAAAAAAAGAGAAAATGAATAAGCAATTACACGTCACATGGCTGATTAGCAATAAATTTCATGTGTGAAGACAATGGCACAAGCACTTGATTTTGGAGTGGATCTCCTGAAGAGGGAAGCACTGTCTGTAGCACTGTGTCACTAGGGAAAGCAGACCCTTCTCTGATGATGCACTTCCTCTGGGGGACCCTGAACTCATTCGCCTACTGAGATGCCATGCCACCTGCCCTTGTGGCATGGCCCTGGAGGCTAGTGGCTGAAATGCTTCCTCAACCACCCACCTGGTATGTTCCTGTTCACAGGTGCATCAATCAAGAAATACAACTTTTCTTTTAAAAATTATGGTGAAAAGGCTGGAGAGATGGCTTAGTGGTTAAGGCACTTGCTTGTGAAGCCTAAGGACCCATGTTCTCCAGATCCCATGTAAGCCAGATGTACAAAGGTGAGGCAAGCACAAGGTCACACATGCCCACTAGGTAGCACAAGCATCTGGAGTTCAACTGCACTGGCTGAGGCCCTGGTGTGCCAATTCTCTATCTCTCCTCTGTCTCTCGCTCTCTCTAAATTTTTTTTTTTTAAAAAAAACAAAAAAGAAAATTATGGTGAAATATGTACAACTCAAGTTTCATTTAGCATAATGTTCAATGTTTATCCTCTCTGTAGCATGTAGCAGGACCTCCATCTTTCCCACGGCTGAACAGCATTCTACTGTATGACTATGTCATATTTTGTTTACCCATGCAGCCATCACTGGATACTTGTTTTGCTTCCACTTTCGGCTAGTACAAATCATTATTTGTTGCCATGAACACAGTGCATAATAGTGGTTAGGTCCCTGTTTTCACTCAGTTTGGCATACACTTGCCAATTACATGGCAACTCTGCATTTAACTTTTTAGGAGGGCCACATCATGTCCCCATTGTCTGCTCCAAGTACAGTCTCACCAGCAATGTGCAGGGCTCTAAGTTCTCTACCTCCAGGCTATGCTATTATCTGGTTTTCTGTCTGAAGTTTTACTAAGAGATGTGAAAAGTGTTTTCAAATGTGGATATGATGACTAGTGATATGCTTATGGACTGACTGTTCTCAAGGAATTAATTTAAAATAAAGGAATTAACCCCACCTCCTAAGATAGCTTTGATCACAAAAAGAAAATATAAACAGTATAAATACTGACTATGACTTGTTAAGATAGTTGAGTGGTCCAGGCTCAAAACATAGACCATGAGTTCCCTAGCAAGACCACCCAAACCCACCTATCATGCTGAAGCTAGATGTGAATGCAGGTCATGGGGAAAAAGGACACCCCTGTGCAATCCAGGAAGCAAAGCAAAAATCCACCTCCTGTTTGCTGACTTGGAGAAAGACATGATGTGTCAGGGTCCCACTGAAGACTTTCCCTTCTGCAGCTACCCAGTTTCCGAGGACTCCCATTCCTGAGGCAGTCCTCAACTTTCCCCATTCTCAACCTAAGCTTTTCTAGTCAGTCACCTGACACACAGGTATCTGCTCTTAAGATCACACACTCTAAATTATTTTTGTTGTTATTGTTTTGGGGCAGGGTTTCACTCCAGCCCAGGTTGACCTGGAACTCACTACATAGTCCAGGATGGCCCTGAAATCATGGTGATCCTCCATACTCAAAGTTCTCAAGTGCTGGAACTAATGCCATCATGCCTGGTTCCCAAACTCTAAATTCAGGAACATGAGCTGTGTTTTGATCTAGCTCTTACCCAGAAGCCATGTGGCCCCAAATTACTTTCCTATCTTGAGAAAGAAAAGAAAAGAAAGAAAATAAAATAAAATAAAAGAAAATAAAAAAGAAAAGAAAGAAAAGAGCAAAGGGACACAGGGACACATAGCTCAAACAATGCCTCAATCATTAATTTATGTCACTTGACCGCTCAGGCAGGACACAGGCACCTTCATAAAAATCATCCAAAGAATCCATCTCCTAGAGGAAAGATGCTTCAGCCAGAGGCAGGAATGAGATGAGGAGGAGAAGAGATAGTCAGATGGAGGTGTGCCTAGCATCTGGAAGAACACTTGTGAAACTTTCTAAACCAAATGAACAAGTGTCTTAACTGTGGTCAGGACCAGCTAGTGTTGCTAAGAGCTAAGCATCAGTGTCAGCACATCCTCAGGGAAGTTCTATTTTTTTACTCTCTCTCTTACAAAAGTAAACAACTTCTAGTGTGTATTTCCTGTATATTTAATGACAATTTCAATCACCTCCTGCTGTTTGTGATAGAGTTCAAGGGCTTTATACACAATCACTCAGAAAAGTACTTGTAACAGTCCTTAAAGGTGGGTACCCATCAACAGCCTGGGACTTGGCTTAGCAGTAAACGTCTAAATCGCCAGAACCAGGCTCTTCTTCTAAGCTCAAGAAGGAACCAGGCCCACCAAGCAAGAGTGAGGAATGTAGCACACAGGATGAGGCAATGAAGCAAACGCCTACTTTGTTAAACTGGTTAAAATGCTTATTGGAACTGGTAAAAACTTACTTAAATTTCATAATGTTCTGAAATTCCCAATAGCCAAAGCCCACAGACCAAATAATATCACTTTCTCTTGAAACCTCCTTCATTTCCATGTGTTTACGTTCGAGTTGAAGTGAAAAAGGTACACTTACAGATCAGGCAGCTCGTAGCACTAATCCTGGGCTGAGGCCCCACAACTGCTGCTCATCAAGAATCACAATGTGCCCAATCCATCACAAACATAAATCGGTGCAAGTTCAAAAGCACCAGTAGCAAAGTCCAGACTAGTATACAAAGTTAGCACCCCCTTTTAAACAAACCATTCCTCTCCACTTCAGGAGCAAGGGCTGGAAATCTTCCCACCAGATGGGCCAGCACCACAGGGTAGCAGGGGCTGCCTCTTTGTCCCAGCCAGTGAGAGCCAGGGCCACTGCAGTGGTACAGGCCAAGGCCTGCCTGGGACCCACTTGACCCAGCTGAGAAGAAAGCAAGTCATCTCTAGCCTGGATGAAACTTAGAAGACAGCACCCAGCAAACAAAAGGCAAGAGTGCTTGTGTGAAAAACATTAACCTTTTTTATTTATTTATTTATTTATTTTTTGGAGAAGAACAAGTTTGACCTTGACCTCACCACTATCTTCAAGTCAGCTCTAATAAATAGGTGAAGAGGGCAACTTCCAGGGGGCTTTGCTATGAGAAGCCCCCCCCCCAGAGGCTTTCTCCCATAGGTTTTCCTCATTTTGTGTCAAAGGTACCAGTGTCTCCCCAAGATCCTGTTTTTTTTCAATGTTTTATTTTTATTTATTTGAGAAAGAGACACACAAACACACACACACACACAAAAGGCAGATAGAGAAAGACAGAATGGGTATGCCAGGGCCTCCAGCCACTGCAAATGAACTCCAGAAGAATGCGCTACCATGTGTGTCTGGCTTACATGGGTACTGGGGAATCAAACCTGGGCTCTTAGGCTTCACAGGCAAGTGCCTTAACCACTAAGACATCTCTCCAGCCTCCCAAGGACCTGTTTATGCAACTTCCTTTAGACCTCCAGCCAGCCCAGGTCACACATAAATTCTGGGCCTGCCTTCGACACAGCCCCATACTTTTGACCACAGCACCACCCCCAGCCACACAGCCCCCCCACCACTACCATAAGAAAGGACTCAGTTTCATTATAACCCCCTGCTCTACCCTCCATAGCCACAGAGCTAGGTCAAGCTATCCAATGAGCCCCTGCTAGAGATGGCATGTTCCTCCCTGGCCTATGTTCACTGCCTGCCTTGCCTCTACCACTAAAGCTCACTTTGGGCTATCTAGTACCCCAGTCCTGAGCCGAGTGAGGGACCCGAACAGCCTCCCTAGAATACTCACCTCCTATGGTCACTATAGGGATCTCATGGCTTCAAAGTTCACCATTCTCCAGCCATCAGTCAAGTTCGCTACACCCAGACTGCAACCCACATACCACATCCCCCTGTCCCCTGCAACAAGGGTGTTGTGCCCTCTGTTTCCACAGTCAAACACTAGAGGCACACTGAGGCTTCCTTAGCTATTCAGCAGCTCCAAGACACCACCCTCTAAACCCCAAGCATTTATCCAAGTTCTTGGCATCCCATAATTTATCGTCAAGCACACACTGCCTGTTACTGCTCACCAGTATCCAAAATGCTTGGGGCAAGAAGTGTTCCAGAGTTTGCAGATTTGGGGATTTTGTAATATTTGTGTAGACTTTACCAGTTTAAGCGTCTGTGATCTCAAAATCTAAAATGCTCTGAAACTGCAAACATTTGAACACTGACTGGATGCTCAATAAATTTCAAATTTTAGATTGGGGTTGCTCTATCTGTATCTGTTTTTTTGTTTGTTTGTTTGTTTGTTTGTTTTTTCCAACTGGACGACAAGCTTCTTGGAGATGAGAAATAAAAAAAGAATCAAACCTTTTTTTCAAATGTTCTCCATGAAGCAGAGGCCCCC
The DNA here is from genome assembly GCA_036365145.1 of Orientallactaga sibirica. Taxonomy (NCBI): domain Eukaryota; kingdom Metazoa; phylum Chordata; class Mammalia; order Rodentia; family Dipodidae; genus Orientallactaga; species Orientallactaga sibirica. The sequence goes on from JAEOAD010000031.1 coordinate 18,616,563, forward strand.
AAATTCATCAAGAAAACAGGGCTTTATATCTTTCCCATTGCTCACCTCCTACTCCGCCTCAGGTGGGGATGTGATCTTGAACCAGAACTAGCCTAGTGAGCGTAGACTACATCTCTTCAGGTGCAGAGGCAATATGGTTCATGCTTCTAAAGGCTGGCCTGAGACTCATGGGTTCATGATCACAGTCTATATCTCCCCTTCTAGGTTGATATCCTTACTGGTTTCAAACCCTCACAGCAGATGTGAAAAAGATCCATTCTGAGTAGTGGCAATGCCCCTGTGGTAGGGGGAGGGCAGGATGACCAGAGCACCACAGCAGTATAGGGAAGAGGAAGATGAAAGCATCCATTGATTGCATGGTTTCTATTAGCCAGTTCGGCTGATCATCTTAGGGACACTATTGCTAATTTCCATGGCATGCCTGCTAGAGTGGCACTATTCCAAATTACAGACAGGCACTGAATTCTATATTTCTCTCTCTCTCTAACATGTCTCCTGGCATCTGAGAAGGAGGTGGCAAACTCTTTGAGATAGGTAAGGCAGACAAGCTCACATCCACCCAGTTCAACATTCACAGTGATTTTACAAGATGCTTTTTACAAGCCATGCTTGAAATTAACATACCAGGTTCAAATTATTTTGTTTACATTTTCTACAAGAAAATCTCACCTTGCATGTCTCTGATGAGTATCAAGCCTTTAGCAATAATTTCTTGGGTGTTAAGTTGGGGAGTCTTTCCACACCGTCCCTGAGAAAGTAAACTTTCTTCTGTAGGTGGTAGAAACAGGGAACAGGCTTCATCTTTCCCAATTGCCCCATGATGATACTGTTAAAGGCCTTGATGGGCACTTAAATAACAAGAGACCTGTGGTGGTCTGAGGAATATGTCCCCCATAAACTCATGTGTTTTGAATGCTTGGTCTTCAGCTGGTGACAATTTGGGAGGTGGAAACTTGCTGGAGGTGTTGTTACTAGGGTGGGCTTAGGGGTGTAATAGCCAGCACCCCTTTGCCAGAGCTAACTCATTCTCTGGTTGTTGTTTTCTACCTGCTGTGGCACAAGTGATGTCCAGCCACTGCTCATGCCATGCTTTTACTGCCATCATGAAGCTTGGCCTCGAGACTGTAAGACATAATATACCCTTCCCCTCCCCATCGGCTGTTTTCAGTCAGGCATTTTATCCCTGCACTGAGAACATAACTACAAGACTCTTAAGACCTTCCTATGGACCCTGCCAGGATTCAAGGCAAATTTTTACCTGCTTCACCAAGGAACAGTCAATAAACAGAAACAAACTTCTGCTTACATGGTTCTGCAGGTTCCAACCAAATTCCCTCCTTATGTAATCATGGACAGGTAAGGCTGAAGGAGCAAAAGAATGCACCCAGGCCCATGCTGTAACTCATAAGGGAGAGATCAAGCAGCCAGCAGTTATAGCAGTCGTAGAACTTACCAGGTTCAAGGCCTCCACCTCAGCCTCTGTACCAGGCTGCTCTGAAGAGCAACACATAGCCATGTCCAACCTGAAGACAACAGCTTTCACCCAGCTCCATAATGGTTAGATGTACACCACAAACATATAGAAACTAGGGCTGGTGAATCACTCATGCATTTCATGCACTGGAAACTTTTGGAAAAAGGTCACCATTGCCAGGGACCAAGTGACCCTGACCAAAGCTACACTTGCAAATGACCTTTCCATGACTCATTTTATTTTTGTTGTACAAAAGATACAAAAGATCTAAGTATTGATTTTAAAGGTCATTTCATTGCTTCAATATTCTACGTAGCAATAACTGGTCTGATGTTTTCACAGGCAGAGCTATGACAATAATGAGATAAAAAGACATTCACTGTAATAACATAGTGCATCAATCAAAGTGGATGGAATGATAGTATCCCTTTAAGAAGTCTTTCATTTATTGAGCTATCTATCCTAAGTACCAAGCACTACATCATGTCCTAGGGATTCAAAGATGACCAAGACACCATCTCCACCTCAATAGTAGGAAAAAACAGAAGTCAGAGCATCTCGACTATAGCAGCTCAAATCCAAAAATCCAAAACCATAGCCTCATAACCTGTGAGGGGAGAGTGGTTGGCCAATTCTTACCAGAATACCAGAGAGCAAAGTAGTAATATAGTCCTCCAGGCACTGGAGCCTCCACCTGCCCAGAAGGCAAACCCATGAGTCCATTAGCGCGTCTAAAACACCTTTGCAACATAAAGTTTTTACTATAGAATGCACATTTATCGAGCACTTACTATGTGCTGGGCTCAGTAGCCAAACATCAAATGTGGCTTGTATTTCTAGCACTATTCAAAGCCTGCTTCAAAAACAGCTAGAGGAGTTGTTTAGAATGCCTGGGAGGAAAGCAAGCTTGAGTCCTCTCAGTCAGCCAAAGGGTTTCCAATTTAAAAACAAAGAGCAACCATGGAGAAAGGGGTCTAACGGTACTATCCACCTAACAATGAAAAAATGTTACTGCATATTTAAGTAAAGCAATAAAAGGTGAACCTTGCCATATTTTTAAAAATGAATCAATAATGGTATATTTTAATCCCTCATTCAAAAGAAGTATTTTTAAACTTTTCACTTATAAAAGTTCTATTAAAAAATCTTTGAAGCTGGGCTGGTTGCGCACGCCTTTAATCCCAGCACTCAGGAGGCAGAGGTGGGAGGATTACCATGAATTCAAGGCCACCCTGAGACTACATAGTAAGTTCCAGGTCAGCCTGGGCTAGAGTGAGACCTTACCTTGAAAAACAAAAACAAAAAAAAAGAAATCTTTGAAACCGGGTGTGGTGGCACATGCCTTTAATCCCAGCACTATAGAGGCAGAGGTAGGAGGATCACCGTGAGATCAAGGCCACCCTGAGACTAATTCCAGGTCAGCCTGGGCTAGAGTGAGACCCTACCTCAAAAAAAAAAAATCTTTGAGACTGTAATTGTAAAAGAAACACCATGTCTAACAACTCTGCCCAGGACTTGCAGTATGCCCACATCATTTCAGAAGACCCTGATTCTCTCACAAACTAGCTCACTAGTCTAAGAACCCATAGCCCAGGTATTTCTACATTTCCACATTTCCTGCAATCACTTGCCAGAAGCATGCCAGAAAGGAAAATCTAGGAAAGCTGTTGGGGATTGGTCCTCCTCATCCTCCCGGATACCTAATTCAGTCCTGAAGAAGCTAAATCTCACATCTTGCCACTAGGTGGCGCCTATGCATTGGCAAGATGGATAAAAGTGCACACTGGACCCCTACCTCTCAGACCCAGCAGAAATCAAGCCAGAAAAGATTGAGAAAGTATGACAAACACATCTCTGAAATAGAAGGGCAAAAACAGGGGTTGGTCACTATTTATAACGGGGGAAAGTAAAATAATACAGCCCTGTTTTACAGGCAAAATTCAATCTTGTGAGGCACCTTAGTAAAAGTTTCATTATAGATACACGCTTACGGAGCACTTAACTCTGCACTAGACTCCAGATGGACTAACAGTAGAAAACGACAAATATGCTTCCAGCACTATCAGGGAGCCTGTCCAAGAATGACACATCCATAAGACCTAAGCAGCTCAAATCCAAGCGCTTAGTAGGTGCCAGGTTCAGCTCTAAGCAACTGACATGAGTATTATGAATAAATGTCTGAAACAGGCACTACTAGAGTTATCATTTCCTACAAGAGGAGACAAAGGCACAGGAGAATTAAACACTGGGCCTGAGAGCTGCTAGAAGTACCGACCGTGACTCAAACCAGCCTCTCTGGCTCCTCTGTCCTTGTAAAATAATGACCATCAAGGAACAAGACAAAACACATGGCTATCAACAAGCTCAAGCAGTGTTCATGAACTCATTTCAATGAGTGAGAGAAATGACAAGGACTTCATGACGGATGCTATCTCTGAACTATTAAACACAGAAAGTACTTGAGGAAAGAAGTTGACTGACACTGTGCCCTACCTCTAGACAGATATAGCCGTGCCCCTACTTCACAGTACTGCCAAAACTTTACATTTCTAAGTGAAAATTAAGCATTTTCCTCCCCTAATTTTTCTCAGTTTAGTTTTCCAAATACATTAAAAAATATTTTTACTTTGTTGCTTGGTGAGAGAAGGAGAAACTTCAAGTCTTCACATTTATGTTGAGACTCAGAAGTTAGAAAGCTTATTTCACACCAAAGAACTGATTCGCAGCTTAAGAGTGTCTAGACCCAGGTGACCACCCAATGCTCATGAGCAGCATGGTCCACTATCCAGTGTAGGGAGGGGTAGGATAAGGAAAACCACTCTGGGCCATGGAAAAAAGGAGCAAAAATGTGGAGACTGGAATAGTATGGCTTGCTTAGCACAGAGCTGAAACAGTGTTGGGGCATTCTGGGAATTAACAATGGGCCCCTGTAGCAAAGTCTCATTGGACTCTATCACAGCCCAATCTGAGGATGGTGTCTTATACATGATGCTCAGACCACAGACTTGACTGAGGCACATTCTGAGGACCTGAGGCTGGCAAGCACATGAACCCCAAAAGTGGCATGGGAGTTAGAGCTGGCCTCTTTACTACAGGGGTTGCAATGCAGATCTGGACTGGACCAGGGTGGAGCCAGAAATGGGCAAATCTGAGCTATGTCAAGTGACTGGGTGAGGCTGAGAGGAAACATTCAATTAACCAGTCTCTCCAAAAAAAAGACAGGCTGCAGAACTGAAATTTTCTTCTAAGACAATCTTGGGTGAAAAGCTTAGTGAGGTCCATGTTGGAAAGAATACAGCATCCCTCTGAAAGAGGCTGCCATTGCAAAGTAACTTCCTGTGATTAAACCACTTGATGTTAGGACTTCATATATGCCATGAACCTGTTAGCTTGAGAAATCCAGACAGGAGACTTTCAATCTGTGATTCCCCTCAAGTCCCAAGTCTGGGAGCTCATATATATCACTATAGTGAGACCCAAGGAAAGCTGGAGGGAAGGACACACATAAATGTGGGCACACCAATGAAGGTTTTACAACCTACTGATAGTGGATTCCTGGGCACTTTGAACACTGAAGACTCTGGCAGTTGCCTGAGTCTCCTGGATTTTCTCTGGAAGGTTCCTTTTTTCTTTTTTTTAAGGAAGCTATCAAACGTGATTTCACTACTGCACATTTGGAGAAAAGTTTTGTACATAAACTCATTGCTCCCCACTCACCATCGGATTTCTGTGCCTTGTAGCACAATTAATTTAAATTTGCCTGACTCAAATTGCTAATGCCTCATTTATTTAACCAGAGGTATTCCCAATAATCAATTTCATACATACACATGACTGGGTATAGTTTACAAGACAAGCAAAAAGCAAGCATGGAAAATGGCTTGGGAAAAATTTCAAGTTCTACTCTATAAAATATTTATGCTTATAATACTATCAAAAGTTATTTGTTGTCCCATGTCAAGAGTAATTTAAAAAGGAATATGCTTTTAAAACTGACAATTCCAGGGCTGGAGAGATGGCTTAGCGGTTAAGGCATTTGCTTGCAAAGCCAAAGGATCCTGGATTCTCCAGGACCCACGTAAGCCAGATGCACATGAGGGCACATGCATCTGGAGTTCGTTTGCAGTGGCTGGAAGCTCTAGCGAGCCCATTCTCTCTGTCTCTCTCTATGTCTCTTTCTCTCTCTCAAATAAATAAATAAATAAAATATATTTTTTAAAAAACTTAAAAACTGACAATTCCAAAGATTTAAAGAAATGCCAAAGGTTTAAAGAAAGGGCCATGTTAAAAATAAACTGACAAACAAAAATACACAGAACTAGTCTAAAGTGAGACCCTACCTCGAAAAAAAGAAAGAAAGAAAGAAAGAAAGAAAGAAAGAAAAGAAAAGGAAAAATTACATAAAAGTCTAACAAAAATGTGTTTCAGTCAGTCAGAATTTGGATGGGTGAAGATAAACACACAAGTTTGAGTACATGGTATATAACATATAACTTGCTAAACTAGTGGCCTATGTTATTAAGGGAGCTAAGAAAGTGAGAAGATAAAAGAATAAATAAAGTTTGAAATTCCTCCCCACCACAATGAAAAATTTTCTGGAACAGTAGTAAACTATTTCCTAAAATCTTTAAAATAAATCATAGCTGGCACAGGACTTTAGTACTAGCAGTAAGGAGGCTGAAGCAAGAGAAGAGTAATTTGAAGACCAGCCTGAGATACACAGTGAAAGCATTGCAAAACAAAACAAACCCAAGTAAATGCTTTAAGAAATGATGCCTTCCACTCTTATTTCAACGTAAGCAACTGAAGACGGGCAGCACTCTCTGCAATACATGATTCCAACATCTACACATTTTCCTTCTGGAGCTAGCCACCTACATACTCTGAGTAAGAAACTGTAAGTTTCAAGTCCACCAGGAAACACAGGAGGAATTATCAATGAGTTTTTTTAAAAAGAAGATAAATGTAAAACTAAACAGCAGCAACAGTGCATGGGAACTTATCTCTATCATAGGTGTTCATCTCTCATAAAAGAAACTTCTGAACAGCAATCTGTGAGCTTATAAATTCTCACAGTCTAGGGTGAAAGATGGAGGGATGGAAGGAAGGAGAAAAGGAAGAAGGGAGAGAGGGAGGAAAGAGCCTAGTTTGTTTCTGCAGTTCTTTAAACAGAGATCAGAATTTCTGTTGTTTAACTCACATTTTAAAATTAATGGTAAGATATACTATCAGAAAGCATTTCTAACTGAAAGAACTGAGACCAATGAGTATTCAACAAGTATTTAAGGAGAAGGGGGAAATTCACAATTCAGGTAAAAAAAAAAATCTATTTTTCTTAAGATTCTGAAATACATCAATTCAATAAGGTGTAAGTGAAATTGGCATAAAAAAATAAAATCTTCAAAAATGCACACTACAAGTACAAATGACTATTATTTGAAAACAGACATCAAGTTGGTCTTCTAAAGTCCCAAAAGCCTCAAAACAAAGATACTATTAATATTTTCAGTCAATTAATTCCAAAGCAATTTAACCAAAGAAACAAACTTCATCATGCCAAGGGAATGTGCATTTGAGATAATGCCTTTAAATATCCTTTGTTTACTAACCATTTTCTATACCAAATATACATCCATTCCTCTGAACAAACTGGTTCACTGACAGATCTGTGTGGGTGGGGGAATAAGAGAAAGGTGTACATATTTTAAGTTTTTTGTTTTTGAAACAAGGTCTTATACTGGGCATCACTTATGTTCCTCAAATGTCCACAGGTCTCAATGTCATAAACACCTCACCTACCCACCCTGTTGATGCCACAGCACATCACAAGGAACTGGAAAACCTCCTTTTACTTATCTGAGGTGGTCAGAAACCACTTTCCAGGAGGGCATCATCCAACTGTGTCTTCTGTGATGTTTCAAGTGCTCAGAATTTTCCTTCAGAACATCTCAGAGAAAGCAAGAACTGCATTGCTAGCTTTTGTGCAGCTACTAAAGTTTTAGTACAGATGAAGAGCTCACTTCTGGGGCTCAGGTAGCACCTGTCATAAACTAGCTAAGAAAGCAGTTCAAAGCAGGCTGGCCTGCGGGCACAAATACCTCTACTAGTTAACTAGAGTTGAGTTTTAAATGAGTTTTGAAAACAAATCAAAGAAAATCACAACTCAGAGAAAAGTCCATCTTGCATGCTTTATGATTTAAAAAAAAAAAACTTTTAGGGTTTATTTGCCTCCTCCAGTTCATTATTACCCCATGTATTTTTAAAAATAGCCAGTTATCTTTAAATTACAGAAAGCCTGAAACCATGAACATTTTCTAATGATTGTCAGAAAGCAAAGTATAAGTCAAGAAAATTTCTAAAGTTGGTCCTATCTTTCTTACAACTCAAACCATGCCAGACAACCTTCAAAACACACCTGTGATGTGATTCCTTTCATTTTTGTTGTCCTCTGGTTGCTTTTTGTTTGTTTTTTGTTTTTGTTTTTGAGACAAGGTCTTATTTTGTAGCCCAGGCTGGCCTCAAACTTGGGATCCTCCTGCCTCAGCTTTCACAGTTCTGTGATTGCAGGTGCACCACTACACCCAGTATGACACAACACATTCTCAACGAAAACTGTCATCACTAGTGTAACACTCAGGTTAGGATGGGCAGATGCCTGTATGTCACAGCCTATGATGACATTCCAATATGAGGAAAAATATAAGATAAAAATAATGCAGCCCTGGCTGCACACCAGACCAGCAACACAGATACGGAGCCTACAAAAATGTTTAGAAAGGGCCATTAAAATGTAGCCTATTATCTATATGAAAACTGTGCATCATATGCTGATTCTATAAAACATAAAATTTCAAGTAACATCCTCTCATTCAATAGCAGAGACAGTATTCTCAAAGGCAAAAGAAGCAAAGGCACTTTTAAAATATTTTATTTATTTATTTGAGAAAAAGAGGGGGGATATATGAATATGGGCACAACAGGGCCTCTAGCTACTTCAAATGAACTCCAGATGCATGCGCCACCTTGTGCCTCTGCCTTTACGTGGGTATTGAAGAATCAAACTCAGGTCCTTAGGCTTTGCAGGGAAACACCTTAACCGCTGAGCCATCTCTCCAGCCCCCAAAAAGGTATCTTTCTCTGCAGACTCATACACTGCCTAGCACTAAGTGCTGGCTAGATTGGACTGCCTCTTGCAATGCATTCTTATAAAAACAAATGAAATCAGATTAAAAAGGAAACGACAGTTCCTTGAGGACTCCCCTTAAGAAGAAAGAAAAAATAAGCTTCTCAGGCAACAAGTGAAAATGATAGTTTTCATGACAGCCTCGATCTTGCAACAACAGCAAAGGCAGGAAACAGTTTTGTTAATAAACTAAAAAGAAAACCCCACCCACGTCACTATTTTTCTCAATCTTTTTCTATGGATAAGGGCATAACAGTTTGGAAACAATGTCGTATTTGACCTATCTTTAAAGCTTTTAAGAAATTGCAACTTTTTCATTAAAAACACAATCACTGTATAAGCTCCCAACAAGGGGATGGGCGTAGCGGTGCATGCCTTTAATCCCAGTACTTGGGAGGCAGAGGTAAGTGGATCACTTTGAGTTTGAAGCCACCCTGAGACTACAGAGTGAGTTCCAGGTCAGCCTAGGCTACAGGGAGATCCTAAAAAAAAAAAAAAAAAAAAAAAAAAAAAAAAAAAAGTCCTCCTACTCAGATTCTGGAATGTTTTAGAAAGAAAGAAAAAAGGCCAGGCGTGGTGGCACACACCTTTAATTCCAGCACTCAGGAGACAGAAGTAGGAGGATTGCCGTTAAATTTGAGGCCACCCTGAGACTACAAAGTGAATTACAGGTCAGACTGAGCTAGAGTGAGACCCTACCTCGAAAAACCAAAAGAAGGAAAAAAGGAAAGAAAAACAAAACACTGGCTTAAAAAGGAGCAGCTCTCCTTAGCCTCCACTACCACTTGCGGCTAATATGGCCCATCACAGAAGGGGTGGAAAGTCTTCACTGTCATAAAACAGCACATTATTTTCTTATTGGAGAGCAAGCACAATAAAATGGAGATCCAAACAATATCTACACTCGGCTCCTGAACCCTGAACAGCAACATTAAGTTCAGTTTGAGGATTTTACTGTGAAAAATTTGACTTTTACTAGCGTGTGTATGCATGTGCGTGCTTTTCTTTAAATCCAACCCCTCAACCCTCAAGTTTTGTATGACCAAGATTCCTTTTTCACTGCTTGTCTACTTCTCATCTGGCAGTGAATCTCTGCTGTTGTAGCTACAATTATCAATTTGTTGTATTGCAGTAATTCATGGATCTAAATTTTTATATATTTTTAAAGAAACACCAAGCTGCAAGAAATTTTCACTTTAATAATTTTAATCTAATTTTATGTCCAAGGTGGCACAATGCATTCCTTTCAACCTTAGAATATTTCTTAAAAAAAAAAAAAATAACAGGTTGAGGTATAATTCAAGTATCACGGAGGCCAGTGATTGAGAATGTACAATTCAATGGCTTTTAGTATACAGGGTTGTGCAACCATCACCACAAACTAAGTTTAGAACCTTTTCATCACACCTCAAAAAAGCCCTGTACCCATTAACAGTCACTCCCCAGTCTGTCCTCCCCGATCCCCTGGCAACCACTAAACTGTCTGTCTCTATGGATTTGCTAGACATTTCATGTAAATGGAATTGTACAAACTGTGGCCTTTCCTAACTGACTCCTTTCCCTTTTTGTAATGTTTTAAAGGCCCATCTATTCGATCCTAGCATATTTCTTAGAGCCATTCTTAGTCCTCTTGACAAATCAAATATATGACCTTTTAAACTTCCAAATCCTGACCCCTCCACCACCTCTCCACAAAATATTGTTTACTTGCTATTTCCCTCCAGAAAAAAAAAAAAAAAAAAAACCTAAACTATAATTTGCTATTTAGGTTCTTTCAAACGTTCTTATTCTGGGTTCTCCTTCTGGTAGGTAATAAAACACTAACTGCTTTAAACACCAACATTTCACATACCTCCATTCCTCTGACAATAGGATGTTACTGTGCCTGCGGCAGAAAGATGACTAAATCCTTTTTAGGAGATGGCCACAATAAGTTTGAAGTGCATGTTTATTTTTTCAAAAGAAAACAGCCATCAGATTATCTATCTGTCACTCATAACTTCCAAACTCCCTTATTTAGAAGGTCTGCTCACATTCTCCTGCCTGTAAGCAAACATGTCTGCTTGACTGCATTTGCCTCACAAAACTTCTCTCCCTCGTTGAAGACAAAACAGCCTGCTGCTCTCACTCAGAGGCATCGCTGATCTCTAAACAGGAGGCACACCACCAGCAAATGAACCCTGCATCACCACACTAACCAGCAGCGAGAAGAGAAAGGCATCTCCAGGCGACCTTGCATTGAGTGATGAGCAACTTTCAGACTAAAACCCCTAATGTGTGCTCCTAGAGTGGCACTTGACCTTCAGCATGTTGGGGATGAGTCAGAACTTCAGCATATCCTAATCAGGATTTGGGGTATTTTCTGATCGTCCATAAGATGTTAAGGAACTGACATCCTTAAAGGGATCCTTCGAAGAGCCCAGGCATCATGGGATTAAAGGCATACAGTAAAATACCCTTTCCCCTTGAATCCCTTTTAAGAAAGCACCACCTTTGAGAAGGAATCTTCTATTCTACAAAGAAGCCCCAGCTCCATCTGGCTTTTTTTTTTAATGCCAGAGTCCTGCCCTGAGAAGCAAGGCCATGACTACAACTTTGAATTTCAGAACTTCTAACATTAAATAACAAAAGTAGAAAAACTGTACATTTCAATAGCACACCACAGTGAAAAGGGTTAGTTCTCCAATGTCTTCTAAACCACACTGAGCTTTGAACGTCTACATACCCACCTCTTTTCTCCCTCTCCCCAACACCATCTAGTTGCCGGAGTATGCGGTAGCTGAAAGCCTTTGGCCCAATCCAGTGTGCTCAAAGTTTGGGAAACAAAGAAGGAGAGAGACTAGATTTTGCGGAAGGTCGGCCCGAGACTGCGCCTTTGGTCGATACAGTAAACAGCTAGAGCTATAAAGATCTGCTCTAACTGCATCTGAGACTGGTTTCTTAAAAAGTCATGTAAGAAGGATTTGTTGAAAACAACAACAAAAATAACAGCCTCTGTGAACTGGAGGAATAGTGGAGCCGCACAGTCCCCGCCGCCTCCAGTCTCTCCCCCTTGCTAGCTCCTCAAGACTCAGTCGTGATTCTTCCAAGTTACTAGGCACTACCTGCATACCTTCAGCAAACATTACTCACCAACACTCCCTCACCTTCCCAGCCCCAGCTTCGCAACTGCATTTCAACTTTTAAAGTACCAGTGTGCCCCACTCTATTTTTCTTGAACAGAACAAAACCCCCTCCTCGGGCTGCCTCCACACACCGTGAGTTCTCACTCCCTGTACCTCCTTGCACGCACCCCCACCCTCTTCCCTACCTGCCCCTACCCGACACCACCAAAACAAAAGCTATCAGATTGCAAGCGATAGCGAGTGTGGAGCGATACTGCTTATTAACTATGTACAAAGGAAGTGCGGGGTGGAGGCGGGGGTGGCAGTAAGACACAACTCTGGCCACAACAAAACCAAGGCCAGGGTTCCGCGCTCGCAAAACAAAACAACCTCCCCTCCGCTGCCAAAGATCCTGGCGTGCCTTAAACTACCGCACAGGACACCTCTAACCAGAGCCGGATGTCTGGGTGTCCCCGAGTGGTCGTGTGCCTGTGGCTGCAGCTATACCCATACCAGGCGCCGCGAGCACGTGCGTGGAAACGCACGTAGTCTCTGACCACAGACCCACTACCACACACAGTGTCGTTGTCCTACCACCTCCTGGACACTTCAGGAGAGAAGAGGCGCCCAGAGCCCTCTAAACTGGGGACCTAGTGGGTTCCCAGAAGAGCACGGTGGATGAAGGTCCCGACCTCACGCTTCCCAAGGGGCGACCTAGGGTGCTACCTCCTCCTTGGAGCCTCCCAGGACAGCCCCAGTGCACAAAGGGGGTCTGCGCGGAATGCACTCAAGGGATGATGCCAAGGGCCAGGAACCCAAGGGGCCTGATGGGCAAAGCAGGTTGGGTGACAGGAAGCCACGCCGTGATGTTTGGAAACGTGTCCTGAGGCTGCGTGGCCTCCCCACCCCGCACCTCCTCCTCTAGACCAACTTACACCTGGTGGGGCAGGCGGCTCTCGCTCCCCGCACCCCCCCCCCGGGCACCCAGTGTCCCCTAGCAGCAACATGCGGCGTGGCCAAAGGAAATGTCACCCACTGTGCGCTGGGTGCGGAACTACTAGCGCGCCCGGGACGGTGACAGGGACCCCACCCCAAGCCCACCCTATATCCGACTTCCCTATCAAGTGTCCCCCCCCCATCGTGGCCCCAGCACTGAATGGCCAAGGAGCTATCGCTGCCCACCCACCAGGCCGCGCGGGACAGCGCTCCAGGACAAGGAAAGAGAACGCCCCGAGGCACTTCCCGCTTGAGGATGCGCTGCGCCAGGACCTGCGGGGCTCTAAAACCAACGGGTTCGGACCCCGGGGTCCGCTAGGGCCTTTGGGAGAGTTCCGTCGCGCCCCGCCCCGCCCCGCGGCTCCCGAGCCCCCGGGGCCCCGACAGCTGCGACGGTGGCAACTGGGGTTTCGCAAACAGGGCGCAGCCCCTCGGAGGAAAAAGTTCCCGCTGTGGCCGCGGGCGGCGGGCCCATACTCACTTTCTCCACTCGTCGGCCAGAGCGAGAGCGCGGCGGAGAGAAACACGAGCCCCCACAGCGAGGTCGGGGACCCTCCTCCGGAGCCAGACTTCATTCCTTTGATTTGGGACAAAATTCCCCTTTTTCCAAAAAAAAAAAAAGAAAAGAAAAGAAAAGGAAAGGCAAAGAAAAGAGGGGGAAAAAAACTCTTTAACTCAGTCCTCACTACCCCTTCCAAAAGCACTAGCGAAGGGGACAGTCGTCGGAGGGCGGCGCGGCCGGGGCTGGCGGGCTGGCGGGCTGGCGGGCTGGCGGGCGGGCGGCGGCGCGGAGCGGCCCCTCAACGCCGGCGGCAGCAGCAGCAGCAGCGGCGGCCCACGGCTCGGCGGAGTCGGGAACCCGAGGCGCGCCGGGGCGGGCTGTCGGCGTCGTCGGCCTCCATTTTCAAACCCGGAGAGGCAGGAGAAAGGGGAGGGAAAACTGCAAAGGGGAAAAAAAAAAACCGGGGGGGAAAGGCAATGCCCAAATGGCTGTGGGCGAGGACACACGCAGCCGACCCCCACAGAACCCCAAAAGGGGGAGGGGGAGGCGGCCGCCACCGGACTGCCCGGGCTTCCGCGGCCGGAGAGCGCGCGACGCAGTTCGCAAGACTGCCCCGAAGTCCAGGTGGCGGGCGAGGCCGGTGAGGGGTAGAAATGCGGAGTAAAAATGAATGAGCGGCTCCCCTCCTCCTCCTCCTCCTCCTCCTCCTCCGCCGGCCGCCTCCCTCAGCAGCACCGCCGCCGCCGCCGCCGCGAGCTCCTTCCCAAATCCAGGACACACACAAAGCGGCGGGCCGGCCGCGCCGCGCTCTGCACTCCCGCCGCGCCGGCCCCCGCCCGCCGCCGCCGCCGACTCCGTGCGCGGGGGCTCCGGCTCGCTGAAGGTCAAAGCCGAGGCGCGCCGTGGAGGCCCCCTCGCGCGGGAGGGGCGTGGAGAGGGGGTCCGCGGAGCCCGGCCGAGGGGGCTGCGAGCGCCGGCCACGGGCGCGCCAAGGGACAGGCTCGCTGACGGCGTCCCTCTCTCGCGCTCCTCTCTCTCTCTCTCCTCTCACGAGTTCGCCTGGTGCGCTCGCTCCTCAGGGTTTTTTTTTTTTTTTTTTTTTTTTTTTTCCGCTCAGCGGAGTTAATGCTGGTAAACAAGAGCCTCAGCCTTGCCGCGCCGCCGCCGCCGCCGCCGCCGCCACACACTGGGGGCTCTCGCTAGCTTGCGCGCGCTCTCGGGGCCGCGCACACGTGCCCGCGCGCACACTGGAGCGGCCACAGCCGCAGCCGAGGCGCGCCGAGGGCCCGGCCCTGGCCGGCACGCGCCAAGAAGCGGAGACTGGGACTGCAGGGACGTGCGGAGCGGAGCTCGGGCGTGGAGCGCGAGCCTGGGAAGACACCGCCCCCCCTCCTCCGCTCCCGCCCCAGCCAGCCGGCCCCCGCGTGCACGCCGAGACCCGCGCGCGCGCGCGTGCGCGTGCTCACGTCCCCACGCTCCCGCACCCCCCCTTCCCTCCCGCCCGCACTGCGCCGGCTGCCCCGCACGCGCCCTCCCTTCCCGCAGGACTCCAAAAACAATGCCCCGGGCGCCGCTCGAACTCGGCGGCCTGCAAGACGGCGGAGGCGGCGGAGCGGGAGGAGGACGGGCGGCGGGGTGGGCGGGGAGCGCGGGGGCCCCGGCGAAGGTTCATTGAAAACAACAACGGCGCGGCTGGAGAGCGCGTTTCCACGCGTCTTGAAAAGCTTCATTGTTTCATGCAGCTGTTGCAAAATAAATAAAGAAGTGCATGCATGCGGCATTTTTTTTTCCGCAGCGTGCTGGAGAGCTCGGACGTGGCGGGAGGGGCGCACCCCGGAGAAAGGGGACCCCCCCTACACTATACGCCCCGCACTTTTCATGCAGAGCTGGGGCACTTGTGGGGTGGCACAAGCCAAGTGGTCAGGGTTCCGAGGGGGCTCGCGCGGAGTTATAAGGTGTGGGCGCGGCCCGAGTGGCGGGGCTCCGGGACAAGAGGAGAGCGATCCCGCTGCGGGCCCCGAGCCCAGGCAGGCGGGGAGACCAGACAGGCGGCCCCGCGTGCCCAAAGCGCGTCTCCGCGGCGGCCGCCAGAGGGCGCGGCGGGCGCCTGGGAGGGATGGCTGGTAGTGTCGCCTCCCTCCCTCCGGGTGAGGAAATGTGGGGGCCCCGTGATGGGGACCGACTTGACTGACTGGGTCGTTCTGGTCGGGCCTACCCGAGTCTCCCCCTCTTCCATCCTCCCTGGGAGCTCGCCATCACGTCGCTAGCTAGTCGGAGCTCCCCCACGTGGGTGTCTGCGGGGAGAGACCGCAGCGCGTGCACTGTGCGTGGCTGCGGGGACCCGGAGCTGGGGAGGCGTGTCCGAGGGGTTCCCGAGGAAGGGATTGCGGCCGGGGATTCCAACCAGGACGCATTGCCTGGCTCGCGTCCCAACCTGTAAACGTGCCGCACACGCTCGTGATCAGTGGCCATTGCAGAAACCCACCCGCACCTGACTCGAGTCCCCTGCCCCATTCCCGGAATACATCCCTCTTGCTTCGTTTGATCTGTAAGTGGCCAGAAACTAGCACTAACCCAAGTCTATGAGGTGTTTTTGTCGAATGTGCCAGAGGAGAGGGATCCCCGTTGCGAGACTTCCCTGGGGCTGCCTTCTAACGAACAGATGCTGCGCAGAGCCAGGTCCTTACAGGGGGAGCGGCCAGCAATGGCTGGAGAGTTTGAAATACGTGGAGTTTTAAAAATAGTGATTGGACCACGTGTCGCCCTTGGTGTGGTTGGGCTTCATGACTCAGGCTCATTGATGTCCGTAATAAATGAAAAGATAGCTAATCAGTTATGAATGTCTAGATCGAGTAAGTCGTGTTTGTCTCGTAAACAATCAGGCTGTCTGGTTACTGGAGAGGACCTGATCCATAGGAAATAAAGGCTTCTTTTGTTGCTCGAGTAATAAATGATTTCAGCATTTTGTTATGCATCTAATCTTTCATACGTGATTCTTTAAAATTATCTGCTAAAAACAAATCAAGACCTATTATAAAGGAAACTAAGCCCTTCTCTTCCACATGTATTGTCTAGATCAGTTTTCCCTTGGAAATTTGGGGTTACATTCAGTGATTTGGTTGTATAGAAAGAAATTACACACACACACAAACAACACACACACACACACATATACATACATATATGACAAGGATTATTATACAGATAAGGTTGTTAAGATGAAATTTTACTTATATTTTTTAATAAAATGTTCCAATTTTAGATGTTGCTGGACATCAACAAAAAATGTGTTAGAATTGGGTATGAATCATTTACTAAAATAGGTACCACATATGAATAGTAAAAAATCCCTTCTACTAGTTTTTATATCTTTCTCCAGAGAGTCCCCTGCATAAGAGGGTCTTAATGCCTACAAATCCATCCTGGTGCTTGCAACAGAATAATTTAAGTGCAAAGGAATATCATTACACCTGAGGTTCAGAACCCTGTAATGCATACTCTTTAAGACTGGATTTTAGATTTGCGTAACATAAAACATTTAAATTCTATACAATATGCTTTTAGTATTAGTTATAAAAACGCTCTTTCACTTTTTTCTGAGAACACAAGGAAGTGTGTAGAAGAAACAGAAATGGCTACAGTTATTTGTATGGATTGTACAGAGTTTTGTTTTTTTTTTAAGATTTTGTTGTTGTTTGATTGACTTTTACCCAAATTATTTTTCACCTGTGAATTTTTAAAATGTTTTCCCAAGGTAACAGAAACTCAATAAGATTAACTATTTTAGGCAGGGAAGATAAGTGTTGATTATTATATAACTCAATATTTGGAAAATAAGATAAAATAAAAATTAGGTTGCCTTGACTCTAACTTGATAGCACTGACAAAGAAGTTGATTTTTTATTTTCTTCAGCAGGCATCATCTACCTATTCAACCAAGCTTCCTTTTTGAAACCTTAGGAATACAGCTGTGGCCTTTGCTTTACAACCACACAGACAGTGAGTGTGTCACACTTTTTGTTTTACACCATTTCCCTGAGGATTTCAGTTTTTTTGTTTTTTGTTTTGGTTTTGATTTTTTTTTTTTTAGAAGATGCTGCTTTCTTGTTTTCCTTTAAAAAGAAATGATTGTTTGATAACGGTTTTAGCTCAAGTTATTCTGCTGAAGATACTAGTCTCCCTAAAGATGCAACATAGACTGAGTGAAAACCCAAGGAATACCACAGCTAACAACAAATGTTATAAGCACTATAACATATTGTGAGACCCCTTCAGAATGGAATGCTCTTCCCAGCAAATGACCATCCCATACTCCATGGATGACAGATCTTCAAAACACAATGTTGAGTGAAAATATACAAGTTCCAAAAAGCTATCCAGTGTGGCACCATTCTGATAAAACTTCTGCATACAAGGAAAATGGGGAGAGGGATGATGGCAAGTGTATTTAGAGCAAGGGAATTCGATACATGATGAAACATATTGTTTTGTTTTGTTCTGCGTTGGTCTTAACAGGAGGATGACTGAAGGTTACTGTTTCTCTTGGGTGGATGCAGTTCTTGGAAATATAGCCATTCTTGGTTTGAGTGGTAGATTTACAAGCTTTCATTTCACAACTATGCTTTCTAGCTAACACATGGTTTTGCATATACCAAATATTAAAGAAGACAATAAAGAAAGATATTGGAGAGAGGTCATTCAAGTTTTCCAATGTGAATCTTCCAGATTTCAGTTTGTTGTACAAGCGACTCAGAAGCATTGAAAAGAGAAGCACGAAAATGATATAGTTGACATTTCAGAAGAATGTGTAACTAAATCATGTCGATGTGATTCAAGAAAAGATAAATCATAAAATGAAATAAAAGAATTACTTTGCAGGGCACTCAGGTTCATTAATGAGTTGCATGTTGTGTAAACTGTTAGTTTCCTGCACGGCAAAACACACACTTAAATTATGTCCAAGCAATTGTTGGTGAAATATATCCACAAAAATATTTATGTGGGAATGTTGATAGATAACCACTTTATTCATTATATTGAAAAACTGGAAACAACACAAATATACTTTGAGAAGGTAATGAATAGACAAGTCATGCTATGTCTTTCAACACAATATTACCAGCAGCAAAAACATGGATGGCTCTCAAAAGCAGAATGTATAAGCTAGACATAAAAGAGTACACACTGTGTTCAACTTTTCATACAAAATTCAAAACCAGGCAAAATTGATCCATGAAACCAAAATTAGAATCATGGCTGTCCTTGGTAGGTGGGAAGTGAAGGGTTTCAGATCAGTGGGGAAAGGCACAAAGAACTTTCTGGGGCAATGGCAATGCTCTGATCTCCATGGACTGTTGTTGTCTATGCTAATATATGCATTCATCAAAAACATCAAACTGTATACTTAAGAGTGGTGCACCTCATTGTATGTAATTATATATGAATTTTATTTAATTTTATTTAAATCTTTGAGTACATTATGTAATTTTGCAGCTGTTCTAAAAAGGTTAGCACAATGCTTCTTTTTTTTTTTTTTTTTTTTTTTTTTTTTTTTTATTATGTGAGTTAGTAAAAATGCTAAACTCCAACATCCCTGCCTACAGCTGTTTCTGCAGATGAACATCTTTCAGAAATGCATCTGCTGGAGGTCTCCAACTTGCTATACAGCTAAGGCTTGCCTTGAACTCCTGATCCTCCTCCTCAGCTTCCCAAGTGCTAGAATTATAGGCATGAGCCTCCATTCCTGGCCACTTCGGGAGACTTCTATTTTAGTTTTGCACCACAGCCAGTGTCATAGTCAGCTTCATGTTGCTGGGATAAACCTCCAAACCAGACACAGTTTATGGGAGGAATGGCATTTATTGAGACTTATAGATCCAGGGGAAGTTCCATAATGGCAGAAGAACCTGGCCCCACCACTAGCATAGTTATCACCGCTGGCATAAGCAAGCACACCCCAGGAACCCCAGACACAGATAAAGCACTCTGCATATCTTCAACTGTGATTCAGATTCACCCCCACACTTTAGGGCTGGACCCTAAGATCCACCCACAGTGATACCTCTTCCAGCCAGGCAGCTGGAAATCCAAGAAGCTTTAATAAAACTCAATCTATTGGGGGACATCCATTCAAACTACCACAGGCGGCTTGCAAGACATAAAGCCTATATTTCTCCATGCTACTTGGAAAGCCTTGTGGAGGCTGCAGAGAGCATTTGCGCGCATGCGCGTGCATACACACACACACACACACACACACACAGGCAGGAGTATGTCCTTTAATGGCAGCTTCCCATGCTCAGTGAAGTATCCAAAGAAAATTCCTGAAAAACCAGGTTTGGCCTTGGAGTCACAGGCATCCTTGGGATACCCATCCATCCAACATGGAGTATGACTGCAATGCCCTGAGCAGAACACTCTGCAGGTTGACATGAGGTTACTGATTGGAGGGTGGTTATGATGCACATCTCACATAATGATCTTTGGAAAAAAGAACAAAGACATACCCTGGCCATGACTACTGAAAAGGATCTGTCTTTTTCACATCCAGTAGTTAGTCTCTGAGATATGTGTGCTTGTCTTTACTCCTCCATGTAATTAACTTTCAAACGTATCAATATTAAGGATCCCTAGCTAGCAGACAATACAAAAAATGCTTCTTTGTTGTCAAAATGTATCAGAGGGGCTAAAGAGATGGCTTAGTGGGTAAAGTGAGAAGCCTAAGGACCCAGGTTTGATTCTCCAGGACCCATGTAAGCCAGATGCACAAGGGGCACAAGTGTCTGGAGTTCATTTGCAGTGGCTGGAGGCCCTGGTAGGCCAATTCTCTCTTTGTTTCTTTCTCTCGCAAATAAAATAGAATTTTTTTTTTTAAAAAAATGTATCAGAAAACACACGAAAATTCAGGTGAAATCAGAATGTCTGCTTCCTTAGCAGCTCTGAGATGTTCTCTCCACAGCCTGCCAGGAAGAGACAAACTCCTCCCGGTTTGATTCTGCCAACCTATCTAACTTTCTAAGGGTTGTTCCACCCTGTTTTCTTCTCTGTGAAATAATTATGTTGGAATAAACCTGTCTATTCCAAGATGCCATCATGCCTTTGGTTTATAATTGATACCATGACATCTCATATTTTATTTGCCCATCTACTTTTGCCTTCTCTGTCAAGTAACAAAAAGTCTACAAATCAATGTAATAACAATTGTACCCAGGCTTGGGAAATAATGCCTTCCCAGTTTGTTTTAGTAAGAGAAACTTTTATTTTACACATTATTATTTTTTAGAGAAGAAAATGTTTTTAGCAGTTCTGAGTTGAGATAGATAGACAGGTAAGTAGATAGATAGATGATACACAGATAGATAAATCATAAATAACTAGGGCAAAAGAACCACAGATAACCCACAAAAGAAAATCCCCACCTGAGCCCTCCTAATATTCCTGTAAGAATTCTGGTAGGACTATTAAGTCCTAGTGGAACTTTATTCTGTATACCGTATTTACAGCAATGTCAAAGTGTTGGTTTCCTTATAGCCAACTTTATGTCTGGCCTTACAAACAGAGTACAAATAAGGAGATGCCGCTGGCAGGTAGACAGATATTGCCATGGCTTTCCAGTGCTGAGGCCACATCAGTCTCCGGAGGATTTTTGATCAACCAAAGAACCAGATAGTGATCCTGGGACCCTCAAAACAAGCAGATTCCTACATCCCATGCAGAGTGATGAAGACAGTACTAAGAGAAGTCTCCTATGACTTCCGGTTTCACATACCTGGGAAGGGACTATTCAAGCTGATCCCGGTAATGAATAGAAAAGGCTGGGCCCATGAGAAGCAGTATATTCCTGTTCTTAGAAAAAAAGTATCCTTTCCTCATTGAGACAAATGATTTCAGTCTGCTGGGAACAATGCTTTGTATGGAAGAATCCTCTTTCCTAGGAATGTCCCTGTAGACATTAAGCTCATACTTGCTGGAGATATTGTCCAATGAAGCCTTGGATTGACTGAGACAATGTCAAGGTGGCATTTGAGAACCCTTTCTAGTCTGAGACCACAGACTACTTGGATTCTAATGCTATGCTCTGGTGTCTATGTCTCAAGTGCCACTAAAAGAGTTTGGCTTTCTTTTAAATGTATACTGCTGTGCTTTAAAGTTGAAGATGCAGGAATTCCAAAGGATATGAAATGTATCTTCCATCATGGAAAGCCTGATCAAATAGCTCCTGAAAGGGGTTCAAGGTCCAGTCTCAATAAACCAAGGTAGGAGTTTGGGGCTTGCTTTAAATCAGTTACAATAAGGAAGGTAGTTGGAGCAACTGAGGGCTGAAATATAGATTAAGATAAAGGTTTGCTGCTAAGTTTTGACATAGGCCATGGAAAGTGGGGATAGTACTTTGGTTTGGTGAATTTGCCAGTTTCACTTGCATAAATATCTCCACTGTGACCAACTTAGGCAGCCAGTATTAGGCCACTGGACACAACATTTTAAAGAGATACACACAGTTGGTTCTTGTAAGTCAGTGTGAGCTGGTTCTAGTACATCCCTGGGATAAGATATCTGAGAATTGTGTGTTGCCTTTGTAACAAATTAAATATGTGTTCAGTATGAATATAATAAGCAACCTGGTACAAAATAGCAGTAGCCATAAACAGGCAATTCACAGAAGAAGAAACCAGAACATCCAGTAAGGAAATATACTCAGCAGCATGGTTGCTGCAGGAAGATATTAGTATATCCAGTTAGGAAAGCAATTTGACAATATCTATATGGTTGAAATATGCACCCACCCAGCAACCTAACAATTCCATCCGTAAAGAATATACCCTGCAAGTTCTTGACTTGTGCACCAAGAGACACATATAAGAATGTTCATTGGAACTTGAAAGAAAGAGAGAATACCTCATTGCCACTGGGTAGAAGGATGAATAATGATGCCTTATTTATACAATAGAATTCTATACAGAGGTCAAAATGAATGAACTAGATCTACGTGAATCAACATGGTTAACATTAACAGCTGATAGTGTATGAAAGTGATTTGCAAAGGTTAATTAACCATGTGCTCTTCTTTATGTAACTACTAACATAGAAACAATAGAATATGTTGTTAGTGGATGCATGCATATGCTGCAAAAGTGAAATATACATGGAACTTCCTCAGGGATAAAAGGAGAGAAAGGGACTGGAGGGTAGTTTTAACTATATTAGCAACATTTTCTTTCTTTAAAAAGAAAAGTAAACAGTCACAATGTTACTATCTGCCAGACCTAGATGGTGGTCCACATATGTCTGTTATTTTCTGCTCTTGATCTATTTTGCTTCTTTTTTTGCCTTTTTAAAAATAACCTTTCTAAGCCTGGTATGTGTGGTGACTCAAGCCTATAATCCTAGCACCTAGGAGGCTGAGGTAGGAGGAGCACCATGAGTTCGAGGCTAGCTTGGACTATATAGTGAGTTCCAGGTCTGTCTGGGCTAGAGTGAGACCCTATCTCAAAACAGAAATTAACCTTTTTATTTTAGAACTGTTTTGGATTACTATTAACATAGTACAGAGAAGCTTGTATCAGCTTTCTGTTATTAACATGGTACATTTGTCATAACTAAGGAGCAAATATTGATAAAATATTACTAACTAAATCCCTACTTTCTTCAGATCTCCCCTTGTTATGTAATAGGATCCCATGTCACATTTACTTGCAATGTCTACTGGACCACCTGGGACTGTGACAGCTTTTTATATCTTCCTTGTTTTGATGACCTTGTCAGTTTTGAAAAACACTGTATTTTGCAGGATGCTTCCACTGGAATTTGTCTGATTTTTTTTCTCATGATTATACTGGAGTAATGTGTTTTGGGGAGGAACACCACAGAGTGCTATTGTGTGTATTTTTAAAAAATTCTTCATTAATGAGCTGGAGGGATGGCTTAGCAGTTAAGGCATTTGCCTGCAAAGCTAAAGGACCCAGGTTCAATGCCCCAGGACCCATGTAAACCAGATGCACAAGGGGGCGCACACTTCTGGAGTTTGTTTGCAGTGACTGGAGTGCTGATGTGCCCATTCTCTCTTTCTATCTCTCTCTCTCCCTCTTTCTCTGTCAAATAAATAAATAAAATAAATAAAATATTAAAAAATTCTTCATTAATAATCACACTTGGTTTTGGTTAATCTTGTTCTCATCCTCCTCTGCCCCATCTCCCTACTTGCCTATCCTGCTTTAACCTCCTCCCATATCCCTCTCTTGACTTTCGTATCCCTTAAGATCTATTGCCTTTCCTACCCCTCTCCCTTGATGCCTTATCCCCCCCCCCATGGGCTCCTTTCTAGTTCCCTGGCATCTATATACTCTCTATCCCAGAATAACACACATACATAAAAGTTCTAAGCTAAGATTTGCATATGATAGAGAGCATGTGGTTTTTGTCTTTTGATACCTGAATTACCTCATTCAATATAAATATCTCCCAGTGCCATCCATTTAGGGGGAAGAAGACCACAAGGGTCAAGTGCTATTTTTGACATATCATATCAAGTACATAGCTATCAGCTGACACCACTATTGATAGCATTAGTGATCACCTGGCTGAGATGGCTTCTCCATGGACTTTACATAACATGCCCTCTGAAAGAAATTCATCATGGGCCCCCGCACATAGGTGGAGAGTTACACTTCACCTCTTAAAGGCTGAATACTTGTGTAAATTATTTGGAGATCTCTTCTCCTCCATTTATTTATTTCTAGCAGATTGGGCTCCTGGAGAATTATTTCATATTTTGGGTTATAATTTAATACTACTTTATGTATCTTGCTGCTCAAATTGTAGCACCTTTGGCTACTGGCAACAATTTCATTTGCCTGTTGAGTCTCTTCAACCCACCCCAATCTCTTTGGGTTTTGGTTTTTGTGTATTCATTTTCTGACATGATTAGTTACTCAAGTATTTCATGTATTTCCTGCCCAAGAAGTAAAATTGGTTATTTTTCTATCAGAAACAAAACTCCGACTACTAGGTGAGCTTGTTGCTACTGGGGTGTCTTTGCTTGAAGGGTCTTCTAGCTAACAGAGAAAGGCACATGTCCAGTATCCTCATTTGTATTTACACATACCTGAAAAGGTTTCTGTATGCAACCATCTGTATCTCTATTAAGCTACACACGAGATCTTAAGAAAGTCTCTACTCCATCAGTCAACACATATACCATTCTAGCCTCTCTCTCTTGTTCTCATCCAACAGTGAGAAACTTGGTTTTCCCTACCTGCCATCCATAGTTTATTTATCATCTTTCTCTCTGTGTGTGTCATGTACCTGTATGTGTGGGGTGTGCATATGTTCCCAGTTGTGTGGGTATGTGTGCACATGTGTATGTGTGTGTGGAGACCAGAGGTTGGTTGTTCAGCAGTTATGGTGCTTTGCCTGTAAAACCTTATGATCCAGGTGCTATCCCCAGTACCCACATAAAACCAGATGCACAAAGAGGCACATTTAGCTGGGAGTTTATTTGCAGTGATTAGAGGCCCTGGTGTACCTATTCTATTCTCTGTCTGTCTGTCTCTTGTTCTCTGCATGCAAATAAATAAAATTTAAAAAAATAAGATCCTGTCTAACATCAATTCTAAGCCTTTTTTTTTGCTTTTTTTCCTAATATTTTGTTTTTTATCTATTTATTTGAGAGAGAAAAAGAGGGAGAGAGAGAGAGAGAGAGAATGGGCACTCCAGGGCGTCCAGCCACTGCAAACGAACTCCAGATGCATATGCCACATTGGGCATCTGGCTTATGTGGGTCCTGGGGAATTGAACCAAGGTCCTTTGGCTTTGCAGGCAAGCACCTTAACCACTGAGCCATCTCTCCAGCCACACCCTTTTAATCATGGCTACTTTGAGGCTAGAATGAAGGCAAGGGACACTGAGCCTGGGGAGATATTCTCATAGCTCAGGAAGCATGAAAAATATTCCTATCTCTTAGCTCATCCCAGAAGAAAGCTCATCCTCAATAAGAAAGCCATGAGTATACCATATAAATGTCAATGTCATTTGTTTTTGTTTACTGGAAGGGAGGAGAGAGCAGGTCTGAAGGTGGATTTCTTCAGCACTGATGTTTTCAGCATGATCAAAATGCTTCATTTCCATGTTGGCCTGTCAATTCTTACTTGTTGCTGCCGCTTGTAGTATCAGGTGACAATGGTTTTCTATTCATGGGGATAAACTGCTTTTCAAAATAAGTCTGTTTCATTTTAATAAAATCATTTTAAAAGAAATATTTGAGTGACATTTTGGGTGTAAACAGGTGCACAGAGAAAATCTCGACTATTGTGAAAAGTGCACACATGTTGGAGCCAGACCCTTCTGTGGACTGCATAATCTCGAGTGAATGATACTTTTCTGCACCTGTGAAATGGTAGTCCTAAAATTTAGTAATCATGACAGGGTCTCCTGCACTGACCACATCAGAAACAATGGAGGTGCTTGGAAAATGGAATTCTCAGGCTGCCACCATTATTTTATCTGACAGAATCCTGGAAGACAGAACCTATAGATCTTGATTTTTTCCCACTTTTTATTTTATTTTTAAAATTTTTTTATTGACAACCATCATCCATATAAACAATATACCATGATCATAATCCTATAACTCCCCCCACCCCGGAATTGAATCCCTTCTCTACTGAATCCCTTCTTTACAATAAGTCTCTATTCTATTTTGAGGTCATCTTTCCCCCCTCCTATTATGCAGGTCTTCTGTAGGTAGTGTCAGCCACTATGAGGTCATGAATACCACAGCCACTTTGTGACTGGGAGACAGTATTGCAAAGCACTCCTCCCCTTCCTTTGACTGTTATATTCGTTCCACCACCTCTTCCACAATGATCCCTGCACCTTGGAGACTGTGATAGAGATGTCTCAGTGCTGAACATTCCACTGTCATTTCTTCTTAGCAGTTTGGTAAGTTTTGAATCACCCCAGTGGTCACTATCATCTGAAAAAAGAACCTTCTGTAACCAAAAGTGAGAGTAGCATTCATGTGTGAGGATAAACCTAAGTATTCAGAGGGCAATTTATTGGGCATAATATATCTATTTAGCCAGACAACAGTAGTAATTTCCCCTCTAGGGCATATGACCTCCCCAGCTATAGGCTCTTCATTAGGTTTTCACCTCCTGTGGAGGTGCAGGCCTCAAGTCCAATCAGAGAGCAATTGTTTTTTCCCCATAACAGACATACCAGTATTGCACCAGGTGCTACATTTGACCTGGCTGGCCAGCCATTAAATTTGTAGGGTCCACTGCTGGTTAAGACTATTGATGTCTTTTCTCCCCTAACAGGCTGCATAGCTCTTTCTAGTGTCCTGACAGCTAGTTAACAGGGAGAACTCTTCCAGCTCAGATCCAGCTTGATTTCTCAGTGGCCTGCAGCCCAAGCTTGTGGTATCTTTAGCAATATAGAGCCTTACCATCTAGTTCTGGTGGGAAACCAAGAGCTTGGGCAGTAGCCTGTAATGTTTTGCAGTATCAGGGGCCTCCTTGACTAACCTCTGGCACTGGAGATTTCTTGTACAGCATAGAACCTAGAAATCTAAATTTTAACAAGTACTCCCAGTGATTTTTTTTTATGCTGGGTTCTGGAGAGAATAAACTGAGATGAAATAGATAGAGCACCTGCCACAGAGGAACCAAAAGGATGATATCATTTTAGGCTACCCAGGATCTGAATACCACATCCTTATAAAGGGAATGCCAAGGGCCATCATACTCAGGATGTCTATGCAGGTTGTATACTACACAACTACATGTCTTCCCCCTTAGAGGTAGCTCAGTCCTTCTAGGTATCATCTTCCATCCCTTATTTTTTAAATTTTTACCTTATTTTATATTTATTTATTTATTTATTTATTTATTTATTTATTTATTTATTTATTTTATTATTTGAGGGAGGTAGGGAGGGAGGGAGAGAGAGAGAGAGAGAGAATGGGAATGCCAGGGCCTCCAGCTGCTGCAAACGAATTCCAGATGCATGTACTACCCTGTGCATCTGGCTTATGTGGGTCCTGAGGACTCAAACCTGAGTCCTTTGCCTTTGAAGGCAAGCACCTTGATCACTAAGCCATATCTCCATCCCCTCCCCTTATTTGTTTGTGTCTGATTCTCCCAGCCTTCTTTACACATCTCTGCTATCCAATAGTCTTCCAACTTTCTGAACTGATTGGGTTCTCTAGTATTGTGTTTTACTATTTGTGGACAAGAGCCCAGACACAGTGGCACATAAACACTTCATAGTTCCTTGGATTTGGGGAACTATTGTAGTGCCCTCCATGGCCTGAGGGAAAACTAGAAAGAAGTTAGATAAAGATGTCATCAGTTTGGGGCTGGAGAGATGGTTTAGCGGTTAAACGCTTGCCTATGGAGCCTAAGGACCCCGGTTCGAGGCTCGATTCTCCAGGGCCCACGTAAGCCAGATGCACAAGGGGGTGCATGCATCTGGAGTTCGTTTGCAGTGGCTGGAGGCCCTGGCACACCCATTCTCTCTCTCTCTCTCTCTATCTGCCTATTTCTGTATCTCTCTCTCAAAAAAATAAATAAATAATAAAAAAATATTTTTAAAAAAGATGTCATCAGTTCGCCACACAAGCTCTATCACCTCCCAGTTGTTTCATACATTGGACCTGGCCTCAGTGGCTTATTGAGGAAAAATGATTTCACAACAGAGGTCACCCACTTGATCATGGCTTCACCCACAGTTCTTTGACTTCATGATGGTGTGGAAAGCCATACCCATACAGAAGAAACTCAGCTTGCTTTTTGCTCTCTTCCTGGGTGGGTGATTTGCAGTGCAGTCCTTTTGCAGGTGGGTGATGCTGGGCTGCTGCAGCAAGCCTCAGCTTGCAGTGAGCCCTGAGCTCCTGAGAGCAAACAGCCCCAGATGACACTCTACACTGTAGAACCTACAGCGTGCTCTGTTGCTAAGCTACCATGCCTGGCAGGTGAGGCATGCTTCATTCCTCTCCATTCCTTTGGACTTGAGATATTTTCAAGTTATGAGGGATTTATCTGGACATAACCCCCAACCCTAAGTCCATAAGCATCCGAAAGCTTTCAAAAATCACTGCCTGTTACAAGGAGACCTGTCCTGAAGTGGTGATGGGGTGAGGCAGAAGGCAGAGGCAGGGAAAGAGGGACCATGGGTCAGTGGAGGTTGAGGACTAGATTTTCCTGCCATACGGCAGTGGATCTCCATAGAGATCCAGTCTTACATATTATGACTACCACATGGAAGGTCTCATTCCAATATTGGCATAGGGAGGTGGTTTGGGGCCATTGTTCTCTGTGTGAAATTCACAAAATCTGTCCTCTTTTGCCCACAGGAAAATTGACTGTATATGCACAAGAAGAGATGGTAAGAATTCATCTGACAGATTTTTTGTGACCTCAGGAGCAAAGCATCAGGCATAGGTATGAATTCTGGAAGAAACTGAAGACCATAGTGGGCAGAAAGGCACTAGAGTCACCCCTCAGAGACCAAGGGAAGGAAGCAGGTATGCCTTCCTGTGTTCTAAAGACACCAACTTTGGACCAACAATGAGGCAAAATAATGGGATGTGGACATTTCCCCTAGGAATGAGAACTTCCCCACTCCTAGAGCACTTAGAGTGCCAAGATAGAAAGGGGCCATTCTCTAAAGGTCAAAAGTTAGCACAGAGGCATTCAATTTTCCATTACAGATGTCCTCGTGGTTCACAACTAGGAGAATAGAAATAAGAGAGGAGAAGTCTCTACTAGATGCTTTTCTGGAGGAAGGGTTATATTGTTCTTTATCCATCTCTTAAGTTGCTACAGAAAGATAATGTGTAG
Source organism: Orientallactaga sibirica (assembly GCA_036365145.1). Classification (NCBI taxonomy): domain Eukaryota; kingdom Metazoa; phylum Chordata; class Mammalia; order Rodentia; family Dipodidae; genus Orientallactaga; species Orientallactaga sibirica. Next base: position 18,645,661 of record JAEOAD010000031.1, read on the forward strand.
TGTCTGGGGAAAAAAATAAAACCCTTTGTAGCTGCAGAAGTTAGAATGACTTTGTCAATGTGGGTGGGAGAGAGAACTGTCTCCAGTAAGTATAATTGGCAACAGGTGCTATGATGTGGCATGGGAAAGTCACAAAGCGCTGGAGAATTGGTTATTATTGCACCGGGTTCTGGCAAGGATAAAAATGAGGAAATGTGGGTTTCACAGAGTCCAGCATTATCATTATTTTACCTGCCTCTTTTGCGTGTCAGCAGTGCAGTGTGCTGCAGGCAGGTACCTGCTTTTCCCCTTAGGAACGTGGGCTTCCTGGCCATCACAGGAGAGTACTGCACTGCCGAACACCAGCTGGGAAGAGAGCAAGTCTCAAAATTGGAAGTGTGATTTTTATAAATATATAGAAGTTTCATACTACTGTACAGTAGAAAAATTGCAGGTCAGATCATTGTAGTCAAGCACTGTCCTTGCTTATATATGCATCCAATCTGCCTGATTATCAAGGATCAGGTGATGTTGTTCTCTCACTTTTCAGTGGGCCACAGATAGAGGGATGCATCCATCCTATACTTTTAAAATTTTGTTTTATTTATTTGAAAGAGAGAGAGAGAAAATGTGCACTCCAGGGCCTCTAGCCACTGCAAACAAACTCCAGACTCATGTACCACCACGTGCATCTGGCTTCCATGGGCACCTGGGACTTAAACCTGGGTCCTTGGGCTTCACAGGCAAGCACTTTAACTTCTAAGCCATCACTCCAGCCCCATACTACTTTTTACTGATGTGTGCAAGGCTCCTCATGCTTGTTTAAATTCACTCTCTTTTCTCTCTATACCCCAATCTCATTCCCCTCCTTAATTTTTTTTTAATGTTAACACTGAGGTCGATGAAGATATTTTCAATGTTGCAATGTTTACAAAACTAAGTTACCATAAGACACACAATATAGGGTCATAGTCATGGTTGAGGTCAGGAAAGAGGTCCTCTAATTGCAGTTATGGTTTCTAACCTGAAAAAAAATCTGCCTCTGTTTTCACATATAATTTTGCAAGCAAATCTAGGGTTTAGAGGAACCCTCACCTCAGCACTCTGTGGAGGTTTTCCAATGCCAAATTCTCTACTTGTATGCTGTAAGAAAATTGTGAGATACAAGGAGTTTTTTTTTGGCACACAGAAGTCTTTCAATCAAGTGCAGCTTTTATTGTTTTCAAAATGATTTAAAAACATGGGGTGGGTGCTGGAGAAATGGTTCATCAGTTAAAGGTACTGCTGGCAAAACCTGGCGGTATTGGTTTGATTCCCCAGTATCAACCTAAAGCAAGATGCACAAAGTAGCACATACATTTGGAGTTTTTGTTGTTGTTGTTGTTGTTGTTGTTGTTGCAGTGACAAGAGTCCTGGCATGCCCATGCATTCTTTCTCTTCCTCTATCTCTCTCTGTCTCAAATAAATAAATAAAACTTTTTTTTTTTAATTTGAGAGAGATAGAGAAAGAACAGAAGAGGCAGAGAAAGAATGGGCCTTGCAGGACCTTTTCAGGCGCTGTGAACAAACTCCAGATGCATGCACCCCCTTGTGAGTATGTGTGACATTGAGCACTTATGTCACTTTTGCGTCTGGCTAAACGAGGGATGTAGAGATTTGAACAAGTGTTCTTAGGCTTTGTAAGCAGGCACCTTAACCACTACGCCATCTCTCCAGCCCAGAACCATTTTTTAAAATGATAAAATTAATTCTTATTAGACTAAAAATTACAATTTAGTAAATTTGCAGCAGTGAATGGCTAGAGAGTTTGTTATTAGTCTAATATAGACGTTTTTTACATAAATGGATTCTCACAAGGGGAGAGGAGAGTCATATACATTTGTTGAATGCTCACTCTTAGCAGGCATTGCACCATCTCGCTTTCTTTAGCCAGCAGCCCCTGCAATCATTACTGTCACATGGAGTTTAACAGGCAGGAAAATGGAATTATTAGAAGAGGTGAAAGAGATTCCCATGGTCATTTGACTTGCCAAAGAGTAGTGGTGAAATCTGTCTTAAACACCAACACAATGGACAGTTTTTAAAAGTTACCAAGTGACTTTCATGAACAAAGTAAACCTGTAATCTTATTTATATAACATTTTATAGCAGGGAAAAAAAAACAATGAAGTAATATCAGGAGGATTCTGGTGTCCCGAGTCATTGACAATGATATCATTGGGGTCTTTTGTCTTGTTTTCTTGGGTTTCCACTTAGAAAGATGTTCGAGGATTTTGTATTTCTACAACACACCATACCTTCAAGGAGAAAACTTCCTCTCTCTCTTTGGTCATGCACTGTACAGACCTTTGCACGTCTCAGAGATGATGAGCAGCTCGGGTTCCCCAGAGATGGGGTTAGCTTTTCTACTTCCCTCCCTTACTCGCCTTCTTACCATCTCCATAAATTGTGTCGTTCCTTTCACCAGAACTACTTAGGAGCATGATTGCACAGAAAAGCAGCCAACAAATGCCTGCCAAAGTAAGCTAAAGTCCTAATTTCATAATTGGGATTTTTATTTTTAATGACGCTGGACTAAGCCCCCAGCCCTCAACTGGGGAAACCTTTAATGTAGAAAAATTAGGAGAAAAGTATTGAAGAGACACATTACCCATGAGCCAACTTTAGCAAATGGTGAGCTTGTACATCTATTTCAGGTCTTGTTTGCTTAAAAAGAATAAAAAGAGCTGGGTTTGGAGGTACAGACAGCATCTGAAGTTCAAGGTTGGCCTGGGCCAAACAGTGAGACACTCTCAAAAACAGGAAAGAATGAAAAGAAAAGAAAAAGATTAGTACAGACATACTAGAAGCTCCTTTCCCATTTTTTGTTGTCCTCCAAGGGCAGAGAAATCTTTCCCCATTATTTTGCAGTGTATCTTTGTGCTCTATGTTTTTTATTAACACTTGTACTATATGTAATCATATTTGGAATTATGTGCTTTTACATATCCTGGACCTTGCCTCTTAAGCTGAATTTATATTTGCAAGATTGGATCGTGTTGATCAACATGAATCTAGTTTATTTACCTCAGCTGTTTTATAAAACTCTGAGCTGTGAACACAAGGCATTGTGCTTACTCCTCTCAGGTGAGGGCATTTAGGGCCCCCTACCCTGCTGAGTTTATAACAGAAAATTCTGTAATGCACATCCTTCTTACAACTGAAGTTGCTCTTTGTACAAATTACTTAACAGACCATTGGTAAATAGGGGAAGGATGTTAGAACATAGAAGGCCTGTTGGCTCATATCTAATTTTTCCTAACATACTATTGTTTTTAGTTACTAAAAGAGAAAACCTTAGCAATGAATAAAGACAAGGACATAAAGCTCTATAGATAGGTCTTCCTTCACAGCAAATACTGGCAGACTTCATGGCTAAGAAGAAAATGAAGAATGAAAGCATTTCTCCCTGTATTAAAATGAGGGATCATTGAAGAAGACTGTCGTGGGGGTGTGTGGTTCGGTTTGTGGATGTGTGCACAGCTGTGTGAGTCAGAGGACAGCCTTGGGCCTAGGTGCTCTCTTCCTACCATCTTTGAGACAGAGACTCTTAAAGGCTTTTGTTCAGCTGCTGGAAAGGCAGTCTAGCTGGATCTTGAGCTTTGGGGTTCTTCTGGCTTCACCCTCCATTGCTAGGATTACAGATGAGTGCCATGTCTACTTTGCAATGGGCTTTACATGGGGGATCTGAACAACTCTGGTGGGCAGGCAGGCTTGTGGAGTAATCACCGTTAACCACTGAGGCATCTCTCCAGCCTGTTTCCCTTCCTTCTTTCCCTTCCTTCCTTCTTTGTCTTTTTTCTTCTCTTTCTTCCTTCCTTGTCTTCTTCCTCTTTTTTTAATTTTCTTTTTCTTTTGAGACAAGGTCTCATTATATAGCCTAAGCTATATCATGTAGCTGAGGATGACCTTGAATTCCTCATTCTATGCTTCTACCTCTCAAGTGCTCATGTTGTGTATGTTTGTCAACACACCCAGCCATTTTGATTTTGATGAAAATTCACATTAGTAAAGGCTACTTGCTCATGGATCCAATCTGTCCAGGAAGGAAGGAGCCCAAATTTCAGGCCACAAGTGACTAATGTCAGAAGCAGTATGGGAATCCTGTTTTACCATGGTTTTAAAAAATGTTTTGGGGGCTGGATAGATTGCTTAGCAGTTAGGGCACTTGCCTTCAAAGCCAAAGGACCCACATAAGTCAGATGCATAAGGTAGTTCATGCAACTGGAGTTCATTTGCAGCAGCTGGAGGCCCTGGTGTACCCATTCTCTCTCTATCTGCCTCTTTCCCTTTCTTTGTCTCTCTACAATAAAAATAAAAATAAATAAACAAAAATAAATGTTTTGGTTTTGCTAGTCCTTGGTTGACAAAGTTCAATTGGTTTTGGTTAGTGTACCTCAAGTATATTTGCCTTACAAAGCTCACTAATTGAAGTACAAGATTTTTGCACTTGTTTCCTTAAGCACATGCCTAGAGGTTCTCCAGGATATACATCAAACAGTAGAGTTGTTGGGTTACTGTGGTATACTTTTCAACTATTCTAGATTTTTCAAAGTTATTCTTTAAGTTCACCAATATATACTCCCACCAGGGCATGAGTCCTTATGTTCCTGCTCACATGCTAATATCTGCTGTTCTTAGACCTCTTGGTTTTGACCAATATCATGGCTTTAAAATGCCTTTTCATGGTTGTTTTAATTTCTATTTCCCTGCTGGGTACTGGAGCTGCACACATCTTTAGATGCTTCTTGGCCATTTCAGTTTCCTCTTCTGTTTCCAATTCAACCCTTCATTACTTTTTAAGCTGAATTGTTTGTCTTTTCTTATTAGTTTATAGGAATTCTAATACATTCTAGGAATGAATGATCCCTTACTAACTTTCTGCTTTTCTGTTCCCCTCCCAGTATCCTGACTTTCTATCTAAGCTTATTTAAAAAAAAAAAAAAAAAGAATGTTAGCTGGGTGTAGTGGTGCACGCCTTTAATCACAGCATTCAAAAGATAGAGGTAGGAGGATCTTAAGTTTGAGGCCAGCCTGAGACTACATAGTAAATTCAGGTCAGCTTGGGCTACAGCAAGACCCTACCTCAAAAAAACAAAAGAGAGAGACAGAGAGAGAAAGAGGAAGAGGAAGGGAAAGAAAAAAGAATGCTCCATTCTAAAACACATCCATTTGCTTTCTTGTTTCTTCTTTTGTAGAATTCATCTCGGATACCTGTGGTTTTAGAATATGTAGGTAGGTTGTACAAGTGGAGAAGTCTAAAGCTTGGAAGTTTGTAAAGGTTCCTTGTTTTTCTACCCACATTTGCCATTCTCTTACTTAGAGAACCTTCTCTGTGCACACAAGACTTTTCAAAGTAGACAAAAAGGGAGATCCCCTTGTTAAGACAACTGTTGGCCAGTTACTTCTTTTGCCAGATTAATAAGAAAAAGATTCTTTGCCAGTAATGGTGGCATACACCTTTAGTCCCAGCAATTGGCAGGTTAAGGTAGGTGAAGATTGTTATAAGGTTGAAGCCAGCCTGGGGCAACAGAGTGAATTTCAAGTTAGTGTGGGCCAGAGTGAGACCCTGCCCTGGAAAAAAAGAAAAAAAGAAAAGAAAAATGAAAGATTCTTGTGGAAAAAGTTTAGGAAGATTAAACATCCTATTTGAATTGGATCCTATGTAGATGTCTTAAGCTCCAGAGAAAACAATATGTTTTATTAAATTCCATGATCCTCATTTTTTAAATATTCAAGTCTTAAGCAATCAATCATGCTTTTCTGACAAGTTACCTAAGAAAATCTTCTTTAAACAGTATTGGATTTCAGACTAACTGCTCAAAGTGACATTCTGACTTTTAAAGAAGGAAAAGAAACCCTCCTAAATGAAAATACTTGGAGTTTGCCTGGAACTGAAAATTTAGTGTGTGAAAATGTGAGGAAAAGATCTAAGTGTTGGCAAAAGACTGAAATGTAGTAAATGATGTGGTTTTCTTAGAGGGATTTTGCAACTTGAATCATTCCAAAAAAGAGTTACTGATCATAAAGTTCCTCTTAGCTTTCAGCTCTGAAATGCTTGGCATATATAAGGTTCTTATAGAATTTTTGATCAATTAAATCCATATTGACATTTTCTGAAAGTTGTTCTAGGTTTCCAGCTAGTAAAGACACATGTAAAATGCAATACTTTGAGGCATTCAGTATTATACCAGCAGATATTAACATCAGACTGTTACTTTGTAGCCTGTAGTCTCAAAAGGTAAATCACATTAAAATTTAAAATGTGACAGTTGGGGCTAGAGAGATGGCTTAGTGGTTGAGGTGTTTGCCTGCAAAGCCTAAAGATCCAGGTTCAATTCCCCAGTACCTATGGGAGACAGATGCACAAGGTGGTACATGCATCTGAGTTCATTTGCAGTGACTAGAGGCCCTGGTGTGTCTGTTCTCTCTCTTTCTCTTTCTCTCCCTCTCAAATAAGTAAATAATTTTTAATGTGACATTTTATGATAATAAACAATAGTTTCCTCAAAAATTTAATCATAGAATTATCATATGACCCAGCATCCACACTTCTAGATATAGATTACCCAAAGAATTAAAAGCAGTGACTTACATTACATTACATTACTTACATTAAAGTTCATTGAATCATTATTCCCAAACAACTCACATGTCCATCAATAGATGAATATAAGTAAAACATGACATATACATAAAATGGAGTACTATTCACCCTAAACAAGAATTAAAATCTGATTCAGCTACAAGATGGATGACCTGTGATGACATTGTGCCAAGTGAAACAAGCCATTCACAAAAGAACAAATGCCATGAGTCCACCTCTCTGAAATACCTAGAACAAATTCATAGGGACAGAAGGTAGATTTGACCTTATCAGAGACTTGGGGGAGAGGAAGAAGTGGAGAGTTATTGCCCAATTGGAACAGTTTTGCCTCTGGAAAGATGGAAAAGATTGCAAATAAAGACTGGTGTTAGTCACACAATATTGTGGATGTAATTCATGTAGCTGAATTAATACACTTAAAAATGAGGCCAGACATGGTGGTACACGCCTTTAATCCCAGCACTTGGGAGGCAGAGGTAGAAGGATCACCATGAGTTCGAGGCCACCCTGAGAAGACATAGTAAATTCCAGGTCAGCCTGAGATAGAGTGAGACCCTGCCTCAGAAAACCAAAAATAAATAAAATAAAATAAACAACATAGAAACAAAGAAAAAAGGTTAAAATTGGGCTGGGAAGATGACACGGTGGGTAAAGTGCTTATTATGCAAGCATAAAGACCTGAGTGTGGATCCCAGCACCCACACAGAAGCCCTATGCAGTGGTGCATGCCTGTAATCCCAGCTCTAGGGAGGCAGAGAAAGAAGGAGCCCTGAAAGTTGTTAGCTCGCTAGTCTTGCCAGATTGGTGAGCTCCAGTTCAGTGAGAGTCACTTATCTCAAAAAAATAAGGTGGAGAGTAATATCACTAGATATCAACCTCTGGCCTCCACGTGTACATGCACACATGTGCACACACACGTACCCACATACATACGGACATGCATACTCATATGCATACCACACATATACATATGCAAAAAATGGCTAAAATGAAGAACTTAATTTATGTTAGGTATGTTCCTTTAAGTCCATCCCTCAATGAGGGGAGAGATACTCATTAAAGAGACCATGTGGGCTGGAGGTGGACTCTAGTGGTGGAGGAGTTGTCTAGCACACAGAAGGCTCTGGGTTTCATCCCCAGGACTCAGGGAAGAAAGGAGAAAACTTGGAAGATCTTTTAAAATAAAGTAAAAGTAAAATCACCTGCTAGCTCACAATGTGGATATAACATGGATTAATGTGGTAAATTTCCTTTTTGTACACAGTGTAAGAACCTGCTTCACTCTGTGTGTGTGTACAAGCAAAGAAAATCCAGTCTTATCCAAGAACTGTTTTATTTTAACCTATCAACTATTATTGGATATGAAAAATGTTTCCATTATTTTCTCTCAGTTTTAAAGAATTAGGCAGTGAACATCTTTTTTTTTCAAGGTGCGGGGGGGTCTCACTCTAGCTCAGGCTGACCTGGTCTCACTGTAGTCTCAGGGTGGCTGACCTGGCATTCACCTCTGCCTCCCGAGTGCTGGGATTAAAGTCTCAGGGTGGCCTGAACATCAACTGCCCACTAGAAGCATTTGATTTTTTTTTTTTTTTTTTTTTTAGTTTTTCAAGGTAGGGTCTCACCTGGCCCTGGCTGACCTGGAAGTGCTGGGATTCAGGGTGGCCTTGAACTCATGGCGATCCTCCTACCTCTGCCTGTGAACATCTGGGATTATATGCCCACTAGAAGCATTTGATTTTTAAAATACATTCCTCAGAGTATAATTACTATGTTGAAGATCATGTACTTTACTGTGTTGAAGATCGTGTACTTTAAAAAACAATCACTTAATACACATGTGCTGCTAGTTTGCTGCAGGAAGTTTTGCTGTTGGAATTTTCAGCACTTGAGGTTGAGATTTCCCTGCATCCTTATATCAACTCTGAGTATCCCATTTTATGAAAGGATTCAAATCTGATTAGATATTCTATACTAATTTAAAAACATTGGGTCACTGATAGTATTGCCATAGATAAGTTTTAAAAATTAACAAGGGATGGAAGACATCAATAGTGATTAGTCACATTAGCTTTTCCATGCCTGTGGCATGACTTTCTTGGTTCAGAGGCCCTCAGACTCTTCTTCCCCAGGGAATTTCACAGTTCCTTAGTCGTCCAGGGCCAGTCCAGCCACGGGAAGTAGCATGCAGAGAACTTTTCAGCCTCTTGGTCTTTGCTGTGCCATCTCCTTGGAATGAAATTTCTTCAGCCACTTTCTCAAGTCCAGATCCATCCAGTACCCAAGATTCCTTTGTGGATGCATGGTGGAGCAGTCTGCATACTGAGGTGCAACACATGGGAAGAAGGGGCGAGTTACTCCCAAAGCCAGCTTTCAAGGGAGTCTGGGGATGGCCAGAGGCACAGAACATCATCTGAAACAGGAAGACCTGAGACCAAGCCTGAGGATTCTGGGATCTGGGTAGTAGACAAGCTGGGAATGAATGGGGCACAGCATTGGGCTGCCCTGTGCTCTGTATGGGCATTTTGTACCTCTTCTGAGTTTGAGGTAGGCTTGGGAAGGGAGCAGGAGAATCAGGACTGGCTGGCAGATAACCCCATTGCAAGCATGCAATGGTTTGTATGGAGCACTCACTTCTCAAACACTGCCCAGATTTTAAAAATATGCCATCTGTTCTCTTCTAGCGTAAAAGAATAATTCAGTTAGTGCCTTCCTATCTACGCATGATATCTAGTGAAAGACAATTTTTGAGTCTCAGAAGTCATGTGTAAAATTTGTAGAGCATGCTCCATTGTGATACTGGAGTTTGGGGAAGCTGACGCCAGCAAGAAGTCTCACTGAAGACATCTTGTTCCCATATCCAAAGAAGTGGCCATGCGAGCCCAGCTGGATTTTGGAGAACTGTGTCCACCTGCTGTCCGATTTTGATTTTTCTAGTGTGAAAATATGACATGTAGGTGCAAAAGTTAGAAAGAATTAACTGCTAAAGGGTTTACATGTCAATCTTTTTGAAAAGAATAGAAGGACTTTTGTGTTCTTTGGACAGTGTGGGCATAGACACTGCACGCTGACGTGGTAGACCAGCTGACGATGGAAAGCATGCATGGAGATACCTGGATGACTAGTGGTTTGCGATGAATTTTCTGTAAAAGTGCATGACCTCATTTGTAGTCATCTATTTTTAATTACATTTTTCTAATTATGGCAGTATTTTTGTTTGATGTGTTTGTTTTTACCAACAGTGAAATGTAGGAAGAGCACTGGGCTAGGCTTGAGTGAAAGAAAAGAATTCACACATTTCCCTGAAACTACTTTTACTGAGAAAGCAGGACTTACTGGCCCCGGCAAGCCTTATTCTCACCTGGGATTACACACACACCAGCATTAGGAAAGACTGGTGTTTGGTGAAAATGTTTGTTTGGCTTTTTAAATAAAACATAAGATTAATCATATCAGAAACAACAATATAAATAGAGGCATATTATAAATACCAGTAAGTCAATAGATTGACTTCAGATTACTTGAATAACCCACAATCCTTCTTTGAGTATTTTTGCTGAATGAGAAAGATCCTCAAGAAACGGATAGAGAACTAGGCTAGAGTGAGATCCTACCTCAAAAACAAAAAAAAAAAAAAAAAAAAAAAAAAAAGGATAGAGAAGACTCAGATGTCAGATTGAAGTAATTTCCTTCATTTTGTGCCATCCCACAAACATTGCACTTTTTTTTTTTTTTTTTTTTTTTTTTTTTTTTGGTTTTGCGAGGTAGGGTCTCACTCTGGTCCAGGCTGACCTGAAATTCACTATGTAGTCTCAGGGTGGCCTCGAACTCTCTCGGTGATCCTCCTACCTCTGCCTCCCAAGTGCTGGGATTAAAGGCGTGCACCACCACACCCAGCTACATTGCACTTCTTACTCCATTGCCAAGGTGTAATTTGAAAACCAGTTATCACAAGACATGCAATTCCTACCCTAGCTATGGTTTAAGGACTCATCCTTAACTTTAAAATTTAAAATAGCTGGGCATCGTGGTGACACCTTTGATCCCAGCTTTGGGAGGCAGAGGCAGGCAGATCACAGTGAGTTCGAGGCCACCTTGAAACTACATAGTGAATTCTAGGTCAGTCTAGGCTAGAGTGAAATCCTACCTTGAAAAACAAACCAACAAAAAATTAAAGTAATATGAACCATCTTTGATTAACTCATTAAATTATTTCTGGCACTTTAAGTCTTTCTCTGATCTTTATCCATATTATAATGGGATTTAAAACTATTTTTATCCATAATGTTATACATTTTCCTACATTTTTGTGTTCTGCTTTTAAACGTTTTTCTCACACATTTTTTGGAGTATCTTGAATTACCTTATATTTTTCTTGAAAGAGTAGCAGCAAAACTTTCTTTAGCAAAGCTTATTATTATTATTATTATTATTATTATTATTATTTTATTTTTTTTTAAGCAGACGAGATTCTCCTCGAAGTGGTGGGAGACCCACCCATCAGGGCTAACAACCAAATACTTAAAATTGCTTTCCTAAACAATTCAACTGTCTTCACCACTTGAAATTTCAATGATGTCCTTATAAGTATTGAATATAATTTTTAACTTCATGAGGATAAATTCTGAAAGTTTTTGTAAGACTTTGTGTTCTGCTAGAAATGAGAAATCTGCAAACACAAAGTCTCCCTCCCCTAAAGACTGGTTGCCAGCAATTTGATGATTTTCTGTAATTGAATTGAACTGAATGGATGTGACATGATAACATGTTGATTCAATTGTTTGGAAAGTTAGGAATTTCTTTACATTCTAGGAAAGATGATTGGTTCATAACATGGTTTTGTACTTGTATTTTATTGCTGTTTATATTAGTCCCATACTTTTAACATTTGTGGTAGAACACTGGGATTTGGCTTTGTTCTAATAAATCTGTGTAAATCCTTCATCTCTTTTAGATAGTAAGCATTTGCCTATTCCGTGTGTCAAACATTTTTCATTCTCTCATGTGCTTTTGAGAAATTTAATTCTATCAAATTACTTCTTTTGTTGCTTGAATAGTCAAAATTACCTTCATAGTTTTACTGCATTCTCACAATTTTTCCTATTACTATTATGACTAATTATTATGGTTTTATCATCAAATTATACTTGGTTTATTACAGGAATGGGTTTGAAGTCTCAGATTAGTTGATTTTTCTTCTTTCTAGTTTCTATACAGCCCCAGAATATATATTAAATAATTATTACTTTTCCACTTTTTTGTTAATTTTTATCATTTACTAATTTCCTGTGTGAAACAGATCAATTTTCTAGTATTTGCTAATGGACTAAATTTGTTTCTTTTTAAAAAGAACCATAATTATTTTAATTTTATTATTTATAGTTATTATTTATATTTTTCTGGGTTTTCTAAAAAATTCAATAAATGCATTTTATTTTAGTTTATTGTGTTATTTTATGATAAAAAACTTTAAAATTTTATTGGTCTTCCATAGTTGCTTGTTTTCCAGATGTAATTTTGGAATTATTTTTATCATATTTTTAATCAATATTTTTATCTGGCTAGTTGACATTAAATCAGGTTTAAAAATTAGCTTGTGGGAAAACACATTCTTCTTTATATTCAATGACCAGATTATGACAGTTGTCCATCTTTCTTAACATTTTCTGTGGTTGTTTAGCATCTCCAGCTTGTCTGCACACCTAGAATGAAGACATTTTGTTGTCAGTATTGTAGATGGCACTGACTCAAACAGACTACCTGCTACTTGCTAATTTTCACCAAAAATTATTAAAGTTTTGTGGATTTCACCTGCATCAAGACTCTTTCCTAAATTCTTTTTGATTTGTAACAATTTGGTTTGAATTCTGAGTTTTCCATGTTCAAATTAAATTAATGATTCTGGTTTGTATTTGATTGATTCTCTAGTGCACTATTGAAGCATTGTTAGGGTGACAATAATCTCCAAACGTAAGCTTGACAATTTTAAATTCAACTGTAAAATCGTTGTATTAGCTTATTTTTAAGCAAAATGCTTCAAAAGTTACTCTGTTATATGGTAGGTTTTATGATTTCTGTTAAAAAAATTTTTAACTAGGAAATACTATTGAATTTTTCAAGTATTTTAATTTTTCCTTTAAGATCATATAATTTTATTTCTGAAATTTAAAACATCATATTTACAACTTCATTTAAAAAAAAACTGAACGTATTTTGATAATGAATCCTACTTGTTTATGGCAATTCTTTTAAAAATCTCTCCCTAGAAAGAAATTTACTTTAGCATTATTGGCTTTTAGAATAGGTTTATTTTTGTATGCTAGTCTAAATTAAGAATTATTTAACTTCAAGCAGATTTTGTGAATTGTAGTTTTTATTTTTAAAAAATTGAAAAAAAAATTACAGGAAATTCACTGTGGTAGGGTAAGCAGTTTCTGGGCTCTAACCTTAATCTCTCCTTAGTTACTGGCCTATCCATACTTTTAGAGTCATTTCAAATTCTATACCTTTTATAAAATCACCCATTTTACTTAAATATCCAAAACCATCACCTTTGTAAGAAGGCAACATAGTAACTAATAATTTTTAGTCTGTTTTGTTGATTTTAATTTTTAGATGGTTTTAGGATTTTTTTCTCACCTAATTTGCAAGTTAATTCAGTTTTTTTGTTTTGTTTTATTATTTGAGAGGTCTGTTTTAGCATTCTGCAGTTTTGTGAAAGTTTTACAAAATCAATTTGCTGTTGCATGTTTTTTCCTTGAGATTTTTACTTCATTCGTTAGCTAGAAGTATATTCCTAGTTTTAAATTTTTTATTTTCCTTATTAATAAAGCCATTGGAGACAATATTTTCTCTAAATATATTTTTCTTCTAAGTTCAAAGATTTCATGGATGATAGTCTCATTTTTCTATATTTTAAATTCCTTTGACCAGGTGAAAAAAATCTTTGTTTTATTGGTTTTTGACTAATCTTTATTTAAAATAAAATATTAATATTTTTCAGCAAGGTTTTATAATATAGTGAATGTAATTTTCACAGTTTTCCTTTATTAAATGTGTCTGTTCATTTGTTTTTCTGTGAAATTTTTCCATATTTTATGTTTTTTACTTAAGTCCTTACAATAAAGTTGCATATATATACTTCTTAACTGTAGTTTTTATTTTGAAAATTATTAATTCTTATTTCCTTCATTTAATTTTTATGGTTGGATTTCTGTTAGAACTTTTGTATACTTCAAATTCCTCTTGCAATTAAGTACATGCATTTTTCAAGTACTTTGTTATAATATGTCGAAGTTCATAGAAATTTAACATGATATATTTCAATGACTTTCACCTTTAATAACACACTTTGATTACTTCACCCTCCTTACTATATACTCTAATGTGACATCATAATACATTTGATTGACATTTTCTTACCAAACCAACTACTTCTAATTTTTCCACATTTACTCATCTTTTTGTCTTAAGTGGAATATTTTGGAGTTTTTTTTTTTTCCTTGAATGGAGTCAGAAACGTTTCTTGCCAAATAGGTACATTTAACTTATTGAGATTATGTTATATTTAAACCATTGTGATCATATTATGTTTTTGCTTTTCTGCTCATTTGTGTATGTCTTTCCTTTTTATTGTTTCTTCACTTGGGAAAATATACTTAAACACCTTTTATTGCACTTCAATTTAAACAGAAATATAAAACAATTATTTTTATTTTATAAACGTGAAAAAATAACTGTTGAGAAAAACCACAGAATTCTGTACACTTAACTCCCTGCCCATCCATAGCTGTTTTTCCTGTCCGCTTCCTTATAGTTCATATACCTGAGATAAGTTTAAATATTTTTATGCTTTTCTATCCCCCTGCTGCGTACTTATTGGCACAAGTCTAGAAGTGCTATTTGGAGTATTTGGTCTGGGATTCTCCTCAGGGTTTCCTGCCATCAAGTCTAATAGACAATTCCTATCTCCTCTTCTTCTGGTCTCCTCTCTTCCTCTCCTTCTTTCTTGTCCTGTTAGGAAGATTGTGGAGAATTTCCATTGCCTTTTGAAATGTTACAGTCTCAGTTGCTGCATTTGGTCTCATCTTAATCTAAAAGACATTAAAAAAAAAAAAAAGCACCAGTCCTGGGCTAGAGAAATGGCTTAGCAGTTAAGGCATTTGCCTGCGAAGCCAAAGGATCCCGGTTCAATTCTCCAGGACCCACGTAAGCCAGATGCACAAGGGGAACATGCATCTGGAGTTCGTTTGCAGTGGCCAGAGCCCCTGGCATGCCCATTCTCTCTCTGTCTGCCTCTCTTCCATCTCTCTCTCTCTCTCTCTTTCTCTCTCTTTCTGCTTACAAATAAATAAATAAAATTTTTTTAAAAAAGAAAAAAAGAAAGAAAAAAAGCACCAGTCTCGAGTACATTTTTAATAAAGGTATGAAGATACCTGGCATAATCTTGCTAGTGGTTATATTCATTTCACAGTACCAAAAAAACCTGGTTGTATCCTCTGCTCTCAGCTGGGAAATGTGTTTCTAGTTGGCTGCCTTGCTGTGGCTGTCAGACTTCGTGGGCCCTTGCAGGGAGGAGCGTGGAGTTTGGAAATCAGAATTTAGCTCTGTCACTGACTGCAGCATCTTTGCCTAAAAACAGGTACTTTGAAAGCATTGCTGGAGTAGTCAAAGGAGCCAGGCTCCAGTGATGGTTCCGTTATCCAGAGTTCATTTATTTATACATCGATTGATCTAATTCTTTATTTATAGCTGGTCTGTTATGTAACTGCCCCACACAGCTGAGAGTCTTTTTTTGGAAGGAGATGTGGAATACTTTAAATGCCTAGGAAATCAACTGTATATTCACCACTGTCTGTTTCATTTTCCAGTCTAAGCTCTTAAATCAGTTCTGGACATTTGATTTGCTTCCAGTTTAGGTTATGGTCGTTTCTTTAGGGATAACAGTATCAGTAATGGCTAATGCTCACTGGCCTCTTTGCCACTTGAGCCTCATTGTTACTTGTGGAAAGCCATGCTGTAAATGTTTTTATCCTATCATGATTTTATGGAAATTTTAATCTTTCTCTGTGTGTACACTTGATTTTTAGTTTATTCTTTATTTTATTAATTCAATAGTCCCAGTATTGTTTCTTAACTGCTTCTCAGCTATTACAAATTATTCTGTTGAAAGCAAGCACTACATTTTATGCTTCTAACTCTTATTTTTATTTTATTTTATTTTATTTATTTATTTTTGGAGAGAGACAGAGAAAGGGAGATGAAGACAGAGATGGGTGCGCCAGCAGCCTCTCAGCTGCTGTGAACGAAATCCAGATGCATGCGCCCCCTTGTGGTCAAGTGCGGCATTGTGCCTTTGTGTCACTTTGCATCAGGCTAAATGTGGGACCTGGAGATTGGAACTGCTGGAGATTGGAACCAGTGTTCTTAGGCTTAGGAGGCAGGCGCCTTAACCGCTAAGCCATCTCTCCAGCCCTTATGCTTCTAACTCTTAATCGGATTTCATGGTTGTTCTGTCCCCTTCCTCTCTATCTGAGGATGAAAGCTGTCTAGTTTTGATTCTTCTAGTTCTTTTTAGAAGGAACAGGGCTGTCATGAATTTTCTACTATTAATGGTGGACACTAAATAAAGTTTTGACTCACTATTAACATGCTTGTTCTTTATTTTGTTTTACATGACTCCTAAGAAGGCTCATTTCTTTCTCTTGAAAGCTTTGGTTTGCTAGTCTCCAGATTTCAGATATTTAATCAGTATCTTGATGGTCTTAACAGTGAAGACTCACACTATAGAACCTGATTTTGCCAAGAGAACCTTGGAAAATAAAAATGATTAGTCAAACAACAAATTGTGATCATTATTTCAATGGACCTTGATGACCACATATATCTCAGTGCTCCTGGCCACTGGACAGAAGCCATCTGTAAGGACCTACTTCATTCTTTCAGTCCTGGGACTTATAGCTTAAAAGCTCTCTTCTTCAGCATCTTTTGATTTCTGAGATATAACCTTTCATTACAAATGATTTAAATATAATCTGAGCTGTGGGTAGTTTAGTGGCAGTTGTACATGCTTTGGCATTGGATTCTGTCCCTAACTCAGAAAGAAAAAAGATATTGATAGCTAGATGGTAGATATGTAAGATAGGTCAATAGAAAAATCTCTTCACATTTTTTTCTATCTGCGTGTATAATTCCCTCCCTCTCTTCCAAAGTTTATTATAATTTGTCAACAGAGCCGTATTTTTCTTACGGGGAAAAGATCAATCACTTTGAACAAGAAAAAGTCTTTGTTTAAACAGAAACTGAAATCAGCTTCCATTTAGCCAGCGCTGGACCTTTCACTGATTTGTACCTATCTTTCTGAACCTCCTTTCAGGACTCAGAGCTATTAGCTACCATGTGCTTGGGAAGGATTCGTCCACAGAAGCCCCTGGACTCAGAGTCCCTACAAATCTGAGTCATATCTTTGCCCATTTGCCTTTTAAAAGCCTAAAATAAACATACTGGGAAAGGCAAGGAGAGTAAGGGCTTGTCTCATTCTTGTAAATGCAGCCAGTCACCTTGGAGAAGAAAGAAGAAAGGAAGTTGGTCCCTTGTAGGAGAACCCTAATTGATAATTTGAGGCTGACAACAAAACCCTGTGTTAGCATGGGTCAGAAACGGGAAGCTGGATGCCATTGCTAAATATGACTAGCATTCCTCTTTGTGTCCCTGCAATAAATAGTGTTATTACTGCAAAGCTGGGCAAGCTTGACATTTCTCATTGCCTAGCCTTTTTAAATAAAAATATTATTTTTTTAATTTGTTTTTGGAGAAAGAGACAGAGAGAGATAGACAGAGAGGGAGACAGAGATGGGCGTGCCAGCAGTCTCTCAGCTGCTGTGAACGAAATCCAGCTGCATGCGCCCCCTTGTGGGCAAGTGAGGCATTGCGCCCTTGCCTCACTTTGCATCTGGCTAAACGTGGGACCTGGACATTGGAACCACTGGACATTGGAACCAGCGTTCTTAGGCTTAGCAGGCAGGCGCCTTAGCCTCTAAGCCATCTCTCCAGCCTTGCCTAGCCTTTTTAAGGGAGAATCTGTAAATAGTGGCTGGGCAGCATGTTAACATTTCAAACCATAACATTTTTTTTTTAAATGTGATTATAGCCACTCCCTCCAATAAATATTTTTCCTCACAATCTGCACCAACAGCTTCGGTGTGTCCCATTATCCTTCAAGATGGGACATTTTGTAAAATGCTGTCATTTCCAGGGTGAAAACCAAGTTTCTAATTAAGGAGTTAAGACTGTATGACACACCATTTAAACACCTTGGTCCATATCTGTCCAAAGATACAGGGGACAAAAGCAAAAAGCAAAGCAGAGGTGAGGGTAGGGGAGAAAAGAGGAAAGGAAGGGAGGGAAAGAGAGGAAAGGAGAAAAGCGGGAGAGGTTTTCCAAAATAGGTAACACTTGTCTGCCTTTTGAAATAGGTTTTTCTTAGTAAGCAAGTTTAGGAAGCACCAGAAATCATTGCTCTCCTCTTGGAGATTCATGAATATCCAACATCTAGTCCACAAATATGGATTGAGAAGAACATCTTTTTCAGGGGCTAGAAATCAAACAGGAACCAAGTTAGACAACAAACTCAAGGCCCCAGAACATTTACATTTGAACATATTATGTTAGTTTCTTATGGGGGCTGTGACAGATGACCACAATTATGATGGCTTAAAACAAGAGAAAGTGGTTTTTCCACAGTTCTGGAGCTCAGATCACCAAGCCAGGACCAGTGGGTCAAAACCAAGTGTCCACAGGGCTGTGCTCCCTCCAGGGGCAATGATTCCCCACTTCTTCTAACTTCTGGTGGCTATGGGCATTCCTTGGCTTATGGCTCCATGACTCTCATCTCTGCCTCCCTGATCACATGGCCTTCTCCTCTTCCATGGGTGTCAACTCTGCCCAGCTGAATATTTGTAAGGATAGCTGTAATTGTATTTATAGTCTTCTCAAACAGTCAGGGTCATCTTGATCTCATGATCCTTAACCTAATCAGATCTGCCAAGACCTGTTTGCCACACATAGCTCCATTGATTAGGACCCGTAATGCAAGGATCATTTGGGTCCCTGATTTAGTCAATACAGATAGAAACTGCTCTGCGACATCCTGTGGAAATCACTGCTTTTCCGCTTGGATTGTGAATCCCTCCATCTGATAAATGCCTACCACAACCTGAGGAACCCTAACCCCTATACTCCTCTTTGGAACACTCTGGCCACAAGACTGCCTGTATGCACAGGAAGGGAGCTGTCCTCATGAGTTCCTCTGGACTTTCTACTTCCCACCCTGGGGTCTCTAAACTCTTTCTAGCTGACCTTGGCTACAGAACAGTTGTGGGGCCAACTAAGAGGGAAAGAGAGGCTAAGAGTGGAAAAATGCCCAAATATGGGATTTGTGGACACAGATGTCTCCAGTCAAGGTTCCCTTCTTACTCTTGTCTGTGGCTCACCACAGTTCTAGACTTTTCCATCTGTCCTTAGAAAAGCTAGAAGTAGGCAGGGACACTTTTTACAAAGAATTTAATTAAAAGTTAAGAGTAAATGCAGGATTGGGAGAATGTGTCTTTAGTTCAGAGCTTCAGAACTCATGTACAATGTCAGGCATGGTAGTGTGTGCCTGTAACCCCAGTTCTAGGGAGGCAGACATGGGAAGTACATGGGGCTCAATGGCCAGCTAGGCTAGCCAAATAGGTAAGTTCTAGGTTCAGCAAAAGACTGTCTCAAAGAATAAGATGGAGAACAACTAAGGAAGACCCTTGGCATCAACCTCTGGCCTCTACATGCACATATATATGCACTCACATATGCATGAACATACATACATATATACATACATGCATATATACATGCATACATACATACATGCATACATACATACATGCCTGGATACTACACAGGAAAAAAAAAAAAAAAAAAGAACAAATGAGCTGGTGGTACAGCTCAGTGGTAGAGCACTTACCTAGCATGTATAAGACTTTGGGTTTAATACACAGAAGCACAAGTAAAAACAGAGAAAACTAAAATGGACACATACAAGGAAAACAATGACAAGTGTGTTTCCAAAGCGCAGCTCCGAGCTAGTGGGGCCTCACCTCAAAGCTGACTGACAGCATGGTTTGTCTGCCTCTGGCCCAGTCCATTGTCTGGTGAAATCCAAGGAAGAACCTCCTGGCTTCCTATATGTAAGACCAAACACTTCTCCCTTCCTTCCTTCCTTCCTTCCTTCCTTCCTTCCTTCCTTCCTTCCTTCCTTCTTTCCTTCTTTCTTTCTTTCTTTTTTTTTGAGGTAGGATTTCACTCTAGCCCAGGCTGACCTGGAATTCACTATGTAGTCTCAAGGTGGCCTCGAATTCACAGCAATCCTCCTACCCCTGCCTCCCAAGTGCTGAGATGAAAGGCGTGCCCGCCATGCCTGGCTCCACTTGCATATTTCTTATGCAAGTGGAGTTCCTGGTTCTAGAAAGAACAAATCTAGTATTCTCTTTGTTAGTTGAACTAGCCCTTAGAGGCTTACACTACATGGGAAAGCCAGCAAATGTGTGGGAAGGGATAGAGGTCAGTCGATTTTTAAAGTAAACCTTTGGACATTCTATGCAAAATAGAAAGTTTCTTTGGAGAAAGAGAAAAAGGATGATGAGGAGGAAGAAAGTAAGACAGGTAGGCTTATGGGGGTGTTCTGGGAGCACTGAGGTTTGGATAAGTGAAGACATTTTTGTATTTTATTTTTGACACAGGTTCTCACTGTGTAGCCCTGGCTGGCTTAGAGCTGGCTCTGTGGATCTCTGCCTTCTGGGTGCTGTGATGACAGGTGTGTGCTACCAAGTCCAGCTTCAGTGAGACCACATGTAAATTACAGCCTTCTAGCTTGGACAGATGGCAAGGGTTTCACTCCAGAGATGGACAGGACCACACACCAGTGAGGTACTGTGAAGCACCAAGGCCTGATGTCTGAAAGTTCTTGTGATATATCTCAAAAGTACTGTGACCCTTTAAGTAGAACTGATGTAAAATTCTCTCTTGGGTGGGGTTGTTGTCTATACCATTATGCTCCAGACTCTCCCTTGAAGGTGAGGGGTGTCTACAGTTTATAGTGTTGATGGTATGTTACTATATAGTTGATAATATATAATAGAAGCTATCGCTAATAACAATTATAAAATAAGTGTGCTGCCAGATGATTGTATTGGTAAAGAAATCCAGGCACCATCCTAGCTGCTTGTCTAGGGAGTAGATACAGCAGGGAACAAGGAACATCACAGATATATGTATATGTATATAGATAACTTCTATATACATATAAGTTACCAGACATTTTTGCACATTCTCTATGGTCCTCCAAGCCCCAAAGCAACTTTTCACCCAGGGCCAACCCAAGCCAGGAATTCCATGCAGATGATAGCCAGAACTGTGAGCAGAACAGAAGATAGGGTGACAAGAGGACATGAGATTGTGGTTATAGCCCAGCTCTCTCCTGCTGCATGGCGAGTTACCAACCACCACAAAGCCCTCTCGTTAGTCCCAGCTCAGGGAAACTAGTCAGCATTTGAGATGGAAAATTATTGTCACACATGTCATCTCCAGACAGAGATAAAGGCCTCAAAGCTCAGAGTTGCTCAAGGTTACCTACGACCTGCATTGAACTCGAGACTTCTCTTCGTTTGGTGGTGGTCCCATTGCACTCACCTAGAAAGGAGGTAATAGTAAGATCCTAATGGTATAGTTAGTCCCAGCCTTAAAATCCAAGTCCATGCACCAAACAAAACAAAACAAAACAAACAAACAAACAAACAAACAAACAAAAAAAACCGAGCGACTCTGCACAGAACTCGGTTTCTTGGGTCACATGTTGGTGGAGACTAGGGAATTCTCAACCTTCAGTCTCCATAGTTGCCACAGGTAGTTGCCCTTCACAGTAATTGTGGAACTTCGTGAGACAGGAGCTTGGAGACCCCTGAAAAGACTCTCAAAAGGAGGCAGGGCAAACTCATCTCCATTCTCAGGCTGTACAATGGGGATTTGTACCCATTTTTCAAAATGCCATGAGCAGTCAGGTGTGGTGCCACACTCTTGTAATCCCAGCAAGAGGATCATGGGTTTGAGGCCAGCCTGGGCTACGTAGTGAGACCTTGTCTCAAAATAAACACATATGGTCAGTCACTCTGATGGGTAGGGAGCCTGTCACCTCGGTTGACACAGCTGTAACTACAACTAGAATGGACACCTGGTTATTATTTACAGGATACTGGCTTGTGGGAGATTTGAAAGTTCTTTTTTTTTTTTTTTTTAAAGTTTTGGAGAGAGACACAGAAAGAGACAGAGAGAGAGGGAGAAGGAGAAAGAGATGGGCGTGCCAGCAGTGTCTCAGCTGCTGTGAACGAAATCCAGATGCCTGCGCCTCTTGTGGTCAAGTGCGGCTTTGCGCCTTTGCGTCACTTTGCATCTGGCTAAATGTGGGACCTGGAGATTGGAACCGGGTTCGTAGCTTAGCAGGCAGGTGCCTTAACCACTAAGCCATCTCTCCAGCCCTAAAAGTTCTTTTTTATGAGGCAAGGTCTTGCTATGTAGTTGGGATTACAGGTGTGCACCTGCACCACCATGTTTGGCTCTCCAAAAAGCTTTTTTTTTCTTTTAATTACTTGGTACATTAACAGATACCACTTTCTCTCATCCACCAATGGACAATGAACGCGTTAACTGTAAGAATCAGAAAAGATTACACAGGGCACTTTTCCTACAACTGGACAATCACTGCAAAGTTTTCCAGGCCATCTTATCCCATTTTTGAGTTGACAGCACTTGCTTCTCTCCACCCTTCTGGCTAGCCGAGCAATATTGAGGGAGGTTCAGAGGCATAGAGTACAGGAGGGAAAACTCACTTTCAATTTACGAGTCTAGCCAGATGAATTTGAGGACATCCAAGCATGCATCTGATGGAGTTATGGAGTTCTAGGCATAACAGACCTTCCTGCTGGAGCTTGTGCCTGGAGTTCCCTGGCCCCTTTCCCTGGGCCTCTGGGCAGATGTCTGCGGGAGCATGCCTGTGCTCTTGCTTAAGTAAACAAAGGCTTTGGCTTCAACAAGGTTTAAGGAAGTTCAGGTGGCTACTGTTAGCAGGAGGCTGGGAGCAGAAGGTGGGGGATACTCAAGAAAGAGGTTAAAAACCATTGTTGGGAATGGGCTGTACTACTCACTAGGAAATCTGTTTGTAGTTAGAAGTAATCAAATTGGGACTATTTGCTTTACTTTGATTAGGAGATACTAACAGAGCTATCCTGATAAATGATTAAGCGTCTCTTCCCTCTTCCTCTCGCTCTCATTCTTTCCTGTGTCCTGTCCCATCTTCCTTTTCCCTTTGACTTGCTTCTAACTAGTGTGTGTGTGTGTGTGTGTGTGTGTGTGTGTGTGTGTGTACATGGACTGTGGAGGCAAGAGGTCGATCCTAGGTGTCTGCCTAAATTGCTGTCCAGCTTAGACCCACGTAAACCAGATACACAAGGTAGTGCATGCGTCTGGAGTTTTGTTTGCAGTGACAGGAGGCCCTAATGTACCCATTCATTCTCTCTCTCTTTCTTTCTCTCTCTCAAATAAATAAAAATAAAATATTAACATACTTAAAATAAAATATTAAAATGTTTTATTTAATTATTTGAGAGAGAGGAAGAGGGAGAGAAAGAGAGAGAGAACATGGGTGTACCAGGGACTCTAGCCACAGCAATTAAACTCCAGATGCTACCTTGTGCATCTGGCTTATGTGGGTACTGGGGAATCGAACAAGGGTCCTTAGGCTTTGCAGGCAAGTGCCTTAACTTCCAAGCTATCCTTTCCAGCCTATCCACCTTACTTTTGAGACAGGGTTTCTCACTGAGAGCTCACAGATTTGGCCAGATTAGCTGGCCAGCAAGCTCCACGGATCCTTCCATCTTTGCCACCTCAGCACTGGGATTACAAGGTAGATGCCACCACACCTGGCTTTTTATTTGGGTGCTAGGGATTTGAAATGAGGTCCTTGTGCTTGCATAGTAAGCATTTTATAAACTGAGCCATCTTCCCAGACCCTAAATAAATTCTTTAGTTTTATTTAAAAAAATTGCCTGCTCAAAGTAAAATATTTAAACGATGCAGCAAAATACAAAGAGGAACATTTAAGTGCAGGAAGGCTAAAGATAACTACTGGAGAGATGAGTATTGGAAACCTTTCTATGACTGTGTGTGTGCATGTGCTTGGCCACCTGCTCCTCTAATCCCAGTCCTGCAAAGTGGAGTAGACACCAAGGAATCACCAGCGCTGGCTGGTATCCGACTCAAACAAGAACCTACTGAAGAGTAAGCAATGCCACAGGTGAGTGCCCTAGCTGCAGGTGAGCCCATGGGGTGGCACAAGGCCATATCCACATGCATATACCACACACACACACACCAGATTTACTTACACATGTGAGCAAAAAATAAATAAATAAAAACCCTCTACCCAGAGCCTTTGTGGTCCTGTAATCTGGTCTACAGCCTGGCCGTCCACTGGAACAATGGTTAGAGTGTGAACACTGTGGAGCCTGGGCTCTGTCTGCTGCAAGGATGATTCTAGTGTCCAGACAGAGACTAGATATTACAGTACAAATAATTTATTTTTCTTTGTTTAAAATTTTAAATTTTTATTTGAGACAGAGAAGGAATGAGAAAGAGAGAATGGGCATGCCAGGGCCCCCACCACTGCAAACGAACTCCAGACTCATATACAACCTTGTGTATCTGGCTTATGTGGGACCTGCAGAATCGAACCTGGGTCCTCAGGCTTCATAGGCAAATGCCTTAATCGCTAAGCCATCTCTCCAGCCCATTTTTAAAAAACATTATTTTTATTTGAGACAGAAAGAGAGGGAGAGAGAAAGAGAGAGAGAATACAAATAATTTTTACCTCCCAAGGTGACCCTCATGTGACACTAAAAGGAAGATCCCCCCACTTTAGTCACTTTTCTTCCTGCACAAGAACTGCAGGTTGGACTCTCTTGTGACACCATCTCAATGAATGTGACCCACAGAGTCCTTTGTGAGATCCAGCAGAGATGGTCCAGGGAGGTCATGCCCAGACTGAATGCTGGTGGCAGGAGGTATTCATCTGGCTAGAGGACCTTCCTAAGCCTTGGCCAAGGTCATGGGCAAGAGCCAAGTTCTGGGGGAACAGAAGAAAGCCCTGCCTGGATGAGTTCTTGTGCTTTTCCATGTTGGGTTCTTACTAACCCTATCCATCCCCAACCATCTGAGGTGAGTCTGAGCCCCTGGGTTCCATCCAAGGCTCCCAGCTTCTTGACATTTATAGGCACAAATTCAAATAGGCACGAAAGTGCTTGAACATCCACAGAATAATTCTGGAAGAACTGACACGAGGCTAGGATGGGGGACAGAGGCAGAGAGGACCCATATTCTGATATTGCCGAGATCTAAATTCTTATTAAAATTATCAAGTATCCAGAAAAATATAAAGAATAGAGTATATTATCTAGCTTCTTTTGTTCATTTTCAACTTTGGAGTTTGAACCCAGGACCTCATGCAGGCCAATGCTCTACCACACAGCCTCAGCCTCTATTTCTTTTGTAATAATTGCTATTTAATAAAAAGCTACTAACAGGAAATAAGTACTTGTAGAACATTTATATACCATCAAGAGGTGAAATTAAGGATGACGAATTAATTTTTTCCCTTTATCTTATAATATATATATATATATACACACACACACACACACACACACACACACACACACACACATATGTAGAGAGAGAGAGAGAACACTAGAAAGAGAGCTAGAGAGAGAGAATGGGCACGCCAGCCACTGTGAATGAACTCCAGACGTGTCCGCCCCTTGTGGGCAAGTGTGGCATTGTGTCCTTGCATCACTTTTTGCCTCTGGCTAAACATGGGACCTGGAGATTGGAACCGGTGTTCTTAGGCTTGGCAGGCAGGCGCCTTAACCGCCAAGCCATGTCTACAGCCCTCTTATATCTTTTGTACCTAGAAGCCTCTCAGATACAAGCTTAGTAAGGACAGAGACTTTGTCCTTTTAGCTCACTGCTTTTTCTTCTATGAATAGCCCTTTGCACACAGTGGACAACAAATGCCCTTGTTGGTAAATGAATGAACGTGCAAATTAAGAATACCATGCTTCTGCATTTGGGGAGGATCCATTATAAACCATTAAATAACTAAAGTTCTCAACTTATGATTTTTTTAAAAAAAATTTTAAACATTTTACTTATCTATTTTATTTTTTGAGACAGAGAGAGGGAGAGGGAGAGATAGATAGAGAGAGAAAGAGTGAGAATGGGTGTGTCAGGCCCTCCAGCCACTGCAAATGAACTCCAGACACATGCGCCACTATGTGCATCTGGCTTACGTGGGGCCTGGAGAATCAAACCTGGGTCCTTGGGTTTCACAGGCATGTACCTTAACTGCTAAGCTGTCTCTCCAGCCCCTTGCAATATGTTTTTTTTTTTAAGTTTTTATTTATCTATTTGTGAGCAGGGAGATAGAGACAGAGACAGAAAGGGAGTGAGTATGGGCACACCAGGGCCTCTAGCTACTGCAAATAAATTCCAGATGCATGTGCCACTTAGTGCATCTGGCTTTACATAGCTACTGGGGAATCAAACCTCATTGTCATGCTTTGCAAGCAAGCACCTTTAATCCACTGAGTCACTGACTCAGCCCTACAGTGTTTTAGCTTAGAGTTTTTCACCTTTATGATGTCATCAAAGTGTGACACATATTCAGTAGAAACTCACCTGGAATGTTCAGTCATGAGCCTTTCCTGGGCCAGTGACCTGTGGTCCAGTCCTCAAAACAGTAACTCCACAAGCATGAGAGAAACATTTTACACCCACTTGGGGCTGTATTGCTCATGTGTGCTGTCCTGAAGGTCAGGTGTACTGGATACATGTTTGATTTATGGTAACTTTAGGATTATGTTTCATCATAAGTTGAAAAGCATCTGTATAAAAAAATGGGTAAATCAAGAACAAGATTCTCTCTTTTTTTAATATTTTATTTTTATTTATTTATTTACTTGAGAGAGAAAGAGAGGAGAGAGAGAGAGAGAGAGAGAGAGAGAATAGGTGCACAAACAAACTCCACACGCATGTGCATCTGGCTTATGTGGGTCCTAGAGAATTGAACCTGGGTCCTTTGGCTTTGCAGGCAAGCGCCTTAACCGCTAAGCCATCTCTCCAGCCCAAGATTCTCTTTTTTAAATAAATTCAGAGAAAGTGTACAAGTCATCAACTGACCAAGATAGTAAGTGACATGTACATGTGTGAAAAGGTGCAGCTTATTCACAAGAGAGCATTTGAAATCGAGTGCTGAGGCAGAGTCCTATGCACCTGGGTGTTCTCTAAACAAGGGGAAGACAGGATAGACAATCCCTCAGTATCCAGGCCTCGATTACTTCTCTTTTCTCAGCCATTCGTCACCCAAAGAATGACTGAAAAGGACCATGCTCTTTTCACAGGAAGGTTGAAAAAGCCAGCCAAGGAAAGTAGAGGAGAGAAGTGATGACCTTGGTCCCAGCCCTCTGACTTAGTGTGCTCTGGCCTGGAGGGATCAGCTGTGATGGACTGAAGATGAACCCGAGCCTATGCTTTCAGAAGGAGTCATTTCTGCAAACTTCCCAGGCATTCTGAACTTGTTGGCCTTTTAAATTCTCTTCATGTATGCATTTTTTATTTCTATAACTCGCCAATGAGAAGGTTTTGCTAATATACAAGACAAGAACCCAGAGGGATGGTGTCTGATGCTCCTGATATTACTGACAAAGTCAAGTCACCTCCGTCCAGACAATGGGTGAAATGCTACTTCTTGTATGAGGCAAAGGTCTGAACCTGGGCCAAGAGGACATGTTCAAAGTCACAGGGGAGGCCCTCCCTTGTCTGCCTTAGGCTTTTATGCAAGCAGATCAGCCAACACCTGGCACCTGCCCAGTGAGCAGGAACCCAGCTACTTTAAGGAATTATTTTTTTGTTTTGTTTTGTTTTGTTTTGTTTTCGAGGTAGGGTCTCCCTCTAGCCGAGGCTGACCTGGAATTCACTATGTAGTCTCAGGATGACCTTGAACTCATGGCGATCCTCCTACCTCTGCCTCCCGAGTGCTGGGATTAAAGGTGTGCACCACCACGCCCGGCTCACTTTAAGGAATTCTTTACAAATCAAATGATCCTGGGCATCAACAGGGGCATCACACCTTCCTAAATTTTTATTTCTTTTATTTTTCAATTTAATTTAATATTTTTTAATTTTTATTTTTAAATGTTTTATTTATATATTTATGTGAGAAAGAGAGAGGATGAGAATGGGAATGCCAGAGCCTGCTGCCACTGCATTCAAAATACAGACACTGTGCCACTTTGTGTATATGGCTTTATGTGGCTACTGGGAAATCTAACCTAGGTTCATAGGCTTTGGAAGAAAGTACCTTTAACCTCTGAGCCATCTCTTCAGCCCCTAAATTTTTATTTTTTTAGTTGGTACACATTTTTTACATATTTATGGAGTATTTAATGGAGGACTCTGTTATAAATTGAATACCACTTATAAGTGGAAAATTGATACATATCACAATGGTAATTCAATAGGCATATACAATGTGTACTGAACAGATCAAGATAATTAGTATGTATATCTTCTTAAACATTTATCATTTTCATGTGTTGGAACCTCTGGACTCTTCTCTAGTTTTTTTTTTTTTTTAATGTGTAGTAAATTGCTATTTTTTTTGGAGAGAGAGAGAGAGAGGGAGACAGAGATGGGCGCGACAGCAGCCTCTCAGCTGCTGTGAACGAAATCCAGATGTGTGCGCCCCCTTGTGGTCAAGTGCAGCATTGCACCCTTGCGTCACATTGCATCTGGCTAAACGTGGGACCTGGAGATTGGAACCGCTGGAGATTGGAACCAGCGTTCTTAGGCTTAGGAGGCAGGCGCCTTAACCACTAAGCCATCTCTCCAGCCTGTAAATTACTATTTTACATCAGAATTAATCCTGCCTTTCTAACTGTATTTTGGTTCCTGTTATCTAGCATCCCCTTGCTCCCCCTTCCCAACTGTCTCATCTTTGCAATCACTCATCATTTACAAAGTTCACTGCCGAGCTGTAATATATTTACTCAACTTAAATAACCTTGGGGTTTATTGAGAATGACAACAGACATAGCAATAACTAACAAGCACATGTTCAAATTTCTAAGAGCCTTCAGATCCAATGTTTCATGATATTCCCAAGATTAAAACACTATGACAATGATTCTTGTCCATTTTCTAGATAAAGAAAATGAGGCTGAGAAGCACATGGTGGCACATGCATCTGGAGTTTGTTTGCCGTGGCATGCCCATTCTCTTTCTCCCTCTCTCTCTCCCTCCCTCTCTCTCTCTCTCTCTCTCCCTTCCCCTGCCTCAACTAAATAAAATTAAAAAATATATTTTTTAAAGAAAATAAGGCTGAAGATTTGTCTGACTTGCCCAAAGCCACAGAGGGCTGGAATTCAAACAAGGTCTCTTGTTTCTAGAGCTAGCCCTCTGAATGCTATAGAAATCCATTTCTGGGGCTGGAGAAATGGCTCAGCAGGTAAAGTGCTTGCTTCACAAACATGAGGACTTCAGTCTGGTCTCTAGTACCAGTGTAGAATGCCAGATGTGGTGGTGCACACCTGAAATCCTAGGCTCTGCATAACATGGAGAGAGGTGGTTCCCCGGAGCTCACTGGCCAGCTAACCTAGCCTAATTGGTGACCTCCAGGCTAATGAAAGACCCTTTCTCAAAGGAGGCAGACAGCTTTCCTCAGGATGACACTCAACGTTGTCCTCTGGCCTCTACACTCATGTGCACATGCACATACAAGTACACTCACATGCCTCTGCATACATATGAACATGCACACACATAATTCTAAAAATCCATTGTAATCTAGTACCTTCTCCACTCCCTTATAAACATGCTTTCATTAAGCATGCTGGACACTCAGGAGATGGGGTTACTTTAGGATTAGTGTTGAAAAGTTCTATTTCTCACCCATAAAATTAGACATTTAAATCACATAGTCTTTGGGTTTCCTATGTCCTAATACATTTTTATTGCGTACTCCATCTCAAAATCAAGAGCGTGAGCCTGGTAGACTCCACTGGAGACAAAGCAAGAAGAAAAGACGTCAGTGGTGGCCTGTCCATCTAGAATCACCATCAGATACCCAAGTCACAGTTAGTTGGTTTTTCACTGAGCAAACATTTATTGAGAGGTTGGCATGTGGTGACAAGTTCTAGAAGCCAAAGATACACAGATAACACCTGTGCTGGCCTCTGCCCTCTGCCCTCTGGGCCAGGGAGAAACAAGGGATTAGGAACAAGCTTGGTGAGGGAAAGGAGATAGGGTGGGTGAGCCTCCACGGGGCCAGAGAGAGTTGCCGCAATCTTGGTGATCTCAGAAGAGAGGTTCAGAGATTTTAGAGGAGAGGAGGTTTAAATGGGGCCTCGCAGACATGGTCAGGACTCCCTGGAAGGCCGAGAGACAGACACATCTGGGAAGCATGAAGAGTGACTTTCTCTGGTCAATCTGGCCCCTGTCCTCTCTGGTGCTCATCCATTTTGAACCTTCCCATTGAGCTTTCTCTTGGCCGTGATGAGAAAGTCCTCAGTTCATCGCCCAGTGAAACACTCCGAACAGTTCCCCGAAATGATGCAATGATTTCCTCCAAGAACAAATACACAAGGAGAACTCTCCTCCGGAGAAACCTTGCATCTCTAAGGGGCACTTTCCTATCCTTGCTCGCTCACCTACCTGCTCCACATTAAGGGTTTATCCAAAACCATTATCTTTTAGTTGGGTTAAATGAGACCAAAGCCATTCATTATGCCTGGGATGGTTAAAATATGGAGTTACTTGTGTACCCTATGAGCTCTGAGCCTCTGTAGCTGGGTATCTGGGTGTCTATTGCCTTTCAACTACCATGTCTCTATTCTCAGGCTCTTCCTAAACTTCTAAATACTCTTTGAAAGTTTCTGTTGTTTCTAGTTCTGTTTCAAATCATGGTAACATAGTTGTATAAATTACTTATTCAAGCTGAGTGTAGTGGTACGTGCAGGTAGTACCAGCTACTAGGGAGGTTTTGACATGAGATCGGTTTGGGTCCATGAGTTCATGACCAATCTGGGCAACACAATGGGACTGTGTTTATTTATTTATTTATTTATTTATTTATTTATTTTTGGTTTTTCGAGGTAGGGTCTCACTCTAGCTCAGGCTGACCTGGAATTCACTATGCAATCTCAGGGTGGCCTCGAACTCTCGGCGATCCTCCTACCTCTGCCTCCCGAGTGCTGGGATTAAAGGCGTGTGCCACCACACCCAGCGACTGTGTTTCAAAAAAAAAAAAATCATGGGGCTGGAGAGATGGCTTAGTAGTTAAGACATTTGCCTGCAAAACCTAAGGACCTATGTTTGACTCTCCAGATCCCATGTAAGCCAGATGTACAAGGTGACACAAGTGTGCAAGGTCACACATGTGCACAAGGGGGCACATGCGCCTGGAGTTCGATTACAGTGGCTGGAGGCCCTGGCCCAGTTTTTTCTCTCTGTCTCTTGCATAAAAAAGGCCAGTCTGGGGCTGGAGAGATGGCTTGACGATTAAGGCACTTGCCTGCAAAGCCAAAGGACCCAGGTTTGACTCCTCAGGACCCATGTAAGCCAGATGCACGAGGGGGCGCATGCATCTGGAGTTCATTTGCAGTGGCTAGAGGCCCTGGCATGCCCATTCTCTCTCTCTCTCTCTCTGCCTCTTTCTCTCTATCTGTCACTCTCAAATAAATAAATAAAAATAAATTTTAAAAGGCCAGTCTGTTGGGCTTGCCTCAAAAAAAAAAAAAAAAATCATGAATAACAAACATTGCTGGTTCATTGTGATCAATATGACACTGGCATACATACACACAGCTAGACTTGCTAAAGCAACATGACCACAAAGTGGGCAGCAACACTTTAGTCTTCAGCACCGTGCTAAGCCATCAAGCCCACAGCAAACCACCCTTCACTGAAGTACATCCATTGACTAGAAAGCATCTCCTCTAACACAGGTGTTTTTGCAGCTACCTGTCTAAGCAAACACTCATACGAACAGTGCCCCTTGGAGCCTGTGGCCAATGATCATTTCCTTGTGTGATGTTTTACCAAGTGTGAATGCCTTAGGTACTCGTGGCTCCCTATGTTTCATGAGGATCCTGCTAGACTGGCTTCCTTCACGATGCCTTTCTTCCTTGGGAGGACACTCCTTTCCCTCCTCCCAACCTCTTCTACCTTCTCTCTTTCCCCCAGATCCAACGTCAAACCTAAGCTCCTCTAGAAGCCCCTGCAAATGAAGGCCAGGCTTTCCTACTTGCTTTGTAAAAACTCACTTTATTTTTCTGTGTGTAGTGCTCTCTCTCTCTCTCTCTCTCTCTCTCTGTGTGTGTGTGTGTGTGTGTGTGTGTGTGTTGGCTAGAGGTCAGTGTCAGGTATCTTCCTCAATTGGTCTCCATCTTAGTTTTTGGAGACAGGCTCTCTCACTGAACCTGGAGCTCCCTTGATTTGACTAGGCTAGCTGGCCAGCAAGCCCCAGGGATCCTCCTGCTCTTTACCTCCCAGCCCTGGGATTATACATGGTAACTGCCATGCTTGGCTTTTACATGGGCACTGGGGATCTGAACTCAGGTCCTCATGTGTGGGCCGCAAGCACTTTAATGACTGAGCCCGTTTCCCAGCTCTTGCTCTGTGCGTTCATCCATGCTGTTGCAGGTTGACCTCTTCCCTATGTAAACCGAAGGTGCTACCATAACTCAAGGTCCTAGCTTGTGTTCCCCACAGGAGCACTGGCCACATGCTCTTGCAGATCCCAGGTCATCTGGAGACGAGAATGTATTGACTTAGAATCTCCAAAATGATAGTGACACTATCTGGCCTAACACAGAGAGAAAAGCTGAGAAAACCATCCAATACTTCTTCTGTGTTTATAGTGGGAATAATGGGATCAGGAGTACCATACACCCATGTGGCAGATGTTCCTTAACTTTCTGCATAGATTCTTTTAAATACATCTGTGAGGCACCACCTGCATGCAAGGTGCTAGGGATTGGGGAATAGCATAATTTAATAGGCTTGGCTGTTGCCTGAGAAAGTAAAATAATTATTAGGACTTGTTGATTTGAAAGCTTTGGAAAAACACTTAGGTGGTGTTTTTAATTCTCAAAAGAATACTTTTTTTTTTTTTAAGTACTTGGCATTCTTCAATGCGAAAGACCTTGAAAAGTTTATCCCTTGTTGCTCTCCACAGGAAATGAATTCCATCCTTTGTGTGATAGCATATCCTAGTTCTTGTATTGAGAAAAGTAGAAAGTTTAACTCCAAGCCACTGTCATTTCCTTCAAATGTTCATGTCAACACATATTTTTTTCTCACCATTAAGGATTGAAATAGTCTAACAGGTGTGCTAAAGTGTGTTATGAACAAAATGATAAATGAAGGTGTTTAGCACAGAATTTTGGAAATGTTAACATGGCACTGCTTTTATATTTTAAATCTATGTGTTAAAATATGATTCACATACTATAGAATTCACCCATTCAATGTGCATATTTCAGTAGTGTTGTATGTTCCCAGAGTTGAGTGGCATTACTATGATCTAATTTTAAACCATTTTCATCACTTCAAAAAGATACTTGGTACCCATTAGTAATTTCTCCACCATCCCCAGACCTAAACAAACACCAGGCTTTTGGTCTTTATAAATTTGCCTACTACTGGCATTTTATGTAAGTAGAGTCTAATCTGTGTTCTTTTGTTTTGTTTTGTTTTGTTTTGTTTTGTTTTGTTTTGTTTTGTTTTTCAAGGTAGAGTCTCACTCTAGTCCAGGCTGACCTGGAATTCACTATGTAGTCTCAGGGTGGCCTCGAACTCATGGCAATCCTCCTACCTCTGCCTCCTGAGTGCTGGGATGAAAGGCATGCACCACCACACCAGGCTTGATCTGTGTTCTTTTATTAATGGTATCATTCTCCTTGTTTCCAAGTTCTGTCTTCATTGTCACTTACACAGTACTTTATTTCTATTTATCTAAATAATATTCCAGGGTATGTATATACTACATTCCACTCAGGAGTTAATAAATATTTGGGTTATTTTCACTTTTTGACTGTTCTAAACAATGCTACATGGGGGCTGGGAAGATGGCTCAGCAGTGAAAAGCGCTTGCTTACAAAGCCTACTAGTGTGGGTTCAATTCCCAAGCTGCTCACTTAAGCCAGACTCAAAAAGTGGCATTGATTTTTTTTTTTTTTTGCACTGGCAAGAGGCCCTAGTGTGCCTAAACACACACACACAACACACACACATACACACACATGTGCAAATATTTTTTTAACTATGCTACTCTGAACATGGAAGCATAAACTTTTATATGGATGCATATTTTATTTCTCTTGGAGAGATACCTAGGAGTTGACTTGCATTGTCATGTGGTAACTCTATATCTAACATCTTGTGGAGCTGCCAAACAAAACTGTTTTCCAAAGTGGCTGCACTGTACAGCAACCACCAGTACATATGAGGGCTTTGGTTTCTCCATGTCATGCCTACAATTTATAGTTGTCTGCCATTTTCATTATAGCTATATCAGGGGATGTGAGGTGACGTTTTGCGGTTTTGATTTGCATTTCCCTGAGAACGGATATTGCTGGACATATTGTCAGGTACTTTGTCAGTTTATCTTTAGAGAAATATTGGTTTAAATCTTTTGCCCATTTTTCAATTGGGTTATTTGTCTTCTTGCTATAGAGTTTTAAGAATTCTTATTTATTTATTTATTTAAGAGGGAGAGAGAGAGAAATAGGTATACCAGTGCCTCCTGTCAGTGCAAACAAACTCCAGACACATGTGCCATCTTGTGCATCTGGCTCACATGGGTCCTAGGGAATCAAACCAGGGTCCTTTGGCTTTGCAGGAAAGCACCTTAACTGCTAAGCCATCTCTCTAGCCCAAGAACTCTTTTAAAAATATTTTATTATTTATTTATTTATTTCAGAGAAAGAGAAAGTGATAGAATGGGCATGCGAGAGCCTCTAGCCACGGCAAACTAACTCCAGATGCATGTGCCACCTTGTGCATCTGGCTTATGTGGGGACTGGGGAATCGACCTGGGTCCTTAGGCTTTGCAGGCAAGCATTTTAACCGATTAAGCCATCTCTCCAGCCCAATAATTCTTTTCTTTTTTAATTAATTGATTAATTTATGAGAGAGAGAGAGAGAGAGAAAGAATGGGTGTGCCAGGGCCTCTACCCACTGCAAACAGACTCCAGATGCACGCACCATCAAGTGTATCTGATTTACGTGGGTTCTGAGGACTCAAACCTGGGTACTTAGGCTTTGCAGGCAGTACCTTAACCACTAAGCTCTCTCTTCAGCCTGAGCTACAAAAATTCTTTGTGGATCCTCCATATGGGATCTAGGGCTAGGAATGTGGCTCGGTGGGTAGAGTGCCTTCTTAGCATGCATGAAGCCCTGAGTTGTATCCCCAGCACTTCATACACTGGATATGGTAGTGCAACCTGTAATTCCTGTTCTGGGGAGGTAGAGGCAGGAGGATCAGAAGTTCAAGGCCATCCTCAGCTACAAAGCAAGTTTCAAGGCCAGCATGAGCTTCACGAGACCCTGTCTCAAAAACAAAACAAGCAGCGTACTTGTAAATGTTGTTTTTTTCTTTTCATTTTTGTTAGTCATCATTTTCTTAATGATAAGGTATTTTAAGGAAGAAATCAATTCAAATTATGTAGACATTCTATAATTTCTGTATGGCTTCCTTGCTCTTTCAGATTTATGACTTGACTTTCAGGATTCTAATGAGGAAAAGTCATGCACGTGCAAGTTTTTGTAAAAACAAAGACTTATTTGTATGTTGTTTCTGAGTTTTTTTTTTTTTTTTCTGTTTTCCCTGGCCTCTTTGTTATTTCCCATTTTAAAAGCATGGTCAGGTTCCTTTTTTAATTGTCTGCAAGGAAATGTCTTTAGAGGTGGTTGGAATAAGAGTTAAATAATACATTCTCTGTTTCTATGAACACAGTACCACAGCTTCAGATTTGTAGGGAATCAGACTGTCAGTGGAAACTGGGAAAAGATTTCCAGAGAGGGAAAATGTGAAAAAAAAAAAAAAAAAAAAAAAAAAAGCCAACAGAAAGCAGGCCAGAGGCCAGAAGAGGACTGGAGGCCTCCTCGCAGGGGAACTCAAAAGAGCACATTCTTTGGGGAGTGACCACCCACAGGAGACAGCAGCCTTGAGGATGGAATCCTGGGTAGTATTGTGTGTGTGTGTTTGTGTGTGTGTGTGTGTGTGTGTGTGTGTGTGTGTGCGCATAAGCCGAGAGAGAAGAAAGAGGTGGGGATGGGGAGGTATCACTTCCCATTGAGACTTTCTTCAATCTCTTTGGGGAGCCTGGGTTTTGTAAACATATCCGTATGCCCAATTCTCTCTAACCCAAGGAATATAGGGGCCTGCTTGTTCTCGAATTGTACTTAACATTTTTTTAGAGGAGGCCTCAGCTCTGCCATCCTACTTAAAGCATTCTGCTCATGTGGACACATGATATGTATCCTCAAGGTCCCAATCCCTCTGGAAATGAAATTCCATTCCAGTTCTTTGGTCTTCACATTTTTAGTTGATGACATGGGGCCCTGGAAATGTTCAATCTAAAACTTGGTGTGGATCGTCATTCAATACTTAGGACTCAGGCTGAAACCCTCATTCCTCCTAAACAGCAAGAGGAAGGCATGGTGGCAAAGCTTTCAGGCTGTCTATTCCCAGCTATAAATAGAGGCAGCTTGTTCCTCAGCTCTTCAGCATTTAGGCACAAAATGTGTGCCAGCATGCATGTGATAGCATACCTGCTATCTGCATTTATGAAGACCATGGGATCCATATTCCTTCCTGTCTTCTTTTTTTAAAATTTTATTTATTTATTTGCAAGCAGAGAGAGATAGCGAGAAGAGAAAGAATGGATGGGTCAGGGCCTCTAGCCACTGCAAACGAACTCCAGACACATGTGCCCCTTGTGCATCTAGCTTACATTGGTCCTGGGGAATTGAACCTGGGTCCTTTGGCTTCGCAGGCAAATGCCTTAACCACTAGACATCTCTCCAGTCCCCCCTGATTCATGCCTTCTTGTTTCCTGATGTATCTGCAATTACTTGTCAACAAATATCTTTTACCTCAATGACATGGACATAAAATCCATACTCTCCCTCCAATATGTATGGAAAAGGAATAGAGGAGAAAACAGACAGGGAGGACATGTCTATTGGTAGCCACAACTTTTCCCACTATAACAATGGCACAAAATGTTCTTGGCAGTCATTATCTGCCTACCATGGGCCAGGAGGTTGATCCATGTCAGCTCTGGAAGATAGGTGCTTCTCTAACCTGTTAAGAGGTGAGGGGATTTACCCAAAGTCACACATTTTGAATTTGGATTTGAACTTAGTAGGTCCTGATTCAGGGATCTGGTAGCTTTGGGTTTTAAAATGAAAAATGTGTAATTTGGGGAAAAAGCAGATGGCTTATCTTTATCATCCAAAGCCAACGTCTTCCTTCTCAGAATGGGTGTGGGTGTGCAGATCTGCGTCTGCCACCACTCGGTCTGGGGTGTGGAGACAATGCCAGGGTGACACCTTGCTCCAGCTCCTGCTGGCTCAGTGCCCTTGAGCAACAACTTAACATGACTGTCCTCTTCTGTAAAATAGACATGGTGATGATGAGGGAGAGGACTCGCTCCATCTAAACACATGACACCAAGATCCAATAGGAAAAGAGGAAGCCTTTGTTTTGGCCACTATGACCAAAATTTACCTATACAATCAAAACTGCAGTATCAAAGAACACTTGACGTGGGTGGAATTAAAGACATTCATTTGAAATCAATGAGTCTTCCCTCTTTGTTTTCTGGGTTTTTTTCAATTTATTTATTTGCAAGCAGTGAGTGACAGAGAGAAATGGAGAGAGAGAATGGACACAAACTCCAGACACATGAGCCACCTTGTGCATGTGGCTTTATGTGGGCACTGGGGAATTGAACCCAGGTCGTTAGACTTTGCAGGCAAGGGCTTTAAGCACTGAGAAATCTCTCCAGCCTTTTTTTTTTTTTTTTTTTCCCAATGTAACAGTGAGCTTTCCTTGTAGTCAGGTATGAGCTAGTTTATTCGATAAGCATCACAGAACCTTTCTGTAGTGCCAGACATTGCACTGAACGCTAGCTCAAGAAATAACAGCAAATACAACATATACACACACTTCCATTGGTCAGACTGTGGAGCAAAAGCAACATGGTAGGGAAGATACCAACCATTCAGATCCAATACATGCTGCTGATATATGCCTCATAGGACAAGCTCTCATCTAGAGTTTGACTTGTATGTAGATGTGTGTGCAGTGTGTGTGGTATGGTCTGTGTGTTTCTAGTGTATGTGTGTGTGTACAGATGTGTGCACCCCATGCCTGTTCATGAAGAAATCAGAGAAGAACATTAGGTGTCCTCCTCTATCACATGTCCTTGTTGTTTCCTTGACACAATCTCTCACTAAACCCAGAGCTGCTATTTGCTTATTTTTTTCCAGTCAGCCTGGCTGACTCAGTGAGACAGCTATTCTGTGTCAGCAGGAGAACTGGACTGGAGTTACAGGCATAGGTGGCCATGCTCAGCTTTTTACATGGGTGCTGAGGTTCAAAACTCAAGACAAACTAGGTGCCCTCAGGCTCTCGTGCTTTTGTGGCAAGTGTTCTTACGTACTGAATTGTTTCCCAAGCCCTTAAGTGTTTTTTTTTAAAACCTTCTAAAATGTATCTTAAAATATGTTTTCTTCTCTTGCCTAAGAAATCATTGTTTTATGGAATTATATGCTGCATATTTTCATGTATCTTCATCCAACTCATGCTATGTATGTACACTCAAAGTCTGTGTATTTACATACATCTCTTACATAAACCTTGTTGACAAGCTCTGCTTAATGTTAGCTCCAATTACAAATAGCAAATTTAATTCAATGTTTTTCACACATCAGACATTTAAGTCATTTTTAAAAAGAAATATCTTGAAATGCCAACTATAATCTTTTTGAAGCAAAGTGTCATCTTAATGGGGATTTATGATATAGCAAGGGATGGAAGATTTAGGGTTTTTAAAAGTTTAGTTGTCATGAGGTTATTAGAGGGTCCAGAGGCCCTTGCCTTTCCTGGAAGATGCCATTGGGGCATTCCTCTGCTTCTGGTACTGTACTCTGCTCTTCAAGGAAGGTTACAGGACAGCAGGTTCCTGATCTAGGTGAGTCAGGGTTTCTGCCCCATGACAGTCTTTGAGGGCAACAGAAGATGAAGAAAGTGAATTGGAATAACAGGGTGTGGATGACGAGCCTTGCCACAAAGCAAGATGGCTTTGGATATGAGCTTATGCTTCCTTGAAAAAGAGGAGACCCAGAGCAGAGGACAGGTGACTGATGATTTGGGAGGTGGCAGATGTGGGACAGGAGACCAGCTTGGTGTTGGCACCAAACTGTATGTCCCCTGTGACTTCAGGAACCTTCCGATTCATATCATATAGTTCAAACAGAAATGAAGCAAGCACATAGATCATTTATAGTGGAGCCTCTGGAGGGAGAAGGTTCTTCCTGTTCAGGTTTGGACATTGTTGAGACATGGAGGAGTTTCAAAGTGAAAGTAGTGTGGAAGTAGTCATTCTTTCCTGGGGTCCTTCTGTGACATACCCTAAAAAGACTTTAGTGCTTGAACTTCGTGCTTGAAAGAATCTAGACATCCCAGGAAAGATGGTGAAAATGGGCTGGAAAGATGGCTTAGTGGTTAAGTAGCTTGCATGCAGAGGCAAAAGATCCAGGTTTTATTCCCCATAACCCACGTAAACCAGATGCACAAGGTGGCGCATGTGTCTGGAGTTCCTTTGCAGTGGCTGGAGGCCCAGGTTTCCCCATTCTCCCTCTCTCTCAAATAAATTAAAAAATAAAGAAAAATTAAAAAAATATTTTAAAAGATGGTGAAATTGTGTGATCCAGTTCCAGGTAGAATGCAGCATAATGAAAGTCACGATCATACTATCACTGTTACCTTTAAATAGCTCTCTCCAAGCAAGCTGGTGCTGAGCAGAAAACCTTCTCCCTGTAGACCAGCCAACTGAAAGCTGGAAAAAGCTGCACTGCATGCAGAGTATGGGAGACAGAAGTCATCAGCAGTGAAAACAGTGGATGCTGAATATTCAAATTTGGCCAGACAGGCCCAAAGACTGAACGGGTGCAATAGTGGCATGTCTACTCGTGGGGTAACCAACTGCTCTATAATTGGACTGAAGGCCCTCTCTACGGGAGGGAATACATACCTGGTACTGAAAAACCTAAGCAAAGTCTATGGTAGGTAAGGTCATGAGCCTTAGGGGTATAAAGCATGCTCTTATCTAAATGTATATACTATTCCCACCAAGCTGCCCGGAAAATACTACACTTAATGCTCATATTCACATATTAATGCTACTCTCACTTCTGGTTAGAAAACCTTCTCTTTTCAGATGGCGATGACCACTGGGATGATCCAAAAGGCAACATAGTGCTGAGAAGAAGGGATGGAGAAGTGCCCAGCACTGAAACATCTCTGTCACACCCTCCAAGGCTCAGGGATCATTGCTGAAGAGGGGGCGGATAGAATGGAAGAGCCAAAGGAAGGGTACGACTCCTTACAATGCAACTGCCCAGACAGAAATTGGCCTTGATATCCATGACCTTGCTGTGCCTAGCAATACCTCCACAAGACCCTCATAATAGAAGTAAAAGATGATGACATCAAATTAAAAAAGAGACTAATGGAGAGAGGGAGGGAATATGATGGAGAGTGGAGTTCTAAAGGGGAATGGGGGAGGGGAGGGAAAACTATGCACCTTTTGTATGTAAGTATGTTTTGTTGTCAATAAATAAAAAATAAATAAATAAATAAATAAATAGCTCTCTCCATCACTCCCTTTCGAATACAAACACACACGCTTCACTGTGTGCATATCCCTTTGGAAATGCTTTGAGCTTCCTGGGGTTTGAGCTTTGCCTCTCCAGCTCCCAAAATGTATATTCTTCTCTTCATTGCACTTTGCAGTTAAACTCCATGGCTCCTTCCTGCTGCAGAGGACGTCATGACAATAAACATCTTGCAGTTCTTGGGACTCCTCATCTGTCCCAGCCTTATGCAATTCACTGGCATGCACGTTTCTTTGTGTGTCTGTTTGTATGATTTAGATTTGAGGTCCATCTGGTAATGACTGATGTCTTTCTGTTCACAGTGTATGCAGTTACTGTTAAACAATGGTAGTTCTTTAGTAACAGGAACATAAGTGCCTCAGGGAGATAGGACTGTTCCAAGGGTAAGGGGAGCTAGAAGGAGCTCTGTCCAAGAGATTTGAGCACACTGGTTCCTTTCCTAGTGGCTCTGAAACAAACATGGCCTCAGGCTCACTATAGAAAACAGGGGTTGTCTTAAAGAGCCAGAATGTAGTTTTCAGTCCAGGACACTGGTGGGAAGCTACTCAGACTGATGATAAAACCCACAAGAGCACAGAGAAGGGTCAAAGGTGATTTCTTGTGTTTCCTTTCCACTCCCACTGTATCATGTTGGCATCTCTGTGGCTGGAGACTGAAAGATGAGCTTACTTTTTATTTCCCTCCCCTACACAGCAAGGGAATATCCCTTCAATTCCTGGTGCATGGATGAGTTTTTAAGTCTGTTTCTAAGTTATTGTTTTAGGAGACAGGGTCTTACTACTTGGTCCAGGCTAGAACTCGACATCCTCCAATGCCATTCTGAGTTGACAAACATGCAACACTACACCCAACTCTATAAGGGTCTGTGCAATAATGCCACCAAGGAGTGCCAAGGAAGTCACTCCCTCCATGCACTTGTTCAGTGCTTCCAAACTGTCCCTCAAAAAATAAAATAAAACATTCTAAGTTGCTCATGAGTCAACAGCATGAAATTCCTCTAGGAGCCCATGAAAATCACAGATTTCAGCATCTCCAGGCCAGAGTCAGGACTTGAGCAAGATGACCAGGAATTCATGTACACATCAAAACAGGAAAGTACGGTGCTAAGGCAGCTGGGAAAGTTTTCAGAAGGACCCAGACCCTTGCCTTCCCCCCACTAATGGCTCCAAGTTATTTAAGACCATTTGTGTTTTTGGAGCCAGAATACCTGGCTCTTGAGCCTCTCAGAAAATGCATGAATTTGGGTAAATTCCATGCCCACTTCTTGGTCTATAAAATTGGGGTCATCCCATTAGCTATTTCCTAACATGATTGTGAGGATTAAAAGATATAGTGTATCGGGCTGGAAAGATGGTTCAGCTGTTACAGCCCTTGCCTGCAAAGCCTAATGACCTGAGTTCAATTTCCCAGTATCCACATAAAACCAGATGCACAAATGGCACATGCATCTGGAGTTCATTTGCAGTGGCAAGAGGGTCTGGTACACCCATTCCACTTCTTTCTCTCTACTTGCAAATAAAAAATAATTATATTTTTTAAAAATATACATGACTGGTACTGAAAAACCTAAGCAAAAGTCTATGGCAGGTGAGGTCATGAGCCTTAGGGGTATAAAGCCTGCTCTTGTCTGACTAAATGTATATATTATTCCCACCAAGCTGCCCTGGGGGCACTACACTTAATGTTCATGATCACATATTAACGCTACTCTCACTTCTGGTTAGAGAAGCTTCTCTTTTCAGATGGTGATGACCACTGGGATCACCCAAAAGGCAACATAGTGCTGAGAATAAGGGATAGAGGAGTGCCCAGCACTGAAACACCTCTGTCACACCCTCCAAGGCTCAGGGGCCATTGCGGAAGAGGGGGTGGATAGAATGGAAGAGCCAAAGGAAGGGTATGACTTCTTGCAATGCAACTGCCCAGACAGAAATTGGCCTCGATATCCATGACCTTGCAGTGCCTAGTAATACCTTCGCAAGATCCTCAAAATAGAAGAAAAAGATGATGACATCAAATTAAAAGAAAGACTAATGGAGAGAGGGAGAGGATATGATGGAGATTGGTGTTCTAAAGTGGAATGGGGGGAGGGGAGGGAAATATCATTTTTTTTGTATGTAAGTATAGATGGTGCCAATAAAAAATTAATTATATATATATATATATATATATATATATATATATATATATATATGTATATAGTGTATGTAAACTAGGAAGCAAAACAAATCCTCAGTAAACAAGACACATTGTTGTCCAAACAGAAATACATTCCAGGCAGATCCCTTTTCTCATTAAACAGCAGCCTGGCTCCTTTTCACATGGAACAGGTTTTGCTTGATCCATGCACTAGATATATCTTTGAACATTTCAGTCACTATTTCCAAGTTGGAACACTCTGTTGGCCTTCTGCAGTAAGATTTTGGGGCTTTCATGGCCTGGTGACTGATGTTGGGGAACCAGCTCTTACATCCATGTAAACTGGAGAACTGTCCTTGAGTTTAAATGTTATTTGAAACATCAAATGAGAAAGATTTAAAATAATAAAATAAATAAATTCATTTAAGGGTCTAGAGAGATGACTCGGGCAGTAAAATGCTTGTCCTGCAATTGTGAGGACTCCCAAAACCTATGTAAATGCTAGGTGAACATGGTGTATTCCTATAATCTCAGTGCTAAAAAGGCAAAGATAGATCTCGGAGGCAAGCTGGTTAGCCAGATTACCCAAATCAGTGAGCCCTGAGTTCACATGAGACAGTATGTCTCAATAAATAAAGTCAAGATTCATCAAGAAAACACTGAACATAAACCTCTGGCCTCCACATGCATGCACACCTGCATATCACACCACATATACAAACATACAGGCACACATACACACAAGCAAAAACCAAAACATCTCTCAAAAGTTTATGGCTAATAGGGAGAGGCAACAAGTTTCATTGGAACTTAATGCTAAGAAGATAAACTAAAATTTAGCCAAAATTACTTATCTAGGCAATAATGACAACCACATGATTTTCAGAACAAAGAATAACTCTACTGACATTTTGGTGGGAAGAATTTGTCAACATGGATCTAAAATGATAAGACAGTACAATTATTTTTCTCATCAAGGCTAACTTTCATGTTGTGGTTGACTTGCATTGTTAGATATTCATGGCATTGCCA
Source organism: Orientallactaga sibirica (assembly GCA_036365145.1). Lineage (NCBI taxonomy): Eukaryota > Metazoa > Chordata > Mammalia > Rodentia > Dipodidae > Orientallactaga > Orientallactaga sibirica. The sequence goes on from JAEOAD010000031.1 coordinate 18,689,561, forward strand.
CTCTGACACCTAGAAAGATGTGCAATCGAGGTCAATATTATAAATGATCAGTTTACAAGTCAGGCTTTCAGACTGTGATGGTGTTCATGTCTCTATGAAGCATGTTTTTATCTGCTCCCTTTTATAAATCTTCAGATGAGAGGCCTTTACTATCTCAATCTAACTTGGTCTTTTAAAAAAATTATACAAAATTGCTAATTCTTTTAAGACAATATTGTATTTCTTAGGAATTTCCATCATCAAAAAATCTATTTGTGGGGCTGGAGAAATGGCTTAGCCGTTAAGGCATTTGCCTACAAAGCCAAAGGATCCCGGTTCGATTTTCCAGGACCCACGTAAGCCATATGCACAAGGGGCACATGCATCTGGAGTTCGTTTGCAGTGGCTAGAGGCCCTGGAGTGCCCATTCTCTCTCTGTCTGCCTTTCTTCTCTCTCTCTCTCTTTCTACTTGCAAATAAATAAATAAAAATTTAAAAACAAAACAAAACAAAAACTATTTGTATATTTCCTGGAACTAAAAATCAAAAATCATATGGTTTAATTTCCATGTTTTTGTAAAGGAGAAACTTAGGTTTAGAAAAAGGAAGTGAATTTTATGAGGCTCTTGGCTTAATATGATTTAAAGTCAATGTTTTTATTTCTGTTGTTTTTTGAGGTAGCGTCTAGCTCTAGCCTGTGCTGTTCACTATGTAGTCTTAGGCTGCCCTCAAACACACAACAATCCCTCTACCTGGGCCTCTGAGTGCTGGGATTAAAGGTGTGTGCCACAACACCCAGTGAAGCCAATGTTTTATTCCGCATTAACTTTTAAAATAGACCCTGCAGCCCATCTAACCAAAACTTGTCTCTCTTATAGCCTGCAATGTACAGTTTTACTAGTTTCCTTCTTGTTGTTTTTCCTTTACAATATTGTGACTAATATGAGCTAAAGACAAAGCTGGGAAATAATGTATAACTTTCTATTGTCTAGCACATTCCTATGAAAGTCTAGGGAGGCAGCAAACAGGGAGATCAGAGTGGAGGAATGGGGTAACCGAGTCAGACACCCCCTAAGGAGGGGCTGACCATGAGGAGACTGTAGGGAATCTGAGGCTGGGGGAGGCCGAGCAAGCTGCAGCTATTCAGTTGTGAGCAGGGACTGGCCTTCCAAGTGTAGAGCCAGGATGCATTGCAGGGGGATGCTGACTTCAATGCTCACTCCTTCCATGGCCTGCCACCTCTGACCTGGTGCTCTCCACAACTGCCATACTAGCTTACCACAAGGTAGGCCATAGGCGGGAATAAGGAGACAAGGGTCAGAGGGAAGTCTCGTTAGCCAAATGGGGAAGGGTGGTCTTCTCATGCAGTTCATATGCATGTGGGTGGAGGCTGCAGGGTTATGCCAAGTGTCTTCCTCAGCTGCTCTCTACCTTATTCGTTTTGTGAGACAAGGTCTCTCAGAGAGCCTAGAACTTACCAATTTGGTTAGACTAGCTAGCTGGGTAAACCCTAGGGAACCTCCTATCTTCACTTCCCTAGAGCTGAAATGACAGGCACATGCTACTATAGCTGGCATTTTACATGGATTCTGGGAATCAGAAGTCAGGTCCTCATGCTGTGGAGCAAGGATTTTCCTACTGAGCCATCTCTCAACAACTGTGAGATTTCTAAGTGCCGTGTGCTAACCAAACACGCCATGGGCACTCCAACACGACTGCCAAATTTTTGATGGATCTGTGGAATCCACAAATGTGCAGGGAAGTGAGGGAGCCTTAAAAAGAGTGAGGCTCTTCAAATTTCAGGGGACAGCTATGTCTGAATCATCAGTAGTGACCAGCGTGGACTTCCATGTCTTCATGTGAAGATCATTAAGAATCTATCATCTAGCTGGGCATGGTGGTACATGCCTTTAATCCCAGCACTTGGGAGGCAGAGGTAGGAGGATCGCAGTGAGTTTGAGGACATACTGAGACTACATAGTGAATTTTAGGTCAACCTGGGCTAGCAAGACACTACCTTGAAAAACAAAAAAAAAAAAAAAAAAAAAAAAAAAAAAAAAAGAATCTATCATCTATCTAGCTAGCTAGCCTCTAATTTATCTATATAAATAATAAGCTATCAGGGTAGACACTAAAGAAGGGAAAGATTCAAATCTGTTTTATGTAAAGAACACCTAAGTGTCCCTGGTTTGCAGATCCTGTTTTACAAGAGCTTTACTGGGACAGCAAATGTTAACTGTCCCTATCTAGGAGTTTGTTGTTCTTTTCCAAACAGATGAGAGCGTTAACATTTCTTGCGTCACCTTGTCCACAGGACCTTGGCAATGCCTTCTTCCCCTCCAACAATAAAAAACATGTTTTTCAGGCTCCCTCTATGACAGGGAAGAAAGGATGGCATTCTCCCTGGAGATACGTGCTAAATTAATTAGTGGCTCTGGAGATGTGTGGGCTAAGCAGACTTGAAAGGAAAGATAGAAGGAAGCAGACATGCCATCTGGGAGATAAAAACAGGAGAAAGTAAGAAAGAACAAGAATGAATGAATGAATGCTAGTGAAATCCAAAGGAGGGCCAAGAGGTAGACAGGCTCTGGCATAGAAATAGAGGAACTAGAACTAGTCAGGATGTTAATGGCGGAAGTATTTGATTTTACGAACAGTAAGAGTTACATCTTTCTAAAGCAGTTGTTAACAGCTTCCCCAGGAAGACCAGCTGCTTTAGTGAATCACAACATGGTTGTCAAGTTTAGCAGGGAGGATGGGTGGGCTTCACACAGAGAACAGCAGGGAACTCTTTTAAACAATTTTTTTTCCTTGGACCTATTCCATTGCTTAAGAAACACGGGGGAAGAAGAGAACCTCAAGGTGAATGGGGAGATGCCTAGCTATTTCTGGACCTCAATGGGTCCAAGGACTTGGAGCTAAAAGGCAGACTTCCTTCAAGGGTAAGGATTGCACACTTGCAACAGGAAATATTTCTTTTGGCCTTATCTAACCACACCACCAGCTGCTATAGAAAGAAGTCTACCTAGAGGGAGAGAAATATTTTAGATCATGTGTGCTTTTTGAAGCCTGTTGTTTTGATATGTGCTACAAGAAGATAAGAACTTAGTTCTAGGGAATCTGAAAGCATTTCTTTGAACAACGGCTGGGACCAGGGCAGTGTGGTCTCACCTGAAGCCTCTAAGTGTTGGAAACTTTTGGAGTTTGGGGTTGTTATAGTTTTTTTTTTTTTCCAAAGTTGAGGGGCCTGTTCAATCTCCATCAAATGTATCATTGGGACTCGTGGAAGATACTGGGAAGCAGGGGTAATATGTATTCTCCAAGTACAAATGTCTTACTAATGTTTTCATTGCAAGAGGAATGTTTTCATTCAGGATAGAAAGCCCTATCCTGACTTTTAGTGTCAGCCTTAAATTATTTTCCAATAATTGTGGATTGATACGCCATTGTAAGATATAACACAGGGAAATCCTGGGTTCTCTTGCCTCAGTCCCCTTCAATAATAACATCTTGCAAAATGATAGTGCAATGTCATACTCAAGATGTAGCATTGTATATATGCAGATCTTGTTCAGATTTCTACTTTTACTTGAATTCGTATGTATGTATGTGTGTATGTATATTTAGTTTCATATATTTTGATCATATATGCAGGTTTGAGTGTCCATCACCTCAGTCAGGATATAGAGAATGCTTTTGTCACCATGAGGACCCCTCACTTGACCTATGGACAGCCACATCTGCTTCCCTGCAACTCTTTGCCTCTGCCTTAACCCTTAGCAACCACCAGTGTGTTCTCTGAATCTATGATTTTGCACTGTAAGAGTGCTATAAAAGTAGACTCATTCAGAGTATAATCTTTTGGTTTTGCTTTCTGTAAGCATATTTTCCTTTCTAAGTCACTGCATACACCAATATGTCCTTCTTTCTTATTGTCAAGTAATATGGGTATATTATACTTGGATATATTATAGTATGTGGATATATATATATATATATATATATATATATATATATTATAATAGATCAATCATATATATATATATATATATATATATATATATATATATATATGGTATACTTTGTTTAATCATTCACCTTAAAACAATACCACTTTTTTACTAGTTAAGCACATAATGTGAATACATTCATGTTGGTGCCATTGATAGCCTCCTCCCTGTTCTCCCCGCTCTGAAGGGACCCTCCTCATTGGGGAATGTGGGTGGTGCATTGTGGGATAGCCATCAGTTATGTGGAAGAGGCAATGTCACTGTGCATAATGACCCAACTTGTGGCTCTAATAATCTTTCCGCTCCCTCTTCCGTGAATTTCCCTGAGCCATGTTGGGTTCTTTTTAGGTCTGCTTCAGTGATGAGGTCTTGGGAGTCTCTGTGTGTCTGGATATCTGGTTTGGTAGGAGTTGTGTGTTCTCTGTGTCTATGTCCTTCAGCCTTATGTCAGTACCAGTTTCACCAAGAAAGCAGCACTCTTGTTAATTTCCCCAATTGCTCTATGGTTTCAGCTGCGGCCCTGGTGAGGTGCAATAGACTGATAGACTCAGGTTCAGAGTCCATCTGAAAAAGAGAAGCAAATTCTCCAATGGAGAGAGAAGGTAGCACCAGATAGCCATTACTAATTTAGAGAAAATTTTATAGGTGTAGGCCCTCTTGTATCCCACTATTGGTGGGACCTTGATATTGGAGAGTGGGCTCATTCTTTGGATATGGTTCTGACTTGTTTCCCAGTTCCAGCTATGAGTTCCATTCCACTGAGCAGATCTGTTAGCCAAATCAAGAGCAGTTGGTTATCCACTATGGCTGTGTGGTATTTCACTTATATGTCACGTCAGGTTGTTTGCTGCTGAGTAGCTTAGACCTCGAGTTGCTTGGACAGATGTTGGTCATTTTCCCCCAGTAGCTCATATAGCACCTTCTGGCACTAGACAAGCTAAGTGTCTGGGGACTGACTCTCTTCCAGATTCCAGCCAGATCACTCCATGTTATGTACCAGCAACATATGGTGTCTTCGGCAATATGGTCTTACCATTAACCTTCGGTGGGTCATCAAGAACTCTGACAGAAATCTGTCTTCTTTTGGGAAACCTTGTAGGTCTCTTGATCAACAGCTCATTGTGGAAGTTAATTGCATGCTGGTACTGGGAGTTACAGGCCAGCACCAAGGAAAAAGAAGGAAGAAAAAGGTAAAATAAAAGAGAAAGAGGCTTAGGCTTCTCAAGCAAATGCCTTAACCTCTAAGACATCTCTCCAGCCCCCATGTTCAATTGTTAACTCCATCCTTCAGTTATCCTATGCAACATGTCAAGCCAGCCTTTAATCAAAATTTTAAATCATGTTTAATGGTCATCCCAAACTAACACAATCTTTTAAATAAATGTAGCTCTTACATTGTAAATGATATAGTCTTTTTTAGCTTGCTTGCAGACCATAGAAATGAACTATTAGCTAATCTCTTATTTTAACATGGATAACACTGTCTCTTCATTAAAAATAACTTTGGAGTATCAATAGTCATTTAAATAATATAGCTCCACCTCATTAATTTGTAATGACATAGCTATTTTAAGCAAATCACAGACATATCCTTTGCTAGTAAGTATTAGAAGTAAAATAAAACCATGGAATTAGGAAATACTTCTCACTGAAATTTTTCTTTAATAATTCTAGAAATTAACTTGGCATGGTGGCACATACCTGTAACCCCAGTGCTTGGGAGGTAGAGGCAGGAGTATAAGAAGTTCATAGTTTAAGGTCAACTTAGGCTATATGAGACCCTGTATCAAGAAACAAATAATAACAATAAATAAATCCAGCAATAAAAAACAGAAGCTGGGCATGGTGGTGCACATCTTTAATCCCAGCACTCGGGAGGCAGAGGTAGGATGATCACCATGAGTTCAAGGCCACCCTGAAGACTACATAGTGAATTCCAGGTCAGCCTGGGCTAGGAGTGAAACCCTACCTCAAAAACAAACAAACAAACAAACACAAACAAACAAACAAACAAAAGAAAGCAGAAAACTAAACCAAAAAAATCTCATGGGCCTCTGAGGGTGTTGCTCAGTGGTAGACTACTTGCTTAACTTGTTCAAGGTCTTGGGTTCAATCTTCAGCACCACAAACGTGAAAAATATCAGGTGATTTTATATGCTTATATTTAAATAACCTTTAGTAGTTTTCTTTATTATGCTTATGAGATTCTTTTAAAAATTGGGGGTGGGCTAGGAAGATTGCTCAGCAGGTCGGAGCTTGAAGGCATGAGAAAGCCTGAGTCTGATCCGAAGCACCTGGGGGAAAAGCCAGACATGGCCACATCTGCCTGTAACCTCAGTCCTGTGGAGCAAAGACAGAATCCGAATCACTGAAATTCACTGGTCAGCCAGTCTGACCAAACCAATGGCAGCTCAGGGTTCAGCAAGAGACTCTGAAGGGAAAAAAGCACCAAAGAGCAATAGAGGAGGTCACTAAACATAGCACGCTGAACTCCACATGTGTGAGTATGGATTGTGTGTGATTGCACACACATGTGCCTATACCATATAATACATGCCACACACACCACACATACTATACTCACACATGCCAAAACCTTTTTTTTTCAGCCTGGGAGATGGCTCATTTCAGTAAAGTACTTGCGGTGCAAGCAGGAGGACCTGTATTTGGATCCCCAGTGCCTGTGTAAAAGCCAGGCTCAGAATGCTAGTCAGAATGAGGGTTTCTATGGAACTGATTCGTGTTGTCTTAACGTTTTTGTAATTCCTTCCCCACCCTCGCTGTTCCCCATCCCTACAAGCCCCTCCTGATATTCTGTGCCTCCCCTAACCTGTCAAGTAATGTCTCCTCTCCTCTTTCTGTATTTTTTCTCTCATTCTAGTTTTATGCCCATATTCCTGGTGCTTATTACCTGTGGTGGTTTGATTCAGGTGTCCTCCATAAACCTATGTGTTCTGAATGCTAGGTCCCCAGCTGGTGGCAATTTGGGAATTGGAGTCTCCTGAAGTCAGTGTACTGTTGGGGTTGGGCTTATGGGTATTATAGCCAGCTTCCCCTTGCCAGTGTTTGCAATCTATCAAAGCAGAAACCCAGAGGCTACAGAGAACTCAGCGCTAAATCAGACTGACAACAGGCCTGCCACGGCTCAGGGAACACTGTGGAAGAGGGGGTGGGAAGATTGATTGTAAGAGTGGTGGGAATACCCTAAGGCATGGTCTCCTGGAAGGCCTCTAGGGCAATGGAAGCAGGGCGAGAGGATAAAAGAGTATAACCTGTTATAGTATATATAATAAATTAAAATATAAACTAACTAAATAAAAAATTTAAAGAAGCCAGGCACAGCAGCACATGCCTGTAATCCCGGTGCTGAGGAAGCCAGACAGGAAGATATCTGGAGGTTGCTGGTCTAACTGAATAGGTAAGCTCTAGAATAAGTCAGAGACACTGTCTCAGAACCAAGGTGGAGGGCAGTTGAGGAAGATACCCAACATAAGGCTGGGGAGATGGCTCAGCACATAGATGTGCTTCCTCACAAAATCTACTGACTTGGGTTCAATTCCCCAGCACCCACGTAAAGCCAGATGCATAAAGTGGTGAATGCATCTGGCATTTGCAATTACAAGAGGCTCAACGCCCCCATGCTCACTCTCTTTCTTGCTCTCCCTAGTCCTTTCTCTCTCCCTCTGTTTGTAAATAAATAAATAAATAAAAAGATACCCAATGCTGACTCTGGACTCCATATGCATGCATATATTGCACAAACACAGTTGTACCTATATACATGTGTGCACAAACACATGACACATGTTTGCAAATGCAAAAACTTTTTTGCAATTTTTTTATGAGAGAGAAAATTGGTGCACCAGCCACTGCAATTGAACTGCAGGCACATACGCCACCTTGTGCTCATGTGAGACCTTATGTACTTGGGTCACCTTGTGTGTCTCACTTATGTGGAACCTGGAGAGTCGAACATGGGTCCTTAGGCTTCTCAGGCAAGCACCTTAACTGCTAAGCCATCTCTCCAGCCTGCAAAAAAATTTTTTCTTTGCACTATCATAGTTGACTTCAATTTTGATAAGATGAAGCATAATATAGATACATCCCAGCTGTCTGTATCTTCTACCACTCCAGCCACAAATAATTCTATCACTTCTTTGATAGTAACAAAGAGCTCAGGGCTGGAGAGATGGCTTAGCGGTTAAGGCACCTGCCTGTGAAGTCTAAGAATGCTTGTTCAAATCTCCAGGTCCTACATTTAGCCAGATGCAAAAGTGATGGAAGCACGCAATGTCGCACACATGGACAAGGGGGCACACACATATGGAGTTCATTCACAGCACCTGAAAAGGCCCTGGCACGTCCATTCTCTCTCTGCTTCTTCCTCTCTCTTTGTCTCTCTCTCTCTCTCTCTCTCTGTCTCTCTCAAAAATAAAAAAAATTAAAAAAAAGAGCTGAAACTCTTGTGAATGAATCAGAAAGTTCTCTGAGTTCAGTTTTTAGAGCTCATAATCTCTCTTCTCCAGGAGTACACTAGAGCTTTGAGTTCTCAAAGCAAGGTCACTGTAAAACTTACCTCATGTCCAACCCATCAGGGTAGAAGGTCCATTCCCAGCAGGAAAAGAAAAAATATCAAAATGAAATGTAAATCCCCTAGAATTAAATCCAGAAACAACAGGGACTTCCCATCCTGTTTCTGCAAGGTTTCCACTGCAGAGCCAAGCAATTCCAGGTCTTCTGGAAGAATCTGATGAACCATTTAGATTTAGGGGTCATTTATTAATCCATATGCAAACTTTCAGTTCATCTACCATACAGATAAAAACAGTTTTTTTTAATTAATTAATTAATTAACTAAAATGTTCCCATGTGTTTTTCTGTTTTAGAATAAAACAAGTTTGCCTCTTCCTAGCAGGAACATTCTACTCTGCCCTGGGTTACACTGGAGCAGGGCGGGCTGGAAGAACACTTCAATTTTCTCATTTTTCTCCTCATTTAGGTTGTTTGAAACTTAAAAGGAAACAATTGTTATGTTCTGCTTTTATAACAAACTTTTTTCTTCATTTGTTTGTTTTTAAATTTCTGTACCTACCTAGTTCTGAGAGAATGTCGAGATAAAGCATCAAAGTGTGGAAACCACAGGACACAGACCACCTGAAGGAAACAGGCAAAGTGACCACAGCCAAACAGGACTTGGCTCCAGCTCCCTCACAATGCCAGGAAAACACAAAAAGAATTCTCAGCTAGGGGATAGGGCAATGGGGACTTCTTGTTTTGTTTTTATAAAAGATAACTTAGAAATGAGTCCAATCTGCAGATGCTTTTCCTAAAATTAAACTCAAGCTGGGATTTAAAACACAGATCTTTGTTAAAAGGGTGAGTGACTGGCCTTGAGAACATTTTGAAGTATCACTTTATATGACAAAAAACTGCTTCAAGAGCTCATCCTCAGAGTCACCCTTGACAGATGTTCTAAAATGGTGATTGAGTAAAGATTTCTCAGGTTCTGGAGTCCTGATAATAAAAACACAAACAAAAATATGTCCTGGGCTGGGGAGGTCGCTCAATGTTTTAAAGTGCTTCTACAGACTGGAAAGATGGTTTAGTGGTTAAGACACTTGCCTGCCAAGCCTAAGAACTCATGTTTGAATCTCCAGATCCCATGTAAGCCAGATGTACAGTGATGCAAGGACACAATGTCACATATGCACATGTCTGGAGTTCATTTGCAGTGGCTGAAGGCCCTGGTGCATCCATTCTCTCTCTCTTTTTCTCTATGCCTCTCTCAAATAAATAAATTAATAAATAAATAATAAAGTGCTTGTGCAAACTTGAGTGCCTAAGTTCAGATCCCAGAACCCACATAAATCCAGACATGGCAGAGGGTGTCTACAATTATAGCATGCCTAGGCCAAGAAGGGAGGTGGAAACAGGCCAGCTAGCCTGATGAACAAAGTCCAACATCCAAATGTTGGCCTCTGACCTCCACACCTGTGCTGGGGCCTGTGCACACCCACCCTCACACATGAACATACACACAGAGAAATCATCCATCCATGTAAAACCAAGTTCCTCTGGTCATACATGGTGGTGTTGATACATTCCTGAGCCTAGAGGCAAATACCAAGCTGCTTTCTTTCTTTTGCTATTTTGCTGCAGCTGCCCTGCCCTCAGCTTTCCAGGGATAGATGCTTCAGGCCTATGCTGGTTTCATTAAAATTTGTTCATTTTCTCAGTAGTGGTCTCGCACATTGCTCAATAGTCCTATAACATATTCCAAATGGCTTCTTGGATTTGTCCATATATATGTGTTGCTTTAATAGCATTGTATCACTACTGGACATTATTAGGGCTCTGAATACACGTCAAGAAATATTGAGGGCTGGAGAGATGGTTTAGCAGTTAACCCATTTGCCTGCAAAGCCAAAGGATCCCAGTTTGACTCTCCAGGACCCACGTAAGCCTGATGCACAAGGAGGCACATACATTTTGAGTTCGTTTGCAGTGCGTGGAGGCCCTGGTGCACCCATTTTCTGTCTCTCTCTCTCTTTCTCATAAAGAAATAAATATATAAAATATGAAAAAAAGAAATATTGACAGACTGATTTTTAAAAAATATTTTATTCATTATTTGAGAGACAGAGATAGTGAGAGAGAGAGAGAGAGAGGGAGAGAGAGAAATTGAGAATGGGCACTCCAGGACCTCCAGCCACTGCAAACGAACTCCAGATGCATGTGCCTCCTTTTGCATCTGGCTTTTGTGAGTTCTGGGGAATCAAACTGGGGTCCTTTGGCTTTGGAAGCAAATGCCTTAACCTCTAAGCCATCTTCTCCAGCCCAATTTTGTTGTTGTTGTTGTTGTTTTTTGAGGTAGGGTCTTACTCTAGCCCAGGCTGCCCTGGAATTCACTATGTAATCTCAGGGTGGCCTCAAACTCACGGCGATTCTCCTACCTCTGCCTCCCAAGTGCTGGGATTAAAAGCATGCACTAGCATGCCCAGCTCAGACTGATTTTTGAAAAGGATAATCTTCAAGATTAAATGTATTGTTTTAACATGCAAAAAAACCAAATACACCTCTTCCTAATTTGGTCTACTTTCTCTGGTGAATATAGCATTGTTGTTATCAACTTGTCAGCTCATTATGTAATTAAGCTATTAACTCTTACTACTCATGTACTACATGGACATGGTCTCATGCTGCCCATGGTTTGCCTTGTTTGTTTGCTTTTCTACATGGCCAACTTTGAATCTCAAAGCATCTTTCACCCATCACAAACCATTCTCCACTTCCCAGCTGGCAAAGTCTCTGATGCAAGCTGATTTCCAGCTGAGGCAAAACATAAGTAAGAAGATAAATTTGCTGCTACTTCACACACACACACACACACACACACACACACACACACACACACACGCCATGGAGAATTCAATATTAATCCTAAATTGGTTGTGCATTTCCTAGAGAGATGTGGGTAAGAAGTGGTTTGGGAAAATAAATAGAATGTGAGGTGGTTCCATCATCTTTTCTGTAAAATGGGTGAAGTCATTACAGTCTCAGAAAAAAAGTAAAAGCCCTTTGAAAGTGTCCAATGGTGCCACAGGTATGGCCAATAATATGAATTATGACATCAAAATAATACAGCCACTCAGCTCATAGTTAGGATGTGTTCTTTGTCTCCTCTTCCCAACTGGCATGGATAAACATACAGGATCTAAAAGATGAAGGAGTCACAGAATTCATGTGACCTGATGTCAACATTTTTATTTATTTTCTAATCACAATCCAAACATTGGATAGCAGAAGTCAGAGATGCACAGCAGTGACTATAGTCTCCATCAATATGTAAAGATAAATTTGAGTTATCCTACAGGATAGTGTTTTCCAGATAAAAATATTAGACACAGGAATGGGGTAGGATCTAAAGGAGGAAAAGAGAAGTCATTTATAGTACTATCACCGAAAATATATTAATTTTATTTTTTCCTTCCTTCTTTATACATATAGTTTGGGGTGGTAATGCTACAAAATTAGGTTTTGTGGTGAGGATGATAATAAAGCCATGCTTATCTATGTGCTTATGAAGGACTTTCCCCACTTGTGAAAACTTCCTATGGGTATGTCAGACTTGCTTGTAAACCATTACCACATGTTGGACTATTCTTTGATGCCATTTTATGTTCTCTTAACAAAATGAACGAAATCAAATGAAACCTCACACAGTAAAGGCAAAAAGGTGCCCTCAAAGGCATAAAAAAAAAAAAAAAAAGCAGCTACCACATGCCCAAGTCAGTCTGTGAACATGACTCCTCTCCCGTTCTTGACCATGATGAAAGGGAAAAGATCTCCTGCAGCCAGGGTCACGGTTCAGCCTTCTGGAATACCTATAAGGGGCAGCTCACCTGTGGGCACACTATATTCATGTGCACTATATTCATACATATACACTGTATTTATATGCATGCATATACAAGTTGGGGTTTCTTCCACAGACATTTACTGTGAACCATCAGATTTTCCAGGTGGCACATCAGCATGAGGTTCACTTCCCCATCCACACTGTATCACTTGCTCCAGCAAACTGGTGGCTGTCAGTGAGATGAATGTCTATGTAGTGACAGATCCCTTCTTTCCTCCCCTAAGACCAGGCTGTTCACAATTTGAGCCACCTTTAAGTACAGTACACCTGAGAAAATTAAGTCATGAAGATGATAAAGGAGCTGGTACCTTTAAAAAATTCATAACACTGGGGCTGGAGTGGTTAAAGGCACTTGCTTGCAAAACCTGATGGTACAGGTTCAAATCCCCAGTATCCATGTAAAGACAGATGCACAAAGTGGCACATGCATTTTGAGTTTGTTTGCAGTGGCAAGAGGCCCTGGCATACCTGTTATCTCGCTCTATCCTTCCTCCTCTTTCTTTTTCTGCTTGCAAATAAACAATAAAATATTTGAAAAACTCATAGTGTTGGAGGCAATGATTTGTAATTTGTATTGCTTATGATGCTTTGTGGTAGTAGTTTTTTTGTACATTGTATAAGATGTTTAAGGATCTCATTTTACTGTCTTATCAAAGTTGAAAATAAAATTTGATATTTATCTTAGACTATTTAGTTATTTAATTTAATCTTTAAATATTTTATAACCTATTTTTCCTTTATAATACCTATACATAGTTTGAAGAGTTAAATAAAAATGGATATTGATGTGGCTTCAAGTACGTACAGATAAGCTTGGATTTAAACTTTTTTTTTTTTTTTTTTTTTTTTTTTTTTTTTTGGTTTTTCGAGGTAGGGTCTCACTCTGGCTCAGGCTGACCTGGAATTTACTCTGTAGTCTCAGGGTGGCCTCGAATTCACGGTGATCCTCCTACCTCTGCCTCCCGAGTGCTGGGATTAAAGGCGTACGCCACCACGCCCGGCTTTTTAAACTTTGTTTTTAATCACCCCCATGGAGACTTGGATAGAAGAGGGAAAAAAAGAAGACGTTTTTATTTCATCAAAGAAAGGAAAAAAATCAAATGATAGAGGTCTTGTTTTGTCAGGTGGAAAACTGCAGTATTTTTTTCATGCAATTAGCTTGAACTTGGAGATTTTTATTAATGGCCCCATAATTACATAACTGTGAAAAATGATTGCTCTGTGGGCAAAGTCTTTTATTTGTCACTTCCGTAGCACTTGGTTGGAGTTAGGAGGCAAAGTTTACTGTATCAGAAAAGAACTCAAGTCTGCTCTGGTAGCCTGGAGTTCATAATGACCCACTGAGTATCATGTAGTAATAAATGGTTTCTTAAGAGATGAAGAAAATGTATGGAAACAATTAATTTGGTATGAAATGGTTTATGTACTGTAACTTGTTCCACTAGTATTGTGTCACTCTCTGCCATTGGAAAGTAGAAGAGTTCTGATATGTTACTTTATAAATTACTTTTGAAGAAGAGATAGAGAAAGAATGAGAAAATGAGAGAATGCTTTCTAGTCCTCCACTGTTCATGAGCAGTCTTAATAATATATATCATGTGCATATTTGTCTACAACATAACTTATATCTGTGCAGAAAGGGAAGTGTAGTTTTACAATTTGAAGAGAATCTAGAAATGTAACAATAAGTGATTTAAAAAAATTTTTTTTAAATGACTAAAGTCTGTTTATTAAGGTTTGGATTTTTTTTCAATGTACCTCTCCGTGATTATAGACTATTTTAACTTTTTTCAAACACCTAAATTTAGAAAATCCCATATAGGCTTGATTTGTCTCTGTTACACAGACTTGGTTGCTATGACAGCAACATGATACAATTATTTATTGCCATGACAATCTGCTGTAGGTTTTAAAAATACGTTATCTATTTTTATTAGTGTTGTCAATTGTGCCGAGAAGGGATACCACCATTTCACCTAACCCACAGAGCCTGTAATGCAGGGAACAAGTGGAAATGATTTTGCTTGGGAGGCGGAGCTCAGAACAAGCCAGATGCCTTGGACTTCCTCAGTGACATGCACATCCGCTACTGACAACAGCGTCCTGGCCCAGCTGTCTGGCTACAAGGAGTTTTTCCGCCAGGGCGTGAGCTTCATTTATATTTTCCATGTGGCCTGTGCTCAGCCACGTTGAGGATAAACATTCAGAAAGGACTAGAAACTCAGAGAGGACTCTACATTTTGATAGCACTGAGAGAGAAAGAGGGAAAGAGAGAGAGGAAAGAAGGAAGGAAGGGAGGGAGGGGGGAGGGAGGGAGGGAGGGAGGAAGGAAGGAAGGAAGGAAGGAAGGAAGGAAGGAAGGAAGGAAGGAAGGAAGGAAGGAAGGTGAGAGTGAGCTTAGTGGCCAGCTCATAGAGATTCTCCTGTTCCAAGAAGGCAACAGGCAGGAGTTGTTTGTGGGTAGCAGGGTGTCATTCAACCCCAACTGTATCCCATAGTGCCAGCGCCCCTACTTCCCTCTCATTCCCCACCTGCCAGAGTCTTACAGAAAATGAATAGAAATACTTTGGGTATTTGATAAGTGTTTTATTTAAGCAAAAGGTGTGGTAATATGTGTATTTGAACCCACATTTGAGTCATTAGCAACCAACTAGCTAGTTAAGTCATCCTGGAAAGTTAGGTTTGATGGCTGTTTCTAAAATATGAGCCTTAAAAAAATTGCTGTGAACAAGTCAACCGAGTCCCTGCACTGGAAATGTGAGTGAAGCATTTCTTATGTGCTGCGCATCCCAAAAGGTACATTAGCCCTCAGCTCCGTGCCCACCAGTGCCCACCAGGAACCTGAGGATGAGGTGCTGTTATTGTCACCTTGCAGCTGAGGACACTGAGACTGCCCTGAGAGGAGGCCTGATCCGAATGGGGTGCCCTGGGGTGTGCTGGCATGATGTGCTCCATGGGAACCTATGCAGGAAGGAAGGACACTCCCATTTGTCCTTGAGACCGTGTCACGGAATAATGCTCCTGACAGAAATATATTTATCCACTGGAGCTTTGGAAATTCTGCGAGCCCTCAGGAAGATTCTGTCCTGGAGGAAGCATGGGTTGGATGTCACGGCTTGGGCATTCACATCAAAATGTCAGGGCACCTTGGTCATGGTCATGAGCAATATAGTAGTGTCCAGTGTTTGATGCTAACATTACATGGGATTTATGCAGTATAACACAATCCGATCAGCACCAACTGGCTTATCGTGCTGTCTTGTGAATGTGTCATTCATGGAAACTGAATAAGAAGCCCTCAAGGAAGCATTTTAGAACCATTTCTCAAGGATGACTTTGTTCCAGAAATTCCACCTTTAGGATATATCTTGACTGTATGAAAGGGTCTGCCCAATGCTATATACAAATGTCTCTAAATACTGAACTGGTAAAGCATTAAAACAGCTCCCACGAACATACTTTCAAATCACCTCTAAATGGGACTGGGGAGATAGCTCAGTGGTTATAGGTGCTTGCGTGTGAAGCCTGCTGGACTGGGTTCAACTCCCCAGCACCCATGTAACTCCAGACCCAAAGTGGCACTTGTGTCTGGAGGCCTTGGTGTACTTCCCCTAATGTAAATAAATAAATATTTTTTAAATGACCTCAGGCAAATATCTAGTGATATGACTATCATACATGATGCAGTACCAGAAAAATCTGAGTGACAAGTCATATTGATGACAAAAATACCCACCATATATCCTTGGAAAACAGGCTGCAAGGAACTCCACATAAATGTGCACAGTGGGTTAATTCTGGTTTTATAATTAAAAAGTGATTGGTATCATTGTGATTTTCCTAAATCATCTTCAGTGAACACAATGTACCTTCACGGTGGTAAACCATGTGATGAGGGACATGGACAGAGGTCACCGATGGATAAAGAAAAACCGTTAGCTCAGCCTTTACTAGTGTCATCATATCAGATAGAATACTTGTGAAATCTATAGAGCCCTATGCTAATTTTCAGCAAGAGAGATGGGAAACAGGTTGGTGGGGTGTCTGTGGATAACTTCAATCCTGGATGGGCTCTAACAGTAGTCAAAACCAAACAGAGGTATCTTGGATAAAATTGATGTTATTATTATTATTTAATCTTAAAAGAAAGACTTTAGTGCTAGAAAGTTAGCTCAGTCAATAAAGTGCTTGCCTTGTAAGCATGCAGACCTAAGTTTGATCACCAGGACACATGTAAAAATACCAATCAAGGTGACATGCATCTTAGTTCTGAGGAGATGGGAATAGGATCATTGGGCTCATTGGCCAGTCAAGTGAGCCTAACTGATGAGCTCCAGGCCCACTAGAGAACCCCCGCTCAAATCTCAAGACTGGTGAATAACATACCTAAGAAGTGACACCTCTAGCCTCCACATGCATGTATACATATGTGTACCCACTCACTTTAACATGCATACACAGCACACACACATATACACACAGTATGTCTACACACGGACACTTTAAAAACTCTTTTCACCTGGCATTGGGTTAATGAAGGGTTGTTTTGCGTTCATGCACATATGTGATATATTTACCCTTTTATTATTTGCAGTAAGACAAGACCAACATTGCTAATTGCTAGCATTTTCTGTGAAAGGACACCTTTCCATTGAGAATGTAATTCTTGTTGTAGTTCACAAAATGGTGATAGTTATCAAAAGGTGCTGGAAGACATCAAGCCCCATGTTCATGTAAAATCACTAAAGAAAAAACTAGAATCGAAATAGGAAGATTATTGTTCCTCGAAAGTTATGCCCAAGAACTTTCCATTTCCAAATCTTAAGCTACAATGCATATAAATTAGCACATTCTTGCTTTTGGGAGGAAAGCATTATTTCATTTAAACAAAAATATGATTTCATTAAATGTTACAATAAGAGCTGGAGAGATGGCTTAGTGGTTAAGGCATTTGCCTGCAAAGCCTAAGGATACAGGTTCAATTTCCCAATACCCAAGTAAACCAGATGCACAAGGTAGCACATGCTTCTGGAGTTTGTTTGCAGTGGCTGGAGGCCCTGGCATGCCCATCTCTCTCTCTCTCTCTCTCTCTCTCTCTCTCTGCCTCTTTCTCTCTCTCACCAATAAATAAATAAATGAAACATTTTTAAATGTAATAATAAAAATACGTAGAATTATACTTTTCTAAGACAATATCTTGACTTTAGACATATGTTTAATAACATTCAAGTTTTAGTAAAACACAAATTATGATGATGTTGCTCATGGTGATGATGGCAATAGTGACTGTGTCCTGAATCAGTCAACACCCTTGCTGACTACACACCATCCCCTCCACCAGCCCTCCAGTTTCTGAATGGATTCCTCTGCTGTTTCTAATTTTTGAAAGTGAAGATAGTTTTTCAGAGATATTTATAGCTAATGAAAGTATAGGAATCTTAGTACATGAAGAGAAATACATATTTTTGAAAAGACCGAAATAGAATTTTCTTTTTAGGAAAGTAGGAAAACCTACTTGCAGTGTAACACTGCATAGATATGAAGTAAAGGTTTAGGATGAAGTGCCTCTTGAAAAATGAATGCGCAGAACCAGCTCATACCTAGAAAACATGCCAAGACCACACTTTCTCAACTTTGCACTTGCAGATGACTATTGAAATAGAGAATTTGGCGCAAAAAAACGAGAGAATCATACTAAAGGAGCAGCAGGCTACTTGCTTTTGATAGAAGAGAAAGCCTGTTCAGTCACTCATTACTCAACGAACATTTCTTGAGCATGTACTATGTAGCTGTCACTGCGTTGGACACTGGGAAGGTAATTGAGAACACTACCAGAAGTGGTCCTTGACCTCACAGATCTCCCTTCTGGAAGGTAGAGGTCAATCAAATTCTTACTCTGGTAGAAGACATTATGGTGCTACCACTAGTCCCAACCACTCTTGAGACAGGAAGATGTCTTGATCCTAGTAGTTTACCATAATGAAATGTATGACTCGAAACTACCATTTGAGTTTCCAAGAAAATGTAAGGGATGCCTCTGAAACATTGGAAGAATAATCCTGACAATCTTAGAGTGCAACTAAGGTATTCTGAAGGTACTCAGATTTTTGTAAGGCCTGATGCTATAGAAGGTGGGTCCTCTTTTAAAGTATAAAATTTCAAATATCAAGTTAGCCTTAAAAGAGAGTATTAGTTATTTAGAACTAGAAAATACATGACAACAAATTATGAAATTTTAAAGATGAAAATTTTATAACATAAAATTTCTTCTCTGCTCCAGACCTCTTTTTTTTTAAATTTATTATTATTCTTTTATTTATTTATTGGAGAGAGACACAGAGAGAGATAGAGAGGGAGAGGGAGACAGAGATGGGCGTGCCAGCAGTCTCAGCTGCTGTGAACAAAATCCAGATGTGTGCGCCCCCTTGTGGCCAAGTGCAGCATTGCGCCCTTGCGTCACTTTGCATCTGGCTAAACGTGGGACCTGGAGATTGGAACCACTGGAGATTGGAACCAGCGTTCTTAGGCTTAGCAGGCAGGCGCCTTAACCACTAAGCCATCTCTCCAGCCCCAGACCTCTGTTTTTATTCATCACTTCTGGACATACCTCTGTAACTTCTTTTGCCTGCATATTCCTTAATCACATTTTCAAAGGGTGACTGTTTAGGAGTGAATTTTATTAACTATAGAGAGATAATCTAGTCTTTATCCTAGGGACCACTCACAGTGTTCCAATTGGTCCGGAGTGGTCCAAGGCGTTCTGTCTGGAATATCATTTCTGATCACTGCAGAATTTGTTTAGCGAGTGTTCCTATAGCATGTTCTCCTCTTCTCTTTCTTCCTTCCTCTACCTCTCACTGCCTTCTTTAATAATTGTCAATGTTCCAATTTATGTCATTATCTCTATTTTTTTCAATGGGTTTCAGTCAGGATCCAAAGTGTACATTTTGCATTGAGTGTGTGCCTTCCAAGACTCCTTCAATTTGTTAGTTCCTCTTCAGCCTGTGCCATTCATTGAAGACACAGAGGCTTTTCTGCAGAACTTCCACATCCTGGATTCTGTTGATTGCAGTATCATTGTCTGTTCTTTGTTTTTCTGGTAAACTGGGGGTTAGATATGAAGATTCAATAAGATTTGGGCTCAATATTTTAGCAACGATGCTGGAGAGGTGTTGCTGCGCACATGCAGTTGCTACCTATTCTGCCAGGTTCATCTTTCAGTACTTAATTCAACAACCCACCACTCACAAATCATCCTGGTGCGTTTGGTAGCCATCAATTCACAGACTAGGTTTCATTAGGCCCCTCATCCATTCGGCATACATTAGCTGACATGCATCTGTAAGAAAGAGGTTATCAGCACAGACCACTCAGTACTGTAGGAATGCATTTTATAGAGAAGAATAATAATGGCATGATATTTTTGGCCTTTGTCTATCAAGGATTAGAGTCATGAGTGTCTACCAAGATCCAGCGGTAATCAGTGATTTAAACATATTACGAACTTGCTGATTTTTTAAAATTCCAGATAAGCTTCATTTTATTGAGCTCTGCTTGTCCTAATTAGTCTTCAAGTAGATTCCCAAGTTCATAACATTACCCTGCTAATTTGGGAGATTTTCATTGCTCTGTGATACAAGTTCTAGGCTCCTTATGTACCTCTTTCGGCTCTAGACTTACTTGTTTGTGTTCCTTTTGTAAGACATGGACAAGGACCAAACTATGGATGTAAGTGGCCTTGCTTTTATGTCTAGTTTTTCTGTAGAACACTCTGGATTCAGGACTTGATTGCTATCCTATGCTACGGTTGACCTTGTTTCTCTACCTCCTGTTACAAGATGGTTTTCCAGTTTTGCAGCTGGACATTTATCACCTGATGCTTTTCTGAAAAGCAGGGTATCTCGGCCTTTCCACTGCATTATCACTATTTTCTATTTAGTTACTCAGTGTTATAAGCAATCACGGTAATTATTACTACATTGCACAAATTGTCCCAAATTTGAGCAGCAGAACTCATTCAAATTTTTTACTCTCTCTTTTGGTTGTTGTTTACAGCATTTTGCTATGTAGCCTGCCTGGCCTCAGACCTTCCATTCCCCTACCTGAGGTTCCTATGTACTAGGATTACAGGTGTATACTACCACACCACACCTCGTTTATGCATGTATGTTTGTTTGTTCTGGTGCCTGAGATTGAACCAAGAGCCTTACATGTGCTAGACAAGCATTCTACCATTGAACTATATCCCCAACTATTTTTGGCATTATTTGTTTTGAGATAGGGTCTCACTAAGTTGCTCAGGCTGGCCTTGAACTCACTCTGTAGCCCAGGCTGATTTCAAACTTGCAATCCTTCTGCTTTAACCCCTTGAGTAGCTAGGATCACAGGCCTATCCTAATAGGTGTGACTTCTTTTGTCTTTTTAACATTGTTGCAATGCTCTGGTTTCTTTCAGATCACATAAATCTTTCTCCTTTTAACATGGTTGCATTGGTGTCTACATTTCCTTGCTCACTTGTACAAAATTTCTAGGCTAATGTTAGGTCCTAGTCCAAACCTAGCAGGACAGATTGGGAAAATAGTATGATGACACTAAAAGCCAAAATCAGATTCAATCAATGGTAGTAGGGCAGCCAGATCAGGGAAGAATCTTCAAAGAACCCATAAAAGACAGTTTCAAATATGTTCCAGACCTGAAAGCGCAAACATCAGGTGGAATAAGAACTCTCTTACAGCTTACTTCTCCTTCCATCTTCTTAAGACAACAGGGAGGAAGAATGGAGGGTGACGGTACAGTACACCAGAGCCTCTTTCCTCCAGGACACCCCAGGGGTCATGTGACTCGACATCTAATCTAGTTCTGAGAGTGAAAGCAGGTATTAAGCACACTCCACATAAAATGTTATTTTAAAATGTGTATTACACAATAGTTTACCTTATTATGAAAACAGTACTATTCAAGATTTATTTTGAAATGATTTTTAAATAAAAATAATATATCTACACAATAACATAAAATAAACATAAAATCTCCTTTCTTTGGTTACCTGGACATTAGAAGACATAGGCAGAACTGTTAGTTAATCCTGGTACCTACTCACATATTTTTATCAGTTTCTTAGCATTATTTATTCTACTATCATTACTTGTCTATAAAATTACCACATTCATCTTCAGTGATAAATTTTATCATTACACATGTATTATAAATAATAAGTTTTAAGTTGATGGCATCTCTGTTGAGTTTTAACTAGCGACTAACAATTTAATGATAAAACACTTTCAGAGGGTGTTGAAGAAATTGGTAATCTCAGAGCAATTTTTATTCAATGGCATATTCTGTTTGTGTCAGTATTTGAGTTGTGCAAATATCTTGGCTAAAAATATTTTCTTTAAAAAATTTTTATTTATTTGCAAGCAGATGGGGGGAGAATGGGTGTACCAAGGCCTTCTGCCACTGCAAGCAAACTCTAGACGCATGTGCCACTTTATGCATCTGAGTTTATGTGAGTACTGGGGAATTGAAGCAAGGTTGTCAGGTTTTGCAGGCAAGCACCTTTAACCACTGAGCAATCTCTCCAGCCTGGCTAAAATATTTTCAACAGTATTGGCATTTTGAAAATCTTTCCTTTAAAACGTTGTATGTAACAAAACTTATTAAATAAATTATTCCTTTATATGATTCCTTTTAATGTCATACCTAATTCAAGTACTGAATAAATTTAGGTTTTTCTGTTACCAATTATAATACTACAATCCAATACAAAACAAGAGCCACCTCACAAATTTCTTCCATAAATCAAGATATTCCAAAGTATAATTATAGAATTTCAAGGTAAAAGCTTGGAAGTCAGTTAGCTTAAAATTTTTGTATCCCTATTGCTTTTTCATTTGGCTGAAATAAACTCATTTCACTTAGAAATGTATACTCAGTGGCATTTTCTACATTCGCCATATAGTGCATTCATTAACATCTAGTGCCAGCGAGTTTTTATCACCTCAAAGGAAGTCTTGTGCTCATTAGCTGTCATCCCCACCCCGGGCCCAGCCCAGGCAACCTCTGATCTATCTGCTATCTCTATGGACTTACCAATTTTGGGTATTTCATATAAATTGCATCATACAATGTATGATGTTGGTTTCAGAACTCTGTCATTTAACATTTCTTCAAAGTTCACTCATGGCGTTTGATGGTTGAATAATATTCTATCTTATTTTACTTATCCATTTATCCACTGATGGACAGTAAGTTGTTTACACCTTTAGCCATTGGGAGTAGTGTTGTTATGTACAAATGTTTGAAGACTCATATTCAGTTCTTTTGAGGATTTATGTAGGTGTAGAATTAGTGAGTCAGATGGTAATTCTGTTTAATGTTTATTATTATGTATTTGTGTGTATATGTATATGTGTGTATGAGTATGATGCATATGTGTGTATGGGCATGGTGTATGTGTGTGTGTATGTATGTGTGTATGGGCATGGAATATGTGTGTGTACAGGCATGGTGTATGTGTGCATGGACATGGTGTGAGTGTGTGTATGGGGTATTGTGTATGGGCATGGTGTGGGTACATGTGTATGGGAATGATGTGGTGTGTGTATGGGCATGGTGTGTGGGGGAGCATAATGAGGGTGTGTGTATGGGAACATGCTTGTCATGGCATATGTGTGGCGGTCAGAAGACAACCTCAGTGTGTTTCTCCTTTCCTCCCACCCTAGGAGTCAGGCTCTCTTGCACTGCTCCTTATATACTTCCAGATTCTCTTGGCTCCACATCCCACTGCCATAGGCATATTGAGGTTACAGATGCATGTGTCACTTTCTGTCTGCATTTATGGCACTGAGTAAGATTACTCAGGTGGGCAGGCTTTCAAGCACGTGCCTTTAACTGCTGAATCATCTCCCCTGTGTTTAATTTTTTTTTGTTTTTGGAGAGAGACACAGAGAGAGACAGAGAGAGAGGGAGAGGACGACAGCCTCCCAGCTGCTGCGAACGAAATCCAGATGTGTGTACCCCCTTGTGGTCAAGTGTGGCATTGAGCCCTTGGGTCACTTTGCATCCAGCTAAACGTGGGATCTGGAGATTGGAACCGCTGGAGATTGGAACCAGCGTTCTTAGGTTTAGGAGGCAGACACCTTAACCACTAAGCCATCCTCCAGCCCCTGTGTTTAATTTTTTGAGGAACTTCTGAACTGTTGTCCACAGCAACTACACCATTTTCTATCCCCACTAGTGGCATATGAGGATTCCAGCTTCTTTAAATCATCACCAGTAGTTGCTATTTTTCTATTTTAGTTATTATTATTGTTATGCCAGTGGATAGATGTTATGTTTCATTGTTTTTAGCATAAGCACTGCTGTAGTGGAGGAAAAAATTTTGTATCTTTGTGCTTCAAACTGTTTTCAATGAACACAATTCATTAAAAAGCTTGTAAAGGCTGATTTGGGGGTCTTTGGATATTCCATCCTTGAACATTTGACCAAATATTGCCAAATGATTCATTTGAATCATTTGTTTGGGACAAATGTAATGTCTGTGTAGCCAGCATTTGGCCAACTCATCTTCTAATTCCAGCAAGGGCGTTTTGGTTGATTGATAAGACACGTTTTTAGCAGATAAACATGTCTAAAATCTTATTCATGGCCATCTAAGAAAAATGGAAGGAAATGGAAGAAAGAAGGGGGGAAAAGAGAATCAGAGAGGAAAGAAAAAGAGGGGAGAAGAAGGGAGACAAAAAGAGGGAAGAGGAAGAAAACGGAGGGGGAGGAGAGGAGGTGAGAAGACAGAAAGTTCACCCTGACATACTGAAGTATATTTTTGTATTCCACATCACTTCAGTTGCAAAAACTTTGTGACTTTCTACAATACCTAATAGATAGGTAGGGCTGGGGAGATTGCTCAGTGGTTAAAGGCACTTGCTTGCAAAGTCCAGGTTCAATTCCCCATTGACCATGTAAAGCCAGATACAGAATGAAGCCTCTGAAGTTCATTTCAGTGGTAAGAGGCCCTGGCATACTAATACACACACTCACAAATAGATAAAAATATTTTCTGAAAAACTATAGACAGAAAAACAATAAATAGATAACCAAAAGCAATATTTGAGAACTAAAGTGAACCTTACATAAATGTGATTATAAATCAGCTATGTACCACCACTAATTCTGGATGCATCTCTGCTCCAAAAAGTTCTTAATTCAGAAATAACAATGCTCTACCAAATTTTGTAATACTGTTAATACTGTATGAAAACAATATTATTTTCAATGTAGAACTTCTTACTTGGGCTTACCAAATTGTTCATATATGACCAGATATGGCAGTTCAGACGAAGGGAAACTCTTAAAACCTGACTTTTGGTCCATGGGTTGGATGAGCATCATTTTGAGAGTTAACTGGTTCTGCTTGAAGCATGTGATGACTGATATGAATCAGGCATCACCTTGTCATCAGCAAAATTCTTCTACCTCCAGTGGAGCTCATGCATTCACAGCTATGGGTTCCCTCTCCTATGTGCACAAGAACATGTAAAATTAAAAATAAATAAAACAAATTTGGAAGAAAGACATTTGATCTAAATGAAAGGTCATGCTTTGCAGAGCAATACCCAAAGGCTGAGTACAGTCATGTCTATTACATATAATAATGTTAGTATTTCTTCCCCACATTGGTGTGTTTGCATTTTCTTGTGGTCACATTGCTGCCTCTCCTCTGATGGGACAATAGTTGACAAGCTTCATCTGTCAGTTACACATTCTTCATCCTATTTTCTCAAGGAATGGACTCCCGGTCCAGACTGTTTCAGGAAGTAAGCCCTTACGTTGTTTGGGGAATCATTGCTGCTGATACAGTTGATTAAAAAGTGAAAATCTTGATGAATTCATAATTATGGTGGGGTTTAGTCATAGAGTAAGTAATCAAATGGCCAGAGGGAAAGTTAACAGATTACTGCATAAATGCTCTCTACTAGGATTGCAGCTTCTGTTTTCTGCACATATTTGTTTACATCTAACCAGTGATTTCCCTGCTTTATAATAGTTCTGCTCAGTGAAGCCTGGTGGCTTGGTGACCCAGCATACATGGTACAGCTAGCTGGGACTTCTAGCAGCAAATTAGTCCACTGGGTAAGTCTTCTTCAGCCACTGTTTGAGACTAGCAGGAAGCAGCTATCCCCAGATGCTCACAGATAAACATACTGTTTCATTAGCCACCACCCTGCCTGCCGTCCCTGAACTAGAGGTATGAGTTATGTTGAGTCTGGAAAGAGTTAGGAAGAAAGAGTTTCATTCATCTTTCAGTTTCCCCATTAAGTTAAAGAACTCTAGGCATGGATCTTGCATGTGCCTGTCAGAGACCTTGAAAGACCCGAAAGTACCAAGCAGAGACTACTAAAACTTACCTCAATGTTGCCAGGCGTGGTGGCACACGCCTTTAATCCCAGCACTTGGGAGGCAAAGGTAGGAGGATCACCATGAGTTCAAGGCTACCCTGAGACTACATAGTGAATTCCAGGTCAGCCTGAGCTAGAGTGAGACCCTACCTTGAAAAACCAACCCCCCCCCCCAAAAAAAGGTGGAGAATGATTGAGGAAGACATTCAATGGCAACCTCTGGCCTCTGTGCACACATGATGTACATGTGAACCTTTGCACATATGAGCACACATGCGCACACACACATACCATATATATATTCAAAAAAAGTGGGGAATCTGACACAGATGCCAACACTGACAGGATACTAGGACAACAAGTGTTGCTGTGACTTGTCCTTGGCTGCCTGAAGAGCACAAGTCAGAACTTTGAATGACAGTTAAATATAGACTGATGTCATGGCTTAGATGCTTTTAATCTGTGACTTAGAGTCACCATGGGTTTACCTATTGCTTAAGATTAGGAAGCAAGTCTCTGTGGACGCAAAGGCTTCTGGATGAAATCAAACAGGGCTCCAATACTGGCCACCCATGCTAGAAATCCAGCAAGCAAGAAAGGAGTTCAAAAGAGTCACAGAGTGACAGTCAGGTTAGAAAATCCCTCCTAAGGGATTTAAGAACAGGAGATCATGTTAGGCAGAGCCTCTTCCACATATGACACCCCCTTACCTCTTCTTATCACTGGGGAGCAGCACTGAATTGATGTTTATGTCACTTCTGCATTTTCATTGCTTTGAGTTCAATTGTGTTGCTTATGTTTGGATATCATACAAGACGCTAGACACTAAGTGACTGTTTTCCTTCAAAGGAGGACATTTATAGTCTTGAGAGTTGCACATTGACTCAGTGTTGATAATACAAATATAAATAACAATTTCTAAGATACAATAGCTCCCCTTACCTGCAGATTTTTCTTTTCACATTTTCAGTCAACTGTAGTCTGAAAAAATTAATTTAAAATTCCAGAAACAAACAATTCACATGTTCAAAATTACATGTCATTCTGAGGAGTGAGGTGAAATCTTGTACTGCCCCACTCTCTTTGTCAAGATGTGGTCACTTCTTTGCCCTGTATCCATGCCATGTCATTTAATGGCCATCTTGGCTATCAGCACAACAGATATCAGACTTGCAGTATCACATTCCTTGGGTTTAAGTAATTTTACATTATTATGCCAAGTAACCTTTAATAGCTCTGGAGCACTAATGATGCTGGCAATTTGGGTATGCCAAAGAGAAGCTGTAAACTTATTTTATGTGAAAATTTTTGACTGAATGAAAAGAATCCTTTGCTGATATCATTAAGATTTACAATAAAAACAAATCTTCTATCTGTGAAACCATGAAGAATGAAAATGAAACTCATGCAAGTTTTGCTGTCTCACCTCAGACTGCAAAAGTTATGGTCACAGTGCATGTTCAGTGTTTGGTTAAGAGAAGAAGCATTAGATTATACAGTTCAATATTATCCAAGTTTCAAGCAGCCACCACAGGACTTGGAAAGTGCCCCTGGCCTGGGGATAAGGGGATCTGTACTGTATTAAGAATTTTCACATACCCATCTCTGCTCTTGGTCCGGGTTTAACACTAATTCTCACAACAAAACTATAAAGTAGACACTATTTTAGTATTTATAGATGAGTAACTGCGACCTAAAGAGATGTTAAAACAGAAATTTTCACATGTATAGATAATAAGCATGTGGCAAATTCTTTTGGGGCTGATAAGTTCTTCTGCTGAGATTCCAGCTGATCTGGTTCTAAGACCTGGGCTGATTTTATTGCCCCATTCAGTTTCCTAGCCAGGCTATGGCAGTAAAATATAGACACAAAAAAACAGAGACCAACACAAGCAATCAGGACAAAATGTGCTGAACACTAAGGAGCCAAAATATTAGGCAAAGATAAGAAAACTTTAGAGTACAGTGTGGATACTCAGGGAGGTATGTGGTGGCTAACCATCCCCTTGGTGGAACAGTCTGGCAAAGCCCAGGGTTGTGCTTCCTCTCAGAGGGGACTGGCTGTCTGCGGTTACATCACGGCTCATTGACCTGGGCACTGAGCGGTCCTTCTTGATCCTGAGATGAAAAGAGCCATATGAATGCAACCTTCCTCCACTGCCAGAGCTGCTTGCCCATCAAGTCTGAGGGTAGATCTGCAAATGGCTCCTGTGTTCCCATGGGAGCTAGAGTCAACAGCAGTGAGAATGCTTCTCCACACTGGTTCTCTCTTCATCATCTCCCAGGGCTGAGTAGTCTGTGCCTTCCCATCCTCTGAACAAAGACAGTTCACAAACACCCTCGCTGTTCCCAGTTCTTCCCACTCCTCATTCTGGGAAAAATGCTTCACAGCTATGTTGAAATATGGCAATATCTGTTTGTTTTCCTCTTGGAAATGACAAAAAAAAAAAATCTCTACTGGTTTTCTTTAAAACAACCTTTCTTTTTTTCTGTAGCATTAGCGTTCTCTAAAGGAAAGAATAAATGTATCATGCTAGATGTGGAGGCTGTGGTTCAGGAGGAGATCACCTGTTTAATCATATGTGAGGCCTGGGGTTTGACACACAGTACAGGGAAAAAAAAAAACTTATATAAATCACCTTAGCAAAATTATGGTGTGTTTAAATCTATACAAAGTGTCCAAATTATTAAGTATAGATCAAAACCATTTGTTAAAGTTAAAATTTGATAACTTTAAACACAGTTACATTAAAATTAATTATATTGATTTATTTCTATACAGGAATAGAACTCTTCCAAAGGACTTTTTTTTTTTTTTTCTGAGGTAGGGTTTCACTCTAGCCCAGGCTGACCTGGAATTCACCATGTAGTCTCAGGGAGGCCTCAAAGTCTCGGCAATCCTGCTACCTCTGCCTCCTGAGTGCTGGGATTAAAGGCATGCGCCACCACACCCAGCTTAGATATTTTTTTTAAATAATTTTATTCATTGACTTGCAAGCAGAGTAAGATAGAAGAGAAAGAGAGAGAATGGGCGCACCAGGGCCTCCAGCCACTGCAAACAGACTCCAGATGCATGCACCATTTTGTGCATCTGGCTATATGTGAGTACTGGGGAACTGAACTGAGGTTGTTAGGATTTTCCAGCAAGTGCCTTAACCATTTAGACATCTCTCCAGCACAAAAAAAGAAAAAGTCACTTTTTATTTTTTGTTTTTTCAAGGCAGAGTCTCACTCTAGCCCAGGCTGACCTAGAATACACTCTATAGACCCAGACTGGTCTTAAATTCACAGTGATCCTCCTATTTCAACCTCCTGAGTGCTGGGATTAAAGGCGTACACCACCATGCCCAGCCAAAAGACATTTTTTTTTTTTTTTTTTTTTTTTTTTTGGTTTTTCAAGGTAGGGTCTCACTCAGGCTGACCTGGAATTAACTATGTAGTCTCAGGATAGCCTCAAACTCACGGCGATCCTCCGACCTCTGCCTCCCGAGTGCTGGGATTAAAGGCGTGCACCACCATGCCTGGCTCAAAAGACATTTTTTGATGAAACATTAAAATGTCAAGAAAGCCAGGCGTGGTGGCACATGCCACTAATCCCAGCACGCGGGAGGCAGAGTTAGGAGGATTATTGTGAGTTCGAGGCCACCTTGAGACTAGAGTGAGGCCCTCTCTAAAAAAAAAAAAAAAGTCAAGAAAATGATTTCTGTTTTAGAATTTTTATGTTCCATTTCCAAACTTTTAAAATAATTATTTCTTTTTATTTATTTGAGAGAGAGAAAGAATAAGCATGCCAGAGCCTCCTGCCATTGCAAGAAAAACTCCAGTCACATGTCCAACTGTGTGCATCTGGGGAATCAGACTCTGGCCTTTAGGCTTTGCAAGCAAGTGCCTTTAGCGGATGAGCCCATATTTCTTTTTAAAAATATTTTATTTATTTATTTGAGAGACAAAGAGAGAAGAGGGAGGGAGGGAGAGAGAGAAAGAGAGAGAGAGAGAGAGAGAGAGAGAGAGAGAATGGGCATGACAGGACCTCTAGCCTCTGCAAACGAATTCCAGTCACATATGCCGCCCTGTGCATCTGGCTTACGTGGGCACTGGAGAATCGAACCTAGGTCCTTAGGCTTTGCAGGCTAGTGCCTTAACCAATAAGTCATCTCTCCAACCCCATGTTTCTTCTTCTTCTTCTTTTTTTATTTGAGAGAGAGAAAATGGGTGAAGTAGGGACTTCTCAGCCACTGTGAACAAACTCCAGACGCGTGCGACCCCTTGTGCGCATGTGCGACATTGCGTGCTTGTGTCACTTTTGCATCTGGCTAATCGTGGGACCTGGAGAATTAAACTGACATTCTTAGGCTTCGCAGGCAGGTGCATCTCTCCAGCTTTCTTCTTCTTTTTTTTAAATTTTTGAGTTTTCAATCATTTCATACATGCCTGCAATGCACTATCATACTCACCTTCCATTTACCCTTACCCCTCCCCCACTCCTGATGACCCTTTTCTTTTCCTCAACTAGTCCCTTTCCTACTTTCAAGTCTGTTTCTTTTTGTGCATGCCTTGTACAGATAGCCACAGTCATTGTGTGTTCATCATTACAGTGGCCATGGCATATCCAGCAGATCCCCCTCCTCTGGCTCTTATGATGTTTCTCTTCCTCAGTGTTCCCTGGGCCTTGGAAGGGGTGATATAGATGTCTCATTTGGGGCTGAGCACACAACAATCACTTCTCAGCAGAAATATATTTGTTAGCCTGGAAAAGCAGAGAAAGGGTGTTGATGCTTTGAACAAAATACCAGGACATTCCTTCTGCCTTTAAATAGGTAAAGAGAAAATAAGAAATATTGGGACCAATTGGCACAACATTTGCCTTTTGTCCATGAAAAGATGCGTGTGTGTGCATGCTTGTGTGTGCACACAAGTGTAAGGACTGGGGAATGTGCTAGAAGCAGCATTTCTGATGACACATCAGGCACCTTGCCACACCTCACACTTGGGAGAGGCTTACTGTTTGCAAAGGCAGCTGGGGTGGGTCACTATTCACCTCTTGGGAAAGCACTGTTTTGATCATCACCTTGATAGCATATATGTCCTAAGTACTTCCTATATACGGTGCATTTTACAAACTCTCTTTCAACCAGGTCCTCGTGTGGTTCTTGTAAGGAAGGTGACATCGTGATCCTCTGTTCTCAGGTAGGAAATCTGAGCAAGGTCACTCACCAAAGCTACGTGGCTAGCAAGGGACTGAACTGGGATTTCATAGATGCTGGGCTTAAGTAGTCTGTTGCTGGGTGCTGGGGTCTGCGTGATAACCAAAATAACTGGCCGACTGCGCAGCCCAGTTGTCTGGAATAGTTATCACCATCAGCGCCTCTGAACAGACAAGATTAGTGAGAGGCGGGAAGCCTAGGCAACACTAAGAGCTTTACTCTGGCTGGTAAGTGGGAACTTTGGACTAAAAGGACAATCCTGGCTCCTGAAATCATGTTCCCCACCATATAACATCCTGTCTCCCAGTCACTGACTCCCCTTCTTTCAATCCACTCTGGGGCAGCCCTGGAATTCCAATGTGAGGGGCAGAAAGTCCATGGGGCAGGCTTCCATTCTTGTGATGGGATCTTCACCTTCAGCAACAGGGTGGCTCCTTCATGTTATTCCTCAGTTGTCTGTGCTGGACAAAAGAGCCGGGATAAAATCCTGCTGATGATGTGGGGACAAGAACCAGCTAACAGGTCTCTCAATGTTACAGGACAGATGCACACCTTAGAGGAGCTAGGTATACATACAGCAAACGAAGGGCTGAACTTTCATGAGCATGGGAGAGAAAGTGGGAAAACAGTGCTTTAAAGGCTCATGTGAGTATACTATATGTTTTTCCATTAAAAAAAAAAGTATTTGCCAAATCCATTTGGATTCTTTGGGTTGTGAGTAGCATAAACACAAACTCAAGTCAGCTTAACTATGAAAAGAAGATTTCTTAGCTCATCTACCTAAAACGTCCAGGAATGTTGAAACAAGTTCAAGTCCATGTCCATTCTATTTCCTTCCTACCATATTTCTCCTGTCTACTACTCCAGACAGATTATCTCTTGGGTCTAGGTAAGATGGCCTAGCTTAAGAGTGCCCACAGAAAGTGCATCTCTCTTCAAATGAATATGTGCCCAACTGCTCTCCCCCAAGGAACTCTTTGCCTTTGCTTAGATCAGGAACCAATTACTCTTGTCCAATGGAAGTGGCCCTATGACTGGCCAAACCTGGGTCATGTGTCTACCCCTGACCAATCACTGTGCTTACCTTGTGTTTTGTGTCTATCTCTTTGATGAGGGAGGAATGCTCCTCAAAGAAAGGGAAGCTGGGCAGACCCAAATATGATCAGGACACTTGAAGCTTCCGATTTCAGGAACTTATTAGGGAAATTATCTCTCATGGCACTGCTTGAGTGTGGACACAAGTTGATGGAGAAACTTAACAAACATTTCAGGAAGAATTTATAAATAAATCTGGTGGGGAGACTTAATGCCTTTAATCTCAGCACTTGGGAGGCTGAGGCAGGAAAATCAACATTAGTTCAAGGCCCGCGTGGGCTGCAGAGTGAGTTCCCAGTCATTCTAGAGTGTGACCCTGTCTTAAAACAAAACAAAACAAAATGGTAAATACTCTCATGTAATATTATGGAAATTGTATCCATTTATGCCTTAGACATTAAGGAAGACATCTTCAGAAGAGTTACAGGAACATGTTTAAATAAATTCTGAAAGGGACAGGGAAACTGCCTAGCAGATCTTTCTGACTAAAGTACAGCACAGGTATGACAGGAAGCCCAGAATGTTCTTGCTGGCTCTGTGTGGTGTGCCTGTTCACCCCATGCTCTTCTTCTACAAACCTCTGCTCGGTACCCACAGGTCCTGGCTAGGACCCACTTGTGTCTCTTGGGGCTCAGTTAAGGACTTTTGCTCTCAGGACTTCCCTGTCTCTCACAAGCACTAAACTCCCATCTTTTTATCCCTAAAAAAGGCAGGAAACTCTTCCCTCCTCCCCCATGAAACAAACAGTAAAAAGCACATTTGAGGAAGGGCCTCCCTAACCAATGTTTGTGCCCATGCCATTGCTAAATATTCCCCTGTCTAATGGCTGCTTGCTTTTCTTTAATAACTGCTCTATTTTAGCAGCCGGCCACCATAAATCCTTCTGGGCGTTCTGCTCTCCACAGGCCCTTCTCATGCTGAAGCTGCCTCCTTGCCAGCCATGGAAACACTCGCCAGACTCTGACGTGCCCAGCCAGGCCTGGGCATTTACGACATCACAGCCTGCGGACAGTGGTGCTGTTTCCTGCCCAGGACTTAGGGAGGATCAGGTCCCTTCGACCCATGTGGGAAGCGTCCCTCAGGCAGGGATGTAATGAGGCATTTATGGAGCTGAGACAGGCCTCAGGCAAAGCTGGGCAAAGGTGTGGCCTGAGACATTTCTGGGGAATTAATGTATGTTTCCTTTTCTGTGTTTTTCCTGCCTCTGCCCTGTTTGCAAGCAAGTAGTTGGGCCTTTTGCATTTTTTTTTATGTCTTAGATTTTTGCTACATTAAAAACTCAAAGAGTTTTGGAGTCAAAAGACCCTATCCACCTCAATGGATAGGTTCTGCTGCAAGTCCCCAACAGAAGGGAGTCTGGCTTGAATGCCAGAGCAGCTTTCTGTAGGTCTGCAGGACAGCTGGGAGCTAAGGTTCCCAGACATTACTACAGGAGCTTGTAAGGACCTCACAGCTTGACCAATGCCACAATGAGGCATCATGCTGTCTGAGGATGTAGTGGCCCCACCACACTCTCAGGGGCCTGTGGGCCCCCTCTTTGTGAATCAACAGGAAGAAGCTCTCTGTCTGACTCTGGAGAAATGGCACAGGTTCAGTATTATCTGCAAGCAAAGTTGAGAATATGGCTAGCAGAATGATGGTCCCTCCCAAGATGTCCCCACCTGAACCCTCAGAATCTATGAGCATGGTATACGTTACTATTGTGTCACTATGACAGAATGCTTGACAGAACAACTTGAGAGAAGAAAGGTTTATTATGGTTCAGAGTTTCAGAAGTTCCCGTCTACCGTACTGGTGAGGCATGGAGACAGTGATGAGCTCTTGGGAGCAGGAATATGTGACAGTGAGTATTCAGAGTGGTGGGCTAGGAAGCAGAGAGGAGGTAGGAAATAGGGGTGGGTATGACTTTCCAAGCCTGCCCTAGTCACTACTTCCACCAGCCAGGTCCACCTCCTAAAGGCAGCACAGTCTGCCGACCCCTCACCACCACCCACGTAGTACTGCCGTGTGAGAAACAAGCACCAGAAGCATGAGTGCAGATCGGGGACATCGCAGAATCACACTAGAGCCCATGGCAACAGGAGAGTGGATGCATGGTTGCCTGTCTGCTGACTGTAACAGACAGACTGTTCCAGATGATCCCCAATGGGTCAGTGCAAATCCAAGGGTCCTCAAAAGCAGCACAGGCAATGGGAAGGACAGAAGCACAGAGTCTGGAAAATGAATTAGCAGGAGGAGAGAATGCAGACTGCATCTACAACAGGAGACTGCCAAGACAGGGATTCTATCCTGGAGCCTCCACAAAGGAATCGACCCCCCATGTTTCTTCTTCTCCTTCTTGTCCTTGTGCCTTTTCCTAGGAGTAGTGAGTTAAGGAGAGAGAGAGAGGCAGAGACATGTACACACTCACATGTGACTAATATGGACATGGGACAGGCTGTGGCAAGTGTGGTTCCAGAAATATGAACCAAGTGCTATGAGTGCAACAGGAAGAATGAGCTACATATCAATGGGAGACTCTGAATCACTCATTTTGTCTGAGGACAAACGCAAAGGCAGGTTTGAACTCCAGTAAGGATGAGACTGCCTGGCATACACACTTTAGCAATATATACCTTGCCCGTCACAGACATCGCTAATCAATGACTAATTCTATTTTTCTTGCAGAGCACAGCCTTTGCCTCAGCATTTTTCTCAGTGCAATGCTCATGGTAGGCCACAGCAATAAACAGATCTGGCGCTTGTGGTAACACCTATTTGCCACATCTGTGGTTAAGGTATTTATCACAATAAAATGACATCAGACCAATGATGAAAAGAGGAAATATTTGAACTCGAATTCCTCCCTTTTCTCTTCACCACAGTCTGGAAGTCCTCCAGTTGGTTTAAAGCATCTCTGGTTTGCACTGCAGTACCTCAAGGTAACACAAGAGAGAATGTTCTTCCCAGGACAATGATGTAAGGATCTGTAGCACACTCTAGAAATTTGTGCCAGGAGCAAGTGAGAAGGTTCTGGAACTAAGGTTTCCAAAGTTGAGATTCTCAAAGTGGCTGTCCTAGGTGTGTCCTGGGGCAATAGTAAAGTAGACTTGGGCAGCAGCCAAAGGAACAATGACCCAGCATCCTCAAATTTCCAAAAGGATGAGTGGTTCACTGATCCTGACATGCCCCTGACTAGACTCTGTATCTTTTGTATTAGTTATTGTTGCAGTTGCCTTCTCGTTGCTGGGATATAGGATCATACCAAAAGCAGGTGGTAGGAGGGAAGCTTTTTGTTTTGGCCTACAGTCTCAAGGGGAAGCTCGATGATGGCAGGGAGAAGATGGTAGAGCCAAGGCTGGACATCACCTCCTTGTCAACAGCAGGTGGAAAATAGCAGCAAGAGAATGAGCCAAACTAACACTGGCACGCTATGGCTGAAGCCATCACGGTCCACCCCCAGCAACATACTTTCTCCAGCAAGGCTCCACCTCCCAAATTGCCATCATCTGTAGATTAAGCATTCAGAATACACGCATTTATGAAAACACCTTATCAAACCACCACAGATATGAATTAATATATCCTCACATTAAAAAATTCCAAGGGGCTGGGAAGATGTCTCAGCAATTAAAGGAATTTGCTTGTAAAGCCTGACAGACCTGGTTCAATACTCAAACCACCCACATTTGAAGCAGCAAGAGGCCCTGGTACATGCACCTCCCCACCCCCCCTGCACATGTAAATAAATTGTTTAAAACTTTTTAAAAACTCCAAGCATAAAAATATAACATTAAAAGAAAATGTTTTCTTTTCTTCTAGCCTCATTTCTCCCCTCCAGAGGTAACTTTTAAGGTTTTAAAAAAATATTCTTAGAGGGCTAGAGAGATGGCTTAGAGGTTAAGGCGCTTGCCTGCAAAACCTAAGGACCCACGTTGGACTCTCCAGATCCCATGCTATCCAGATGCACAAAGGTGAGGCAAATGTGAGGTCACACATGCTCCCTAGGTGGCGAAAGCATCTGGAGTTTGATTTCAGTGGCTGAGGCCCTGATATGCCAATTCTCTATCTCTGCTCACTCTCTCTGTCTCTCTCTCTCTCAAAATAAATAAATTAATTAATTCATAAATAAACAAATAAATATTCTTAGAAAAATTCTAAGCACAGCATACACATGTGTGCCAGGCATGATGGTGTATGTCCTTTAATCCAAGCACTTGGAGGATTGCTATGAGTTTGAGGCCACCCTGAGACTGCATGTGAATTCCAGGTCAGTGTGGGCTAGAGCAAAACCCTACCTCAAAACAACAACAACAAATACATGTGACTATCTAATTGTAGTTAATAAAATCCCTCTCTGTCTCCCAGCTCATCCATTGGACCATGATCATGGTCAGCAACTGCTCTGTAATGTGCTTGCTGTTACCATTTAGGCTTCCCATGATGACTCCTGTGAGTCAGGGGCACCACAAGGCTTCAGAACCAATTGGACTTCCTAGAAGAAATCCAAGCTGGGTAAACTTAAGTGACTTTGGACAAGTTCTTGACCTTCTCTGTACCTCCTTGCACATATGAACACATCTTCAGTATTACTATGGAAAACACATTTTCTTTTTTAGAATTTTTACTTATCTTTGTGAACTCATGGTAAGATGCATTGTTCACACAATGCATCTTTATAAACCTGTGACATCTAGTGTGTGTTATTACTTCAATTTGGTCTAGGCTCAAAAAAAAAAAAATGCCAGGCTGGAGATATGGCTTAACAGGTAAGGTGTTTGCCTGTGGAGCCTAAGGACCAGGTTCAATGCCCCACATAAGCCAGACGCACTAGGTAACACATGCACACAAGATCATGTATGTGCACAAGGTGGCACAAACGTCTGGAGTTCGATTTCAGTGGCTAGAGGCCTTGGCATGCCAATTCTCTCTCTCTCTTTCTCATAAAATATAATAAATAAATAAAATAAAATAAATGCCAAGTCACTGTGGCTTGATGACTCTTCTCTAGTGCCATATACTTCCCCAGTCATTATTTGGGCTGATTTACTGATTCTGGAGGCTACCACCTCTAGTGCCCAGGAAAAAAATCTCCCTGATAGGCAAACTTACCATCATCATTATCCCCAAGACCCAACTCAAAGAGCTTCCATCTTCTACATATCACTGACACATTTCTGCCAGTTAGGGTGGTCCATCATCTCATCTTTATCAGCCCTTTTCCTAAGTCCTGCCTCCTCCAGACCAGGAATACTAAAGAGCAAGACACCTGGCTTGGTTATATTTGTGATCTGAGTTCAAGTGTTCTGAAACAGAATGTACATTCTAAGAGAGATGGATGGAAGGATACACATCACTGATGTAACAGGTTCAGAAAAGAACTCTGAATGTCCACACACTCCCCCTCCAAATCCCAGCCCCCCTATACATGCTATCCAGCTGTACAAGACAAAAACCTTGGCACCCTGTTTGGTTCCCATCTTTGCTCACATTCCTCATCCTCCTATCATCGAGTCACAGCATTCCAACCCTAAAATGTGGCCCCAATCTTACCTTTCTCCTCTACCTTTCTTACCACAGTCATCTCTTACCTTCATTGTACAACAGCTTCCTGACCTGTCCTCTGCCCTGCCCTGGTCCAGCCTTCATTCCATGGCCTTCCCACAGAGCCAGGAATGCCATACTTCTATTCACCTGCTTAGAGCCCTCCTTTCAGTGGCTTTCCATGATCCTTCTCACAGAACCCAAATATCCTGTCATGGGCCACAGATGGATGAGCAGACTCCACGCAGCCTCCTGGAAGTATCTTGGGCTGCCAAGCTATCTCTTTTCTTGAGCCTTCTCTTGGGAATGGTCCCCCTTTTATCATTTGGAGTTCAGTGTAAATCCCATTTTCCCAATCCCCTCTCTGAGTCACTAAACTGGTTTACTTACTTCACTGGTCACCCTTCTTGTCCACACCTGCTTTACCAGAATGACAGCCCCAGAATGCAAAGTCTTTTCTTGCCTGGTTCTCTACTGGATCCATTGTCCTTGGCATTGATCCTGATGCATTGCAGGTGGTGAATGGATATACATGGGATGACCTCCTTTTGGCACTTATCCTGCAGATGTTGTATGCTTAGCTTGATAAACTGCAATGCCAGTGCTACTTGCTCAAGGAAAAGTTGAATCTGAGGTCTGTTTGCTAGGAGCTTTGAAAGTTTTTGGTTTCTAACATTCTCATACAGGAAGGGTTAAACCAGCAAGAAACCCCATGAAGGAGTGGACATGTAACATAACCCTAGTCCCCACCCAAAAGCCATTTTGAATCCTTAATGCTCTAAGACAAAGGAGCAAGAAGCAGAAGGGAAAGCAGCTAACAATTATCATTTCCAAAACAGCTGTCTTGGGCTTCTATCAATAGTGTTAGCAACTAATTAAGAAATCTTGACATTACTCCAGACAGACGAAATTGAAATGGAATGTGACAGACTTTAGATATCTGTAATAAGCTTAAAGTCGAGTACTATGAAAGAGTTCCCTAACTGAATTGTCTTCCTGGAGAAAATCAGGGGCCTTCCAGCTAATTTGTCCTCAAACCATTCAATAGAATTGGATCGCTGATAAATCAGTCATCCATCTGTGTTTACATGGGGAATTATTCACAGTTCCCCAAGTGCTTATTGTGTCAAAGGAGACTGAGGACCCTTAGAGTTTGCACATGGCTGGACTGTATTTGAAAATTCTTACTGAAGGGATGGGGCATTTGATTCAGTCCTTGGTAATACTGAACATTCTCTGCGTGCAAACCAGGAGTTGCTACCCAAGAGTGAGGTGTTGCAGAGTGTGAGTATGGTCTCTTCTGCTATTTGTGACAACACCATCTGAGGTCTAGATAATTGTGGACATCTGGCTAAAAACAATAGAACAAAGTAAAATACCTGTCATGTTAATTAATAAACCCCAGCATTCTCAGATTTCCCTGCCATTTCCAGCCCTAAGAAATAGCTTCTGTCTCCCCGCTAACAGTGGCTCCCCCTAGTGGGGAGGGACAGCAGGGAAGAGACTTCACCCTTGAGTAGATGAGGTGCAGATGTGCAACCTGCGAAAGGTGACTCTTGTTCTCTGTGCCTAGGGGTCATGTGTGCCCCTCCTATCTCTCTAGAAGTTCACTACCTTCATCATTTTGTTCAATTTATACCTTAAAAAAACATGTATAACAAAAAGATGGGTGTGGTGGTGCACCCCTATTATCCCAGCACCGGGGAGGCAGAGGTAGGAGGAGATGTGAATTCAAGGCCAGCCTAGAACTACAAAGTGAGTTCCAGGTCAGCCTGGGCTAAAGTGAGACTCTACCTCAAAAAAAAAAAAAAAAAGTGAACCAAGGATTCCTTCTAACTATGGAGGGAAGGACCTGAGGAATGAGTACAGAGGGAACTTTCTGGAATGACAGACAGCTTCCCAAACTGGATGGTTGTTAGTGGTTGCATCACTATGTTCCTGAGACTCACCCAGGACTAACTTCACATAAATTTTATGGTATGCAAATTATACTTCACCAAAGTTGCTTTAAAAGTAGATCAATTCTATCTGTAGGTGTAGATAGAACATCCAAACCAAGCTTCCTTCTGCACCCACGTGTCCTGCACTGCCTGTCACCTCAGTGGATGCTACCATGCCACCCAGATGCCCAGGTGTCTGCCATGTTTTGTCTTCTCCACCTGCATCTCCAATATCTCAGAAATCTGTTTGCTTCTCCCACACCTGATGCCACTGTCTATAAGCTCAGACTCTCTCAGTTTTTCTGAAAGGCAGTAATTGTCTGCCCTCCCTTCCCAGTGCATTTTCCCTTTTACCTCTAAGCTAGAGCGCCTTCCACTGCTTCTCCTCTTCCTTGGGAAAACTCCAGCTCCTCAGCAGGGTCATTTACAAGCCCTCCTACAACCTAGCTTCGGTTTATTTCCTCAGCCTTCTTTCTTGGCCAACCAAATACTGAGCCAAATTGACCTACTAGCTATTATCTGTTCCCTGAAACAAGATAAGCTTTCCTTCCTTGCTTTGTGCACATAACAGCTCTCTATCCACACCACTATGGCTGACGTAGGTAGTTGCTTCCTGGTAGTTCCTCTGTTTCTTGAGTGGCTATTCCTAAGTCATACTGTGATGCAAAAGGTCTCATTGCTCAGCCTCCCTTGCAGCTATGTGGACCCATACCATAAGTTCTGTCAATGAGAAAAGCATGGTAGGGCAGAAACTCTTCTTTTTTAAAAAACAAATTATTTATTCATTTTGAGACAGAGAAAGAGAGAGAGAGAGAGAGAGAGAGAGAGAATGGGTGTGCCAGGACTTCTAGCCACTACAAATAAGCTCCAGAGACATGTACTGCCTTGTGTATCTGGCTTAGGTGGGTACTGGGGAATTGAACCTGGGTCCTTAGGCTTTGTAGGCAAGCACCTTAACCACTAAGCCATCTCTCCAGCCCCAGAACCTCTTCTTAAAAGGCAAAAGCTTTCTTTCTTTCTCTTCCATCGTTATGCTTATTGGAAGGAGGATGTCATGGCTGAAGCTCTTGTGGCCATTAAGAATCAAGAGGTAACCTGAACTATGGAAGCCTTGCATGGTAGTGGTCCTTACACAATGGCTTCCTTGACATCTTTGAACTTCTATGTACCAGAAAAATTAGCTTCTGGCCTACTTCAGTCATTGTTTTGGTTGTCAACCTTTGTTATTTATACACAAACATGAACTTGTATAAAGACTGCTTTCAAGCACCATTTGACCTTACTGACCTTTTTCCTAGAACACTCAACTGAGGTGCCAACAACCCTGGGAAGCCATCCTAGTCGATCAAATCAGGTCAGATGCCCCTCCTTTGGCTTCTAGAGCTCCTGGTATGATCATGTATCATCCTGATATCATCATGTACTGTCATGGATCAAAACTGTGCACTTAATGCTATGATAACTAGACTTTCCATAGGAAAGACCCTCCCCTTACTTCCTTTTGTGTGCCTGGCCCCAGGTGCTGTGCCTAACATCATAGGCTCTCAGAGTGCTTGCTGGACAAGGACCTGTGTTTACCACCCAAAAGGAACAGTCCCCCTGCCCTGTGAGAAAGAGCCCAGTGCGCCACAAGCACAGCACTTCAGGATCATATCAACCACACTCCCTTTGTATTTGCAAATGACAGGTCTGCATGACTAGACACGCCAATCATTGTCACAGAAACAATACAGGCTTCCCCTTGCAATAACAAGGAACACAGATTGGTAAAAGGTCGAGCAGCCTAGAATCTCTCCATCAAGGCACCTAAAAACATGATAACTTGTTCCTAACCTGGGAGGAAAATATCAAGAAGATGAAAAGAAAATAAGGGATTGTTCCAAGACAATGGCTTGAAGAAGAAAAAAAAAGAATTAATGTTCAGACTATTAAGTAGATAGGGTTGAAATGGAGTCCCTGAGCAAAGTGCACACATGTTGGTGTGCCGGGCTGGATTTAAAGACCACAGATTGTGATTTTATGACCCAACAAGCCATGGGAACCAAAGTAGAAATTCAAGATCTGAAAGGCCCCATGACCCTCAGGGTGGGGGAGGGGACTCAAAATGAGAGCAATTATGAAATAAGACTGAAAGCTGAATCAGAGTCAGGTTGCAGGAGGGCGGGGACAAAACCCCAGATGAATGTGGAAAAGACAGCACTCCTGAGAATGAAAAGCAACAGATCTGAACTTGCTCTGGGCATCACCACAACGATTTCAAAGCCACAGACGTCACAGCGGTTTTGACAGTGTGGGTGATCTCATTTGGAAGTGCCTGCTGAGATCCACTTACAGTTGGATTACGTGGGAAAGAAGTGTTTTCTTCCTTGCACAATTTCAGCATCAACGTCAAAAGCATGAGTGGATGTGAGCCTGAACAGTGATCACTTAATGCACCTGAGCACGGATGAAATCCTGGCGGGCGTCACACACAGCAGGAAACAGAATCCCAGGGGGCTATTAGCAACTCAGCATCTCATTCCTGGAGGGACTGGAAATACCAGGGAGTACCCTTGTCACTACTCCAGTGCAACACTGCAACTCTTTATATTTCCAGTGTGTGCACCAAGATTATTGTTTTAATCCCCTCCCCCTCCCCCATCTCTTTCACTTCTGGGACTCTCCAAGCAGCAGAAGTCTCTCTCTCAAGGCTTATGAAGAAGAGTTTAAAGCCCCTCTTCTCCCCCACTTTCAGAAGACACAGAGAAAGTGCTTTAGGATGGCATATGGCTCATCCAGATTTCCAGGGGCAAAACTAAGCTTCAGGCTTAAGTTGCAAAGTGCCTGTTGCCCTCAGGCTGTTCGCAGCAATAGTAGATTGTCCAGTATTTACCCCTAGCCCCAGACTATTGAAAAATTCAGTTTTAGAAACCAAGAAAGACTGAGGGGTCAGTTCAGAATATGGATATCACAAAAGCTCTGAAGCAGCATTTTGAATCCTCTTAGGCTGTGACTGTTACTTCTCTATTATTTATTGGAGAGAGAGAGAGAAAGAAAGAGGCAGATAGAGAATGGGTATGCCAAGGCCTCTAGCCACTACCAACAAAATCGAGATGCATGGACCACCTTGTGTATCTGACTTTATGTGGGTACTGGGGTATCAAACCTGGGTCCTTAGTCTTTGCAGGCAAGCACTTTAACCACTGAGCCATCTCTCTAGCCTGTGATTGTTATGTCTGTAAGGTTACAAACCACC
This sequence comes from Orientallactaga sibirica, assembly GCA_036365145.1. Classification (NCBI taxonomy): domain Eukaryota; kingdom Metazoa; phylum Chordata; class Mammalia; order Rodentia; family Dipodidae; genus Orientallactaga; species Orientallactaga sibirica. The sequence continues at coordinate 18,732,360 of JAEOAD010000031.1, forward strand.
AGAAAGCGAACATACTTGTTTTTTTTTTTAATTTTTTTTGTTTATTTTTATGTATTTGAGAGCAACAGACAGAGAGAGAAAGAGGCAGAGAGAGGGGGAGAGAATGGGCACACTAGGGCCTCCAGCCACTGCAAACAAACTCCAGATGCATGCGCCCCCTTACGCATCTGGCTTATGTGGGTCCTGGGGAATTGAGCCTTGAAGTGGGGTCCTTAGGCTTCACAGGCAAGTGCTTAACCATTAAGCCATCTCTCCACCCCAACATACTTCTTATATTTGGATTAATAAGGAGAAAATGCTTTGTCATTTCAAATATACTGTGTGAAAATGCCTTTATGTAACACAGTCCCCTGTACAATAAATAGCTTGTGTGTGTGTGTGTGTGTGTGTGTGTGTGTGTGTGTGTGTGTGTGTGTTGTTGTTGTTGTTGTTGTTGTTGTTTGACAAGGTCTCATTCTGTAGTCCTGGAACTCTTGTGTAACTCAGGCTGGCCTCAAACTCCTGAGCTCCCAATGCCTCTAACTCCTGAGTGACAGAATTACAGGCAATTCCTATCAAGAATGAATATAACTAATATATTCTATCTTTTTTTTTTTTTTTTTTTTTGAGGTAGGATCTTGCTCTAGCCCAAGCTAACCTGGAATTCACTATGTAGCCTCAGAATGGCTTTGAACTCCTCCTACCTCTGCCTCCCAAGCGCAGGGATTAAAGACATGAGCCACCATGCCTGGCATGACTTACTATATTCTTAAAGAAACATTCCTTACCCATAAGGGCAGTGAAAAAAAGAAATCCTGTTGCAAGGGTTTGGAGTATAGCTCAGTAGTGCATTTCTATGTAGCAAGTGTGAGGTCCTGGGGCCTATCCCCAGCACTGCCAAAAAAATTCTCTTAAACAGTTGAGTGTTCATAGGTCCTAGTGGGGTACTATTTATTTCAAAAAAGAAGAAAAGATTTTAAATGTTTCCACTATGAAAAAATGATGAATTTTAGAGATAGGCCTACACTGATTTGAATCTTATACAGTGTACATGTGTGAAAACGCGATGCTCCACAAATGTGTTCTTTTTTTTTTTTTTTTTTGGAGAGAGACAGAGAGAGAGAGGGAGAGGAAGAAAGATAGAGGCGTGTCAGCAGCTGCTGCGAATGAAATCCAGATGCATGCACCCCCTTGTGGTCAAGTTTGGCATTGCGCCCTTGCATCACTTTGCAACTGGCTAAATGTGGGACCTGGAGATTGGAACTGCTGGAGATTGGAACCAGCGTTCTTTAGGCTTAGGAGGCAGGCGACTTAACCACTAAGCCATCTCTCCAGCCCCACAAATATGTTCTTTTTCCCTTTAAAAATCTATCCACTGAACATGGTGCTTAGCTACTTAGCACCATGGCCTTGACCACTAAGGAGATGTAAATGAGCCTAGTCTGAATTATGTGTCTTTCTCACATTCTATGCCCTTTTCACAGTGCTGCAGCAAAATTGACTTTGATCCCCATTTTACAGATGAGGAAACTGAGAAAATTTTAAGATCCTCCAGCTCTTGGGAGATGGAGCTAGAGTCAGAACTTGGTCAGGAAGTCATACTTGCACGTCTGCACGCTGGTCCTCTCAGCTCTACATTCATATGCATGCACTGTACCCTTTGTTTCTCTCCCATTCCATGAGGTTTGGGCCTGGCTAGTCTCTGATGTGAAAAGTTCAATATTGGGGCTGGAGAGATGGCTCAGCAGTTAAGGTGCTTGCTTGCAAAGCGTGAAGGTTTGGGTTTGATTCCCCAGTACTCACGTAAATTATATATACATATATATGTATATTTTGAGGTAGGGTCTTACTCTAGCCCAGGCTGACCTGGAATTCACTATGTAGTCTCAGGCTGGCCTTGAACTCATGGTGATCCATCCTCCTACCTCTGCCTCCCAAGTGCTGCGATTTAAGGCGTGTGCTACCATGCCTGGCTTAATATTTTCTAAAAAAATAAAAATAAAAAAAGATCAATGTTCTTGGAGAGGGCCAACCCTGGTTGTAAAGTTAAGATGCTCCCAGAGATAGCTCCCATCATGCACAGGGACAGAGGTTTATAATGAACATGGTTGTGTCTGTCTGAGCACGCTTCTGAGGAGGCTGGTCTTCATGACAGCATCTCATGCATCCCAGGCTAGCCTCACATCCCACGTGTAGCTAAGGATGACCTTGAATGTCTTATCCTGTCAATGCTATGACTGCAAGCATATGCCACCACATCCAGTTACTTGAATGTCTGGTCCTCTGAGTGCTGTGACTGCAAACCACATCTAATTACTTAGTGCTGACAGTCAACCCAGGGATCTGCAAATCCTAGATAAGCACTCGACCAACTGAGCTACATCCCTGGTCCTGGCAAAACCTTTCATAATAGAAGAAAAAATTTCTTTGTAATCACAGTACTGTGGAATCGATGAGGAGATACCTTGCCTCAAAAACAAGGTAAAAAGAGTGACCACCACTCTGATCACACAGTGTGCCATAGCGAGAGGCATTTACAAATACGTACATGCATTCACACACCACAAATTAAAGAAAAGAAAGAGAGAAAGAGAGAATGAAAGCCAGCTAAGCATGGTGGCACACGCCTTTAAACCCAGCACTAGGGAGGCTGAGGTAAGAGGATCACTGTGAGTTCGAGGCCACCCTGAAACTACATAGTGAATTCCAGGTCAGCCTGGGCTAGAGCGAGACCCTAACTCAAAAAAAAAAAAAAAAAAAAAAAAAAAAAAAGAATCTGCTATGGCCCCAGTTCCTGTAGTGACTCAGTAAACCATCCCGGCTTGATGACTTGTCAAACACAGTTCCTGTGGCGCCCCTGCAGACCTCCTTGTGTCGGCCTGTAATCCTGAGTGTGAACCAGCCTGGACGCAGAGCTTTCCAGTACACACTCTTGGACAGACACACGGGGGGTGATGGGAACCAGGGCTAGGGGCAGAACACCTTAGTTTAATAATAAACCGGCAATTTTAGGCAGCAATGTGCTTGGGGTGTCATCTCCAGGGGAAGGGGAGGGGCCAGGGGTCACTCTGGGGAACCTACCAAGGGTGGGGTTCCTGTGGCCCAGGGGAGGGCAGCAGGAAGGCGGTGGGCCTCACATCCCATCTGGTTGCAAACGTCCCTCGGTGCGGTGCCCAGAACCGCGGAGTCCGAGCCAAAGTCAAGTTTATGTAATGCAGTGCATCTCCGGCCTCCCCCGCTCGGCTCTTCCCACCTCTGCAGGCTGGGGGCGGGGAGGGGGGGCGGGATGCGGCAGGATTCGCTCTCTCTGAAATGCTGGATTGATTTAGGGATGGAAGATGCCTTTTTCTGGGTTTCCAGCTCAGGTTTCATTCTCGGTGGGGGAAACTTCTTGGGTCCTGCACGTGCGTTCTAGAAACCTGGGCAGACCTTGCAGGGCCGGGGGAGAGGGGCCCCATCTCGAGTCCCCAAGCTGAAGGAGGAGGTGCCAGGGCCAGAGCGTCCACGCGGCACGGTGCGACCTGGTGGCGTTTATGTAACTCCTGCCCTGTCCTGCCCTTCGCGGGCCCCTGGGACTGTGGGGAGCATCGAGGACGCCCACGTGACCCGCCAGATGACTGCTTCTGAGTTGGGGGTGGGGTAGGGGGGCTCGGTTACCGCAATGCTGAAGGTTTCTTAATCGTGGTCTCGCAGTCACCCCCCAGGTGACGTCCCATATGAGCGACAGCTCCAGACCAGAGCGTGGAGGACGCCGGAGGAGGAGGAGGAGCAGGAGGGAGGATGCTCGGGTCGCGCGGCAGATCTGGGTTACTTTACACTGAGTTGTGGAAAGCCACTGCGAAAGCGTTAGGGAAGACAAGGTCGCCTCTGGGGACACAGCCTTGCAATCTTCAGGGCTGGGAGCAGAGTCTCTTTGGGAGCAGCAGCGCACTCAAGACGTGCCCCAGATGTGTGGACTGGATTCGGAAGCCGCCTGAAGCCAGCCCCGACCCTCCCTTCCAGGTCTGGGGATGTCTGGTGTGCCGGTCAATGGTCTCTCACAATTCTAGGCTGGAGTGTGGCCCTGGGACCCCAACCCACCAGCCAGGGAGTCTGTTAAAGAGACAGGGGTTTGCTACACCCCACGTTTCCAAAAACGTCTAGATTTGGAGGAGAGAGCCAGGAACGCGAGGGGCGGAGAAAACCCTGTGGTTGCCCAGAAGTCAAGTCAACTTTTGCCCACGCTTCCTCAGAGCCAAGGTCTTTGGGGTGTCATGAATTCAACAAAGATCAGACGCAACCCAGTGAGAATCAAACAGTGTTGTACTCCTGACAACTTAGTTATTAGAAGGTAGCTGAAGGGTAGCTCAGGGGGACCAGCCCTTCCCTTACGTTCATAGTATCCTTGGTTCCATTTCCTAGAGTGAGGCTGGGGACTAGGGAAGGGGAGGAAGGAAGGAAGAAATTTCTTAGTGCTTCAACAAACAAATAAGGAAGCTGCCTACTTGCTGCTTTCACTGGCAATAGCTAACTCCAGAAGCAGTTTCCTCACTTAAAGGAAAACAAATGAAGTGGGGTGGTAGGCTTTTCAAAGGAGGAACTAGAGCTCTGTTGAGTGGAATTCTGTCTTTATTTACTTTCAGGCCTTGTTAAGACACATTTGCCTTGAGATAAAATGGTTCTCTTTTGGGACAATCCCAAAATGACTTTGCTTGATTCAATTAAGTAAGACCTAATGAAAGAGAAATCCAGCTTGGAGACAGGCATCATCGCACCAGGTGAGTTGTAAATACCTTCTGACCAGGCTTAAGAGGCAAGCTCTTGAAAATTTAATCTATTTTAAAAATGCATATCCTTGCCACAAATTGCTTTGAAGAAGATCGCTGCGCTGATTGCATGCTGAGATAATTATTCTGTATCACCACTTAGGGAACAAGATTTTTTTTTTTTTTTTGATAAATACTACAGTGTCAGTCTTTGTTAATGATTTGGAAGGGAGGGGGAGAATCCCACCCAGCCAAGGTCGGTTTTGTTTATTCTGACGACTTTCCCTGAACTTGGGGTTTGAGAACTGGTAAACTGAGGCTTGGTGGCTGAACTCTGAACCCTACTGACTAACCTCTAGTCCCTACAGGAAGGTGGGAACAAGCTGTGTATAGATGTACCAAGATGTTCTATCTAGAGTGTTCATACTGTCTTGACTTTGAAGTCAGGCTTGTGACTATGAGCAAAGTGCTGCTCCCAGTTGCCCTCTGGGTGCACCCCTGGAGGCCCAGGGTCAGGGCTGAGGAATTCCATTGGTGGAAGACCAATGAGGCTCATTATCTGGGGCTAATGAGTGAAGCAGACCCTGTCTCTACAGTGTGGGTGCCCTGGCAGTTCAGGTGCCCTGCCTTTTCCCCACGCCTTGTGTGTGGCAGTGTGGATCGTCTCACACAGTGCACAACTAAACCATTCATGTTCTTCATTCTTTCAACGACATGCTTATTAGGAACCATTAAAAGCCAAGCACCCAGCTAATACAGATAGAAAGTAAGAAAAAAAATTGACGGATGGATAGTGAGCAAGGTATTGCTGCCTTCCAAGTGCCTCACTAGTGTAAGCCACCACCCCTGGTGGCTCTTTGAAAAGATAACTGGAGGAAGTATTCTCTTAAGAGTCATAGATAGAAAGCTTGGAAAAATAACAGTGAGTGTGAAGGGCCTGCGGCAGAAAAAAGGATAGTGAGGATGGAGCCAGTGAACTCCCTGGAATCATGTCCTTGGAATTTATGGGATTGTCTCTCTTATCTCTAATTTCTGGTGATTGGGCTGAAGTAATAGTTGGACTAATAGGTGTGTAGACCAGAGTCTATAGACCATTTGGCTGCTGGCCTTCTAGACAGTATTTCTAGTGGAGGAATAGCTGGTGATATTGGATGATTTAAAAAAAAAAAAGAAAAGAAAAAAGAGCTGGACATGGTGGCACATGCCTTTAACCCCAGCACTTGGTATTTAATCCCAGCAGAGGTAGGAGGATCACCATGAGTTCAAGGAAACCCTGGAAACCCTACCTTGGAAAACAAAACAAACAAACAAAAAAAAGACACAACCAAACAGCCAGCACCACAAGAAGCAAAGCACACAAGAACCTACAACAACAGCCCTCAGAGCTTGCACTTCTCTGTATACCTTAAGCTGGAATTCAGATCTGTCCCCAGTGGCATGTCACCTTGTAGCAGGAGTCTGCCTGCTAGGGGCAGAAACTGCAAAGTAAATTTTAATAACACCTCAGTATAAGGGGGGAGGGGACATACATTCAAATTTACCACACTTGAATATCTTAAATTAATATGAATATTCTTTAGTATATGGGTTTTAAATATGTACACTCAACATTTAGAAATATATTCAAGTACATATGTAGCACAATGTTAGCTTTGTCATGAATATTGCAATTTAATTTAGTGGAACGGAGTATTAGGAAGCAATCCCTTCTTCTATATGACTAAAACATTTTTAGCAATAATCATAAAAATAAATTAATAACAAAAATGGCCAGAAAAGAAATGCAAACTGATAATTTCATTGAATATTCATTTATGTAATCTTGCCAGTAAAAATGAAATAAAATAGGTATGGCTGTGCAAAAGAAGGAGTAAAAAAATGGATACCATTACTCTATTATTGTTATATTTACTCAACATTAAGCACTGATATTTTTTAAGCTACAATCTCAATGATACTGTTTTATGTAAACAATTACTCATTAACTAAATGAATTTTAATAAAACTGTAATAATCTATAAGAGGTGCAATTCAGATTTGTCTTAGTCTATAACAAAAACAATTAGAAAATTGCCTTTCAGTGTTAAATTTAGCAGGCTGTTTCACGTATGATCTAAAAATTGCACTTATCACAGGAAATGTAACACCTGCATTCACTTTTTCTCTGTTTAAATTTTAAAGCACAAATCGAAAGTCATGTGGTAGCGTAGAATGAGAGAACGGAAGTGCATCCAGTTCCATTTTCCTTCTGCGTTGTCAGGTCGCTATTGATGTTTGCTTTGAATCTACATTTTAAAAGCAGATGTGCTGGTAGCATGTGGCTGCTGCAAACTGCCTCAGTGGCAGACATCTCAGACAGAACCCTTGTAGCAGAGGGGTACTGCCGTTGCCATCGGGAGCTGGGAATTATCTGAATTAACTTTCATGTAGAATAACTGATTTATTGAAGGATAAGTAATGATATGTTAGATTAACTTTTCCTGGTAAAGTGTGAACAGATGTCTGTTCACCCCAGAGAGGGTACAGATCATAGAATTCTATTTGGTGAACCAGTGTGTTCACTGGAGTTACTTACAGAGCCCAGGTGAGTGGTACTTAACACAAGCAGATGACTTCCCTTGACTTAGAAAAGACTCAAAGGCAGCTGCACCAGTGAGAGGCCACCCCAGCTTGGGTGAAGCAGGACTTCACAGAAGCTGAATCCCTGGGGCTCATTGCGGGACTTGCAGATGTTTGCTTCTCCTAAGCAAGTGTTCACTACTTGTACAACTTTGGGGACGTGACTTGTGGAGCTTGTAAGCTTCAGGAGTGTGGTGGTTTGATTCGGGTGTCCTCTCTAAACTTAGGTATTCTGAATGCTAGTCTCCCCAGCTGATGGCAGTTGGAAATTAAAGCATTCTGGAGGCGGTGTATTGTTGGGGGTGGTGTTTGGCACACTCCTGTTGCTATTGTCTACCTTATGTTGGCCAGGGGGTGATGTCCACCCTCTGCTCATGCCATCGTTTTCCTCTGCCATCATGGAGCTTTTCCTCGCGTCTGTAAGCCAAAATAAACCCTTTTTTTTCCCCAAAAGATGTTCTTGGTTGGGTGATTTCTGCCAGCAGTGCGAACCTGACTGCAACAAGGAGCTTCCTGAGACCTGTGAGTTCTTTGCTTCCTAAGTCTCCCCCTCCCTCAGTCAGGAGGAAGTTGCTATACAATGTAAGAACTTATTAATTTGAACCTTATGTATACCCCTCCACTTACAATAGGGTTTATCCAAATAAACACTCTAAATTCAACATATTATAAATTCCAGACATACGAAATTTGCCTAACCAAACATTGTAGCTTAGCAACATGGTACACTAAAGAGCGTCAGTTATTCACCCTGAAGGTCACATGGCTCCCTGCTGCTGCCCAGCAACCGGAAGAGAATGATACCACATACCACTACCCCAGGACAAAACCAAATTCTAAGTACAGTGTCTACGGGGTTTGTATTGCTTTTGAACCACCATTTAGTTGAAAAGCTGTACAAATGAGCCATCCTAATGGGAGGACCAACAGTTAGTTTTTTGGTTTTTTGAGGTAGGGTCTTGCTCTAGCCCAGGCTGACTTGGAATTCACTATGTAGTTTCAGGGTGGCCTTGAACTCATGGCACTCCTCCTACCTCTGCCTCCCGAGTGCTGGGATTAAAGGCGTGCACTACCACACCTGGCTGGAAGTGTATTTTATCACTGTCATTACTTAGAATTACTAAAGCATGGCACCTTAAACAGTGGGGCAAGTTTTAGTTGCATTAAAATTCACTATAGGGCTAGAGAGATTCCTCAGTGGTTAAGGCTCTTGCCCTCAAAGCCTAAGGACCAGGGTTCAATTCTCCAGTACCTGTGTAAAGTCAGATGCACAAGGCACATGTGTCTGGAGTTTGTTTGCAGTGGCTAGAGGCCCTGGCATGTCCATATTCTCTCTCTCTCTCTCTCTCAAATAAATAAATATTTTTTAAAAACCTGTTATAAGCCGGGCATGGTGGCGCATGCCTTTAATCCCAGCACTCGGGAGGCAGAGGTAGGAGGATCACCATGAGTTCAAGGCTACCCTGAGACTACATAGTGAATTCCAGGTCAGCCTGGACCAGAGTGAGACCCTACCTTGAAAAACCAAAAACAACAACAAAAAAAAAAAACACAAAAAACCTGTTAAAGATAAGGTATGCCTCCCACAACCTTTCCTCAGGATACTGAGTTTATAACCACTGTTCCTGGAACTCTTTAGAATGGAGGCACCTTCTACAAAAGGTATCATAGGGTCCTCTTGAGATAGTGCGGTGTGTACAGTCATCAAGGAAGACTTTGTGGAACACAGAACATTTAAAGAAAATAATAAAAGATAATTCATATACCATGCAGTTCAGTGTTTTTTGTTGTTGTTTTTGTTTTGTTTTTTGTTTTTGTTTTTGTTTTTGTTTTTCAAGGTAGGGTCTCACTCTGGTCCCTGCTGACCTGGAATTCACTATGTAGTCTCAGGGTGGCCTCGAACTCACGGTGATCCTCCTATCTGTGCCTCCCGAGTGCTGGAATTAAAGGCGTGTGCCACCATGCCCAGCTTAGTTCAGTGGTTTTTAGAGGCTGGCGATATGGCTAATTTTGAACATGCTTGCCTTATAAGAACCCCTGAGCTGGATCCCCAGAACCCACATAAAGGTGGGCATGATGGCGCACACTGTTCTCCCAGAGCTGGAGAAGTGGAGACAGGAGGATTCTTGGGGCTCACCGGCCACATAGTCTAGTCTAACTGGTGAGCTCCAAGCTAGTCAGCGACCCTGTCTCAAAAACAAAATAAAAAAATGTGGGCAGTGCCTTCCTCTGGCCTTGACATGCATGTACATGTGTGCACACCTGCACAAACACACACCAGCGCACATACACACACGTGCACAAAAAATGAACTTCGGTGACTTTTTAGTATTTTCAGTTTCCCAACCATCACCATGATCTAATTTCAAGACATTTCATCAGTCCTCAACAAAATGCTGTGCCTGTGATCAGTGACCCTGTGTGTCCCACTCCCCTCAGCTCTGTGCAGCCACTGCCCTGATATGTTGGTCTTTTTATAAAGTGTGTGTGTTTTCATATGTATGCCATAGACTGCGTTTGGAAGTCAGAGAACGACCTGGAGTATCAGTATCACCTTCCACCTTGTTTGAGTCAGGCTTTCTTGCTCATTGCTGTATATGCCAGGTTAGCTGAGCCATGCGCTTTTTGGAATTCTCCTGTGTCCACCTCCAATCTCACCTTAGGCACACTGGGAATACAGGGTTCTGGGAATCTGAATTAAAGTCATCACATTTGTGAATCAATCATTTCCCACTGAGCCATCTCCCCAGCCCTGATGTGCTGCTCTCGAGTTGGGATCTGAGGCTTAAGAAGTAACTGCCCAAATGGGGGTGGGGTGATGGTTTCCAGGCAATATCCTGATCCCCACCTAGGAGACAGAAAGTGTGGGCAAGGAATTAACAGAGGATCTGCATGGCCAGAGCACAGACTATGCAAGGGTGTTATCTACTTCACGGAGTGCACAGAAGGCTCTTTGTTTGTGCTGCAAGCCAGAGGACTAGAGGATCTGACAGAATCTTCCATAAAACACATGTTTAGAAAATGCTGAGTGAGAGCCAGGTGTGGTGGTGCACACCTAGCACTTGGGAAGCAGAGATAGAAGGATCATGGTGAGTTCAAGGCCAATCTGAGACTACATAGTGAATTCCAGGTCAGCCTGGGCTAGAGCAAAACTCTACTTTGGAGAAAGAAAGAAGAAAGAAAGAAGAAAATAAAGAAAGAAAGGAGAAAGAAAGAGGAAAAAAAGAAAATGCTGAATGAGTACAAGTGCATAATCTTTTATACTTTTTTGAAACATCATGTTGCAGTTAGTTTCCCAAATACCCGAACAGAAGCAGCTTATGGGAGGAAAGGGTTTATTTCAGGCTTACAGAATCAATGGTGGAAGAAGCTGGCTTACTTCCATAGATTATAGCAGAGAGACATCACCAACAGGAAGCAAACATGAACAGCCAGAGCTTAAGCTGCTCTGAACACACCTTAGGGTTGGACTACAAAATCCACCCCCCAGTGACATTCCCTCTCTCAGGGCTTTGCCTGCTGGAGACACAAGCTTAATCAAAAATACCCCAGGCTAGTGGGGACATACCTTCACATTTAAACTACCACACATTATAGCAGGTGGCTTTGTTTTAGATATTGATACTGTCATGGCATAAATATGAGAAGCACAGTGTGCTGCCACATAGTGTAATATCTAATATCTGGTTTTGACTTTTTTTTTCTTGAGGTAGGGTTTACCTCTAATCTAGGCTGGCCTTGAACTCATGACAGTCTTTCTCAGTCTCAGTGTCAGCCTCCCGAGTGCTGGGATTATAGACATGAGCCACCATGTCTGACTTTTGTTTGGACTTTTATATGAAGCAAACAGTTAAACTGAATTTGGAAATCAGCTGTACTGTATATTCTCAGAAAACACCAATCCCAGGCTTGGTAGAATTTCCACCAAGACTCCATGGGACACTGTCTTCTTAAACTTTGGATGGGTGAGAAGCAGCATTTCAGAATACTTTTCATTCATACTCCCTTCATTAAACATCATCGGTTAATTTAAGATCCATTTGTGTTTGTTTTTTTGTGATATTTTATTCCAATTCTTTACCTTTTTGGTTTTTGTTTGCTAGCTTGCTTAATGTTTTTGTTTTGTTTTGTTTTTATTCTTTGCTTTTCATATTCTCAGTTTGTAGAAGCTCTTTATATATTAGGGAAGAATGAGTTACAAATGTGTTTCCCATCTATTACCCCATTGCCTTTGCTATGGCATTTTGCCTCTTTAGGAGCTTTTTATTTTGCTCAATCACTTTTAAATATATTTTATTTATTTATTTATTTGAGAGAGATAAAGAAGCAGAGAGAGAGAGACAGAGAGAGAGAGCAAGTGCATGGGCATGCCAGGGCCTCCAGCCACTGTAAATGAACTCCAGATGCATATGCCCCCTTGTGCATCTGGCTTACATGGGTCTTGGAAAATTGAAACGGGATTCTTTGGCTTCATTGGCAAATGCCTTAACTGCTAAGCCATCTTTTCAGCCCATTGCTCAATCACTTTTTTCTGACTCTGAATCTTTAATTCATAGACAAGTCATCTCTAATCTAAGGGTCTAAGGGAATTTGTCCGTCTTCTCATACTTCTATAATTTCACTACACACTTAAGTTTATATCTCTTTTTTGTTTTGGGGTGTGTGTGTGTGTGTTACTTTGGATGGAATCTTTTGCACGCTAGGCAGGTGCTCTACCACTACAGTCCCAGCCCTCTTTTTTCTTTTTATTTGGAGACAGGCTGTCACTAAATTGCTCAGACTGGCTTTACACTTGTTCTCCTCCTGCCTCACCCAAGCACCTGGAATGACAGGTCTGTGCCACGAGGCCTGGCTTTACATTTTAATTCCAAAGCATTTGAGACCTATTCTTATTTGCAATTGGGCTGCTTGTGAAAATATGCTGCATCTTTATTTGATGTTTATCCATTTATTCTGGTACTATTCATCAAAAACACTAATGTTTACCTCCACTGAAAGGACCTACCCTCTACATTCTTAATATCTTTGCTTCTATTTCTAGATTTCCCCCATATACTTTGGTGCTAAGGTTTGAATATGGCTTGTCCCCTGTGAACCTCATATTGAAATGTGATTGTCAGTGATGTTTATTACAGAGAGACAGGGCCTGTAGGAGGTGATGAGGTCATTAAGAGTAATACAGATTTTTCTCAGGTGAGTTCTCACTGTCTGTGGACGAGACTGGTTACTAACAGCAGCTTGTCACACAGTGCAGCTGGCCCTCATGCACTGTCTCTCCCTTTCCCTTATATCCACTTGCTGTTCTACTTTCTTCCAAAACTGGAGGCAACATGAGCCACTGGTGGCTCTGTACTCTTCACTTTCCAGCCTCCAGCATCAGGAGCCAAAAGAAGTGTCTTCCCTTATAAATTAGGTGGTCTCAAAAGAGGCCCCAGGCACTTGACCACTCACTATTATAATTCACTTTCTTTTACTTTCTCTTCTCCTTTTTCTTCCTTTTTCAAGTTGGGTCTCATTGTCACTTAGGATCTCACTCTGTAGCTCCAGGCTAACCTCCAGCTCCTACTTCATCCTCTCAAGTACTGGGGTTATACATGTGAGCTCCCATACCTGCTATGTGTAGTATGCCTGCATATGTGTGGGCACACGGGCACATGTATGCATGTGGAGGCCTGATGCTGACCTCAGGTGTCTTCATTGATTATTCTCCCCTTTATCTACTGAGGCAGGGTCTCTCGCTTGAACTAGAGTTCACTGATTCGGCTACACAGCTTGGCCCAGCCATCCCTTGCTTCTGCCTTTTGAGCCCTGGGATTACAGGTGAGCTGTCATACCTACCTGGCATTTGTGTGGGTACTAGGATCTAAACTCTGGTCCTCATGCTTGAATGGCAAATGTTTTATCTACTAAGCTCTCTCCCAGTCCCTCATTATTATAATTCGTCTATTTATTGGTGTGTGTGTATACACGCATGTGTGTCATGGCACAAGTATAAAGATCAGAGGACAACCTTGGGGTGTAGGACCTTGTCTTCCACTTTGTTTGAGACAGGTCCTTTCTTGGAGTTTGCCACTGCAAATGCCAAACAAGCTGGTCTGCAAGCTTCAGGATTCTCCTGAATGCCTAGCATTGCTGTAGGCATGCTAGTACTACAATGCATGCATGCATGCCTGCATCCAACTTTACATGGGTTCTGGGGATCCAAACTCCAGTTGTTAGGTTTGCCCAGCAAGTTTTTTTTGTTTGTTTGTTTGTTTTTTCACTTTTTACTGAGCCATCTCCCAGCCTTCATTGTTGTGATTCTTAAGGCTCTGTAGTATGTTTCACCTGGCAGGCTAGCTCCCATCTCCCTTCACTCCCTAACCCCTCAAGCTTTCCTGTCCAGTCTTGCTTGTTTTCCCCATAAAACATGACAGCTTGTCTAATGGCAAGAAAAGAGAATCTTTTTCACAGTGATATAAAATTCCTACAGGTTTTTTGATTCACCCCGTATAGTTGTATCTATCTTTACAGTGGGCCTCTTCCTTGGCTCTTTAGCTCTCTTGTCCCAAGCCAGATACATTCCTTGACCCAGATATACACAGGTGATATCTCCCTGACCCTCCCCCTTTGTGTTATATTCCAAGAGTCCCATAGTGCCCATGAGGATAAACTTTTCCTGCTAAGCTCTTGGGGTCCCCTGTGTCTCCCTCTCAAACCCTGAGTGGAAAAGGGCTCCTGCTTTGCCCCTACATGTGTGGGCTGGTCAGCCTGAGTATAGATGACAGCATGGGCAGTGGGGGGTGAAGGACTAACTCAAGGCAGAGACACTGTTGGAGCCAAGGCCCAGCCCAGGGAAGCAATTACAAGTTGAAAAGCAGCATCTGACCCTCCACTGGTCACTTGGGAATGTAGGAAAAAAGGCAGTATGCATTGGGGGAGCTGTGGACCCTTCCCATGGGAGGGAGACAGGCATGGGGAAAGAGAATGAGAACGTGGAAGCTCTGGTCTGGTTTCCATTACAAGTCCTCTACTTCACAACTTTCCTGCCTGCCAGATGCCCCTACCTCCCTTCAAACTGTAGAGGTAGGGCACATATGCTCTGGGAAGCTCGTAATCCCAATGTCCTCTCTAAGTTACTAGCAAGACCAGGATAAAGACCTTCTCCCTTTTCTTACTAGGGTATTGATAATGCACATGGTATAGAATGCAATTTCAAAACCTTAAATGACTGAGCATGTGAAAAGAGAATTCTAATCAGTTCCCTGTTGTAAGCTCTATGTAATTAAGTTATTCAACAACTCTCTTTCTCTCTCTCCCTATCTGTGTATGGTGGGCATGCTTGTATGTGTGTTGGTGCACATGTGTGTGCAGGTGCTTGTGCACATATGTGGGTGTGGAGACCAGAATTAAACATTGTGTACTCCTCAGCCATTCTCCACTTTATCCTTTGAGACCATGTCTCTTACTGAACGTGGAGCTCCAGCAAGCTCAAGGGATCCTCCTGTCTTTACCACCCAAAACTAGGATCACAGGCAAGTGCCACCAAGCCCAGTATTTACATAAGTGTGGGAGAATCCAAAATCAGATCTCATTTTATCCACCGAGCCATCTCCCCCTTTCCATTTTTAGATATTCTCTTGGGCCCCTAGACAGGGTGATGGCCCCAGGGACGGCAGCCACTGAGAGTCCAGGCCAAGACCATTTGATAACAGGATTTGCTTGTGCATAGGCAAGCTCATGTCCTGCTCCCTGGCAGGCAGGAGCTGGTATCCGTTTTTCTCCATCCCCCAAGACTCAGCTCCACACTGACACTTGGGAAGGGCTCAGCGAGTCATTCCTTTGATGGATCTATTGCTGACAGCTCATTTGGGCCAGGTGTTGCTTAGAATCAGGAGCAATCCCATCAACAATCCTATTTAAAAGAACCCATGTGGTCTGTTAGTTGCTGACTGAGTTCAGAAACTTTTGCTTCAAAACATGTCCTGAGCCCGCAGCTATAAATTAGCTCATGTCCTGGCATATTCTCCACTGTCTGTGACATCACCTCCCCTTGACAACTCTGTCTTCTCCTTAGAGATCTTACCACATTTCTCCACCTCCCTTAAATCCTGTTTACAGAATTGTAGAATGCTTAGGCTCTTCCTATTCTGCTGGGAGAGCTTGGCCATGTGCCACACTTGGAGCTGTCTGGCCAGCCAGGGGTATGCAGGCCCCAGAAACATGAGGCAGGTGGTTGGCTCTCACCTATGGAGACCTGTCCATCTGCATCAACAAGGACCCCATAGTCATTGCTTGCAGTTTTCATTTTCTGAGTGACTGGGACGTTCACATGGCTTCTGTGTCCTATAAGCCCCATGCTCATGGATTGCTCTGTCCATCTAGGTAACGGGGGAGTGCATGAGGACCGAGTGGGGCGGTCACCTGGTTCTCTGTTGCCTTTTGCAGGCAAGAGGATAACAAGGCTGACATTTGTTTAGGGTGTGTGAATCCCACCACACTGGAAGCCTCAGATAAAGTAAACCAAAACATTTCATTAAAATTCATTTTCTTTTCTCACATCTTACTGAAAACAGAAAAATATTTCAACCTTGGCAAAGCCACTGAATTATTCATCTGAAAATTAAAAACATAAAAACAAAATAAAACTCAGATGCAATGCCGGCTGGATGGCCCTGCCCTTTTGCTCTTCGCCATCTCTGGAGCCTGGGGGCCGAGGAGAGTGTGTTTTCTCATCTTGGGGAAGCAGCCTCAACTGCCAGCCATTCACCAAGTGTGACCCAGGACCACTGTCACTGGAACCCTGGACCTGCAGAACTCCACAGGGACCAGAGAGCCCAGGCTGGGCACCAGTCCAGGGTAGAGACCTCTCCCGACTTCCTGAAGAAAAGCCAGCGAGGAGGAAAGCCCATGACCCGCTGCAGGTCACCAGGGCCAGGTGGAGCTCCAGGACAGCCCTCCTGCACTCTTCTGCTTTCTCTTCTCCCTGGAGGCTGGCCATGCGAGAGCTCCACAGACCCTCCATTCACATACTCTGCACAGGGAGTGGGCAGTTAGGGATTGGCTCTGGATGTCTCCTGTTGGTGTATTAGACCAGGTTTTCTAGAGGAGCAAGAAATAAAATAAGCATATATTCCAAAAATATTGGCTTACCCAGTATGGACTGGGCAGTTGAACAGTGGCTGCCTGCATGCTGGAGAGGCTGAGAACCTGGGAGCTGCTCAATCTGTGAGGCTGCAGAGGCCTCAGCAGTCCCAATCTAGCCATGAAGGCCGAGAGGTTTCCTGGAGAGCTGCCAGTCTTCAGTCTATGCTGGAAGGCTGAAGAAGCTGGTTTCAGTGTCCACCAAGAATGGCAGCAACAGGGTAGATGCATATACCAGCAAGGAATGAAGGTATGAAGGCACAAACATCACTTTTTCCTGGGATCCAGAAGGAGCACCTACCTTCCCGTCAGGTAATCCTTCCTGGAAGTGTCCCACAGACCTACCCTGAGGCCTGTCTATTACTTGATTCCTGACTCAATCAGGTTGACAATACAGATTAACTCTCACATTTGGGTTATTCACTTGGTATTTCCTTCCCATTTCAAGGTTGAAAATGCAGTCTAACCAGATGTCATGTGCTTCACAGTTTGGAGGTGGAGACTCTTTGCATGCAGGTGTGGGTCTTGGACATCACTCTCCAGATCTGCTGCTCTATCTGTCCTACAATCTTCCTCAGCACCAGTGACCCTCCTACTGTGCCCTCCCATAAGGAGAATTTTCTTCACCATCCCTGCATCTGTGGCGACTGTATTCAGAACTAAAAAGTAAGCCAGGGCTGGAGAGATGGCTCAGCGGTTAAGGCGTTTGCCTGCAAAGACTAATGACCTGGGTTTGATTTCCTAATACCCGCGTAAAGCCAGATGCACAAAGTGGCGTATGCTTCTGGAGTTTGTTTACAGTGGCTGGGGCCTCATTCTCTCTGTCTGTCTCTCTTCTTTCTATCTCTTTCTGCTTGCAGATAAACAAATAAAAATATTAAAAAAGTAAGCCATACAGACATGAGAATTCTTAGGATGTTTATGAAAGTAAATCTTTGAAATCATAGCTGCCCTGTGAAGCCTGGGTCCATACCATTTGCATGCCACTGTACTGGCTCAGGAGCCTTCCAATAAGAGGACTTTCTTTTTGGACACATTTAGATTGGTAATCTGCCTTTTCATTTTGTTTTCTAGGCTTTTGCTTTTTGGAACTCACTTATTTCCTGTGTTAGTTAATTTTCTCTTTGCTGTGACCAAACACCCAGCAAGAAGCAACTTAAGGAAGGAAGGCTTCATTTGACCCATCATGGTAGAGAAGTGGTGGTAAGAGAGGTTCTAGCTGGCGTGGCAGATGTATGAGGCAGCTGGTCACTTTGCATCTGTAGTCAGGAAACAGAGAGAGAGGAATGTTGGTGTTCAGCACCCTTCATCCTTTTGTTTTTAAGTCTGAGACCGCAGCCTATGGGATGACAATGCTCACATTCAGAGCTGGTCTTCCTTCCTTAGTCAAACCTCTTTAGAAACACCCTCTCAGACACATCCAGAGGTTTGTCTCCTAGGCAATTTTAAATCCAGCCAAGTTGACAATGAAAACTAACCATCACATTTCATTTACCAAAAAGTAGTTTGTAAATCATGATTAAGATTTCTTGCACTGATAACTCAGATACCTTGGAAATTCTAGGTTGACAGATGGCACTGACTGAGAAAGCTCTATCTACACACTCTAAAATGCAGGAGTGCTGAGAGCGTACCTGTTGTTTTGATTCTGGAAAAGTCCTTCTCCCAAGAAAGTGGCCTAATTATTCAGTATGATTTGGAGGGTGCTCAACGCTATTTCTTTCCACTATGCAAATAAAGCCCAAGGGGAGATGAGAGACTTGAGCTTCCGCTAAAATACTCACTGTTGTACAGTTTTGTGCAAGGAGGATTTCATTCTTTTGTTGTTGGTGGTGGTGTGTTGTTTTTTTAAACAGTTCTCATGTATCAGCTCAGGTTGGCCTTGAACTCTGTGTAGCCAACCAAGGATTCCAAGTGCCAGGATTATAGGTACATGCCACCATGCCTGGTTGTATGATATGCTGAGTATGTGCTGTTGGGTATTGAACACAGAGCTTTGTGCATGCTAGTTGAGCACTCTAAGAGCTGAGCTACACCCCCAGCTCTGTGAGGAGATGTGTGGTCCATGAATGCTGCGACCCACACCAGGTGTGTTGGAGACAATGCCTGGAGTGTTTCAGGAGGGAGATCTGAGGACACAAGGAATGCCAGACGGACACAGCAGGGGTGAATGGGGTGAACCTGGAACAGGAAAAGTCAACATAACAATGGAGCTAAAGGCTGGGACCAACTGAGGAGCCCCCCAGTCTGGCAGTTGGGACAAGGTCTGCTCAGATGATTGGAGCCAGGTCAGGCGTATTTGTCTCCTACAGCTGTCATAACAAAGGGCCACAGGTGGGATGGCTCACACAACAGATGTTTGCTGTCTCACTGTTCTGAAGGCCAAAAGTCCAAGGTTAAGGTGTTGGTGATATTGGTCTCTTTTGAGAGCTCTGAAGGAGAATGTGCAGGTAGTTGTCAGTAATCTCTGGTGTTCTTTGGCTTGTGTATCTGCCTTCATCCTCACAAAGTGTTCTCCTGGTGTAGGCATCGGGATCCACATTTCCCTTTTATAGAACGTCAGCCATATTGGAATGAGGTGACCTAATGTGGCTCGCTCATAAATAATTACATCTGTAATTACCAAATTATGTTGCATTCACAATAGTAGGGTTATGATTTCAATACATGAATTGGGTGAGGGGGGATAAAAATCAACCCATGACATCAGGTCAATGTTGAGACAAGGCTTGGATGGAGTCTGGACAGTCAGACAATAGTAGGGCTCAGGGTGGGAGTGGGTTCTAAGGAAGCCGAAAAGAAGCTAGGGTTTGCAGGGACTGAAGAATCAAGGAAAGAAGAGGGAATGACTGAGGCGTGGATGAAGATAGACTTCTGGTGAGAGTTCCAGAATGAGAATGGCTTGGGGAAGGTAGGGCCCATCTTAGGAGCATTAGCCGCAGTCTAATCTATTAGTTGTTCCTTAATATATATTCTCTTCTTCTCCCTTTGCGGGGGGATGGGTAACTTTGATTTGAAGCCAGATATGAGTCCTGACTAAAATAAACTGAAACTACATTTCCCAGCATCTCTTGCAGCTATATATGATCACATGACTAAGCTTGGACTAATGAGAAGTAAGCAGAAGCTCCTGCTTTGGTGAAATTTCCACTTCGAGGGACCCTTTTGCTCTTTTCCTTTCTTCCTCCATTTTCTTCCTGTAACTCTCTATTATTGAACATTTACTATAAGGCAGGCACTCTTCTAGCACCTTACACATATCGGCTCCTTCCATTCCCACAACTGCAGGAAGCTAAGTACTCATCCCTTGTCTTTACAAATAAGCTAGGGCACACTTGGCACATGCCTTTATGTCTGATAGGTGGGGGAGGGCAGGCTTTTTTGTTGTTGTTGTTTTTGTTTGAGTTTGCTAGTTTGTTTTCCTCACAGATCTCATAAATGCAAAAATCAAAACGGACCCAGGAAATGAATTACTTAGGGAATGATGGCTTGGACTCAGGCTCAAGCTCAGGTTACCAGCTACAACTCAGCCCTGCTGCCTGCTCCATCTTTTGCTTTTCAAGATAGGGTCTCACTCTAGCTGAGGCTGACCTGGAACTCACTATGTAGTCTCAGGATGGCCTTGAACCCATTGTGATCCTCTTACCTCTGCCTCCTGAGTGCTGGGATTAAAGGCAAGTGCCATCACCCCTGGCTCTGACTGCTACTTTTTAAAACAATTTTCAATATTTTATTTTTATTTATTTATTACAGAGAGAAAGAGAGAGAGAGATAGAATGCATATGCCAGGGCCTATAGCCACTGCAAACAAACTCCAGATGCATACACCACCATGTGCATTTGGCTCACGTGGGATCTAGGGAGTTGAACCTGGGTCCTTAATCTTCAGAGGCAAGTGCCTTAATGACAAAGCCATCTCTCCAGCCCCTGGCTTATCAAGAACCAGACCCTGAAGTTGATACTGAGCTGCAAAGAGCAGGGAGGCATGTGGTCTCTTGAGTAAAAGCCTTTTTGCCTTTTTTCATGTATGCACAGCTAGCCTATATTTCCTAGCCCCACTTAGAGCTTCTAATTTCTAGCCAGTGGAATTCTCCTGAAAGGGTGGATTTCACTTTTGGAGGTATTCCTTCAGAATCCATATTCCCTCAGTGTGCTATTTCCTCATCTGGATGCCTACGGAGGATCCCAAAGCTTTAGGAAATGGGAGCAATAGAACTACAGGTGGGAGGGAATGATGGTGCAGCTGCCTTGAATAGGTTTCTTTTTCTGAGCGCACGTGTGTGTGTTCACGTGCGCGTGTGTGTGTATGTGTGTGTGTGTACATGTATGTGCCTTTGCAGCACCCCATATGCTCACTGACAATGGGGCTCCCTGGCCTTCAGTGGCTGAAGTGGAACATCGGGTGTCTTGTTTTGAGCAGTCTCCTTTTACTTATTCTGAAGCTTGAGGGGTTCCAAAATTTCTCTTGTCTCTGCTCCCCTGCAGGACTGGGATTACAGGTGCATGTGGCCATGTCTAGCTGTTTTATGTAGGACCCTGAGATTTAAACTCAGGCAATCTCAGAGCCCCTCAGGCCCTAATGCTTGCACAGGAAGCACACTTAACTTCTGAGTCATCTTTTGAATAGATTTCTTTAAGTGATTTACTGAACAAATACAGTAGTGTACTTAGAGATAGACCTTCATGGAGGAACAATGCCTGCTAAGAAGAAACAGTTAGGTTGAATTCATAAATAAGCAGGGGCAATATAATTTTGTGTTAAGACATGAAAGTTTCCATACTTGTTTATTACCACAGATAGCATTGACCCTGATGTATAAACTCTTACTTGGGGCAGCTGGGGAGATGGCTCAGCCGTTCAAGGTGCTTGTTTGCAAAACCTGTTGGTCCCATGGCTCAGGGAAATTTGCGGAAGAGGGGGCGGAAAGATTGTTAGAGCCATGAGTTGGGTCATTGTGCACAGAGACATTGCCTCTCCCCCATAACTGATGGTTACCCCCACAAAGCAAGATCCACAATCAACATGGAGGGAGGACAGGGAGAAGGCTAACAATGGTACCATCATGACTATATACAAACTATATACATAACTAATAATAATTTTAAAAAACCTGTTAGTCCACATTCAATTCTCCAGTCACCTGCATAAAACCAGAGTGGCTTTTTTTTCTTTTCTGCAGTGGCAAGAGATCCTATCATTACTCTCTCTCAAATAAATAAAAATTTTAAACCTTTTACCTGGGGAGATGTAAGCAAATGCCTATTCCCTCTAGATTGTGCACCAGTATCAGACAAAAGTGCAATTCTACTGAAATTCAACTTGGGAACCCATGAGTTCGATGGGCTTACAAACAGAGCATGAGCGAGGGGTTATTTACAGGAATGTGGGTGACCCGAAAGCAGCCACATCACCAGCAAGTCTTACCCTAGCATGAACAATGACCTCCTCGTAGTTGCATAGATGAAATCACACACAATATATGTCCTAGCATCGTCCAAGCCCACGTGCAGCTGGGGAACAGAATTACAAACGACTGGCAGGGAGCAGCTGATCTCAGGTGAATGTCCAATGAGCCTCCCCACTTCCTCTTTCTGTGAGGAGTGTCAGCTGGCCCATCTCAGGATCTTTTGTAGGTAGCCAGAGCGGCTCGGTTGAAAATAGTAATGGTTGTTATGCTTGCAGAACAGCGTTCTACAACATACCCCAGCTAAAACAGTCCTCAAGGCCACTGTGAAACAAGTCGATTCCCTAATCCCAAAAAGAGCCTGCATCTGGAGCGTGGAGTTATGACTCAGTGATAGAATATTAACCTAGCATTCACAAGGTCCTAGGTTCAATCCCTGATACCAAAGGGAGGGAAAAAAGGAAAAGAAAACCCTCCCAAGAGCCCACACTTGTAGATGAGAAAGAAAAAAAATCACTCCTCTTGCTTCCCATTTGGTATTCCTATGACTTCCAGAATTCCTTTCTGTTACATGTGTATTCTACATACACACAAATCTAATCTTAAAAGAGAAAGTGTTAATTGTCCCCATTCCTGTTGACACATCCTTAATTTTGCTTGTGCCCATCTTCTTTCAGTGTGCACTTGACTTTGACCTTTACATGTCCAAAAAATGTTTTGCCAGCTTTGACCCTCAGAGCCTACAAAATGCCACTTCTTCCAAGAATGCTACTTGATACCTCAAGCCCAGGTTACTTCACATCTCCTGCCCTTCTGTCTCGAAGGGCTGGGTTTCCTGACATGCAAAAATCCGCACTAACCTGACAGATAACTCAATTAGTGGGCAGGGACTTCCATTTAGTGTTTATTACAGCAGCCTTTCAGGTTAGGATCTTCCCAATTAACAATGCAAAAATGTAGTTTCCATAAAGTCCTTAAATTTCACTTGGGATTATGAAATAAGCTAACCTCAAAGTGACTCTTCTCCATGTCTTAAATATTCCTCAGTGCCAAAAGCTGACCCTGACTGTGACTCCTGGGTATGAGGCAGTGTTATTTCCTCCAGGTAGGAAAGAAAATCTCACTCTTCCTGGAGCTTTCCATAAGTGAACCTCAACTCTGGAGAGAAATCTTGTCTTGCCTATTGTGGGAATTCTCACAGCTCCAGGAACCAGACACCATGCAGCCTGAAAGTCTCAGGAAGGGTGGGTGGCAAGAGAACAAGACCGTCACTAGACCCAGCTTGGAATCCTGACACTGCCAAGAAACCAGGCAGGTGGGGTTCTCAGACGCATTCCTCCTCAGGTGCTCAGATTCTCTGTTTGCAAAATGAGGCGTGTACTCCTGCCTCTGAGGACTCAGCATGGTGCATTGCTTGCTTGCGGGAGGAACTGAAGCGCTCTGTCCTAATGCTACTTGCTCTTCACTCGCTTTCCTTCTGGGGCACTGGTCTCCGAATTCCAGCCTTGTCACTTAATGAGGTGTAGAACTTACCCAAATCAATTAATTTCTTTGCACTACTTCCCAGTTATTTTTAAAAATATTTTTAAAATTTTCATTTATATATTTGAGCAAGAGAAAGAGGGAGAGAGAGAGACACACACACACACACACATAAAGAGAGAATAGGCACATCAGGACTTCCAGTTTTCCTGCAAACAAACTCCAGATGCTTGCACCACCTTGTATATCTGGCTTACATGGGTCCTGGGGAATCAAACCTGGGTCCTTTGGCTTTGCAGGCAAGGGCTTTAACCGCTAAGCCATCTCCCCAGCCCCCCAGTTGTTTCTTTTAAAGGGGAGAAGACTGTGTAGGACTGTTGTGATGCTCTGGTGATTTAAAGTAGGTATGTCATGGAGATCAGAGTGCAGTACACAGAATGACCCCATAAACTAGTATTAACATATGCAGGGTTAGTTAGCTTCTCTTGTCTCTCTTTATGGATGGAAAGCATCATAGGGCTTGAATCCTTATCTTGTTACTAGTTACAAACTCCCTTTTGCTATTAAACTTAGTCTTTGAGATGTTAGTCCATTCCTAAGGACTGATTGACTGAAGGTAGGGTGTGACCAGTTTCTGAGTGTGTGAACCTCTGGATTCTTGCTCAGCCTCTGAATTTCAGGGGAGTTCTTGAAGTGGATGGAACTCTGTAGCGGTGTCTGCCTGAAGCACCGGTAGTCTGTCACCAGCAAGAAATCTTACTGCTGTGGAATCAGTTGTCCACCCAGAATCTCAAGCCACAGTTCGGCATCTGTTCTCACACGTCGATCCTGTTAGTTATTATTAATCCAAACAGAAGTGCATCTGGCAGGGTGGGGTTGTCATCCTCCATGGGGTCCTCCCTCATTTTCCACTGATTTCCTACTAATCTCTCTCTCTCTCTCTCTCTCTCTCTCTCTCTCTTCCTCCCCCTCCCTCCCTCCATCCTCCCCATAATCCCATCTTTCTCACCAGGGATTTTTAGTTCAATGCCAATTGAACCTATCACATTTTCTTCCTGCAGAAATTAGAGGAGGATGTGGCTTCAGATGCCTGCTGGTGGAAACCCATCCAGACACACAAATCTTTTTTTGGCTGATACCGGCTCCTCTTCTTGCCGGCTCTGTTCCATCTCTGCCTCTTCTAATAGCAGAAGCCAACCTCTTAGGGAAAGTATGTGAGGAGAAAAGCATCGTCTGGAGTTTGATAAGACCACCTTCCGAGTCTCATATGATCTCAATGTCCTGTAGCCCCTGACCTAGGACACTTACTTCTGTATCATAGGTGAGTCCACAGTCCCTGAGTGTTGGTCTCCTTCTTGTCCTGTCTTCCACTTCTGCTTGAAGCTTGCTCGCATTCAACTGACTTCCAGAGAGACAACCTTGGGGTCTAACTGCAAGCTGTTACCCAGGAATGGTGGATGTCAACCATTGGCTACTCTAAGGACTGTGAACAGGATCAGGCCTGGAGATTCCAGGGGAAGGACCTGGCCTTGAACCAGAAGGCTCAGGTTGGGAAGATGAGCTGGTCCTGATGTGATTAGCATCTTCTCTGGGACCCTGCAGCCACCACAGGGATGTGCATTCACAGTGTCACCTGCCAGCCTGGTTGCTCCCAGCATGTAAGTCCACTTGTGTTTCCCTTCACTGGAGTAAAGCCCCACCGATTGTCCTGTGTCAGGAAGGAACCTGACATTGCAGGGCCCTGTCCCACCACCTTGAAGAGCTGGCACTCTGCTTCCAGAGAAGGGAACCCTCTCACTATTTTTTCCTCAGAGCAGCCATCAAGTTTGTTGTTTTTTTTTGTTTGTTTGTTTTTTGTTTTTTGGTTTTTGGTTTTTTTCCCTCACGATCCCAGCAACACTTGAAACGTATCTTTCTCATTTTTGTCATCTCGGAGGATTACTTTATATCCAATTTTAAGTCAAGAAAGAAAATAACGATTTTGCTGATAGCTAATTAGTCATCACACATCTCTGCCAAGACCTGATTTATCACCTTTATACATCCACAGTGGTGGAGGGGGTAGAGGCAGGAGGACTTAGGAAAGAAACAGCACCGACACATACCATTAAATAAAAAAGGTGACCGGCCCTCATTACAAGTGTTGTCCTCTTTTAGCAGGCGCACGCCCCACACTTTCATTAACCCCGAGAGCTGAATAGCAGCTTGTCTCAATGAGGTGCCCGAGACGTTGTCAAAGCCTGCCTTCATGAAAAAGGCAGGGCCACCTACCATGAACTTTTCTCTGTGACTTCATTCTTTAGCAGTGCTCAAGTGTAAATAAACTTGTTTACCGGGATCAGAATGGCCATGTTAATGAAGTCTTATTTGTGTCACCACAATGACAATTTGTGCAAAGTTGAACTCAGGAGAGCAGAGGAAAGAAGCTGAGAAATTGTGTTTCTCTCAGGAAGTGTCCATACAAATGCCTTTGGGCCCAAGTTAGTACAGTCAATATTCACCTTTTCTTTTAGTTGTGTATCCATGGCAGAAAAAAAAAAAAAAACCACACCTTGTTACTGTGCCTGATGTGGCGAACAGAATAACACTGTATGCCATGAGAAGAAAAGTGAGACACATGCATTGATGAATGTGCCAACAGTATAACCTTGGTGGCCAGCATGTGGTTCTCATGAGATGAACGCATGGACCCCAGTTAGTGCTTTTGATTGCCAAAGTACGGTGAATCTACATAGAACAGTGCAGTAAACTAGGGCTGTGTCTCATAGCAGCTTTAGAAATAAATATGGAAAATTTTGTGTATATGATATTACATAGAAAGCAAGTCAGCGGAGCTGGGGAGATAGCTCAGTGGTTAAAGAGCTTGACATGCATCTGTGAGGGCCTGAGCACAGATCCCAGACCCCACGTAAAAGCCAGAAGTGTGCTTCTGTGGGAAGGAAGGTGGCAACAGGAGAATTTCAGGGAAGCTTGGGAACAGAACTGTGAACAACAATGAGGGACTCTGTCCCAAATGAGGTAGAAGGCAGGGACCAACTGGAAAGTTGTCTTCTGACCTCTATGTGTGTATATGGCACACACACGTCCCCACTCATGCACATAGAAAGAAAAAGCAAAGCTCATTGACTGATGCTGGAAGACATCAATCTGTTTGTTTGGGTTGTTCCATGATAGGGATTGACACAGCATAAACTATGGGTCAGATATGGCCCACTGCTTACTTTAATAAATAAAGTTTTATTGAACAAAAAAGCCACATTCATTGTCTGTGGCTGCTTTATGCTATAACAGCAATGTTGAATAGTTTTTGACAAAAGCCTGAAATATTTACTGTGTTCTCCAGATAACCTTGCCAGCCTGTGGTCTATTTGAAACAGGTATGTTGGAGAAGGTTCATGTGAGTGGGCTAACGGCTAAATAGTGTGCTTGGGGTGAGGGGTCACATGCACCAATCATGGAAAGGAAGAATAGAAAGAAGCAGGGCATAGGAAAGGAAATGGGGGTCTTTGATTAAGAGATGGTTTCCAGCATGAACAGAGTGAGGAGTATTACACTGCGGGGGTCATGACTCCATTCTTTGGTAAGCAGTCTATATGGAGTATAATGCTAAATGGGAATGCTTGGGTAACAGTGGGAAATTACCACGCAGGTTTCTGTGGAGGCACTGAACATTTTATCAACTCATGGAATCTCTGACTCACAAATAAATCATGTCAGCATCAGAACAAAACATCTCTTCGGGAGCCAAGCTACCAAGGAAAGGATCCTGACTCCTGGCTACTGGGGGAGTATCTAAAGTGGTGTGTGTGTTTATTCTCTTGCCTTCAAGGCTCTGCATGAGGCTGCTGTCTGCATCTGAACTATGGCTCAGAGAGCCCAGTGGCTGTGACTGTTAATCCAGTAAGGTGTCTCCGGCTCAGATAGCCCAGAGCCTGCATCTTCTTAGTCATCTAAAGGGTGACTTCTAGTTCAAAGAGTCTCAATAAAACTTTTATTGCTGCTTTCTCTTTCCTTCTGCCTTGGTGAGTCTGGTAGGAATAGAGCTCTGTGCTTAACAGTAACAATAGTGGCAGCAGCTAGCCCTTACCTCAGACACTGCCCTGACAAATTTCCACAGGTTAGTAGTGCACACGATAGCCCTGTGTGAATGTATGACTGCCATTCCCATTTCACAGATGAGAAGACTGTGGCACAGAGACGATAAGCCACTTGACCCTGGTCCCACGGCTAGGAAACTGGAAAGCCAGGCAGTCTGGCTCCAGAATCGATGTTTTAAAAGCTTTTTAAAACAGACCTCAGGCATGTAGAATTGGATTAATTACACTTCTCATATATGAAACACTTTCTCATGCATGGGCCATCTTTTACTTACTTAATTAGTGGAGTTACAAATCATTTATGAGAGACACACACACACACACGCAGAAGCAGATCTAGAAACAAGGTTTTGAGTGTAGGTGATTTATTTGGAATGTGAAGGGAAACCCACAGGACAGTGAGGAAAGGAGACAGGAAAGGGGGTGCAGCAAGTACAAAGCACGTCCCTAAGCAGCAGCTGCAGAGGACTGTGGGAAACCTGCTTCAGAACTGCAGAGCATCTGGGCAGAGGGAGTGGAGTATTCATCCACCAACAGCAGTCAGGGCTGAAAGACAAATCCCAAGGACAGAGGATCAGAACTTGTGTGGGAATCACCAGGGCAGCCAGAAAAAGCGGGATTCAAAGCAGTGTTTCTTTCTCCACCCCCCTTTTTATGTGTGTGTATGTTTGGTGTGGATGCTGTGTATATGTGTATAAGTGTACGTGAGTGTACATATGTTTGTATGTGGAGACAAGAGGTTGAAGTTGTGTGTCTTCCTTGCTCTCTCACCTCATGATTTTTACTTGGGCAGGGTCTCATTGGAGTCCAGAGCATGATGACGAGTCAGCTAGGCCAGCCAGCTTGCCCTGGAGATGTCTCAAGCAAAGAAAAGAAAAACCAATGCAATTGAGTATACCTACTTTTTCTTTGAAGCAGTAAAACTCACTCCAACCTATATCCAGAATTTAGCACAGAAAAATCAAGCAAGGATTTTTTTTTTTTCCTACTATTTTTCTTAACTGGAGAAGAAAAAGAAAAAGAAAAAGAAAAACTCTCCCTCCAGCTTTGAATTAGAGGCATCTGCCACACCCACCTGGCATGTATGGGTGCTGGGGATCCCAACTGTGGTTCTTCTTCTTCTTCTTCTTTTTTTTTTTTTTTTTTTTTTTTTTTTTTTTGAGGTAGGGTCTTACTCTAGCCCAGGCTGACCTGAAATTCACTATGTAGTTGCAGGCTGGCCTCGAACTCACAGTGATCCTCCTTCCTCAGCCTCCCAAGTGCTGGGATTAAAGGCATGTACCACCATGCCTGGTCCAACTCTGGTTCTTATGCTCCCATGGCAAACACTCAATACACTGAGCCATCTCTCTAGCCTGAACAGTATTTCTTAATCATATATGTGAGAGTCTGTATATTGAATATATCTTCAGATATATATTGAATATATATTTAGATACATTGAAATATATATGTTTTGTCACCCCTACTGAGCCTTTAAAACATCTTTTTATAATTGCCTCTCCCTCCATAAAACTTTAATGCCATACCTATACAGTATATCAATTTCTGCACAATGTCTTTTTGGAGGACCACAAACTACTTCATGTCTGTAGACATTAGACCCTACAGCATCCTCCCTCACCTCTCTGGTTCTACCCATTAAGCTGACTCATTTCCATCTAGACTGAGGAACATTAGGTGTCCAGATTTGAAGCAAATTGTTGACCTTGAGAATCCATCACTAGGGGAATGAAGCTTTGGGTTTCATTCTGTTCAGGAGTCCCTATGCATTTTCCATCTCCCCACAGGAGCCTTTGTGCAGAGCAGTTAGAGCCTGCCTTGGTATTTCACTGTTGCCGCTGCTGCTGCTGCTGCTGCTGCTGCTACAACTACACCATGGGATCCCAGAGAGGATGTGACACCTTTCTCAATACCTGAGGCACAAAAAAAGTTCAATGGGATTGCCTGATTCCCACCACAATCTCACACCCATGCACAAGCTAACTGCAGTACCAATGCAACCTTTTTTTTGAGTACAAATAACAGAATTTCTTCCAGGTTCTAAACAGAATCTTAAGTTTTTCATTTAAAGCAAAGAAAAGAAAAACCAAGCAATTGAGTAACCTACTTTTTCTTTGAACTCACTCCAACCTATATCCAGAATTTAGCACAGAAAAATCAAGCAAGGATTTTTTTTTCCTACTATTTTTCTTGACTGGAGAAGAAAAAGAAAAACTCTCCCTCCAGCTTTGAATTAGAGGCATCTGCCACACCCACCTGGCATGTATGGGTGCTGGGGATCCCAACTGTGGTTCTTCTTCTTCTTCTTCTTCTTTTTTTTTTTTTTTTTTTTTTTTTTTTTTTTTTTGAGGTAGGGTCTTACTCTAGCCCAGGCTGACCTGAAATTCACTATGTAGTTGCAGGCTGGCCTCGAACTCACAGTGATCCTCCTTCCTCAGCCTCCCAAGTGCTGGGATTAAAGGCATGTACCACCATGCCTGGTCCAACTCTGGTTCTTATGCTCCCATGGCAAACACTCAATACACTGAGCCATCTCTCTAGCCTGAACAGTATTTCTTAATCATATATGTGAGAGTCTGTATATTGAATATATCTTCAGATATATATTGAATATATATTTAGATACATTGAAATATATATGTTTTGTCACCCCTACTGAGCCTTTAAAACATCTTTTTATAATTGCCTCTCCCTCCATAAAACTTTAATGCCATACCTATACAGTATATCAATTTCTGCACAATGTCTTTTTGGAGGACCACAAACTACTTCATGTCTGTAGACATTAGACCCTACAGCATCCTCCCTCACCTCTCTGGTTCTACCCATTAAGCTGACTCATTTCCATCTAGACTGAGGAACATTAGGTGTCCAGATTTGAAGCAAATTGTTGACCTTGAGAATCCATCACTAGGGGAATGAAGCTTTGGGTTTCATTCTGTTCAGGAGTCCCTATGCATTTTCCATCTCCCCACAGGAGCCTTTGTGCAGAGCAGTTAGAGCCTGCCTTGGTATTTCACTGTTGCCGCCGCCGCTGCTGCTGCTGCTGCTGCTGCTACTACTATGGGATCCCAGAGAGGATGTGAATACCTCCTCTGTGCCTGATTCCCACCACAATCTCACACCCATGTCAAGCTAACTTCTCATGTTCCCAAGTTGAAAAGCAGTTGAACAGATGGTGGCTGACACCTTTCTCAGGAATCCTGGAAAGCCACCAGTCTACCCACTGAGGCACAAAAAAAAAGTTAGCAATGGGATTGGAAATGTGGTGTAGGGAGGGGAAAAATGACTGCAATGGAGTGAGCTCAAGGAAGCACATGCCACTCGGAGCGCCAGTGCAGTGCTGTCCATGCTCCTTCACGCAAGAGCGAGTGTCAGGCACCTACAGCCTCCAAGGCTGGAGATGCTGTTGCAGCCAGGAGGCAGAGAGACCAAAGGGGACCCTAACCAAGCCAGGTCACCCACAACACTCCTTCCTCCAAAGGCTCTAGAGATGAGTTAGAGCCAAGTCTCCCACCTTTTTTTGTGCTTGCCTACAAATAACAGAATTTCTTCCAGGTTCTAAACAGAATCTTAAGTTGTGGAAACTCGATCATAAAAATAATAAAGCAAAGAAAAGAAAAACCAATGCAATTGAGTATACCTACTTTTTCTTTGAAGGAGTAAAACTCACTCCAACCTATATCCAGAATTTAGCACAGAAAAATCAAGCAAGGATTTTTTTTTTCCTACTATTTTTCTTGACTGGAGAAGAAAAAGAAAAACTAAGTAAAAATGCTTTTAAGGTGAAAAGGAAAATGAAACTTTTAACCATGAAAAAATACCTTGATAATATGTGTGTGTGTATCCCTATTTTTAAGACAAATGATTTCAGATTGAAAATAAATGGGGAATCCCAGCACTAGGGAGGCAGAGGTAGGAGGATCACTGTGAGTTTAAGGCCAGCCTGAGACTATATGGTGAATTCCAGGTCAGTCTGGACTAGAGCAAGACCTTACCTTGAAAAAGCTAAAAAATAAAAATAAATTAAATAAATAGGGCAACAATTGTAGCATGTCACCCAAGATACAATTCCAAATTTATTCACCTTTTTATTAAGTGTGTGGTATAGTAGAATCTACATTACATTTGTTCTGGTGGCAAACTTGTCTTTCAGCCCCAAGGGTGATATTTTAGCTAACTACTTAAAAATCTCTATAAAGGGCTGGAGAGATGGCTTAGCGGTTAAGGCATTTGTCTGCAAAACCAAAGGACTCGTTTTACTCTCCAGGTCCCATGTAAGACAGATGCACAATGTGATGCAAGTGTGCAAGATCGCACATGCACACAAGATGTTGCACACATCTAGAGTTCAATTACAGTGGCTGGAGGCCTTGGCATGCTAATTCTGTCTCCCTCTCTCTCTTTTTCTCTCTCTGACAAAAAAAAAAAAAAAAAAAAGAAAAATCTCTATAAATGATATGACTCTAGCAAAGTGGTGCTGATTTTCAGATTTAGACTTGTAGTTAGACCACTATCTCAGCATAAACATATAAAATTATAAAGATATAAAACACACAGAATGTATTTAAAAATCTCAAAATATTCATGATAAAATCATAGGAACTCATACAGAAACACTAGGGAAAAAAAACCTAAAATATGGAACACAGTACTGTTGTAGGGCCAGATGGAATCTTAAAGATCATCTAGCCAAATCTTATCCTTTTGTTTTGCAGAAGCAGAAACTGCATTCAAAAAAGTTGAGCAATTTACTGAATTTTACCAACTGATTGACAACTGTTAGTCAACTTTCCCTTGTTATAATAAATATCTGAGATAAAGAGAAAATGTTTGTTTTAGCTTGCAGTTTCAGAGGTCTCAGTGTATAGTTGATTGGCCCTGTTGCTTTTGGACTTGTCATGAGGCAATGCATCATGATAGAAGTGTCAGGGAGAGTAAAAAGACCCAGGAAGCGTGAGGGGGGGGAGAGAAGAGAAGGAGGAGGAGGAGGAGGAGGAGAAGGAGGAAGAGGAAGAGGAAGAGGAGGAGGAGGAAGAAGAGAAAAAAGGAAGAAGATATGAGGACTAGGGTCCCACATTTCCCAGTGAGCTAAGGCTGTCCTCCCACCAGGCCTCGGGTTGGCATTTTCAAAACTTTAAGAAAAGAAATTCACTCAGCACCGTTAGAAGGAGAGAGAAACAGTGGCTCTGAAATGTCTGCACTGGGGATTCTCTTTGTATTTGCCGTGTGAAGAACTGTCCAGTGGAATGGTTGAAAGAGTATCAGGACAACCCTCAGTGGGCTCTTATAACCGCCCAATCCCATACACCTTGTTTATTCAGGGTCTATCTTTTCAGTCACCTCAGAGCAAATATTTTCTTTCACGATTCACAAAGGTCTTCACGTGCCCATGGGAGTAACACTGGCGTCCCCAACAGGGTCTGGAAGGTGTGAGAACCACAGACTCCAAGTTGTGATCACAGTTAAGTGAGCTGCCCAGGATCTCCTGCAGCCAAGGAGAGCTGGAGCCAGGAAGCAATGAGCATCCTGACCCACACATACGTCTGCCAAAGCAGGTTTTTATACACCCACGGGAGAGCTGAGTGGGTGAGTTCTATTTCTTAAGTTTTTATGTAAAAAAAAAAAAAGGAATAAGTTATCTTTCACTGGTACAGTTGCCCCTTTGTGTCCATGGTGGGTATGTTATTGGGACCCCATAGATACCAAATTCCATGGGCATTCAAGTGTTTGATAAAAAGAAAGATGGCACAGGACATGCACATAATCTACTCCCCCCTCCCCCCTGTACGTCAGTCATCTCCACAGCATGCATAATACCTGACACAATGCATCTGCTGTGGAACTAGTTGTTGGTCTGTTTCACTTTTAGGGAATAAGGACCACCAAAAGTCTATTTCTCATAGGTGCTTGTATTTTGCTTTTTCTTCAGATGTTCCAGTCAAGCTTGGTTTGAGCCCATAGATGTGGAATTCATAGGTATGGAGAACTAATGCTAATTGTGGCTAACACCACTGCTTTCTCTTGGTCAAAATCTCCAATGTGTATAGTACAGGAGCCCTGGAGGAGAGAAAGAAGTTCTTGTCATGATACATTTCTGAGTATGAGATTAAGTGGCTTCACACCTACTACTATCAAGTCTTAAGTAAGCTGACAAAATAGTCAAGAGGAGGCGCTCGATGTGTTAATGATAAACCCAGTTATTTAGACCAACTTTCCTACTATATAAAAACTTTTCAAAGCTAGATAAAATATATATATTTACAAATCTTTAAATATCAAGGAATTGAAACCATAATTAAGAATACTTAAGTATTTGGAAGTTGGTGGAAAACCGAGGATGCTGAGAACTTTTGTTCTGACAGTGCTTGCTGACCTGCACGTCGAAGCGTTAGATTTTCCACCCTATTCAGGCAAGAGGGACAGAAATCAGAGCAGCAAGAAACCTTTCCTCAAATCAACTGGGACAGCAAAGAGATGCAATCTCTGCTTACAGATGGTGTGGATGGGAATGAATACTTGATCGAATCTGAAGTATTCAGTGCCAGCACTTTAGCAGGGCGTGGAGGGTGGATGCACAACAGGCCAGCTAGGACCTTCATGTGAAAGAACCTCAGGCTGTGGTACTCAGAGACACCAGCCGAATCAAAGGCCAATCTTATTGTGAGAACCCTCCTTCCTCCTAGATCTCAAATTAGCCTTCAGGTACTATGCAATGAAAAAAGCAGCTCACAACTAAAAGTAAATCAAGCACATAAAAAAGAAGAACCAATAATGTCAAAGTAAAGTAAAATAGAAACATTTAAGGACTGACATATAATATTCTGGAATGGTCCGACACGGATCACAGATCACAAAATAAGTGGACTTACTATGTTTCAAAATTAAAGACCACCAGTTGTGGTGTACACACCAATAGGCTATTGCTGAAGGGGCTGAGGCAGGAGGATCAGGAGTTCGAGGCCAGCCTGGGCTACACATTAAAAAAATGTTAAAGACACCTTAAAAGTACATGACGCCAGGTGTGGTGGCACACGCCTTTAATCCCAGCACTCGGGAGGCAGAGGTAGGACGATCACAGTGAGTTCAAGGCCACCCTGAGACTACAGAGTGAATGCCAGGTCAGCCTGAGCTAGAGTGAGACCCTACTTCGAAAAACAAAAAAAACAAAAAACAAAAAAAAGTACATGACAACAGGAAACTATAAAAAAATAACAAAGGAGATTTGAAAAGGATTTTTACAGGAGTTTAAGCATTGACTTGAAGAACAAATGGATGCATATAATATATACTTGACACTGCCCAAGAAAGAGTTTACTCAGAGGGAAGATGTACTGGAAAACATTTTCCTGAATGCAGCACAAAGAAACAAATATACAGGAAGTACAGAGTAGAGGTTACAGATATGGAAGATACATTTAAGCAACCCCGGAGAACAAAGCAGAGAAAATGATGCCATGACAGTATTTGAAGCAATCATGGTTGAGAATTTAATAACGAATCATTCTGTGAGGTATGCAACAATGAATTCTCAGCAGGGCAAGTAAAAGAAACACAAACCTAGACACATCGCAGTGAAATGTTAGCACACCAAAAACCAAATAGTACGTAACCAAGAAACTCAATGAAAGACCCCTGTGACTGACAAATCGCTGTTTTGTCAGTAGGAGCAATGGAAGCCAACTGGACAACACAAACAGGCCATGGTCAAGGGTTCTGTTCACAGAAGTAGCCTACTTCAAGAGCAAGGAAAAATAGACACTTGTTTTAATCCAGTGCCTCCAATGAGCAGGTGGGACCAGATGTCACCTGCGACTGGCTGAGCCACCTTTCACATGAGCAGGTCAGCTACAGGGGAGAGAGCACCATGCAGAACAAGAGGGTCCTCAACTCCTAGAGGAGGGAAGGGGTCACAGTGACAGGATGTGTGGCCCAAATGGCATCTTCAGGAATTAAAAAAAAATAAGTATGCCTTCAGAAAAAAAAAAAAAAACTGATTTGACTATCAGTACACTCTCACGAAAAGATTTTTTTGTGTGTGTTTGTTATTGAAACAAGGTCTCATGCAGCAGCCCAGGCTATTCTTTGCTATTCTTGTAGCAAAGGCTGTCCTTGAACTTCTGATCCTTCATCTCCCCTATCCTGGGATTGTAATCAGGTACCCCAATGCCTGGTTAATTCATTAGAAAGTATTTTAAAGGTACAAATAATTTGTTCCAGAACAGAAGGAAGAAAGGAAGGATGGAAGAAAGGAAAGAAGGAAGAAAGGAAGGGAGGGAGGGAGGGAGGGAAGGAGGGAGGGAGGGAGGGAAGGAGGGAGGTGAGTCCCAGACTGGCAGAGACCTTGTCTCAGAACAATAACAAAAGGTGAACAGAATTCCTGAAGAACGATACCCAAGGATATCTTCTGGCTCATGCACACATGCACACACATACTGAAAGAAAGGAAAGAAAGAGGAAGGAAAGAAAAGGACAAGAAAGCAAAGAAAAAAAGGTTAAAAGAGGAAAGAAAATGTGCACCCTAGATTTTATATCCTGCAAAATTGAACTTCAAACATAAAACCCAGCATAGAATATCTCAGAGAATATTGGATTGTTTCCAGATCCTTTCTAAGAAACTTGCTAAAGTTTTGGGCACCCAAGATGACCCTGATGTGACAATAGATGGTGAGGATTCAATTTGCAGTGACCAAGAACCAAGGCTGTGAGGACTGAAAGGGGGTGAGCAGAGCAGTTAACAGTCAAGTGACCATGGATAGTGCTGCTATGAGAACACAGAGAGAGGACAGAGGAGACATATACAAAACATTTGTTTTAATGTTTTAAATAATCATGTTGACAATAGATTAATACTCCAGTACTTTTATTCAAGTATTTTCTGTGTATTCTATAGTATAAAATGTACTACTAATTTTGAAAAAGTATGATTATGCCCTCCTTTCTATCCCTTATATTTTTTTCTTTAAAAAATTGATAGCATGTATAAATTATGGAAAATAATGGGTTTCATTATGAAATTATCTTTTCTTTTTAGGATAGGGTCTTATTTTAGCCCAGGCTGATATGGAATTCACTTTGTAGCCCAGACTGACCTTAAACTCACAGAAATCTTCCTACATCAGCATTTAAGTGTTAGGATTAAAAGTGTGCACCACCATGCCTGGCCTTATTATGATATTTTAATACATGCTTGTAATGTATTTTGATCGCAGTCACCCCACTGTTTCCCACTGTTGGCCACTTTCCTTCTCCTACTTTTCCCTTTTCTTTCTCTAACAATCTCTCTTCTACTTTCATGCTTTTTTTAATTTTAGAGAGAGAGAGAGAGAGAATTGGCATGCCAGGACCTCAGCTACTGTAATTGAACTCCAGATACTTGCACCACCTAGTGGGCATGTGCGCTTGCCTTACCTTTAAAAAAATTTTTTTTTATTGACAACTTCTATACTTACATACAAAAAATGCATGATATTTCCCTCTCCTGCCCCCATACCCCTTTAGAACTCCAATCTCCATCATATCCCCTCCCTCTCTCTGTTAGTCTTTCTTTTAATTTGATGTCATCATCTTTTTCTTCTATTATGAGGGTCTTACGAAGGTATTGCTAGGCACTGCAAGGTCATGGATATCAATTGCCTTACCTTTTGTGTGTCTGGCTTCCATTGGGATCTGGAGGGTCAAACATGGGTCCTTAGGCTTTGCACACAAGTGCCTTAACCACTAAGCCATCTCTCCAGCCCTCATACCTTTTAAAATTGAATAAATTTCACTTGTGGGAGAAAACATGCAATATTTGTCCTTCTGAGTCTGGGTTATTTTGCTTAATATGATGATCTCAGTTCTATTCACTTTCTTGCAAACAACATGATTTCATTCTGTATGTTTGATTAAAACTCCATTGCATGTGTATACCATATTTTCTTTCTCCATTCACCTAGATGGGCATGTAGGCTGATTCATAACTTGACTATCATAAACAATGACACAATAAACATGGGTGTGAAACTGTCTTGGTTGTAAGCTGATTTGGATTTCTTCAGGCACATACGTAGGAGTGGTATAGCTGGATCATATAGTAGTCCTATTCTTAGTATTTTGAAAATTGCCATACTGATTTCCATAGTTACTGCACTAATTTATATTTCTACCAGCAGTGTGTTTAAATCTTCACCCCCACATCCTCATCAAAATTTGTTGATTTTTCTTTATTTAAAAAAAAATTTAGGGGCTGGAGAGATGGCTTAGTGGTTAAGGTGCTTGCCTGCAAAACCAAAGGACCCAGGTTCAGTTCTCCAGGACCCACATAAGCCAGATGCACAAGGTGGCACATGCATCTGGAGTTAATTTGAAGTAGCTCGAGGCCCTGGTGTGCCCATTCTCTCTCTCTCCCTCTCCCCCCCCCCAGCCTTTTACTCTCAAATAAATAAATAAATAATAAAATTTTTAAAAAATTTTTAAGGGCTAGAGTGATGACTTAGTCATTAAGACACTTGCCTGCAAAACCTAAGGACCCAGGTTTGGTTCCCCAGTACCCACATAAGCCAGATGCACCAGGTAGTACAAGTGTTTAGAGTTCATTTGCAGTGGCTAGAGGCTCAGGTGCTCCCATTCTCTCCCCCTCTCTCTTTCAAATAAATAAATTTTTAATTTACTTATTTGCATGTGTGTATGTACAATCCACAGTCTTTTGCCAGTGCAAATGAACACGCGATGCATGCACTACCTTGCATCTGGCTTTGTATGGATACTGGGAAATCAAACCCAGGTTGACAAGCTTTACAAGCAAGTACTTTGTCAGGATTTGCAAGCAAGCACCTTAACCACTGGGCCATTTTCTCAGCCTTGTTTTTTTACTTGACTATAGTCATTCTGGCTGTAGTGAGATGGAATATTAGTACATTTTGATTTGACTTGCATTTTCCTGATGACTAAATATGTTGAACATTTTTGCCATGTATTTACTGGCCAGTTACTTCTTTTGAGAACTATCTGTTCAGTTCATTTGCCCATTCACTGACTGGATTATTTTTTCTGTTGGTATTTCATTTCTTGAGCCTTTATCTATCTTCTATATTCCTGAGGACCAGGATTCCTTGTGTAGAAGAAAAGAGATTTAGAAGTAAATAAAATCATGGTAGTTTTGAATTAGATTAAAAATATCATTACTGATTCCCAACATGTTTTATCTTTAAATATATATATATTTGTGTGTGTGTGTGTGTGTGTGTATTTGAGTGCGTGCGCAAGACATTTATACTCTAATACATTAGGATTAGAAAAACTCAGAAGTATGTGTGAGTGACTGTGTGTATTTAGCTGCTGTGAAAAGAAATAGTGATCAACATTCCTGTGGCTAAGATTGTGTGCCACAAGGATTGTGTATCCACATGTTGCTTCTCTCTAAAAGGAAGAAATAAGTTGGCTCTAGGGACTGGTGCAAGATATGGAAAAGATGAGCTTGGAACATCTTGTCACATCAGAAAATAAAGACACTGTGGAAGATTCCCACCTGTCATGTCACAGGGGCCTGGAATCAACCTGAACAGGATTTTGATGACAAAGTTGGGACAAACTGAGTTATAGCAGAAAATGTTTAAATTTGGAAGCTCATAATAGCATTTAAAAAGTAAAAAATATCTGTCCACCTTCTTAGAGGGATAGGAAATCAACTCATTATATTAAAAAACTAGAGAATAAAGGAAGGTTTCAACATTTATCTAGTTATTGGCACAAATTTAAGACCAGGCTGGGCTAAATAGTGAGTTCTAAATATTACATTGTGAGGCTCCATCTCAAAAACCTGACAAATAAAGCAACATGATCGAGAGCAAGTGTTACAGGGATTAGAACGATCGAGTGCCCATTACAGCTGGCAGGGGTTTAACTTGGGAAAACTGCTTGGTGACTTCTAATAGATTTAAGCATACACCCACTCCATGAGACTTGTTCAAGAATGCATTTAGCAACTTTATTTCTGAATCCAGATCCTTAGACTGCTTGGATATCCTGATGCCAGGTAAAGTAACTTTATTTCTAATTACCTTCAAATGTAGATATCAAAAATGTCCAGTAGGAGAATGGAAAGAACATTGTGATTTGTTTATGTATTTGAGATTGGAATAATACTGCACAGCAATAATAAAGTGTTGAGACACACAGAACCTGAATTAATCTCAAAAGCACCAAGCAAAAAAAAAAAAAAAAAAAAAAAAAAAGCCAAGCACTAAAAGATAGATCATTACATTTATACAAACAGAATAAAACAAGCCCACCAGGTCAGAATGCGCAAACAAATCCATCTTGCTTGAAGTCAGCTCAGTGGTCACCTCTGCATGTTTGCAGCTGGAGCTTTTTGTAGTTCAAGAAGAGTTTTATATATTGGTCTGGGTCCCAGTTATGGTGGCTGCAGAGGTAAAAATTCCATGAGCTGAACACCTAATGATGTTGAAAGCGTCAACATGTAGAACATAAAACCA
Organism: Orientallactaga sibirica; assembly: GCA_036365145.1. NCBI lineage: Eukaryota > Metazoa > Chordata > Mammalia > Rodentia > Dipodidae > Orientallactaga > Orientallactaga sibirica. The sequence continues at coordinate 18,772,289 of JAEOAD010000031.1, forward strand.
AATTTACTATTTGACCGACCACCTTTATTGGAGTAGCCAAACCAAACTTTAAAACGTTAAGTGCCATTATAAATGTTTAGATGCCTCTGCTAATGTTTTTGGTACAAAAGTCCAAAATTCACATGCCAGGTATGGATACTTATTTCTTCAACATGTAAAAATAGCAGAAGTAACACAGAGTAAAAACAAAGACAAACTGAAATGTATTCATTTGTCAGCAAATATGGGTGAGGAACAAAATATAGTACCAAAAGTAAGTGAAATACAAAAATTAGAAGAATGTGTGATATCGGACATTTGTTTATATAGTTGTAAAGTCAGTGGGTTTTCAGACATGCATTGGTTTATGGTATTTGCTAAATTTTGTTTCAGTGATGCAAAACATGAAGAAGTTGGTTGTTTGGAAGTCATTAAAGGGAAAACTACATCAGAGGAGACATATTCTCAATATTATACAATGTTATTAAAGATGGTGTTTTGTGGGGAAAACGATATAAAAGTGACCATAGCAGGAACAGCTTCTTTGATTGCAATTTTTATACAAAGCCTGGGGATGGATTTCAGAACAGACTACAAATGCCACTCACCACGGCATCCAGAAGCAAACTGTTGCAGGAGAAAATTGGAAGCCAAAAGAACACACAGTGATACAGGAGGTCATCACAGTGGCTAATATTATGAAAACAGGGTATAAAAAGAATAGGTACATCTTTATATAATGGTATGATGTCAGGCAGTGACCTTCGAAAGCAGATGTCTTTTGACACAAAGTAAATGCTCCAGACTGGCTGACCTTTCCTGAAGTGACAAGTGGCTTTCATTAACACAGGTGTAAGCAAATGAGATTTAAGCAGGAAACAGGTCTCCTCTGCATCTCCAAGTAAAGGTGCTGCTTTGAATAATGAATCAGAAATTAATTGCTTTTGAAAGAAAATGCGCCACAGAGATAATTGTGAACCAGATGTTTTCAACATGCTGAGCTTTTGATTTTGCTACTAAAAAGCATGTGTGGCCACAATACATTCTCTTTTAAAGTAGGTACATATTTAAAGATGAGAAGCAAAAATTTTTAAAGATTTTATTATTAATTTATTTATTGGAAACAGAGGGAGAATGAGAACTGGCACATCAGGGCCTCGAGCCACTGCAAACAAACTCCAGATGTGTGTGCCCCCTTGTACATCTGGCTTACGTGGGACCTGGAGAATCAAACCAGGATCTTAAGGCTTTGCAGGCATGTGCCTTAACTGCTAAGCCATCTCTCCAGCCCAAGAAGCAAAATTTTTATCTTCCAAATGAAATATGTGATTGAGTTTGGAATTCAGTTATTTAAAAAAAAAAAACCTGTATTATTGTTAAATGGGGTTTCAGATTTACAAGTTAAGAAAATTCTGGAGAATTCACATTCACAGTGTGAATGTACTTTATGCTACTGAATTTTGCAATTGAAAATGATTAAGATGGTACATTTTATGTTACATAGATTTGATTATAACTAAAGCAATGTAAAATTTTGATACCTTATCATCAATGTCATTGATAACTGACTGACATCAAAGGGGGTGGAGAATGACTAGCTACATGCCATTAAAAAGTTTTTGATCAGTTGATGGTGGGACTGGAAAATGGAAGTCATAATTCATCAATAAGCTTTGTCTTGAAATCAGGTGTGCTTTAGGATCATCTTGTAGAGCTGAACAGTCTCTAAAACCAAGTTGTCAAGTAAAGTGACCTTTAGAGCCAGGTTTTTACATTACACAATTTAAATACTGGTAAGTCTGTGAAAAAAATCATGCAATATTTTCAGTCACACCACTTTAAAATATTAAATATTGGAGCAGGGTGTGGTGGTGCACGCCTTTAATCCCAGCACTTGGGAGGCAGAGGTAGGAGGATTGCTGTGAGTCTTGAGGCCAGCCTAAGACTACATAGTGAATTCCAGGTCAGCCTGGACTAGAGCAAGACCCTACTTCGAAAAACCAAAAAAAAAAAAAAAAAAAAAAAAGTTAAATATTGGGCTGGAGAGACTGCGGCAAAGCCTAAGGACCAGGGTTCAATTCCCCAGTACCCAGGCAAAGCCAGAGCCACAAAGTGGGGCATGCATCTGAAGTTCGTCTGCAGTGGCTGGAGGCCCTGGCGTGCCCATTCTCTCTGTCTCCCGTTATCTCTCTCCACTTGCAACTAAACAAATAAATTAAAAAACTCTTTAAATATGTGTGCACACATACATGTGTGTGGGTGTAAAGTTGGGGTGCACGTTTGTGCGTGTATGTGGAGGCCAGAAGACAACCTCAGGTATTATTACTCAGGAAGGCTGTTTTTTTTTTCTTTCTTTCTTTTTAATAGTCAGTGTCTCTCATTGGCTCACCAATTGGGACAAACTGGGTGGCCATCAAACCCCAAGGATCCACCTGTCTCTGCCTGTCCAGCACTGGGATTACAATTACACACCACTGCACCTCACTTTTTTTTATGTGGGTTCTGGGAATTGAACGCAGGACCTCATGTTTTCACAGCAAGAAGTTTACTGACTGAGCTGTCTCTCCAGAACCCCAGACTTGTCTTCTTATAATGTTCAGTGTGTTTCTAGCATCCCACCCCATTCCTAACAGTGCCCAGACTCTTCTGCAAGGTTTCCAAAGGAACCTGGTGTTGAGAGCGGGCATGGAACACATGTGGAGTTCCTGGGTTTGGCATCTTGAGCAAGGGGCACAAGATGTAGGATAGTCGGAGCATGTATTAATCCCTAGAGATTCTTTCTAAAGGCTCTGTGTGTGTTGGTGTAACACCAACACACAATACATCTCTGGACTCCCTAGCCATCTCCATTTCAGTAAATGGTGTCTCCCTGGACTGGAGACCAAAGGAGCTCCTAAATATTCCTCTCTCACTTCATTTTTTTTTTTTTTTTTTGTCATTGGAACTGTCAGCTCTACTTCTGAAGAAAGTCTTGAGTCTCTCATTTCTTACCTCCTACCCTTAACAGCTCTCTCAACCACCATCACCTTTTGCTAACACCCCAACCTGGGCCCTTCCTCTGGACCACTTCTACAATGTCTATTCCACACAGATAGCAGAGGGACTCACTCAACATATCAATATCCCTCATTCTATCCTTCTAGAGGCCTACTGTCTCACCCAAAGCCACAGCCCTTACCTTGGCCTACCCTGGCCCAGCGGGTGTTAGCCACACTGTCCCCTTGTGCTTTTTTTTTTTTTTTTTTTGAGAGACAGAGAGAGAGAGAGACAGAGAGAGAAGGAGAGGAAGACAGATAGGGATGGGCACGCCAGCAGTGTCTCAGCTGCTGAGAACGAAATCCAGATGCATGCGCCCCCTTGTTGGTCAAGTGTGGCATTGCGCCCTTGCATCACTTTGCATCTGGCTAAACGTGGGACCTGGAGATTGGAACCGCTGGAGGTTGGAACCAGAGTTCTTAGGCTTAGGAGGCAGGCGCCTTAACCGCTAAGCCATCTCTCCAGCCCTCCCCTTGTGCTTTGTGCTCCTGATGGAGATGCTGTAATACCTTGGCTCTTGTCTGGTGACATCATTGAGAGGACCTCTCTACCTACCTCATATAAAACAGAAGCCCGTGCCCTGCAGAGCCCCAACCTTCCCTCTTCACTCTTCAGAAGCGTGCATCTCCAGCTATTATGTTCCCTATGGTATTGTTCGTGTCCCCTGTGAGAGGAAGGGCTTTCCCTTACCCGTTGCTCTAGCCACAGCAGATGAGCAATGCTTCACACACTGTAGGCCCCTGATACTTTGCCTAGAGAATGAAAGGATAAGGGATTCCTGTTGCCTGGCCACCAGGAGCCATCTTAGTCCCTATCCAGTCTTCAAGCTTCACCCTTTAGCCAACAGTGCTGATGAGCTCTGGGAACTTCCCAGCACATGCCTTTCTTGTGTAAGCTTGCCAGATTCCATTCTGTTACTCACAAATTAATACAGTGTGTGTGTGTGTGTGTGTGTGTGTGTGTGTGTGTGTGTGTGTGTGTTTTGCTGGGCTGTAACCCAAGGCTTTATGCACTCTAGCTAAGTCCTCTACCACACCCTAGTCCCATACTTCTTCAAAGCAAACATCTCCCTTGCCACTTTCAGGCACTCTCCACACTATTTTGCCCCCTCTGGAGATGGGAGGTTAATAGGAATAGGTCCAACAGGGAAGGCGCCTCTGCAGAGATAATGACAAGTGTCACGTACTTCAATTCCTTCCCCTCCCCTACCACCTCCCTCTGCCCAGCTACCATCATCTTGCCTGGACCCTGGTAGGAATCTCTTACCTGATCTCTTTCTGTAATTCTGACCATCTAGGATTGCTGTCCACGTGCAGCCAGACCAGATCTGCCTATGGCCTGAGCCCCATCACAGTAGCTCATGGGAGTTCCATCTCAGCAGGGTGACAGTGCTGCCTGTCCTTCAGCAGCTCAGTCACCACCTCTCCCTCCCTCCCTCCCCTCCCCCACCCCAGCACCAGCATTTCCGCTGCTCATTCCTTCTCCCTGCTGGCAGATCCCTGTGCTCTCTCCTGCCTCTACCTTTCCATGTTCTGTTCCCCTGCCCACCCTCATAGGATCACATGAAGGGACAGGGGAGAAGCCATCGCTGGCCCAAGTTCTAACTTGGGTGGAGGATTCCCAGAGTCCCTCCACACTGCATCTCTCCCTGAATGCTCAGTGGACTTGAGGTGCAGGTCAACATATCAGGGATTCCTGCTAGCCTCACCAGCCCCCTTCAGCAATGCAGGTCAGAAGCTGGTGGTAAGCACCCAGTTTCACCCTGTGGTGACACACTTCTGTGCACTGTGTCCCCACCCTAACCCTAACCACTCAGGAGGTTGAGCCCGAAGGATCACAAGATCTCTGGGTGTTACAGGCCAGCCTATGCACCTCAGCAATACCTCCATCGGAAAAATAATTTCAGAAACAACAAACAAAACCCACCAAAAACAAAACCAAAGAAGATGAATCAGCAGGGCATGGTGGCACACACCTTTGATCTCAGCACTTGGGAGGCAGAGGTAGGAGGATTGCTGTGAGTTCAAGGCTACCCTGAGATTACATATTGAATTCCAGGTCAGCCTGGGCTAGAGCGAGACTCTACCTCAACAAACAAACAAAAAAGATGAATCAATGACTTGGGACTAAGACTCCACCTGGTTTCACCTTCTCCTTCCCTGTGTGATTTGGGGCAACTAACAAGACTTGAAGCTCCAAATCCCTCTTGTAAAATGAAGCTTAGTGATGTTGACCTCCCAGGGCTGTTAGCAGATGAAATAATGTATGAATGAGTTTAGTATATAGCAAATGCTGGATATCTGGAGGTCTAAAGAAGATCTGCAAACAGAGGTACCCCAGGAGCAACTGGACAGTGCCTGAAGGTCAGCGAAACAGGGAAGACAGGTGGAGGGAGGGCAAACACACTCTGGAGTGCAGACACCTGCTCAGATTGGTCTCCAGCTCCCAACCCATTTGATGGAACATGACATTGAAGTGTTTTTGGACAAACGGATGCCCTCCACTGACATCAAGGGCTTGCCTATAAACGATGACCAGAGTCTCCATCACAGGGGACAGTGCAGAACCGGGAGTAGGTACAAGGCTCAGAGGGGGTAAAGACAGAGAATGCTCAGCCCCAGATAGGAAAGGATGCTCCTGCCCACTTTCCAACTTGGTTCTAAGGATGCTCTTGAACGTGGGGCATGTCTAACATGGCTTCTCCCTCAGCTCAGGGAACATTTGATGGCAGGAAAGGAACACCTCAGAATTTTCCCAGCATGTTCTCAACGAGCTGCTTGTGACCAAACCTAGTCAACAGGTTGGCATGGCCCACAGTGTGATCTGTCATGTTTTATTTATAGTTGTTTGTATGGTGACTCCCATTAAAGGTCTCCAGGAATCCTTAGTTCTGCTGGTTCAGTCAGACTTTATTGCATTTCACATGTATTCATATGTCACTATCTTGTAATAATATATTTGTATAATTATGTTGTCCACATATTGTTACAGCGTTTTATTGACTACTGCATTCACCACATTACATATGTTATGAACACATTTTGCTAAAGTAATACTTTGAGGATTTCATTTGTTATTTACTTATGAGAGAGAAAGAGGCAGATAGTGAGAGAGAATGGATATCCCAGGGCCTCTATTAGCTGCAAACAAATTCCAGACACATGTGACACCTTGTGCGTCTATCTGGCTTTACATGGGTATTGGGGAATCGAACCTGGGTCCTAAGGCTTTGCAGGCAAGAGCCTTAACCACTGAGCCATCTCTTCAGTCCCACTTTGAGGATGTCTATAGCCCTTGACACACAATCCTTATGGACAGCAAGTTTAGGTCATTTTAACTCAGCTAGTCTGAATTGAAAGGTAAAGTGTTGGTCCTCTGGGCAAGTAGCCATAGTTCTAGTGAGCTCTCCTACATACACTTCATGGTAGAAATGGTCTCCCTTCAAGTTTTTCCCTCTCTGATCAATCAAACGCAGGGGACGAGGCCTCCTGTTGTTCCTGCCCATCATCTCTGGCCTCTTGTTGATGAGGGCCATTCAAGTGACAGTGAGAGAGGCAACCTGAAAACACAGCCAACAGAGCTGAGCTAAGGAGAAGGCCAGATCCAGATAATGTGAACTGCTGGATCAAGTTGTACCTTAAGGCCAATTAAATGTCTTTTTTTTCCTTTTTAATAAACCATTTTGGGTTGAATTTCTATCTTTTGACAACCTGGGCTTCAATGAGCTCCACATGGTTAGCTTCTGTCCCTTGGTACTGAGCTACTTGTGTAATTGGCATGTTTCCCTGTCCTCTACAGCCACTCCAAGACCCATGAATGACAGCAAGCTGTTCATACTAAGAAGTCTTTTCTAAATCCCTTCTCACGAAGATCATTAGCCTCGCCACACAGACCTGCTCTTTCCTCCCAAATGGTCCCTAATAAAAGGATGCACACTTGAGAACCCGACATTTCCTAGCCCTGCCACATACTAGATATGGGACACTGGGCAATTAACTTGTTTTCAAACTTTGCATGTGCAGCAATTTTATCTATACTCCAACTTCCCAGAAGGATTCAAATGCACGTATAAAGACCTTAAGTAGTTTGTGGAGCATAGCTGACACACTGAACAGGAAGTGGCTGATTATACTGCTAGCTAGACATTGACTGAACCTTTCCTAAGTGCCAGGTCCTGGGATCAGGGGTTTAAAAAGCAGTGCTTTATTGCCATTTCTTCTATTCTGAGAGGTAGGCCCTCTGCACCCCATAGCCAGACCCTGTTGTCAGCCCTTCACACACGAAGAGTTCATTAAATCCTCACAACCGGTGAAGCACAAAGAGCTTAAAGCCCCATAGCCTGGGGCTATGCCACTGTGCCCTCAAGTCTACCATCTATCACGGGTCACCACTGCCCTTCCAAACAAGGTCTATCCCTGAGATGCTGGTAGCATAGTGTGACTTTCTTTGGGCTCCATCTGTCCTAAAGCATGCTCCGAGAACAGAATTTAGGCAACCACATCAAGATTTGGGAACTGCTTATCGGGGGAAATCTCAGGGAGGGCTAGAGAAGGGCTAGAGAGATGGCTCAGTGGTTAAGTGCTCTTCTAGCACAACCATGAGGCTCGGGGGGGGGGGCACTCACAGAAACAGTTGGGTGTGCTATGCATATCTATAACCCTAGTCCTGAGCAGAGACAGAACACCACTGAGGCTGGAGAAAAAGAGGTATGCTCTGGGATCAGTGAGAAATCCCACCTCAAGAAAAACAGTTGGATGAGTGTGGAGGGGTACAATGGATGTTCTCTGGCCTCCCAGCTTGGTGCTCTCTGCATTATTAGCACGTACATATGCACACACGTGTGGGCACACACACAAACACACACACCACACATATTACACAGACACACATATTTAAAAATTTATGAAAAAGAGAAAAACGTATAGATTGGGTTTAATTTTGTTCACACAAACTTTCTTTTAAAAGAAAGAGAAGGGGCTGGAAGATGGCTCAGTGGTTAAGGTGCTTGTCTGCAAAGTCTAACACCTAATGACCAGGGTTCCATTCCCCAGTACCTAGTTAAAGTGGTACATACATTTGGAGTCCGTTTGTAATGGCACACCCATTCTCTCTGTCTCTATCTGTCTCTCTTCTATGTCTACTTGCAAATAAATAAATAAATATTTAAAAAGTAGGAAAGAGGGCTGGTGAGATGGCTTAGCAGTTAAGGCACTTGCCTGCAAAGCCAAAAGGACCCAGGTTTGATTCCCCAGGACCCATGTAAGCCAGATGCCCAAAGTGGCTCATACAGCTGGAGTTCATTTGCAGTGGCTGGAGACCCTGGCACACCCATTCTCTCTTTCTCTCAAATAAATAAATAAAAATAAAATAAAAAAGAAAGAAAAATGATGCTAAATAATCTAAGGTCAACATGAACCTATCACCCCAATAACTTTCTAAAGTTGTCTGTCATTGTGTGTGACTTAAGAAATTAATTTCTTTTCAGATAAAGAAACCCCAAGCAGGTCTCTGAGGGAAAATTACCGCTCCCCCCCACACACACACAAGAGACAGAAGGAACAGTGGGAGAGGCGGATGCGTGTGTAGGATGAAGATGCACAGGCAAACAAAAGAGCTGCCTGCAACTTACCTAAAATAGAAAACAAAAGTTAGGTACAGCCTGCCGCCTGGCAGTCTCCTCTTCGGAACCCTCCGTAGAGCAACAAGTACCCTAGCACAGGGCTATCTGAGTCCTCTGGAGATGGGCAAGAGGTATGAATCGGTTGCTGTCAAGTCTTTTCTTAAAGGTCTGCAGGATGCTACCTACCACACGAGCTTATCTGGAGTCATTGGAGAGGGAATGAATTTTGGGGGAGGATCAGGATTCAGATCTCAGCGTTGTCACTACTGGGGGACACGGCCTTTCTGAGCTAAAATGGTGTTAATACTTTTTCTGGGTGCTGTGTAAGCAATGCGGTTGCTCAAAGGCCAGCCGGCCACAGCTCCTGTTTAGAAACTTCTGCTTCCATCCTCCTCAGGCCGCAAGGAGGCAGGTGAGTCGCTCGCTGCACATCCCTAGGCTCACCAGAGAGGCTGGCCCAGCGGGGGGGGGAGGGCGGGGGAGTTGGGGGAAAGAGAAGGGAGAAAACGGGGGCAAGGAAGAAGGAAGAAAGAAGAGAAAGTACATCTCCAAGCTGGCGCAGAGCACCGCATGGTGCGTTAGTAATGTATCTCCAGGAACTTGCGTCTCTTGGAACCGCGTGGCTGACTTGCAAACTGATTCCCGCCTCCCTCCGTGGACTCGCCGACGGCTCTCATGAAATCCACCAGGCGGTCACACCCTGAAACTGAAGCACATTTTCCAATTTAGGAAGCCTGACTCTCCCATAAACAAGGTTTTGGTTTCTCCTTTTCCCTCTCCATTGCTTCTGCCGCCCCAGCTTCCCCCTTCGACAACCCCGGGCTTCTTACAGACACAAAAGAAGCCCCCCTCCCCCCCCCCCCTCCCCCTCCCCTCCCCCCCCCCCCCCCTCCTCCCCTCCTCCCCTCCCCCTCCCCTCCCCTCCCTCCCCCCCTCCCCTCCCCTCCCTCCCCCTCCCTCCCCTCCTTTCCCCTCCCTCCTTTCCCCTCCTTTCCCCTCCTTTCCCCTCCCCCCCTCCTTTCCCCCTCCTTTCCCCTCCCCTCCCTTCCTTTCCCCTCCCCGCCCCGCCGCGCCCCGCCCCGCCCCGCCCCGCCCCGCCCCGGGGTACCGGATCCTGCGGGTTGTTTACCAGCTGGGCATCTCCCCAGGCGCTGCGCAGCGCCGCCACCTACCGGCCGGATACGGAACTGCTCGCACGGGTGCGGGCCAGCAACTGCGGGAAGATGACCCAACGCCGCAGGCATCTGGGGATAACCTTTCCCCTTTCTTTCCAAGACCAAATAAGGGGGCTCTTCCCTCTGCTTGCTGGCCTTGTGGCGGTTAAGCCAAAGGGGCGTGGAAGGGAGGATCCCGGAACGAGGCTGACAGTCTGCAAAACAAGCCACCACATTGTTCCGGTGGCGCCTGGCCTCCTCCCTAGCTCCTCGCGGGCACGGCCGGTGCCCGGGCGGGCGCTCTTTGCAGTCGAGGGCACACAGGCAGGGCTAACTGGGGGATCGAGGCCATCCGGGACCCTTGGAGGCGCCACGAGGCCCTCTATTCCAAGAGGTGAAGGCAGGGCAGGCATCCTGCCCCTGCGGTGCTGCCCACCCTTCCCGGTGCTCGCAGTGGTCCACCCTCCAAGTCCTCTGGGCAGCAAAGTCACTCCGGGACCCTGGCGGGGGCGGAGGGCACACTCCGAGGGGAGCCAGGTCTTGAAAGCCTGGCATCCATCACCCCCAGGGAGGGAGTCACTGTGATTGACAGTGTTCAGTAACCACAGAAACCGAGGTTTGACCTATATTTTCAAACATGGCCTCAACGCCAGCTTTCCTTCTAGAAATCAAAGCGAGAGCGGCTGACTTGACTTACTGTGGATGTTCCTCTCGCTTCGGATCCCAGAACACCACCCAGAAGGTTGGGCAAATCAGGGATGACCTGGGAGGGTTTCCAGTTGCTCCAGGCTGGAGGCAGTGGCTGTCCACCAGTCCCTGTCTCCTTCCAACCCCAGCGACCTCTTGCCCACCAACGTTTGGTCCATTTCTGGAGGGCAATTGACACCTCTCAGGATTTTAAATGTATGTGCCCTTGACTGCCGTGGTGCACTGGAAGACCAGAAACAGACCGTGTGTATGCAGAGGATAGTTTCAGCTGCTTATTGTGAGCCTTAATTGAGCATTTATTGGGTGCTGGACTCTGGTTTAAATATCTTACAAACGTGCCCACAGCATCCATTTTCTAGAAAAGGAACATGCCTGTAAGCTTTCCCCTCACCACACAACCCAGCAGCGGCAGGTCTAACTTGATGCTCAGACCTTAGGGCTTCAGAGGCTGGACCCTCGACCACAACAACTACATGTTTATCAGTGAGGATTTGATTAATTCAGAGTACATCGTATAATGGAATGTTCTCTGGCTGCTTAAATGGTGATGTGGATTGGGAATAATTGACAGGGGGAAATGTCTATGAAATACTGTTGAGTGAAAACAGCTGGTGGTCCAACAGTGTGCACAACTTCTCTGTTCTTATGCAGAGGACACATCGCCAGACCCACTCTTGATCCCCTTCCGGCAGTCGAACTTCCAGTAGCTAGTTTTTACAGGTATATTTTCTGTATTGCTGAGCTCCCTGTTATATGCTGTTAAGGCTCTGTGAAATTTCCCCTCTCCACAAAATCTCCCCTGATCCCCAAAGTTGGAAGCTCCACCTCCTCTGGGCTCCTTGCGAGTGGGGACTTGTGTAGGGAGGTTATTCAGCTATTCAATTCCATGAGCACACAGCTATGATGCCAGCTGAACTGTGGACTCCGGAAGGGAGGCACAGATGATTCTTTTAATGTACCGCAGGATTCAAATGTTTACCTGGAGATTCGTATCACCCAATGATGACGGAAGGGTCCGCCAAAGAATTAATTGTGTGATTTAGTTGCTTGATGTCAGCCTTCTATTAGCTAGATGGTAAATTCCTGAGGAGAGACATGCTGTGTTAGTTACTTTGTCATTGCTGACAAAAAGGCTCTTAAGGGAGGATACAGTTTGCTTTGGCTCACCCGTCCAGGGATATAGTTCATCATCTTGGAGAAGGTGGGGCAGCAGAGGCAGGAGGCAGCTGGTCACATTGCACCTGCAGTCAGGAATCAGAGAGGAGAGGGAGATGAATTCTTGGGCTGGGCTCACTTTCTCCTTTTTTGGGTCAGGACTCTAGCCAGTGCATGGTGCTACCCACAGTTAGGGTGGGTCTTTCCACCCCAATTAAGCTAATGTAGAAACTCCCTCACAGACATGTCCAGAAATTTGTCTTCTTTTAGGTGATTCTCAGTCCAACCTAGTCCAAAATTGATATTAACCATCACACATATGTTTTTTTCCTAGTCTGCCTCACATCCTGAAACTAGGTCTAGATTGGCACACAGTAGGTGCTCCATAGATGTTTGCTCTGCGAATGATCCAAGCTGCCCTACCCTCAAGCAGCCCTTCCTCTTGAAAAAGCCAAACGAGAATTTCCTCTTTGACCAGGGACTCCATCAGATGTTTAGTCAGCTATATAAGGCTTGGGTATAATTCCTTGGGTAGGAATTGGTTCCGGTCACCATAACTCAAAGGGGTAGCTTGGAACTAATGAGAAAGCAGGAGAAAAAGGCTTGAAAACTGGGCAGGAAACAAAGGAAGTAAGGCAGGAGAACGATCAGATTAATCAATTCAAGGATAGCAGTGGATCCCAGCACCCCTGAGCCCCCAACCACTAGATTCCAGTGCAGTGAGTGGATGCTGTCTCATCTCTGGTTCATGGATCAATTACCTGAGATTCCAGGCTTCCTATGGGATCAGTTGGCTAAACTCAAGTGGTGTGCCTACTGCTGTGCTGGGGAACGCTGAGCAGTCTTTGTGCCAGTAGGAAAAGCCCTGATTCTTAGCGCCCATTGACTTCTCTGATGAAAACATTCCCACCATGATTGATTTTCATCTGCCAACCATTTAACAACTAGCTTGAGAAGTTTTTGAGAATTTAACAGTTTGCACCAGTGGGCTAATGAGTCATGTTCTAGCCCTGATGTCTGAGATTTCTATCCTGAGGAAACTGCTGGAAAGGAACAAGGCAGAAATCCAGGTAGCCCCTCTCTAGAGAAGACCTGACATAGGTCCACATCTCAGAGCAACCCGAGGCACTGTGGCAGAGATGTGAACCAGCCCACAGGTTAATGTGCTGTCTGGCTACTTGTCAGAGAGAGAACCCAAAGGAAGGTGCATGATAGGATCCCAGAGGTTGCAGCAGGCCAGCGAGAGAGTAGTTTGGAGTTAGAGGCAGATGATGGGAGAGATGTTTAGAGCCTGCACTTATATGAACAGCCTTCCAAGGACAAAGAGCCAGAGCCAGTCCTGAATCAGCCTCTAGAGTCACAAATCAGCACAGCCTGCACCAGGAGGGTCTTACCTCGTGTACCATGTCTGGGTCAAAGGGCAAGAATAGTTGCATGCTGGTACTATGCTGTACAGAGAGCTTCCTGCTTGTGCCAGGGAGTGTAACCATGAGTCACTAATGGCCAACCCCACTGGGTTTTGAGCCCAGCCAGTCTGATGCTGAAGCCCATGGGGTTGATCATGAAGCCATCCTGACTTGGCCCATTGGTGGCATTTGTGGTTGTCTGTGAATGAACCACAAGGCATGCCCACAGTTTTGAAAATGGAGACTCTGGTGCTTAGACAGGCATTAGATTAAAGACATGGTAGGGACAGTATGGTCAGATTGACCTAAACTGGCATCTTGGATCTACCATTGCAAGCAAGTTCCCTCCTATGTGGAAATGCATGTACTGATGGATTCTGAGTAGCAGGGCTGTAGTAGAGGCTGTGAGAACACCTAACCGCTCACTTCTCATGGGCTCTTTTTAATGTCATCAATCATTTTCTGCATTTGTGTGTGTATATGTGTGTGGTGTACATTTGTGTGTGTATTCATGTTCATATATGTATGTGTACAGGACAATTCTTGTGTCATTCATAAGGCACACCACCCACCTCTTTTTGAGGTAGAATCTCTCATTGGCTTAGAGTTTACCAATTAGTCTAGAGTAGCTGGCCAGGGAGCTTCAGGGCTTGACCCATCTGCATCCTTGTGTGGGAATGTCAGGCATGTGCCACCACATCTGGTCTTTTGCACGGTGCTGGGGCTGTAACTCAGGTCCTCGCATTTGTGAGGGAAATGCTGTACTGACTCAGCCATCGCCTCGGTGAAACTAGGGCAGACATTCATTTATTTGGCTTTTAAAATCACTTCACAGACATCATTAAAGATTTTTACTATCACTTTTGGAGTGAAGACATCAGAACATGTGCAGTGGGCTGGAGAGATGGATTAGTGGTTAAGGTACTTGCCTGAAAAGCCTAAGGACCCAGGTTCAATTCCCCAGGACCACAGGATGCCTAAGGTGGCACATGCGTCTGGAGTTCGTTTGCAGTGGCTGGAGGCCCTGGTGCACCCATTCTGTCTCTCTCTCTCGCTCTCTCTTTCTCGCTACCTCTTTCTCAAATAAATTAAAGAAAATAAACATGGTCATATCAGACTTTTTCAGCTCACATTTTGCCTTAAAGTGTCCCCAGGATTGTTCTTTTCTGGTTCTAGATGAAGGTCAGCCCCATGGCTTTTCTGGTCATTAGAGTTCTGGATGATAGCAGAGACAACTTCGAGAAATGAAATGGACAGTGAGAGGTGATCAGCAGCTTCCATCCACGGTGAATTGTTCCTCCTTCTCTGTGGAACTCACTACAGGTGAAAACCTACTGCCCAGAAATGAGGAAGAGAAGCCACCACACTCTTCCTTCCTCCTCAAAAGCTAGAAGATAATATATTCTGACTCTTTCAGGCTGAGAGCAAATCACATTTGAGAACCAGTCATGCATGGGGCTGGGGTATATGGCTCAGTGGTAGAGCTCTTGTCTAGCATGCACAAGGCCCTGAGTTCCATCCCCAACAATGGAAAAATGACAAGAAAGCAAGCAAATAATGAAAAAACCAAAGTTCTTCCCTCCTTGGCCAACTTTGTCACAAGAGGATTTCTATGCTCAGAGCCTGGCAAGGGGTTTTCACATGATTTTCTGGTGCCCATTGGAAAGACTTGACTCCAAGTGTGCGTGTGTATAGAAAGTGAGAGAAGGGCTGGAGAGATGGCTTAGCAGCTAAGGCATTTGCCTGCAAAGCCAAAAGATCCCGGTTCCATTCTCCAGGACCCACGTAAGCCAAATGCACAAGGGATCACATGCATCTGGAGTTCGTTTGCCTCTTTCTCTCAAATAAATTAATCAATTAAATATATTAAAAAAAAAAAAAAAGAAAGAAAAGAAAGTGAAAGAGAAGGTTTCATTCTGTAGACCAGACTGACCTCAGGCTGGGATCTGAGTCAAGATCCTCTTGCCTCTACCTTCAAGGTACTGGGATTATAGATATGTGCCTTTACACTCAGCACTTACCTGCATATCGAGAAGAGCAGTGCATTGTTTGAAGCAGGCATAGCTCCTAGGTTTGGTAATCCACCCCACACAGTCCTACCTGGGAACCCACCAGCCAAGAAGTCCAGACCTAGGCCATGGATAAGGCCAAATCTCTTTTGTGATATTATGAGCATGTAGGCCCACCCACTACTACATCCCTTCTACTAGTCAGCTCCTTCTTGGTGCTAATGCCAGTTGGCTCAGTCCCCATGTTCAGCCTTCATATGGTTCCATTGAAGCCCCTAACTCTCATCAAAGTTCTATTCCTTCCCTGTTGGGTGAGCACATTAGGCAGCTTTCTATTGCTGGGACAATTACATGAAATAAACACCCTAAGAGAAGAGACTTATATTGACTCAAGTTTTCAGAGTTGTTGGTTGATAGTTGGTGAGCTCCATTGCTTTGGGCCTGTGGCCAGGCAGTGCATCCTAGCAGGAGCACATGGTGGAACAAGGCTGCTTGCCTAACAGCTGGGAAATAGAGGGAGACATGGAGGTCCAGACAGCCCCTTCAGTGACACACCCCCACTTTCCTAACTTCCTTTCTGTTAAGCTCCACATCCTAAAGTCTCTACCACCATCCAGTAGTGACTCCTGCTGCTCAGCAAGCCCTGTAACTCATGGCTTTTGGAGGGCACTCACAGTCCAAACCATAACAGGGGCCTTGGTTTTTTCAGCTCAGGTGTCTCCAAAGAGATGCTCCTCACAGGTGGTCTCTGCCTGATGACCCAATCCATCTATACCTCAGCATACGTGGGTTCCAAGGGCCATGTGACTGGTCATGCTAACCACTTTAAAATACAGCCTTCATGCACCCCAGTACCTCAGCCAAGAGTTCCAATCCAGTATCCTGACAGAATCTGCCAATGGAGTGACAACAACAGGGGTCTTGTCCTGCTAATGATATGTTAAACCATACACTTAGGACTGATATATTTTTAAAATGACATGTTAACATGACATGAGATGGGGCTGCTGATGGAAAGGGCCACGTGAGTCAGTTCTTGGACAAAGAAATGTCAAGAAATATGCAAGAAACTCCAACACTCATTTTATGCATAATCTGGTAAGGTAGGCCAAGTTCTTATGTGGAGGAACTTGGGGCACCATGTGCATCCAAAAGTGAACCCTCACAGGTTCCATTGAAGCCTCTTACTCATGACCTTGCCTCCCTCTGAACTTTCTTCTCTGCCTGCCTCTTAGCATCTCCAAGAAGAAGGCCATCAGTCATTAGGAATGGCCAGGAGCTCCCTCTTGTGGCCTCTCTGCTGTCTGCATCAGTCAGTTTAGACATGCTGTGGTAACAAATAGCCCCAACTGCGGAGTGGCTTAAAACAACACAAACTAGTTTCTTGATCATGTTTCATGCCCACCCCTGATACCATGTGGGGGGACCTTCCCTATATCACCTTCAATCTGGGACACAAATGGAAGGCTGTTGCTGGTTACGGAAGGGAACAAGCTTAGCAAAAAGTGTACTAGCTCTTAAAGCTCCCACAGGACATGACCTATGCCATCTTCACTCATATTTTATTGTCCAAGACATGGCAAGTCCCTTGGCTAACTTGTAGGCTATGAACTATTTGGAAATACTTGAGGAGTAATACTCAGGAGTTTGGGGGATGCCTGCTAGAGGCATTCAGAGGACCTCTGTCTGGCAAAGTGGGAGTGGGTTAGACTCTAGAAATGGTGTAAATATTTTGGGGGTGGGTAAAAATAAAAGACCTAGGAAAAGGTTTCTGCCTGTTAGAGAATGCAAATGTGAGCTCTAGGGGCAGCCAGGAGGGGAAGTTTTAGAGATGCAGTTTGGGTAGGTGAGTGGGATTGGAAGTAGGGATCCTGGAAGGATAAGAAACAAGTGAGGCAGTTCTCACTGTGACCACCTGACTGTTCTTGGTTCCTGACAGCGAGGCACTTTGTGGGTGACATGTGTGAGCTTTGGGTGGCTTTCATCTGCTGAGGCTTAGCTACATCTTCTGAGCACAAGGAGGAAGTACTTCTACTTTGCCCTCCAAATGACACTCTTCCAGACACATCTAGATCCCCTAGTGGGGCCTCTACCCTCCTTTCCCTTAGAAATAGGTCTTCATGCTTCATCAAGGCACCTGGATGGGATATAATATGTAAACCTTCACAGGAGAGAACACAGTACAGTGGAGCCACATGTACACATTGTGAAAGACCGTTTCTTCAGTTACACTGGAATGACCGAATAGCATCCTAAACTCTTTGCAAACTTGATCCTGTCCAGATTGCACGTTGAGCCTTATTATGAATCTCTTGTAACTGATAAAGAGATTAAGACTCAGAGAAGTTAAATGACTTAGCCACAAACACACAGCCAGCGAGGGCAAAGCTGATGGATGCATCAACCCATGACAGGGCTGGTAGAGGGTGCTCCAGCCTCAGGGGTGTATAGAGCTTGGATACAGGCCATGATAGGGAAGAGGACACATCTGTCTTAACAAGGCGCAGGTCTCTGGGTGAACCTGGCTCCTCTACCAGCCTGCTTTCCTGTAAGCTGGGGGCTAGAGGAAGAGGTAAACCCCAAGAAATCAGAAGGGACCTCTTCTCAGACGGGCATGACTATGGAATAGAAGAGGGCAGGCTCCTGGACAGTCTTTCTACTATTCACACTAATGTTTACTCATCTAGGAGTTGTTTACTGAGTGCCTACACAGCCTCGGTTCTCAAAACACAGAGTGAGACAGCCTGGGACCTTGCCCCACCCAGGACAGCCTTGCCTCTGAGCACACTGGCTAGCTGATCTTAAATGCCATAATTGTAGTCCCAGTATCCTCATCTCTGAACACAGGCAGTAGTCTTTCAACTAGCTGCTGGTTAATTTTATGTGGTACAAAATTTCATCTTGATTTGTGTATGGGTTGGTGTGCATGCATGTGTATAGAATTGTGTGTGTGTGTGTGTGTGTGTGTGTGTGTGTGTGTGTGTGAGCCCAGAGCTCATCAATTTGGCTAGTCTAGCTAGCTGGTTTGCCCTAGGGATCTGCCTATCTCCACCCCCTGAACATAGGGATTTAAGGTATGTGCCAGCCATCATGCCTAACATTTATATGGGTGCTAGGGATCCAAACACTGTCCTTCATGTTTTCATGACAAGTGTTTTACCAACTGAGCCATTGCCCCAATTCGTTTGTGTGCCACTGGCTACCAGGGGTTGACAGGCATGTGTGCAAGATCAGGAATATTTGGGGAACATTGGAAGGTTTCAGATCTAGCCAGAGCCTCACCCAGGGCTTAAAGTCAATGTCTCTTCCTCGGATGGGTGCTCTCAGGAGATGAAGGAATACTTACTCCTCCTGCTATGGTGACAAGTCCCCGAGGACTTGCTGTGTTCAGGATCCCCCAGAAGACTCGGTCCCAGTGCTGCCCCACCTGCTGGAAGGGCTTTGGTGCCAATCAGCATTTCACCCACTGTTACTCTGTGTCCACCTGAATAAATGCATCCATTCTGGGTTGGTTACAGGTATGTCACAAAGCTTCATCATTTAAAGTGGCAGGAAGTCTTGGTGACCCACCAAAGGTTAATGGTAAGACCCTACTGTCGAAGACAGCATATGTGTGTGAGACCAAACACAGAGAGACCTGGCCCGAATCTGGAAGAGGGTCAGTCCCCAGACAGTTAGCTAGTCTAGTGCCAAAGGGTGCTACACAAGCAACTGGAGGAAAATGTCCAACATTGGTCCAAACATCCTGCAGACTGAAATACCCAGTAGGTAACAACCTGATGTAATGCTCATACAAGTGCAGTAGTGGCAAACAGCCATGGTGGAATGGAACACATTGCTGGAACTGGGAAATAAGTCAAAAACCAGGTACACAAAACAAGCTCAGTCTCCAAGTTCAAGAGATCACCAAATGTGGGCTAGAAGAGAGCCAACACATATAAAATTCCCTCCAAAACATATATGGTCATCCCTTCTATGTAGTACTAACTTCTCTCTCCGTTGGAGAATTTGCTTATCTCTTTTCAGATGGACAACGAACCTGATGGGAGGATCAGCCAATCACACCTCACCAGGGCCCCAGCTGAAACCATAGAACAACGCAGGGGAAGGACAAGAATACAGCGTCCATGGCGATCACGACACCAGAAAATGGCTGAAGGAGATAAACACAGAGAACATCCAACTCCAACTAAGCCAGATATCCAGAGACACAGAGGCCCCCAAAACCTCATTACTGAAGCCAAACAAAAATGACCCCAACGTGGCTCAGGGAAACTCACGGAAGAGGGGGCAGAAAGATTGTTAGAGCCACAAGTTGAGGCATTAAGCACAGAAACTGGGGCATACCCCCCAGAACTCTTGATGGCCCCCACAATGCACGATCCATATTCCCCATTGATGAGGGTCCCTTTGGAAGAGGAAGGACAGGGAAGAGGATAATGGAACCAATACTATGAATGTAAAATCAGAATAATAGAAATAAAAATAATAATAAAAACAAAAAAAATAAAGTGGCAGGAAGTGTCTTCTAATATTAATGAGCATGGTTCTGGAGGAAAAAAATCTTAAGTCGGGCGTGGTGGTGCATGCCTTTAATCCCAACACTCGGGAGGTAGGAGGATCGCCATGAGTTCAAGGCCACCCTGAGACGACATAGTGAATTCCAGTTCAGCCTGGGCTAGAGCGAGACCCTGCCTCAATAAACCAAAAAACAAAAATCTTTAGTAAGGTTTTTTGTTCTTCCATAACGCTAAGCTACCCACATCTGGTTAGCAAGAAAAGGTTCTTTCTCCTGCCTCTCCCATGTTATTAGAAACCAACTCGTTCCTCATGTCCATGTGTGGCTATGTGTTCAGACCACACACAAGAAATCCAACTGGGATTGGAGCTGGAACTGGAGTGGGACTGGGGAGAATATGTCTGCCAGCTCTGTGAAAGCCACCTGGAAAGATGCATTGCAGAGAGGAACCCTAACAGTCCGCGGTGTCCTTGTGCATCATCATGTGGAGCAGTTTAAATTGAATTCCTCAAAGTCATTTTCCTCATTCATTCACTACCAGAAAATGGAAACATATGTGTGATCCTATGATGTTGGCTGCTAGGACATGGCACCTCCCAGGGCAAGATCACTGGGATCAGAAGATGTTGATGGATTGGGCCCCATTGCATTCTCTGAGTATGCTGTTAGTCCACCTACACTGCAAATAAGATGGGGAATCATGAAAAAAGTCAAGTGATCTGCCCAGGGTCAACTTTGAAGTCATCAGTGATGGCTTTGAAGGTGCTGCTGTACTCTGCCGATGAGTTCCCAGATTCCCTAGGTTTTGGTCAACAGAGAACCAGGAGCAGATGCTTGCAACCCACTCTGGATCTAGACTGTTCCTCACATGTAAGGGGAAGCAGGAGGCTAGGAGGGACCGAATGGGGCATGACACTCAGCAAATTGGTAGGAGTCATGTGTAGTGGCTCTCTGGAACATCATGTGATTTGAGGCCAGTCTGGGTTACATAGCAAGTCTCTGTCTCTAATTAAGCAACTAACTATCTAAGTGGCTAAGCTAAATAGCCAAATGACTAAAGTTTTAAAAGACAAGCTCAATGGACTGGCCTTTTTTTTTTTTTTTTTTTTTTTTTTTAATGTGAGAGTGGAAAGTGAGAGCAAAAGAGACAGAAAGAATTGGCATGCCAGGGCCTCCAACCACTGTAATTGAATATGCACCACCTTGTGCTCATGTGTGACTTTGCATACTTGGGTCACTTGGGCATCTGGCTTATGTAGGACCTTGAGAGTCGAACATGGGTCCTTAGGCTTCGCAGGCAAGCGCCTTAACCACTAAGCCATCTCTCCAGCCACTGTTTTTTTTTTTTTTTTTTTTAAATAAACAAGAAATTGAGAGGACCCCTACAGGAGAGCTGCCAGGATCAGGGAGAAGGATGGATTCTGAAGGGACAAATGGGGACCCAGGGAAAGATGGGTTATTAGGTATAAAGTTAGCTATATAGAGGAATATGTTTTATGTTCTATTCCACAGTAAGAGGGCTATAGTTACCACTAATCTTTCTCCCTCCTTTCTTTCTTCTTTCCTTCTGTCTTTTTTTTTTTTTTGAGACAGGATCTTGCCATGCAGCTGGCCTCAAACATGTGACAATCCCCCTGCTTTAGCATCCCCAGTGCTGGATTGACCAATATGCCCCACCATGTTCAGCTTTGTACTGTACCTTTCAAAACAGCTAGAAGGGAGGATCTTGAGTGCTGTCATTACAGAGAAGTGGTAAGCATGTGAGACAACAGTTATACTAACTACCCTGATTTTATGAATAGAAAAGGTATTCATGTATCTCAGCATCAGATTGTTCTGTATAGATATTATGTATGATTATTATGTGTCAATTCTAGGTGTGCCTTCTTGATAATAAGAGGGACCTGGAACACATGGGAAGCAGGGCACACACACCTGGTCAGTATTGTGATGCCAGGAGCCCAGGACAGACTTGCTCCCCCACATGAGCTGTTCTGAGAACAGGCTGAGACAGGGAACAGGGTGTGGATAACTTGGAGAGGGTGGCAGGTTCTGAAGACTTTGAAACTTCAATGCTGAAGGAATCCCCTCGGGTTCTGGAAAAGCTCTCCAAATAAGCTCCCAAACATTTACTGATGTCAAGGTTTGGACAGCAGCCCATTGATGCAGCCTTGGAAACAGCATG
This sequence comes from Orientallactaga sibirica, assembly GCA_036365145.1. NCBI lineage: Eukaryota > Metazoa > Chordata > Mammalia > Rodentia > Dipodidae > Orientallactaga > Orientallactaga sibirica. The sequence continues at coordinate 18,794,060 of JAEOAD010000031.1, forward strand.
CAAACCACTGAGACTTTGGACATGACTGGTTTATCCTAAACAATGTCTTTTAAATTTATCATTATTAACACATTTCTACTGTACAAGATGTGTTATCACACTGTTTATCATTGTACGATGCTCACATTCCTCCCTCATGACATTTTCTTGTCCCTCATCCTCCCTCCACTGGCCATCTCTTCCCAACTGCTCTCCCATGCACATTAATGTCTTATATAACTATTTTGAAATCTAGATTCCACAGATGAGAGAAAATATATGTCTATCTCTAAATCTAGCAAATTCCACTTAACATGATGATCTCCAGTCCCATCCATTCTCCTATTGTATGACATAATGCAGGACTGGCCCTAACCAGACCACATGCTAAAAGAAACCAGGCCACACCCCTTGGGTTTTCTCACCAGGATGGCAGGTAGTCAATGACGGGTAAGACCCCATGAGATGGGGCAACCTAAGACAGGCACTGTCACATGTGATGATCCCGTGGGGCCTGGGTTCAACAATGGCTTGGCAAAGAACTATGCCTCCCAGGGTTGCCAATAATAAAAACAAAAAGGAGGATATGTATGGCACAATGCAGGTCGGGCCCTAGCCAATCTGCATGTCAGAAGAAACCAGAAAGTGGCTTCTGTGAACATGGCATCCTGCACAGGCATGGCGTGACAACAGCTACAGTCCCATGCTCATGAGAAACTGCTACGAGATGATCTGTCAGGAGACAGGCTGTCATTGGTCACAAAAAGGGGACCACCCCATACAATGATTAGCCAGCTAAACCCCTTAACCCCCCCCCCCCACTTCCTTAAATAAACGAGTTTGCTGCAGCTTGCCCTCTGCCTGCTTTCACCCAACTCCTGGAGTCTGTGTTGTGACTCCACGCCTCTCACCCCCTACTCGGCAGAGACCCTGCCGTCCCTCCTGGGCTGGCCCTACAGGGGACCCCAACATCCTATGAATGACACAATTTCATTTTCTCATGGCTGAACAAAACGCCATTGTGTATATGTACCACATTTTCTGTACTCGCTTAAACTGCTGATGCATACCTATGCAGAGTCCATAAATAATTTGGCTATTGTGGATAATGCCACATCAAACCTGAACCTGCCTTTGTGATATGCCAACCTATGTTGCTTCTGGTGCAGACACAGGGCTGAGGAGACTAGATCACATGGTAAGCATATATCCAATTCTACAAGGAACCTCCATGCTCATTTCCATAGTGCTAAACAGTGTCTTAAAACAAGGCAAGTTCACAATTAACATCAGAATCTCAGGGATGGGGAGACAGTTCAGTGGGTAAAGTGCACAAGCGATGGTGGGGACCTGAGTTTGGATCCCCAGTGCCCATGTGAAAACACCACATGTGCCATGCCTACAGTCCCAACACCAAGGAGCTGGAGAGAAGGAGTCTCTGGGGCTCACTGGCTATCTAGTATAGCCAAATCAAGCTTTCTCAAAAAAAAATTAAGATGGCATCATCTTTTCCTCCTATGACATTAAAATAGAAGAAAGACGAATTGAAAGGGGAGGGGGGCTGGAGAGATTGCTCCATGGTTCAGGCATTTGCCTGAAGGGAGGTGGATTTGAGAAGGGGGAGAACAGAGGTGGCAGAGGGAATTGTCACAGTTTATTGTTTATAATTGTGGAAGCTGTCAATAAAAAGTTAAGAAAGATAAGATGGGGTTGGGTAGATTGCTCAGCAGTTAAAGGCACTTGCTTACAAAGCCTGGCGGCCTGGGTTCAATTGCCCAAGTCCCACATAAAGCCAGAAGATACACAAAATGCCACAGAGATCTGAAGTTCATTTGCAGTGGCATGAAGCCCTGGTGTGACCATATTCATTCTTTCTTTCTCTCTCCTTGCAAATACATAATAAAGAAAAAATTAAAAAATAAGAAATAAGAGGGCTGGGTGTGGTGGCACACACCTTTACTCCCAGCTCTCGGGAGGCAAAGGTAGGAGGATTGCTGAGAGTTTGAGGCCTCCCTGAGACTACGTAGTGAATTCCAGGTCAGCCTGAACTAGAGTGAGACCCTACCTCAACCCCCCCCCAAAAAAAAGAAAAGAAAAGAAAAAGAAAAGAAAGAAATAAGAGGGAGAGTGACTGAAGAAGATACCTGATGTTGAACTCTGCCTCTGCATGAACATTAACACATGTGCACCTGTGTACATACATCTGTGTACATACATACACACATGTACATCACACACCTGTATGCAAAAAATAACAAACGAGAATCTCCTACTTCTTAAAACACACAAACAAACCCAAAGACTGTGTCACAACACCTGCACTTGCAGTTGACTCCAGACACTCTGCTTATGGGAACATGCCTTCTGCAGAGAGTCTCACATGCCCCGAGTTCCTTCAGCATGGGAACTGGGCATCAGCTGTCAAGAATCACTTCTTGGGCCACAGAGATGGCTTAGCGGTTAAGGAACTTACTTGCAAAGCCGAAGGACCCAGGTTAGATTCCCCAGGACCCACATAAAGCTGGATGCACAAGGTGGTGCACGCATCTGGAGTTTGCAATGGCTAGAGGCCCTGGCATGCACGTCCTCCCCACTTCTTTCTCTCTCCCAAATAAATAAATAATAAATAAAAATATATTTTAAAAGAATCACTTCTTCACATACACTTGTTTTTGCCTCTGTCTCTGATATTGGTCCTCACCTGTCTCCTTGAGGTAGGGTCTGCCATTCACCACTATGTTTGCCTGTCTCACAGGCTTTTGAGCTTTTGAGCAATTCTCCAATCCGTGCCCTACCTCTTGCCATGGGCACACTGTGATTCCAGATGCCCACTCCACTGTCCAGCTTCTTATGTAGATTCTGAGGATCTGAACTCAGATACTCATGCTTGCAGCTTGAACACTTTATCCACTGAGCCATTTCCCAGCCCCACACCATAGCTTTGACTGAAGAAAAGCCCGCTTTCTGCATGCCCGGCCTCCACCAGGGAGAAAATGAAAGCCAAGTCCATGCATGTTGCTCATGGTCTCCTCAAGGAGGTGAATTAGGGCTCACCTCCCCTGATACAATATGTCCTCTCTCTATCTCGGAGGCAGATGACAGCAAGCTTTCCTCTGGATACTGTTCTTCCTAGGGAGGGATGTGGACCACCTGCAGCACCCAACTGTTTGTTTTGAAGACATATTAATAATAAAGCTAATATTTATTGAGCATTTACTCTCTGCCTGGCAGCCTTCCAAATCTTTCCTACAAACTCACATGAAACTCTCACAAGACTGTGCGGTGAATACAATCACTGCTATCATACCGATGGAGAAACGGAGACCTGTAGAGTTCAAGTACCTTGCCCAGTATCTCTGCATCAGAGAAGGCAGGGGAAGGGTTCGAGGGAAAGCACTGAGCCCTGGAGAGTGTGCAGCCCTGACAGAATGGGCCTTTCCTGAAGCCGTTTTCACTTGTCACAATGGGCTGATCCACACTACAGTAGCAACCCTCAAATCTTAGTGGCATAAAACAGTTCAGGTTGATTGGCTGATGCCACATGATGGCTAAGGGCCAGTGGTTGTGTTCCTATGCTACTAGATAGTCCGAGATGCCCTATCTGGAACATGGCCACAGTAGAGAGAGCAAGAATGCAGACTCTGTGCATCAGCTCTTTGATGCAGTGTATCGCTCCTGCTCCAAGTTCATTGGTCAGAGCAAATCACACCATCGCCCTCAACTTCAACCCCAGCTTCCTGCAGAAGAGCTAAACCATCTACAGGAGGGGCATGGAGCTGGCCTGCAAGAGCAATGCTTGTGAGCTTAAGGGGCCAAGCAGAGGGCCATGTTTGTGTGGAGTTAGGAAGAGAGCTGATCTCCTTACGTCCGTTCCCATCCTCCACAGCTTCAAGAAACTTGAAAGATGTTGGCATGGAAAGAGGCACTGTCCCTACCCCGGGCTTCTGCATGCTTCCCTGCTGCCTGTGCCTTTCCTCCCCACCCATACCACCATTACTCTTCAACCTTCACTTCTCAGCACGTCCAGTTCTGGTGCGGAGCCTCACTCACAGCTCTGACTGGAATAGACCCTCCTGTTGTTTTCTCTCATTCAGCATTTATTACACGTTAACCTAGTGGAGCATAGCTCAGTGACAGAGCATGTACTTAGCATGTGGGGAGCTGAGTTCAAGCTCCAGGACACAAAGAAAAAAATCATTCTCACATGCTGGTGTGTGTATTGGTGTGTGTGTGTTCACATATTCCTTAAGCAACTGGAGGCTTTAAGAAGTCAGGTTCTAAGCCTCTCACTCACTATGTACCCGAGCACTCAACACACTACCAGGAACCTCACAGTCTCCTCTTCAGACTCAGTGAATGAGTGATAAGGATATGCAGAGAGGGGTAGACTATGGGCCATGTGAGATTTGCCTTTGAGAATTAAAATTTTTAAAAAGTAGGGGAATTTCCAGGTGCCCAGGGGTCTTGAGGTGGAGTCAAGATAGGAGAAGTCCACAGAAGGGACAAGTGGGTCTTCCAAAGAGTCCCTCGGGGGGATGAGGGTGTGGCTCTGTTAGCAGCATGCTTACTACCTACCATGCACTAAGCCCTGACTTCCATCTCCAGCAATTCAGAAAACTGGGTGTGGTGACACATGGTTGCAAGCCTGGCACTACCTGAGAGGTGAAGGAAGGAGGATCAGAAGTTCAAGATCATCTTGGCTTCATTGCAAACTCAAGGCCAACCTGGGCTAAAGAATGCATCTCAAAAGAGATTAAAAAAAAAAAAAAAGAGTCCTTAGAGCCCCTGATCCTGAACTTGATCATTTCTGTGATCTCTGGGGACATGGGCAGAGTGATGTTGAAGAAGACAGGAATGGAGAGGAAGCCACCACTGTCAATCACTTAAACACTCCTGCCCGCAGCACACGCTGGAGAACTGCCTAGAGCTGCCCCATATAAAGAGTGAAGAAACCGGGGTACTCACTCCCCAACTGGGGCTGTCCTTTGAGCCTACAGAGTGGAGAGAAGCCCTGCCTCCCTTTGCAAGAGGAAACTGCAGGCAAATGTGAGAGGAGGGAGGAAGGCACGGGGTCGGTAGCATCCATGTCTTGAAAGAAGAGTAAATTTCTGCTCTTCTTATTGGCACCCACCACTGTGAGAACTGAGGGTCTCCTTTAAGATCCTTGAAGTCCATCTTGCATCTCTAACCTCTGGGAGTGATCTGAGGTCCTGGCTGTAGACTGGGGCTAGTCATGTGTAAAAATTTATGTTTACAGTCTCTACTGCCTGTCATTCAATGCTCATAGTACCTTTGTTACCTGCACATGTTGCCTGACGTGTTTGTTTTGTAGGTGACAGCTTCAGGCTGGGGCACAACATTGAAGGAAACATCATTTTCTGCTCTGAAATGCTTTCAGAAAGCTATGTTGCCCGGTATTTCATGAGGTGCTAGAGACTAAACAAGAAAGTGCATTAAATGTGGGTGATGGCTGACCTTAAACTGTCAACTTAATTGGCTTACGAGACACCTAGGAGATTTGTCAAGTACACCTCAGGGATGTTTGTGAGGTGTTTCCAAAGACAATTAGACCACAAAGGCAGACCTAACCAATGGTTTGATCCACTGTCAGAGAAAAATTTAAACTGACTACTTGAAAGTGGTGAGACTATGGAAGGTGGGACCTACTTGAGGAGTGGGTTGCTGGGAGTGTGCCCTTGAAAGGTGCACCTTGCCCTGGCAACTCTTGTCACTGCTCTTTGCTTCCTGACTGCCAGGAGGTAATTAGCGCTCCTCTGTCATGTCCCGCCTCCTGATTTCCTCTGTCATGCTGCAGATCCAGCTGACCTCTGAGACCTCTAAGACCATAAGCCAAAATAAATGCTTCCTCTTTAACCTGTTATTTCAATTTTTATATCACCTCAATGAAAAGCTGACTCACACAGTAAGTTTGGAAAGCTTTGCAAAAGATAATTTCTCCTTGGATGACCACAAAGCACTTTGATGATATAAAGGTTCTGAGAAGTCCTGCTGAAAAAGACATGTTTGGCAAAGGCCTAAGTGAGGTCAGGGGAAGAGATTGAGTAAAGGAAAGGCATAGGGATGGCTAATCAAAATCTAGGAGGATATAAGTAAGTCAGGTGGAAACCTACTTTTTTGGACAATGGAACACTCAGGAGCCATAGATTGTTACTAGAAAATTTTCAGTGCCAGGGATGGGATACTGTTCAGTGAGTTGTTGGCCAGGGAGGTCACAAATACCCCAAAACATTACAGGCCATTGCCAAGACTCTGGTTTTCCCACCAGGAATAGATGGTAAGACCCTATTGTTGAAGACTCCACATACTTGGGCTTCAAAGGTCACTGAGAAATCCTGCTGGAGCTGAGCTGAAAACCTCCTCCCTGTGGACCAGCTGACAGAAAGCTAGAAAAAGCTATGCTACATGCATTTCAACAGGAGAGAGAGAAATCACCGGTGGTGATACTCAACAGTGGACACTGCAAGCCTTAAATTTGGCCAGCCAGGCCAAATGAGCCAAAGGGTGCAATAGTGGCATGTCTGTTATGGGGCAAACCAACCACTTTCTAATTGGACTGGAGGCCTGCTCCATGGGATGGAACATCCCTGATACTGAAAACCTACCACAGGGGTAGTCATGAGCCCTAGGGGTGTAATGTCTGCTGGTGTCTGGCTAAATGTATATACTATGCTCACCAAACTTCCCAGTAAGCACTTCTCTTAATGTTCATACCCATATATTAATGCTACTCTCACTTTTAGTCAGAGAAGCTTCTCTTTTCAGATGGAAGTGACCTTGGGATGACTCAGAAGGCACCATGATGCTGAGCAGAAGTGACAGAGGAGTGCTCGGCACTGAAATATCTCTATCACATCTTCCCAGGCTCAGGGTCCATTGTGGAAGAGGTGGCAGAAAGAATGTAAGAGCCAAAGGAAGGGTAGGATTCCTTACAATGTGCTCCTCCAGACACAAAATGGCCTGGATACCCATGACCTCACAGTGCCTGACACTACCTACACAAGACCATCACAATAGGAGGAAAAGATATTGACATCAAAGTAAAAAGAGAGACCGATTGAGAGATGGAGGGGATATGATGGAGAGTGGAGTTTCAAAGGGGAAAGGTGGGGGAGGAAGGGAATTACCATGGGTTATTGTCTACAATTATGGAAGTTGTCAATAAAAATAAAGAAATAAATAAAAACTGCTGGTAAAAAAAAAAAGATATATTTGACTGTTGCCTGAGATTTTCCAAACTTATTAGACATTGACATTTTTGTACCAAATTACCTTTTCTAGCATCACAAAGAACTAGAATTCTGTGGAATATACTTTGAGGAAGCTATTGGATTTCCATACAGTATGTTGATGTACTGAATAGAACACAAAGGCTAAAAGAGAATTCGCCACACATGAGTCATCACACATAAGTTAACTCTTGAACTTGGATCAGAACTTCCACCATTGGCTGTTTGGCCTTTGGACTCTTACAACCTACACACGATCATCTCTCTTCTCTTTCCAGCTTACAGATCTTGGGACTTCTCAGCCTCCATAATCTCATAAGCCAATTTCTTATAATGAATAAGTCTTACAAATCCTATGGTCTGTTTTCTCCGAAGAGGCATGACTAATTGGGCTTGGGCATAAATTTTGGGTAGGATGGTCTAATAGTCCATACTATTTTGTGGATAAATAACTATGAAGGAAATTCAAGTCCTTCAAGGCTCTGAGGTGTAGCCAGCATCACATTCCTAGAAAAACTGGATTGCTTTGATCTTAGAAACATATAAATGACATAGTCACTAAAAATATTATTTATAAATTTCAATAGGAAAAAATTCAAATGGCAGAGACACTGATACAGTAACCACGCTTAGTTTTTAAAAATAGTTTATTTATTTATTTGTGAGAAAGAGAAGCAGATAGAGAGAAAATGGGCCTACCAGGGCCTCCAGCCACTACAAATGAACTCCAGATGCATGTGCCTCCTTGTGCAGCTGGCTTAGGCAGTTACTGGGGAATTGAACCTCTGTCCCCAGGCTTCACAGGCAAGTGCTTTAACCACTAAGCCGTTCTCCAGCCCCACACTTAGTTTTCAAGCTAATTTTATTACAAAAGTTGCCCAGAACTCATGTGTCTTGACTTTGTCCATAATTATTCCAAGTTCAGTGCTCACGGAAACCAGCAGATGGCTCTTTAAGAACCAATAGTGCATGGCCAAGAAGTGTGGAGGTTGGTGTTCATTTTAAAAAATATTTTATTTTTATTTATTAGTGAGATATGAGAAAGAGAGAGAGAATGGGTGTGCCAGAGCCTCTAGCCACTGCAAAAGAATGCCAGACACATGCACTACCATGTGCATCTGGTTTGTGTGGGTTTTGGGGAATCGAACCTAGGTTCTTAGGCTTACCAGGCAAGTACCTTAATTGCTAAGCCATCTCTCCAGCCCTGGTGTTCATTTTGAGATCAAGGGGAGAAAAATTAAGCCAAGAGGTACTTGCATTATGGAAAAATTACACTTTTGTGCTAGGGTGACAGGAGTCTTCTCAGTCTCATATTTTTCTTCTGCTTGTCCTATTTTCTCCCACCACTAATCTGAGTTTATAAGTAGTGTCTGAATATTATTCACCTGGCGCATGCATGCATGGAGGCTTGGATTTGATTCCTACATCAGCAAAAATAAATAAAAAACAAAGTAAGTATTGCCTCCTAGCTATTTTTGACAGAGCCTATTATCTACTTTTAATTAAGCTTTCCAAAAAGTCTCACTCAAAACAACAAAGGGGCCATAAAAAATTTCTTGCTGAGTCAGGGTGTGGTGGTGCATGCTTTTAATCCCAGCACTTGGGAGGCTAAGGTAGGAGGATTGCTGTGAGTTCAAGGTCAGCCTGACACTACATAGTGAATTCCAGGTCAGCCTGGGCTAGAGCAAGACTCTACCTCTAGAAAAAAAAAAAAAAATTCCTTGCTGTAATTTATCCCCAAGAAGACACCCAGAGCAGAAGCCAAAGTTTTGTCTGTCTTTGATTCCAGAGGAAGCCAGGCTTAAAAGACAATGAATGGACTTTTCTTTTTTCCTCCCTGCTTCCCTCCCTCTAACTTAACAAAGATGTCTACTAACCATACCATTCTGGGTGAGGCCAAGCCTAGTCCCACAATCTGCTCTGTGTTCTCTAGATCCTTCTTGCTTGCCCTTATTGAACTGATGGGGGGGGGGAGGCGGGGGAATAGTTCTGAAAATACCTGGTTGTTGAAATGCTGCCGTGTGGACAACACTCCATCTAGTGGCCAACAGGAGAACTGCAAAAAAGGATAGCTTCCCAGGTCATATGCCAAAAATAAGAAAAATAAAAAATAAAAAACTGGTGCCCCAAGGATGACCCTGAACTTCTGATCTTCCCACCTTCTGAAAGGCCCAAGAACCAAAGTAACACCACGATTGGCTTCAGCTGCCTTGCATGCTTCAGGTTAAACTCAGATCAGGTTCCCAGAATGTAAGTGAGAACAGTTACTGGAAAGACCATATTAACCCCATAATGGGCCAATTAGACAAAACTAAGCAGGTGTTATACATTCCTGTGGCTTTGTATCTATAGATAAGTTTGCTTAACCCTCAGCTTCTGTATAACCAATCAACTTGTAACATGTAAATTCATGGTAAATGTCAACCAATCATATTAGAAATTTTCCTTCTCTTTGTTTGAACCCAATAAAAGCTTCTCCCAAACACAACTCGAGGCTCTTGCACGAATCCACTGCGTTGGGGAAGTCAAGAGATCAAGCTTAAGCCCGAAAAAAAGCTCTTTGCTTTTGCATACGTGTCTGGACTCCTTGGTGGTCTCTGCTGTGGTGCAGTGAACTGGGCACAACACTTCATCTCCCAAGAGCTGAGATTATAGGCCTGTGCCACCACACCTGGCTTGGATTTCTTTTGTAAAATGGGATCAGTATGCAGAATGCCAGAGAGGTGGCAAGGATTTGAAGTGCAATTGCTTGGGGTCAAATCTGCTCCACCATACATCTGCCATATCACCTTTGGATGCTTCCCCTTCTGTCTAGAAGCCAGGAATCACTGGGTCATCCTCAAGCTTCCATGTGGGTTACGGTTTGAATAAAAAAAGTTGCCCAGGGCTGGAGAAATGGCTTAGTGGTTAAGCACTTGGCTTGATTCCCCAGTACCCACATAAGCCAGATGCACAAGGTGGCACATGCATCTGGAGTTTGTTTGCAGTGGCTGGAGGTCCTGGTGTACCCATTCTTGTGCTCTCTCTCTCTCTGTTGCTCTCAAAATAATAAATAAAAATAAAAAAATTAAAAAGTTGCCCACAGGTATGTGTGTGTTTGAACTCTCAGTCCCTACATGGTGGTGCTATCATGGGAGCTTGTGGAACTTTTGGGGAATAGTACCTAGCTGGCTGACCTGGAGTCATGGGGGCTCAGCTAGAGGGCTGTAGCACACTGGGTTCTGGCCCAAGTTCACTGGGGCTGAGCAACAGGCATGTGGGGAAGCCATGGTCCTCTGCTGCTGCCATGACCGACTGTATCCCCTTAGACTATGAGCCAAAATAGTTTTCCTACCTTAAGTTGCTTTAGCCAGGCATTTTATCATAGCAATGAGAAAAGTAGCATACTATGAATGAATCACTTAGACCTGATCCCTGAATAATAAATTCCATTTGGGTGTGGTGGTGGTTTGATTGAGGTGTCCCTCATAAACTTAGGTGTTCTGAATGCTAGGTTCCCAGCTGCTGTAGATCTGGGGAATTAATGCCTCCTGGAGGCAGTGTATTGTTGAGGGCGGGCTTATGGTTATTATAGCCAGTGTCTCCTTGCCAGTGTTTGGCACACTCTCCTGTTCCTGTTGTTGGCCAGGGGGTGATGTCCACCCTCTGCTCATGCCATCATTTTCCCTGCCATCATGGAACTCCCCCTTCGAGCCTGTAAGCAAAAATAAACCTCTCCTCCCGCCCCACTGCTCTTGGTTGGGTGATTTCTGCCAGCAATGTGAACCTGACTGCTACAGGTGTGTTTTATTAGAAGTCCATAACTTTACTTTTAACTTGCTTTTTAAAAGAAATTTAAAATTTATTTATTTATTTTAGAGACAGGAAGAGGCAGATAGTGAGAGAACGGGCACACCAAGGCCTCTAGCCACTGCAAATGAACTCCAGATGCATGCACCACTTTGTGAATTTGGCTTACATGGGCCCTGGGGAATTGAACCTGGGTTCTTAGGCTTTGCAGGCCAAAGCCTTAACAACTAAGCCATCTCTCCAATCCTGAACTTCCTTTTTTTTTTTTTTTTTTTTTTTTTGAGTAAGTGTGTTAAGGACATCTCAGAGTTAGTACTTGTTCTAACTTATTTCTAGTAGTTGTAAAAACCATTTGTGAAAATACACTCTTTGAAGTATGGCTTCCACCAGTTGATTGTTTGGATTAAATTCTACATTTGTTTGGCCCTTTAGCTGGTGCTGCCAGCTTCCTTCAACTGAAGGCCAGCAATTCACCCTCATACTAGCATTTTGTGAAAGACTGTGTCTCTCCATACCTTAATAAGCACTGACCTTATTAAGCTTTTTTTTTTTTTTTTTTTTTTTTTTTTTTGGTTCTGAGGTAGGGTCTCACTCCAGCCCAGGCTGGCCAGGAATTCACTCTGGAGCCTCAGGGTGGCCTCAAACTCACAAAGATCCTCTTACCTCTGCCTCCTGAGTGCTGGAATTAAAGGTGTGCACCACCATGCCTGGTTCTAAGCTTTTTAATTCTTGCCAAAATGACCAAGAACAAGTGCTATAGTGTTGATACAAGCTGTGGTTCCCTATCCAGATCTTTTTGTAGGGCTATGAAAATTTGCTCTCTATCTACTGAAGGTTTGATAAGGGAGTCTCAGAAATAAACTGACAGCGCATGGATCAATAGATGAAAGACCATTACAATTAGGTTCATATTCATTAAACTCCACAAAAATATGACACTCAACAAAGGACCAGAAAATTAAAACTTGGTATGTTATGTGTATGTGTTCATGAGTGTGAGTGCCATGGTGCTGACATGGAGTCTGAGGGCAAACTTCAGGTGTTGGTACTCTCTCTCTCTCTCTTTTTTTTTTTTTTTTTTTTTTTTTTTTTGGTTTTGCAAGGTAGGGTCTCACTCTGGTCCAGGCTGACCTGGAATTCATTATGTAGTCTCAGGGTGGCCTCGAACTCTCGGCGATCCTCCTACCTCTGCCTCCCGAGTGCTGGGATTAAAGGCGTGCACTACCACGCCCGGCTTGGTACTCTCTCTTTGTAACAAGTAAACTGGGGTTCTAGGGTGCTTCCTGGAACCCCAAGCCCTGAGTTCATATCTGCAAACTAACCAAAGAATTGAAAATTCCAGATTCAAGAGAATGATTTTTAAAATATCACATTCAGATTTTACAAAGGAGTGTGGAAAGGGGAAGGCTGGGAAGTAAGGGGAAACAAAGTGGGGAGAAGAGAAGTACACCACGTGTAGCTCAGGAGTCCACGTGACCAGATACGCATCTGGTAATCTGGGTAAAAATCGTGGAAAGAAAGAGAAAAGAAAATTCAAGGAGCTCCTGCCATGTGGGGGCTGGAGGAAATAAAGAACCCATGCAGAGAGTAAGGGCTGGGGGCCCTCCAGGCTGGGCCTGGACGGAGCCAACCAAGGGAAAAACTCACCCACAGCTGGAAGTTCCCAAGTGATCAGAGAGGGAGAGCCTGCCCTCCTCTTGCAAAGGTATTTATAACCTTAGGGTGGTGGGCTGTCTTTTTGGCACAGGTGAACCAGAGGTCCAGCTGGTTGGTTAGGACTAGGGGCTGTCTCAGGAAGAGATTAGCTCTTGCACAGAGTTCCGGGGGGCTGAACTTGACCAACCACATTGTTCAAATCCTATGAAAGACCTCCCTCCCAGGAGGAGTCCTGACTGTGGAAAAACAGTTCTTTGGAACCAGGCAAGAGATAAGAAAAACTTTCCTGCCCTTTTTACCTTCAGGGGTCCAGTCACCCTAACTCTACCCTCCTTCACCTTCACCTTGTGTAAAGCAGGGCCTTTCATTCTTCATCCATCTGTTAGTGGGGCTTGCTGGTCCTCAAGCTTCCAGGAAATTCCCCTGTCTCCATCTCCCATCTCTCCTTAGATGTGCTGGGATTATAGAAGCTTCCCATTGCTTCTGGCTTTTATGTGGGTGCAGATCCAAATTCAGATAGTCCTGCTTATATAGCAATTGCTTTATCCACGGAGTGACCTCCCCCCACTTTTTTTTTTTTTTTTCTTTTCAAGACAGTCCCACTGGATCTGAAATCCACTATGTAGTCTCAGGCTAGCTTCAAATTCACAGCGATCCTCCTTCCCTATGCTTCCCAACTGCTGGGATTAAAGATGTGCACCACCCTTGCACTATAGCACAGACTTGCCTGGGGCTCACTATGTAGGCCAGGCTGGATTCAAACTCATGACATACATCTTGTTTCAGCCTCCTGAGGGCTGAAATTTACAGGCATGAGCCACCACACCCAGTTGTGATCAAAGCTCTTGTAGCATATTGAGCTTTGCAAAGGAATAGGAGCTTGGGGGCAGGTAGTAACAACTCCTGGGAGGGTAAGGCAGGAACTGTCTAACAAAGACAGTCTGGTTATACAGATTCAAAGTGTTTGATGTAATAAAAGCTGTCTCGAGCCGGGCGTGGTGGCGCACGCCTTTAATCCCAGCACTCGGGAGGCAGAGGTGGGAGGATTGCTGTGAGTTCGAGGCCACCCTGAGACTACATAGTTAATTCCAGGTCAGCCTGGACTAGAGTGAAACCCTACCTCGAAGAAAAAAAAAAAAAAAAAAAAAAAAAACCACAAAAGCTGTCTCCCAGAGTCCTCTTCTTTATACAAATACGTTCCCTAATGCCCATTTGCCTTATAGAAGTAAATTCCTTTGACACCAGGACAGCTTAGAGCTACTTTTAAAAAAAAATTTATTTATTTGAGAGAAGGGGATGGGTGGGGCAGGGCCTACAACCACTGCAAATAAACTCCAGACTCATGAGCCACCTTGTGCATCTGGCTTCTGTGGATACTGGAAACTAGAAACTGGGTCCTTAGGTTTTGCAGGCAGGCACCTTAACTGCTAAGCCATCTCTCCAGCCCCAGAGCTACTTTTGAATCTGCTGTTTCTCAGAATAACCAGCTCTAAAGGTGCCAAAGAGGTGTGCTTTGGGATGGTGTGTACTGAGGGCCAATATTTTTAAATGTTTATTTTAAATAATACACTCATTTCTTCTTGTGTGCTTTGCTCTGCCTCCCCTTTGCTGGTGGGCTTGTCACTTTTCCACATGGGTTGCAAAAGCTCCTTGCAGGGTTCCAATCAAGAATGTTGCAAATATTTTTCCTACTCTGATTTTGTGTTTTCACTTTTTATAGTCAAACGTTTACTTTTCCCCCTTTATGGCTTCTAAATTTCCCCTCCAGCCTCAATCTTGAGGTTATATGAATTTTCTAAATTTTTTCTATTATTTTTATGCTTTTCAATTAGGCTTAATTCATTCATAATGATTTTACTGGTGGTTGATGCTGTTATTTTTCAGATCAATAACCAATTATGGTAATAGTATTGATTAAATAAGCCATCTTCTCTGCACTGAACAGAAATGCTATCTTTTTCATGTATTAATTTTTAATATCTACTGACATTCTTTTGACTTCTTGGTCTTCTAATCTGTAAGCTTATTTATGAATGAAAGCCACATGGGTTTTGTTAGTTTTCTTTTTATTGATGACTTTCATAAATATAAACAATAGAACATGATCATAATTCCCTCCCATGACCCTCCCTTTTCTCTCTCCCAAATCCCGCCTCCACTGAATCCCTTCTTCCTTGCTTCTATTTTGATGCCATATTTTTTTCCCTCCTGTGCAGGTCTTGTGTGCAGGTAGAGGTAGCATTAGCCACTGAGGGGTCATGAGTTCCATGGCCCTTTTGTGTGTGGAAGACAGCATTATAAGCACTCCTTCCCTTCCTTTGTCATACATTCTTTCCTCCACCTCTTCTGCAATGGGTCCCTTGGGCCTTGGAGGGTGTGATAGAGATGTCTCAGTGCTGAACACACTACTCACTTCTCAGCACTTTGCTGAGTTTTGAGTTGCCTCATTAGTCACCACCATCTAAAAAGAGAAGCTTCTTTAACCAGAAGTGAGCCTAGCATTCATATATGGAAAGCCACAGGTTTTTAATGTTGGCTTTGTAGAAGGTTTTGCTTTCTGGTACAGCAGTCTTACATTACTATTGTGTGCGAGCACATGTGTGTACTGTGTATGCACATGTATGTGCAGATGTGCTCACCGGCACACAGGGTCAAAAGAGAATGTTGGGAGTCCTTCTATCACTCACCAGGGTAATTCCTTGGATCAGTCTCTCTCTCTCTCTCTGAAATCTCTTGCTATAAGCTCTAGTGATAATCATCACTTCTCTCCTTTCTTCTCATGCACACCCTTGCAAGACAGTGGTTTCAGAAGTGCTGGACCATGCTATGAGTCCTGGGGAATCAAACTGAGGCAGTCTTGGGTTATCATGCTCATAAGTTTTCTTACCTGCTGAGCCATCTTTCCATCCCCTATTACCATTTTTTACAATTAAAATTTTGTTATAATTTCTAAAACACTTAGAATTGCTTCAATCTAGATGTTAAATATTTTTATACAACTCTAGGGAAATATCATGGATATTCTGATTGAAATAAGATATATATCACTTCAGAAATCATTAGCACTCATAATTATTCTTATTAATCTTCCCAAACAATGCTTTTTAAAAAATATATTTTATTTTTCTTTATTTGAGAGAGGGAAAGAGGCAGAGTGTGTGAGAGAGAGAAAGAGAGAGAGAGAGAATGGGTGTGCCAGGGCTTCTAGCCACTGCAAACGAACTCCATATGCATGTGCTACCTTGTGCATCTGGCTTATGTGGGTACTGGGAAATCGAACTGAGGTCCTTTGGCTTTGCAGGCAAATGCCTTAACCACTAAGCCATATTTCCATCCCCCAAATAATGCTTTTATAATCTATAAAAAAATGTCATTTTACTCATGAGGGTCCTCTAACTTTTGGTATCTTAACAGTTAATTTTTTTAATTTTTAAAAATTAATTTAGTTATTTGAGAGAGAGAGAGAGAGAGAAAGAGAGAGAGAGAGAGAGAGAGAGAGAGAGAGAGAGAGAGAGAGAGAATGGGCATGCCAGGACCTCCAGCCACTGCAAATGAACTCCACCTTAGGCTTTGCAGGCAAATTCCTTCACCACTAAGTCATCTCTCCAGCCCAACAGTTAATTTCTTAATAAATAAGTTAGATTCCCTAAAGATTGCAACATAAGCATCCCATGTATAGTAACTACTAAAATGTTCAGCATTATTATTACTATTGTTTTAATCATTATATTTACTTATTATCAGTAAGTAAAATCATAGAAAAAAATCTTTAAAAACACTTCTTATGCCGGGCGTGGTGGCGCACGCCTTTAATCCCAGCACTTGGGAGGCAGAGGTAGGAGAATCGCCGAGAGTTCGAGGCCACCCTGAGACTACATAGTTAATTCCAGGTCAGCCTGGACTAGAGTGAGACCCTACCTCAAAAAAAAAACAAACAAACAAACAAACAAACAAACAAACAAACAAAACACTTCTTGTTAATCGATTTGAATGGAGTCTCTATCTTGTAAAAATTGATTATTTTGCTCCAAAATTGATCTGTAGAATGTGCTCACAATACAAATCCTAGAAGATTGTGTGTGCAGTTTCACAAGTTGATTATAAAAATGTTTGTAAGCTGGGCATGGTGGTGCATGCCTTCAATCTCAGCACTGCGGAGGCAGAGGTAGGAGGATCACTGTGAATTCAAGGCCTCCCTGACACTACATATGAGTTTCAGATCAGCCTGGGTTAGAGTGTGACCCTACCTTGAAAAAAAAGGTCAAAAGTAGCCACGTAGTTCTTGGAAAAAAATCAAAATAAGAAATTTTTCTGGGCATGGTGGTACACACATTTAATCCCAGCACTTGGGAGGCAGAGGTAGGAGGATCACTGTGAGTTTGAGGCCAACCTGACACTACATAGTGAATTTCAGGCCAGTCTGGGCTAGAGTGAGATTGTATCTCAAAAAAGAAAACCAAAAAGAAGTCTTATAATACAACATATCAAAATATATTTTAGGGGGCTAGAGAAATGGCTTAGTGGTTAAGGTACTTTCCTGCAAAGCCCAAGGAACCAGGTTTGATTCTCCAGGACCCATGTAAGCCAGATGCACCAGGTAGCACATGTGTCTGGAGTTTGTTTGCAGTGGCTCAAGGCCCTGGTGTGCTCATTCTCTCCCTTCTCTCTCTAGCTCTTTCTTAAATAAATAAATAAAATATAAAAAAATTTTAAAGCATATTGTAAAGCTCAGTAACTAAGAAAGTATTGTATTAGAGAAAGACCATATTGTTGGAATAGCCAAATATTTCTTATTTGCAAAAGAATCTAAGTAAAACATTATATGCTAATCTATAGTAAGATTAAGAATTTCTGTCTCTCTCTCTCTCTCTCTCTCTTTTTTTTTTTTTTTTGAGACTCCAGGCTGACCTTTAACTCACAGTGGTCCTCCTACCTCAGCTAGGATTAAAGGCACATGCTACCATACCCAGCAAGATTAATAATTTCATTTTAGCAAAACCCAATAGTGGGCTCCATGCAAGAAAACCAATCAGTATAACACCCTGTATTATAGAATAGAAGATTTTAAAAAATATTCAACATGCTTATCTCAATACATGCAGAAAAGGCACTTGACAAAATCCAATACCCTTTCATGCCTTAAAAAAAAAAAAACCCTTGACAAGTATAAAGGGGACACCCTTAACCTGATAAATGACATTTAGGAAAGCCTTAAATGAGTGCCATACTCAACAGAGAGATGAAATGGTGACATGGCAAAAGACTGAAGATTTCGGAGTTCCGAAACAAGGAAGGAATGCCCATTCTCACTATTTCTACTCAAGACTGGTCTGAAGGTTGAGGGCAGCAGTGGATTTCGGCAAGAAACTGAAATTTGCAGAGCCCTGATCTTGCAGAGATGATCTGAAGAATCCACACGGAGAAACCATCCGAATTAACAATGAGCTGTGCTGCCACATGCAGGACCAAGGTACAGATGTCAGCTCCACTTTTCCACATGAGCATGGCAATCTGAAAATGAAATGAAAGTACAGAATTCCATTTAGAGGAGCATCACAGGGAAAACACACTTAGGAGTAAATTTAACAAGAGATAGTAAGATTTGTATGATGAAAACTTCCAAACAATCAAAAACAACTAAAGAAGCTCTAAAGCAATGGAAAGACAGCTGTGTTCATGGCTTGGAACACTGACTACTCTTAGGCTGGTGATATTCCTCAAGTTGATGACCAGAGTCAAATCATTCCTTATCAGAATCACAATTGCCTTTTTTTTTTTTTTTTTTGGTAGAAACTGAAAACCTAATTTTAAAATTCATTAAAAAGGGCTGAAGACCCCAGACAGTTAGCTTGTCTAGTGCCAGAAGGTGCTAAATAAGTGACTGGGAGAAAAACGACCAACATCTGTCTAAGCAATTTGTGGTCTAAGCTACTCAGCAGCAAACAACCTGACGTGATGCTCACACAAGTGCAGTAGTGGCACACAGCCATGGTGGGTTATCAACTGCTCTAGATTTGGCTAGTGGATCCACTCAGTGGAATGGAACCCATACCTGGAAATGGGAAACAAGTCAGAACCATATCCAAAAATGAGCCCACTCTCCAATATCAAGGTACCACCAATAGTGGGATACAAGAGGGCCTGCACCTATTAAACTGTCTCTAAAATAATAATGGTTATCCATGTATCCGGCACTGACCTCACTCTCCATTGGAGAATCTGCTTCTCTCTTTCAGATGGACGCATATCCTGAGGAGAGAATCAGCCCATCGCACCACAACAGGGCACCAGATGAAGACATTGAGTTATAGGGGAAATGAGCAAGAGTGCTGCTTTCTTGGTGAACCTGGTACCAGCACAAGGGTGAAGGAGATAGACACAAAGAACACTCAACTCCTACCAAATCAGATATCCAGAGACACGGAGACTCACAAAACCTCATCACTGAAATAGACCTAAAATGGACCCAACATGGCTCAGGGAAATTCGCAGAAGAGGGGGCGGAAAGATTGTTAGAGCCATGACTTGGGTCATCATGCACAGAGTCATTGCTTCTCCCACATAACTGATGGCTACCCACATAAGGCAAGACCCACATAACCCATGGGGGAAGGACAGGGAGAAGGCTAATGATGGTACCATCATGGCTGTATATATACATAACTAATAAAAATATATTAAAAATAAATAAAGACTTAAAAAAGGGGGGGCTGAAGAGGTGGCTTAGCGGTCAAGGTGCTTGTCTGCAAAACCAAAGGACCTCAGTTTGATTCCCCAGGACCCACGTAAGCCAGATGCACAAGGTGGCACATGTGTCTAGAGTTTGTTTGCAGTGACTATAGGCCCTGGCATGCCCATTCTCCCTCTCTGTCTCTCTCTCTCCACCTCTCTCTCTCTCTCTCAAATAAATAAATAAAAATAAAATATATTTTTTTAATTATTAAACATTGACTCAGGGATGGAGAGATTCCTTGTGGTTAAGATGCTTGCTTGCAAAGCCTAAGGACCCAGGTTTGATTCCCCAGTACTCACATAAGCCAGTTGCACAAGGTGGCACATGCATCTGCAGTTCATTTGCAGTGACTAAGGCCCTGGTGTGCTAATTCTCTCTCTCTCTCCTGCTCTCGCTACCTCTCTCATAAAAAAATGATTCAATAGATTTATAACATTCAGAACAATTTTGAAAATGAAAAAAACTTGGGAGGATTTCTAAACTTACTACAAAACTCCCGCTATTACAATTTTGTCATTCTGATATAAGGATAGCCAGGTATCTATCTCTGTGAAATCAATTTTAGAGTCCAAAAATAAACACTTAAATTTATGAGGCATTAATTTTTTTGAACCAGGGTGCCAAGACAATTTAATATTGAGAAAGATAATGATCAACAATGATGCTGGGACAACTAAGTGTATACACAAGCAACAAAATTGGATCCTCATTATATTGGCTACTTTTCTTATTACTGTGAGGAAATACCTGACAAAAGCCAGCTTCAGAGAGGAAGGGGTTTGTTTGCCTCACAATTTGAGGGTACAGTCCACCATGCTGGGGAAGGTATGGTGGCAGGGGCATGAAGCAGCTGGCCACATTGCACCCACAGTACAGAAGCCGAGAGAGATGAACACCAGTGCTCAGCTCATTCTCTCCTTATATGTTTTTTTTTTTTTTTTCCAAGATAGAGTCTAACACTAGCCCAGGCTGACCTCCTACCTCTGCCTCCCAAGTGCTGGGATTAAAGGCCTGGGCCACCATGCCCATGGCAATTCTCTCCCTTTTATTCAGTCTAGAACCATAGAATGGGGTCATTCCAGTTGGAACTTCCTACCTCCTTTAAAACTTCTCTAGAAACGCCTTTACAGACACACTGAGGTAATTCTAAATCCCATCAAGTTGACAAATAAAGATTAGCCATCACACGAACCTTACATCATACTCAAAAAATTAATTCAAGGGCTGAAGAGATGGCTCAGCAGTTAAGGAACTTACATGCAGTGCCTAACAATCCCAGAATGATTCTCCAGTATCCACATAAAACCAGATGCACAAATTGGTGCATACATGTGGAGTTTGTTTGCAGTGGCTGGACACCCTGGCATGCCCATTGCTTCTCTCTCTCTCCTTGCAAATAAATAAATAAAATATAGCTAAATAAAATGCTAAAGCATAAAGCTCTTAAAAGAAAGTGTATGTAAAACTTTATGGTTTTTGATGAGGTAATGATTCCTTAGATATTATACCAATTAACAAAGGTAGCCAAAGAAAAGGCAAATATACTAGACTTCATTAAAATTGAAACCTTTTGTGGGCTGGAGAGATGGCTTAGCAGTTAAGGTGCCTGCCAAGCCTAAGAACACCCGTTCAATCTCCAGTTCCCATATTTAGCCAGACATAAAGTGACGCAAGCACACAATGCCACACTTGCTCACAAGGGTTGCATGTGTCTGGAATTCATTCACAGTGGCTGAGAGGCCACTGGCATGTCCATTCTCTCTCTCTCTCTCTCTCTCTGCCTTTTCCCCACTGTCTCTCTCTCCCTCTCTGCCTCTCTCAAATAACAACAACAACAAAAAAATTAAAACCTTTTGTGCTTCAAAGAATGTTATTAAGAAAGTGAAACAGGGCTGGAGAGATGGCTTAGCAGTTAAGGCACTTGCCCGTGAAGCCTAAAGACTCATGTTCAACTCTCCAGGTCCCACGTAAGCCAGATGCAGAATGCAAGGTCACACATGCACAAAAGGGGATGTACATATTTGGAATTTGATTGCAGTGGCTGGGGGCCCTGGCACTTTGCCAATTCCATCTCCCCCCTCTCTTTCTCTCATAAAAAAAGGCCAGTCTGTTGGGCTTGCCTCAAAAAAAAAAAGAAAGAAAGAAAGAAAGAAAGAAAGAAAGAAAGAAAGAAAGAAAGAAAGAAAGAAAGAAAGAAAAAGTGAAACAGGAAATCATAATGAGAAAAATATTGCCAGTCATTGATGTGATAAGGGACTTATCTCTTAGATAAAACTCTTAGAACTCGATGAGACAAAAACAAACAATCTAATTAAAAACTAGCAGTGAAGCTGGAGACATGGCTTAGTGGTTCAAGTGCTCGCTATGCAACCAGGAGATCCTGAGTTCAAATCCCCAGACCTATGTAAAATGATGGATGAAGGTATGTGCACCTAAAATCCAGCTCCGGGGAAGTAAAGATAGCAATTCTCTGGGTGGGGGTGGGGAGGAGGGTCACTGGTCAGCTAGTCTAGCTGGATTGGTGACCTCTAGGTTTGGTGACTCTGTCTCAAAGAATAAGTTGGACAGTGACTGAGGAAGACACCTAACATCAACCCCTGATCTCCACATGTATGTATGTACACACACGTGCATAAAAAACACATACACATGCATATATGCCATACACAGATACATATAAAACAACAAAGGATTAGAATTGATATTTCTTCAAATAAGATATGCAATAAGCATAAAATAATGCTAACCATTATTAATTATGAAAGGCAAATAAAAATAACAACAAAATACCATTTCATAGGGGCTGGAGAGATGGCTTAGCAGTTAAGGCATTTGCCTGCAAAGCCAAAAGTTCCCGGTTCAATTCTCCAGGACCCACATAAGCTAGACGCACAAGGGATGTATTCATCTGGAGTTTGTTTACAGTGGCTGGAGGCCCTGGCACACCCATTGTCTCTCTCTCTTTCTCTCTCTCTCTCTCTGCCTCTTTCTCTCTCTCAAATAAATAAATAAATAAAATATTTTAAAAATACCAATTCATATGCTCTAGGATGGCTATAATTTTAGAAAGTCAAAGTGCTGACTAATATCTGGAGAAATTGGAACTTACATATTTTGCTAGTAGAAATGTAACATGGAGAATCATAGCCATTCCTTTGAGAGTTAATCATAGAGTTGTCATATAATACAATTCCATTCCCAGCTATAAATCCAACAGAACTAAAAACATATATTATACAAAAACCAGTACATGAATGTTCATACCAGCATTATTCATAATAGCCAAAAGGTAGAATGAACTTAAATGTCCATCAACTAACAAAGACATAAACAAAATATCTTATAGCTACACAATGGAATGCTATCCAGCAGTAGCAAGGGATGAAGTCTTACAGATTCTGTGACATGGATGAACTTTGAAAACATTTATTTGTTAGGTAATAGAAATCAGTCACAAAAAGCAGTGTATTGCATGAGATTGCACTGGAAGGTTAAAGAGGCTGGGTCTCCATGTCAGCCAAAGGTGGCAACCACAGGGCAGGAGCTCTCACCAGCAAGGAGTGTAGGTGGGCAGGCAAAGGAGCATTGGTTAGCTCTCTTTATACACAGACCACCTGTCAAGAATGCTGCCCACTCAGGGGAGGGTCTTCCCCAGTCAGTTTATCCTTCCACTTGCCTTCACAGACCCACTCAGAGGTGGGGCTCTTAGTGGAGTCCAGATCCAACTGGATGAACAATCAAACTTACCCATCACAGCCATGATGTACATAAGTATCCAGAATAGGCAAGTCCACAGAGACAAAAATGAGATTTGTGATTGTCAGGAATGGGGAGAGGAGGAAGAGAAAACAAGGGGTGGTGGCAGCTAATGCGAATGAGGTATCTTTCTAAGGTGATGGAAAAGTTCTATGGTCAGTGGTGGCTAATACAGAATTTTGTGAAGATACTAAAATAAAATGTGAATTCTATCTCAACTCTTTTGTTTTTTAAAAAATATTTTATTTTATTTATTTATTACAGAGAGAGAGAATTGGCATGCCAGGGCCTCAGCCATTGTAATTGAACTCCAGACACTTGTGCCATCTAGTATGCATGTGTGACCTTGCACTTGTGTTACCTTTGTGCATCTGGCTTATGTGGAATCTGGACAGAGATTGAACATGGGTCCTTAGGCTTCACAGGCAAGCACCTTAACCACTAGGCCATCTCTCCAGCCCTTTTTTTGTTTGAATTTTTTTGTTTGTTTGTTTTTTGTCCTCCTACTTTTGCTCCTCCCCACACCCACCCGAGTGCTGGGATTAAAGGCTTGTGTCACCAGGCCTGGCTATCTCAACCTTAAAGATACATTATTAAGAGAGAAAAGGAAAAATTTAGACTGGAAGAAGATACTGGTAGTCCATGTAATTAGAGAGGTGTAACCATACACATTGCATCTAGAAACAAAAGCAATTAATGAGCAAAAGATAGAAAACCATGCAGAAAAAAAATGGGCAAAAGATAAGAACACTTCAAAAAGGGGATATATAGTCACTTAATACGTGAAAAATGCTCAACCTTATTAGAAACAAAAAAACTTGTAAAACCCTAAACTTCATATTAATACCATCACATAACCCCATCCCTAAACCCTAACTGCTAAATGTGCACTGGCTGTGACTTCAAATACTGAGTTGTCTGCAAAGGGAACCACAGTTCCAACTTCCAGCCACATAGTTTAGTCGTGTTTGTGTCTGAAGTGCTTATTCTTTTGAGTCTGCCTTGTCTTTCACTCAGCCTTGTTTGTGAGATTCACCACACGTATGTGCTCAGCCACAGGTCCCACATCTGGACTGCATGTTGTATCCCAGCATACGACTTGAACACCCTTTCCTCATAATTTCTGTTACTGGGCATTTGCATTGCTTCCAGTTCTTGGATACTATAAACACCACTATGTTGGATGAAAGGTGCTGGATAAGTGAGAGCATGTGTGATGTGACTGCTTGTCCTGGTTAAGCTCATGTGTGGTTTGAAAGGGAGGGGATGCTGTTTAGGAAGGGACATGCTAGAGGCTTTTGGGTGCTGGCTGACTTCTGTGTCGGCCTCTTGGAACTTGAGTGTGGGCTGCAACAATGTGAGCAGTACGGTGAGAGAAACGGTGCCCTTGCACACGTCAGATAGAGCCTACTGAGGAAACTCAAAACCCACTTGGGACCAAAGCAGGCAATATATTTCCTTTGCTGTCCACAAGTTACTGGAGCCACTTTAGAAAGACAAGCAAGTTGGAGCTGCTCCAGAAAGAGGCACGTCCCAGGGGAATGGGGTCCTGCCCTAGTCCCAGGCTTGAGGCTTCTTGCCCAGCTGCTGTGACTTTCCCTTTAATTCTGGGACATCCCTGGTTCCCAGGATCCTCACAGCTCTTCCTTGAGTCTTTGTCCCATTTTCATAGATGCTGGTTATGACATTTCTATTCTTTTTTTTTTTTTTCAAGGTAGGGTTTCACTCTAGCCCAGGCTGACCTGGAATTTACTATGTAGTCTCAGGGTGGCCTTGAACTCAAGGTGATCCTCATACCTCTGCCTCCTGAGTGCTGGGATTAAAGGCATGTGCCACCATGCCTGGTTGACATTTCTATCTTTAAGTGTACTTAAATGACAACAAAATAATATATTTTATATATATTTATATATATATAAGTGTCTATTTAATAATAATTACATAATTATTATTAAGTAGAAACTTTGTATGGACACATCATGTGTTGGTACCATCATTTCCCTCCTCCCTGACCCCACTCCACTGAGGGCTCTCCTTAGTGGGATTGCTGGTGCTCACCCTGAGGTTGTGGGTTATGAGTTGTGAGAGCAGCAGTCAGTCATTGTAGTGGGGCAATGCCTCTGATTATTTCCCTCCCACCCTGTGGCTCTTGTAATCTTTCACCCCCTCTTCTGCAAAATTCCTGAGCCGTGGTGGGTGTGTTTTAAGTCTACTTTAGTGGTGAGCTCTGAGCAGCTTCTGGATCTCTGATCTGGTATGTTTTAAGTGTCCTCAGTGTCTGTCTCCATCACCCTGGTGCAGTTTGTCAGGTTTGTCTTCTGTTTTTTTTTTTTTTTCTAATGGACTTTCTCTACTGTAAGTAAACTATTAGTCATGATGGACAATTGGTTAAAATGACCTCAAGATGCTGTGTCATGCCTTGACTGACAATCTTCCTCATTTTTTGCCCATTGTGGTCCCTGAAGCACCTGCTCCAGCTCACCCCATTATGGTACCACAAAGGTGAAGCCTGATCCTTACCCTCTACCAGTGCTTCCTCTAGGAGCTGGAAGCCACCTTGGACTGCCATGTGTCCAGTGCCTAAGAACCTGATGGATAGATCCCTAACTGGTCATATTAGTTCCCTCCTGCCATTCTAGAAAATTCTCTCCACGTTTGAACAATTGGGACCTTATACCCATGTCTCCATGTCCCAGTTTTTCAGTTATTCTCATTTCTGAGATTGGAGAGGATGAAACAGCAAACACTGGCCAGTTCTTGCCCTTCCTCCTTTCCCTACACAAGAAGTGGACTCCTCTTCACTTATCATAACTTGTTTTGCTGAGCTCAGACAAAGCCTCAGAAAGAGTCATGATGGTATAGAAAATATTTACCAAAACTGGGGAGAGTCAAGAAAGATCAGAGAGTTAGAAAGAGGACCGGCATTTGTCATCACTGGAGGATCAGGCCACAAGTCAGCCAGAAACTGTGCCCAGTTTCCAGGGCCACCCAAACCACAGGCATTAGGTGGCAAGTTCTTTTCTCTGTAATAAATCCAGGAGTGTATGGCACAATACAGGCCTGGTCCTAGCCAGACCACATGGCAGAAGAAACCAGGAAGTGGCTTCTGTGAACATGGTGTTCTGCGCAGGCCTGGCATGACAACAGCTACAGTCCCATGCTCGCGAGAAACCTGCTACGAGATGACCTGTCCAGAGACAGGCTGTCATTGGTCACCAAAAGGGGACCACCCCATACAATGATTGACCAGCCAAGCCCCTTAAAAACCCTCTGCATTTCCTTAATAAATGAGTTTGCGGCAGCTCGCTTCCTGCTCTCACCCAACTCCTGGAGTCTGTGTCGTGATGCCGCACTGCTCACCCCCAACTCAGCAGAGACCCTGCATCCCTCCTGGGCTGGCCTTAGGGGGGACCACAACATCTGGCACCAGAACAGGGACCCTCTGCCCCACCGGCATTGGCAAGATGCCCCCTCCTTGATCTTCAGCAAGTAGGCCCCTCGGTGTTTGGCAATATGTCCCTTTCTTGATTGTCTGATTGTCTGATGAGCAGCCCTCTCAGTGTTTGGGAAGATGCCCTGTCGGTGGTGAGAAAAGCCCCTTGCTGTTCCCTGTACTGACAGTTGCCCGGGGGTGAGCGGGCAGCCCCCTCCTCCCCCTTTTCCTTTGTTTGTCCTCCCCCCCATAGGAAGGCACACACCACTGCAACACCCCGTGTTGGCCCCTCCATTATCTGGTTCATCCTGGCTAAATCACATAAGGGTCTGACCCACCTGATTTCAGAACCAAGGCGAGGCCTTTGGCTGAGCCTCCCTGGAGACACCACGTGGACATATGGCTGTGGAGTAACGACCCACGGAAGTCCCCCACTGAGCACAAGATATGGGGGTCCTAAACATTTTATCCGTTTGTCTCAGCTGGCCCCAGCATTAGGACTTGTGGTTTGCATGACTATCCTTTGGGCTATCATTTTGATCTGGGTTATTATTTTCTCAGTATCTTTGATTCAGGAGTGTCCCAGCGTAGCCACCACCCCCAACACCACCACGCTGTAATGGGAAACCTCCCTTCCCACCAGAGGATGCCACAATTGCAGGCTCTTAAGGCCCTCCTCCTGCAACGTGGCTGAAAAGTAAAACAAGGACTGGAGAGATGACTTAGTGGTTAAGGCGCCTGCCACCTAAGCCTAAAAATGCTGGTTCCAGTCTCCAGTGGTTCCAATCTCCAGGTCCCATGTTTAGCTAGATGCAAAGGGGCTCAATGCCGCACTTGAACACAAGGGAGTGCACGCATCTGGATTTCGTTTGCAGCAGCTGAGGGGCTGCTGGCGCATCCATCTCTACCTGTCTTCTTCTCCCTCTCTCTGTGTCTCTCTGCAAAAAAAAAAAAAAAAAAAAAAAAAAAAAAAAAAGTAAAACAAAAAGACCTCCATAGCTTTTGGGATGAAACTCTTGTTTTAGCCCCATGGATTAGTCCGGAGAACATCTGGGACACTTCCATTTGGTCCTGGGTTCTCTTCCTCGTGAAGAAACGTGAGGTTTACAAAGGGCACCCTCCCCACCCCATTCTTTCCTATCCTCCTTGCCATAACTGTTGGCCTTAAAGGCTCCACTGTGGAGGAAGTCATTTCTGCCCATAATGAATGCTATAAGGAAGAACTGGCTCTTCAAAGCTCATCCCTCCCAGCCCGCTCTTGATAACTCAGATGAGGAGGAAGTCAAACCTTTAATGATAATAGACTGCCACCCCAAACCCCTCCTGCTACAGCCACACTCACAACCACCCCTCCCCCTCTATACCCTTGCAAGGACCTTCCCCCACTCAGTCCTGGACATACCCAGGCAGCGACTGCCAGTTCCTTGACATGCCCTTTTGCTGCCTTCCCTGTTAACGTAGGGCCCGATACAACAGCCAGGCCATGGTACCCCACCCCCCTCTCTGATCTGGCTCTCATCCATAAGGCGGCCCAAGAATCTGGTGTTGACTCCTCTTACTTTGCACAAGTCCTTTTACAATGGGCCATCCACCTTCAGACTTACTATGACTGGTACTCGCTCCTCAAAGTGGTCCTTCTCCCCCCTGAATTCCTCCAATGGAAAGCCGGCTTTAGTGACCTGGCTGAATCCCAGGCCCCAAAATCTTAGGAGTGGGAGTCCGATTACCCTGGACATGCTCCTTGGCACAGGACCTTATACAGACCCTGTATCACAAGCCACAGTGGGCATGCCTACTTTGACCAAGTAAAATTTTTATCCCTCTAAAGGCTTAAGGCCTGCCTCCCACAGAAGCCGGATACCTATTTTCGTAACCTGGTCCAGGGCCCATCCGAGGGCTTCACGGATTTCCTCTCTCATGTGACTGAGTCCGTGGACCGAAGCACTCCCCCTGGCCCCACCAGGGATGCTTTAGTTAAGCAACTGGCATGGGAGGGAGCATCCACAGCAGCATGTAATGCTATTGCTGCTTTGCACAATGAGGATCTCCATAAATGGATTGTAGCTACCAAAGATATCAATCCCATGTTTGCCCCCTTCGAGGCCTTGGCTGCCTCAATACAAACCCTGACCATGGGTCAAAAGCCTCAGCCTTTACAGGTGCCAATAAACATACTTATGGACTAATTATTAAGAGAGCCAATCGACCAGATGAGGCCTTTAAGTTCCCTAACCCCCATTCAGTCCAGCTAGGGGAACTATATGACATCATCAGAGTCTTAGAGATCTGTCATCAAAAGCCCGTCAACATCTTCTCTGACAGTAGTTATGCTGTTCAAATGACAAAGGTACTGCCTTTAGCCAATCCCAGGCCCTCTCATCATCCCATAGACATTGCCACCTCCACTTTACAATTGCAGATGGAAAACAGATCCTACCCTTGGTTTATTGAGCATGTTCGCTCACACACTGGTGTGCCTGTCTTTATTGCTGATGGGAATTTGCAGGTAGACAAATTTATTGCTGTCTCCTCCTTGCCACCTTTAGAACAAGCTAGACGTTTACACCAAAGTTTCTATCTATCCCCCACTAATCTAAAAACCCCTGAGCTCTCGCTTAGCCAATGCAAACATTTAACCATTACTTGTAAGACATGCACCCCCCCAGGCCCCTTGGGCCCCTACAGCCTCAAGGAGTCAATCCTAGAGGCCTTACCCCAAATTCTATCTGGCAGATGGATGTTACCCACATACCTTCCTTTGGCAACCTCAAATATGTCCATGTCATCGTGGACACTTACTCTAAGCTTACCTTTGCTATTGCTCTCTCAGGGGAGAAGGTGTCCCATGTCATTAAGGCAACAAAAACTACTATGTTGGTCATGGGCGTACCCTGGTCAATTAAAACTGACAATGGCCCTGCATACACATCTGCCCAATTCACATCCTTCATGGAATCTTGGGGAATAAAACACTCCCTTGGGATCTCCTATAACCCACAAGGACAAGCCATAGTGGAGAGAACTAACCGGACCCTAAAGTTTTATAAAACAAAAGTTTTAATGCAGGGCCAAGGGTGTCTTTCCAGAAACTTCACAGATCCTCATCTGGATCCCTGCCAGAAACATCCATCCAGCCACTGACTCAGCAACTGACCTTGATGAAAAGGGTGATGCCAAACCCCTCAGGCTGCATACGGGACTTTAAACTTATTCCCCACCCCCTTTTGTTTCTCCTTATATCTCCTTTTCTCCTTACTACCACTTCCCAGAAACCATTTCAGACAACTCTTCTTAGGCCATACTTGTTTGGTATGGTGGGCCTATATTCCCACACTTTTCCTAGGCTTTATTTTAGCTGCTCTGTTTTGATGTATTCCTCCCCCTTCAAACACGTACTTCTCCTTAGCCACACCTTTGCCTTTTTTTTGTTTATTAATGCCTCTTATGGTAATGCTACCCTCCAACCAGCCATAAATTCCTTTACAACTCCTTTGATTACATTGATCTGCTACCATTAATGACACTCAATGCTATTAACTATGATGCTAGGATGAGCGCATGACAGTCACCCAGCAACCTGTCCTACCCCAGTCTTTTTCAGGCTCTATAGTTAATTCTTGCTTGCTGGGACTGTTTACACACCACAGAGCCACCACCACTTGGCCCTCCCATGCCTCCTAGGCAACAGCCTCATATGTATGGCACAATGTAGGTCTAGCCCTTGCCAGACCTCATGCTAAAAGCCATACCAAGCCATACCCCTCGGGTTTTCTCACCAGGATGGCGGACAGCCAATGACGGGTAAGATTCCATGAGATGGGGCAACCTAAGACAGGCACCATCACGTATGATGATCCTGTGGGGCCTGGGTTCAACAATGGCTTGGCAAAAAAACATACCTCTCAGGGTTGCCAATAATAAAAACAAAAAGGAGGATTTGTATGGCACAATACAGGCCTGGTCCTAGCAAGACCACATGGCAGAAGAAACCAGGAAGTAGCTTCTGTGAACATGGCGTTCTGCGCAGGCTTGGTGTGACAACAGCTACAGTCCCATGCTCACGAGAAGCCTGCTATGAGATGACCTGTCCAGAGACAGGCTGTCATTGGTAACCAAAAGGGGACCACCCCATACAAAGATTGACCAGCCAAGCCCCTTAAAAACTCTCTGCACTTCCTCAATTAATGAGTTTGTGGCAGCTTGCTTCCCGCTCTCACCCAACTCCCAGAGACTGTGTCATGATGCCGCACTGTTCACCCCCAACTCGGCAGAGACCCTGCATCCCTCCTGGGCTGGCCTTAGGGGGGGACCAAAACACAGGAGCACAGTAAAAGTCCCTTCTAGTATTCTCAGTAACATATCAGAGCTCTCCTGAGCTTGTCTTCCAGACATTGTATGGTGCCATGTGTTGGAGATAAGGCACAGCAGGTGGAGAGGTGAGCAGGGGCCAAGCAACCAGGAAGAGAGGCCCTTCCAGAGAGCTAAGACAGATGCCTTCACTCTTGTCTGCTCTTCTACCACAGGCCAATCACTACTTCCTCCCAGGCCCCTGCAACTCTCTCTCTCTCCTAGCCACTAGACCATCAGGGAGAGAAAAGTTCTTACAAATATTGCCTACTCTTCACTCTCCTGTTTTCCTCCCTTTCTTACCTCCTCTCCCCTGCATTCCATCCTTAGAAACATAGTAAGCATTTTGCTGCTCCCAGACTGGTCCATCTTGAAGCCTGCTCAAGGTCTTTACCTGTAGAGCCCGCACAGCCTTATCAGCCTTTGGAATCTTCCCAGACAAGTCTCCTTGGGGATTTTTCCCACCTACTACATTGCCCAAGGGGACAGAGTCCAGGAGCCCTTCCTTGAAAACCATCTCCTTTCCCATGACTCTTCTACCCTGCCTACTGGGGGGGGGTATACTTCTGGGTTGGGGGCTGAAGTTGAAGAAGCAAAACTCTCTGTTCTTCTGGGACCCTCTGCCTGGTCTGCAGCACATGTATGGGTCCTGTTATAACTTCCATGCACTGATCCCTAGAAAAAACCAAAGCCACCATCTAGAGCTGCTTTGTGCAGACTTACTTCCTATCCTGAGTGAAATGAAAGCCTTCCCTGTGGAACAGAGAAGGGGGAAATGATTATGACTTCAAATAATATTCGCCTCCTTCCCAGGATCGAGCCCTGAGCCTTCGTACTGGGCCTGATTAGATGACAGTCACAATGTCCAGCTGACCCAGTCACTGTGTCTGCACTGACATCATGACATTGTGTCCTGCTTCATGGAGCTCAATAGAAATGACTCCAATGCAGGTGTGATCAGGGTTATTTCTGCACCGTGGCCCTGTGTGAACTTGCCAAGTGAAGATATGAATGTTGGGGGAATCTTTGAGCCCCTCACTGAAATTGCTGAGCCAAAGGTCCATAGTTAGAGTGGAAAAAGTATATGTAGGGCCCAAGATCTCCTGGTACTTGTCTCCCCATGACTCATCCTGACATCCCTCACACTGAGCAAGTTGTTTGAAACTCTGTGACTTGGTCTTGTTACAAAATGGGAATCACATTTGCTTCCCCTATGACAGTTGTGTGGGATAAGAATCTGAAATGGCATGTGACCATCACGAGTCAAACAAGGGTTTATTGGACTCAAGATACTTTCACATCTAATATCCTGTTTATCAAAACACTCAGTTTAAAAAACTATAACCCTCATGTGATTAACAAATACAAGGGTAAGATCTTCTTTGTTGTTGTTGTAGTTTTGTGACAGGATCTCACTCTGTAGCCCAGGCTGGCCTTGAGCTCATAGCATTCCTGCCTAAGTTTCCCAAATGCTAGGGTTACAAGAAATTATTCTTTTAAAAAATGTGTGTGAAGGGGATTACACATGTGTCTGTAGGTGTACATGCAAATTACGTGTGCGCGTGTGTGTGTGCGTGTGTGTGTGTGTGTGTGTGTGTGTGTGTGAAACCCAGAAGACATCAGATGGTATTCCTTAGGTACCTACAACTGTTTTTCTTTTACCTTTTATTGACAGCTTCCATAATTATAGACAATAAACCATAATAACTCCCCATCCCTGCTTTCCCCCTCATAAATCCACCCTTCATCATACCCCTCCCCTTCTCAATCAGTCTCTCTTTAATTTTGATGTCATCATCTTTTCCTCCTATTATAAAGGTCTTGTGTAGGTAGTGCCAAGCACTTCAAAGTCATGGATATTGCTCTGTAAGCAGTCCTATCCTTCCTTTGGCTCTTACATTCTTTCTGCCACCTCTTTCACAACAGACCCTGAGTCTTGGAAGGTGTGACAAAGATGTCTCAATGCTAAACACTCACTGTCACTTCTTCTCAGCACTATGGTGACTTTTGAGTCATCCAAAGGTCACTGCCATCTGAAAAGAGAAGCTTCTCTAACCAAAAGTGAGAATAGCATTAATATATGGGCATAAACATTAAGAAAAGTGCTTACAGGGCAGTTTGGTGGGCATAATATATGCATTTAGCCAGACAACAGCATTACACCCCTAGGGCTCATGACCTCTCCCGCCATAGGCTTTTGACTAGGTTTTCAGTACTATGCATATATTCCCTCCCGTGGAGCTATTAGAGATCAGTTGATCTCCCCCACAACAGACATTCCATTATTGCTCCAGTTGGCACATTTGTCCTGGCTGGCCAATCTTCAGTCTTGCAGTGTCCACTGCTATTTACCACAGCTGATGACTGTTCTCTCCCATGGGGCTCTATGCAGCATGGCTTTTTTTCAGCTTTATGTCAGCTGGTCTACAGGGAGGAGTTTTCAGCTCAACTCTAGCTTGATTTCTTAGTGACCT
The DNA here is from genome assembly GCA_036365145.1 of Orientallactaga sibirica. Taxonomy (NCBI): domain Eukaryota; kingdom Metazoa; phylum Chordata; class Mammalia; order Rodentia; family Dipodidae; genus Orientallactaga; species Orientallactaga sibirica. The sequence goes on from JAEOAD010000031.1 coordinate 18,827,474, forward strand.
GCAGCCCAAGAATGCGAGTCTTCAGCAATAGGGTCTTACCATCTAGTTCTGGTGGGAAACTAAGAGCCTTGGCAATGGCCTGTAATGTTTTGGGGGCATCATGAACCTCCCTGGTCAACAACTCACTGGACAGTATCTCATCCTTGGCAATGAAAATTTTCAAGTAAATGGGTGTGCCATTATCCAAAGAAGTAGGTTTTCATATGGCTTATTCTTAACACCTTAAATTTTTATTAACCCTCCTCCCAACCATCACAACATTTTTGTTTGTTTGTTTGCTTTTTCAAGGTAGGGTTTCACTCTAGCCCAGGCTAACCTGGAATTCGCTATGTAGTCTCAGGATGGCCTTGAACTCACGGCGGTCCTCCTACCTCTGCCTCCCAAGTGCTGGGATTTAAATGCCTGGCCCTGTTTATTTTGTTTGTTTGTTTGTTTGCTTGTTTGCTTGTTTTTTTGTTTTGTTTTTTTCGAGGTAGGGTCTCACTCTGGCCCAGGCTGATCTGGAATTAACTATGTAGTCTCAGGGTGGCCTTAAACTCAGGGCGATCCTCCGACCTCTGCCTCCCGAGTGCTGGGATTAAAGGCGTGAGCCACCACGCCCGGCTTGTTTGCTTGTTTTTAACAGGGTCTCTTCCTGGCCTAGAGCTTGCAAAGTTAGGCTAGACTAGCTAGCCAGTGAGTGGAGGATGTGCCTGTCTCCACCTTTCTAGTGTTCGTATTACAATCAAGTGCCACCACATCTAGTTTTTACGTGGATTTTAGGAATCACACTTAGGTCCTCATGTTTACAAGGCAAGCACTTTACCAGCTAAGCTATCTTCCAACCCGAGAAATGATTCTTTTGTACAATAAACATACCTAGTTTCTCCATGTCCAGCATCACATTCCTGATGTTTCCAAATTCATTAGTTTTTCTGCTATACATTCTCCAGGCATGTCTCAATTCCATCCCAAATATATCTGATATCCAAGAGCAAAGTGTGTTCAGTCCTGTGTGGTGCAACAATGGAAAGAAATAGACAAGGATCTGCTGTCTGGAGCCAGGAATCTACCTCAGCAACCTTGGCACAATATACTGCCGGCCTGGTTGTAGCAAGTGGGCAACTGAGCCAAAGAATTCTCTGGTCTAAAGTTCACTGAAAGACTTGACCCACAGACTGAGCCTCAGTCTGCTCTGCTCTCTGCCTCCAGCCTCACACATCTCAAGGTTTGCCTAGTCTGTTTCTTGTTCTGTAGCAACACCAAACAAAGGTTCCTCAAATCCCATCCAGCAGAGAACATTTAGGTCCTCCCTCCTGCCCTCCTTCCCTTCTTTCCTCCCTCACTCCCTAGCTCCCTTTTCTTGTTTCTTTCCTCTTTACTGTTGGGAATGGAACCCAGGGTCTAGCTCATGCTAAATTTGTGCTCTACAGCTGAGCTCCATCCCAACCCTTACTTCCATCATTTTAGCAAATCTATATTGAGGGGTTTCTTCCTTGTCATCCCAAATTGGAAGACATGCTGAACAATAAATGCCATCTAATGTGCTCTCTTAGTTTCATACCTTCCCACCACTATTCTACAACCTCCTCAAAGATGTGCTAAAATATTGTATAAAACTGCCTTTGGGTTATGTGTATAAGCTCTACATGTATACAAAACATAAATGTATTTTGCTCTTAGACTTGGGTCTCATTCACAAGATACCTCATTATGGATATTCAAATATTTCAAAATCCCCAGTCTAAGATATTTATGTCCTTAAGCATTCCAGATAAGGGCCACTCAACTGCAGTTTACATGGTACTAACCCTTACTCCTGAAGACATCAGCTGCTTCTTTTCATCAGGGAGTTACTAGGGTTCATGTCCATAGCAGAGGAGACTCAACCCTCTTTAATCTTTCATACTCCATGTTTTTCATGGTGTTGTATATCTATTTCCTCCAAGCTGAAGCAGACCTTCCTAGAAAAGGAGGGAGGCCCAAGAAGTTAAGGCAGCTGCTGAAAGTCACACGGATCACAAGGCACTTATCTAAGGTTATAAAGGCAGTGAGAGAGTGCTAGGGAGAAGAGACTCTCTCATTGGCTGAGCTGCCTGCAGCTTGTGCAAGGAGCTCCGGGGATGCATCTTTTGTGAACCTTCATCAATGCTGGGGTGGGCGCTTCAGTGAGGCAGCTGCCTAATAAACTCTCCGGTTCCAAACAAGACTTGAGCGGGATGGTTCCTTTGGTCTGTTATCGGTACCCTGCCTGGGATGAATGGACACTTGTTCACATCTCCCCAGGAAAAGTCACACAACACATGGAGACTGTGATTTCATTTTAAACAGAAAATCACTTCTAGTTACTTCTTGTCCTGTCAACAGTCTTCTCTTAATCCACCTTGACATGGCAGTCCCAGTGTGGGGCTGTCCCTTCGACTGTTTCTCTGGAGATGGCTTAGGAAAGTGCACCCTCCCTTCTCCCCCAGGATTTCACTGGGACTCTGGCCACCTGGGAAGGAATGCATAAGTTCACCATGGCTCAGAATAAATTTCTCAAGATGAGGCCAGAGGAAACAAAGCAAGCCTGTACCTCATTTTCATTCAGCACTGAAGAAATGCAAATATGAAAGGGAAGGGATTTACATAATTCCAACCAAGTAATTTATCTGGATTTCTACCTCTGTTTGTGAGATAAAGGATTCAGTGAAACAAAAATCAACAAAGCTTTGAGAACTCTTATAAAAACAAATAAGATAAACATTGTTATTCCACAATCTATTTAGACATATTTCATATTATCTTTTTACGATTCTGGCTGGATGAGGAGGTGGAGGCAGATCAACTGTGGGAAATCAGGCTTTCCCTGAATGCAATAGCTCTATTTCAGGGACTTTAGGCTTATAGAGTTTTAGAGCCAGATGCAGTTTTCTATTGCCACATCGCAAATGACCACAAATCAACAAATATTAATTATCACAGAATTTTGGAAGGGAAGGAATCAAGTTTTTCCTTAGTTAGGTTGTTCCAGTCAAGGCTCTTTCATGAGGTTGAAATCAAGGCATGGCTAGGGTCGTGATTATCTTCGGGACTGGTTGGGGTTAGTGAGTGGATACCCAAGCTTATATGCATTGCTGTCGACAGCTATCAATATCTTGAGGCTATTGGCCAGGGGCTCCAGTCCTTCATGGTATGCCCATGGTATATGGCATCCAACTCCCTCCAGAATGAGTGATCTAAAGGAGAAACACAGTGAAGGTATCTTCAAAAAAAATATTTTATTTTTATTTATTTTATTATTAGAGACAGAGAGAGGGAGAAAGAGAGAGAGAGAATGGTTGTGCCAGGGACTCTAGCCACTGCAAACAAACTCCAGATACATGCACCACCATGTGCATCTGGTTTACATGGGACCTAGAGAATTGAACCTGGGTCCTTAAGTTTTGCACACAAGCACCTTAACCACTAAGCCATCTCTCCAGCCCTGAAGGTGTCTTATAACCAGGAAGTAACACTGACTATCCCTGGTACAATGGGGGATGAATAGGGATAGGGTTATTGGGAATCCTTAGGAGACATCTTGGGGTGACCATCACAGAACCTTAGAGTCTAACTCCTCCCATAACAGTCAAGGAAGCTGACACCTAGAGTGGTTGAGTTAGCCAAGATCACGCACCGCAGGTTAATGTTTAAACCAGGACTTGAACCCAGCATATTTTAGGGCTGTAATTCAGTAACTACACAGTTTACTTGTTCAGTACCTACTGAAGCCAGGAAGAACAGGAAGCATGGCGATTCTGGGATGAAGAGTACAATTGTAGCCTCCACTTACTGGGTCACAGCAGTGGCATGGACTGGGGGGTGGTGTATACTGTTGGAAATATCAGGCAGAAAGTAGCACATAACACCCTCGCGAGTTCACAAGCAGGCCTGGTGTCCACAGGTAGCATCAGTGAAGGCTCTGTGGATGTGGTCACATTTGACTTGGGCTAAGTCAACTGTGGTTGGGTTTAGGCAGAATTGGATGAATGAGATGGGGCCAGAACATCCATGATTTAACCTCACTCTCCAGATCTAACTCTATGAAGTTCAAGTAACAGCAGTGTTCATCCAAGGACTGAGCTGTGAACCACCTTGACTACTAACGACTGAATTGTGGCAGCCTGGAAGGACTCTAGCTGTCTTGGCTTTTGCCACCATTAAAAATGTAAAATGTTTTTATTTTATTTGTATTTATTTATGAGAGAGAGTGACAGAGAGAATGGGGACACCAGGGCCTCTAGCCACTGCAAACGAACTCCAGTGCCCATGTAAAGCCAGATACAACAGGGTGGCACATGCCTCTAGAGCTCCTTTGCAGTGGCAAAGGCCCTAGAAAGACCACATTCATTCTGTCTCTCTCTCTTTCTCTGCCTTCCTCTCTCTCTCTCTCTCTTTCACTCAAATAAATAACTTTAGATTGAGATGGATAAAAATTCAAAATCTTATTAGTTATGTGTTTCCTTCAAAAGACTGTAGAAGTATGATTAACATCTCCAGTGGGTGATAATATAGACAGGATTTCTTGGAACAGGTGTCTTTCTTTTAAATCAACATTATTGAGGTATACTTTACATACAAAAATTCACTAACTTTAAGTGTGTAGTTTAAGGAATTTGACAAATGTGTACAGCTGTGTTCCCACCACCATGGTCAAGATGTGGAGCAATCCCGGGCAGTCTCCTGGTTCCCCTTTGCAGTCAGTCCCCTCCTGTTGGCCCATCCAAGGTAGCTAGAACAGAAACAAAAGAGAGGGTATCAGTATGTATAGAATCCATGCCGTGGAGTGTTGAGGGGGTCAAGGGCTCTATGGACATTCTCTAAGTGAAGTTGGGGGTTTGGGAAGGTTTTGTACAGAGGAATAATCTGATTTAGGTTTTCAAAACAAATTATGGAGGTTCTGGGGAGATAGTGCAATCAGTAAAGTACTTACCTCACAAGCATAAGGACCTGAGTTTGGTCCCCCAGAGTCCAAGTAAAACACTAGGCACAGTAGTGGGTCCCTATAATCCTAGTGCTGCGCCAGCAGAGACAGGGGAATCTCTGGAGTTTTCTGGCCAGCCAGTGTAGCTCCCAACCAATGAAAGACCTTGTCCCAAAGGAGATGGACAGTGTTCCTGAAGATGATACCTGTTGCTGACCTCTGGCCTCCACATGCATGCACACACATGAACATGTTCATACACATGCATAAAAAGATTATGGAGAAATTACATGTATGAACAGATAAATATATCATAGATGATGAGAGGCAGGTTTCTCACTGTAAGGAAGACATTCGAGATGAGCAATGCAGGAGGAAGAAAGCCTGGTTGGACCTTGTAGACTGCAGTCGGAGGCATCAGAATGCACTCGTGTGCAGACAGAGAAATGAATACAGATAAGCATGTCCATGTGGGTTGTGTGTGTTGCCGTCCTCACAGTGCTGTGTCCTGATCCATGAGCACTGATGCCTTTCCACTGATGTTAGATATTGAAGAACTCTGACTCCAACGACATTCTGCTACTGTCACTGCTTTTATCTTGTACTTCTTTTGTTCATTTCTTCCTAAGTAATTTTCTTCTTTTTGTAAATAGAATTGTTTTCTTTTACTTCTGGACTGTTCACTGCTATGGGTGATGGAATATTGATAAGGTTCTGGCATGCTGTCCAAGTGGGCTTGCTAAGACTTTCATCCTCCACAAATTGGGGCAAACTACAGGTGGGAAGGTCCTAGGGCGAGGAGTGTGATGTGATGGGCTTTTGCGAATTTTTTTTGTGTGTGGGGGGAAGGCAATAACCACGGCTGTTTCTCTTCCCTTTTTCTTCTTTATCTAACTCTTGCTAAGTGTCACTGATTTGTAAATTTGGAAAATATCAGTTATGGCTCTATTGTTCAGCAATTTAAAACAAAGTGTGAACAAGAGGACCTACTGCGCTGGTGAACACTGGGCCTCACATGTGCTAGACATGTGCTATACCACTGGTTAGCAGAGGGCAGAAAGCATTCTGGGAGGTAATTATAATTACCCTGAGTTGCAAGCTTGGAATGGCTGTGTGTGTGTGTGTGTGTTCTGCAGGGGTGACCTAAGGGATCTACAGAGATGAATCACAGAACATGGTGTTCCTAGGGGGAAGATAAACAGGCTACCCACAAGCACATCACTAAATATATATAATCAAAAACACTGCCATGCAGGCATGATCATTTTCCCTATGGAAAGTCATTGCAGTTTCTGAGCTTGAGTCACTGCTTAGGGCTACAGCCCAGCCACTGAAAGAAGGACTTGGCCATCACCCTGATCCTTCCCCAAAGGGATGACTGGTCCAAACACCACAGTAAGTAGAGTGTCCATTTCTGTTCTGCTTGGCTGGGCACTAACTTGACCCATTTTCTGGTGCTAGTAATACTAGCTTGGGCTAAGGAAGTTATAACAAAAACAGGTTTATTTTGACTCATAGTTCTAGGGCAAGCTCAAAGGGTCAGATTTGGTGACAGCCTTGTTGTTGGCAGAGTCCCAGATTGGTGCAGGGCTCAACCTGTCAAAAGGCAAGGAGACATTGTTGTGTTCTGGTCTGTCTCTTCCTATAAAGCCATCAGGATCTGACCATATGTGCACCACCCTAATGACATTATCTAGTCTTGATCACTTCCTAAAGCCCCTACCTTGAAACACCATAGTTGGCTTATTTCCACCCTTTTAGTGTCTTGGTGTGTAGATTCAATTCCAATGTTCATTTCAGAGGGCACAAAGCATGTGGAACCATAGCAGGTATCTATTGCTGAGTCCAAACTGGTGCTGATACTCAGGGACCCAAAACACATCACAGCCTCCTTGTTAGGGGAGGAACACTTGGGGCCCAAATCACAAGCATGAGAATCCATGGGTTCAGGAGAGCAGTGTGCACAGAGTAGAGGTGTTTGCTGAATGACTGCTGGAGGCTCAGGAGCCTGCATCCTCCCCAAGGCCTCCACAGCAGAGACTTTGGAGTGAGTGCACCGGGGAAAAAACTGAGTCTCTGTCCACCTAGCATTGGGCACACAGGAGGGACACAGAAGCCAGTGTCAGAGTTAACTCAGCTGGAAGGTCACCAATGGACTGCCTGGGAAAGGTGCTTTTTAAGGGAAATAAGGTCAATGTTCAGTTCTTCTTTAAAAGTAAATTATCCTGTTTTTAGTTTGTCTCTGAAAGTGAGAGCCTTGTTCCCCTTGGGAAGATTAATCAGGCAATGCTTCCTTGCCACTTGGGGCCCTTCCCAAGTTCATCTGTGATCTTGCTTGGAGGTTCTAGCAGGGCAGCACAGCTACTCATAGACCCTTGACTGAAGACCCATCCTTCTCTATTCAGGGAAGGTCTTCCTCTTCTACCAGCATGCAGCTTTGGGAGGGACACGCATGGAATGGTGAGGGAGGAAGGGGACACCCACTTAGCCAGCCAGAGCAGTTAAATCAACCCTGGTGATCAATGGGATGACATATGTCACAGCCAGATCGCCCTCACATCCCCAACTTCATTTGAAATGTATATGACATGACTTTCCAAATTAAGAGAGAGGAGTTATGCAGCTTAAGTTACAGCACTTTTTTTTTTCACATGACAAATGCTATTTTTGCACCTGTCGGAAAGGCAGCCTAAACCCCAACAAACGCCTGCTGTGCTCCTGTGAAACAGTGATCAACAAGTGGTCTGCCCCTAGAAATAGCCGGAGGCATGAAGTGGGGGAAGGCCCTGGCCTCTGAGTAAGAGTGATTGGCTCCAAACAGTAATTTGGAATGAAGTTGGCACCACCAAGCTGTGTCCTGTGACCCTTAAAGTCTCATTTTATTTCATCCTTGAAGGAACCCACTGAAGAAAAGTGTTTTATAGATGAGGAAACTTTGTCTGGGAGGTTCAATTCTCCCGCTCCCTAGATAGTGGGGCTGTGGGCCTGCGGGCCTGCTGAGCATCAGTCCCTGGCCTACAGCATCTCTTCTGGGTCTTCCTGAGGCTGACCTCTGGCAGGCTCCCTCCCCATGAGTCTTGGGCTTCCAGCCTTCCTTCATAAGAATGCTTTTGCTCAGCACTTGGGAGGCAGAGGTAGGAGGATCGCCACCAGTTTGAGGGCCCCCTGAGACATAGTGAATTCAAAGTTAGCCTGGGCTAGAGTGAGACCCTACTCTGAAACAAGCAAACAACAACAACAAAAAGAATGCCTTTGCTGAGTGCTATATGTAGGCCTGGGTATGTTCTCATTACAGGAGACCGACCCCTTTCAGAGCTCAGCACCGTGCCTTGTACTTGGAAGACAATGCAAGGACTGACGGGACACCATTAGCTTCACCTGGGAGTGTGCTGCTGGGCCTCTTGGCAGTCTGCATTTGACAAGCTCCCCGATGATACTCAGGCATGTGGACGTCTCCCCTTTCTACACCCCTATAGGAAGTGCTCTTTCATTCTCATTATCACACAGGGAAGGAAATCATCTCAGAGGCTGTTGCACCTGGCTCACATGCATGGGTCCTCAGTACTCCCAACCAGCCCTTGGCATTTCCTTGACCCAACTTGATTATTTCCTACCTGGCAGAACCTGCCAGGGGCAGATATGCTCTGAAACTAGATGTGAAGGAAATAACAGAACGAAGTCCTCTTATTTCCAGTTAGCTTCTGTTTCAAGACTCCAGTTCCACCAGGGTGATAGACACTCCCTCAGTTCAAGTGCTTGGCCTCATGTCACCTGTAGGTTCTGGCATCCAATTAGCCTTCATTCAAGTCTGTAGTCTTCATCACTAAGACAAACGCTGGGACAGTGGGTCTCCGCTATGGACAGTCAAGCAGCTTGCCCACTGGACAAACTGTCTAAGCAAGGGGGTGAGTGGAACCACAATCTGGCCCGTGGTGCTTGCTAGGCCTTGGGTGCCTCCTTCATCCTTGGGAAGGGATGCCTTTGCCTCAGCACCAGAGCTGTTCAGTGACCAGGCAATGTATAGTGGGCTCACTGGTCTTCTTAGAAAAAGTGCCTCTTAGCCAGAAGTGGTGGCTCACGCCTTGAATCCCAGCACTTGGGAGGCAGAAGTAGGAGGGACGCAGTGAGTTCGAGGCCAGCACCCTGAGACTACATAGTGAATTCAGGGCTAGAGTGAGACCCTACTTCGAAAAACAAAAAACAAAAACAAACAAACAAAAAGGCACCTCTTTCTTCTTCTTTTTTTTTTTTTTCGTTTTCGAGGTAGGGTCTCACTCTGGCCCAGGCTGACCTGGAATTAACTATGTAGTCCCAGGGTGGCCTCGAACTCACTGCACTCACTACGCTCCTCCTACCTCTGCCTCCCGAGTGCTGGGATTAAAGGCGTGCGCCACCACGCCAGGCAAGGCGCCTCTTCCTGATTTGTACAAAAGCACCTTAGCAATGCCTGTGATCCTACTGGGGTGTCCTCATCCCTTCCCTGCCGGCGTGGCTCCCTCTGGCTTGTGTGACAAGGTCCCAATGTTGGAACCCACAATGTAACTGTGGTGTTTCTTTCCCTCCAACTTTGTTGGTGGGCTTTAGTGTTTTTTTTTTTTTTTTTTTTTTTTTTTGAGACAGGGTGTCGTTCTGGGGGGGGGTGGTAGCTTAGAACTATGTGGCCCAGTCTGGCTTTAAACTCAGAGTCTTCCTGCCTCAGCCTCCCAAGGGCTGGCATTACATGGTCCATTGCCTGCTATGAATGGAGTTTTGCTGTTTCTTTGCAGCCCAGGAAGGGTGCCAGGATCCATTCACCACTGTGCCTTTGTTCCCTTTCCTCGGCTCTCCCCCAAGATTTTCTTCTCTCCAGGAGAGCTAGGCTTTAGCTTTCACCTGCCTCCTTCTGTACCCTCTGCCAGGATTCTCTCCCTCACTTTTGTCTGGCTGAAGTCTTCCAGAATCCCTCAAAAACACGTCCGACCTTGGACACCACAGTCAGACCTGTTCCTTTGGGCACAGCCCTACTCTGGACAGTAAGCGGAAGGAATGAGCTGGGGTGGAGGGGACACAGGCAGAGATCCAGTATTCCACATGCCTGGAAGCTGGGTGGGGCCTGGCCACATAGCTACACTTCTAAGCAGGGATGACTTCTCTATGTCCACTTCTCCAGGTCAGCTGATGGGCCTCGCTGGTCTCAGCCCTGTGCAGTCCTACTGGTTCTGGAGCTAGCTTCAGAACTTTCACTTCTCCAGGGTGCCTCTGGATCTCCATGGACCAGGTGCTTTGGCAAAGCCCTCCTAGACGCCCCTCGCGCGCCCCCTGCCTGCAAGTTGGCAAACAGCAAGCCAATTTTACATCTTAACCACTTGATAATGTTCACCTACTGACAACAATAAGTGGGACTAAAATATCCCCCTCTTTACATTTCTCTATCCTTGAGCCCTGTTTCCATTGGAAAGGGCAACAGACTAGGTAGCTGTTTATCCTGCCAAATGGGATGTTTTTTTAAAAAATATTTTTTTTATTTATTTATTTATTTGAGAGAGAGAGAGAGACAGAAATAGGCAGGTAGAGAGAGAGAGAGAAAGAGATACAGAAATAGGCAGGTAGAGAGAGAGAGAGAGAGAGAGAGAGAGAGAGAGAGAGAGAATGGGTGCGCCAGGGCCTCCAGCCACTGCAAACGAACTCCAGATGCATGCTCCCCCTTGTGCATCTGGCTTATGTCGGTCTTGGAGAATTGAGCCTTGAACCGGCGTCCTTAGGCTTCACAGGCAAGCACTTACCCGCTAAGCCATCTCTCCAGCCCCAAATGGGATGGTTTTTAAAAAATAAAATCAAGGGCTGGAGGGATGGCTTAGCAGTTAAGGCACTTGCCTGCAAAGCCTAAGGGCCCAGGTTTGATTCCCCAGTAACATGTAAGCCAGATGCACAAGGTAGTGCATGCGTCTGGAGTTTGTTTGCAGTGGCTGGAGGCCCTGGAGTGCTCATTCTCCCCCTCAAACAAATAAATAAAATTTTAAAACTAATAAAATCAAGCCTGGGGCTGGAGAGATGCCTTAGCAGTGAAGGCACTTGCCTGCGAAGCCATGTAAGCCAACTGCACAAGATGATGGATATGTACAAGGTTGCACACCATCTGGAGTTTGATTGCAGTGGCTACAGGCCCTGGTGTGCCAATTCTCTCTCTCTCTTTCATAAAATAAATAAAATGAAATTTAAAAAGCCGGGCATGGTGGTGCACACCTTTAATCCCAGCACTCTAGAGGCTGAGGTAGGAGGATCACTGTGAGTTTGAGGTCAGCCTGAGACTAATTTCAGGTAAGCCTGGGCTACAGGAAGAACTTACCTTGAGAAAAAAAGAATCAAAACAAAACATTGAGCTGGCTTGGTGACACATGCCTTTAATCCCAGCTACTCCAAGAGGTTGAGGCAGGAGGATCACAAGTTGGACACTAGCCTGGGGCTACATGGTGAGTTCAAGGCATGACTGGAAAATAAAGTAGGCCGGGGGATATAGCTCAGTGGCAAAGCTAGCCTAGCATACATGACCCTAAATTCCATCCCCAGTGCCAAAAAATTCTGAGAGACATTATCTTACCATCGTGGTGAGAAAATTGTTTGGTGTTTGGACAAGAGTCTAGAAAGAAATATTTACAGAACCTTTTTTCATTCAAAGTAAAATTATTTCATTGAATTCCATGGTGAAATATATTTTTCTTATATATTTATTCATTTCTTCAAATATATGCATATATTCTTACAACTTGCATTACCCATTCTATTGAACACAATAATGTCAATAAGGAATAAAGACTGGAGGGATTTTTTGCCAGTAAGATATAAATTAAAAATGCTTATTTCTTGATATAGTGGCAAGATTTCAATTTTTTATTATATGCAGTAGCAACATATCCAATATTCCTTATCATAGCTCCATATAGCAAATGGATTCACATAAAATGTTGTCATGGGTTTTTGCAGAAGTCTGGTATTCTTAGTTATCCCCAATTAGAGTTGATGAATGAGTGTGGCATCATGAGTGTTGGTTGAGATTTTTGCTTATCAGAGAGATGGCTTAGCACTTAATGCACTTGCCTGCAAAGCCAAAGGACCCATGTTTGATTCCCCAGTACCCATGTAAGCCAGATACACAAGGTGGCACATGAGTCTGGACTTTGTTTGCAGTGGCTGGAGGCCATGGCACACCCATATTCTCTCTTTCTCTCTCTGTCTCATAAATAATAAATAAATAAATGAATAAAAATATTTGAAAGAGAGTTTTGCTATCAAGCAAGGTAAAATCACTATGACGTTTCATTCCTCACCATGAAGCAACTTCTCTGCTGACCTGGATAATCGTTGTGAAACACTGAAACTACTTCCTCAAAAATTTCCCACCATTCACAATTCAATATCTACAGCACAACTCACTGCTAAGTGTAATCTATACTATTGGGCTACATATTTACTAGGTCAGTTGGTAGCATGCTTGCCTAGCACTTATGAGGCCCTCAGTTGGATCCTGAGCACCACACAAACCAGGTATGGTGTCATCCATGTGTAATTCCAGCACTAGGAAGGTGGAGGCAGGAAGATCAGGACTTCTGGGTCATCCTAAGCTACATGCCAAATTCAAGGCCAGCCTGGGCTACATGAGATCCTGTCTCAAAACACAAACAAGGGGTTGGTGAAATGGCTCAGTGGTTAAGTGTTTCCTGGCAAACATGTGGGCCTGAGTTGAGCTGAAGCTTTCCCAGTTTAATTCCCCAGCACCCATGTGAACAGCTTGGCATAGCCACATGCATCTCTAACCCCAGACCTGTGAGGAGCCATTCCAGAGAATGGCTGGAGCTTGTGGAAAACGGCAAGCTCTGTCTCAAGGAATCAAGGCAGATGCATGATGCCAAGGACCTGATGGTCTCTGGCCACCGCAAGTGCATGGGGTGCCACATCAGCACATACATGGTGTCCATAGACCACACACACACATCACACCACACATGCACACACATGCAAAAACCCCTGCCACAAGCATCTATATACTATTAATATATGAACATATGAAACTATTTTCTTAAGGCTAGGCAAAGCAATAAATTCAGCCAACAATAAAAAATCATTTTCTGATTTCTATGCTATAAATATTCAAGCTGCCAGTAAATATAGTAAACACAGTTGGTAGCATACATTAAGTAGCATTTTCCTTGTTCACATACCCTGTCCATATAGAACTTCAAGTACAAGAAAATGCAGTCAAGTAATTAGGAAAGTGTTAAGCTTTGAGCATTAAAATTCCTTTTTTTGTACAATGAATTGTAAGCTTGTATAATTTAATTTCTAACAATGGCCGTGTTAAATACATGATTCGACTATAACAGCTGGCAGTCTAGAGCCAGTGGGAGCCCCATCCAGCATCCCACTGCCAGCCTTCAGCAACTTCTGGCTTCTGTGGTGGGAAGTGGGGGCAGGAAGCCAGCAGGAAGAGAGAGTGGTTGAGTGTTCCTTCTCTTGCTCCTTCCCCAGCAACTTCCCTTCCAGCCCAGGCTCTCCCAGGCTTAGCTAACCCTAGAGCATGAAGGTCCACTCTCGCTGGACCCCCTATGCCTCACCATCCCACAAGCCCTTTACAAATAGTCCTCTCTCCCATCATCTGAGTTATTCCCTTTCCTTTAAGCAGACCCTGCCTGCTCAAGTTAGCTCCCTTGGTCATGACCCCTAACACACCTATTCCCACATTTTGGAACTGTGTGTCTTTATGAATGGTAGTCTTCTCCTCTGAGTCTCAGTTTTGTGATGATGGGGGATCATCAGGACATTATTTTGGAAGGTTCACCAGTGGCACTTGTTTTCTCTCCTGCTGTTTCCCAGCATCCTCTTTCCCTCCCCAGCAGCTGCACTCTGGCCAGTCCTTTCCTCAGGGACAGGATTTAGAGTAGAAAAGAGGGTGGGTCTTGAGTTTCAAAATCCAAGACCCTGAAGGGCACGGGGTAAGAAAAACCAAATGAGACAGAGCAATGCATCCTCCTAGGAGACCCACTGACATCTGTAAATGCTCCTGCCCTCTGCAGAGCCATCCCCTGCCCAGGCAGAAGGGGAGGGGTGGGGGAATCTGTGCTGAGAATGAATGGCACTGCTGAACCTAGGCAACTGTGTGAACTGCCCCCTGGTGGCCTGACATCTCAAGATGGCCCAGGAGACATGCTTGGAATGGGGGAGAGGGGTAGGCAAGGCTGGTGACGATGTCACTCCAAGTCCATCCCTGTACTTGACAAGCAAGGAACAGGTGTCACTGTGCCCCTGGGTTAATGAGACAAGAGCAGACAAGGACAGGGGTCCAGAGTCCCCCCCCTTCCCATAACTTCGTGCTGGCACCCTCACCCCCACTTAATCTCTACAGAAAGGGGAGGGAATTCTGACCTGAAAGGTATACACTTCTACCACTTGTAAATAGCACCTTAGAAATGGGGTCTCCAGGGAAATGCATGCTCACTTTCTGCTAGTGTTGTGGTCAGAGACTCACAAGGAGAGTCCTATTAAGTTCTTCAAGGGACCTTGACCAACCCTCCTTTCCAAATCACTGTGAAATGCACTGACTGGTGGACTTGCCAGGAGGAGCACGGTGGCCTGTGGTGGACTCTAACCTTTCCTCAGCACCCCTGGCCCGATGCCGTGCTTGTTCCTGGGTTCCTCAGTGCTACACATCCTGGTTATTGTCATTTGCAACTTAAGTAACTGTCATGAAAAGTAATGAAATGCAAGGATGCAAAAAAGAGAGCTGCAGAGCTGTGGTTTCTATGGCAATTAAGTTGAGTGCTTTCTTAAGGGCACATTGTTGAAAGAAAACCAGCTGTCACATTGGGGGTGTGTATAAGACAATTGTCAAAGTTTGAGGCAATGTTAGGTGTCTAAGAATGTTCTGTGCTAAGAGCACTTCCAGGTTAAGTTCTTACTCCCTGAGGGCAGTATGGGTAACAAGGAAGGAAAATGGGCCTTTCACACTTTGTAGAGAAATAAAATCTTTCCTGAACATAGAAATTTGGCAAGTGCAGAGGTACTTACGTCATAAATTAAAAGACATACATACGAACTTCAGGACCTTGCTAGGCAAGTGCTGTACCACAAAACTACATCCTCAATCTATTTTTTCTTTTTCCCTCCCCCTCATTCTTTGTCCTCTCTTCTCCTCTTCCCTCATCCCCTCTTTTCTTCTGTTTTTGAGGTGTTTGGAATTGAACTTTACATCTTAAAAAAAAAAAAAAAGACTCCCCTGCCCCCCCCCCATCGAGCTCCATGTTTGAGAAGTTTCCTGTAAATTACCAAGCATGCCTCACTTAGTGGCGACTTGTTTTACATCAGTGAACACCAGGGCTTTGGGGAGCCATAGGTATGCCTGCTGAGTGGCAATAGGGAACCCTGTCCTGCAACCACCTGCAAGGATTACCCCGTCCACTCAGTGGTCAGGACTGGGCAGCCTCACCAGGGCACGGTCATGCCGGCAGAGGGCGCTGTCCAGCTGCCGTGGCCGAGCGGGCCGCGCTCTGATTGGCTGGAAGCGTGGCTCGTGTCCACTGCCTCTGGCCGGGTCCGCTAAGTGCCGAGGCTCGTCCAGCTCCCGTCGCAGTCTGCGGGCCTCTGAGGCAGCGGCTGGCTGGGCAGGAGCGGCGCGGCGCGGCGCGGCGGAGGGGACAAGATCAGGGCAGGAGGTAGCCAGTCGAGTGGGAAAAGGCAGGGCGCACTCACTCAGCAAGATGTTGTCGTGGAGGCTGCAGACGGGCTCGGAAAAGGCCGAGCTGCAGGAGCTCAACGCCCGGCTCTACGACTACGTGTGCCGGGTGCGGGAGCTGGAGCGCGAGAACTCGCTCCTGGAGGAGGAGCTGCGCGGCCGGCGCGGGCAGGAGGGCCTGTGGATCGAGGACCAGGCCCGCTTCGCCGAGGAGGCGCGCAGCCTGCGGCAGCAGCTGGATGAGCTGAGCTGGGCCACAGCGCTGGCCGAGGGCGAGCGCGACGCGCTGCGGCGGGAGCTGCGGGAGCTGCAGCGGCTGAGCGCCGAGGAGAGCGCCGCCCGCAGCCGTCTGGACGCCGAGCTGGGCGCGCAGCGGAGGGAGCTGCAGGAGGCGCTGGGCGCGCGCGCCGCCCTCGAGGCGTTGCTGGGCCGGCTGCAGGCCGAGCGCCGCGGCCTGGACGCGGCCCACGAACGCGACGTGCGGGAGCTGCGCACCCGCGCCGCCAACTTGACTCTGCACTTCCGAGCTCGGGCCGCCGCGCCCCCGCCGCGCCTGCGGGAGGTACAGGACAGCTACGCCCTGCTGGTGGCCGACTCGTGGCGGGAGACCGTGCAGGTGTACGAGGACGAGGTGCGCGAGCTGGAGCAGGCGCTGCGCCGAGGCCAGGAGAGCCGGCGCCGGGCCGAGGACGAGGCGCGGCTGTGCGCGCACGAAGCCGACGCGCTGCGGGCCGAAGCGCAGGAGCTGGAGCTGCTGCGCGCGCGCCTAGAGGACGAGCTGCTGCGGATGCGCGAGGAGTACGAGCTGCAGGCGGAGGAGCGGCAGGTCCGTGCTCCACGATCCTTCCCCATGGTTCCGGCCACGCACCCTACGTAGGATGGGGTGCGCGAGCGGTTCAGCAGGGGCGCGGCGACGAGAGCCCGCCCAGAGGATGCCCAAGGGACCAAGGCACAGAGCCAGTTTGTTATGCCACGGGGCCGCAGGGTCCCGGCATCTCACCTGCCTTGAAAAGAGGAAAAAGGTCCATTGGTTCTTTAACCGAGAGGGCCGGTGCCGTGTGACAAGTCCTGGTGGATAGCCCAGGGCCTAGCATCCTTGTTAGTTATCCACTTTAGACCTCGACGTGCCTGGGCACATCCTGACAAACGACCCTCCTGGTTTTAGGTTTTTCTTTCGGTTTCTTGAGCTTCGTAGATTTCGTAGACTTAAATGCAGAAGTGAACCCAAGGGACCTCTCTGACTTGGTCCAGAAGTTGACAGCGCGTTCCTCAGCGTGTTGGGAGGCTCAAAAGCAATGGGGAGCCCTTACCTAGAGGAAGTCTAATCTTAAATACGTCTCCTTAAACGCTTTCAAAAATTCTTTTTAAATTTTGTCAGAATGTTTTCCCATTTGGAGGCAGCCGGCTGTGGCTCCCTGGATGGGTGTCTTGTTTTTCTGTGTTTTGTTTTGCTTGGGAGAGGCAGCGACCATTACACAGAAAAAGGTTAGAGCTCTCAGTGCGGCTGACGTCAGATCTCTGGGTAGTGTAAAAGCTATGGGAAAGCAGGTCCCTGTGGCAGGATGTTGTTTCAAGTGCAGACTAATATAAACGGTTACTATTTCAGAGCAGCCGAGTCCTAACCCTCTGTCACGGCACGGTGACACCTGTCTGATTTATTGTCTGAACACCCAGTTCAGTCCCAAGGTTTGGCTCCCGCCTTGCCCAGCCCCAGACAAAATTGGAAATATTCCCAAATTGCACAATCAGTAGTTCTCAGGAAGATGGTTTGAAATAACACGAACATAACTTCAGAAAGATTTTAGGAGACAGTTGCAGCTGTGATCTAAAGATTGGAGGGAAACGCAGTAATGTTGTGCTTTCTTAAAAATTAGCAGTGCACATGAGATTTGTGGAGTGAAGCGACCAGGGGGATGTGACAGGTGTCAAGTGATCAGCAAATTTATGTTGATTTTCTCTGCGTCTGGGTAGGGAGGGGAAACCAAATGGGAGATCAGAAAAAGCAATATGGGACTGTAGTGTTGGAAATCTCATCTTTTGAGTTGTGGGTTTTGAGTGTTTTTCTTTCAAATCTCCCTTGGCACACTTTGAATCTCCAAAGTCTTCTTTCAGGGATCTTGTTAGCAGCAGAGCCTTCCCCCCACCATGAAATCTTCAGAGGAACCCCAAATTCTCAGACAGATAAAAGCCAAGTTTTCCTGACTGTAGGAGGGAGGGGGACGTGGAGGTGCAATTCGAATCATTGTCCAGCTCTTCCTCAACACCAGGACCCCAGACCACAGGGGAAGTGCCTCCACTGAGGTCACACCTGACCGGAAATAAGACCCTGCCCTCAACTTCCTGCCAGTTTGTTGGCTTTTGCTGCTTTCCCCTAAAAGAGAACAGTAAGGACCTGGATAACTTTTTCTTTCACTTCCAACTTGTCTCAGCTTTGTTTGCTAAATATTACCAGCCCCACCTTATCTATGCCACACATCTTACCCCAGGTCGATTAAAGCGACCTTATCTCAAATCCTGTTCTGCTCTAATACATTCATAAACATGCATAATTATGTTAAATCGAAAATACTGATTTAACCCCACACCTCTACTTTTCCCCCCAATTTCCAAAGATGCTTACTCTATGAAGACTGAACATATTCTAAAGACTTGTTTTGCTGGTTTTCTGTAATAAATATTTTATTATCAACAGTCCTGATTAAGTGCTGACATGCCAGAAACCAAGCCTGTTGCATATATTCACTCTAGTCCATATGCCAATCTCAAGAGGTAGATAGTAATATTAGCAGATGGTGAAACTGGGGCACATGGGTCACCCATTTTGAAAATAGCTAAAACAGGGTTCCACCCAGGCCCCAGCCCCTGAGGAGCTAACCATCAGGCCCCATTTCTCTCTTCTGTCTATTCTAACTTTTAAGTTGACTCACAGAATGACAAGTGCTGTAAGAGCCACCCCAGAGATGCCCTGTTATGTTCGAACTCTAGGATGCTTTCATATCCTTCCTACCAGCAGAGTGATTTTAGCATTGTCTCTTTCTTTTGTTGCTATTTCGTTTTGTTTTCTGTGTGTCACATAATTTAAGGGGGACTCCTGTTCACACTCCACACACACCTGGTGGCAGGAGCAGATATCGGAAGCATGCTAGGTCCATAGACTCAGAAGAGGCTTTGAAGCCACTTGTCACACCAAACTCATACCAGAAACATTGAGCTTTTTCCTGTGATGTGAGCTCTTAGCTACCAACACCAACTGTGAAAGGCTCCAAAGCCCCCAAATAGGATTGAATGAGAGCTTTCTTTTGATAGGAGAACAGATGGGACTAGGTATATGGGTAAGGTCAGCCCTCCTGCTTGGGCTGGAATTCTGACTCTCATTGAGATTACAAGATTTACACAAGAGTATGTTTGTTAACCCTTCTGTTGACTCGGCTTCCTCATTTTTGCAACAGAGGTAATGGAAGTAGTTCATGGTGCATATGTTCAGTTCGTTCATTCAGCCAATAACTATTGAGTGTTTAATGTGCCAAGTTTATTCTTCATGGCTGAGGATGAAGCAGTGAAAAACTGCCAAATGCAAGAAAGTTCCTTGATGTCAAAGGTTTAATGATAGCACCAGTGCATGGGGCCAGCATGGCTGGGACAATGAGTGAAGCTGAGAGTGGCTGCTTGGGTTTTTCTCTGAGAGCACTTGGGTTTTTCTCTGAATGCTATGGAAAGCCACTGGAGGTCCTGAGCAGAGGGGATGTCATAATGGAATCATGCATTGCTGTTAAGAATAGTCTGTAGGGGGCTGAAGAGATGGCTCAGCAGTTAAGGTGCTTGCCTGCAAGCCTAATCCTCAGTGTTCAGTTCCCCAGTACCCACATAAAGCCAGATGCACAGCATGGCACATGCATCTGGAGTTCATTTGCAGTGGCTGGAGGCCCTGGTGTGCTCATATTCTCTCCTCTCATCCCCCTTCCTCCACTCCTCCCTCCCCACTCTCGTTCTCTCTCTCTCTATGCTTTCAAAATAAATATATAATAAATAAAATGAAGAAGCAAGAGCGATAGTCTGTTGGACTACTATGGGAACAGAGAGACCTTCTTAGGAGACCGCTGTATTAATCAAAACAACTGGAAGTGGAGGCTTGGTCCAGGGCTGGAAGCGGAAGTAAGGGACTGAAGAAGATCCTGACTCTATGTTGAAGCTGACAGTGTTTTCAGATGGGTCTGATGTAGTGAGACAGGGAGAAATCTAACTTGATCCCAAGTTGTGGCTGAGCAAGTGGAAAAAAGGGTGCGCCTTGCTGTAACATACAGTAGGGCAGGTTGAGGTCTGAGTTCTGTTTGCTTGTGGACAGTTTGGGATGCCTCTGAAATGCCCACCTGGCACTGGACGATGAGTCTGAAGTTTTGGGCACTGCCTGCTACAGCTACAAACACTTAGATAGCACCCAGTTTGTGTTTCCTCTTTTTTTTGCGCGCGCGCGTGTGTGTGTGGTGTGTATGCATGTGTAAATGTATATGAGCCCATGTGTATATGTGTGCAGTTGCATATGTGTGGAGGCCAGAGGTTGATGTCCAATGTCTTCCTTAATTGTTCTCTACTTAGTTTGTGAGATGGGGTTTCTTGTTGAACCTAGAGCTCACAATTTGGCTGGATTAGCTGACTAGCAAGCCCTAGGGATTCTCCTGTCTCTGCCTCCCCACAGCTGGGATTATAGACATGCTGCTGTGCTTGGCATTTACATGGGTGTTGAGGATGCAAACTCATGTCCTCATGTTTATGCAATAAGCACTTTACCCATGGACCCATCTCCAGCTTCACTTTGTGCTTTTTATTGATACATCTAGTTTTTGTGTGAGTGAGGTTAGCAGAATAAGTCCTCTTGAGCTCTAACATTCTGATCCCAGGGCACTAGGGCGCTTGCCAGCTCTGCCATCCCGACTGTGTCATGAGCTATAGCAAGGATGCCAAGTGCTGCACCCAAGTGCTAAGACAGTGGCTAGAAGACCGCTCTCCCTCGAGGTTTGGTAGCATTAGGTGAACTGACTTCAGCTTAGATTAGAAGTAGTCCCCTGTGTGCAGCACTATAACATGTCTGGTCTGGTCCTCAGCATGAAAACTTCCAGCAAGGCAGAGCCCAAGTCTAAGCCACATCCAACCAGCAGGATGAGCTGTGATCTATTACATTTCTGCTTCCACAAGTCCATAGGTTTTCCTTTCTCCATTTGGGAAGAGTTGCCTCAGATGCAATTGTGGTTGGAACTATATTTATTTCAACTTAAGCACATCTTGTGGCATAGGGTACAGACCTATTCTGTGTTCTGGGGGAGGGGAGAGCATTTTCTTGAATACCTCTGTGGCATGGCTGTGAAATCTTGACCTGCTCTGGGGATTTGTGGGTAGAGAACTAAGTTTGTCTGATATTTTAAAAAACAGTTTAGTGGGCTGGAGAGATGGCTTAGTGCTGATGATACTTGCCTGCAAAGCCAAAAAAACCAGGTTCAATTCCCCAGGTCCCACATAAACCAGAATCACAGGGTGGTGCATGTGTCTGGAGTTCATTTGCAGTGGCTGGAGGCCTTGGTGCACCCATTCTCTCTGTGTCTCCCTCTCTCAATAAATAAATAAATAAATAAACAAATAAATAAAAAATTTTTTTTTAAAAAAAGCAGTTTAGAGCCGGGTGTGGTGGTGCATGCCTTTAATCCCAGCACTAGGGAAGTAGAGGTAGGAGGATCGCCATGAGCTTGAGGCCACCCTGAGACTACATAGTGAATTCCAGGTCGGCCTGGGCTAGAGTGAATGAAACCCTATCTCAAAAAAAAAAAAAAGGTTAGCAACATTTGAATAGATTGTAAAGAATAAATTACAAATTCTCGAGTTTTTAAATTTTAATTTATTTATTTGAGAGTGACAGAGAGAGAAAGAGGCAGAGAGGGAGAGAGAGAGAATGGGCACACTAGGGCCTCCAGCCACTGCAAACAAACTCCAGATGCATGTGCCACCTTGTGCATCTGGCTTATGTGGGTACTGGGGTATTAAGCCTCCAACCAGGGTCTTTAGGCTTCACAGGCAAGTGCTTAACCGCTAAGCCATCTCTCCAGCCCCCAAATTCATAGTTCAAATGTCCCGTATTAGGATACAAATCTAGGTGTGGTAGCATACATCTGTAATACCAATAGTGGAGAGGCTAAGGCAGAGAAATTGTGAGTTGGAAGCCAGCTTATAACTAAGAGCCAGCCTAGGCTGTAGTGACAAACTTTTTATAAAAAGCACCCCCCCCCCAAATATACATGCTTATGGCTCATGTTAGACTCTAACTTTGTACCTGAGCATATATGTTTTCTAAAACAGGAGAACAAAAATAGGTTTTTAACATGGAAGCTCAACTAGAATGTGTGAATCTTATAACCTAACCTCATAGTCTGTCACCTAATTAACACTACAAGTGGTGTGCCTTGCTAAGTCACTATCTGTTGGGATCTGTTAGCATAGACCTACCCTGCAACATTAGTGGCTTTTAAATTTATTCCTTTGCTTTAAGAGCTATGTGACTATTGCTTTCAATTAAAAAAAATAGTACTTTTTATATACACAACCATTGACTTGGAAATGGAACTGTCAGAGAAAACATACGTACCACCATGCTCATCATGTGTTCAAACATGATAAGTTCAGTGTGTCATGTTAAGTTAATCCCTTGCTTTCACTGACATACATAATTACTGTGGTGGAAGATTCCAGCAGCAATGAAACACATTCCCTTTCCCAGTGCTCTTAAAGTTTTCAATTCTACCAAACTAAGTATTTATATGTGTGGCTTAGCTTAATTAATTGTGCAGAAACAATGCTGCTCTCCTTGTAAAAATTATACAAATATTGACTTATTTATTTGCTTAGTTAATTATTCCCCAGAGTAAAAAGTCAATAATGAAGAAGAAAGCACAAAACTGTAAAATTGACATTAAGTAAAAGATATTGACTTGAAATGGTGTTTTTTTTTTTTTGGAGGATAATATAATTTTGATCATTGTATTTTACATTCAGTTCACCAGGTATGTGCGGCGGACTGGACTGCAGGGGTCAGTTGTCTGGAGGTTAGATGCATGAGCAGCAATATCTCCAAACCAGGGGAAAGACCTGCAGGATGGAGGAAATGAACTAGGTGGGAGGGGGTTTATTAGCTGTGCTGTACTGTGCAAGATTTACATATGGGACTTTGTTCATTTGTGCCCAGAACACATTTCATCCCAGATGATTTTAAAGTATCTTTTCTTGATGAAAAGAAATACATTTATCTACCTGCTTATTTTGGGGAGAGTCATGACTATGGGAGACATAGCTCAAATCAGAATGACTTCTGTTTTAAGAATTGTGAAACCCTTGATTTCTAGTCATGGCTTCTTTTCAAGAGCATCTTAGTTGCCTGATTGGAGGTACTGCATTTCCTGCGTGGACTGATGTCTGAACCAGAGGTGATTTGAATAAACTAAAAATTCACTATTATCAGGAAGTCCAACTAGAGAAGCCAGCACCCTACCAAAATCCTCCATATGTGATTTGAAAAACCTTCTATGTAGAAGAGATTTGTTATTTGAAACCTCCTTGCAAATGGCCACTGGTTTGATAAGCCTGGTGACCTCTCACCCCTTCATGCCCTGAACTGTTGGTACCTAGTTCCACCACTAAAACTCTAGCTCATGGATCTAAAAAGCCTTCTCTTCTCTTTAGAGAGTCATTGACTGCCTGGAGGATGAGAGGGAAGCCCTCACTTTGGCCATGGCTGACCGGCTGCGGGACTACCAGGAGCTTGTGCAGGTGAAGACTGGCCTTAGCCTGGAAGTGGCCACCTACAGGTGAGGAGCTGTGCTGTTCTGGTCTCCAGGAAGCCAGTGATGGAAGGTCCCTGTAGCCACTGAGGTGTCCCTGTGGCTTTGTGAGAAGCAGAGTCAAGTGAAGAGAGCAGGGCCAAAAGGAGGAAGAGCAAGAGGATAAGGTAGAAGAAGATGGGCTCGCTCAGGGTCCCCTGGTGACAAAAGAGCTTAGCCTCATATGCTTCCTAGTATTTCTGAGTGCTGGGAACTGTTTCGGGCTTTACCACATCAAGTCCTTAGATCCTAGGAGTTAGACACTGTGCTTAGAAAAAACAAGCTTAGCTCTGATGAGTTACAGACTTAGAAAGTAGAGGGCCAGGACTCAGACTCAGAAGGTCTCAATCCATCTGCCATTGCTTCATATATAAGGGTACTGACCTGCCCCCCATCCATTGAGTTGCTTTTCAAAAAATGGCATCTGTACCCCGAGGGTAGCCTGGAATTAGTGGGAAGCTTTTGTTTACTAAAATGCTAACTTTAATTTTCATTTAATATGACCAACCCAGATAGGAAAATCATAGAGCATTCAGTGTGGCTGTGGGCTGAACAGGCCATGGAAGGCAGTTGGTCCTTGGCAAAGTAGCTCTTTCTGGCTTGACCCCTCCCTGCCTCTGGATGGCCATTGATGTTGAGGCTGTGGCCTTCCTCCTGTGGCTACAAAAGAGGCCTGATCTATGATAGAAGGTCTTATAGAGAAAGGCCCAGGTTCCCATTTGTTAGGATGATAACAATAGCCCAAATTTTATGGATCCTGTACTGCCTGGCCGACATGGTTCTAAGTACTTTGTGGGTGGTCTCTGCTCCGTTATTTCTGAGTGGATCCTATATGCCCCGTTTAAGGAGAGAGGGAGAGAAAAAACATGAACTACAGTTCAGGGCTGTAGGGGCAGAGGCCGGAGCCAGCCAATTAGCCCTAGATCTGTGCCTTTCCACATCAAACCATGCATTTGGGTTAGGGAGGCACAATGCCCACTGCATTTGCAGAGTTGTAGCAAACACAAATCAACTGCAGGTGTAATGGAGTTTTGGAACCTTCTCTGACCAAGAGTGAAATCCATGAAATGTTGCAATTGCATTATCCCGTAGCAGACAATGGAATTAAACCTGGAGAGTCAGGGGCAGAGCAGGAAGAGAACCAGGCGCAGTTCATCACTCCCTTTGCCATCTTTGATCATGAGCATCAAGATGGTTAGGTTTGATGCTCACTGAAAGACAGGGTATCACTGCTGTGTGCTTCAAGTTCACACTTCAGCCTGGCCCTCATTTCCATCAGTGAAGGGGAAACAGGCTACTGGGCCGCCGAGGCCCCAGGAAACTCCTAAGGGGCAAGATCTTTCCAGGGGCCCAGGCTGACTTTGGAGGAGTCTTAGCTGAACCCACGGGGTGGTCCTGGGGCTAAGACTTGCTCTCCTCTCAAAGAACAATGCTGTGGCTGAGTTCTGCAGAGGGGACCTGGGCTGAGGGTTCCCACTCAGAGAAAGGGGAGAAGAAACACATGCCCACCTGTCCTTCCCCAGATCTTTCTCTGGCATTCTTAGAAATCTCTCAATGTGAACAATTATAGAAATAAGTTGGTTTCATATTCACATCTGCTGCACTAGCAATCTAAACTTTGCTGCTAAAGAATGCTGCAAATAGGTAGGCTTGGTACAGGAGACAGAAAGCATTGATGAGGAATTTTTCAGTTGTGAGTGACAAGCTTAAGTCACAGAATGAGTTTGTTACTCACACAACTGAAAAGCTCTGAGTTCTAGGCACAGCTGGTCCACGTGGATGGAGGAGGTTGACAGTGACTTGTCCCTGTGGGCTCTTCCCATCCAGTATCAGCTCTAGACTTACCACATCTCAGCCCAGTTAAAGGAGAAGATCTGTTCCCCACAACTGTAGCTTAGCTCCTGTGCCCAGCTCTCTGGCTCTGTTGCCATCCCTGGCCTGGAAGATGAAATGCTCCAGAATTGGGTGTGGTCACCCTCTCATGAGTCACATGGACTAGGGCATGGGAGACAGCCCACGCCAGGCCAGCTCTAAAGGGATACAGGCCCAAAGCTAATTTCTGAGCCCATGTAAGGTAATGCCCAATGCTGGCTATCTTCTTTACAGGGGTGGTCAAACCTTCCCATTAAAAAAATTTTTTTATTTATTTTTGGAGAGAGACACAGAGAGAGAGACAG
Organism: Orientallactaga sibirica; assembly: GCA_036365145.1. Classification (NCBI taxonomy): domain Eukaryota; kingdom Metazoa; phylum Chordata; class Mammalia; order Rodentia; family Dipodidae; genus Orientallactaga; species Orientallactaga sibirica. The sequence continues at coordinate 18,853,133 of JAEOAD010000031.1, forward strand.
ACAGACAGAGAGGGAGAGGGAGACAGATAGAGATGGGCATGCCAGCAGTCTCTCAGCTGCTGTGAAGGAAATCCAGATGTGTGCGCCCCCTTGTGGGCAAGTGCGGCATTGTGCCCTTGCGTCACTGCATCTGGCTAAACGTGAGACCTGGAGACTGGAACCGCCGGAGATTGGAACCAGCGTTCTTAGGCTTAGCAGGCAGGCGCCTTAACTGCTAAGCCATCTCTCCAGCCCCCTTCCCATTTTTTTATTCATAATAGTTCTCTGGATTAGAATTGGACTTTGGTTTCGAGTTTTGTTTCTCTGGGATTGAGCCGTTTCCTTTCTCTGCTTGTCTTGTCCCCAGTTCTCAGGCCTCACAGGCAGGAGTGCACAGGCAGGCAGCTCATCGGAGTCCAGGGCCTGTCTCCCACATTTGCTTTTGCTAGGGTCATTGATCCATGAGCCATTCTGCTTACAGTCAGCAGTCTGATGGTCTGGAGGGACAGAGTTTATTGCTTCTGTCTCTTGCTGCATGTCCCTAACCTTGTTATGGATGGCTTTGGCCTTCTCCTAGGTAATTAGGAGTCTTCAGTATTTTTAGAGGATGAGTGATGGATTTCACTGGACGTCTTTCTGCTGTCCAAGTTTGCACAGGGGAAATGAGGGGCTGGCCCCACCAGACGTCTGGAATGCACCTGGCCCTGCTTAGCAGCAGATGGCTGGCTTTGGTGGTTAGCATCACTATACGCCTCTGGCCTCCAACATTTGGGTTTTCTGTGGGAAATGCCCAGTGACATGAGAGATGTACAGGCTATTGAATTTAAGTCTTTTCCTTGCATAAGCCAGAAGCCTAGCATTTTTTTTTCTTCTCTTCTCTTCTCTTTTCTTTTCTTTTCTTTTTTTTTGGTCACCAAGGTTACATTGACCTTATCAATGTGATTTTTTTTTCAGCAATCTGCTTGTGAGCACAGATGTGGAAGTTTCTGTTTACATTAGTGCGTTTTCAAACTGATGGAGAGTACCACTCATTTGTAATGCCATCTGATCCTTAGCAACTGATCCACCACTTTGAGCAAGTTGACTTTCCCCCACCTGCTCCCTACTGAAGGCAGTGGTATGGGCTGGCCCCATGGGACAGAAGGACTGACAGCAGTTGACACTAAGGCTAGATTTGCTCCCACATGGTGTTTCATGCTGATTTGTCTCAGGCTTTCCCTGTGGTGGCCATTTCTCTCCAAACTGCTTAGCGGACTTAGTTGTCCTGTCCTCCTGTGGAGCATGTCACCTGAAAGAGAAGGGATTGTGGCTCTTTAAAGCTTCAGGCACACTTTGCTGCAGTTTATCTGCTGGCCAAAGCCAATTCTCAAGGGCTCTGGGAATTTCCGAGCCCACATCTTCTGCCCTTCCTGGAAGCTCCACAGTAGAGAAACATAATTAATCATGACATAATACAATTGCATATTTATGACTTCCAAATCCAGAGTTGTAATTTATAAATAAATATATCATTTCATAGAGCAAATGGAGGCTCACAGAATGAAAATCAAGCAAGCACCAGAGTTTAAGATGAGGTTTGCATCCAATCTCCTTATTCCATTTATTTCCTTGGTCCGTTTACACAGGCCAGTGTGAGAACGAGACCTGCCAATGCCTGAAGTCAGGCAATGCTATCACCACCTTGGTCTCCTGCCTCTCAGGTGGCCGATGGCAGCAGTTGGGAGGCTGTGCTTGGGCTGTGGATAAGGAGAGAAGAGAGATGATTCGCAGGCCAGCAGAGGCTGTGCTCGTCCTGCCTTCACTCCCCTCAGTGGCAGCGTGGGGCCTGAGGTGTTCATCCTCCTGCCAAGCAGGCGCCAGGCTGGTTTTTCCTGGAGTACTGATTGCAGCAGCAGCCAGGTGGGAGAGGAGAGATGTTTGGATGCAGGATGGGGGAGTCTTCCCCCTTCCCCACCACTGTACCTGGAAAGCCATTGTCCTCGGGTCCTACCCCAGAGATTCTAATTTGATTGTTGTTGGGTGGGACCAGGTGCAGCATTTTAACCCCCTTCTAGGTGATTGTCAGGAGCCACAAGTTTGGAGAACCTCTGAGTGGTCCATACAAAACACAAAACATTGCAAGCTTGTTGGAGATGTAGGGATCTTGGACCCACCCCTGACCTGCTGGATGAAGCTACTTTGCAACAAGATCCCAGGTGATTTATGTGCACTGCTGTCTGCTTTGCAAAGCAGCCCCATGGCATGGTCAAGGCTCAGCCTGTCTCATAGCAAGCAGCCTGGAGCAGAGGGATGAGGATGGGTTGTTACAGGACAGAGGAAACGTGGGAGTGTTTTTTACTAGGCTGACACTTGGCCATGCTCATCAGTTGGAGCACAAGGTGACAGACACCTGTGGAGCCACCTGGTAGAGTCCTGGTTTGGGTGGACACTGAAACTGAACCCCTACATGAGCAGCACAACTCAGTTCCCAAGTCCTCATTCGCAGATTCAGGTCAACCACTGTTAGGAAAACAATCAAACAAAAGTGGAAGCACTCCTGTACCTGCCCTGAATGTTCTCCAGTGAACATTTACCTAAATTTGCTTGACTCACTACCTGTGTGTCCCTGTGTCACCATCCATCTCATATTTTTGGATGCATCCTAAAGTAGTCCACTCATAAACCTATGGGTTTGTCTCATTTCAGCTATGGGGAAACCAAGTGGTGAGAGATGTGAGTGGCCTGTCCAAGGCTCATGGCAGTAAGTAATGGCAGGCCCAGGATTTGAGTCAAGCAGCCTGCCTGCAGGGCTCACTCCATCACCCACTCACTCCCCGTTCTGTTTTATCAGTATCCTCTCTTGAGATTGATCATTTGAAGGTTTTCTTTTTCTTCAGTCTCTATTTTTGACCTGGAGATGGCTTTTTGAATATGACTTAGTGCTGACCCCAGAAAGGATGACAAGAAATGACCCAGCACCATCATCTCTGTGTTACTCTACATGTGTTCCATGTCCTTTCAGACTGACATTATAATGCCCCTTGTGTGAATAAAATTTTGCTTGTCTTCCCTCTTCTTCCTGTCATTCTGCTGGCCTCCCAGTGGCTGGCCGGTTGTAGGCCCATGACTGGAGTGACCCATACTGCCACCCTTTCTCTGACATGCTTACCTTTGCTATGTCCAGTGATGAAGCAGACCAGAGGATCTGTAGCTCCCCTTTCTCCCACAACCCCACCCATGAGGAAACACCATGTGAACCACTCACAGACCCCAGGACCATGGGTGCTTCATGCAGGTGTCACTTCTGGAAACATCCCCCTTTGTTCCTCTGCCCTCTTGTCCTCATTTGCAGGAGGTATACTGCGTGGTGGCCTCCTGCCCACAGTGCCCATCAACAGCAGATATGCCGTGAAATTCCATTAGGATCATTTCTCCCAGACAGGCAGCCCTACCACAGGCCAGTTAGGACTCCAGGTGGCCCATTAAGGCCTGGAGTGGGGCCAGAGGCCACACTGCAGCTCAGTTCCACATCATGGATTTGTGCATGACTCCTAATGAGGCCATGGACTGGGGTTTCCCATTTGCTTATTTTCCTGCTAGAGGCCGCCAGCCTGTGGAGCTGTGTGAAATGCTCTCTAATAGCCTGTGATTCAGGGGGTTGGCATTTCTCACAGTCTCGGTGGCCTGGAGGCAGTTTTCCTGCACTGCTCTCAAAATAACCAGGTTTGATGGGAGCCTCAGAGAACACTCTGCATTTCTTAAAGTTGTACACGTCCGTGCCTTCGGCTGCAATCTGAGGAGCTTTACAGGAAATCTCTTCAGTGGTTTATCTCTGACTTTGCCATATTTGACCCGGAGCTGTGTTGATGGGGTAGGACTCAGAACCATCACCAAAGTGCTGAGTGCTTTCAGGTGACAAGTACCCTTGCCTTCTCGTATCCACCAGTGACAAAGGGGCACAGACTAGGGACTCACACAGGAGAGTCCCATTAGGGGCATTAGGGATGAAATTACCAAGACAGGTGAAATTTTTGAATTTTATGTAGCATCTGGCTCAGGATATGCACATTCTGACATCTGTATAACATGTCACTGTCAGCAGGGTATGGTGGCACATACCTTTAATCCCAGCACTAGGGAGATAGAGGTAGAGGATTGCCATGGGTTCCAGGCCATTACACAATGAATTCCAGCTCAGCCTGAGCTAGAGTGAGTGTCCTTAAAAAAAAAAAAAAAAAAGTCACTGTCCCTGGCCTTATCAGAGGCCTGGCAATGGAAAGGGAGTGGTATGGCTGGGAGCACAGGCAGTCTGAACTGGAAGTTCTGTCTTTTCTGTGTACACTATGGACCTTTGAGCAAGACTCTCTCTTCACTCTGGCCTTCTCACCTCAGTTGGGTGCTGGGTGAGGCCTTGCACCATGGTGGCCAGGGCCCTGTGAGTGAGTGGGCATGAGAGGTAGCCCTGTGCTGTGCTCACTGCTGACCTAATCTCAGTGAAGGCGGGATAATGCTTTGGACTTGCCCTGAAAGGAGAACAGATGCATTCTCCCTTGAAGGGTGCAAAACGCATAGTTTCTCTGTCATCGATCCCTTGGACTTATCCGCAATGTTGTCTGTTGACCTGACTCCCCACAGGGTTATGTGCTCGTGGCACCTGAGGCTTGCTGCTGAGCAGGGTATGAACTAGCACTTGGCCATCTGCCCAGGCCCTTGCTGTGCCCCCCTCATCTATAGAATGCCGCCTCTTCTGCTGCAGTAATCCTAGGGTGCAGACCCACAGAGGGAGGCAGGCTTTCACTCTGAACATTCTCATTATATAAACCTCAGAGTTTTCTTGGTGATGGAATCTATTTGTGTTCCTGGAAGCTAAACTGCTTGGTCATGAGGGTGTGGGATTAATGGGCGGGTGTCCTGTTTCCTGGCCTCCGTCCTGAGTGGAAGGGCTGGGGCTCCAGGTTTTCTTACATCTCCATCCCTGTGGACTTCAGGGGCTGTTTCTGTGGCCAGCAGCCCCTCTCCCTTGTGCCTCCTTGGCTTACATCCAGCTGCTCCAGGGCTCTCTTCACCTTTGTGGGTATTGCCACGTTTAACTCGGTGGACATGAACTTCAGTGAGGCTTCTCCAAGCTGCCAAGTGCTAGCGGGGAGCTGGATTCCCTCCTGTTTTCCTGCATGTATCAGCATTTCCAAGTGGGCTGTGGTTCTTGTTGCCCTTTGCCATCTCAGTGTGTCTCTGAGAGCTGGCCTTAGCAACTTCACACGTTGCTGTAGCAACCGTACAACTGCCGCACCCACAGCCATCAGCAGCTTCAGGGGTCTCTGGGAATGACCAGGTCATTGGCATCCCAGGGCTACCTCCTCCTCCTCCTCCCTCCACTGCCATGCTGGGTCAGTCAGGCTGATGTCCTCCTCAGAGTGGGTCTGAACTGACAGATATGAGTTATGACTTAATGAAAACTGTGATTTTAGAATTTTGGATCTAAAACATAATCAACAAAATTATCTACTTGGTTATTTTTTTTCAAAGGGGACAATGAAATGTCACTCAATGAAGGAGGTCTCCTAGGGGGCTCTGTGAGGGGTGCAGTTCTTTTTCCATTTTCTGCCTGCCTTTCTTCCTTCTCTTCTCTTTTTCATCTCTGAGACATCTCCATAGGCCTGTGCACTTGTACTGGTAGAGCACTTGTTTAACCCATGTATGGCTCTAAATTTTATCTCCAGCCTTACAAAACGGGAATTTCCATAGACCCCCCATTTGTATGCTACAGATGCCATTCAGCTGTCTTGCTTACAAATAGCACCACTCCTTGCTTCATGTCCAGTTTGCCCTTGTCCCGCAGCCCCCTACTTGACTCCTGGTGAGGTTTACAGTGGTTCTGTAGCCCTGGTAAAGTACTGGCCTAGGTCCCTCCCTGCTACCCAGAGAAGCCAAGCCCTGACCTGCCTCTCACACCCATCTCTACAGGGACCTGGTACCTGGATCATGCCCAGGATTGGAGAGGCTCTACTCTCTAGCACTTCTGAAGCCCACTGTGCATTTTCTTCATTCAGCTGGTATTGGTTGAGCCTATGTCAGACATTGTGCTGGTTACCAGGGTGTGGTATGCAGTAGAGTGAGCACAGCAGTGTACACCTATCCTGTGTGGATGGAGGCTCCACGCCACAGTGCAGGCTCCACCCCAACCACATCTCCGGGCATGAGCTGCAGACATTTTAGCATGGCACTGGGACAATGTAGTCACTGACAAAGTGCAACCCAACATAGAGTATGAGGGTTCTTTCTTTTTCATTTTGTAATAAGCTGTTTTTTAAAAATAATTTTCACAGGGCCTTATTGGAAGGAGAAAGTAATCCGGAGATATTGATTTGGACTGAGAACGTTGAAAACATGCCACAAGGTAAATATAAGAAAAACTAAATTATCACATTAAAATGCTTTCTGTCTGAACTGTCTATTCTGTTAATGGAGGAGGGTGCCACTCATCTGGAAGGACAGAGCTTAGCTATGATCTTTTTAAATACTAGTAGTTCAGTCTTCCTTTAAGTACCAAAAAAGTATATATTTTTAGTTCTGTGGGACATAAAGCATTTGTAAAGTGTTTGATGAATTTATCCACTTGTGGAGCCAATATTTTGAGGTGCTTCCTGGCCAGTGTGCTGAGGGGATATTGTAGTTGGCTCCATGTTGCTGGGACAAACATCCAACCAGACACAGTTTAGAGGAGGACCAGGTTTACTTCAGGCTTACAGGTCCAGGGGAAGGTCCAGCAATGGTGGAAGAAGATACTTACCCCCACACATCTGAACAGAGAGAAACAACTGCAGCAAGCAGAACACCAACACCAGCAAGCACTATGAACCTGGCCAGAGCGCAAACTCTTCTCTCCACACTTCTGGGCTGGAATCAGATCTGCCCCCTGTGACACACCTTAGGCTGGACTCCAGGATTCCCTCCCCCCGACCCCTACCCAGTGACACGCCTCCTCTAGCAGGAGTCTGTCTGCTAGGGGCTGAAGTTGCAAACTCGATTTCAGTGAAACACCTGAGTCTATGGGGTCATACATCCAAACTACCACAGGGGGCTAACGGAGAGCAGGGCAGGGTAAGGACTTGTTCACCACACCCTTGGAATGGACACATGTCCCTTTTCTAGACGAAGGAGATATGGCTGTAACCAGTATGGGGAAGTATCACTTTGTACAAAAAGTAGTCAACACTCTGGAAACTGCTACCTCATCAGGGACGATGACCTCTTCTACCACCTTAGATTGGAGTGGCACCTCAGGAAGGTGTATCTGGGTGCCCTACTTAGTTCAGCCCAAAGCTACCAAACAAGGCTATGATCCCTAGAGCCATAGATGTAGGGCAAGAGAATTTAATGTTCATTTGAAAGCCCCCCCCCAAACCTACAGGATCACCTTTGAATAAAAGATTTAAGCCCTATAGAATCCTAAAGAGATTCTGGTTAAGCAATGGCAGGTTAAATGACATATAGTGTCTTAATATGAAGTCATTCCTTGATATCTGGAAGAGGTTGGTTCAGGACATTTATGGATACTAAAATCTGTGTAGGTCAAGTCTCTTGTATCCAATGGTATATGATTTGTACATCTTCCTATGTACTTTATGATTATTTGTTTTGGTGTTATTTTTTGAGGCAGATCTCACTGTAGCTCAGGATGATCTGGAACATAACTCTGTCGTCCTAGGTGGGCCTCAAACTGATAGTGATCCTTCTACTTCAGCCTCCCAAGTGCCACCACACCCTGCTACAAACTTTGAATCCTCTCTAGATAAGTTATAGTAGGTAATACAATGTCAATGTGATGTAAATAGCTATTTCACTCCATTGTTTGGGGAACAATGACAAGAGAACAGTCTGTACATATTCAGAACAGGTAGTTTTTGCAAACACTCTTCTCTTTATAAGTTGACTGAGTGTGCAGATGAAGAACCCATAGATGCGGGTCCTGTGGGATTCACTGGCTATGTGGCCAACTGTGCCTTACTCAGCATAGTTGGTGTCTTCCTTCTTCTTGTCCACTTCACAGATTTGTCAGGTTCCTGGGTTCAGAATCATAATGTTACTTCTAATCATCCATGATTAGAAAGGATTTTCTCTTACATAACACAGCATCACATAGGACTGCCTTTTCATTTTGAGAGTAAGTCTGAAAAAAAGTAAAGATATTAGGGCTGGAGAGATGGCTTAGTGGTTAAAGTGCTTGCCTGTGAAGCCTAAGGACCCAGGTTCAATTCCCTAGTACTCATATAAGCCAGATGCACAAGGTGATGCATGTGTCTGGAGTTCGTTTCCAGTGGCTTGATGCCCTGGTGCACCCATTCTCTATCTGTCTCTTGCTCTCTCACTTTCTCAAAATGGACAAATAAAATAAAAATATTTTTTAAAAAGTAAAGATATTTTCCAGGTGTTGTGATGCACACCTTTAATTCCAGCACTCAGGAGGCAGAGGTAGGAGGATTTGCATGAGTTTGAGGCCAGCCTGGGGCTACAGAATGAGTCCAGGTCAGCCTGGGCTAGAGTGAGACCCTACCTTGAAAATCACCCCTCGAAAGTAAAGATATCCACAGAAGTCATCATTAAGCTGCCTACCTGGCATCAGTTAACAACTAGTTCCTTTAAAATAAGAATTGTTCATTTGCCAGATGTCAAGGGTTAGTAATTTTGTTTTACTTGTGTGTATATATGTTTGGAAGTCTATCACATAAACTAGTTTTAGAGGAGAGAAAAAAGTGGGGGCAGGATTAATCTTCAAGGAGGACCAACATTCGGAGTGTGGGGTTTGCTTGTACTTCACTAGCTATGTCTCTGGAGCCTCTCCAGAAGCATGCATCTCTGTTAACTTGTTTCAGCCACTATTTTTCAAGCTTCTTGAACAATATAAAAATTTCACAATTTTAAACTAAGTTTATTTTATCTGTTCCATATTATGGCAGAGAAAGAAGCTGTGGAATAAAGGAGATGAGTTATGAACTTCTTTTTAGTAGTAGCCTTTAAGCTTCTAAGCAGTCCTGTGCCCTGCACAGTACAAGTACCCATTCGTATTTAGTTATTGAAGACTTCTGCAGGTGTTCTTCTAGGTGGTGAATTGATCAAAACTCATCAGTGCACTTAGCTGTCTTCTGTAACATGCTTAAAATAATGGCCATTTGACCATGAGATGATAGACCCCAAATGATCTGTGGTCTTCTGTATTTCTTGTTGACACTGGGGATTCACCTTCCTAGTTTAGGATCACTATGTTGACTCAAAAGGAGGAATCTTTGTACCAAAAAAATGTCCTGTCCTAGTCTCTTTCCTATGTCTTGGGATCTGTCTTGGGAAGGGCTCTGGCTTTGGCAATCATGAGGGAGACCAAGTTGGGGGGCAGGCTCCAGCCCGGCTGGATGGGGTATGGTAAACACTAGGAGGTACTCTTGGGGTAGACGGTGTTTTTGGTCACATTCCAACTCCTGGTGGCCATTCTCAGGAGCTGGTTACCTTGGTGGAGTTCATATACCCGAGGAGTAGCAGTCTCTCTGGCTGGCCCAGAGTTAAGCCAGAAGCTCTAAGAATGCCTCTCAACTCCAGGGTCCTGACATCAGCACAGGTGGTAGCATTGACAACTGGTGTGATTGTGCAATTGCACCTTTTGAAATGTGGAGATTTTCTAGTGTAATAGTGAAGAAACCATGCAGAACAGAAAAGTTATAGGAATCTGTCAAGAACAAGGGCACATTATAGGTGGAATGGTCTGCTATTTGCTGTTCAGCAATTACATGCTTTGTAATTTTAGAGCTCTTCTCCGCTGAAATGGGTAAAATAAACTGGTCTCCACATAGTAGAAATTAATGATTCTGAAATACCATAATATTATGAAATTTCAGCCAGAGAACCCAATACCTTTGACCTCTCAGGCACATGTGCCACATTTTACAGTCAGGCCTTTGATATCTCTGTTAAGATGGGGGATCTTTTAAAATCAGCAACTGGAGGGAAATGTTAGGCTAAACTATTTATAGTGGTATATTTTATCATAACAGTATTTCAAAAATTTCAAATATTTTATTTTATTTATTTGAGAGAGAGAGAGAGAGAATGGGCATGCCAGGGCCTCCAGCCACTGCAAACGAACTCCAGATGCATGTGCCCCTTGTGCATCTGTCTTGTATGGGTTCTGGAGAGTCAAACCAGGATCCTTTGGCTTTGCAGGCAAACACCTTAACTGCTAAGCCATCTCTCCAGCCCTCATAACAGGATTTCTAAAGCTACCAAAAAATAACTTGGGGACTGAAAATAGTTTCCTTAAAAGATTCCTCCTATAATAATAGTATATATTATGATGGTTTGGGATTTGTCCTGCAATAGTGCTTTAAGATTAATAAAAAGTAGTGTTGCCTATCATCTTAATTGTTTGTTTAATTTCTGTAGAATCCAGAAACACATCTTATCAATACACTGACTCCATATTACAGAGGAAAAATGAAAGAAATCTGTTTTCAAGGCAGAAAGCACCTTGGGCAGCTATAAATCACCCTCTGTATTTGAATGGGTCAGGGCACCTTGGATCTCAGACAACCACATCTATTGGAAGTGCTTCCAGGAGGGGGTTCCTGGCCTCAGGATATTCTTCGTTGGCCACTACCCAGCAGAAAAACTCTTATGAAAAAACCATTAACAGTCAAGCCAATCTCAGCACGATCTCTCCAAGTTATGGTCTTATAAGAAACACTGACACTCAACTGAAGACATTCCCTGATCGACCAAAACCCAAAGGCAGCAGGGATGCCCCTGCCCACATAGACACAGTGTCTGCTGTTGCCCGAGAGTCATACCAAGATCAAAGGGGCAAAGTGGCAGCAGATGCTATGCATGGCACTCGGTCAAATGAGAGGACTGTCACTTTGGAAAAAAAAATAGAAGTGAAAGCCACCAGGGAACAAGAAAGAGACAGACCAGGAGTCATCAAAATAAAGCCAGAAGAAAAAATGTTTGATTCCAAAGAGAAAGCTTCAGAGGAACGAAATTTGCGATGGGAAGAACTGACAAAGTTAGATAAAGAAGCAAGAACCAGAGAAAGCCAGCAGCTGAGGGAAAGGGCCAAAGACAAGGACTCACTGAAGGAGAAAAGAGTGAAAGAAAGGGACATTCCCATCAGTCTAGAAGTGTCCCGGGGCAGTCGACAAGAGGTGTCTGAAAAAGGCTTGCAGACTTCGGGAAAGAAGGATGCTGGTGACAGCAGGGGAAGAGAGGCAGAAACAAGAGGGACAAAGTTCCGGTTGGACACCAGCGACACCACCAGCTCTCTGCAAGGTGATTCCATGACAGAGACCATAGCCGAAAACATTGTCACCACCATCCTTAAGCAGTTTACCCAGTCTCCTGACGTGGAAGAAACTGTTAATTCTTTGCCAGACACAAAGGTCACTTACGTGAACAGGAAAGAGCTTCCTGGTGAGAGGAAAACAAAGACAGAAATAGTTGTGGAGTCTAAACTGACAGAAGATTTTGATATTTCTGATGAAGCCAGCCTGGACCACCTTTTAAGCAAAGATGTCAAGGAAGTGGGGCTGAAAGGAAAGTCAACTGAGCAGATGATAGGCGATATGATCAACCTTGGTCTGAAAGGAAGGGAGGGGAAAGCCAAGGTTGTCAACGTGGAAATTGTGGAAGAGCCCATGAGCTATGTAGGTGGTGGGAGGGCCGAGGAGTTCTCCACCCCGTTCCAAGTGGAGGAAGTAGATGATTTATCTCCCAGCACCAAGGGACTGGTTGAGGAAGAGGATGGTGATGGAGAGACTGATGTCACATTCTCAGTGCATCAGCATCAAAGGACCAAGAAGCCCCAGGGAAATATCCCTCATGTGGAAGAAGTGACCGAGGCAGGAGACTCAGAGGGAGAGCAGAGTTACTTTGTGTCGACCCCAGATGAGTACCCTGGGGGGCAGGACAGAGAGGACGAAGGCTCAGTGTACGGGCAGATCCATATTGAGGAAGAGTCCACCATCCGGTACTCATGGCAGGATGAAATTGTGCAGGGGACTTGGAGAAGGAAAAAGAGGGACGAGACCGAGGGAGAGAAGGACGTGAAGACCCTGGAGCTGGTAGCACCTTCCCTGGGTGGAAGCTTGAGTTCCGCTCACTGGAAGGAAGAAGCTAGTGGTGAATTACATGCTGAACCTACAGTCATTGAAAAAGAAATCAAAATACCACACGAATTCCACACGTCCATCAAAGGTGTCTTCTCTAAGGAGCCTCGGCACCAGCTGGCGGAGGTCATTGGGCAGCTGGAGGACACCCTGCCTGAGCGCATGAAGGAGGAACTGTCCACCTTGACCAGAGAAGGTCAAGATGAGCCTGGGAGCATCTCCGTGGATGTAAAGAAAGTCCAGAGCTCTGGTGGTGGTTCTGTGACCTTGCTGGCGGAGGTCAACCTCTCCCAAACTGTAGATGCTGACCAGTTAGACCTGGAGGAGCTGAGTAGGGATGAAGCAGGGGAAATAGAGAAGGCGGTGGAGTCAGTGGTAAGAGAGAGCTTGTCCAAGCGGCCTAGCTCAACACCTGGAAGCCCAAGCCCACACAGGGAAGATGGAGAGGAGGTGCCAGCTGGTGGCATTCTCTTTAAGCGCTGGGCCACCAGGGAACTGTACAGCCCATCTGATGAGAGGGATGATGCCAGCCTGGCCTCTCGCAGCTCCGATAAGTCTATTGCCCAGGGCCCGGTGTCGGCTACCGTGGAAGTCACTAGCCCACGGGGCTTTGCACAGTCTCATGTGCTGGAGGACATAAGCCAGTCTGTAAGACACATTAAACTCGGCCCCAGTGAAATGTGGAGGACTGAGCAGGTCTCCTATGGAGGACCCATGGCACAGGGGGTAGAGGTAAGTGAGGACGTCAGCCAGGCAGTCAGCTCTGAGGGAGCCACTCACTCTGTGAGGCACTTTACAATGGGTCCTCATCAAGGTCAAGTGACCACAGAAATCATCTTCCATGGCCCTGCCCCAGCCTGGCAGGAGGAGGGAGTCACAGAAGAGCCTGACCTGACACAACCGTCTGCAGTGGACGATACAATGGGGAGGCATATCACATTTGGCTCCAAGCAGTTTCATGCTGAAAAGGGTCCTCTATCTGGGACAGTGGAGGCTGGTGGTAACTTGGCAGCTGACAAGTCAGGGAGTACCCAGACTTCTGTCACACACCTCCAGTTAGGCCCTAAAGAAGGGTTCAGAGAGGAAATCCAATTCATAGCTCCTCTCCCAGACAAGGTGGAATGGGGCATCCACAGAGAGGCTTTGCATGCCCAAGAGTCACCAGGGAGCAGCAGCACATCCACCAGGCTCATCAACATTAAGCCTCAGAGGCACCAAACCTCCCAGCAGATAGCTCCCCAGCCAGGGGAATTCATTGTCTCAGGAGTCCTTGTCCAGGGTGAGGACTCAGCAGATGTGACCCAGGCCATTCAGAGTGACACTTCAGATAGAAAAATCCTCATGACTAAAACGAGCACATTCCAGAGGGTCATTCCTGAGGACAGTGTGGGAGAGCCTGGGGCAGAGGTGACATCGGAAATCAGTAGAACCTTTAGGCACATTCGGCTAGGTCCTTCCGAGACAGAAACCTCTGAACACATTGTTGTCCATGGACCCATGTCTAAAACATTTGCTCTTGCTGGTTCAGTGGCCTCCCCTGAGCTAGACAAATTAGCCAATAGCAGCAGCACACTAAGCCACATCGCACTGGGGCCCAAAGAAACTTCGTTTACCTTTCAGATGGATGTGAGTAACGCAAGGGCGATGCACAGTTGGACCCAAGAGGCAGGGATGGAAGTGGAAGCTCACCGTGTGTCCGACGGTAGTGGCTGGATTGCCACTCACAGTAGGAGTGAGCAGTTGGCTGGCACAAGCTCTCAGGCCTCTGCTGGGGATGGACGCCAGAGCACGGAGGATGCTGATTTTCACAAGACGGTGCAGCTACAGAGAATGGTAGACCAAAGGTCGGTGGTTTCAGATGAAAAGAAGGTGGCTCTCCTTTATCTAGACAATGAGGAAGAGGATGAGGGGGAGGGATGGTTTTGATAAGCAGAAATATTCTGTCTTAAATGGCACCTTGTTTGGTGACATACCAGTATATAAAAGGCTTTACTTATTTGATAGGTTGAGGGAGGCTCATCATCAAAATCTCCCTTTCTTTAGAGAACTCCAAGTGATGTCAGTTTACTTGTTGATCTGTAAGGTTTCAATTTAATTTATGCCTTTAAAGGCTTTGGAATTTTAAGTTTTGAGTTGGAGCTTCTACAAACACTTTTTGTCTTTTGGTCTTAAAAAGTTCCCTTTCCTGAAGTTTCATCTCCACTTGTGGAGACACTTTCTACCAGTTTTGCACCTGGTCACTGACATGGCTTAGATCTGTTTGGAACTATTTAATTACCTATAGGCAAGTTGTCTTAAAATTAACCAGATTAAATAATATGTTTAAGAGAAGATTTTATTTGCATGTGCTAAATCAAAATAAACTAACACTATAAGGGAAATATAGATTTTATATGCCTTTCAAAAATATATCATAGAAAATAAGCAAGACTGTATGTTTGAAAAATCTACTAAATGATATCTTTAGGAAAAAATTTACTTGTCAGAGATTTAGAATTATTTTCAGACCTGAATGAATTGCTTTCTATGTGCAGAACTTGAGAAAAGGCATATGGCGGGGACAGCTGTGGTCTGTTATGATATTTCAAACCCATATCCTTGCCCTGTTTGCACAGGTTCCCCTGCACAGGTCCACAGGCAGGGGAAATGATGACTGGGAATGTTTACAGTACCATTTCTTTCTTGTGGCACTAGGCTATGAGGAAGCGCAGTTTAAACACTGTTTTCCTGATATAAGAGATGGGGTAGCCAGCTCCTGTGGGAGGCTGTGTTCTTGAACTTTCTGTGCCTTAGCCCACAGCACCAGAATATTCATTCTCACTGGTGGGAGGCAACCCTGCAGGCAGTGAAGGGAGAGATGATGGGTAAACTACCGCTGGACTATCAAGTTGGTCCTGGCAGGAACATTGAAACACAAGGCAGACTATGCTTCCTAAAGGAGCCATTCTCAACCGACCACTCATAGATGGAGGTCTTTCTGAGCTCCAAGAATAAAGGTTGAAAAGGCAACAGCAAACCTCACGAAAGCTTTTTGCACTTTGAAATCACAAGAATGGGAGTGTTCATCTACAAAAACACATGTTAGATAGAATGAGGTGTTTGGGGAAAGAACTGGGTGTTTCCCATGCAGACCAGCACTGAGGAACCAAGGGCAGGCTCTGGAAAATGATGAAGGCCCCACACTCATGGGCTGTGGACTGTGGATCAACAGTTGTCCACCACTGAGCTTAAGACAGGCAGAGTGTGTTCCTTTGGACTTTCCTTTTGCACACAAGTATTATTTTTAAAGCATAGCATTCCTTTAGTCCACACTAGCAGCTTTCAAACAGTGCCTGAGCTGTGCTTCCCATAGCCCAGGTCATAGACCTGACTAGTACACTAGGGAACACGGATCCAGGATGAAGCCGCCTTCATGGAGGGTATGATGACGGAGAGAGGAGCATGGCACTAGAGAGTCCTCCTCCCCATGTGTCTAACACAGCACACATCCCCTCTCGTTCCAGCAGTGGCTATAGCAGGTAGGCTAGAGAGAGAGAAAGAGAGTGAATTCAACTTCATTGATAAGTGGAGGAGAAATACAGCACGGCTTTCAAGATGATCTGTTCTGAAAATACACATTGAACCAGGGCATAGAAAGAAGCTGATTGAACTGAAGGGTTAAACCTTTGCTATCCATCTGCCAAAAACTAACTAATGATTGTCAACCCAATATGGGGGTGACTGCTTTGCAAAGGCTCGTCAACTCTAATATAATCAAAGTTGAGCTGATTTATTTTCCCCATAATCGGTGATGGTGTTTGTCTTAGAGATTTATTAGAATTTGGTCAAGGTGACAGCCCCCTATGTGATGACAGCACAGACTGACAGTGTGGAGTTTATTATTATCTGGATGCTGTATTCATAGGTCACGAACTTGTAAATGGATGATGATGTGAATAGGTTATTAATGTATTTGTACTTATTTTGAGAAATAAACATCTTAGATGTAATTTTCATCTCCAAGTTGGAATGCACATTAAGGCAACATTCCAAAGTATGTACCAGTATGAAGTCATGAGCTGTCATTACTAGGACACCGGAAGCACAACTTTTGTCCTTGACCTTGTAGCAAGGCACCCAAAGCTCTGTGGTTTTTGGAACCAGTCACTTTGGAGGCAAGGGAAATCAACATTGTGGTTGGACAGGGTGGAAACATTATCAGTCTTTTCCTATTTATTATTGTTTAGACAAGACATTATTCATTGACTGTTTCTCCACCTCCCACCAGTTGTTTTGGTAATTTGTTTAAAGTGTCTATTTCAAATGGAATCATCTAAGAAGCTGAATTTGCTAACATTACTGTTCTTTACAAAGGTAAATGTCACAAGAATGTAGAAATAAAGATTTGAGAAAAAAAAAAAAAACCTACATTGTTCCTAAAGAGAATGTTTTCCAGTTGGCTTTTGTGTGTTTTCTTAACCTCTAATGAATTCAGATGTGGGTTTACATGTATGTTTTGAGAGTAACACAGAATTAGTGGGGACAGTGTACATGATAGCTTCAGTTCTCTGATTCCTCACCAAAATTAGAATGCGATGCTGTAGGCACATACAAGAAAGCATGAACCAATAGGCCTGCATCCAAGTATAGACTGAACAGTTGGTGACAATGTCATCACAACCTGGAAGAGCACTGCCAGCAGGATGTGACCAAGACAGTGAACTAATCCTAGGCATTTCTTAGGATCTTGCAAACAATTGTAATTATTATTGTAAAAAATTGTAATGTTAATTGTAACAAAGGAGTAGGTAGATATTTTTACCTGCTTGTAATCTTCTAGCACCTTACAAACAAAAATAAAAAAAAACATAAATAGCTGACTTACCCATGGAGACATTGCTAAATTCACTTTTTCCAGGGGTGGGCGTGACCAAATTTTTTAAATGTATTTGTTTTTTCTGGGATTCCATGATACAATCCAAGACAGAAAAGAAGAAGTAATTTCTTTAAATGTGCTGCCTTGCCTGCATGGCTTAAGCAACACACATTTATTTATCACAGTTCTGCAAGCTGGAAAGTGCCAGATCAAGGTGCCTACAGAGTTGCTTCTGGTGAGGATTTGCTTCTTGGATTACAGATAACCATCTTCTCATTATGTCTTCACAGGATACAGAGAGATCATTTCTCTTGGGTCCTGTTGTACTTACGATTTTATTGATGAGACAAAATACAAGACCAGAAGCAGTTTATGGGAGGAAAAGGGTTTATTTCAGGTTCGTCTCAAGGGGAAGTTTCATCATGGCATGGCAGAGCAGAGTCTGGGCATACATCTTGCCACAGCAGCTAGAAAGAAGCAAGTCTGAGCTGGCAAGGGAGAACTGGGACATGACACCCCAATGTCCACCCCAAGCTACACACTTCTCCAGGAGCATGGCTTCACTTCCAAATTGCCACCAGCTGAAGCTTGATCACAAACACCTGAGGCTATGGGGGCATTTCACAGTTAAGCTGCCACGAATCCCTTCTTATAAGGACAAAAACACCAATCTCATTAACCAGGGCTCCACTCTCATAGCCTTATCACCTTATCACCCTGCCTCTAGATGTCATCACATGGGGAGGGGAACCTAAAGCTTAAAAATTGAATTTTAGAGGGACAGAAACAGTCCATAGCAGCCTCCAATATGACATATTTTAAATGCTTATTCTACCATCCACATTGAAATCTGTGTCTTCAATTCGATAGGACACAGGAACAGTGACCACAGATAAACCATTTTGCACCTCAGTTGTTACACTCCCAAGGAAGACAAGAGGCCAGGTCTCTCTTCACCCTATCATGGATACTTGTTATTTTCCACATCAATTCTTGAGGATTCACTCTGAACAAATAGACACTCGGGGTTACTGCCAGGGGTAGGAGAAGAAGTTGTGTTGCAATCCTGAGTTCAGTTTAGCACCAGCCTGAAACTTTACTGACCTGGATTATGAGATGAGAGGAATGAGGGAAGAAGGGACAGCACTGCCTGTGCCAGCATCCTTATCTGGTACTAGCACTGATCACTTCCTAGCCAGCCAGGAAAAAGGAGCTCAAACTTCCTGCTGTGTTCTGCCACCTTCACATGACTGTGCCATCCTCTGAGGAGGATGGAGGCCACTATGAACATGGCACTAAGGATTCTGTAAGCTGTAGAAGTAGCTGCTTGTTCTGTCTGGAGTAGAGGTCGCAGGAAGCAAGAAGAGGGGACTGGTGCTGTTCCCCATAGGCCCTCTATGCGGGAGTCAGTCCCGCTCTCTTTAGATCCCCTTAAACCTGCCTCCCCTGACTCCTCATCTAAGCAAAACCCACTTACAGCACACCTGCCCACTGTCCTCACTTCTGTCACAATAGACACAACACCATTTACTAACTTTACCATGCTTGGTATCTATGATACAGTCACAGGCTCTGAGAGATGGGGGGATCCGTGTTTGTCTTCTTTACTGTTGTTGTCCCTGGTTCTTAACACAGGCTGGTACATACTATCTGCCCAGCAAAATTTAGTGAGCAGCTAAGTACATTAATGGAAGGACATAACTGCATTATGCACCTTTTCAGGCTCCTAGGAGCCCTGGGGACAGTCTTCATATTAATTATTTGGTTATTTGCACTTCTGTAGGTCAAACATAGGGCCTTATGTAACTTTTCTAATGAAACTTAAAGGAAAAAGGTCTATTTTAGCTTACAGCTTAAGGGGATACAGTTCATTATGGTGGAGAAGGCAAGATGACAAAAGCATGAAACAGCTAACCACAGAAAGCAAAGTGGGTGGGAAGTGGGACCAGACTAAAAACCTTAAGGCCTGTCCTCAGTGATCAACATCCTATAGCTAGGGCCCACCTAAAAGACTGTCCCCAGATAGGAACATGAGCCTATGAGGTACATTTCATATTGAAACCACAACATTCTGCCTGCACCCTCCATGGACTCATGGCTGTCTCATAATACAAAATGCATTCATTCCAATTTCAGCAATCTTCATAGTCTTTACACAGTCCAAATATTACTCAAAAGTCCCAAGTAAGGCAATCCCTTAACTGTGAAGATAAAAAACCCAAGTTATATACTTCCAACTTACAATGTCAGAGTAAACATTCCCATTTCCAAGGGAGGAATAAGGGAATAGCAAGAAAAGGTCAAACCAAAGCAATATTAAAACCCAGAATGACAAACACTAAATCCTGTAGTTCCATGTCCTGCATCTTGGGTTCCTCATGGAATCATCTAGGCTCCAATGGGCTGTGTAGCCCCAGCCCCTACAGCTTGGCAGCATGAAGCACACATAGCCACTCTTTTACACCAGCTCCACACTCCATGCTTGCAGTTCCTACAGCTGACATCCTATGTTCCTGGCATCTCCAACATACTGGGGTCTCCACTGTAGCTCAGGCGTCACCTTCACAGCTTCATGTGATGGACTCACAGAGCCTTGTAGGAAATCCTATCCTGCCCCACATTGCCTGGCCTGGCCTTGCCTTAGTGGTTTCCAAGAACCTTGAGGTAAGCCTCCATGACTCTGTATCTTTTATGGCTGCTAAAGTAGAACCTTGTGGATGATACTGCTCAGTTCTGCCCCCATGGACCACAGTTGCATCAGCCTCTGTGTGCATAGGCAGGTGTTTTTGAGTCGAAAACCCTTTCAGTGGCATTCTCAGTTCAGGCCTACTCCTTTCAAATGAATTTTCAGTCTATAGCCATACCACCTTGAACATGCCAAAACTCATCAAATGATTTTCATTTTCACAAGTTGGGGTTTTTGATGAGTAGGGTCGGGTGCCTTCAGGGCACTTTCCTATTGTCCCAGTGCAGAGCACTAGGTTTCTCTCTAAAGGGACAGTTATACCTGCTTTTGCTCCTGCCTTTCCTGTGACTTTATAATCATTACTTTCACTGCTGATTGCTAATTCTTTTTTATAGCTTTCTACCTCATTTGTTTCTCTCTCTTTAATGCTCTCTCATGGTCAACCTGGATTGGGGCAGTGAATAGTAACATGACAGTCTGAATGCTGTCCTATCTTGAAATATCCTCAGCCAAACAGAGTAGTCCATTACTTTTGAATTATTCTTTGCTAGAATTTAGCTCAAAAGGCCTCTAGCCCAGTTCCAGTAGAATCCCTACACCCTTCTAAAACATCATGAGCCAAGTCTCCACTGTTGATACTTTTTTTTGACCTCTGGTCTTCCAAATGTCCATCAAGATGGCCCATTAAGCTCTGCTTACAGAATTCTAGGGTTTCTCTAGCCCACAGTTACAAACGTTTTCACATTCTTCCTGCAAACTAAGGCCTATGAACCATATGGTCAGGTTTATTACAGAGATGCCTCTACTTCCCAGTACCAATTTTATGTATTTGTGATTATTATTCTTGTGATCAAGCACCTGAGCAGAGGCCAAAAGGGAGGAAGGGTTTATTCTGGCTTACAGTTTGAGGAGATAGCTCCCTCGTGATGGAGAAGGCAGGCACAGGAGTGTGAGGCAGCTAGTCACATTGTGTCTAGTCAGGAAGTACAGAGTGGACAAGAAGCGGGGCCACTCTAAGAACCCTCAAGATTGGCCCTAGCTAGGCCTCACCCTGAAGCCCATCCTCAGGTGGGAACAGAGTATTCAAACACATCAGCCTATGAAGGACATTTCACATTCAAACCATAGTAGGCCTCACGCAGGCTAGGCAAATACTCTACCACTGAGATATTCTCCCAGCTCCTGTTTCCATTTTAACAATATGCTAGGGCTGGGGAGATTGCTCAGTGTGTAAAGTGCTTGCTGTGCATAAAGACCTGAACCTAGAACCGTAGAACCCACGTAAGCTGGATGCAGTAGTGCATGTGTGTAATTCCAGCATTCCTATAGCAAAATGAGGGGCAGACATAGGAGAATCCCAGAAGCTTAGGGGCTTGGTGTATGCAGCACAGCAAACAAGAGACCCTGTCTTAAGGTGGAAGGCAAGGACCAAGACCTCCACCTCCACATGCTGTGCCATTTGTGTGCTCCCCCACACACACACACACACACACACACACACACACACACACACACAGATGAAAAAAATTAAATCAGAAACACATACACTAGCATAAGTTTCCTCTTTATTTAGAATTTTTTTTTTCATTTTATCCACTGTTTCTACTTCTTTCCTATAAGAATAGCTTTGCCCAGAATCTTACTCCTCCAAGTCTGGCTCTAGATCTGTGCAAGGGCTCCATGCACAAGTGTATCCCAAGTCTACTTTCCTGTAACAACCTCTGAGCTTTTGGAGAGAAGTCTTTCGGCCATAGCAGTGCAGATGGGCTGAAAATTCTTATTGGCAAGGAAGGCCATTAGGTGGCAAAAGGAAAAGTAACAGAAGCACCAGAACATCCCAAAGGGCATCCACTGGCAAAATGTGGCCTGTGGACTCATGATGTCACTGTTTCGTATTGGAGTATAAAATAGCCTGAAAATCTGTACAATGACTGTTAACTTCCACCTTCTAGCTGGAGAGAGGTTGTAGAGTGCCCTACATGGAAGCACCTCAGCTGGCCTAAAGCTATTTTGGGGGTGCATTGAGGTGTCAGTCTGTCACACCGGGCCGGGCCTTCCCTAGCACAGTATGCTGAGGGACACTGGTGCAGAATGCCACTTTGGTCTTCAGAGACTGCCTTGACTTCGCAGCAACCTCAGGGGTCCTGCAAACAAATGGAAGATGGTTGAGACAGTTTCCACCCAGCCCTTGCTGCACTGAAAGAGCTGAGGAAGGGTGTGGAGAAGACTCAGGCACAGGTGTTTCAAACACAAGGTATGTTTCTCCTCTTGGAATTCTGTGTAGCTGTCCTGGCTAAGTAGAGGTAGTTAGTCCTCGGTTAGGTCAATAGCAGGCCAAGAACAGAGAGCATTGTTAAAGTCCAGCAGGAGGCTTCACTGCCTTGTCTTCATTGGCCTAAAAAGGTGTGGTACCCCTGCTGGCTGGTTGTGGGCCTCCAGTCCAGGCCACTGCTGCACTTCCCTGACCTGGGCCCTCAGCTGACCGTCTGTAGCAGGATACAGGCTTTATGAGATGTGGACTCTACCCAGAGAGTACTGGGTTTCTCCTCAGGGGCTGAGAAAGGACACATAGCCATCTTCAAGGTAAGAGCAAGCACTCTAGCTCTAGTCCTGATAATTATCCCAGAACTGAGGGAAGTCCAATCAGTGCATTAATGTGCAGGGGACTGGTCAGTGGGAAGGTGAAACCCAGTGTGTGTCTTTCTAAGATCTGAGCAAGCAAGATATTTTATGAGGCAGCTTTTCAGAGGAACTGTTCTTGCATTTGAGTATGCAAGCTATAGGAAACCTATAAAACTTTCCATAGAAGCTTCTAGAACCAGGCCCTGCGCTTCAGAATAGTGAAGGGCTATGATACCCAGAGAAGAGTGAGGGATTTTGACTCACTTGGACAGGATCTCCATGCTCTGCTGGGTGGCCAGGGTCCTCTTGTCCTGTGGTCCATATAAGAACGTCTGGATCTCAAGACACTGGAACACCAAGGAGACCTCATGAGGTTATGGAAAGACCACAGAGAAATAAAGTCCCTTTCCTTCATTCTTAGTCCCATGCTGTGATGGAATCAGTGACCTCTGGAGTTTCCTTCTAAGGACAGCCTGACCTCTGGTTTGGAATTTCTGAGGGATCCAGAAACAAATATACAGTATAGCACTATTTCCTAGAACTCTCTGTATGCAAAAGTATATTTAAAAATAGCGTTTTCAAAAAGTACACACAAGTACCTTGGAACTTGAACAGAGAATAGTCTCTGCTTTCTGTTGTATATATGTATGTGTGTGTGTGTGTGTGTGTGTGTGTGTGTGTGTATGAGAGAGAGAGAGAGAATTGGCATGCTAGGGCCTCCAGCCACTGTAATTGAACTCCAGACGCATGTGCCACCTTGTGCATCTGCCTTACATGGGTTCTGGGGAATTGAACCTGGGTCCTTAGGCTTCTCACACAAGTGCCTTAACCACTACGCTATCTTTTCAGCCTGCTTTCTGGTTTTAAAGGGTCTAACTATAGCTCAGGAAAAAAATTAAGTTCTATTTTTATAAATAGACGCTTTATTTTGTGTGGATTTTCTATGCTCATTGTTGCTAGTGATTTCTTAGATTCAGGGGTCAAATGTTCAGTTTATTGATTATTCAGAGCTGACTTTGGCTTGATTTCCTCCTTTTACTTGAGTCTTGATATTTTATTGTTTGTGCTAGATCAGGGCAAACTTGAGGAAAGGAGAACAATTAAAGATGTGCCAAAAAGACCAAATAATTTTGAAAAATGAGCTGAAAGAGCTTACTTTACCGACATGTTATAAAACTATGGCAACTAAGACAGCAAGCTTTCCATCTTGGGGTGGGCAAGCTGACAAATGGAAGAAGTGGAGAACTCAGTGCTCAGCAGATAACAGAAGTAGCTCCACAGGGAAGTGGTGGACCACTAACATGGCATAGTACCACACCTCACATCTTTGCAGATGAAAGAAAACTGAACGTTCCCATATGCAACACAAAAATTAGTTCAGACGTATTTTGAGTTAAATGTGAAATGCAAAACTTGGAGCTTTTATGTAAAAATGTAGAGACCATCAGGATTTCCCTTTGATCTTGAGCAGGAAGGTATTGCTTAGACAAGCTCTCCAGGAATGGAAAGGAAAAGGCAGATGGAATATAAACCGCAGGAAAATGCCAAACTTCTTTACAAAAAAATTCACCATAAGCAAAGAAAAAAAAAAAAAACACACTAGACAGAAGGAAGTATTTGCAGTGTACATAACAAAGAAAGGTTTAGCTTTCAGGATACATAAAAAAAAACTCTTCAAAGGTAACGAGAAACAACAATTATAACTTCTTAGTAGAAAAATGGCCAAAATATAGAATCATTTTCAAAGAGTTGAAAATGTAATAAACAAGTTTCATCTCACTGGTAACTAAAAATACAAACCAAAACTAAAGAGTAAGCTTGGCAAAAATTGCAGGAATTACACTCTGATGAAATCAAGCTTTGTTGAAGACAGAAAACAAGAACTATTTAAAAACTATTTATTTACTTCAAGCACAGAGAGGGGGAGATGGGCACACCAAGGTCTCTTTCCACTACAAACAAAATCCAGATGCATGTGCCAGTCTATGCATCTGGATTATGTTGGTACTGGGGAATTGAACCCAGGCCATCAGGCTTTGCAAACAAGCACCTTTAACTACTGAGCCATCTCTCCAGCCCAACATGAACTATTTTATAGAATTTTGTATATTGATGGTATGTTATAAGATTAGTGTAATACCACTGTAGAACACTTCAGCAATATTTAGTAATGGAAAACTAAACTAAATACTGATATGCCTATGTATAATGTCATATATACATATGGTATATACATATTTGGTATAGACTATATATATATGTGTGTGTGTGTATATGTGTGCATATATATATATGTATGTATGTATGTATGTATGTATGTATGTATGTATCTCCATTAATGAAGGTCAGGATTGTAAAGTGAGGAAGGAAATGAGAACTAAAGTAAGTGAATACTATTACATGGAAAATAAACATGCAAAATAAAACTAGTCAAATAAGAAAAGCATACATAAAGTCATTCAAGATAACTACTATCTAGGATAGGATAAGTCTATAAGACACTTCATCTTTTAAAAATATTTTTATTTATTTGCAAACAGAGAGAGAGAGAGAGAGAGAGAGAGAGAGAGAGAATGGACATGCCATTGTCTCTTGCCACTGCAGATGAATTCTACTGGCTTTATGTAGGTACTGGAGAATTGAACCCAGGCCATCAGGCTTTGCAAGCAAGTGCCTTTAACCATTTAGTCATCTCTCCAGCCCAAGAGACTTCAACTTTTAACTTTTGTTTCTTATATTGATAGTGACTTCACACATTTGTTATATTATGCCTATATATATGAATTATTTCTTCATGTAATTTTTTATTTATTTATGAGAGGGAAAGAAGCAGAGAGAGATAAAGGGCACACCAGGGCTTTTAGCCACTGCAGACAAACTCCAGATGCATGTGCCACCTTGTGCATCTGGCTTATGTGGGTACTAGGGAATCAAACCGAGGTCCTTAGGTTTTGCAGGCAAGCACCTTAATCGGTAAGCCATCTCTCCAGGCCCTCTTCATATAATTTTAAAGATTAAAGTTTCTGAATAGTTAAACAGCTTGAATCAAAGAAAGTGAAGATGTGAGATGTAGTGCTGGCGATTATCCATTTGGATCTGCTGGCCATTTTTAGGTCTTCAAGAAAACTAGAATGCAAGAAGCCAAACTGGAAAACATCAAAACTGTCTGAATATTGTTTCAATCTAAGGAACTGAGAATGTGGTTCTGGAATCTGAGAATATGGTTGTCTCCTGGATAAAGGACATATCAGACACAGTTATTTTTTCTTAAAACAACAGAAAACATTCACCATGTCATGTTTGAATCAGATAGCACCAAGAAGTCACATACTCTCTTTATTTCAATTAGTACTAAGTAATTCAGATTCTACAAGTGTGAGGACCCTGTCCCCTCCATACAACAGACCTCTGACTAAGTATCTTATTATATTATGCACTGGGCTTTAGCCTGGCCTTGGCAATGAGCTGCTCATTCCAGAGGCTTGGGCTTGCTTTACTCCATAGATAGCCTATGTGATGTTGGAGCTTCAGGAACCACTGGTGCTTCAAAGGGAGGGGTGACTACTCCAGCCTTTAGTGTGGGATGTAGCATTTGGAAGCCTGGGTGGACCTTGCCTTAAGGAGCCAAAGCTTCCTCATTTCTGGTTTAGCTGATAGGAAGGCACGAGAAAGGGACAATGGGCAATCCAGCATCCCTTCTCTACTGCCAGGCAGTGAGATCTTACTCTTCCTGCAGGAACAAAGTTCCTTTACTCCTATGTGACCAGGGATGCCTTCACTGGGTTTAAGAGAGCAGGACTAATTTTAAACCCACCCAAACGCCCCTGTTTACATATTGATGAGTGCCTCCAGTGCAGCTCATTTTGACATAAGCTGAAGTCAGCACGGCTTAGTGTTAATTCATTCACTGTGGCATTAGAATTTCACTGACGGTATAATGGGTATTTGAGACAGTCTGAGGTCTCAGTTCACTCTGATGAACAGATGGTGTTTAGAATCTTCAACATGGGCAGGATTCCATCCTACCTCTTTGGTGATTGAAGAGTCTTCTCTCTTGTTCCTAATTTCCTAGGGAAGAGACAATTGTGTGAAGGGTCACAAATTCCCAGGTAGAATGAGAAGGCAATTGATAGGGCTTAAATTACTTTCTTAGCAACATTATGTTAGGAGAGAGAGTGGACTTAGGAGAGGGGGTGGGTTGGGGTGAAGTGACCCTGTACAATAGAAAGCCCTGGAGAAGAGACCTCTTGCCATCATTCCTCAGACCCAGCCAAGATGCTTTGTTTCCTGGTAGTAATATCCACTCCCCCCTTACATGCACATGTGTGTATACACACACGGCTACTATCTCCCCTACAGACATTGTTTAAAATTCCAGCTGACACTCTCACTCTTGTTTTGAGGATTTGCTTTATTTTACAGATGGCAGAGACAGTGGATGAGAGCCAAGATCCACCAATAAGACAAGAAGATAGCTAACTGCCTGCCGTGAGATGAGCCACCTCTACCACATCTGATCTGCCAGGGCTCAGGAGAAATCACAGAGAAAGTGGTGACATGAACACTGCTCTTACTACTAGCCTGACAACCAGCTCCAGGGTGATGGTGATAGATACAGTGATTAATTAAAACCTATCAAAGCAGAAATCCAGAGGCTACAAAGAACTCAACACTAAATCAGACTGTCAACAGACCTGCCATGGCTAAGGAAACATTGTGAAAGAGGGGGCAGAAAGATTGTAGGAGCCACAGAATGGCTAGGAAAACCCCGAGACACGGTCCCACTGCTACCCCATAGGGACTGACTGAGGCTTTCATGACCCCACAGTGAATCGCATAACCCCACTGAGGAGGGCCCCAGGGTAATGGGAGCCAGGGTGAGGGGATAAATGATTTTATCCTGTGTGTGTGTTCAAGACAAAAAAAAAATCTAGCTGAAATAAGAGATCAAAGGGATGTCAAATAGGAGACAAGGAAAGATCCTACACACAGAGAGGCCAGGGCAAGCACCAAGGCAGGAAAAACTAGTTCATCCACTAACTGAATTACACTTCAGCAGATCTTTTAAATTTTTAACTATTTTATTTTCATTTGTTTGGATACAGGGTCTCATGTATCCCAGACTGGGTTAAAAGTCCCTTTGTTGCTGAGGATGACCATGAACTTCTGCCCGTTCTTCCTGGGCTGGGGATGTAGCTCGGTTGCTAAAATGTTTACCTATCATGCATGAATCCTGTATTTTATCACCAGCACCACATAAACTGGGCATACCTGTAATTCCAGCACTCAGGACATGAAGGCAGGAGATCAGGTGCTCAAGGTCATTCTTAGCTATACATAGGAAGTTTGAGGCCAGCCTGGGCTACATGAGACCTATCATGCAGGAGCTCAGTCCTCAGCACACAAAAAACTACCTGGCATGGTGGCACTACTTAGAATTCCAGCAGGTGCCATTCATTTATAATCTCAGCCCTAGGAAGGTAGAGGCAGAGGGGATCAGAAGTTTAAGGTCATTTTCAGGTATACAGCAAGGCCAACCTAAGTTACATGAGACCCTATCTCAAAAACAATCAAAAACATATAATACAATGTCAGTTAAGTAAAAAACAAATGAAAAGAATTAAAAAGGAACAAACAAAAGCATTAATAGAGGAGATTCAAGACCATTTTATTTTTCTACATTTTCTAAATTTCTTCCTTTTAAAATAAAAAAAACTTTAAAATATATGCCCTATGACATAGTGTGATATTTAAATTTTATATTTACTGATTTCAGATTGGTAAAAGCCATTTATTTAAAGCTCTAATAACAGATTCAACTAAAATTATCTTTTTCTAATCTTTGAAGTTCTAACGAAAAGACTGGAACTGTCTTCAACTGGAAAATTGAAAATCCATTGTTTCTCCCTGCCGTTTGCAGCATCAGCAAGGGCAAGATCATCAGTAGAATCCCACACTTGAATCCCTTCACTTCCAACAGTGGCGCCCTCACCTCACATTGAGGCTTTACCTTTTGCAGCTAGAGACTCAAGATTGCTCCTTGACTGTCTACTTATTTATTTATTTATGTAGCCCCGGTTGGCCTTGAATTTAGTATGTGAGTTCACATACTGAGAACCGGGACTATAGACATGAGTCACCATGTCCAGTTTAAGCGAGGTTGGTGACTAAACCCAGGGGTTTGTGCATGCTAGGAAAGCATTCTACCAACTGAGATACATCCCAGCCGACATTTTGAGGAGTTACATTAAGGAAGTGAAATGATGGCATCAGAAAAATAGAGCAATGACAGATAAGTGGTGAAGCCCAGTGAATTATACTAAGTGCACCGTGACATCTTTGTTTTTTTGGGGGGGAGGTGGGGAGGGTTTTGTGACATCTTTTTTAACCAGCAAAATGACCATTATAGCTTGTAATAGAAGCGGTTTTAATAGCTGTATATTTATCTAAGGAACATAAACTGAATTTTTCAATGTTCTGCTCTAATTAGCAGATTTGCTTCAGCATTTTTGTGTGAAGTTACTGTTTTTATTCTTTTGTAAAAACATAATGACAGAGACAAAGTCAGTGAATGCTAACTGAGCAGGGGGAGCCAGGTGCTGTGGATATGGGCGGAGCTCAGTAGGAAGCCCTTAGGACTTTGACATGGGAGCACTCTGTGCCAGAAATAAAGGCACTCTTTGTCCCTGATGACTCCAACAGGCCAGTGAACCTTTCTTTGAAATCAGCCACCAGACTGTTTCTTGCTTTAAGAAGTAAAGAAGAAGCTGAGATTCAAAGCATGCAAATGAATGTTAGAAGCCATTGCATTGCTGGGATTTTCTGGCTTTGTAGGCATGGGTGGTGAGAAGTCACAACCTGGATTGTGTGTTTCTTTCACTCCTTAAATACCAGACAGGGAGCTTTTCCTCCCCTGGCATGAGATAGCAGTGAATGCCTATTTTTGTGCTAGCCTGTAGCCTGTTCCCAAAGGGGACTCCTTTGTGTTCCTGGGCCTGGTACAGTTCCTGGCACATAAGAAAATGAATAATAATTAAATATGTGGTCAAGCTGATACCTGGGTGGAACACAGGGCTCTCATGACCTACCAGGTACTGTACCCATTATGAGCAGTGCTGGAAACATGCTCCAGTTGAGTTCAGGGGTAGAAAGAGCACCATCCACTATCTGCTGCTTTCTCTGAGGAGCTACTCACAAAGCAAGGGTAGTGAAGAGACCATCTCAAGGGTCTGATGTAAATTTTAAAGCTAGTTTTGACTTGACTTCATGGTTTCTAAGAAGGCCAGGAAGCTGGGGTGGAGCCGCCGGATGGCCTGCTGACTTCCTGGCCATGGCTGACCTCTGCCTGGGAGCTGACACCTTCTCAGTGAAGACTGGATGGGGCAGGGGCAGCTGTGGTGTAGAGATTAGCTGACTTACTACAAAAACCAAACACAATAAGCACACAAACACACGAGGAAGTATATTTTGGGGGAGTCCCTGAACATGGGCGGCCCTTACTTAGTGCCATTTTCCTAGGAGCAGCTCTGTAGAAGTGGTATTTCCCTTCCTCCCTTGCCCTCAAGCTGAAGACCCAGAATTTCAGACAATGAGAGCACCCATGGAACACAGCCTCTTATTAACAAAGGCAGTACAGCAGGGCTCCAGCTAACGAACATTTAAATTACAAGGCTATATTACTCCATAATAGAAAATTGAGAAAGACAAATTTGTCACTCCTGGCAAGGGTCCAAGCAAAGTGTGTCATGCTGTTACCAGAATTTTCCTTGTGTGAATGAAAAACAAAACCAGAGAAAGGTAAGTTTGTCAAATTTCTCTAATGTCGAGGACCTGCAATCACTCCCATCTTGACACATCATCAGATGCCAGATTATTGTTTTTTCACGCATGAGAAATTACACAGAAACTCCTGAATTATGTCTTTGTTTCCATGTTGATTACCAAGGCTGAAATGAAGAGGAAGGAAAATTTCGGGAATCATCACATGTGCAAGTATAAAGTGTCTTAAATACTTGAAGAATACATATAAATACATGCACGTTTATTAATCACTGCAAAGCAGACAGAAAGATGGACCAAATCAGTTCCTCAGGCAGCACACAGGGTGAGGCTAGGTTTCCCCAGCCAGTCAAAAACCATCCTTGTTCTGTCTGAATCCCCATCTCCCTCCTTCCTGCAGCACTGTTGGCAGAGCACCTGTGATACGCCAGCCCTGTGCATCAGTGACAGAGTGGACATGTGCCTTGGATCCCCTCGTAATAGATGAGACAGACACAGACATGGCATAATAACTAGTGATAAGAAGAGATAGAGGAGGAGCAATAAGAGGCTAGGATAAAGAGCAAAAATGAGTATGGTGGGTGGTAGAGAGATTGTGGGTCATCAAAAACCATTGTGAGGAGGGACATTGGATTTAAGAACTTCAAGATGGTGAGTCAGAAGGCAAAGACCATGAGAAAGGGAGGGGATAGTCAGGATGGAAGTGCCAGGGAGGAGGAATCCCAAGTGTTTGGGATACATAGCCTGTATCTCCTTTCTCTCTCTCACTCCTTCCCTTCTTTCTTCCCTCTAGCCTCCCTCCTTTCTCTCTTACACATACACACACCTTCTGATATTTTCCTAGGAGGACCACTAAGTCCAAGACTTAGTGGGGTTGACACATTGGTAGGTTGGTCGGTAGGTAGGTAGATGGGTAGGTGAGTTAGCTTTTAGAGAGAGAAACACAGGCAAGGTGGGAAGGGGAGACCTCAGAGAGATGGAGGGAGGCCCAGGCACTGCCACTCTCACAGTGGCTCTGAGTGGCCCTCTCAGAAAGCTGTCCCCTGAGTATCTCCTGGTGCCAACCCCAGGTGTGACCACCATCCTTGCCATCTCCTCTCTCCTCACCTCCAGGTTGCCAAGTGCTGTGGGTTCTATATCCTTATCGACATCCCTCGACTCCCTCACGACTTTGCTCCATCCCCTGGCCACTGTCTTGGAGCAAGCTACCATCATCTTTCTCCAGGACAACTGCAACACAAAGGTTTAGAGAACAAGCGCATCAGCAGGACTGGCTGCCCAGGTGGCTTCTCCGTGTACCCAAACACAGAGCAGGGCTTCGCTTCTAGGGAGAAGAGCTAGCCAAAGCTGGGTCCTTGATTGAGCTCCCTTTTCTTGGCAAACCTCCCTCATTACTTAGAGCTCACCAGTCCCCATGGGTCCTTCTAGACATCGTACTATCAACACCACTTACTCGTGGTTTTTGCCTTTCAGCCTTGTGCTGGTAGAGTCAAGTGTCCCCCATAAATTTAGGTGCTCTGAATGCTAGGTTCCCAGCTGATGGAGATTTGGGAATTAATGCCTCCTGGAGGCTGGGTATTGTTGGGGGCGGGCTTATGGGTGTTATAGCCAGTTTCTCCTTGCCAGTGTTTGGCGCATTCTCCTGTTGCTGAGGTCCACCTAATGTTGGCCAGGAGGTGATGTCCACCTCTGCTCATGCCATCGTTTCCCCCTGCCATCCTGGAGCTTCCCCATTGAGTCTATAAGCCAAAGTAAAGCTGCTCTTGGTTGGATGTTTTCTGCCAGCAATGTGAACCTGACTGCAACAAGCCTGCTTAAGGCAATAGTCGATGCCTTACACGGATGGAGATTTGGCCTTTCCCTCTGTGCCTGGATATCACCTACAAGTTCACTACTCCCCATTTCCAGCTCTGAAAAAGCACCAGTTAGCCCCAGGCCAGTATGGCTTGCCCAGATCCAAAGTTTTGTGCCCCTCCAGACCACAATGTCAACAGAGGATTTCTAACACACTGTGTTTGTGCTAAGTTGCACTAAGAGTTCTGGTGGTCCATGGGCAGTCTGGGTCTACTGCCTGTCTATTTTCTAGGGGACAGCAAGTGCACAGAGGAAGTGTTCCTGGGATGCCAGGGGCCTGAGACAGAACTCTCTCTCACAGCTGACAACCTGTGACCAGGGCACCTGGAGTTTTCATGTCCACGAGTCCATCATAAGCAAAGGAGGTTCGATATTTTCCCTTCAGTAAGTTAAGAATGAATGACCTTGATCCCTTGGAATATCAGCGTTCTCATTTTCCTATCAGTTCATCTGCAAACAGCTTTCCTTTACTGGTACTTCCAGGTCTGAGTAGACTCTCTATGAGGGAATAGGAATTTCCACAGGAAATGGGCATCACCATGACCTTCCTTCTTTTTCTTTAAACTGGACTGCTCCAGCCCAACAGTGAGTCAAAGACAAGACGGAAAGTCAGAGCCAAAAACAACTTCATGAAAAAATGAGGGGGCTGGCATGGTGGCTCCTTGGGGACTCTAACTTTGGCTCTTGATTTCCTGGCATAGCCAGGGCAACAAGGAAAACACCATGTAGGCTAAAGGGAAAGTAGAATCAAGTGGACCACTGTGAAGCAAATGCTGGTGGGTCTGGATCCATGAGTGGCCCTTAAAATAATGCTGTCTCCAAGAAGGCCTGTGTTTGGCTGATTGTAGGAACCACGGGACAAAGCAAGGGCAGCATGGCTTGCTCTCCGGTTTCGACCCAGAAAAATGACAGACCATTTTGGTTTCTTGTCTACAACCTATAAATAAAAACCCTGGTCTTGGGCTGGGGATGTAGCTCAGTTGGGGGAATGTTCACCTACTATGGCTAAAGCCCTGGGTTTAATCCCCAGCACTGCATAAACTGGCTATGGTGGAGCATGCTTATATTCCCAGCATTTAGGAGATGGAGGCAGGAGTATAAGACATTCAAGGCCTTCCTCAGCCACATATAAAGTTTAAGGCCAGACTGAGAACTTATCTCAAAAAGAAAGAAAGAAAGAAAGAAAGAAAGAAAGAAAGAAAAGAAGACCAAACAAAACACCGTGTTATAGCTTGTTTCTTCAAAAGATTCGTTACGGTGGGCTTTGAGGTTTTTAGGAGAAAGGGGTCACACAAATCATGTTCTTCTTTTATAGAATGTTACAGCTGCATGGTGAAATAATGGACTGAACCATGCCAGTAAGGAGGTAAGAACAAAGCTGGACCCAACCCAACTTCAGTGTAGTTGGCCCAAGTATGTTACTGACCACCTAGGAAAGAGCCTTTAGGAATTCTTTTTGTAGTCTCTCACCTGATGGAAATGTTAGCCATGATCCCACATCTTAGAAACAAACCAGGTTTCTATGTTGCAAAAGGATGTGAACTTTTGCCGTGGAACTTTCCATCTGGAGCCCATAGAGTTCTCCAATTTTCCCCTGTGGGCAGATGCCTTTAAAAGACAGATCAATAATAAGGTTTCCTTTTCAGTAATTTAATCCCACTGTTGGCTTTGTTTCTGGAGCCTTCCTGTTTTTCCTGCCCTTGGGCCCAGTCCTGTACCATTCAGCACAGAAGGGTACATCTGGAAAAGTCACACTCAGTGGACTCCTGCTGCCGAGATGAAAACTCAGGGGCTGCAGCTGTTGTGATAAAAACAAGAGAAACACTCAGCTAATCACTTTAGAAAGTGGCTGGCTTCACAAAGCCTGGTGCCCAATATGGTACTGGAGAAACTCCAGGCAGCAGTGGATGTGGAAGGATGTTTAAAGTCTCCATCTGTGCTCTGGTGTTCACAGGGTAGCCGGCTCTGTCCTGAGACTGGGACCATGTGGAGAAATGAGAACTGCCTATACCACAGCATGCCCTCACAACCCTCAAACATACAGTCTCCACCCTTTCTCTCTGACACTAGCAAATGACCAGGGAGTTTTAAAATACTAGAGCCTTTGTTTTCAGAACTGATGGATAACAAAGCCAAACCAAAAGAAAGGACATCAATTCCCACTGCAAGTTTTGGGGTAACATGATAAGCTTAGTTGGTTTTCAGTTACTGTTGGGTGGTAGTGTGGGCCATAGCACAGACTTGGGAGGAAGCTGACAAACATGCACATTTCTAGGTCCCTGGCCCACTCCATAATGGAAAGGTGATACAGATATAGGAGTTTCAAGGTCTGTACTTGGCCTACCACTGGCATGAAGCAAAGAGCCAGGCCTGGCTTACAAGCAGCCTGCCCTGGAAGAGTTGACTTAATGTCTCAGAAACCTCTGTAGGCCAGGGCTCCTACTGTGTGACCTGCAAGGCTTCTGGGAAGACAAGGAACCAACCACACTTGGCAGCCGTAAACTGTCCCTGAGCCTATGTGGGGCCCACCCCAGCAGCCAGCAGGAACAGCATGAAGGCCTGTGTGGCCCTCCTCAGGTTTCTGTGCACATCTATCCAGGTGTTCAGGGACTAATCATCATGTCTTTCCCTGGTGCCTCCCCCACAGACAATCCCCACTGCCTGGCTGTTTTTGTTCTTAACATACTTTGCTGTCTTGCACTTTTCCATCCCATCTCCCAAGCACGGAATTCCTGATTCTCCTAGTTGACTTACCCCTTTTCTCAGAACTACTTGCCTGGATACTTTCCCTAAACTTCTTCCCTCTCAGGCTCCTGGTCTGGACTTGTACTGTGGAACCTCACATGTGTTCTGTAACATGGGACTGGGGAAGAAGCTGCTTTGTTCCTATGGTGCTCTCAGAGTAAGGAGGGGGTCTAGCGACCCTGCCCCTGTCTTGTCACTATGGGGTTAGGTTTCTTGTGTGACCTCCATGTGGGCTATCCAGCTACTTTGGAAATGCCCTGATCTCACAGCCTACTACTCTCCTGGCCCTGCTAACTGGTAAAGGGTGGATACTGGATGCCATCCTGTCCTAGACGCCTTCCCCTGACATCCTTCAGCTGAGATAAAGAAAAGGCACAGGGCCTGGCAGCCACAACTCCCATCTTGATGGAAGGGAGAAGGATGTGTACAGAGAGACAGGGAGGAGTCCTGGCAGTGTACCTTCTCAGCACTGGTCTGTCCAAGCAAGTCCTCCTGAGGCTCAACTGCATCCCCACCTGTGGTCATTTGGCTATTTTCACTCTTGTTGGAAAACTGCGTGACAAGAATCACTCCTTCCTACCTGAGCTAGTTTCAGTT
The DNA here is from genome assembly GCA_036365145.1 of Orientallactaga sibirica. Taxonomy (NCBI): domain Eukaryota; kingdom Metazoa; phylum Chordata; class Mammalia; order Rodentia; family Dipodidae; genus Orientallactaga; species Orientallactaga sibirica. Next base: position 18,888,378 of record JAEOAD010000031.1, read on the forward strand.
GTTGTTGTTTTAATCAGTAGAAAACCAAAAACACCTGTGTGCTTGGCACTCTGTTCTATGCCACTGGTTTCTGTACTCCTTTGCAGCTTAGAAATTCCTTGTTCTAAAAGAAAATTGCACTGGTAAACTTACAGAGTGAAAGAGATGAGAGCATAGAGTGACCTACACAATACAGGCTGCCATTCCCAACAGCTCCTAGTAATGTGATCAAGGCCAAGACACTTAACTCAGAGTCTCCCTCTGTGAGGTACCCAACTCTGAGGGTTGCTGCAGGATTTAAATGAGTTAACATACACAAATCTCTTAACATAGTGTATGTGTGTGGGAAGGGGGATGGAAAGAAATAGAAAATGACACTCTTAGCATTCCTGACTCATCTCGCCCCTGACACATGAGTAATGATTAAATTTAATTTGGCATATACCTTCCTAATGAGATTTGAAGCTCACAAATACAGGAACATATTTTCCTGGGTCTCTGGTCTCCCACTTCAGATTTGGCATAGCTCAGGATCTGGACCATGAAAAGTGCTTAGTAACTATGTGTTGACTAACATAATAAATATGTGTCATCTCATTCAAAAATGGTACCATCAAATCTGTTGCTTTTGTAAGCAGGATCCAAAGTCATAGGAAGAGAAAAAGACATGACTTATAGGATGACCCACTTAGAAATGAAATTAACGCTTTAGGTTTGGCCACTTTTGTTACTCAGAGATTACCAGGTTTCTTCATTTTAAAACTAATTGATATAATGGAAACAACATGATAATACTTAAGAAGTATATATAAAGCAACAGAAAGAGGGAACTTAATTACCATAAACACTAGATCAATAAAAATAAAATTAATTTCCCAATTCATAAAGAGTATACAAATAGCAGTTTTAAGGTAAAATAATAAATTAATGAAATAAAGACTATAAAGAAAATAGATCTAAGTGATTAAATTACTGCTTTTTAATTAACAAAACAGATAAACCACTACCTCAGTCAAAGATGTAGAAAAATCTAAATATAAAACTAGCTGGGCATGGTAGTGCATGCCTTTAATCCCAGCACTTGGGAGGCAGAGGTAGGAGGATCGCCGTGAGTTTGAGGCCACCCTGAGACTACCTAGTGAATTCCAAGTCAGGCTGGGCTAGAGTGACACCCTACCTTGAAAAGCCAAAAAGAAAAAAAAATATATGTATAAAAATATAAAACTAAAAAATAACAATGGGGAAAAACTATTAAAAGTGTTAATTAAAAAAACATGAGGGCTGGAAAGATGATTCAATGGTTAAAGCGCTTGCCTGCAACGCCTAAGGACTCATGTTTGACTCTCCAGGTCCCACATACACCAGACATACAAGTGATGCAAGCATGCAAACTCGCTCAGGCACACAAGGGGGTACACGCACCTGGAATTTGCTCACAGTAGCTGGATGCCCTGATGGAGGCCTTCTCTCTCTTTCTCTCTCTCTCTTTCTCTCTCTCTCTTTCACTCTCTCGCAATAAAAAAAAACCCTGAGACTACTCTGCATGTCTTTTTAGACAAAGCTCTGAAAATGTAAATAAGATGAATAATTATCTGGAATAATACAATTTTCCAAAATGGTTCTATTACTGATAGAAACCTTAATGAACTACTTTTGTAGGATCAACAGAGAAAATTTAAAGGAATGTCTCCACAACAAAAGTCTGAAAGATTTCTCAGGACTAAACCTTCAAATACTAGCTAGTTTGGTACATGAAAATGAAGGTGAACTTCCAATATTTTTCTGAAGCAAATTCAACACTGATACTTAAATATTACATATGAATATTGGCCCAAAGATTCAAAGTAAATATTATCAAGTAAATTAAAAATATGCTGTGATTTAAAATGTCCCTGAAGATATATGTATTAGAAATTTAATTCCCACCTCAACAGGTTTGGGAAGTGGAGCTAATGAGGTTCTGCCCTCATGAACAGATTAATGCTGTTATTTTCAGAGTAGGTTCATTATAAAAGACTGAGTTCAGCCCAACTTTTCTCCCTCTCCCTCTCTTGTCCTTCTGCCTTGGAACAACAAAGCAAGAAGGCCCTCAGTAGATGCCATCCCTTTGACGTTGGACCTCCTATCTCCAGAACTGTGAGAAATAAACTTCTATTTGTCATAACTTACTTCATCTCTAGTGTTTTGTTATAATAGCACAAAATGGACTCAGACAATGTCATGCATGACTAAAGAGGATTTGTCCCAGGCATACAAAGATAGTTCAATATTATAATAAAATATACCATATTAAGTAAATCTAAGAATAAGTATCATTTAATCTCTGCTGAGTCTAAAAAAAAAAAACTTTGATAAAATCCAGTATTTATTTCTAATTATAAAAGGTTTATGAAGCTAGAAATTGTTGTAAATTTCCTTAGCATGGTAAAATATATAAACCTTAGTTATAAAGCCAGCATATCTTAAATGAGGAATCACTAGAGGCAAGGAGGTCCATCATCTCCACGACTACTCATTATGGTGCTGGACATACAAGCCAGTGCATTAGACAAGTCAATGAGAGACATGGCAATGAGAAACAAAAATTGATATTTATTTGCAGGCGACATCATAGTGTATCTTGAAAATATGAGAGAATCAATGTTCAAGTTAACTCAAGCAATGAAAGAACTAAAAGCTAGAAAGAAAAAAAAAGCTAGAAAGCTGTAAAATTAAAATTAACACACAAAATCCAATAATCTTTATGTACACAAAATAATCCAAAATATATAATAATGAATACATCTCCACTTACAATAGTAATAATGAAATTAGAAATAAACAATAATATGCAACGCCTTTAGGAAGAGTACCGATATATGTGCCTGAAATATACAAAAACAGGTATGAGGGCTAGGGAAATGGCTTAGTGATTAAAGCATTTGCCTGTGAAGCCTAAGGACCCGGGTTCAATTCCCCAGGACCCACATAAGCCAGATGCACAAGGGGGTGCATGCATCTGGAGTTCATTTGCAGTAGCTGGAGGCCCTGGCGTGCCCATTTGCTTTCTCTCTGCCTCTTGCTCTTCCTCTCTCTCTCTCAAATAAATAAATAAATAAACAAACAAACAGATATGAGCAAATGGAATGCTATCTCTTGCTCTTGGGCAGAATAATTCAATATCATACAAAATATCAGTTCTCCCAATATTTATCTATAAAAGGTTTAATAAAAACTAAAGCAAACTCTATGTAGTTATAAAAATCTATGTAGAAATATAAACATTTACGTTTCTAGAAACCCTGACATTTTAGGGGAAAATGTCATGAGAGCTGTCTAGTACTACTTCACATTAAATCATTTTATACAATCACTATAACTAAAAATGTGAAACACTGGCATGTGAGTAAACAGATGATCAGAACAGAACAGAAATCCAGAAGCAAAGTCAAGTACATATGGGAATGGAGTATATGATGAAGGTATTCTCTTAAATTGTAAACTGGCGCATAAATGGGCTCTTTAATTAATGACATGGTACAGTGGATTCTTGGTAGTGGTGGTTATTTGGGGAAAACAATAACATGAGACCCATACTCCATACTATCCACATAAAATAAACTCCAAAACAGAAAAAGAAAGACCATAAGAAAATTTTCACATGAAAGAATTCCTTTGTAAACTGGGCATACAGAAAGAGCACACACAAAAAGCACATCTTTAATCCCAGAATTGGGAGGCAGAAGTAGGAGGATCACCATAAGTTTGAGGCCACCCTGCGACTACATAGTGAATTCCTACCTCGAAAAACAAAAAAAGATAAGGCTTGATAAATTATAGTATGTTAAGTTTTAAAATATTTGCAAGATCAAAAATAAATGATAGTCAAGTTTTTGAATGTATGTGTCTAAGAGGAAATTTTTTATACTAAAAGTGTCAGCTTTGATCTACTGCAAAAATGAAGATGTCTTACCTAAATAAGCCATAAAGTTTGTTTAAAAGGAACATGGTGTAGGGGAAAACTTGACAGTGGAGAGGGAGGAGCAGCCTCGCCTTGGGTCAATGTTGGCTCCCACTTTACCTTTCTCAGTTTCTTGTGTGCCCCACTGTGGTTCCCCTGAGCAAAGTCAGCCACACCCAGGATCCGGTATGTCTCTGCCACTTCTGGGCTGAAGTCACCAAATGCTTTCACTTTGGCTTCCAGGGACTCTCTCAGGATCATAGTTGCTTTCTGAGAAAAGAAAAAAAAATGTGTGTGGTTAAAAGTTCCAAAACTGTTTGAAATCTGTGCTTCTTAAGGAAGTTGTGTTCTGTGATGGACACTTCCACATGTTCACAGAGAATGGGTTCCCTTCCTCTAGGTAAATCGGAGGCAGGAGACAACGGATGTGGGGGTGGGAGAGACAGTGTCAAGTATGAAAGAGAATGCAGCAAGGACCCTGGGCTAGACACCCACTTTAGGTATTGTCGGACTCCATCTCCACTGGGTGGTGGGGGCAGAAGCTAACACTTATGGAGTCCTAGCTGTCAGCAGCTCACTGTTTATGGGTATGATTACTTCATTTTCATGATCTTTATATAGATACAATTTTCACCTTTGTTTGACACAGGAGGGGATGAGGCACAGAGCAGCAGGAAAGAGATTTGCTGAGCCACACAGCTCATCAATGGTGGACCTAGGATCTGGGTGGCCCTGTAACTATAACCCTTTTGGGCCCAGGCTCTCCTCCCTCTGTACACACTGATATTCTAACATTTGTGAGAACTGAACAGAACTTCAGTGTCATCCTCAGGACTTTCTCTTCTCTTAGAAAAGTCAGGAAGCCAAAAGTAAACATTCCAGCATCACATCACATTTTGTTTGCTTTATCCAACTTATTTATACCAACTTGTAATAAAAATAAATACAAGTTGATGCTGGGCATGGTGGCACATGCCTTTAATCCCAGCACTCAGGAGGCAGAGGTAGGAGGATCACTGTGAGTTTGAGACCACCATGAGACTATATAGTGAATTCCAGGCCAGCCTGGACTAGAGTGAGACCCTATCTTGAAAAACAAACAAACAAAAAACTCAAAACACAAGTTCTGGCTGGAGAGATTACTTAGTGGTTAAGGCATTTGCCTGTGAAGTCTAAGGATTTATGTTTGACTCTCTAGGTTCCACATAAGCCAGATGCACAGTGATGCAAGCATGCAAAGTCGCACATGTGCATAAGGGGGCAAATGTGTCTGAAGTTCAATTGCAGTGGCTAGAGGCCCTGGCATACCAATTCTCCCTCTCTCTCTCTCATTCTCACATAAAAAAATTGGTCAGAAAACAGCATTTCCTGACATTATTTTATTTTATTATTTTTTTGAGAGAGACAGAGAGAGAGAGACAGGAGAGAGACAGAGAGAGAGAGAGAGAGAGAGAGACAGATAGAGAATGGGCGCACCAGTGGCCTCTCAGCCACTGTGAACGAACTCCAGACACATGCGCCCCCTTGTGGGCAAGTGAAGCATTGTGCCCTTGTGTCATTTTTGCATCTGGCTAACCGTGGGACCTGGAGAATTGAACAGGCGTTCTTAGGCTTCGAAGGCAGGCGCCTTAACTGCTAAGCCATCTCTCTAGCCCCTGACATTATTTTTTACAAACACCAAGATATGCAGAAGAGAACCCTATAAAAGGCATGTCAACTTCCTACATGTTTTCCTGAAATTTGTCCAGGATCTGCCAGATGAAAGCACAATTACAGTTGCACAAGACAACTGCTGAATTCAACAGCCAAGTAAAGCAGGGGCCAGTGAGAGGACTTCCCACAGCACAGGGCCCAGGGTGTGTCCTATCCTATACCATGGACAGGAAGTGGTGGGAAGGATTTTACTTCTGTGTTGGCAATAATATGAGTTATAGGGGCTGGGGCTGGCATAGTAAAGGTGTTGATGAGATAGAAATCAATATCTTAGGTTGAAAGAAGGATTGCTGAAGGCAGAATATGCCAAGTGTGACACACTAAGGGACATGAAGTACAAGGATTTCTATCCAGACCTGCCTGGAGGTGAAGCCCATCACTTCCCCGTACAAAATCTGTTGAGCAAGAGTCATATCGATGCAAGAGCTGGGTTTGGCAGATTTCCCATGGGATGTACCTGTCAGGCTTTGGGGAGCTAGTGATGGCAAGAAATGCTGGAGGCTCCTTTTCCTAAAAGAAGCTTTCATTGCAGATTCAGCCTGACCAAGGATTGGAAGGTGGGGGCGGGGTGGAGAATAGAGGTGGATGTGTGTGAAGGTAAAAGGCAAGTTCCGATGACAACTGTTAGCGGAGGGGAAAAACATAATGGAGAGACTTCAGAGTCATTAGGACATAGGTAAAAAGAAGGTGTGGATACCTGGGAACCCAGGAGAAGCTCACAGCTTATACAGTGCCAGTGAGTACATTCATTTGTCCACAGCAGACCATGAGAAGCTGGTAGGTGGTTGGATTGTGCCAAGGACGGGAGTTTGGATTTTCTCACATAATATTTCAAGCTAGCCCTGTGCTCTCTAGGCAATGTGCTCTAACACTGTTGTGTCTACCTGAGGAAGGAGCAACTTTTATATACTGACAAGGATGCCAAAGGGGAAGCATTAGAATGAGAGCATGAATCTGCCAAAATCTCCAAGCACAGTCAGGGACAATGGGGTGCACCTTTTACTCAACTCCACTGACATGTGTGACTTGAGGCAGGCCAGTGAGGCACAGCATTAGTGACTGGACATGCAGTGCCCCATGGAAGGAAGGCAGACAAAAACTAGGAAAGGACACTTGGCCTTTGTTAGTCAGAGGAGTCAGCTGGCCCACGACCAAGCCACCTCGCATCTACTCATCAACCTCCATCAGGAGCAAGAAGGTCCTTACTCTCATTGAATTCAGCTTAATGACATTAGGTAGCCATAAGATATATACTTACAAATATTTTACTATATCAAATGAGGTACTATAAGGAAGAATGATGGGAGAATGCAATGCAGACTGGGGAGAGGAAGCAGGAAAGGAAATGAAGGGTGGGTTCTACTGGCCTGGAATGTATAGAAAAGAGCCTTTTAGAAGAAAACAAAAGCAGGCACTGCCAACAGGCCAGCAGGACAGAAGGGCAAGCATTGAGCCTGGAGATGTCTGCTGAATGTAGACCTTGTTAGATGCTGGTTGATCTTGAGGGTACTTCGGAACCATTGGAGGATTTTTTTTTTTTTTTTTTTTTCTTTTCGAGGTAGGGTTTCACTGTAGCCCAGGCTGAGCTGGAATTCACTCTGTAGTCTCAGGGTGGCCTTGAACTCACAGTGATCCTCCTACCTCTGCCTCCTGAGTGCTGGGATTAAAGGCATGTGCCACCATGCCGGGCTCCCATTGGAGGATTTTTATAAATCAATGTGCACTCATCAGATGTGAACAATCAGTGGTTGTTGGTCATTATGGCTTCCATAATATGAGTAGACAAGGGCAAGTGAGGAAGAAGCAGCTGTGAGACAGGAGGTACTACAGAGGCCTAGGTAAGAGATGGTGCACGGTGGAAAGGGGAGGTGGAAAACCATGGAGGGGAAATTTTGGAGGGGAGAATAAATAAAGTCATGGAGTCAAACAAAGTCAAGGCCTGATGGGGCAGATTTTCTCATTCTGCTAACTTGAGCAGTTTCCACAGGGCTTCCAGACATGGGAATCAGGGAAGGCATCCAAGGCCACCAAAAGGTCCCTCTCTCCTTGGTAAGTGATCTAGAAATATAGTGAGAATGTATTTATGATAATGATGACTCTATTCTGGTCTGAGATACATGTGCATAGAGACTAAAAGTGTGTGTTCCTTAGTTGAGAGAGGGCTGAGAGGTTAAGAGTGAGGAGAGAGCTGTGGGGGAGGGGACTACAGATAGCAAGGGAAAAATATTTTCATCCTCAAGATTTGCCATGTTAAATTGAAATGCACACACACACACACACACACACACACACACACACACACACACACAAAATAAACCACTGAATTACCTATTGTGGCTTTCTGGTGGCTGTCATGCTTTGCAAGGAACAAGTTCCCAAGTGTTTAATTTCCAGTGACTGTAAACACTGAATCATATTTCAGTTTTATAAGCCATGTCAATCATGTCTGTACAGATCAAAGGTAAAAGAGTGAGATGAACTTTCTGTACTGTGTAGTTTCCATTAGGTATGCAAATTCCATTCACTGTTCAAAATGAGGAAAGGGGAATTAGCCACACTGCCACACTCTCTTCTGGCCAGAACCATAGCAAGTAGTGAGCAGAGATTTGTTCACTGAGTTTTCAAGGTTTCCAGTTCTTTGGGATCTTTTAGACATGGACATGGCATCTACTTCCTGACAGTTTTCCAGTTTCTAAGAGCAAGTATCTGGAAGCTGCTCCAGAATGGCCCCCTGGCCTTATTATCTGGGTTCCTCTGGAGGCTGGGTATGACCTACACATAGTAAATGCTCAATGGAAGCTTGAAGAGTGAAGGAGTAGCTTTTGGATATTGACTGGATTCTCCCATGAATACCTAGACAATTGTGACCCAAATTCACTTACTTCTTTTTGTCCAATGCTTTGTAGAAAATTGCAAAACTCATCTTGAATGGAAAGAAATTTGGCTATTTCTGATCCTTCATATTCTTTACAATGAGTCAGGCTCTCTTGAAAATACTGCTCAGCCACATCTAAAGAAAAGCATACAACAATAATTTTGAAAATAGCTCATAGATTTGAAGTGGAAAATGAAATAAATATGCTTTATTGATTATGAACTCAGTAGTGGTAAACACTTTGAAAATAATAAGTACCTGGACAAGAGACACCAGTTAAGGAGACTCTCCTGTGTCCAATTCACCTGCATGTTTAATCAGAGATGAACTAGGCTTAGAAAGACAGAACAATTTACCTGCCTTCATTTTCCTACATTTTGCTTTCTTGGTGTTACAGAAAGCAAACTAACGAAAAAGGAGAAACTGTCCCAAGACCTGAATACAGGGGAATGTTTTCATGCTCATGGCCACTTAGCTAACTGGACTCTGGCTGTAATCTCACTACAAATTTCTATAACATGTAAAACCTAGAGGATCTGGCTAACATCCTGCTGAGAAAGAACCCCAATCATGCTCAACTCCCCCACATATGGACTATAATGTCACAAAAATGGTTTTTAGTCCATGCCAATCATGACAGCAAGAAAAGGAAACCCTGAGGTATCGAAAATGTGGAGAGGACACAGAAAGCAGAACAGTGAGTATATTCAAGTTAGCTTCTTGTTGCTGAAATAAATCCATGAGGTAAATAAATTTAAAGAGAGAAAAGCTTTATTTTAGCTCATCATTTTGGAAGTTTCAGTCCGTGATCAATTGTCCTACTGCTGGCAGTACATTGTGGCTAGGGAAGTATTGGTAGAGCAGAGCTGTTCAGGGTATGGCTGCCAGAAGTGAAGAGAGACAGGAAGGAACTGGGTTCCCAAAATCCTCAGCAAAGGCAGCCCTCCTAAAGGTTCTACCAACTGCCAATAGTGCCATAGGCTGGGGACCAAGCTTTCATTTATCACGGGGGCCTTTGGAGGACACAGCCAAATCATAGCTGGTAGGACATAAAGCCAAATGATTCACTGGCCTATTTGAAAAATGATATATTCTCGAAGTGCTTGTGGGCTTCCAAGCTTGAGTAAGAGGCCTGAGGCAGAAGGCTCAGTAGAGCTCTCCGCAAAAAGCCATGTGTCATGCCTGGTATTGAAAACCTAATAAAAAGCCTATAGCTCAGGAAGTCATAAGCCCGGGCAGGACAACTACTACTGTTTTCTGGCTAAATGGTTATATTATGCCCACCAAAACTGTCCTCTAAATACTTGTGCTTATGCCTACATGTTAATGCTACTTTCACTTCTGCTAAAGAAGCTTCACTTTTTAGATGGTAGTGACCATTGGGGTGACTCAAAACTTGCCAAAGTGCTGAGAAGTGACAGTGGGTTGTTGAGCACTAATTGAGACATCCTATCCTCCAAGGCTCAGGGACCATTGCAGAAGAGGTTGCAGAAAGAATGTAAGAGCCAAAGGAAGGGGAGGACTGCTTACAATACTGTCTTTCAGACGAAGTGACTTGATATTCATAATCTCACATTGACTGATGCTACCTGCACAATATCTGCGTAATAGGAGGGAAGATGGTGAGACCAAAACAGAAGAGAGACTAGTTGAAAAGAAGAAGGAATAGAGTGGAAGGAGAATTTGGGAAAGGGAAACGGGAGGGTGGTGGGAGGGGGTTATGATCATGTTATATTGTATATAGTTATGGAAGTTGTTGATAAGAAAAATTTTTAAAGCCAGTGTGGCCAGCAGGATTTTAAGAAGACTCCAATGTGGTTCATCCTTGAACAGTTGCTTCCTCTTAGGTTGAATGAAATTCACAAATATGTGACAGTGAGATCATCTTTTGAACCAACTTAATCTCAAGGGTCCTTTAAGCACAGGGTTTTCTCCAGCTGGTGGCAGAGAGGAAGTCAGAGAGATTGAAAGCTGCTCTTGTTTGAATATGGAATGTCTCCCAAAGGCTCATAGGCTAAAGACTTGATTTCCAGACGGTAGCATTGGAGGGCAGCTATGCTCACAACTATACCCCCAACGCAAGACTGTAGAACTGTTAGGAGGTGGTGGAACCTTTAAGAGGTGGGGCCTCGTTAGAGGAAGTAGGGTGCGGGTGTGCCCTTAAAGGGAATATTGGGATCCTGGCCCCTTCCTTTCTTTCTTTCCTGGCTGCCATAGGTAAGCAGCTTTCTCTGCCCAGCATTTCTGCCACAATGTTCCACCTCCCCATGAGCCCAAAGCACAAGGCCAAGTGACAGCAAACTGAAACGTTTCCTCCTTTTAAGCTGTTTATCTCAGGTGTTATGTCACAGTAGCAAAAATCTGTCCATCACAGACTACTAGAGGGACATGACAAGAAATAAGTTCTCCACAGCTGACACGGACAGGGGATGGTACAAGAAACCCAGAGAAGTCATCAGCCAACAGCTAGCAAGAAAATGGGGGCTTTAGTTGTACAGCTGTAAGAAAGTGAAGTCGGCTGATAACAGGAATGAGTTTGGGCAAGGCAGCTTCTAAGCTTCAGATGACAATGGAGCTAGCCAACAGCTAAATCTTAGCCTGAGCAGAGAAATCAGCCTTACTGTGCCAGATTTCCCATCTATAAAGCTGTGAGCTAATAAATGGATATCTAAGCAACTATTTTTTATTTTGTGTTTATGTTGTGGGTGTATATGGTGTTTGTGTGTGTGACCTGTGCAGAGGCATGCTCCCCATGCATATGTGTGTAGAGGCCAGAGGAGAACAATGGGTATGTCCTATTGTTCTTCTATATTTCCTTGAGATAAAATCTATCATTGTAACTGAAGCCTTCTGTTTTGTGATCACACAGACTGATCAGGGAGATCCAGTGGTTCTCCTGTCTCAGCCTCTCTCAGCCCCGGGCTCACAAACATGTGCCACAACTGTTTTTTTCTGGGGATCAAACTCATGCGTGCCCAGAAATGGCTCTTCCTCACTGAACCATCTACCTAACACCAACAACCCCAAGTTGTTGCACAACAAATGAAAACTAACATGAAGAAAATAATTTTAAAAATATGTTGTTTGGATACATATTTTGCATTGTTTTGAATTAACTAATTTTAAACATGAAAACAACAAAAGAAAGAAAACTCAAATAGTCAGAGCTGTGTTCTGATGTCATGTCCTCCTCAAATTCATATGCTGAAATTCTAGCCTCCAATGTGATGACATTTTGAGGTAGAGTTGATTTTTTTTTTTTTTTTTTTTTGTGGGGGAGGAGTGTTTTGGTTCTTTTTTGAGATAGGGTCTCACTCCAGCCTAGGCTGACCTTGAACTCACTGTATAGCCCAGAGTGGCCTTGAACTCACAGCATCTTTGTACCTCAGACTCCTGAGTGAGTGCTAGAATTAAAGGCATTTACCATCATGCCTGGCTTTTAGAGTCTTTCAGAGGTGATTAAATAATGAGGACGAAGATCTCATGAGTGGGATTTGTGCCTTTATGAAAGGGACCGAGACACATCTTGCCACTCTTCCGAGTGAAGAGTCAGGCAACTGCCTATAACCCAGGAAGCAGGCTATCACCAGACACCAAATCAGCTGGCACCTTGACCTTGGGCTTCCAGGTTTCCAGCCTCCAGGGTTCTGAGAAATACATTGCTGTTATTCAGGAGCCACCTCATCTATGGTATTTTGTTATCACAGCCTGAACAGACTAAGCAGCCAGGAATCCCTAAAAATGGAGATAAGCAACTGCACTGGTCTGAGGTGAGGCTTCGAGGCTCTCTGTTCAGAGGTCATGGATAGAAAGGTAGTGACAGACACAGGGACACCACAATGATGAAAACGGTCCATAAAATTAAAAGCTACTATTTATTGAGCACTACATGTCAGTTTTTAGAATTTCTATTATCGCTTCTCCTATCCATACTAGCTAAGCATGTGTACTGGAAGTAGCAGGCCGCTGAGATAGAGCTGAAGAGGATACAAATATGATGAAACAAAGACACAGAAGTCTAGGATCATTGCAGATAAACACCCTGCACAGCTCAAGAGCTCTAAGCACATGGCTGAACTTCACTGTGAGTGTCTTGGGTGTTCAGAATATTCAAAGTACATTCATGCCATGGCATTTGCTTTACAAAGGGAAGAAATAAACAGGTGGGAAACGTGTCCACCACATCTGCTCAACCTGGATAACACTCACTCGGGTCTGAATGCAAGTTGTGTTCATTTGCAAGGCTTCCTTGTGTAGTTTCTGGGCAGAAGCAAGATTCCTGCTGCATCGTTTCTGCCAGGCGGGTCCTCACTCCAGCTGGACCCAAGTCAACCCATCTCTCTGACAAACAGGTGCATTCCTACAGTATTACTCAACTTTTTATAGAAGAAAATTCTCCTACATGGAAAATGTTACATCTCTTAGTCATAGTTGATCCATGGGAGAAAACACCACAGATTTAATGCCCTATAAACTACGTATTAACTTTGATAGTCTGATGACAGTGAGTGTGGGGATGATGTGGCATTTTTTGGGGTTCTAAAAGCATTACAGAGAGGAACATTCCGTGTCTAAAGTGACTGGGAATATTTAGGAGTGGAGGCTGTTAACATTTAAATTTTCTGGCTAATTGGGAACACATAAGAGAATGTAACCCAGTCCTTTTTTGAGAATAAGATATAGCCAGGTGGGTGGGCAAGCATGGTGCTGCACGATTGTAATCTTTTTTTTTTTGTTGTTTGTTTGTTTGTCTTTTGGGTTGTTTTTTTTTTTTTTTTTCTGTTCTTGGAATGTCTCTAATCAAAGGAGGCGGGTAATGAGGCCAGGCAGCAGGATTTTCTTGATAGCAGGTGTCACATGCAAACTGACACATTTGAAAAATTCATGTCAGATCTTGCTTTGTAGCATATCCTGGAACATGGAAACAGAGGGAGGTCTTGGGCATCCACAGTGATCCTCTCCTTGTCTATAAATCTAAAGTAACAGTATTATTTGGGATTCGCTAAAATACTTCTATTGCAAGACCCTGACTTATTTCCCTCACCCCTCTAGGCCCTAAAATTAACTGTGAACTACAACTCCCATGCCCAGTCTTTGAGGGAAAGCAAAGTGACTGTTCATCCATAGCAAAGGAGCCATTCCCTGATAGTTATGTTTGTTCTCATGAAGGGTGGGCACCCCAAGCCCAGCTGGTATAAGTGACAAGGTTTCTGGAGAAACAAGAAGCAATAGCCTCTGGCATTTCCTGTGCTCTGAAGCCAGGTGTGGGTTCACAAGGAGCCAGCAGTTTCAGTATTCTTGCATAAGGCCATCACTAACTTTTAAAAAGCACTTCTAGAATCCTCTGCAACCTGATGCCAGTGGCTTGGGCAAAAGATGAAGTCATTCCCTCAAACACAGGAGCATGACTTAGCTGGTAAATGTGAACCCTGATGGCAGAGGTGCTCCAAGGCCACGAATTGCTTATTTCCAGTCAACTGGATATTTCAGGCATCTGTGAGCTTGAACGAGTGAGGAAGCGTGGCTAAGTGGGCAGGGGCTTTTACTGTCTCTGCAGATGGTACCTGGGTATGGGGACTTGAAGCCATGTCCTCCTAAGACAGACCAAGTGGATACGTTCATACAGAGATAAAAGAAAACAAAGCTTTATTCCAGGTACGAGATAATGCAAGGCCACAGTATGGACCACTAGAGGTCAGGAGGCTTTAATTAAAATAAATTCCAGTAACCTGGGGCTCATTTTACTGACTCTGGAGTCAGGACAGTAAGGAGAGCTTTCATTATGAGGGAAGTCTCCTTGTTCAATATGATAATTATCTCTTGTAGCAGTCTTAGAAAACAGTTTTTATGCCAACTGCAAAGGCTTTAAAGATCTCAGGAAACTCAAGAGTAGAAAGTCTCAAATTCTAGTCTGACCTTCACCCAGCAAACAGACTGAACCTGTTCAGACCCTGCTGGATGGTGCTGCCTGTGGCTATCAATCACCTGAGGGGGCCATAAGGGAAGCTGGGGGACACGTGAAGCCAAGCACACCTCTCCTCTCAACTTCCATGCATGTGACACTTTGGGGAAGGAATGCCAGCACAGGCTTCTAACACAGCATTGTGGGGAGGTGGCAGTATAGCCGCTGCTCATGGCCTGTGTGATTGAGGAAATCTATGGGTGTTAACTGGGCAGATGATATGCTTCAGGGAAGTGAGCAGCCATGAGGGTAACAGGCTGGCAAGATGCTTGCAGGGCATAAAGGTGCCAGGTTCCTGCACAGGGCTTGGTGAGGGGTTGTTATCATGGGGTCTGCCTGCCTTGAGGAAGCTGTCTAGCTCCCCTTCCTTCACTCCTGTACCAGAGTCCCACTTGGGACCACCCGGCTCATGGCCAGGCTCTTAGCAAACTCAGAATCCAGGCACTTGCTTTGGTGAGGCACCAGTGTTCTCTAATGAAAGCAAGCTGGAGTATAAATAGCTGAGGCTTTTCTGAGATTCTGAACACAATCCACAAGCCAACACCTAAATGGGATAGCTGAGCCTCATGAAAGCAGCCATCCCAGGTCATGCACTGCACCCTCCCCAGGAAAGGCATGGAAAGGCAGCGAGCCTTGCTCTGCCCATGGAAGAGAGGTGGCAGTTGTCCAGCTGGACTTGCCAAGGTTTATGCTCGGCTCCAGGATGTCCTTTGAGAAGAAGGGACAGCAATACAAGAGTGAAGTGAGGACCAGGTCACACTCCTCTTCCCCTCACTCCAAGAGCTGCTGACCCTGCACTCTCTACCTGTCTATTCTCTAGGTTTGGATGTCTCCACATCTGGGAACTGGGAATGTGGTATCCATGGCATGACTACCTCTCTAGGTGTGCATGTGGAGGGGGTGGTAAGTAGATAGTACCTGGACTCCATGCTAGGCCTTGGATTGCCTCTTACTTGCTGAGACACCCTGTACCCCAATACTCTAGGTGTGAGGATAACTTCCAGAAGTTTCTGAGAGGGGATCCTCCTGATGGTGTTAGAAACAGTAAGTGGTTTCCCTTTTTTTCTTTTGGCCTCATCTCTTTCTTCTTTGCTACTCATGGAGCTCACAGTAGTTCTGACAGCCCTCTGCTTGGGATGCTTATAGGCAGGCTGGGTATTCTGCAGTAAGCACTGGGCCCTAAGAATGGGAGCTAAGGAAAGTTCTCACAGAGCACAAAGGGCTCCGGACAAGAAGGTTGAGAAAGAAAAGGAGATGAAGAGGTACAGAACCAGGATGAAAGGAGGTGGGATACATGAGGTTAGTGGTGGCTTCCCTCACTTTTCATCAGCAGGACTGTGCTGTGGAGTCCTCAGTCGGAGGTGGGGGAGGAGGAAGAGGCCCAGGCACAGCTGAGGAAGGCCAATAGAAGGTCAAGGCTTGGACTGTGGCTGTTCCCAGTTGCCCTGTTACCTGTCAAGAGCCCACAACATCCAGCCCATATGCATACCAGGGGCTGCCTGACTTCAGGCATTTAAGGCCCAGGGAGCATCAGTACCAGGTGAGTAGGGAGTGGGGGAGGCCAGGGAGTGTGTCCAGTGCCAGCTGAGCAAGCAGCACCCAGGAAAGAGGGCTGAGAAAAGCTGAGGTCAGAAGGTCAAAGGGAGGAGACCTGAGTACTCTTCATGTCTCTTGTTTTAAATAGGGCGAGGAGACAGGACCTGCTGGGCTGGGTAAATATATGTATATTTATACCCAGGGAATTACATGTAGGAAATCCAATTACTCAGGAATCGCTGTCCCTGCCCTCTAGGCATAGCACATTCCCTCTGCTGTCACTGGACCCAGCAGAACATTGGAGCCCAGGACACACATTGTTTCCAAACAAGGCAGCCTGCACTCAGCGGGCTCAGCAGCCCCAAGGTTTATACTGAAATGTACTTGGCTTCAGACCATTTCATTTTAATATCCTTAAGGAGAAGAGTTATAAACACAAGGCCAGGGTCCTGGACACTTAGCAGGGCTGGTAAAGCTCTTAATACCAAGTTTGTCTATGGCTGCTCTAGGAAGCGGGCCAGGCCCAGGTTGGTGACATTCCAGGAGCCTGAATTGGGAATCTTCACGCAGTCACAATCTTCTCAGACTTCTAGGGCAGTTTGGTCTGTGTGAGGAACGCAGGGAAGGCATGGGGCAGAGACACTGGCTCTGAAACACTTGCTTCTGGGCCAGCAGCAGTCTGTTTGTAACTAGGCAATGCCTTCAATGGACATCCAGCAAGGCCATAGAGAGTCCACAAGGGAAAAATTTTCTCTTCAAAGATTCTTTTCTTTTCAAAAACAAAATCCAAAAGTCTGTGTGGGTTTAAACAGATGGGTTTAAGTACAGAACAGCAGAGGTCAGATTATCCTTGAAACTCTTAAGGATGTATATAGGTTTGCTTCCAAGGGATCTGATAGGACTTGGGAACTGGTCAGAAAGTCTTGTGTGGGTGAGAGTGAAGGTCACTTGAACTCCCTTCTGTTAGACAAGTTTCAAGTGGGCTCTTTTCATTTCCCCCTGCAGGAGGCAGCAGAGGCCTGGACAAACCTTAGCCCTGGGTGGGTTTCTCTTATTCCTACTATGGGGCTTCTGCCACACAAGGGGACGACAGAGAGATAGATAGAAACAGAGAGATTGAGAGAGAGAGAATGAAAGACAAGGAACATACTTGCCTAGGTTCCTGCTGTAACCCCTGCTTGATGGTGTCTCTCTGCTCTATGTGTCCTACTCAGGCTGTGCCTGCTCTGCCCATGCCACACTTAGGAATTTTCAGGTACCAGCCAGGACAAAAATATGGATCTCCACACACTTATCAGGCCAGCTCATATTCCAGTCTTCCCACACTGGCTACTAAGAGAGCAAAGATTGACAACAGCAACTTTCAAACTTGGTTCAAACAGTTGGAAAAGTTGGGTTTTTCATTTCTTCCCCACTCTCTACTCAATTCTGACTTACTTAGACCATGGAGGCCATGGTTTTTCTCCTTGTGCAGTGGTGGTTCCAGGGTTCCTGTTGCTACTGGACAATCAGCATGTGGTTCTACCCCATGGCTTTTCTGCCAGAATCCTCACTTAGCCTCCCCTTTGCCTTCAAGGCTTCGGTGGCCAAACTGTCTCCCAAGTGGCATAATAGGTATTTCAGGTGTGATCTGCATGGGGGAGCCTGAGTCTACAAGGCCTATCGAAGGAGCATGTGGATTTTGTTCTTTTAGGGTACAGCAATGAGGAGAGAGAAAGAGAGAAGCTTCTATAGACTTATAGAACATTCTGGCAGGAAGAGCTGGCTGGGGGAATCACTTGTAAAATGGGAGTTTGTGTCCTGCTTCTAAGGGTTGTTTCAAGAATAACAGAGTGCAGTCTGTGAAAGCTTCAGCACCTGTCTACACAGGGTGCACAACTGTTCTGCTGCCATAATCCCTGTCATGATTATCCCCTGAGAATGAGCAACCTGTGCTTGCAAAGCCATCAGTCCCAACTGCCAGCTCCTAGGAGGCCTTCTACCATTTCAATTTTGACTAATAAGTGAGTTTTTGGGTGCTGGTCACCACATTCTCTGAGCAGTGGCAGGGACATGGGGCTCTATACAGTCTCCTGAGTCCAGCCTTTTCCAGTGGCCCTCTGAACCCTTGACTTTGGGCTGCCTGCACTCTTCCTGAGTCCCTTGTCTGCCTCACACTCCACAGACTCTTTGGCACATGCAGGGAATGAGAGGGGACAGGTGCAGGAACAGTCCCTACTATATGACAGAGTGATCAAAAACCCCTGGGAAAGCTGGGCGTGGTGGTGCACGCCTTTAATCCCAGCACTGAAGAGGCAGAGGTAGGAGGATTGCCATGAGTTTGAGGCCACCCTGAGAATACAGTGAATTCCAGGTCAGCCTGGGCTAGAGTGAGACCCTACCTCGAAAAACAAAACAAAACAAAACAAAACAAAACAAAACAAACAAAAAGAACCCCTGGGATGACTGCCTGGGCTCAGACCTCACAGACCTCAACCACTTAAATGAGCCCTTGGAAAAATGACCCCTTATTTTCAGTGTCTCAGTTTCTCTATCCAAAACCTGGATAATTGTACCTGTTAGGCCAGGATGGGCTTCCAAAATGGAGTCACCAAGGACAGCAGAAGGACAACAGAAACATAAGAAAGTGGATTATCCACATTCCTCAAGAAACCACCCAGCCATTATCCCTTCCTTGCCCACAATGCCCCAGGTCATGATTTCCTGTCCCCTTATCTCATAAGTCACCTGGTCACTGTTCTGATGTCACACCTGGCTATCCTAGATCTCCCCTAAAAGAACCTTTCTTATTCAGCTTTTCCCCTTCCTCACCTTCCCCCAACTGAAAAGCCCTATAAAGTCCAATGTCTGCAAACTCAGCTTGGCTGTGCTCCTCTCTTGTGAGTCAGTCCTGGAAGCTTGTGCTTTTCCCAAATAAAAGCTTTCATCTTTGCCTCAGAGTGGTTTGCATGGTTGTGGTTACTCCCAAACCTTACATCTGGTGCTGTGACTTGGATAGGAGGTTTCTGGTTGCCCTCTTGGGCCACCAGACCTCCTTTCCCCTGACCAGAAAACTGAGTTGCCACTGACCCTCTGGAGGCTCTGGATCATCTCTGCCACCACAATTCAGCTTCGCCCTTCCTCCCTTCATCTCCTCCCTCCTTCTCAGTAAGTGTCCCTCTCAGGTTGGCCTGCTCTTGAGTTTAATCCCTCCTCGTGGAAGCCATGCTAGCATGCCAGGCTACACCCCTCGCTCACTGCTGGGCCCCAACCCCAGGTCTCAAGAAAGACACACTCTTAACACCTCGGGTCTCTTGCTCTTTGGTCTACCATACCCTAAGGGACACCTTTTGGTTCAGTTGCACCATCTTGGGACACTCTCCCTCTTCCTCCTGAGGTCTCATCTTTCACTGCCAGCCACTTTCACCATCAGGAGCACAGATGCCCAGCTTTCCCACTAACAGGCTAAAAAACTGACAGTTGTGACCTGTACAGCCTCTGTCCACATGGGAGGTGCAGGCCCCATTCACCCTAATGGGCCAGGGGGTCATATTGGTGTTCTGTGTAAACCCAGCTTAAGCCCTGGTTCCTTTCTCTCACCCTTGTTTTGCTCTTTCCCTGTCTCCTTAAGAACTTAAAGCCTCTATGACTCTTGGACGACATCAAACCTCATCATCTGATCTTTCTCTGCAACTCTGCCTGGCCACAAAGCTGGACAATGAGTCCAAATGGTCTGAACATGGTACTTTTGATTTCCAAATTCTCACTGAATTAGAAAACTTCTGCCAACGTACAGGCAAATGGTCCAAAATTTTTCACTCTGCATGCACGCCTTCTCTCTGCTCTATCATGCTCCCACTAACAAGGTTTGTTTTTTGTCTCCAAAGTTGTAAATAGAATAGAAATTTAAAATGAAAATGCATAGCTTCTAAATGAATGAATGTATGGATGAAGGGGAAATGGTTGTCTGGAATCTATATGAAAAGTGTACTTGAAATGAATGTGTGTATGTGGCTCAGAGCCCTAAGGCAGTAGAATGATTTCTGTTCTGAGCAGTGCCATTTCATTGTGGGGGATGTTCTCCACCAAGCACACTGTACTAGATGGCATGACCAACTTTTACTGTTGAGTGTTCCCCAGGAGAAACTCTAAAAGTAACTGGGGAGTTAGGCTGTCCCACTGTATTCCCCAGGGACAAAAAGCAGATCAAAAATAATTTAAGTTCTGGGCCAGTCCATCAGATGTACCTGTAATGTGTTACTTAGTGCTTTCTCCTGAAGGGCTTGATCTGTAGATGGCCAGGTGGCCCTGGGAGTAAGAGGGAAGCCTAACACACACATCTCATTGTTGGACAGAGAGACAAGACACAGATCTCTGGTGTTTATGCTGCCCCAGGAAAATTGCAGAGCCAGGGGCTTCAGGCACCGGGAATCTCAGGATCCTGGCCCCAGCATAATGGGTGAATGCCAAGTTGCTGTGAACACATGGGTACTTCTTATAAGAATCTGCAACCATTTTAAGTTTACTTATCTCTCTATTCTTCTGTGGGACTACTAACAGAAAAACAGTCTCAAGATTTATGTTTAAATTTAGATGTGCTCAATACTGAATTTGTAAGAAAATTTCTAATAATGTTCGAAACTGCTTTCATATTTCAAAAAATGTGTTTCAGGGAAGTTATAAGAAACAAAGTTGCAAAATCAATAAATGATATGTTTCTTATATGTTTATTTTTATATAATTATATATAAATATTATATATAATATAACATATTATATATATTATATATAATATAATAATTATATAATTATATGTTTATTATAGATAAATAGTATAAGTCAAGTCTAGTCTACTCTTTTAGAAAAAAGTTATTTCAAAAGGCCTTTTATTAAAAGTCTTATGGTAAGGACCATGAAAATTTTTGTTGGTAGTTATAATATGAATTGACTAAAGAAGATAAACTGGAGAGAAAACTTTAAATGTTGGATGTTAAATTTTTGATGAAAAAGACTGTTACAGAGTGGTTACATAGATTGTAAAGTAAAAGTATGTAGATGAAGGTATCAGTAAAGCATGTGGATGAAAGTAGGAGTAAGCTTAAACAGAAGGTTACAGACAAAGTACTTAATCAGATTACAGACTTCTTGAGATACGAAATGATTATGAGCCTAGGGCTTACATCAGACTAAAAAAGTATGGTCCTTGCTGGTAGCAGGTTGCTATGGTGTTCAGTTTGTAAACTTAACTTTAACTCATTGATGTTAATCTGGTCATAATAATGGTCATGAAAGACTGAATTTAGAGTACCCAACCAAGTTAGCTAGGTTCCTCTATTTGTCAACCTTTTAACTAAATATTAAGGTTAAAATTGACTCATTAATATTTAATTCTCTCCTAAAGGTATTATAAACCCTGCCTCAAAAAAATCTCAGAAAAATTATCGACTCCCTTTTTCCTATTTTATAAGGTAAATAGACTACATTTGGAGACAATGAATAGTATTTATCTGTCATATACTTGGAAACTATTTACTTCATGGTGAGCAGTAAAAAAAAATTCTAAACAAAGTTAATTCCTCTAACAATCAGTCTTAATAATTTAGATTTAACTTAAATCATTACTGAGCAAGTTTACCAAGGTGCCACAGACAAAATTATAGAGTTGCTTAAGGTTTGAGTAGTTATAGATTGTGTCATGAAATTTTGTGCATGTTTGGAATTCATTATAGTGATATAAAATTGATTTGGAGTAGATTGAAAATATTTCTTTTTGGCTCAGCAGTTAAAGGTGCTTATTTACAAAGCCAGATGCACGTAGTGGAGCATGCATTTGGAGACTGCAGTGGCAAATGGTCGTGGTATGCCCATTCCCTCTCTTTTCCATGAGACTTGTCTCCTTTTTCATCAGATCATGGCAGTTTAGTCCAGTTCCTCTATTCTTTGGGTATATTAGATATTACTAAATTAATTTCAAAAACTGATTTATAGATTGGATGGGCATCTTATTTAGCTTTTAAAAGTACTAAATCTCCTCATTAAAAATATATAAGATATTATATAAATGTATCCTGATTCTGATGAACTTTAAAAATTATAAAAATTTTCATGTCTTCATATTTAAGCTAAAAATGTTACTACATAATATAGATTTCTTGTTTACTTTAACTTCTGTTAGCAGATCTTTTGTTCATCATTTACTCTCCATGTGCCTTAAATAAATGAAATATACCTTATGTTAATATCAGACTTCTCCAGATATCAGAATATTGCAATTGGGTTTCTACAAAGTACATGATGTTTGGCTGTCAATAAGCATACATCACCATACCTGGCTAAAATGCTGTAATTTTGTGATGGTTCTTGTCTTGTTCATTCATGCTAGTTTTTCTAGGTGATTATCACTAAGGTTATAATCTAAGTCTTATAAAAAGTGAAGTAATCTTGTTCTTAGGAAAACTGAGAAAGCTCCCCATGTCTTGGGGAAATCCACTGTATACAAATCATGTTAATATAGTTTGTCTAAGCTTCATATAACAGTCATAAATGTTTCTTTAGTTAAGCCTTAAAATTGTTCAATGGTAAAAAAAAATTTTAAATTACTTTATGTCTGTCATATTGTCTCTAATATATGTTAAAATAAGGCTTGCTTAAGTCAACAATAAGCAAGTTTTATTTTATTCTAAAGCTATATGTAATCAGTCTCAGTCAAGGTTTCACTTAATTGTCTCATTTCTGGTATCTTAAGTTCATTGCTTATAGAGATATTGATACTTAAGACATGTTTCCTGCCCTAGAAAACATAATCTTAAACTGCTGTTCTGCTTCCAGTTTAGGCGATAATTGGTACTTGCATTGGTATACAGACTAGCCAATGTTGTTTTCAAACACAGATGCTAAGTTGTTATACTGTCTTGTCTTTCCCTGGCATACAATTTCTAGATTGAATCAATTGCCTTAAAGTTATTGATAAAATAATTGGTAAAATGTTTTCAGGACTACTAAAATGTTCTGCCTATACTTATAACTGACAGAAACTTAAAAGATAAAATGTATATGCTTTCTATGTTCCAGATATAACTTACACTGTCACCTGACAACTAAACTTAAATATTAATCAGAATGATTTTAAACTATTGTGTCATTCTCCAACCAGATCTGCTTTGCTAACCAGATATGTTCTACACCTTTTCAACTAATCTGTTTTGCTAATCAGATATGTACAATCTCTCTGAGTGATTAATAACCATATGTAGAAGCCAAAATCAATTGAAAACATTGGAGTTAAAAGGATAGCCAATATTTTGGTTCCTGCTCCCAGGTCAGAAGGCTACAGGAGATGATGGTACAGTGCTAACTTCTAGTCTCTTCTGGTAAATCACCTGTTTTCTTTCTTTTTTTTTTTTCTTTTCTTATGTTTTTTTGAGGTAGGGTCTCACTCTAGCCCAGGCTGACCTGGAATTCACTTTGTATTCTCAGGGTGGCCTCGAACTCATGGCGATCCTCCTACCTCTGCCTCCTGAGTGTTGGGATTAAAGGTGTGCACCACCACACCCGGCGTACCTGTCTTCCTGATCAGAGAGGACATGGAGACCCAAAGATAAATTCCAAGTCAGTGTCTCTGCAACAGGAGAATCACATTGGAGGAAAATCAGTCCTCCAGGCTTCCCCAAAGAGGGAGGGCCATTTGGTCAGCACAGCCTTGACTTATCCTAGCAGGTGGCAATGCTGAGAGTCATAGAACTCCTCAGAGGTCCCTAAAAGTCTCTCCTACAGTGCCATTATTGACCTCCAAAATATACAGTTAATTCTGGCAGCCTACATGGTCTTAATCACCCAATAAGAAAACGATAACTACAAAATATAACTATAATATAAACCATCATTCAGACTAATAGGCTCTCCTGTCTGATGCTGACTTAAAATTCTAAACTCTAACATTAACTCATGCCTTCTGCCTCTGTCTGTCCCTGATTAACTTCACCTACCCTGACCCCAGCTCCTCCCACTTGCCTTAGCCAGAATCAGAGCTATTCCTTGGGCCCCCTCCTTCATTAACCCTTATCCTATCTCATCCAGGGATAAATACACTCCCCCCCAAGGACACTCTCAAAGTTAAACTCTCTCATGTGTTCCTACCCTTCCCCCGATCCCAAAACACTGATGCCCCTCTGCCTCCTCTCTCTTGCCCCAAGCCCTCTATCCCTCGCCTCTGAGTGCTCATTCTCCCCTTGCACCTGGCATTTTGATGTCGTAGCTGTTGACAAGAGTAACAAGCTCCTTAATTTTTCCTTCTGTCTCCTCACAGGATGTGCAGAACCCATCTCCCTCACCTTCTCTACAACAGATGTCGCCAGCGACTGCCCAAAAGCGAGCTTAATACAGGGATAGTACAAGAGAAATCTCTGTTTTATTCAGGACCAAGTTGTAACAGCCACCATGGAACTGCCTCCTCATCACCTGCCCTGAAGGGAGACCCATCCACTGCATTATTCAGCCTCTCCCATAACTTATCACCCCTAAGGTATGCATGAAGAAATTAACCTTCATCTCTTATTAGCAAAAGGCTGGAATGTTAGGTCAGGATGGGCTTCCAAAATGGAGTCACCAAGGACAGCAGAAGGGTGACAGAGACATAAGGAAGTGGATTATCCACATTCCTCAAGAAACCACCCAGCCATTAACCCTTACCTGCCCACAATTCATGGTTTCCTGTCCCCTTATCTTGTAAGTCACCTGGTCACTGTTCTGGTATCACACCCTGGCTAGCCTAGATCTCCCCTAAAGGAACCTTTCTTTTCTTTCCCTTTTTATTTTTTGGTTTATCAAGGTAGGGTCTCACTCTAGCTCACACTGACCTGGAATTCACTCTGTATTCTCAGGGTGGCCTCAAACTCATGGTGATCCTCCTTCCTCTGCCTCCCAAGTGCTGGGATTACAGGTGTGCACCATCATGCCTGGCCTTAAAGGAACCTTTCTTTTTCAGATTTTTCCTCTCCTCACTTTCCCCCAACCGAAAAGCCCTATAAAGCCCTGTTATCTGCAAACTCAGGTTGGCTGTGCTCCTCTCTTGTTTGTCGGTCCTGGCAGCTCGTGATTTTCCTGAATAAAAGCTTTCATCTTTGCCTCAGAGTGGTTTGTGTGGTCATGGTCACTCCGGAACCTTACAGTACCTATCTCATAGAGTTGCAAGGATTTCTGAGGTAATAAATGAAGTATGGTTAGAGTCAAGGCCAGTATATCCCATGTAGGCACTAGTTATTTAATTCTTACACATATCATTATCTGTATCATGCAGGTATTACTTTCATTCTTAATTCATAGAGGAGGACAAATCCAGCCATGTTTACACTAGAAAACTTTATAGACACATACACCCTCATATATGTATGTGTGTGTATATGTGTGTGTGTGTATATGTGTGTGTGTGTGTGTGTGTGTGTGTATACATATAATTCAACTTAGATTGTCACTGAACTCCCTTCCTCAGCTCCTCAGTGGATGGACTTCCTTGTCTGGCTCATGCATCTCTTCAGAACCAGTTTCCTCCTTAAAGCTGTCCCTTCACATTCTCCCATGCTCAGTATGTTAGCCTGACTCCTGCTTCCTGAACCAACTCCATGTCTTCCCAACACTAGTTTCTGGCATAGTAGACCTTATTTTACTCAGGACATGATGATTTCTATCTGATGTCTTTATGAGGCATACTCTATTTCTGTATGTTCTACCACTGCCACAAGAAAATCACCAGAATGTGTGTTTTTTCTTAACAGAGGCCATGCAGGGATTAGAAAACCCATGTGGACCATGAGTGGCAACTTCCCTTTGGAATCCTTAAGTCCTGTAAGCTCACCCAGGCTGGATGCTCTGCTCTGAAAGAGGCAGGAGGCCAGAGCTGTGGCTGGAGTAGCTCCACCCCAATATTTCAAACAGTTGCCCTTATGAGCAGAGATATCTCTGTGAGCCAAGCATAGGCTCTCTGGAGATGTTAGTAGCTGTTTGGATGAAGAACAGCCACTCTGAAGGCGTAAAGGTCAGAGGGTGCCTACAGAAAGATCAAATGCACAAACCCTAGGGAGGCCACACAGCGTCACAGCACAGAGGAGAGGAAACAATGGAGGCTCTGTGCACAGTGCATCTAAAGTGCATGTCACAGCCTCACCCTTGTGTAAGACAGGAGGGGGGAAGCCCCGCTCTCACCATGGTGGTCAGGCATCCCAGAAGCGACAGCAGCCCTGGCGACAAAATGTGCAGAGTCGGCGGCCACCTTTGGGGAGGGATTTCTACTCAGAGTGATGAGATGAGCCTGTCACCACAGAAAAAAAGAAACAAGTTGTTTACATGCTTGGCAGCAGCAACAGGGAACTGTTCTTGAAGGAATAGAAAGCCAAGGCACTTCCCAGCAAGCTGGAAAGAATGATTGATGTGGAAGAACAATGGACTTTGGGGAGCTGGATTTCAAAGTTGAATGATGGGCAGAGTGGTGGACAGACCACGGGATGCCTAATGCTCTTGGCTTTATGTTGTGGCTGGGGACTATGTGAAAAATAAATCATTTAAAGTCTATGGTCACTCAAGTCAGGAAGAACGATGGGAACAGAGAAAGTGTCAATGATATGCAGAGGAAGCGAGCACAAACCCAGATCCTGGCCCTTTGTTAAGTCCAGAGAGTGGTGTTTCGCCATGGTAGGAGCAGTTTTGCCCACACAAGTACTGACCCTCTCTCTCTAAGCCTAATTGGTAAGCCTGATTGCCTGCACTCTAATACAAAAAACTGCTTAGTTTCTTGGCAGTAAAGTCCATTTTAAAACTGTTTATGGGACAGGAGAGATGGCTCAGTGGTTAAAGGTGCTTGCTTGCAAAGCCTGATGGCCCAGTTTTGATTCCACAGTACCCACATAAATCCAGATGCAGAAAGTGGCACATGCATCTGGAATTCATTTCCAGTAGCAGGAGGGTCTGGTGTACCCATATTCACTCTATCTCAGTCTGCCTCTTTCTCTCTCTCTCTCTCAAATAAATAAAAATATTTTTAAAAAACTGTATCAAAATCATACATAGTAACACTGATCATATGAATACAGAATAATAAAAACCATTTCAAATAAAATATAAAATATGTCCCATCCAAATAGCAAGTTACCACTCATTTCCCTGTCAACATTTAGAATTTAAAAGATGTTATTAGAAATATGTTTACACTCATCCAGTAAACATACTTACAGAGAATCTAAAACAGGAGAGGCATAGACAAGGTGTGGACAGCTACAGAAAATTGGAATAAAATAGGTGTCAGACACAGGCAAGGCCCTGGATTAAAAGCAGGCCCAAACTATCAGACACGGGACCAAGGCTACAGAGAGGTTGCAACAGCCTGGACCCCAGGCGAATCTCAGGTCCCAGGAACTGGCAGGAGTAAGGCCCCTCCCTTCCCCCAGGGGTCACAGTGAGCCTGCCCCCTCCCCGAAAAATCTCAGCCCCAAAACCAGCAGGAGGAGGGCCACTCCCTCCCTCCCAGCCTGGGGTCCCTCAAAGTCCTGGTAAGACTTAGGCTTCACTCATAGCCCTGTGACCTTTGGCCAGTTACCTAGGAAACTCCTTATACGGTATCAGCCAATAGCCTTTACTTAGCCCCATTTCCCTATGACTCATACCCTATACCTCTTACCACGACTATGGAGATCACCTGACCCTCTCCCTACCTGCTGAAATGAACGTCCCTAATGCCAACTAGGCATCGGCAAACAACTTTTGAACCACCATCAATTCCCTTGGGACCCTCTTCCCGCTTTCTCTCAACTGCTTATAAAAACCGAATTTCTTTTTTAAAATATTTTATTTTTATTTATTTATTTGGCAGAGGGAAAGAGGCAGAATGAGAGAGAAAGAGACACAGAGAGAGAATGGACACGCCAGGGCTTCCAGCCACTCCAGATGCATGCTCTTGAGCATCTGGCTTATGTGGGTACTGGGGAATCAAACCGAGGTCCTTTGGCTTCTCAGGCAAGTGCCTTAACTGCTAAGCCATCTCTCCAGCACCCCAGTTTCTTGTTGAATAAATGAGAGCTGTTCTCTGAAGCTGACTCCCGGGTATTTCTTCCCGTGGCACTCACAGTCGCTCAAGATCCTGCTCCACAGTTGCCTGGACATCTCTGGTGCACAACAGCCCCTTGAGGAACCAGGGACCAACAAATAGAGTGAAGTAATTCAAGGCCCTAATGTGTTACTAAAAGAGTACTGCTTTTTCATTGCTGTGACAAAATAGTTGACAAAAGAAACATAAGGGAGAAGGATTTATTTCTGGCTCACAGTTTAATGGTGCCATAGGCAATCATGGCAGGAAGGCATAGTGATAGGAACATGAGACAGCAGGCTGATCACAGTGCATCTAAAGTCAGGAAGCAGAGAGCAAAGAATGCTGGTGCCCCACAGGCTTTTTGCTTTTTGCCTTTTTATATAGTCTGAATTTTCAGCCAATGGGATGGTGTCACCTATAATCAAGGTGGGTCTCCACTCCAAAGTTAGACCTCTTGGGAAACACCACACAGAGGTGTGTCCTCGGTGATTCTAAATCCAGTCAAGTTCATGAAGACTGACTATCAGAGGGTGACAGTGATACTAAGATATCATGAGCTTCAAGGAAGGAAACACGAGATGGAGTAGGCACTTTTTATTTTCAGGATACTTTTACCTGACAATTGATCCTCATGTTATGGATGAGATATCTAAGATTTCTGAATAGGTGTATGCTATAGTCTAGAATGTTCCTCAAAGGTCCATGTGTGAAAGGCTTGCTCCCCACTTGGTGCTACTGAGAAATGATGGAGCCCCTAATAAGACAGAGCTGGTAGGAGGTTTTAGACATAAATGCCATCCCCTCACAGGAGATTCTGAGACTCTTGATATGATCACCAGGAGCTATGACTTAGGCAGTAAACTTCAAAAGAGCCTTCTAGTCTGTACCTTTTCCATTGATGACCATCTGATTGCATCTCTGAGATCAACCAGAGTCCAGGTAGTGCTCTGACTCTACACTATTGCCTTATTGGTCACATGTTAAAATCTGAAGTACCATCACAGGACTTTTTGTATAGATAGGGGTTATTTCAAATCAAGGTTTTTACTGCTGTGTTGAAAGAGAATGCTTATTCAGAAAAGCTAACAATATTCTTTTCTTTAAAACAACTTTCCTCATTATTGGATATGATGATCTGAACAAGTGATGATGGCAAGCACAAATTAACCTCTGTATTCAGTTTGGCATGAAATGCCCAGTCTTAAAACTCCAATTTGAAGTGCTATTGAAACAATAGGTACTTTAAAACAGAACTTGATGTATGTCCAGAGGACAAGAGCGAAGGGCTAGAGTCAAACTATCAAGTGCACAGTGTTTAGAGAAAGGAAAAAAGCAAAACTGTGCCCCCTCCAGAAGTTCCCAGGAATGCAAACTGAGTCACACATACTTAGTGTTTCTCCCTTGGTCCTGGTGTTCTGTAGTCCACTATTTGAACAAAACTATCTCTGTGTGGTGCTCAGCAAGGTTTGCCTAGATCTTTTATAAAGATTCAACACATGCTGGTGTAGAACAATTAAAACTAAAATGCAAAAAGGATGGTCTATCTTTTTCTTTTCTACTCACAATTATAATGCAAGAAAATATAATACATATGTGTCTACCCAAAACTATTTTCAAATGATTTATTACATGTTCTAAAAGTGACATTTTCCAACAGCAAAACAACTTATAATATCAAGAATGTGGATCCTGAACTCATAAGATGATCTGATCAGGAGATTTTTCCTGACCTCAATATTTTCCTATGTGAGGTGCTCATACTGTATGCACAAACATTTATTATTTACTATTCACTTTGGAAAGTCAATTCCTGATCTAATTTATTATTTAATATTCACAAAGCTTTTAAAAGCCATGTGCTAGAGAACAAGGAGAGGAACACCCAGGATGTTTAAAATATACCAAATTTACATCTCATTATTTAGTCAGATTCCATTCAATTCAGTTTAATTTAATTTATTCCTATTTGATTCAGTGCATTTTAATTTTGAAGTGCTTTCTACTTAGCAGATATTGTTCTAACACTAGGAATTCACACATATACACATAAATACACACAAATAAAGCAGAAATTTCAGTTTTATTTATTCATTTATTTATTTATTTATTGGTTTTTTTGAGGTAGGGTCTTGCTCTAGCCCAGGTTGACCTGGAATTCACTCTGTAGTCTCAGGGTGGCCTTGAACTCATGGTGATCTTCCTACCTCCTCCTGGGATTAAAGGCGTGCACCACCACGCCCAGCAAGATTTCAGTTTTAAAGAGCACAGATGAGCTACAACAATGTGTAGTAGATCACTTTGTGTATATACAGACACTGTCCCTTACTATGTTTTAGTATCCAGATAACTTCCTCTATACCCTCATCCTGCTTTGAGTGATTTCAAGGTCCATGAAGTTGGCCTGTACCTATCCAACAAGAGATAGATGTCAAATGTATAGAGGTTAGCACTGAATGTAGGACCCTAAGACCAGTGTTTTACTGCCGTTGGCCAGTAGACGAAGATGGAGCATTTGCTGTACTGGAAAGATGAATGGTAATGGAGGGAGAGCAGCAGCTTTCCATACTGGATGCAGCCTACCTTTAGTGACCTTATGGGGTGGGGGAGCTAGGGAAGGGAATACCCCACCTGCAGTGACCTTATTGGGAGGAGCTGGGGAAGGGAGTCCCTGTTCCCACTCTCCTTTCATGGTCCAGGCCAAGAGGTTTTCGGTCAGAGCAAGGGCACTGACCTGGCACTTCAAAGTCAGCTTCTGGGGTGCAGAGCATAGCTGAGAAGCAGGTAGGACAGAGCAAAGGAGCAAACTAAAGCATCCAGAGGATGTCGCAACTTGCACCTTGGCTCTTTGGGTTTTTCTTCTCTTCTCAGCTGCCCAGTGTTCTAGTCACACTCACAGCATTACACCGTGGTGACTCAGACCCTCTGTTCAGGAGGCTTTTATATCAAGGTAACTTCTAGTCTTTCACGGACTGCCCCTGTGTTTCCTCTCCAGCTCCCCCCGCCCCCATCACCTCTTGTCCAACTCAGCGTGTATTACCCATTGTCTATTTTAAAAGTGTCTTCAACTGTGTCAAAGCATTATTGGAACTGTTAAAATGGGCAACCTAAATATCCAGGGAAAAATATATTGTCTATCATACAATGATATACCTCTGTGTATATGTTAACCTGGTTACATTTTTAAAACACAGCATTGAGTAAAAAAAGCAACTTGAAAAAGGATGGAGATACCACTGACTTTCAACTTTGTTTTCCTCAAGGACTCTTCTTATTCCAAACAAAACCTTCCATGGATCTCTTGCATGCACAGAGGAGTGGAGCTTCCCCCACTAAAGCTAGTAGAAGCTCATCCATTGTTCTTGGCCACCTGGCTGTCACAGAAGAGCCTTGGAGGAAAATGAGGGCTCTGGTGACAGAGTGGGTGCAGTGAGGCCTCCTCAGGGGGAGCATACAAGGTGTGTTGACAAAACTGATTTCATAAGCCTACAAAACTCAGGTAAAGGTCAAAACTTTGGAACAATGCTTCAACTGCTAATAGAATAAGTGAGCGTGTATCCCTATTCCATGCACCTGAGAGCATTTAAGGATGAAGAATCAGTGAGCAGAGTTACAAAAGTCCTGCCTGCCTCTGCAGGCTTCTGCAGGAGTACAGGTGACAGCCACGCTGGGACGCTGCAGACTCAATCATAGGCACCCTTTTGCCTCACTATTTATCCATCTCCTTGGGGCTGGATTTTCTCCTAATGTTTTTTTTTTTTTTTTTCCCCAGTGTCTTACAGTGATATGCCTATCAACTGTTGTCTTAAAGCTGATGAAGAATACTTAATATCCCCAAATCCATTAGGCTGATAAACAGGTTGGAATGGGTTAAAAAAAACTTTAATAGCTCCCACTGAATAAGATCATTTATTGCAAAAAAAAAAAAAAAAAAAAAAAAAAAAGGAAAGGAAAAAAGAAAAGAAAAGAAATACATTCAGAAGCCCATCAATTTGAGTCCCTGACAAATTACAGAGCTACTGATCCATTCCGATGTCATGGGTACATTTCTGGGGAAGACCATAGATTCCTCTGCTCCAATTCATCTGTCAATGGATGTGGCCAGAGCTGGGGCTGGCAGACTCTTATCTAACTGGGCCCCTTGCCTTGCATTTTTATTTTTTAATTTTTTAAAAAATATTTTATTATTTATTTATTTGAGAGAGAGATACAGAAATAGGCAGTAGAGAGAGAGAGAGAGAGAATGGGCATGCCAGGGCCTCCAGCCACTGCAAACGAACTCCAGATGCATGTGCCCCCTTGTGCATCTGGTTTAGATGGGTCCTGGAGAATCGAGCCTCAAACTGGGGTCCTTAGGCTTCACAGGCAAGCGTTTCACCACTAAGCCATCTCTCCAGCCCTACCTTGCATTTTTAAACTGTGCACTATTTCTTGGGGAAAGCTCATTGTCTAGTAAAAAGGAGGAGAGTACTTTTACTAATGCAAGGAGTTCCCACAAATTAACACTCAACTTAAAACCCTGGGAGGGGTCTTAGTGTGGGATTCCCAGATTAGCTTGGCAGATGAAAACAGATCTCCCCCCACTTTATAATAATTAGTGGGTCATGGATTCAGGGGAAAATGTAAAATGTCTTCTATAGCAAAGAGTAGAGTGGGTACACAAGTAACTTGAGGTACCTTTGTGTGTTTAAAAATGATTATATTTGCCCTGGCAATGACAGCTCTCACAGGGAAGACAACAGAAGTTTCACTTAGCAGTAAACACTCAAGGTCTCTTTTTAAAGCTGAAGGCTAACATTAGTATGAGCAGAGGAAAGATGGGAACCAATACTGAGTAAGTACCTACTTTTGTTAGGGGTGGTTCTGAACAGATTACATACACTATCTTGCTTAATCTCAAAATACCCAGAATGATGCTGCAAGCCCACTTAACAGATAGGGAAATTAAGTCTCAAGACCACATGGCAGGACAGATTCAGCATAAGGTTATAAGTGTCAAATTACATGCTGATCTGGCCTGATATTTGGTTATTCTAAGATCAGAAGTTGGGATTGGGGAGACAGCTTAATCATTAAAGTGCTTGCCTTGTAAGCATGAGGAACTGCATTTGATCCCAGATACCCATGTAAAAATGCTGGGAATGCTGGGTGTGGTGGCATACCCTTATAATTGCAGAGCTGGGGCGGTGGAGACAGGAGGATCCCTAGGATGCATTGGCTGGCTAGTCTAGCCTAGTGAGTGATCTACAGGACAATGAGAGGCCCTCAAAAAGAGGAACAGGGCTGGAGAGATGGCTTAGCGGTTAAGGCACCTGCCTGCTAAGCCATTTAGCCAGATGCAGTGACACAAGGGTGCAATGCTGCACTTGACCACAAGGGGGCAGAGGCATCTGGATTTCTTCCACAGCAGCTGAGAGACTGCTGGCGCGCCCATCTCTATCTGTCTCCCTCGCCCTCTCTCTCTGTCTCTCTCTCCAAAAATAAATAAAATAATTAAAAAAAAAAAAAGAGGAACAACATCCAAGGTTGTCTTCTGGTATTCACACGTACATACAATCTCATACCTGTACCCTGCCACACACATGTATGCATATCACAAACACAATCAAAAACATTAGAGGTTATAGAAAGATGACTTTCTTATCAATGTAATGAAGAACTATTAAAGAGTCAGAGAAAGAGACTACTAAATAGTAGATTCTGCCCAGAAAAAGAGTGGGCTGGCTTGGGGAGAGTGAGTGTTGTATGACACTGTTCTCTGAGAAGGATCTATCACCATATTAATTGGAAGTGGTCATGACGACTCAGGAGTGACCCTAGAGACTGAGCCTGTTGACAGGAGGGGTTGTCAGATTCTCACCTGAGTTCTCAGTCCCGTCCCCCCGCCACCCCGTGCCTGCTGAATGCAATGATGCACGAGGTCTCATGGCCTCAGTATATAGAAGGTGGAAGTTCAGGGGAAGGAGAGCTCCATCTAAGAGGCTAGAGGTGGTCTCTATGCCGGGATGAGATGTTTTTGATGTTACAGCTAATTTAAAGTCCCACAGACCTGTAAGTAACACCTCAAAATAGCTCTGTAAAGATGTCCAATTAGGGCTGGAGAGATGGCTTAGTGATTAAGGCACTTGCCTGCGAAATCAAAGGACCCAGGTTTGACTCCCCAGAACCCATGTAAGCCAGATGCACAAGGTGGTACATACATCTGGAGTTTGTTTGCAGTGGCTAGAGGCCCGGGAACGCCATTATCTATCTGCCCCCCTTCTCAAATAAATAAATAAATTCTAAAAATAAAAATATTTTTAAAAAATGAAGTCCAATGAACTCATTAGTTTGCCTGATTGAACTTTTGAGGAATGGGTCTTAAGTCTGCTGTGGATGAGCAGAGAAGATGGTAGATAGAGCAGGAACAGGATGTCTTCCCCACTTCCACATTCTGTTTTGGTTCAAGTTCAAGCCTAGGCCTATATGTCACTGTGAGGCATGCATTGGCTGTGTGTGTTTTATAACTGATGGGTTTTCCCTCTCAGCCCTGCCACAGCTGGCCATTCCACCTTCAGCTTTGAGGCAACATGCTTATGTAAGACAGGTCAGGTTACAACACGAGGTTGCCATTTCCTGTTCACTCAGTCTCTGTCTAGTGGGAAAGCCTCTCCTGAGGCCATGCGTAGCTGGAGAGCCCTGGCTAAGGAATCCCTGGGGGATTAGATAAACGGGAACTCACAGGGGGCAGAGAGACTTTCAAAACACAGGGCCCCAGACCAAGCCCACTTCTTTTAATAGACAGAGAAAGTGTGCAGTGGCTCTTATCCAGTGTCAATTTTAGCTCTTCCAAAGGCTGGAGAGAAAAGGCCCTGCTCTTCATAAGGGTTAGCACCAAAATGGGCATGTCAGAAGATTAGAGTTTCTTCTTTTTGCTCCATGTATAAGTTATTCTTAAAGTTTAGCTATATTTTTAAAATACACAAACTTAAAAAAAAACTTAAGTGGAAGAAAAGAAAAACAACCAAAGATATATTTTCTACCTTTAGTTTTCACGTTAAACCTTCCCTTCCACTCATTCCTAGTCTGAGTCCTCAATCACTGTGAACAGTTTCCTTTATATTATCCAAGAAATACTTATATGTGTATACAAAGTACAACACTCACACATACATTATATATATTCATGCACCTGTGAAGCACACACTCCACATGCACACAGGTAGCATCAACCTGGCCCCACACCTCTCAGCCTACAGCTACAATGGACAGACAGATACGGGGTATTTCTCTAGTAACAACTCAGCTTGAGGATCATTTTTAAGTGCTTGTTACCCATTTGTTAATTGTTCCTGGGTTTTGTTCATATTTATATCATGTTACCCTTTTTCATCTAGATGGTATGAGAACTCTGTTGTAGCTAGAATGTAAAGTGCTCCTCATAGGCATGTGTGTTTGAATACTTAGCTCCAGCAGGTTGCCACTGTTTGGGAAGATTGTAGAACCTTTAGGATGTGGAGCCTTGCTGGAGGAGGTTGGTCACTGGGGGCAGGTCTTGAGGTTTTAGATCTCCGCCATACTTCCTGTCTGACCATGTTTCCCAGTTCTGCTTCTGCCACCTAGCCATTCCTGCCATGAAACTTCCCTTTGAAACTGTAACCTGAAAACAAACCCCTTCCTTCCTTAAGTTGCTTCTGGTCAGGTATTTGTTCACAACACTGAGATAGTATAAATTCTATATTTTCCCCTCCTTGACTTTTTTTGCCTTTATGTATACTGTCACAGATGAGTAAATCTTTTTTTTTTTTGGTTTTTCGAGGTAGGGTCTCACTCTGGCTCAGGTTGACCTGGAATTCACTATGTAGTCTCAGGGTGGCCTTGAACTCTCGGTGATCCTCCTATCTCTGCCTCCCGAGTGCTGGGATTAAAGGTGTGAGCCACCACGCTTGGCTAAATCTTTTTCAAAAATATTTTATTTATTTATTAAAATAAATAAATAAATAATAAATAAATAATAAAATGAATAAATCTTTTCTATATTTTATTTATTTATTTGAGAGAGAGAGGAAGAGGCAGAGAGAGAGAGAGAGTGGCCTCCAGCCACTGCAAATGAACTCCAGACTCATGTGCCCCCTTGTGCATCTGGCTTATGTGGGTCCTGGGGAATTGAACCGGGGTCCATAGGCTTTGCAGGCAAATGCCTTAACCACTAAGCCATTTCCCCAGCCTGAGTAAATCTTTGATATTTATGCTGTTAATGTTTCATCTCTCTCTCTCCTTTCCTCCATTTCCTCACCTCTTCACTCTGGCTCTGAATCTATCCACATCTACATGGAACTATAGAAATGATCCCTGAAAGTACAGTCATATCCACATGAATGTGAAAGGAAGATACTCAGCTAGGGTTAATGCTGGGGAAGGAGGCTGGGGGTAATTTATGGCTCATGTCTGCATTCTTCTGCTTGACTCCTTTTTCAAAAAATTAATAACATATATCAATTATATGAAAGATCTCCAAGTAGTAGTATTCTGATTTGGTGTAATAAATGAGCTGTGCATTGTAATAAATACACAACAAATAACAAGAGCTAGTGAGGACCCTGCCCCTTGCTGAGTACTCTGTATCAGGCAGGGACCACACCTGAGCATCAAGCAACAGTACTCTAGGCACAACCAAGGCCCCACAGCTGGGAACAGAAGTTAGCTTTTCTGATCCTAAAGCTTTTGTAAAGCAACTGCCAAATTCAGTGATCTCATAACACTTCACAAATCAAATTTCCTTAAATTTGGAGCTGATTGATTACAGCGAGATTTTGAAATGAATGGAGAGGGATGTTATTCAAGTGGCAGACATATGAAAAGGCAAGCCAAGAGAGTGTTGTTCACTTAAAACCACTGAAAACACACACTGTAAACAGCCTCACTCACACAAATCAAATTTTCAGATTTGTTCCTTTGGGAACAAAATAAGGTTTTATTGC
Source organism: Orientallactaga sibirica (assembly GCA_036365145.1). NCBI lineage: Eukaryota > Metazoa > Chordata > Mammalia > Rodentia > Dipodidae > Orientallactaga > Orientallactaga sibirica. Next base: position 18,925,392 of record JAEOAD010000031.1, read on the forward strand.
CCAACTCTGCCACAAGGAGTTTTAGAAAAAGTCACATTTGCCTGCTGCCTCACAGGCGGAGCTGCAGAGGGATGCATGGGGAGGATGGCAGTTCTTCCAGCAGTTTGGGAACCACTGTCTTCTTTGTGTGGTGGCTCTGCAGGACTTGGCTTATTTTCTCCATTTGAACCATCAGTTCCTAACACACAGTGTGGAACTTCTCTACATTCTACAGGAAATAAAAGGTCTTTTATCTTTGGGTGTTTATCTCACACCAAAGGAATGAAGAGGGAAAAATAATAGGAATGACAACAGTCTCTTTGTGTACACTTAATAAATGTTTTTTAGACAGAGGAGTTTCCTTGGGGACTTGTAGTCACTCTGTACCTTTCCATATCTCAGGTAAAGGTCCTAGAGGAAAGGGAGCACTGATAAATTATTAATGATTCTTATTAATAAATAAAAGTAGTGTGCGCTGGCAGCAGACCCAACGGTTCATAAAGTACTGTATTTTGAAACTTTGAGCGGTTCTGTGAAGTGGATGGTGTCCTTTGTAGATTTTGTTGTTGTTAAGGGGCTAAATGTCTTGCCTTTAGTCAAACAGCTGGTAAACAGCCTGAATTCCAGCCCTGATTTTCTGACTTCAAATTCAATGCCATTTTCTTTGCCAAGCTGTCTCTTTAATAATGATCTAAAGTATTTATTTAAAATATCTCAAATTTTCAAGAATAAATAGAAATGAGTTACACATTACATTTTCTACATACTATAAAGACAAGTTTGTTTCTCTATAACCTAGGTATAGGGAAATCTTTCTAAAGCTAAACTAAAAATATAAATGTAATAGAAGGAAAGAGTAAATTTGAACATACATTTAGAAAGCTATATTCCAAAAAAATTGCTAATAAACAAGTTCAGCAAGATTTCAGAAAATATAAGATGGATATTTAAAAAGTTGTTTTCTTGATAAATAAATAAATAAATAAATAAATAAACAAAAAAGGTTAAGAAAATAGTTCCACTTATCACAGCATCACAACAAATACTGAGGAACTAATTTACCAAATAAGTGTAAAACTTAAACTATAAACGTTACAAAACATGGTTGAAATATACAAAAGACCTAAGTAAATTGAGAGATGCCCTATGTCATGGACTGAAAGAGTTATAGAGTAAAATGGCAATATTTTCCAAATTGAAACACAGTTTAAATACAATGCCTGTCAAAATCTCAGTCAGATTATTTTTATTTTTTACTTTTTGCAGAAATGGACAGACAAGGTGGTCCTAAAATTCAAGAGTCTGTAAAGGACCAGAATAGTAAAACAATCTTGAAAAAAGGAGCAAAATGAGGGAATGACAGTGACTGACTTCAAAATTTATTGAAAACCAAAAATAATTGAGACAGTGTCATACTGGCAGGAGGGTAGACACACAGATCAATGGAAAAGAATAAGAGTCTAGAAATAAACCTTACATTTATTGACAGTTGATTTTGACAAGGATGCCAAGATAATTCAAGAGTGAAAGCACAGTCTTTTCAACAAATGTTGCTGAGACAACTGGGTAGCCAAATGCAATAAAATAATATAAAACTGAATTTCTATATCTCACTTTCACATTGCTGAACAAAATACCTGACCAGAAGCAACTTATGGAAGGAAAGATTTTATTTTGGCTTACAAGTCCAGAGTAGATTCTATCATGTCAGTGAAGGCTTGGTAGGAGTAGGAAACCAGCATCACATTGTCACATCAGCAGGAAGGGAAAAGAGAGAGAGCAAGGCCCCAGCAAGGCCCTGCCTCCTAAAGGCTCTACAACCTTCCTGAACAGCACCATTAACTGGGGATTAGGTATTCAAACATATGAGTCTGTGGGGAACATTTTACATTCAAACAACCACAATCTCTATGTCACATCATACACAAAATTAGCTCATATTGGATCAAAAACCTTAGTGTAAAGACAAAAGTCTGTGAATTCTTGTAAGAAAACAGATATGACCCTTTATGAACTTAGATTAGGCAATTTAAAATATTTTATTTATTTATTTGAAAAAGAGTAAGAGAGAGAGAAAGGAAGAGGGAGAGACTGAGATTGAGAGAATGGGTGCACCAGGGCCTCTAGTCACCACAAATGAACTGCAGATGCATGTGGTACTTTGTGCATCTGGGGAATTGTTGGGCCCTAAGAGACCTGGGTGTGAGGCCTAGTGGAACTTCCTGAGCCTGACTAGAGTTTAGCGACCTGTCTTTGGCCTACTTCCACTTAAGAGTGACTCAGCAAAGCCTAAGCCAAAACTGCCTCCGCCCAGCTACTGCTGACATGGTGAAATACTATTGGCCCTTACACCTTTTTCCTATCCTGTGACCCACCCTCTTTCTCAAAGCTATATAAACACCTTCCTACTAAAATAAAACGAGTTCTTGCCTCAACAAGACTCCCGTCCCAGTGTGTTTTTTCTCTCTGGTGTTTTGGGAGGGGTCTGGACCGCCGACACCCATCATCCCGCTCAGCCTCAAGAAAAGCCGCTGGATCGGCTCTTTCTTCAGTTCTACCTGCCAGGGAGGGAAACCGGCAGACTGGTGCCCCGTGTGAGGAACTATCTTTCCTGCCGATGGAAGTATGCTGACGAGCCCATCAGACTGCAGATGGGTGTACCCTCATAAATTATGAGGTAGTCTTCATATCTAGCATTCTAACCTTTGCTTCTGTAACTTGTGCTTGCTTATCAACATCTTTTTGTTTCCTTTCTCTTTCCTTTCACTTCCGGGTTGCCGGCAAGCCGCATCTGCAGTGCCTGTATTTCTGAACGGGTCATACATTCCTGGTGGACACACCACGTGGGCAGACCTGGAGACTCGAAGCGTTTTGCCCCCTCATTTGAGTGGGGACTCCATCCCAAAAGACAGAACAAACCTGTTGGGGAGATCTGCTCCCATCTGTCCTGTGTTTGGTATCATCGAGCCATCCCCTAAGGACACAGGCTCATCTGGCCATCACGGATCTAAATCTAAACTTAATTCTGTAGCATGTTTAGCTATTTTTTGGGCCTTTGTGCTGATGTTGTACTCGTGTGTATTACTGTTGCCCTGATTTTACACATACTCCTCCTACAATGTGGCTTAAAAGTAAAACAAAAGAACCTCCATGGCTTTTGGGACAAAACTTTTGTTTTAGCCCCATGGATTAGTTCAAGCCTCCTTGTCATAACTGCCAGCCTTAAAGGCTTCTCCGTGGAGGAGTTCATTTCTGCCCTTAAAAAAAGCTGTAAGGAAAAACTAAAACTAGCTTTAAAAATCTCGTTCCTCCCAAGGCCGCCACCCAAACCGCCACCGGCCCGTTGTCTTTTCAGCCCATAACCGCTGCCTGTGGCAATAGCGCTCTCAACCACCCCTCCCCCTCTTTACCCTTGGAAGAACTTCGGCCTGATCCATCCTGGACACACCCAGGCAGCTGCCAGTTCAATAACACACACCATGGTCCCACCCTTCGCAGCCTTCCCATTAACATAGGGCTGGAGGCTACAGCCAGGCCCTGATACCCCACCCCCCTCTCTGATCTGGCTCTTATACGCAAGGCAGCCCAGGTCAAAGGGTCAGCACAATTCAAAAAACTATTCGCTGTCGTTTTGGCTTTGGACACTATTCAAGAGCCATTTAACTTATTTTCTGACGGTCTTTATGTTGTTAACCAGTTACTCAACCTAATTGAGACACATATTAGACTAGACTCCAACCCTTGATGATTCAAGCCCGCTTCCTACTTAATGTCACTGGGGGCTGATCTTAAGGTGTTAATGGTGGGTTTAAGATTCCATTGTAAAGATATACAAAGTGTACCCAGTAGGAGTTCCTGAAATGTGCTGTAGTTTTTGGCTGTAGTTTTTGTTCTGTGTGCTATGTGGCTAATTAATTTTTTTTCTCTCTTGCTTGGTCCTAAGGCAGGCCAACTTCTTCTGCCATTATAAAACTTCCCCTAGATCTGTAAGCTTCAACATCTCAAAGGCCATCAAAATTTACAAACTGGCTTCTCTGCCTAAAACTTAAATATATTTTTCTCTCAGTTGATACTTTCTCCCATGCTAGCTGGGCATTGACACATGCTGGAAAAAAGACTAAACATACTATTAGCCATATGCTTCAATGCTTTGCCACCCTTAGATTGCCAGATCAAATCAAATTTTCTAATAATGGCCCCTGCTTCATAAGCAGAGCCTTTATAGATTTCCTCCAAACCTGGAAAATCTCACTTTCCACAGACATCCTGCATAACCCGTGGGGCCAGGCCATCATGGAAAAATATAATCAAACTCTCAAGTCTCAATTACAAAAACAAAAGGTGGAATCCCTACCCCCACACGACCAACTAAAAAAGGCATTATTAACCCTAAATATTTTAAATTTTTCTAAAGAAGATAGACACTTGTCCCCTTTTCAAAAACATTGGACCTCAGCTGTTACTTACAGCTCCATCTGGGTCAAATGGAGGGACCCATTGACTGGGGCCTGGAGAGGACCAGACCCCCTCCTCACAGTAGGGAGAGGGTTTGGATGTGTCTTTCCTCAAGAGGATAAAAGACCCATTTGGGTACCAGCAAGAGACCTAAAATATTTACCCTAACAAGGGGACAATAACAATCAACTCTCCAGGGAGTGTTCCACCCCTGAGAACTGTGCCTCTGTTTCTTCCCCAGGAACGATTGGAGGTGTGGATGCTGCTAGACCCAAATGAAGCCAGAAAAGCTCCAGAAAGATTTGGAAAAGTGGAGACGGGACTTCCAAGACAACCCGCTGTGGACGGGCTTACATGGCTTTTTACCCTACCTTCTCCCTCCCCTTGGACCCCTCCTTCTCCTTCTTATCCTCACTGTTGGGCCCTGTGTAATTAATAAGATTACACAATTCATTCACCAACAGCTAGAGGCAACTAAACCTCATCAGGTCAAAATACCACAGGCTCGCAACTCAGGAGCTGGGCTCTTCCTCTGACTGGCTGCCCTCCTAACGTTCCCTCCTCTGCCCTCCATGGAACCAATGACAGGTAAGATCTCAGACAGGCTGAGACAACCTAAGACAGGTCATGGAGTGGATTTTCAATGGGCTAGAGGCATGGTACCCAGTGACGGGTAAGATCCCCAGAGGGGGACAACCTAAGACAGGGGCCATGATCTCCGCCATTCTTACAAAAACAAAAGGGGGAGATGTTGGGCCTTAAGAGGCCCAGGTGTGAGGCCTAGTGGAACTTCCTGAGCCTGACTAGAGTTTAGCAACCTGTCTTTGGCCTATTACTTCCACTTAAGAGTGACCCAGGAAAGCCTAAGCCAAAACTGCCTCCGCCCAGCTACTGCTGATGTGGTGAAATACTATTGGCCCTTACACCTTTTTCCCATCCTGAGACTCACCTTCTTTCTCAAAGCTATATAAACACCTTCCTACTACAATAAAATGAGTTCCTGCCTTGACAAGACTCCCGTCCCAGTGTGTTTTTTCTCTCCGGTGTTTGGGGGGGGTCTGGACCGCCGACACCCATCATCCCGCTCAGCCTCAAGAAAAGCCGCTGGATCGGCTCTTTCTTCAGCCCTACCTGCCGGGGAGGGAAACCGGCAGGGAATCAAGCCCTGCTAGTTAGGCTTTACAGGCATGGTGGCACACACTTTTAATCCCAGCACTTGGGAGGCTGGGGTAGGAGGATCGTGGTGAGTTTGAGGCAAGCCTGAGACTACATAGTGAATTTCAAATCAGCCTGGACTAAACTGAGACCCTACCTTGAAAAACCAAAAATAAATAAATAAATAAAATACCCCCCCAAAAAAAACAGCAGTATGAACAAAAATTTAAAACAAATGACAAATTGGTTGGGAATATTTACAATATCCACCATAGATACAGGGGCATTGTGTGAGATATAAAGGACTTTAACATTCAAGAATAACTTTATCAAAAATCCTATTTATAAATTAGCAAATGTTATGAGTAAGTTACAAAAAGACAATTCACAAAAGGAAAGTGCCTTAAATATTAAAAGATATTCAGCTCAATTTTTAAAAATAGAAATGAAAATTAAAGTATACTGAGATGTCATTTCTCACTCATCAAAGTGGAATAGATGGGAAAGCTTGAAAATACACTTTATTAGAACAGGGAAATTGGACTCTCATACATAGCTGATGGAAATACAAATGGTACATGTCCAACTGGAAAGTGACTTAATAATATACTATAATTATCAAAAGACAAAATATCAACATGTTTTGCAATCTTATAGCATTAGCAAAGAATAATGCATTAACATAGCAGTCCCATGTCTAGGAATTTAAGATATGACTCCAACAATATGAAAATAACTGCAAAATATTGACAGCTTTCTAAATGTCCAAACATAAGAGATTATCTGAAAAAACCCTACTCATGATATACATGTAAAAATATATTAATATTCATCTGCATATATGAATGAGGAAGATTTCTACAGACTCCTATAAAGTGGTTTCCAGTCATACTGTTAATTGGAAAAGAAAACATACAACAACTTATTTGTTATTTACTTTTGGTAAAGGAAAGGAGGGCTAATTCCTGAGCCCGGCCATCCTGGCAGCCTTCGGAGGGCTAATTCCTAATAGCAGAATGTCAACTGATAAATATAGAAAGAATGGTAGAATACAAAACCCATAAGTTTACAAACCCTTACAGTTAAGAATATTTCAGGAAATTGTTACCAATGGATGCTAAACTTAGAGGTCTGGCTCTATCTAAATTGAATACTTATTGTAAAGTTATAGTGATTAAGATATTGTGGTGCTGGCTAAACAGTACACAAGTAGGTCAATGGAACAGAATACAGAGCTCAGAAGTAGACCCACATAAGCATAGCCAGCTGATCTTTGGCAAAAAAAAAAAAAAAGGCAACCCAATGGAGAAAAAGTCGTCTTCCCACCAGTGGTGCTAGAATAACTGGGCAGTAACATGCAAGAAAATGAATCTAGATACAGAACTTATAATCCTCACAAAGATTAGCTTAACATGGTTCACAAAACACAAAAAGTATAGAAAACTCTGGATGATCTTTGGTTGGTGATGACTCTTTAGATAACTGACAAATTGGATATGATTAAAATGAAAATTTTTTGCCCTGAGAAAGACCATGTCAAGGGGCTGGAGAAATGGCTTAGCGGTTAAGGCATTTGCCTGCAAAGCCAAAGGATCCCGGTTCAATTCTCCTGGACCCATGTAAGCCAGATGCACAAGGGGGTGCATGCATGTGGAGTTCGTATGCAGTGGCTGAAGACCCTGGTGTGCCCATTCTCTCTCTCTCTCTCTCTTTCTGTCTGTCTGTCTCTCTCTCCCTCTTTCTCAAATAAATAAATAAATAAATAAATAATATATATATATTTTAAAAAGACCACGTCAAGAGAATACAATGGCAAGCCACAAATGGAGGAAACATTTTCAAAAGATACTTCTGTTAAAGACATCCAGAAGCATTCTTAGAACTCAATAATAAAAAAACAGGGTGAAAGATCTTGATAAACAGCTCACTAACGAAGATATGTGGATAGAAAATATGAAAAGATATTCCCAGTCATGCTATCAGTAAAATGCAAGTTAAAACTAGGAGACAAGAGCCGGGCGTGGTGGTGCATGCCTTTAATCCCAGCACTCGGGAGGCAGAGGTAGGAGGAACGCCGAGAGTTCGAGGCCACCCTGAGACTACATAGTGAATTCCAGGTCAGCCTGGGCCAGAGTGAGACCCTACCTCGAAAAACCAAAAAAAAAAAAAAAAAAAAAAAAAAAACTAGGAGACAGTGCAGCACACCTGATGGAACCATCCAAATCCAGAGCAATGACAGCTTCTCATGATGGAGAAGATGCAGAGCAATGAACATTCTCATGGCTGGTGGGATGACAAGATAGTGCCAATGCTTGCTGAGACAGTTTGGTAGTTTCTAATAAAGTGACTTGGCATAATCTTCAGCATTTACCTAAAGGTGTTGAAAACTTATGTACTCACAACAATCTGTACATGGATTTTATAGCAGTGTTATAGAGAACTGGCAAAAGTTGTAATTGACCAAGAAGTCCTTTAGTAGATGAATAAATAAATCATGATTCCTCCAGGCAATGGACCATTACTCAGTACTACAAGGAAAAGAGCTACTAAGCCATGAAAATACATAGAGGAGACAAATGCATATTGCTAAGTGAAAGAAACCAGTCTGAATGTATTCTACTTGATTTCAGTTAGATGACATTCTAGAAAAGGCAGACTGGGGAGAGAAGGACAAATCGGCCAAGCAAGGAGGGTGTTAGGACACCGAACTATTCTGAATGTGCATACACTGGCAGACACATGTCACTATACACTTGTCGGCACCTTGTTGAACCCTCAAGTAAACTAGAAAACTGGGGATAAAAATGTGCTGATGCAGGTGAATTAATTGTAACAAAATGCCACTCTAAGGCCAGGTAAGTCAAAACAATAAAACAGGCTGGAGAAATTGCTTAGTGGTTAAAGCACTTGCCTGCAAAGCCCAAGATCTCATTTTCGAATCTCCAGGACCCACATAGTCAGACACAAAGTGATGCAAGCATGCAATGTTGCCCATGTACTCAAGGGGTTTCACACATCTGCAGTTCACTTGCCTCTCTCTCTCCCCCAAAACAAATTTAAAAAACAATAAAGCATGTCAATACGAATCAAGAATTGTAAAATATTCATATCCCTCTCACCAGAACTTTAACTCATGGAAAATGATTCCAGCAATAAGAATAATCCCAACTATTGATTTACTGAAACTCTGAAAACTTGCCACCAAACCTCATGCAAACCCAACTCTTTTACCTTTTATTGCCCACCCCACATCTTACCTGCCACACAACCTGTCATTCCTACACCCTTAAATCTTAAATCTGTCTACATCTGTCTATTCTCACTGACCTCCTGAACCCAAGGCATTTTACCCCACACTCCCTGACCTAGTTGGCTATGGTCTTTTCTCTCTGCCTAAATAGCTATGGTCTTTGTTGTGATGGTTAATCTTCAGTCAATCTGAATTGATTCAGAAATCAATTAAGAGACACTTCTGAGTGAATCTGAGGACATGTCAGGAAGGATAATCGAGGGAGAAAGACACCCCCAGCGTAAGGAGACCTTCCCACAAGGTGATGATTTTGACTTGACTGCCTTTGCTCCTTGCTGATGAGTGCATGTACCCTGTTGCCTCATCCTTCACTGTCACTGGTTCCAGCTTCTTTAGTCTCCTAATGTGGACTGAAGACCAGCACCTCTCCAGAAATCTTTCAGGCTTTCATCATTGGATTGGGACTGCTGAAGTGTCCAGCCTTATGAACTGAGCATCTACTGTGTTCTCAGCCTCTCCAGCCTGCAGATAGCCATTGTTGGACTACCTCACTCATATCATCTAAGTCAATCTCATAACTCCTCTTTGAATTCATACAGAAAAACAAATACACTCCCTTTTCTCTACCTAGACAGCTGTAGTCCTCACCCCTATTTCCCTATGGTGTACTTCAACATCTAGTGTACAGAGCAAGCCTCCTTCACTGATAATATTATGACCTCAGTCTCCCTTTCTGCAAGCCTTCAACTTCACTCAGAAGGAAGTTGAGATTCCTTAACATGACTTTCCACGTCTTATCTGAATAGCATCCTACTCAGTGGTCAATCTTTCAGTCACCTTCAGACCTATATGTGAGTCTGTTCTCTTGCTGGGCTAGTCTTCCCCCAATTTTGTACTTTTTTAATTTTTAATTTTAGTTATGAGAGAGAGAGAGCAAGAAAGAAAGAAGAAGAGAGAATTGGTATGCCAGGGCCTCTAGCCAGTGCATGTGCCAACTTCTGTGCATGTGGAACTGTGTGCATATGTATCACTTTGTGCATCTGGCTTACATGGGTTCTGAGGAGCCAAATCTTGGACCTTAGGCTCTGCAGGCAAGCGCCTTAAGCTCTAAGCCATCTCTCCAGCCCCTACTTTTGTACTTTTTTGTTTGTTTGTTTTTTCAAGGTAGGGTTTTGTTCTAGCTCAGGCTGACCTGGAATTAACTATGTAGTCTCAGTGTAGCCTCAAACTCATAGCAGTCCTCCTACCTCTGTACTTTTTGGAGCCGGTATCTATGCTTATGATCTTTGAGATTAATCATAGCTCACATGAAAAAAGAAAAAGGAAACATAAAAGGAAAGAATGTAAGGGAGAACTATTTATTTATTTGCAAGCAGAGAGAGACAGACAGAATAGGCATGCCAGGGTCCCCAGATGCTGCAAACAAACTCCAGATACACATACCACTCTGTGCATCTGGCTTTACATGGGTACTGGGGAATCAAACTTGGGTTGTTTGCAGGCAAGAGCCTAACTGCTGAGCCATCTCTCCAGTCCAGGGAGAAATTTTTTAAATTCCACATGTAGCACTATGTATTAGGCACTATACTATGCATTTTACAAACAGTAACTTACATATCCTACTGGAAAATCCATGTTTCCACAACACTACGAAGTTTCAAAATGAATGACATAGGGGGCATCTCTTGAATTTTAATTCTTCCTTTTCATCCTCTGGTGAATTCTTTTCTTTGCCCAGTTGTTGTTCTTCACTTGATGAAGATTCTATCCCCAGCCAGAAAATTTATCTTCTCCCTCCCTCTTCTCTTCCTCATTCCTCCACTTAGGTGACCCCATCGTCTCCCAAGACAATCACTGTGTCTAAGTGGCTGTGTCCCTGAGCTCCAATCCGGATTCTCTAACTGCCTAGCTGTCACTTCGTCTTATCTGACACAGGAATCTCAGACTCACCATCCAACTTGGAACTCACCTCTCTCTATCACATGCTTATCCTATCCATCCACTGTAAGAAGCACAAGCATTAGACCAGAATCTCAGCATTAGCTTCAAATTTACCTTTCACCACCTCAAATCTCTACATCCTGTGTAGTGTGCCTCCTACATCTTTCTCAAATTCATCCCCAGTCTCTTCATCCTCCTTCAAGTCACCATCATTACATACTTTACTTATTTAAGTGAATTGGTTTCTTCCCTTCTGCTCTAGGCACACGCCCCTCAATCCATCTCTACATATGAGGTAGAAGAATATTGCTAGAAAATACTAGTTTGGGGCTGGGAAGATGGTTTAATAGTTAAGAGCATTTGCTGCTTAAGCATGAAGGTCTCTTGGGCCAGAGATCACCAAGTTTGACTACCCAGAACCCATGTAAAAAGCTAGGCATGGCCACACACATATGTAATCCCAAATTACTCTGCAGGGGGGCAGAGACCAGAGAACTGCTGGAGCTCACTGATGGACAGCAGCTCCAGGTTGAGGGATAGTTCTTGTTTCAAGGAAATAAATATATGGATAAGCAATAAGAGGACACTCAGCTTTCCCACCTAGCCTCTGCATGCACATACATGAGGTGCATACATCTGTAAACGTAAGTGCATACAGCACATATCACACATACACCACGTACATACATACACATAGAATGCAAAAAATACTAATTCCGAGTCTAAGCTATGCCATTTTTGACTGTGTATCACTGAGCATATCACTTAATGCTTCTAATTCTTGCTTCCTTGTCTATAAGCTGGAAATAATAAGTTATATAGTGGTAATAGTGATGATTAAAAGAGATGATCCAGGTAAAGTGAGAGATTAGGGCACTCCAACACACTGTGAGTGGGAGTGTAAATTGTCAGACAAAGTTAAAAAGACGTAGCTATAATATATTCTTAGTACCATGTCATTATATCTCATTTGAAATAGCAGAAATGAATTAGTCTATATTTTAAATTCTAGGAAAAAATTTAAAAGAGCTTTAACAGATGATATGGTATGAAGACATAAAACTCATCTAAGAGGTCACTACGTGTCAACGTGGTAAGGCAATGGTGCCCAGTTCTGGGTCAAACACCCATCTAAATGTTGCTAAGCCTATTGTAGATGGTATGGACACTTACAGTCAACTGCTTTTAAGTAAAAGAGATCACTGCCAATCACATCAGCCAATCAGTTGACCTAAACAGCAAATCCACTGAGATTGCCCAGAAGGAATTCCACTTGAACACTGTAGCAGAGAAATCTGATCCACATTTCCCACTTTCCAGGCTCTATGAGGCTGTCAGGCTTGCCAGCCCCCACAGCACATGAGCCAAGTCCCTTTGGGTCTTATTCTGTGAAGACCTCTGAATGACATACTCACTGAGGAATCTCATAACAAAAAAGTAGAATCATAGATTACAGATACAACTCTAAGAGACTTTAGGTGAAGATTTTAGTGTGCAATTAATATTTAATGTTTATTTAAATAAATAAATACTGCAGGATAAAGCAAATTTTACTTGGAATTAATACACAAGTTGTACACATAATATGAGAAACCGAATCTCGGGCTGTTTGCAGAATGTACGTCTGGGAGGACTGGTATCCAGCACTTACCTGCTTGGCCATCTAATAAGAACACTTTGGCTGCTGTATTTTAATTACCTTGAGCAAGTATTTTTAGACCTGCCATGGCACCTGTCTTTATGAAAAGTACGTGGTCTACCATAGCTTTGGTGGCCAGTGAATTGCACCTTACCTGTAAGAAATGATCGATGGCTGTGCTGTGAAATCCCAGGGCTTGCTCTACACCTGCTATCTCCCTCAATACTGGTACACACTCGAGACTTTTTTCACCTTTGCTCATCTCAGTATATTGCAAAGCCTTTTGGTAGTGTTGTAAAGCTTCTTTTGATTTATTTTGCCCTTGATACACCCTAAAAAAAAACAAAGAAATTATTTTTAAAATAATTAAAATTGGAAAGGTAGGTAGTCAGAATTTGACTTTTGACCCTTGGTGTCCAGGTTTGTTTCTTTGCCAGACAAGCTTTTCCTCCAAGAGGAAGCGGACATGGTGGTCAGAAGAATGGACTGGGAATCACCAGGAAGGTTCAAGTACTAGCTCTCTACTTCCTGGATGCATGTCCTTCAGTCTCACAATGTTTTCTTCACCTACAAGTTAAGGATGATAACTGCCTACTTCAGTGAATTATTATAAAGTTAAATTAGTTTGTATTCATAAAAAATACCCAGTAGAGTCTCTGGCACACAATGAGTGTTTCAGGTGTTGGTTTAAAGAAATATACTTTACAAAACAATAATGACAATCAGAAAGAATGCTGATTAACTGATGTACTAAGAAATTAGAGAACTCACCCAATATTGGTAAGGATGTGAAGTGCTCTAATTAACTGTCATGGAGATGATAATTTGGGCACAAACTTCTCAGTAACAAAATTATGCACATCTACACACATATAATTCTGCTAATACTACGTCTAGGAAGTTATACTGAAGAGATATATAGGCATAGAAACAAGAAGCATCTAAGAAAATTTGTTTACCTTACTATTCTCTACAATAATGGAAAAGTACACAGCATTTCAAACCCACCATTAGGCAACTATCTATGCAAGTTATATCTATATTGCATGTATACTGTGGAATGCCAAGTAGCTATTAAAGTTAATATTAATATTTATTTATCAACCCAGAAATATATTCCTTTTGTGTTCTTTAGTAGGGTTTAAAATATTTTATATATCATCCTATGCATATGAAAATTTTATAGCTAATCTACATGGACACATATGCAAAGAGAGATCTCAGAAAGATGGTCACTAAAATGTTAGCAATGGTTACCCCTAAGCAGTTAGATTGTGATTGAGTTTTACTTTTATTGTTGATGATTTTCTATTTTTCCAAATTCTTTTATATAAAACTATGCTACTTCTATACCAGAAAAAATGATAGCTTAAGCTTATAATTATAATTGGGAAAATACTCTTGTAGTTTCTTAAAACAAGAATGTCTTATATGAAATATATCCATATAACTTGTTCAGCAAACAGAATTTAAAAATTAAAACATTGTTCTCCAAAATATTAAGACTATTAGAAACTATTCTCTCATGGACTAATTTTATGTACAAAATTCAAAATGAAAGACATCACTCTTTCCCATGTTGCCTTCCACCCAGATTATGTATTACAAAAAGGGTTACAATTCTCCAATAACCTGCAGATAAACTGAAACACAATGTGAGAAAGTAAAAGACCACAAATAGATCTTATTCTTACGTAGCCATTAGGTATTTTTCCCATCTATGTTTACTCTCTTAAGTAATTAACTGATAACAGTAAAGAAACTCTTCAATCTATGGTCCCAGTGGCCATGTTAAAATCAAATCAAATGTAAATTGAATGTTTTGTGAACTTGAATATAATTCTTCTATAATTGTGATGAGGTTTAAAACATAAGAAGATATCATGGACTGATATGTGCCTGGACCAATAGGGATATTATAGATCATAGCAACTCTGGCTAGTGGGGGTGGAGAGATTAGTATGCGACTGAGCTTCCCTTTGGAGTCTTAATGAGCTTAAATGTGTGTGTAATAATTATCTTCACAAATATCATACTTTACTTTTATAGAAAAAGCCCACAGGGATCTTTGGTGGTAGAGAAAAGCTCTGAAACATATGGTTGTTAAGAAATCACTTAGTCAGGAGCTGGGGGCGGGGTGACTTAATGGTTAAAGTACATGCTGCTCAAGCCTGATGACTGGAGTTCAGATCCCCAGATGCCATGTAAAGTCAGAGGATGCAAGCAGCGCATCATGGGAAAGCTAGTCTGCCATTTGCAGCAACAAATACAAAGAGGGAACTTGTCTCAAGGTGGAAGGTAAAGACTGATACTCCAAGGTTGTGCTTTGACCTATACACATGTACCATGGCACATACATGCCCTCTACACCCACCCACCCACACACTTACAGGAATCACTCAGTTAAAAGATTAGATTTCTGGTAGACAAAGCTGGTATAATCAAAATCAAGGGATAGAAAACTCTGGTAAGTGGGGGCAGATCTGCTTACTGTTAAATAAAGTTGACTGGCATGTTGCCATGCCTATTTGTTTACATATCACCTATGATTGCTGAGGAATGATGAAGGTAGGCATGAGTAGTTGTCACAAAGATCAAATCGACTATATAGGCTAAAATATTTACATCTGCTTCCTTACAAAGTTTGTTAATTTCTCATTTAGAATCTAGAAAAAGTCACATACTTTAAACATGACTTTAGGGCTTTTTCCCCACCCAATTTGTCTAGAGAACTCAGACAAAGCCATTGATATTTGTGCAAAGGAAAAAAATCTTCATATTTTTCCTTTTTATAATCATAGAGGAAGTGGAATGTGCCAAAGAAGTAAATAACAGGTCTTTGTTTCCAAGTTGTAGAAGAGGAATAAAGCAGATATAGACACCCAGATGATATCATCTGGGCAAATGCTTTAAAAGAAAACAAAAATCAAAGCTAGAAGATCAAGTTTATAAATGAGGAAGAAGGTCTGGAGAGATGGCTTAACAGTTAAGGTGCTTGCTTGCAAAGCCAAAGGACCCACATTCAACTCTCAGGTCCCACATAAGCCAGATGCACAAAGAGTAACAAGCGTGCAAGATCGCACATGTGCACAAAGTGGTATACTTGTCTGAAGTTTGATTGCAGTGTCTGGAGGTTCTGGAATGGCAGTTCTCTCTCTCTTTTTCTCACTCACTCTCACTCTCTCACATAAAAAAATAATAATAATAATAATAAAAAGCCCAGTCTGCTTGCCTCAAAATAAGTAAATAAGAAAGAAATAAGACAGAGACAAAGTTTATGTTAATTCAGCTGGCAAATTTTCGCTTTCCTTAGACAGGATCCCAAAGAAAAGTGTGTGGGGATTTGTGGTGATGGGGACCATGAACAACTTATAGCCACCTACAAACTAGCTCACTTTAAAGCACAGCATGAGAACACAGATAATACCACGTCACTTCTTGGAGTGTCAAGAGATCATCTTGTAAATATCACCCTTTCTCGGAGAAAAAAAAATTATTTATTTATTTTGGTTTTTCAAGGTAGGGTCTCACTCTAGCCCAGGCTGACCTAGAATTCACTCTGTAGTCTCAGGATGGCCTCAAACTCATGGCGATCCTCCTACCTCCTGAGTGCTGGGATTAAAGGTGTGTACCACCACACCTGGCACAGAGAAAATTTTATTGAAAAGAATATAGACTAGGGGCAGGACAATAATTTACAAGCACTGTAGTAGGAGCAGAAAATACAAACTTAACTGGAGCACTTGTACTTACAAAGTGTGGGCAAAAACCACTTTGGGGGGTCTGTCCTTGCCTCCCACCTTATTTGAGACAGGGTCTCTCATTTTTAGTCACTGTTGTGTTTACCATGCTAGCTACCCTCAAGCTTCTAGAAGGCTCTCCTAACACTGTCTCCTATCTTGCCCTAGGTGTGTTGGGAGTGCAGATTGTGGTGTTTTGAATCAGATGTCGCCCACAAACTCATGTGCTTTGAATTATTGGTTTCTAGCTGATGGCAATTTGGGAGGTGGAGCCTTGCTGGAGGAGGCGCGGTCCTGGGGGCAGAGCTTAGTTCACACTCTTGCTACTGCTTTCTACCTTCTGTGGCAGAAATGGTGTCAGCCTTGGCTCATGCCATGCTTTCCTCTGCCATCATGAAGCTTCCCCTGGAGCAAAGATACAGTCTTTCTTCTCATCAGCTGTTTTTAGTCAGGTGTTTTGTCCTAACAGTGTGAAGGTAATTACAACATAGATGCTAATGCTATAGCACCCAGCTTTTTGCAAGTTCTGATAATACAAACTCAGGTCCTCACATTAGTGTGGAAAACACATTATCCATTGAGCTATCACCACAGTCCTCACTGAAGTATTCTATCATACCTTTAAAGAAGAATTAAAACCAATGCTTCTCAAATTATTCTGTAAAAACCAGAAAAGACAAAACACAATTTAGCTCAATCTCCCCAATGAACATAGATGGAAAAATTCTCCATAAAATACCTGCAAACCAAAGTCAAGAGCACATCAAAAAGCTCGTCAAGGGCTAGAGGGATGGCTTAGTGGTTAAGGCATTTGCCTGCAAAGCCAAAGGACCCAGGTTTGATTCCTCAGGACCCACATTAGCCAGATGCACAAGGGGACACACGCATCTATATTTTGTTTTCAGAGGCTGGAGGTCCTGGTGTTCCTCTCTCTCTCTCTCTCTCTCTCTCTCTCTCTCTCTCTTTCTGTTAAAAAAATAAATAAATATTTTTTTAAAAAAAAAGCTCATTAACTATGAGCAAGTTAGCTTCATTCCAGGGATGTAGAAATGGCTCAATATACAAAAGTCAATAAGTGAAACTCATCACATAAATGAATTCAAGGACAGAAATCAGATGATCACCTCAATCTATGCAGTAAAAGGCCTTTGGCAAACTCTAACATCCTTTGTGATAAGAACCCTAGAATGACTAAGGATGGAGGGAGCGTAACTTAACATAGTAAGAGGCTGTATATGACAAAGTTATAGCCAATATCATGCTAAATGGAGAAAAACTGGAAGTATTTTCACTAATCTCAGGAACAAGACAAGGTGTTCATTCTCTCCATTCCTATTCAATATAGTGCTTGAAGACTTAGCTAGAGCAATAAGACAAAAGAAGGAAATGAGAGAGATACAGATAGGAAAGGAAGAAGTCAAAATATCATTATTTGCAAAAGTTATGATTATATACATAAAAAACCTTCAAGACTCTACCAGAAAAACTCCTAGAACTTGTAGGATACAAAATTAACACACAAAAATCAGTAGCTGCTCAATATGCCAATGACAAACACACTGAGAAAGAATCAGGAAAACAAGTTCATTTACAATTGCTATAAAAATACCTTGGGATAAACTTACCAAGGAAGCAAAGGACTTCTACAATTAAAGCTTTAAAACATTGAAGAAAGAAATTGAGAAAAACTCTAGAAGATGGGAAAACATCCTATACTCGTGGTTTGAAATAATCAGTATTGTGAAAATGGCCATTTTACCAAAAACAATCTTCAGATTCAATGCAATTATACAATCCCAATCAAAATTTCAGTGCCATCCTTTACAGAAATAGAAAAACCAATATTAAAACTTATATAGAAGCACAAAATACCCTAGATAGGCAAAGCTTCTTGAGCATTAAAGAATACTGTTTGAGGTATCACCATACCCGATAGTAACAAAACCAGCATAGTATTGGTATAAAACAGACATGGAACAGAACAGAGAATCCAGATATAATAAGCCCATGTAACTATAGCCACTTGATTTTTGACATGATGCCAAACACACTGGAAAAAGTACAGCATCTTCAACAAATGGTGCTGGGTATAAGAATCTCAGAACTCTCTGTGCTCCCCACAGGTACTCCAGTCAGTCCAGCTCCTTCCCTGACCGCCAGCCCACACTTCCACATAACTTCTAAGGCCTTTCCCTTGCAGGGTAGTTTCCATCTCCCTAGGGTCATCTAAGCCTTTTCCCTTTGAAATGATAATGTCTTCAAATCTATTTCTCTCTACCCCTCTCTCTCATCCTCTCTTTCTCCCCTTTGTTTCTTCTGGATCTAAGGTGCATGCCTATTTTCTCTATGTTTTCTGCCTCTCTGCTGCACACACACTTTCCTTCCTTCCTTTCTTCTGCTTCTTTCCCTCTTCACTGTTTCCTCCACTTTTCAGCCCCTCTTTCATTATTTGGATTGGCACCCCCTCCTCTGTTCCTATCTTCTACCTCCTACCTTTCCCAGTCACCACCATACACATGATACAGCCCCTTTCCTTTTGCTCCTCCATCCCATGTCCTCCTTTCATTCCCCTAATAAACTGCCCCACGCTGAACCACTCACAATAAACCACAAGAAAGCTGCCAGCTCAGTCCTCTATATCCCAAACCCTGAAACGGGGAAAACTGCATTTACACAGAAGAAAGAAACTAGATCTTTATCTCATACCTTGTACAAAAATCAACTCCATGGGTTGGAGAGATGGCTTAGTGGTTAAAGAATTTGCCTGCAAAGCCAAAGGATCCCAGTTTGACTCTCCAGGACCCACGTAAGCCAGATGCACAAGGGGGCACATGCATATGGAGTTCATTTGCAGTGGCTGGAGGCCCTGGTGTGCCCGTTCTCTCTCTCTCTTTCTCAAATAAATAAATAAATAAATAAATAAATAAATAAATAAATAACTTTAAAAAATAAATCAACCCCAAATGGACCAAAGTCCTCTATATAAGTCCTGAAACTCTGAAAAGGCTAGAAGAAAATGTAGGGAGTATACTAGGAGACTTTCTGAGCAGGACTCTGGTCACTCTAGAAGACTAACAATTGACCACTGGGACTATACAAAAATGAAATAGCAAAGCTGGGTATGATAGCACACACTTTTAATTCCAACACTCTGGAGGCAGAGATAGGAAGATCATTGTGAGTTTGAGGCCAGTGTGGGACTACAAAGTGAGTTCCACATCAGCCTGGGCTAGAGTGAGACCCCACCCTGGAAAAAAAAAGAGAGAGAAATAGCAAAGAACACTATCACTTGAGGGAAGAGATAAAATGGGAGAAACTCTTTGCAGTGATACATCTAACATATTAATATGTAATATATAAATAACTCAAAAAACTAAATATCAAGAAAACAAGCAGTACAATAAAAACAGGCTATGGAATTGAACAGAGAGTTCTCAAAAGAAGAAATACATTCCATTCATTCCAGGGTGAGGTGGTATCAGTTCTCTCTGTGCCTCAATTTCTAACTGAAACTGCTTTTTTAAAAAGCTAGCTTCAGGCTGGAGAGATGGCTTAGCAGTTAAGGTGTCTGCCTGCAAAACTAAAAGATCCCAGTTCAATTTTCCAGGACCCACATAAGTCAGATGCACAAGGGAGCACATGCATCTGGAGTTTGTTTGCAGTGGTTGGAGGCCCTGGTGTGCCCATTCCCTCTCTCTCTGCCTCTTTCTCTCTCTGAAATAAATAAATAAAATATATTTAAAAAACAACAATAACAAAGCCAGAAGTGGTGGTGCACACCTTTAATCCCAGCACTTGGGAGGCAGAGGTAGGAGGATCACCTTGAGTTCAAGGCCACTCTGAGACCTACATAGTGAATTCCAGGTCAGCCTGAGCTAGAATGAGACCCTTCCTTGGAAAACCAAAAAAATAAAAAAAATAATAAAAAAATTTTAAAGATAGCTTCTTCCTATTTCTCCTTCATTCTTACTCAGCTGTGGACCTTGCAGGCCACAGTACAGATCAGCCAGGCAAGATGTGGTCACTGGTACAATAATGGCATAACTGTTATAGGGATAACAAACTGCTTTCTGATTAGATTTGTGGCCCACTTCACAGGGGGAAATTCATGCCCACTATTGTAAACCTGTACAAAAAGTTCATGGCTAGGGAGGTCACAGGCCTCAGGGAGGAACTTGCTATTGTTGTTTTGCTAAATGGATATGTTGCCAAATTGCCTTTGAAATATTTATGCTTATACCCACAGAGCAGTGCTGCTCTCAACCTTGGTCAGAAAAGCATTTTTCCTCTGGTCGGTGTCAGTGCTCACAACTAGACGTAGTGCCTGTTGAGTGCTCAGCCCTACCCAGAGCATATCACCCTCCAAGGCTTAGGGAATATGGTGAAGGAGGGGGGCATAAAGAATAAAAGAGCCAGAGGATGGGGAGGAGCAATGTGAAACTGTCTCCTGAAAATGACATAGCCAATATACTCATAGCAGTCGTGGTTACCTATAGAAGACTTGTATGAGAGCATGTCCTTTGACATTCCAGTATGAATGGGTGAAGGACTTGGGAGATTCTACATCTCCAGGAGGAGTTCTTGAGTTAATGACTAAAAGGTGAGAGGGGAATTGCCCATGCTACAGGAAATAACCTTCCACCATATAAGCAATTGAAATTAAGCTCACTGGAACACATACACACAGAGACATGAAACCAGGAGAGGAACTTGATGGGAAGAAGCTGATCAATGTGAGTGGAGGGATAAAAGATAGTAATAGGGGGGTATACATGATAAAATATAATATATACATGTATGAAATTGTCAAAGAATAAATTCAAGATTAAAAGAAGAAGGAAAGATACATAAACATATGTTAAAATACATGAAGTCAGTGCCCTCACAAAAATGTGCACAAAGTTTCAAATGAACTATAGGCCTAAATTTTAGAAGCAAAATGTTGATGTTTGAGAAAAAATATCCTGTGACTTTAAGTAGGAAATGATTTCCTTATCTATGATACAAAAAGAACAGAAAATATAGGTTAATGTAGTCATAGTTAAAATAAAAACTCATAGTGTTAGGATGTGGCTCAGTGGTAGAGCATTGTCCAGCATGTATGAGGCCTGGGTTTGATCCCAGCAGCTCACACAACAACACCACCAAAACAACTCCTGTGCATAAGACAATACAAAGAGAGTGGAAAAGGCAAACTACACATTGGGAGGATAAATGGGATGTGTAATCAGCAAATAACTTGTTGCCAGAAATAGCAAGAATGTCTATGATTTAAAAACTGCAAATGGGCTAGAGAGATGGCTTAGCAGTTAAGGCACTTGCCTGTGAAGCCTAAGGACCCATGTTCCATCTCATTCCAGATCCCATATAAGCCAGATGCACAAAAGATAAGGCAAGGTCACACGTGCCCACTAGGTGGTGCAAGCATCTGGACTTTGATTGCAGTAGCTGAGGCCCTGACATGCCAGTTCTCTCTCTCGCTTTCTCTAAAAATAAATAAATAAATATGCAAATAACTCGACAGAAAATGTGCAAAGGATATGGGTAGATAATAAACCAGATGGAAATTCCAAATGTCTAGGAAATGTATGAAAAGATGCTCAACCTCCCTATCAGGGAGACATAATTACAGAAACTATGGGATGTAATTTTTTTGAGTGGGGGGAGAGACACAGAAAGAAACAGAGAGAGAGGGAGAGGAAGACAGAGAGAGATGGGTGTGCCACAGCCTCTCAGTGGCTGCGAACGAAATCCAGATGCATGCGCTGCCCCTTGTGGTCAAGTGTGGCATTGCACCCCTTTGCATCTGGCTAAACGTGGGACCTGGAGATTGGAACCAGCATTCTTAGGCTTAGGAGGCAGGCGCCTTAACCATCTTTCCAGCCCTGGGATGTAATTTTGCATCCACATGATTGGCAAAGATAAGAAGTCTGACAATACTAAATGCTGGCAAAGATGTGTAGCAATGCAAATTTAAATACCCTGCTAATGGGAACATAAATTGGTAAAAGCATATGGGAAACCTGGTAACACTGAGCATGTGGATACGTTTCAAGTAGGCAATTACACTCCTGGGCATATACCTCAGAGGTAATCTCGCATATGAACTCAAAGAGTTAGAATAAGAAAGACCATGCAGATAGTGTTTATAGTAGTGAAAAACTGGAAGAAGTTCACATGTTCATCCCCATGAGAATAGATAATTAAATTGGGCAAAAGTGAGACAATTAAACATCATCTGGAGGATTAAAATGAAGAGACTAGAGCTGCATGTGTCAACATCTCAAAAATGCATGGGAAATATGTAGAAAAGCAAGCTACAGAAGGAAGAAACTTGCATTAAAAAGTTTAAAATTAAGTAAAATACTACATGGCTGGAGAGATGGCTTAGGGGTTAAGGCACCTGCCTCCTAAGCCTAAGAACTCCCCTTCAATTCTCCAGGTCCCACGTTTAGCCAGACGCAGTGATGCAAGGGCACAATGCAGCACTTGCCCACAAGGGGGGGCACGCATCTGGAGTTCATTCACAGAGGCTGAGAGGCTGCTAGCGTGCCCATTCTCTAGCTGTCCCTTTCTCTCTGTCTCTGACTCTCAAAAAAAAGTACTACATATTTTATTCAGTAAATGTCTAAAACTTTCAGAAAAGTGAAAAATACTCAAGCCAGCATCATAATTGCTTGTAATGTGGGGGGACAAAGCAGGACTGGGGACACATAGTTTTCCATTTGTCTAGAGTCTTCTGTTTTGTAAGCTTGGTGACATGGATGTGAGAATTTGTATAATAATACCTACACTTTTATATGCTTCAAATGTTTTATTAAAAAGATAAGCAAGTACAACACTGCTAGTCAGTGAGTACTATAAAGAATATTTTCTCCCCTCTCTGATACCTGCCATGATAAAGTCCAGGCACAAGCACAGAAATGGAGGCTGTTAAGCTAATGTGACCCACAGCACGCCTCTGAAGCTCTCAGAAAGCACATCTGCTCACATGAAAGAAAAGGCAAAACAGAAATGCAATTACTTTAGAGTCACAGTATAGTTAATAAAAAAGGAATTGAGAAAGAAAACTATGTCATGAAATAACTAAATTACAACCTTCCCTCTATCTCCAACTCAGTTAGAGCATCAGTGAATTTCAGGTAATCTTGTCTGTTCCATTTTCTCATGTGTAATGTTTGGGGTAGCAGTATTTTCTGCTCGGTATTTCTATATACCTGCAGGGAATGCTTTGAGGACTTCACAGCTATCATGCCCATAAAATATTTGGTCGCTTCAGGAAACACATTAGGCAGATGAAAAGAAAGAATTTTGAATGACAGAATGTGACAGTATGTTAATGTGACAAGTTCACAGCTTAAACCCTGACATATTTTATTGAGTGAAAATATATCAGTCATTCCCCAGAGCACATGACATTTCATCTCAGATGAGTCTCAGGGATCTCACAGGGATGGAGATCATTCTAGCATGCAGCAAACAAAGCAAGCTCCTGTGGAGTTACAAAGGACACAAAGTCTCCTCTGACAACTTCAAGATTTTGGTAGGAATATTGTACACTAGTGAAATAGAAAGAGTTTGTGGGAATGTTGCAGATGAGCAGAATCTGATGAGAACGGAATCTCCAGGCCAAGTGAGATTTTCCAGCATCAAAGTGAGGAAAGATTTGCACCAGGGACTCTCTACATACAAGGCAAGGATTCCTCCTGAGCACATTGCAAGAATGCCATTCTGCACCACTGAGTGGGAGTCACGCTGGCAGCACTCAGCAGCCTGGGCACCAGTCCGAAAGCTCAGGCTCC
Source organism: Orientallactaga sibirica (assembly GCA_036365145.1). Taxonomy (NCBI): domain Eukaryota; kingdom Metazoa; phylum Chordata; class Mammalia; order Rodentia; family Dipodidae; genus Orientallactaga; species Orientallactaga sibirica. Next base: position 18,949,353 of record JAEOAD010000031.1, read on the forward strand.
ACTTGGCTATTTCTATACTGTGTGTGACCTTGGAAATGACCTGAGTGCTTCAGCCTTAGTTCCCTCACTTGGAAATGGGAATAGAAGACATTACCCCTCAGGAAGGACTGAGGCTGAAATGTATAAAGTGCTCAGGAGCTTGTCACAGAATATGGACAGCTAGTGTAGATCTCTTTTCTCTTCCCTTTTGTCAACTTTCTTTTTCTTTTTTTCTTTCCTATCTCTTCTTCCATTCCCTCCTCTTTGTTCCTCTTTGTGGAACTAACATGTACCTAGATGCGTTCAAAGTTCAAGGGAAGCAGGTGACTGCCCGCAGTCCCCACAGTGAGGTTGTCTAAAGGAAGTGACTTGAACCTAGTGCTTTGACTCCAAAGCCCGACATTGTTAAATACACCATGTCACTGTGCTTAGAAATACCTGGCAGGTGGTTCCGTTTATGCTCTGAGGAAAGAAAAGTGTTTGCTTATCCCTGGGATACTCCATCCCAGTAGAGCCAGGGCACGTACTCACTGGGCAAGTTGGAGAAGACTCCAAATATGATATGGTAACTGGGAAAGCTGGGGCCAAATCACATTCTTTGGAGCACACATGTGAGTGTGTACATGCATGTCTGTAGAAAGGCAACTGTCTCTCTGGGGGTCTATGTGTTAGTACCCAGAATACAACACAATTTCAAACAGTGAGGGAGAAAATGTTTATTTTTGCTCCTGACTCTCTCTCTAACAAATTTAAAGAAATCGCACTGAAATTTAACACAAGTACACTTTGGACACTTAATAATTAATAAGTCATACTATGCATTAATACTGGTGTGGAGAAGGGGAGAAAGAAAAGCTTCCAGCCCTAGTCAGGGTAGAAGCACTGAGCATGAGTCAGCCTGTCAGGCCATGGAGAAAGGCAGCAGCAAACCCAATGAGCACCATAAAAGGAGAAGCGAGGAGGAGGAGGAGGGCACACTAAAAGGTATCCTTTATGAGGGGCACAAATCCTAGAGTGGCCTGAGAAATTACCATGACCTTCCATTCCCAAGACTGGGTAAAAGAGAAGGCCCTTTTGGTTCAAGCATAAGGACACAGATGTACAAAACCAATCTTGTTTCTTTTTAAAGCAAATCAGCTTAGGCAAAATAATCACACTTTAATGAGGAAACAAGGCAAAGTGACTAAATGAAACCATGCGGTTTCAACAAGGGCATTCCATTGAAGAATTCAGGCACAGTCTGAAATACTTCTATGAAATACAAAGGTACCTTAGTGGAACTTTTAACTGGAACTTGAAATCCTTGATGGGTTTTCAGCACAGATGTGTACAAGCCCCGCCATCTGCTGGCAAGATCTGGTACTGCTTGTTTGGAAGGCCCTCTTGAGGCTTTGCCAAGTTCTGGCAGAGGATAATTTACTGTTTTGTAGCAACACTGCTCAACACTAACTGCTGACACATTTGTCAGGTCTCAACAGATGCAACCAATATCAGATCTTGGACCTCTGATTTGTGTATTTTTTGATTTGAGGGACAGAATACTGACTAATTCTTGGCAGGAAGAGATGCGGGAGAGGTAAACCCTCCCAGATACCAACAATCTTCTCTTCCTCCTCTGGTTCTATAAATGAAATTAGACACTCTGATTCTTTTGGTCTGGTTTCTTTCACTGAACATTATGTTTGTGAGGGCCATTCAGGATGTTATGTAAGGAGTGGTTTGACAATTTTCTCTGTACAAACAGCTCACAATGTTAGCTATTCTCCTTTTGGTGAAGATACCTTGAGGTTGTCCTCTGACCTCCACACGTGACTGTGGCAGGCATGGACCCCCCCACACACAAATTAATAAAGGAATAGATGTTAAAGCCCCTCAGTCTTTTTTTTTTCTATTCATGTTTGTCCTAGCTTTAATGATATATTTGGGTTGTTGGTAGCATCTAATAGGAGCCTTTGTCAGTTTTATGCATTGTAAATACCTTCATTCACTCTGTGCTTACCCACAGTAGCAAATACGTGGTGCTTTAGCCCTAGGGCAGCAATGGCTCCAAGCAGAGCAAAAGAGTGTCAGTATGCTCAAAGGTCCATGCATTGTTCGGAAACAGTTAATGACCACTTTACACTGAGCTATATATAGTAAGTTAAAGACATAAATGACAAACACTGTAGAAGAAAATAGAATAATATATAATGTACATGTTAACAGGCAGGAAATGGAAAATAAAAATGTTTCACTAAAGGACTAGGGATGTAGCTTAGTGGTACAGCATTTGCCTAGCATGTGCAAGGCCCTGGGTCTGATTTCTAGCAGGAGGGAGAGAAAGAAGAAGGAGTAGTAGGAGAAGAACAAGGAGGTGGAAGAGGAGGTGAAGGAGGAGGGAGAAAAAGGGAGAAGAGAAAGAGAAGAAAAGAGAGAGGAAAGTTTGTGCAGAAAGGAGTTAAAGTATGTTGCCAGGCAAGATGTAGAGATAGGGCCAAAAAGGGACACAGCATACTAACCAACAAAGTAATAGATTAAGGATACTTTCTGTTGCTGAACTACCCTTCAACAAAATACCTTCAGAATATGTGCGTGTATTATACATATAATCTCAGTGGCTGGAGAGTATATATAACAGATCATTAATTATACTTGAGGAATTTAAACATACACTTCCAAAAAACTAATATATCAGGGCTGTAGAGATGGCTTAGTAGTTTGGGCATTTGCCTGCAAAGCCAAAGAACCCAGGTTAAATTCCCCAGGACCCATGTAAGCCAGATGGACAAGGTGGAGCATGTGTCTGGAGTTTGTTTACAGAGGCTGAAGGCCCTGGTGTGCCTATTCTCTCTATCTACCTGCTTCTCTCTCTCTCTTTCTAATAAATAAAATAGATTTAAAAAACAAAAAACTAATATATCAAACTAGAAAAAATATTTTTGAATAATATTTGAATAACAGAAACTAATAAAGTCAGCATAATGCAGGTTTATAAGGTCATTAAACACAAAAAATAAAGAATGCAATTCCCACAAGAGTGGCTATGGAGTAAGTCACAAAGGAAGAGTCAGTATATTTTTTCCCACAATGCAAATAAAGTCAGAAATTAGTAGTATCAGAATTCCTTGAAAAATCACATGCATGGAAACTAAAGTCCACATAATTTCAATATTTTTGGACTGAAGAGAAATTTACAAATTGCTATGAATTCCCAAGAACTTAATAGCTGAAAACTGCTACATGTTAAAATATACAAGGTAGAATTAAAGCAGTGAGAGAATATTTTTGATATTTGGGTGGGAAATACTTTTTAAATATAAAGGTTAAAATGAATGGATTTGGGGCTGGGGAGATGGCTTAGCAGTTAAGAGCACTTGCCACACAAGCATGAGGGCCTAATTTGCTCCAAATTCAATTCCTCAGAAACCCATATAAATAGCTGGCATGGCCACACATGCCAGTAACTCCTGTCCTGTGGAGGAGAAGACTGGAGAATTGCTGGAGCTCTCTGGTCAGCCAGCCTGAGTGAAAATGGAAGCTCCAGGTTCAGTGAGAGACTGTCAGGGAAAACAAAGTGGATGAGCAATAGAGGAGGACACCCAGGTTCTCTGGTCTCCACACATAGGATGTTCACATATGCACACATACATTCATACACCATACATACCACACACATGCCAAAAACTGAATGAATTTGATTCCTGTAAAGTGAAAATTTTTATATGCCACCAATAATATCATAGATAAAATTAATAAAAGGCCAAGAGATGTAATAAAACATATATAACATATCATTTATGTTTATTACATATGAGCAAAATGTCGATTATAAGTACAGAATGCATGGGCAATCCCAAAAGAAAAATAAGGAGTATTAGCAGACTATTCATGGAGGAAGAATCTCAATGGCTCCCAAAAATACGAACAGGCATTCAAACTAGTTAACTTAAGAGAAATAATTGGATAGCATGTTGCACATATCAGGTTGTCATTAGAAAGATTGATAAAAGCTGGGCATGGTGGTGCATGCCTTTAATCCCAGCACTTAGGAGGCAGAAGCAGGAGGATGGCCATGAGTTTGAGACCACCCTGAGAGTACATAGTGAATTCCAGGTCAGCCTGGGCTAAAGCAAGACCCTACCTCGAAAAAAAACAAACAAACAAAAAAACCCAGCCAGACATGGTGGTGCATGTCATTAATTCCAGCACTTGGGACACTCAGGAGGCAGAGGTTGGAGGATTGCTGAGAGTTCGAGGCCACCCTGAGACTACAGAGTGAATTCCAGGTCAGCCTAGGCTAGAGTGCAACCCTATCTCAAAATAAACAAACAAAAAGAAAGACAGACAATCGCAATCCCACCCTGGGTATAAACTTCAGAAAGCATCTCACTCTATCACCATATAGAAACAGTATCAGGGAAGATTCATGTGTGAGGACTCAAGGCAACAATGCTGAGAGTAGGAGGGAGACAGGGAAGGATGAATGGGTAGCAGGGGAGCAGAGAGGGTGGGTGAGAAGCAGGCAGGAGTAAGCCAAGTGCATACTGATAGGAACACTAGGGCTTGGGATTGGGTGGGATATGAGTGTATTCCACTTCAAGAGACAAAGAAGAAGCCATGACACAGCAAGACAGCCTCCAGTCAGCCATGCATACAAAGTCCTAAACTGAAAACTTACTGTGCAAATGACAACCTGATCCGTGCTTGGATTTCCATCCACTCTTCTTTTTCGATCCTTCCACATTGTAGCAGCTCCTTGGCAAGTCTCTCCGCTTTTGTCAAATTCTCTGAGGCATCCTTAAATCTGAACTACATTCAGGAAACTCTTCACTTGCTTCCAGATCCTGGGACCCCAAGTCCTAGATTTTCTTGGCTTACTCTTCCTTACCACCTTTCCTGAGTTAGGCTTCCTATGTTGAGCTTTGAGAATTAAATTTAAGAATTTTCAGCACCAGTATGCCATATGGAAGCAGGAGGATCATAAGTTTAAGGCCATCCTCAGTTATATAACAAGTTCAGGGCTAGCTTGGTCTACATGAAACCCTGTCTCAAAAGAACCCCACAGAATTTATAAGAACAATATTTCTATTTATAAAGATTAGAGACAAAAGGATACTTCTGAAGGGAGATTAAGGCTATGCCCATGGTTTGAAAAAGTTCTATGGAACACTTGAAAACCTCTGTGTTGTTGTTACAGGAAGGCTCAATGGCATTGGCGAGGATTTCTTTGGCTTTTTCTGTATGTTGTTTTGCTTGCAGTGATAGGCCTATGGACAAAGAAAAAGAGGTTTCAGTTTCACTTTAATCTCAGCTGGACAGGAACATGTTCTCCATGTCCAGGAAATCTGACAGGATCTCCACATCTTGTCAAGTGCTACACAGGTATGGATCTAGGAAGAGAAAACACTGTCAGGACTGTAACAACCAAAGAATTGTTTTAAACCAAGTACTCAAGATGAAACACTTCCCAAAATGGTCATATTAGAAATAAAATAAGCAGAACAAGCTGAAATTGAGCAGCTTTGAAACAAAACCAATATCAGATGTAAAATATGTTATAAGTAATTATAAAAAATAGAATATGAGGACTGTAGCATTCTGGGCAGGAAGTAAGATGTTCATGAATCTTAAGCCTGGCTCTGTGACAACAATCTTAATGAAAGGCTGAAAATTCCTGAATCTTTAGCTCATCCATCTATAATTACATATTAAAGAGTTGTTTTAGCATAATACAAATTCAATATCTATAAACACAAACACAATCCTCATGAGGTAATGGTACTACTGTGCCACAATCTCTTATTCCTTTGTGGAAATTGACTAATATGAAACAAAATTGAGAAATAAAAACAACCTGATCCCTAGAGGGTTCTTCCACAAGTTTATTAATCTGTGGGAGGGTGCCACTGAGGGTTATCAGCTAGGATTCTATGCTTTGTACCTACCCCATTCTCATCCTCTGCCTCCACATGGACACTCCCTGCCCCTCCTAGCAATATACTCCAGCTTTAGTTTCTAAATTACATGGGACTCGATTTCAATTTTCTGTAAAAGCTGTCAAAATATAAAGTTAATTCTGTACCTATGTCTATCAAACAGAAACTCTTTTTTTTTTCTTAAGACAAGCTCTCATGAGCTGAGGCTGGCCTTGAACTCAGTATATAGTCAAGGATGATCTTGAACTTCTGTTCCTCCTACTTCTACCTCCCAAGTGCTTGGATTATAGGCATTCTCCACCACATTCAGTTTATGTGGTGCTGGGGATTGAACTCAGGGCTTTGTGTATGCTAGGCAAGCATTCTACCAACTGAGCTATATCCACAGCCTGCAGGTTTAAGTGGGAATTCTTAGAGAATTTCATGTGTCATATATATGTGTATGTGAGGACATGTTTGTGTGGGTATAGGTACACTGTGCACATCTGTGTGAAGCATAGAAGACAATCTCCAGGGACATCCTCAGAAACACTAATCACCTCTTTTAAGACAGGGTCTCTCCTTAGCCTGGCGTTCACCCAGTGGGCTAGACTAGCTGGCCAGTGAACCCAGGTGACTTTTCTGTCTCTTCCTCCACTGTGCTGAGATTACAACTGTGCACCACCACACCTGACATTTACATGGGTATAGGGAATCAAACCCAATACTCATGCTTGCTAGGCAAGAACTTTACCCACTGAGCTATCTCCCCAGCACTGTGTCTTATATTTTTAAAAGGAACAGTTTAATTAGAATGCCAGAATGTATTAATCCTGATTGTGTGTGTGGTGTACAGCAAAGGGCACGGTGGACTGTATTTCCCTTCCTTTAAAAACCTGAACTTAAGAATTAAAAAAATAAATAAATAAAAAATAAACCCTGAACTTAATCTATTGGAGGCAATGCAGGTGGTGTAGTTTCAAAAACATTGGCTCTGAAGTCAGACTACCCAGAATGAATTCCCTGCTTCCCCACTTACTAAGTTCTGGCCTCAGCTACCTCAGCAGTAAACAAGGATAATTAGAGGGCCCACATTACAGGATGGTGGTGAAAAGTGACAAGGTTCTGTACGGAAAATGGCACGGTGATTGGCACTTGATAAGATCTCACTAAATAGTGAACACTTTTACTTTACGTTGAGAAAGTACGAGTCACACAGAAGAAGTGGGCTGCAAAAGGAAAGCATGACTTGAAATCCCGATGGAAGGGCACTGGCACTGGCACTGGCACTGGAACTGTCATGCAAAACCCTAGGTCTGAGTCTCACTGAATCAGCTACTTATTCACAGTGTGATCTGGGGCAAGCTGTAGCCACTCAGATTTGTTTTTTCTCTCAATCTAAAAACTAGGGGTTGGGACCTTAAAGGAGATGACCTCCAATGTCCTCTCTGGTCTAATGGGCTTTGATCTACAAGGTAAGGCCAGTTGGTAACAAGACTTGGCTAAATTTATGAGTGACAATTTTATGCTTGGCCCTGTGGTATTTTTAGTCATTTTGTTTTGTTTTGTTTTTTTGTTTTTTCCAAGGTAGGGTCTCACTCTAGCTCAGGCTGACCTCGAATTCACTATGTAGTCTCACGATGGCCTTGAACTCACTGGGATCCTCCTACCTCTGCCTCCCGAGTGCTGGGATTAAAGGCGTTCCTCACCCCACCCGGCTTTTTAGCCATTTTGTTTTATTTACTCAGTGGACCCTGAGAAGGCACCATCATGAGCGTCCCCTCATCACTTTTCAGTTGGAAAAGCAGAAGGCAGAGAGGTGCTCTGGTATGTTTTGTGCAAGGCTGCATAGTGGGTAAGAAGACACTATATTCTGGGCATTGGCTGTTTTTTTTGTTGTTGTTTTGTTTTTTTATTTTTATTTATTTATCTGTATGTGTGTGTAATTGTGAGGTGGAGATTCCAGGGCATCTTGACACTGCAAATGAACATTAGACACTTGTGTCACTTTTTGAGTACAGCTTACATAGTGGTTTGGGAATTGAACAGTCTGTCAGACTTTGCAAGCAAATGCCTTTTACTGCTGAGCCATCTCTCCAGCCCCAGGAATGACTGTTTTTGCTTTTCTAGCACATCCACCCTTCTGTTTTCTTTTTGGGATGCTCTATCCCTGTGCATCCAAACCCATGTGATCTGGACAAAGCCAGCTTCCCCTCAGCATCCAGAGGAGCCAAGTCAGGTCTGGCCAAAAAGACAAACGTCTTTACTTTGGCATACAGCCCAACTTGGTCTAAGTAGGATGACCCTCAAATCTTGGGATGTTTGGGTAAGTAAGACTTTTTTTTTCTGGGAATGCTAAGAAAGAAACTAAAACTGTTGGCAGCCTTGCTGTTGCCATGTGGACAAAGCCTGGCTAAAATGGTGCCAATGCCAAGTAAAACAGAGCCAAGTGGTAGTAAAAGAGAGAAACTGAATGCTGGTCACATGGTTTGTGCATCAGCTGTGGCTAACTCTCAAGCAAGTTTTACCCTTGGATGTTTAAGTTGTATGAACAAAGGTGGTATTATGTTATGTTACGACAGCTTGGGTTAACTTATAGTCAAGAGACTCTCTCCATCAAGAAAATTGTGAATGGGTTCCAAGCCCTTATTCCATGTCTTGTGATCTTTCACAACACCTTCTTTTTAAAAAATATTTTTTATTTTATTTTATTTATTTGAGAGAGACAAAGAGGGAGAGAGAGAGATCACGAGAAAGAGAGAGAGAGAATGGGCATGTCAGGGCCTTCAGCCACTGCCAACAAACTCCAAATACATGTGCCACCTTGTGCATCTGGCTTATGTGGATCCTGGGGAATTGAACCTGGGTCCTTTGGCTTTATAGGCAAGTGCCTTAACTGCTAAGCCATCTCTCTAGCCCTCACAATACCTTCTGACTTAACAGATTTCCTATGGATCCAAATTTTAAGAATCATAAAATAAAATTCACATTACCATCTTTCTTCCCTTTGAGTATCTATATGTTCTATACTATACTCCTCCTTTCTAAAAGGAAAGAACGTCTCAGTATTTGGAGGAAAAAAAAACATTGAAAACTGATTCTTCTAATTAAGTGTTAATAAGTTTTGGGAGAAGAACACCTTACCTGCACTGGTCTGAGAGGAACTCACCTTTCAGCTGGAGGTAGCCTTGTGCCAGATTAACATGCGCCTCTGCTAGTTTCCAGTGGGCATCGCCATAGCAAATTCTTGCTAATGCTATACACCGGGCAAGCTGCTGGATAGCCTGTTTATACTGTTAGGAAAAGAGAATGAGCTTACTAGGTAGATAGCTTAAAATGTATGAGCCACAAAGCACAAAACTACGTGTACTTATATGCAGTCCCATGTCTACATTCCCCCAAAGGAACTGAGCATCTCTTCTGCCTCTGCCCTACCTAGTTCTGACCCTCATAACTCTTTGGCAGAATTGTTGCAAATATTCTACTAGCTGACTCCCCTCTTCCACTTTTATTCTTTCCTCATGCACCCACCACACAGCTATGGGAGTGATAGTTCTCACCACTCAAATTTGCTCATGGCCTTCTGCTTCAGTCCTATGAATTTCCTCCAGCACTTTTAGGAGAACATCCACACTCTTGATGGGCACTGAGTATCCTGCAGGACCCCACTTCTAGCCATAATCAGCTCATTTCTCATTGTGTTACTAAACCTTCACCCCAGATAGCTCCTCAAGTTCATCAATCAAGCTTCTTGCCTCCCTGTTTGATTTACATGTTTGATAGTTAAGTTCTGTTGTTACCTTAATCTTGTTTAGTAACTCCCAGACAATCCTCTTGGTTGGGTCTTTGAGGTTGTCTCCAGGGAGGAGGAAGTCCTTTCCCCAGAGTGAGCCCTTGCCCCAGAGTGGGCCACCCTCCGAGAGGGGGGCTTTAGGTAAGGAAGCATTGGGAGAAAAGAGCTCCTTCCTCTTGCCTGGTTGCTAGTACTGCTTGCAGGTGAGTGCCTTCACTTGCACATGCATCACCAAGTTTCCTCAGCCTTCCAGCATGGACTGAAGACCATCATTTCTCTAGGAAGCCTCCAGACATTCAGTATTGTATTTGGACTGCTGAGGCATCCAACCATGTGGACTGATCAGCTACCAGGTTCCTTGAGTCTCTGGTCTGCAGACTGCTGTTGTTGGACTGCCGTAAGCTAATCCAGTAAATGCCCTTTCTGATACAATTCATTCTATCAGTTCTGGCCTTCTAGAGAATCCTGATGAATACAACATGTATATGGCAATGAGCTTTTGCCTGTTACAGAATTGATCACACTGACTACCATTATTGTCCCCACCTATCATCTCAACTAAACCATATATCCCTTTAAGGCACAGGCTGTGGCTTTCCCACTCTGTACCCTTGGCACCTTCATAGCAATGGGCACACATTAAGCATACAATGGATATTTGGGAAGTAAATGAGTGGACAAACAGAGCCTGGTATATGAGAATGAATGAGTGACTGAGTAAAATTTGTAACAGAATGATGGGACAAAGCACACAGAAAACAGGAAGATTAAGCATATTGAGAGTGGAGGGAGCAGTATATGGGAGCAGAAACATTGTGTGCATCATATTGCTTTCTAGTTTCTAGCCTTGGTGTGTGGAAGAGGCTCAATGTATTAGTTAATTCTGTATTGCTATAACCAAAATCCTAGACAGAGATAACTTAAAGGAGGAAAGGTTAATATTTAACTCAGGGTTTTGAGGAGTCAACCTGTCATGGACCAGGAAAGTGTAACAGAGCAGAACAGTTCACATTATGGAAGGCAGGAAGCAGAGAGAACAGGAATGCCAGCCTTCAGTCAGGCTTTTCCTTTCTCCTCTTGGATTCCATCTGGGCTCCTAGTCCATGGTTTTGTATCATCTACATTCAGGGTGCATCTTTCCCTTAGATAATCCCCTCTGGAAAAGTCCTCACAGACTCACCAGAGATGTACCTCCCCAGGCTCCTCCTGATTCTGAATCCAGTCAGGTTGACAAAGAAGATTTAACTAAGACATTCAATAAACATTTATTGTTTACATGCCAACAAGAGGGCTTACAGTGGAAGTTCTTACTCATGCAATAACAAAGACCACACTTAAGCACTCTCCTGTATCTCACTCCTGAGATTAGAAATGTAATTTAAACTACCCTGCTTCTCTTGATTGTTCATGATAGCTCATTCACTGAACACAGACATTGAGCCAAGGCTCCTTACCTCATGACTGTTGGAGTAAGATTTGGCTCTTTCTTCACAGTGGCGGAGCTTCTGTAGGGGAGGCTGGAACAGTGCGGTCTGAGGCAGCTTGCTTGGAACCTTCTTTCTAGAAGTGATGCTAACAGCAGCAACAACTTCATCTAGGTGGTTGGACATGTGTACGTGCTGTGATCCTTGCATATTCTTATATACATTGTTCTCTAATTGTTAAATAAAAAATAAAAGTGTTAAGTGATCTCTTCCATAGTTTCTGGTAGAAATTCACTTTTTTTTTTCTGTAGAAATTGAAGTTAGAATTCAGGAAAATGTCAACACCTATGTTTTCTTTAATATTACTAGTACCCTATCCCCAAAAGGCATGGTGGTTAGTACTGACATTTTTGTAAAAGTTTCAGATTGCTCCCACCTTACAATGACTAACTGATGCTCTCACATCTCATAACCTACAAACCTAAGGGAAATACCAGTAATCCCACTGAGGAAGGCCTTCATTGGATTGGGGGCAGGGAGAAGGGAAATGATGGTATTAACATATGACAGATCCATACAACTTTCTACTAAACAAAAAATTCAGGTTGATTTCTAGTTTCATCTAACCCAAACCTTTGCTCATTAAGGAAAAGACTAATCCCCCACTCCCAAGCTTCAGACATGGTCTTATGTAGTCAGGTAGGCCTCAAACTTGTAATCTTCCTGCCTCTGCCACCAGTGCCACCATGCCTGGCCAAGAACTGTTTCTTAAAGATTAGTAGCACTGACCTTTCATATGAATGAGTGGAATAAGTGGAAGGAGAAACAATTATTGATAGGAATATAAATTGACATAACTTCAAATTCTACAAATACTCAAAAGTTAATAAGAGAATGCTTAGGATAATAAATTCAACAATAGATATGAATAGACAAATTTCTTTAAAATCACAAGCTATCAAAACTCACTCAAAAAAACTTAATATTAGGACAGCCTAATATCAATTAAAGAAACTGAATCTGTATTTTAAATTCTTCTAAAAAAGAAAACTCCAGGCCTAGGTGGCTTCATTAGTGAATTCTGGCAAATATTTAAGAAAGCTAAATGACCAATTTTGCACAATCTCTTTCAAAAAATTGAAGAGCAGATATAAGATTCATTCTTATAGGCCCTGATCTACAAACAAGACAAATACTGTACAAGAAAAAAAACCTACAGATCAATATGCCTCCGAACTATATATGTAAAAATTCACAACAAAATTGTAGCAAACCCAAAACAGGTGTGGTGGCTCACATCTATAATTCCAGAATTCAGGAGACTGAGGTAGGAGGCTATCTATGAGTTTGAGGTCAGCCCAAAGTATACACTAAATTCTAGGAAAACCCTGGCTAGAGTGAGACTATACTTCAAAAAACAAAGCACAGGGCTGGAGAGATGGCTTAGCTATTAAGACACCTGCCTGTGAAGCCTAAGAACTCATGTTTGAATCTCCAGGTCCCATGTAGCCAGATGCACAGTGATGCAAGCAGACAATGTGGAACATGTGCCACAAGGGGGCGCACGTGTCTAGAGTGCATTCACAGCAGCTTGAGTTCCTGGTGCACCCATTCTCTTCCTGTCTGCCTCTCTCCCTCAAAAAAAACAAACTCAACAAAACAAAACAAAAACCCCACAAATAAAAAAAATTGTAGAAAGCTAGATCTAGTTATATATAAAAGGGATAACATATCATGACCAAATGACCTTATTTCAGTAATGCAAGTCTGGCTTACCATTTGAAAATTAATAAATGTAATTCACAATATTAATTTTTAAAAAGGATAAAATACTGTGATAATTTAAATCAACACCCTGCACTTGACAAAAATCTATTATCCATTCCTGTTCAAAAAAAAATTATCTTAGCAAAGTAGGAGTAGTATTATACTTCATCAATCAGATAAAAGGTATTTATGAAATAAATCTATGGCTAGCATCAGACATGACTGTGAAAGACTGAATGATTACAAGGAAGTTTACTCTCAACACTTCCATTCAACACTGTTATAGAGCTCGTAGTCATTTTAATCAATCAAGGTGTGAAAGGTACTCAAATCAGAAATTTAAAAAAATCTGCGTTTAGTTACAAAGGCATCTATTGAGAAATTCTGACATGATATGCAAAGAAATCTACTAAAATTAATGAGTTTAGAAGTTTTAGTATGTAAGATTGCTATAAATTATTACTATATATTATCAATGAACAATCAAAATAAAATTAAAATATAATATTATATGCCTTATCATCAAAAATAGAAAGTAGGAATAAGTCTGAGAAAAGATGAGTAAAACCTGTACAAGAAATTAACATCACAGAACACTACTGAGAAACAAAAGAACATAAGTGAATGGAAATCTATATCATTTCATGGAAGACTCAACATTATGAGGATATTAATTTTTTCCAAATTGATCTACACATTTAGAACCATCCCAAATCAGGTCCCTGCATGGAGTTTTGTTTTTGGTAGGAATTGACAAAATGTCTACCATTCATATGAAAATACAAAGGGTCTACAGACCAAGCCAAATTTGCAAAAATAGAATCAAATTCAAGAAGTAACATGTCTATTTCACAAGATTGTATAGTAGGAAAAGCACTCTGTACTACTGTTGGGATAGACAAATGGATTAGTGTAACAGAATAGAATTTAAAACCAGACCCACACATACAACTAATTATTGACAGAGGGACAAAGTTACTTCATTGAACAAAAAGAAATACTCTGTCAACAAATGATACTGGAATAATTGGAAATTCACACATGCAAAAAAAATCCTTTTGATCCAAACCTCATCCTATATACACGAATTTGGCTCATAATAAAACATGCTAATACCTAAAACTATACAGGGGCTGGGTATGTGGCCCTGTGAATAGAGTACCTCCTTAGCATTCCTGAGGCTCTGAGTTTGATCCCTAGTGCTGTGTAAAACAGGTGTGGTAGTGTACATCAGTAACTCATCATTTGAGAGGTAAAATATACAAGGAAATACTATTCAACAGTTATGCTACCATATGAGTAAATCTCAGTATTTGTTGTGCCAAGGGAAAGAAATCAGTATGTGTCTTATGCTTCCTCATCTATTCAACCCACTGGTTGATGAGATGGGGACTTTAATTGCTGCTATGATCAGGCAGGTGTGAACAACCTTTTTGACATTGCAATATGAAGGTGTTATCTACAAATTTCATGCTTGAGAATTGTGCAGTTCTGTTACAATGAAAAAAATCTCATAATGTTTTAAGTAAGTTTGTGACTTCATGTTGGGCCCCATTTATACCTATCTTGGACCAGATATGGTCCAAGGGCCACATGTGGACAATCCTAGTAGAGAAAAAGCCATAGGCTAGGTGGGAATGTGGAGCTTCAAGAACCAGTTCCAACTACCCAAACGGTTTGGGCAGCACTAACAGCTGATGCTCATGTAACAGTTCATACTTTCAGTGTTTTATCTCACTGGCCCTCATAACAGTGTGAGGTGCAGTGGGTTGGTATTGCCACTACTATTTTATACATGGGGTCAGTGAATATGAGAGAAGATGAATTTCTTGAATAATATCATAGAGCCAAAGCCAGAACACCAGTCTTTTAAATATGTGTTGGCTTTCTACATCATTCTGGCTTGCTCTGATCACTGTCTACAGCAGTGGGAAACAGATGCTGTTGCTTTGGAAACCTAACTCTGCATTCAAAAGTGATCATAACTTTGTGTTGTGCATGAGTGTGAGTATGTATATTCATGTGCCCCATGTGCAAGTGTGTGGAGGACATTGGGTATTCTTCTCTATCATTCTTCTACCTTATTTCCCTGAGACAGAGTCTCTCTCTCTCACTCACTGAATGTGGGGCTTGCCATTTTTCAGTTAGACTGGCTGGCCAGCAAGCTCCAGCAATCCTTGTGTCTCTGCCCCATTCATTGCTGGGGTTTCAGGTATGTGTGGTCATGCCTGGCTTTTTATGTGGGTACTGGGGACCAAATTTATGGCCTCATGCTTGCATATAAAATGCTCTTACCCTCTGAGCTAATCTCCTCAGCCTGTGGTCATACATTTTTATAACCAGGAATTGTAACATCTTCAATAGATTTAGCTGGATTTTCTTATTTTATATTGGGAGGGAGGCAGGAAAACAAATGTTTAGCAATAATATAAAAAGTAAGTCCTGCAACATTTGCTATTCTGAACATAAGAACTTAACGTTAAACTTTGAAATTGAGTTTTCTTTTTTGTTTTCACTGTAAAAAGTTAGTCTCATGCTATTGCATCCTTAAAACAAAGATAATATATATGAATATAATATATATTATATATGAATACATATTATATATACAGATAGATAGATATAAATTTGAGTACCCATAGGCTGGATCTAATTTGTATGTACTTTTGTTTTGCTCTTTTTTTTGTTGTTAAAAAAATTGAGAACCAAGTGTGGTGGTGCACACAAGGTAGGAGGATTGTCCTGAGCTTAAAGCCAGCGGAGGCTATAGAGTATAAAGTCAGCCTAGCTAAAGTGAGATCCTGTTTCAAAAAAAAATTTTTTTAATGAGCCATTATTTTAATATTAGGAATTTCACATAAGGATTTAAATTTCTGGGGTTTTGTCTTCTTTAGAAAACTCAGAACATCTGTCAACACTATGCCTCTAGAAAAAGACACTGAGACTGAGTAAAAATGAAATAGAAAATGTGAATAAACTGTCAGAAAATACAGAAAAGAACACTTTCAAACTCACTTCATGAAGTCACTATTATCCTGAAAGCAAAGCCAGATAGACCATAAAAACATCAGGTTAACAACCTTTATGAATATGGACACAAAAATCTGTGGCACATATTGGCAACCCAAAGGTAACAACATGTAAAAAAATAACAAACAAAAAAAGACTATAATAATATTGTGACTAAATGGGATTTATCCCAGGAATGGAAAGTTGGGTATGTTGGGTATATTACCTATGTAATATACTATAAAAATAGAACCAAGGACAAAACCCACATTTATCTTGGTGAATACAGGGGAAAAAAAACTTTGGCAAAACAAATGCTGACTCCTGTTAAAAACTTTCCAACCTGCCAGGTGTGGTGGCACACACCTTTAATCCCAGCACTTGGGAGGCAGAGGTAGGAGGATCACCGTGACTTCAAGGCCACCCTGAGACTACTTAGTGAATTTCAGGTCAGCCTGAGCTAGAGAAAGACCTTACCTCGAAAAAAAATTTTTTTTTTCCAACATGATAAAATTTTCATTAAAAAGAATCTAAACGTGGGCTGGAGAGATGGCTTAGCGGTTAAACGCTTGCCCATGAAGTCTAAGGACCCCGGTTCGAGGCTTGATTCTCCAGGACCCACGTAAGCCAGATGCACAAGGGGGTGCATGCACCTGGAGTTCGTTTGCAGTGGCTGGAGGCCCTGGCGCACCCATTCTCTCTCTCTCTCTACCTGCCTATTTCTGTATCTCTCTCTCTCAAATAAATAAATAAAAAAAATAAAATAAAAAAAAAAAAAAAAAGAATCTAAACGTAGTACCTTATTTCTCTCTCTCTTTCTCCCTCCCTCTCTTTGGAGAATCTCATTATGTAGCCCAAGCCGGGCTCAAATAATACTTCTGCATTTATATCTCAAGTGCTAAGCACACCTGACAAGAGAACATTTGACTTAATGGGGAATGCCTAAATGCTTTCGTCTAATGATAGGAAATGCTGTCACTTGTATTTAAGATTGCGGTGGATATTCCAGGCAGCGTAAAGAAGATAAAAGCATGAAAATCAAAACAGGAATAAAACTGTTTTCACCATATATATCCTATAAGTAGAAAATCTCAAGGAATCCTTTAAAAAATGAACAAATAATAAAACTCCTACTAGAACTACTCAACAGACTCAGGAAGTTCAAAGGATATAATATAAACAAGGCACTTGTCAAGTGTGGTAGCACATACCTGTATTCTTTGCACTTGAGAGATAAATGCAGAAATATTGTTTGAGGCCAGCTTGGGCTAAATAATGAGATTCTTTCTCCAGAGAGAGAGAAAGAGAGAGAGAAAGAGGAGAGGAAAGATATTAGCTTTAGATTTTTTAATCAAAGGATATAATATAATCAAAAATTACCTGCCTTATTTATCTATCTATCTATCTATCTATCTATCTATCTATCTATCTATTATTTTTTCGAGGTAGGGTGTCACTCTAGGCCAGGCTGACCTGGAACTCACTATGTAGTCTCAGGCTGGCCTCAAACTCAAGCAATCTTCCTACCTCTGCCTCCCAAGTGCTGGGACTAATGCACCACCATGCCTGGCTTAAAATATTTTTCTTTATTTATTTCCAAGCAGAGAGAGATAGAAGAGAGAGAAGAGAGAAAAGGAGAAAATGGGCACACAGGATCTCCAGTCACTGTGAACTCCAAATACATGCCCCTCTTTGTGCATCTGGCTTTACATGGGTACTGGGGAATTGAACTCTGGTCCTTAGGCTTTGAAGACAAGTGCCTTAACTACTGAGCCAACTCTCCAGCCCCTCTGCCTTTCATTTGCCCTCTCTTTTCATTCTATCTTTAAAAATATTTTTTAATTTATATTTTATTTATTTGCTTGAGAGAAAGAGACAGAGAGAGAGAGAGAGAGAGAAGAGAGAGAGAAACAGAAAAAGAGAATGGGTGTGCCACGGCCTCAAACATTGCAAACAAACTCCAGATGCATGTGCCACCTTGGGCATCTGGCTTTATGTGGGAATTGGGGAATCAAATCTAGGTCCTTTGACTTTGCAGGCAAATGCCTTAACTGCTAAGCCATCTCTCCAGCCTCATTCTATTACTTATTTATTTGTTTGATTTTTGAAATTCTGAGACAAGGTGTAGCAGTCAGGTTCACATTGCTGGCAGAAATCACCTGACCAAGAGCAGCTTGTGGGAAAAAAGGTTTATTTTGGCCCACAGACTAGAGGGGAAGCTCCATGATGGCAGGGAAAACGATGACATGAACAGAGGGTGGACATCACCCCCTTGCCTACATCAGGTGGACAACAGCCATAGGACAGTGTGCCAAACACTGGCATAAGGAAACTGGCTATAACACCCATAAGCCCACTGCCAACAATACACTGCCTCCAAGAGGTGTTAATTTCCAATTGCCATCAGCTGGGAAGACTAGCATTCAGAATACCTAAGCTTATGAAGGGAACCTGAATCAAACACCACATTTGCTGGTTTCCCTCCCCCGGCAGGTAGAGCGGAAGAAAGAGCCGATCCAGCGGCTTTTCTTGAGGCTGAGCGGGATGACGGGTGTCGGTGGCTCAGACCCTCCCCCAAAACACCGGAGAGAAACACACTGACCCGGGAGTCTTGTGTATATATAGTTTTGAGAAAGAGGGTGGGTCTCAGGATGTGAAAAAGGTGTAAGGGCCAATATTATTTCACCACGTCAGCAGTAGCTGGGCGGAGGCAGTTTCGGCTTAGGCCTTGCTGAGTCACTCTTAAGCAGAAGTAGACCAAAGACAGGTCGCCAAACTCTAGTCAGGCTCAGAAAGTTCCACTAGGCCTCACACCTGGGCCTCTTAGGGCCCAACACACATTCCGCTACTGGTCCCCATAAACTGACAATCATCCGTGATATAAAATATAATGCATTCAGTCCAACTTTAAAAGTCCTCATAGTGTTTATCAATCCTAATGTTCAAACATCCCCATAATCCAAGGTCTTTTAACTGAGCCATAATACCAAAAAATTCCCCCAAAACCCATAATGGCACAGAATAAACATTCACACTGCAAAAGATGGCACTGGGCATAGCAAAGAAATATTCAGTCAATGCAAGATTTAAACAGGGCAAACATCAAACTCTGTAGTTCCAAGTCCAACAACTCTAATGTGTGAACAACTCTAATGAGTGACAAGTCTTCAAGTCCATTAATTCTAACCAGCAACAAACCTCTCGAGTTCCAATTCCTCCCCTCCAGCTAGGCTACTAACAGTCCTGGAAAACTTCATCTGGGCTGGCAGCTCTCCTTGGCAGCCATATCATGGTCTTGGAATCTCCACTGGGTCTCCACTGCAACCTATAGTTCATCCTCAAGGCTTCATCAGGTCTCCATGCAGGCATCCAGCAAACCTGCTTCATACTGCTCATGGCCATTTCCAAAACACTGTGTTGCAAACTCAATGACCCTCTCTTTCCTGCATTTCTTATACTCCATAATACCAGGTAGGGTGCCAATTTGTTAACCCAGGGAGGACTAAAGCAGACTTTGAAGAACAGGACACTCCTTGAGCACTCAGGCCCCTTCAAAAGAGTCTACATTCTTCCTGTTGCCACAGTGCAGGTCAGCTGGTCCAATCTCAAAGTTTGTTATCTCTCATATAATTGCAGCTGAACAGCAGCACTTTCAGCCCAAAGATTTCATTTCTGTGCATATCCTTCTGCTCACACCAGTCCATTTCTACACAATGCAACCCTGCACAAGTTCTCAGGACATGGACATAACAGCAATCCTCTCACACAAACTGCTTCCAACCCAGTCCAAGCAAAGCTCTTTCTCACCTTCACAAGCCAAACCTCACAGCCCATAGTTCTTACTGTATTCAGGTCTTTCAACTCTGACCAGAATAGTCCATCAGGCTGTACTTACAGCCCTGCAAGGCATCTCTTAGGCCAAGGTTTCAAATTCTTCCATATTCCTCTTGAAAATCAGCTCCAAAATGCCAAAGCTGCACAGTAAGGTGTCAAGCAACAAATGACACCACTCTTCGGTACCAATATTACTGTTGCCGTCAGGTTCACGTTGCTGGCAAGAAATCACCTGACCAAGAACAGCTTGTAGGAAAAAAGGTTTATTTTGGTTTATAGACTTGAGGGGAAGCTCCACGATGGCAGGGAAAATGATGATATGAGCAGAGGGTGGACATCACCCCCTTTCCAATATCAGGTGGACAACAGTAATAGGAGAGTGTGCTAAACACTGGCATAGGGAAACTGGCTATAACACCCATAAGCCCACCCCCATCAATACACTGCCTCCAGGAGGCTTTAATTTCCAATTGCCATCAGCTGGGGAAACTAGAATTCAGAACACCTAAGTTTTGGGGGGACATCTGCATCAAATCACCACACAAGGAATTCGCTAGGTAGACCAGGCTATGCTCAAACTACAGTGATGTTCCTATCTCAGCCTGCTAAGTGCTGGAATTCAGGTTTGTACCACCATACCAGGGGTTCTTTCTCCTTTTCAGACAGGGTATCACTATGTAGCACAGCTTGTCTCAACCTTGTAATCCTCCAGTGTCAGGCTCCTGAATGCTAGGATTATAGGCATGCTCCACCATCCATGACTTCAAAAATTATATTTATGTATGCTAACAGAATATAACCTGAACTTTCTTTCAGCTGTAAAGTGCTTATCAGGTGAGGCCTGGCTGGTGGGAATAGGTCACTAAGGGGTAGGTCTTGGAACTTACCCCTGGTTCCAGCCTGCTTTCTGTCTGCTACCACATGAACAGCTTTTTTTGTGCTACTACTGCCATGCCTTCCTTCTACAATGGACTGAAATTTTTTGAAACCATAAGCCTCCACAATTTCCTCCCCCCGAGCCCCTTTTCCTCCTTTAAGTTGTTTCTGTCAAATATTTGTTCACTGCTATACAAAGACATACACTAAAATTTGAAGGAATTAAAGATCTAAATACATGGAGAGATGTTCCATGTTCCACATTCATTAGAGCTGAACAATAATATTCCACAACATGATCTACAGATTTATTAGAACACCTATTAAAGAAAAAAGAACACCTGTCTTTTTTATTTTAGAGGGGGGGGGGAGAGAGAATTGGCACACCAGGGCCTCAGCCACTGCAATCGAACTCAAGATCCCCATGCCACCTAGTGGGTATGTGTGACCTTGTGCTTGCCTCACTTTTGTGCATTTGGCTTATGTGGAATCTGAAGAATTGCATCTCTCTAGCCCCTAGCTGTCATTTTTTAACAGAAATTGGTAATCTTGTACTTAAATTCATATAGAAATTCCTGATATCAAAAAGTGATTAAAAATCAAAAACATTAAAAATATGAAAACTAGAGGATTCATACTTCCCAATTTTAAAAATTACAGTAAAATTAACAGTAGTCTTCCAGGTATGGTGGCATAAGCCTGCAATCCCAGAATTTAGGAAGCTAAATCAGGAGGATCATGAGCTAGAACTCATCTGGGCTACATAATGAGAGACCCCATACCAAAGAAATAAAAAAACTAAAACAAAACCCAAAGAACCCCAGCAAACATACAGTAATCAAAATAGTGTTATACTTACAAAATTTCAGTTATAGATTCTACAGCTATAATGACAGTATAGTAATTCCAGTTAAAAATGTCTTATATACTTTAAATTTACTCAGGGAGTAGACTTTAAGTATTCTCATTGGGTAAACAATGGTAAATAGGTCAGATTATTGTTGTGGGAATCATTACATAAGGCATACTTACACCATGTTGCACAATTTAAGTATGTAAAAATTTTAATTTGCCAAACATAGCTCAGCTAAAGCTGAGAGAGAAAAAGCAACAATATGGTGAGGACTGACAAAGGATAAGTAAAAGGAATGAGGAGTCCAAAAATTAACCCTAACACACACAGTTAATTTTTTTTTCAATTTTTAAAAAAGTATTGGAATTCAAACCCAGGGCTTTGTGCATTAGCATTTTTGTGGGGAGAAGGACAAAGGTTCCAAGATAATTGAATGCAAGAAAGAATTCTTTTTAATAAATAGTTCTAGAACGATTGGAGAAGTACATTGAAAAGAATGAAGCTAGACCTCTATTTCACACCATATATAAGAATCCCACATGGAATAAAAACCTAAAAGTGAGAGCTAACTCTACCAATCTTCTTGCATAGAAGTATATCTTCATGAGATTGGGCTAGGCAAAGATTTCCTAGGTAGAACACTAAGAGCACAATGCTAATTAACTGGGCTTCATAAACTTCAAGACTTGGGGCTTCAAAGGATATCCATTCTGAAGTTAAAAGACAATCTGAAGAGAAGTTAGCTAAGTGGTTAAGTGTACTTATGCAAATGTGACAACCAGAGATCAGAGCCCCAGAACCCACATAAGGCTGGATGCAGTAGATGGGTATCTATAATCCTAATGTATCTAGTCAGGAGAATCCTGAAGCTCATGGGCCAGTTAGGAGGATCTCCATGAGTTCAAGGCCACCCTGAGAATACAGACTGAATTCCAGAGTGAGAGTCTATCTTGAAAAACAAAAACCAATGCTGAATATTCAAGCTTGGCCAGACAGGCCCAATGACTGAACAGGTGCAATAGTGGCGTGTCTACTCTTGGGGTAACCAACTGCTCCATAATTGGACTGAAGGCCCTCTCTATGGGAGGGAATACATACCCGGTACTGAAAAACCTAAGTAAAAGTCTATGGTAGGTGAGGTCATGAGCCTTGGGGGTATAAGCCTGCTCATGTCTGACTAAATGTATATATTATTCCCACCAAGCTGCCCTGGGGACACTACACTAAATGTTCATGTCCACATATTAACGCTACTCTCACTTCTGGCTAGAGAAGCTTCTCTTTTCAGATGGTGATGACCACTGGGATGACACAAAAGGCAACATAGTGCTGAGAAGAAGGGATGGAGGAGTGCCTAGCACTGAAACACCTCTGTCACATCCTCCAGTGGCTCAGGGGCCATTGCGGAAGAGGGGGCGGATAGAATGGAAGAGCCAAAGGAAGGATATGACCTCTTACTATGCAGCTGCCCAGACAGAAATTGGCCTCGATATCCATGATCTTGCAGTGCCTAGCAATACCTTTGCAAGACCCTCAAAATAGAAGAGAAAGATGATGTCATCAAATTAGGAGAGAGACTAATGGAGAAAGGGAGGGGATATGATGGAGACTGGAGTTCTAAAGTGGAATGGGGGAGGGGAGGGAAATATCAGGTGGGGTTTTTTTGGTATGTAAGATTAAAAGTCAATAAAAAAAAATCAAATGAAAAAAACACAAAACAAAAAGAAAAGGCCAGATACCTTAATAGACATTTTATAATTTTATAAAGAAGATATATGACTGTTTCATAAGCACATGAAAAGATGGTTTACACCACTAGTTATTAGCAAAATGCAAATCACAGTGAGAAACTTTTTCATATCCATCAAGTGACCAAACCAAAAAAACAAAAAACCCTAAACAGCTGTTAACAAGTAGTGATGAGGATGTAGGGAAGCTGGAACTCTCATTCACTACTGGTGAAAAAGTAAAATGGTGCATTTAGCTTGGAAAATGTGATATTCCTCAAAAGGCTAAACACAAAGTTGCTGTATGATTCCCAGTTCTACTGCTAGTTATATGCCCTAGAGAGCTAAAAAGACATGCTCACACAATTGCTCTGCTCACCCTCATAGCAGTAGTGATAAAAACTAAATTCTGAAAACATTCCTAAGTGTATAAACTGGTGAATGGATAGGCAAAACGCAGCACTGCCATATCATGACAGTCCTGGCAAACGCAAACTTTGGAGCAGTCATTTTTATATGATATTCACAGGGCCTCCACGTTCACAGGTTACACTCTAGGTGAAACCTCAAGTCTTTTACATTGATAAAACTATCATCACATTCCTTTGGAATGGAAGATGTTTGTTCTTAGGAATATAAATTGTATATTCATAAAAGTATTATTTATAAATTTTGATGGAAACAAGTCCAAATAATAGAAACACTGATACAGTAATTGTACTTAGTTTTAAAACTAATTTTATATATATATAAAAAAAAAATTCAGCCAGACGTGGTGACGGACCCCTTTAATCCCAGGACTCAGGAGGCAGAGGTAGGAGGATCGTCGTGAGTTCTAGGCCACCCTGAGACTACATAGTGAATTCCAGGTCAGCCTGAGCTACAGTGAAACCCTACCTTGAAAAAACAAAAAAAAAAAAAAAAAAAAAGAAAAAATTCTTAGGTTGTGTTTCTTAACTTTGCTCATAAAGAATGCCAAGAATGCTGGAGAGATGGCTTAATGGTTTAGACGCCGGCCTGCTAAGCCTAAGAATGCTGGTTCCAATCTCTAGGTCCCACGCAATGCTGCACTTGCCCACAAGGCGGCACATGCATCTGGAGTTTGTTCATAGCAGCTGAGAGAATGCTGGTGTGCCCATTCTCTATCTGTCTCCCTCCCCCCACACCCCCCTCATCTCTCTCCAAAAAAAAAAAAAAAAAAAGCCAAAATCTCCAGTGGGAAACCTATTCATAGAGACAGCCCAGAATGGGGAGACTATCAATTTAAACTACAGATTCACCTGGTTTAGAGATGACGGGGCTAGGTTGGGATGTCTCTTCACAGAGACCCTAGACCTAGACCTAGAAGGCATAACTATACATTAACAGGAGCCAGGGTAGAATATGAGAAAGATTAGAAAAGTGTGAATGGGCATGTCACTGCCACTGCCTAGAAGTGATACGTCCCTTTAAGCTTGTCACATTTCCTTTCCTTTTCTTCCCTAACTTCAAGAGAGCTGGACTATTTAAAGGATTTAAAGAAATAGCACTTGGTGAACATTACAAATTGTCACATGAGTGAGCTGGAGGACTGGACCTTATCTCAGAGCTGCTTTCCACAGCGACAGATTCCCCTTTCCTTGACCTAATTAAGAACTACTTTCTACTGAGATACCTGCATACTCAGATTATTGCTATAATATTCCAAAGAGCCAAGTTATGGAAATGGCCCAGATGCCCAACAGTGAATGAATGTATAAAGAAAAGGTGGTACATATACACACACAAGTTTTATTCAGCCATAGAAAAGAATGAATTTGTATTACTTGCAGAAAATAAATGGAACTAGAATGTCATGCAACATGACCAATATTACGTTTTCTCTCATCTGTAGAATGTAGGTGCCTGGGAGGCAGAGGTAGGAGGATCACCATGAGTTCAAGGCCACCCTGAGACTACATAATGAATACCAGGTCAGGCTGCACTGGAGTGAAACCCAACCTCGAAAAACAAAAAACACAAAACAGATTGTAGAATGTAGGTGGGAAAGGACATAAAAGTTAGCAAGGGATATGGAAAGGGAAAAGGGGGAAGAGGAAGGAAAAAAGGTATGACTATGATCAAAGTGCATTATATGCCTTGATGGAAATGTCACAAAATGTCATAGTTTTTTAAAATCTAGAAAAAGAACCCTTGATGGACAATTTGGATGAGCTTAGGTTCTCTGATGCAAGCTTTAGTATAAGGATGACCATAGGAGAAAACACTCCTCCTGGTGTCCAGTAAGCACTTTGCCCTTTAGTAGGAGAGATGCTTTACCCTTGCTTTCCAAGCACTGTGCAGAGTCCTGGCCACTGCAACAGCCCACTGAGGGGGTGAGGAATTGACACAGCTCAGGTGAAAACCTGCAGCTCAGTGAGAAGACCTCCTGTAATGATATTTCAGTTATACGGTTTTTGGGTTTTGTTGAAAATTCTTTCAGTTAAGTAGAATCAAGGAAACACACTAAAAGTCTGACAGAAAAGAACTGATCCAATGAGAATAATGATCTTTACTGTACCACAAGTGCCACAACTCAATATAATCTCAATGCTTTTCAAAGGCTACAAAGGACTACATCAAGATTTATGTTACAGCCGGGCTTGGTGGCACACACCTTTAACCCCAGCATTCGGGAGGCAAAGGTAGGAGGATCGCCATGAGTTCGAGGCCACCCTGAGATTACATAGTGAATTCCAGGTCAGCCTGGGCTAGAGTGACACCCTACCTTGAAAAACCAAAAAATGAAAAAACCAAAAAAAAAAAAGATTTATGTTACAATGGTAAGGTAAAGCAATTAAATAAAAAGTCTTAAGAAACTTAGCTACCAATCTGTAAAGCCAGTTATTTATATATTACTACAAATAGACATATTTATATTCTGACTTTAAAATATATTTACATTATTCTGTTCTTTTTGTAACTTATTTATGTTACTATATTTATGTTATATATCTATATTCGTATCATATATTTATCTATTTGCAAACAGAGAGGGAGAGAGAGGAAAAGAGAGAAAGAGAGAATGAGAATGGGTGTGCCAGGGTCTCTTGCCACTGCAAACGAACTCCATACACAAGTGCCACTTTGTGTATCTGACTCTATGTGGGTACTGAGGAACTGAACCCAGGTTGTCAGGCTTTGCAAGCAAGTGCCTTTAACCACTGAGCCATCTCTTTCCTATATTCTGGTCTTTTATATATTTATATGTTTATATAAAGATATAATTATATTCTAGTCTTTTTAATATATTTATATAAATGTATATTTATATTAGATATTTACTTATATTCTGGTCTTTTTCATGTACTTATATAAACAATAGTATATACCTATATTCTGGTCTCTGCCTTTGGAACACACTAAATTGCAATGCCAACTTTATCATCTTCAAATACTGCTTTCATAAGTTTTCTACTCAAAAAAATTCCAGATAAAACACGTTAATTCTAGAAACTTTGGTTCTTTAGGTAACTGCTGTGTTTTCTTTTTAATTACTATTATCATTTAAACCAAGATTCCCAATGAAGTTTGTGCAGCAGTCCAAGCCAGCTCCAAGGTAGCAAGTTTTGCATTTGGTAACTACCTCCACAGATAAGGAATGACATTCTGTTTGAAAGCTGGCACATTGGTAAGGTGCTGTGCAGCAGCTCTACCTCAATAATTTACTTGATCTGAGCCCCTGAAGCACCCATGGTCTTCCACAGTCATCCTGGCCCCTAGATCAGCCCAGATGCTTTAGTGGAAATGCTCAGAGCCTCATTTGTCTAGAGCTATGCTATGAGCTTCTGGAGGGACTGTATCATGAATCTACATATATTATCATACATGTAGTAAGGGCAGCGAGTCAAGAAGTAGTTATTCTTGTATGCCAATATTTTCCTTTATATATCAGTTTAAATCAAAATGCCTTTTTGAAAATATAACTGCTAGATTTCTTTTTTTGGGGGGAGGTGGGATTTATCCTACATTAACCACCTGCGGATCCTACTGCATACACCAATACTATATTTTGCTAGCTTGTAGGTAATCTGTCCCTGAATTTCCTGATTTACCAATATATGCAAAATTTGGGTCCAACCCTAATCATTTCTGTCTTCAAATACATGGATTACCTATTATTTTTGATATAAAACATACAAATGCAAATATTCTTTTAAATATTACAGTAACACAAATTTAAGCATCAATAACAAAGCAGTTTCTTAAAGTAAAAAATAATCTGTAATTAATTTTCTCTTGTTTACCTGTCAAAGTTCACTGATGATAATGTTTCCAATTTCATCCTAAAGAGAAAAGCGCTTTTTGGAATCTCTTCCTTCTGCCACTCACAGAATATGCTTGAATTTTCTCTCGTTTTTCTTTAACTTGCCTTTTACACTTGCGGAAAACCAGAAAAGTTTGTAACTCTCAAAATCTCCAGCTATGTCGTAAAAGCCTTTGTGGTTTTATCCAGTCTGATTGAGAGATCTCTGTCTCTTTCTCAAGCGAATCACGGTTCTCTCGACAGCCTCACTTGCCAGTTTGGTTCCTGATCGTATCTGTTTCCTGATTTTTTATACAGACTCATCACTACATCAAAGGTTACATAGAGTAGTAAATGAGAATAGCCTTTCCCCGTAAAGCAAACCTGTATTTCATAAAACTCCAGGCAGAAGAATGAATGATAGAGCTTTCACCAATAGGAAGTGGAGAAAAGTGTTTTGTTGAAGTTTGTAATCCAATCCTTGGGAGCCAGAGGTGGGAATGTTTAAATGAGCCGTCTGTTCTTCAGACTTTTCTTAAAGTGGTATTACTGCCTGTTGATGCTAAAGGCAGACAAAGATTATAAAAGCATCTGTTTAGGAGGTTTCCCCTCACATTTGAAGTGAGACAACATATAAATTGATCCTCTACACATCCAGAGAAATTTAGTTGCCATACCATCTTTAGTCATACATACTTTTAGTCGCATAGCAACTTTTGTGTCAATTTAGAGAACTATTTCAACATGATTTTTTTTTTTATCATGGTCAAATATTGGATGTTAATGCACTGAAAAATATTTCTTAGAAAAGATGAAAAGATTCTAACATTGATTTCTTTAAAAATTGTTTTTCTATTATTAATTTTTGTGACTTCCATTATTAGCAACAAGTCTTACTCTTTGTGATTATTCTTAATATTTCAAGAATGTTTCTTTTTACACAAACTTTTTTTTTTTGTTTGTTTTGTTTTGTTTTCGAGGTAGGGTCTCACTCTAACCCAGGCTGACCTGGACTTCACTATGTAGTCTCAGGGTGACCTTGAATTCACAGCAGTCCTACCTCTGCCTCCCGAGTGCTTGGATTAAAGATGTGTGCCACCAAGCCCGGGAAATTATTGGTTTTTAAATTTAAATTTTAAGCCCAGGAAAAAGTTCTTGAGTAGTAATAAAGTACATAAAATGTCTTATAAATTCAGGACATATGCTATAATATATACTTCAGTAACTCCTGAAGATTCAATTTAATCTGTAACTGATATTTTAGTATTATTACTTATATCTTGTTTTGGAACTGAACTGATGTTATTTTTAAAAAACATTTTTATTATTATTTATTAGAGAAAGAGGCAGATAGAGAGAATGGGTATGCCAGGGGCTCCAGCCAAATGGTGCAAATGAACTCCAGACACAAGTGCCACCTTGTGTATCTGGTTTAAGTGGATACTGGGGAACGAACCTGGGTCCTTGGGCTTTGCAGGCATGCATCTTAACCACCAGGCTATCTTTACAGCCTTTGATGTTTTTTTTTTTTTTTTTTTTGACTTTTCTGTTAAGATTTCATTTTATTTTATTTGACACACAGAGAGAGAAATGGACAGATAGAGAAAGAGAATGGGCACGCCAGGCCTTGAGTCACTGCAAATGAACTCCAGATTCTTGTGTCCCTTGTGCATCTGGCTTACATGGGTACTGGGGAATCAAACCAGGGTCATTTGGCTTTGCCAGCAAGTGCCTAAACCTCTAAGCCATCTCTCCAGCTCTTGATGTTATTTTTTACCTTATATAAACCGCCTCCTACATTATTCATCTTCAAGCGTAATGAAACCATTGTAAAAGTTCATTAAAAAGTTAGGGCTGTGGACTGAAGAGATGGCTCAGCTGTTAAAGGGCTTGCTTGTAAAACCTGACGTCCTGGGTTTGATTTCCTAGTGTCCACCTAAGCCAGGTGCACAAAGTGGCATTCATGAATCTGAAGTTTGAGGGGTTAATAAACTTCCCTGAAAACTAGAGGAAACAAGAGTTAATAACTATCCCTAAGACCAACAAACCCTAAAACTTCACAAGCATGGCCTTGACAGACCTGTCTACTTTCTAATGATAAACTAAACTTTCCTTAGCTCAGAAAACCTTGAGGGAACAGAAACGGTCTGGTGTGATATCCTCCCTAGACAATTTTTGCTAAAAATGCTTATTCTGAGTAAAGACACAAATAACTATAGTTCCTTATCTACTTCCATGGACCTACAGCTGGTCCAGTCTGTGTTTTTCATAGGATCCCCTTACAAGCTTGCACCCAGGCTGGCTCAGTGCTTCAGCCTTCATTCCACAGGAGAGCTGAGGCCCCTTGCTGTTTCAATAAACAGTCTAGAGGTCAAGTCTGGGTGTTTTCTTTTGCTTTTCTCTTACACTTTCCTTACATAGTTCTTTTGCAATGGGTGGCAAGAGGCTCTCTCTCTGTTTGCAAATAAATTAAAAAAGAAAGTTAAGGATTTTTAATAAATCACTAAGAAATTAAGAGAATTCAAGCTTTTTCAAGGACAAGAATATTCTACAGGATTTTAAAGTAGTTCTAGTAATATGCCTAACATTTTTAAAAAAGTTTTTATTTATTTATTTATTTATTTGAGAGAGAGAGAGAGAGACAGACAGAGAGAATGGGCATGCCAGGGCCTCCAATCACTGCAAATGAACTCCAGGCGCATGCACCACCTTGTGCACCTGGCTTATGTGGGTCCTGGGGAATCGAACCCCGGTCCTTTGGCTTTGCAGGCAAATGCCTTAACCGCTAAGCCATCCCTCCAGCCCATGCCTAACATTTTAAGGGAAGTTGTCTTTATCTTTTTTTTTTTTTTCTCTCTGGGGATTGAACTCCACCGAATTATGCTTTCCCTTTCCAGAACACCTTTCAAAATATTTTTAAATTTGAGACAGGGTCTCATTAAATTGCCATGCTCTCTTCTTGCCTCAGCCTCCCGAATAGCAGCGATTGCAAATCTACTCCATCACATCAGGGAGATTTTTCATCTTGAAGAAATACTTATTGATTGCTTCCTTAGTCATGCTAGGAATTGCCATAATCTTTAACTTACTAATTATTTCTCACAATAGGCTTTGTGTGTGTTTTTAAATTTCATGTAGCCGAGATGGCTTTGACCTTTTGATCTTCCAGATTGCACTTCTGGAATGCTAGGGTTACAGGCGTGGGCCACCCACACCTGGCTAGACCTTGCTGTATTTCAAGGGCAGAAACTCCTCGTTGGAACCTATTGGTGCGCACAGTGAGCCCCCAAGTCCAGTGCTTTCACTGCTTGTAGAACTAACCTGGCCTGGGGTACATAAGCCCATTGGCCCCAGCCAGACTGTAACAACAGCAAGAGGTCCCGTCGGGGGACTGCTGCTAAGACAGATGAGATATTGTGTGCATATTCAGAACGCGGCCTGGTACACACCAGGCGCTCAACGCCCAGGGTCGCCATCCCTCAGGCAAGAGGCTGAGCGAGCGCCTTGGGGAGTGATGGATGAAAGAACAGGTCAGTTACTGGCAGTTCCTCGGGTTGGCATCAGCTACCTCACCCTTCAAGATGCCAAACAAAAAATAAATAAATAACCAGCTCCTGACTTGAAGCCTCAAAAGCGGAGGCGGAAGCCAGAGCAGAAGCACGGGGGAGGACCCACCTGAAGGAAGCCGCATTCTTGGCCAATAAGCGCCTTGCTCGGAAAATAAACTCTCACCCTTCCTGTCGGGAAACCGCGAGAACGAAGGCGAATTCTCGCGAGGTGTCAGCCTCCCCCTCCGCGACTCCTACTGGCTCCAACTGCCCATCGCGCAGGCCCCGCCCCCGTAGGCCCCGCCCTCCAGGCCCCGCCCCCTGCCGTCCATCTACCTGCTTTCCAGAGCCGCTGCGCTCCGGAGCTCCGGTCTGCGGGCGCCGGCACAGGTGAGTGAGTGCCGCTGGGCCCCAAGCTGACCGGTCGAGCCCCCTTCTCAGGCTCGGTCCAGGACGGCGTCGCCAAAGCGTCTGGGCCCGGGCGAGAGGAACCACGGGTGTCCTGGCCTTGGGCCACCGCGGCTGGCTGCGGGGTCCAGCCGTCCTGAGGCGCCTCGGAGCGGAGCTTAGTATACGGACTGCTCCTGGGCTCCCTGCTACCCATTTGCTTCGTGTTCGGCTAACTCAGGCAAAACGGTGTGCGTTTTGCCTCAAGTCTTCCAGCAGTTTTGAAATCACTGACAAAAATAGCCTTTTGCTAATGCTTATAATAGTTTTAATTCTCTAATAGCCCGTGTTAGGGAAGTGGGAGTGGGCATTCTACCGAATCCAAGTACCAGAATGCCAGTCCTGAGGGACTCCTCTCCTTTTAACTACCCCTGCTTAAAATGTGTGGGATTTTCTTGAGAAGGGAGGGAGTTTTGTTTTTCTGGTTGTTGTTTAAATTGACGTGACTGTAATAAAACTCGTGTGGAGATGTAGCTGTATACAGTTAAAATGAAACGTACCATTTAACTGTAGGCAGGAGGTGGGGAAGGGAAAAAGGGTAGAAGTAGA
Organism: Orientallactaga sibirica; assembly: GCA_036365145.1. Taxonomy (NCBI): domain Eukaryota; kingdom Metazoa; phylum Chordata; class Mammalia; order Rodentia; family Dipodidae; genus Orientallactaga; species Orientallactaga sibirica. The sequence goes on from JAEOAD010000031.1 coordinate 18,981,317, forward strand.
TCTTGAAAGGCCGTATCGCCAATGAGTAGTGTATGTTGGAAAGTCAAGAGTAATTGTTGATTATTGGCAGCGTTGGGATTTCTTTTGTAAACATTTTATCTCCCTATCTATCTTGAAAAGCAAGATACATTTTAACAGGGAGTAAAGATGTTCCTAATGCAACAGTCCATTAGGAGAGTCATTTGGTTGCAGGGAGTGGGGATTTGGGCTATAGTTTTGCTTGGCAAAGGAAAGCCTTCCATTTGTGAAAGCTTTGCTTACCTTGTAGTGAATAAACACTGTCTTAAGTTAAAGTACATGACAGGCTGCTTGGTAGGTAGGGAGGTGCCCGGACTTTGTAAATTAGGCCACCTTGATTGCAGTCCTGGCAGGTTAATTTTTGAAAAAAATTGTTTGTTCTCATCTGGAACATGGGCTAGCTAATGCTCACCACACTGCTTGTGTGTGAGGATAAAAATCCCTATGGCAGGGAGTAACTGTATAAGTGGCCTGGAGGTGGGTAGATGAAAAGTCAACTTTGCAACAACTGTTCCACATATTCCAATTTCATCCATCCCTTGGATGCTAAAACTAGAAACTGTGCTGCATATAGATGTGAAAACGTGAAGAAAACAGCAAAATCTCTGCCTACTGACTTTTCAAGTTCTTGGCTAACTTGGCAGTAAGCAGGCACAGCAGTAAATCTGTTGATTACAAAAAAAAACCTCAACAGCTTGCTTTGTCTGAAGGAACAAGAGGGCAATATGTTAGTTTATGACAGGAAAATGAATTTTACATTGAAACTTGGAAGATGATGGGACAGTGCTTTCCAGGTTAACCCGAGAGCACCAAACATTGGGAGGAGGTTGGTAGTTCCAAATACTAAAAGAGTCCAGGAACTTGATGAGAGTGTGGCTGAGGAGGGTGGACAGGCAGGCGGGTTGGGCCTGATGGTGAAGAGGCCTTGTAAGAGTTGGATTTTTTTCAATCAGGAGCATCTGAAGAGCTTATTTAGTAAGATGTATGTCCGAGAGTATGAGATATAATTGTGTGTACCTTTTCAAAAGCTCCCTGCTGTGATTAATGTGTTGGAAGTGATTAAAGTGGACACAGAGACCAGTAACCCAGTTGGCCCAGGTGGGAGATGACAGTGGCTTGCGGTCATTGGCAGATGGAGAGATTTGGCTGGTGTTGAGATGTATCTTGGATATGGAAACTATCAGCCAAATGACAGACTGAAGAAGCCAGTCATGGAGAGGATGGAATCGTTCAAGACTTCTGGCTTTCTGGCCTCAGCTGCTGGGTGGAGAGAAGGGTGTTGCCCAATATACTAAATGAGAAAGACTGAAGAGGTGACGTTCAAGGAACACTAAGGATTTTGTGGGAATATATGCAGTTTGAGATGCTTGTGAAACATCTTAACCACTGTAGCTTCCTGCTGAAGTATAATGATGTAGCTTTGCTGTCCCACAGAGGCTTTGATGCTGTTTGTTTTGTAATTCCCTTCACTGTATGGAAAGACATAAGATGTTCAGATACTGGGTGTCTTGCACACAGTCATGTAGGAAAGAAAGTAGGTGGAATAAATATGAAAAAGTGTTGGACTCTTAAACTGGACTGGGGCTGATAGCAAACATTTCATAGGAGCGAGTGTTCCTTTATATGAACTGGCAACTGCTGTCTTCCTAGCTAGGAACTAAAAGTTTGGAAACAATAGAAAATAACCTGAGTTATAAAACTGCTTACTGAAAGTTTTGGTGTGAATTCGAAGCAAAAACTATTTTCTTAAGGGGAAGAAAAAAACTTGTTTAAAAGGTACATTAATTTTTGTTTCACTAGAAAGTTAGGAGAGGTATATACAGGAAAACAAACTCTGAGCAAAACAAATTATTTGCAAGTTAAAAAAAATTCCTAAATATCCCATGGAATTCTGGGAGTCCTATCTATAAACAACCCACACTTTGAGATCCACTGGAACTGGTGTCAAATGCCTGCCTTTAATCATCTGTAACTGTTCCACCTTTAACAAGTTATGGAAATTTTGAGCTTGTTTCAATCTTCTGCCAAGTGGGTGAGATGGCAGATGTAACTTCTCTTCTTGTTCTTGTCAATGCTGGAGCTAGAAGAGCCTTAAAACAATCTGTCTGGACACCAGTACATTGACTGCTGCAGGTGTTTTCCATATTAGTTAGCCGAGGGCCAGAGAGATGTAATAGAATACAGGGTTCTTGTTTGTAGTGCATACTTCATTGGAATCATTTAACATAATAAAATGCTTTTATTTTGAACCTATTTGCTATTTCTGATAATCTGAAAAACTGGGAATAAGGAAAAGAATAAAGAGTTAGTTATCTAGGCAGATACAATATCTGTTTTAATGTTTTTAAGTTAAATACAAACTGAGAGTTCATGATGGAAATGGGGCTTGCTACCTTTAATTTTTAAGCTTTCTTTTGGTTACATGCTGTAAGATTGGCCTCTGTTCTCTTAGATGATGATGCTTACCTCAAGTCCACATTTTTTTCCCATTAGGATTATTTTTAGTAAGTAGTTTATAATTGTTAGCTATTTTAATGTTCTAAATAAGCACCTAAGTTTTAGTTGTTACAAAAGGCAAATGAGAACAGAGTGTATCTTTTCAGTCTTGCTTTGTAGACATGACTCTACAGGCTTATATGATGGTCCTTGTAAGAAATCTTACAGTGGTTGCTTTTTTGTCATCTTTATAGAAATGGACCAATTTTGACAAGATGTAGTGCTGCAGCTTGCTTGATGGGACGTGTTCAGTCATGGCATCCGAACTTTGTAAGACCATCTCTGTGGCAAAGCTTGAAAAGCACAAGAATTTATTCTTAAATTACCGGAATCTTCACCAGTTCCCATTGGAGTTACTGAAGGATGAAGGGATGCAACACTTGGAGAGACTCTATATGAAAAGAAACTCCCTTACAACCTTGGTTAGTATTGTATTACGTTAAAATCATTTATAAGTGTGGTTCTGACTGGGATATAGTTTTCACATCCATGCTATTCCAATCAAGATGTATATCCCTCCTTCATGTTACATATGTAGGTAATATAGATGCACAGGTAAAGGGTTCTCAGTGACTATGAATTATCCAAGTCCCTAAAGTTAGGTTGTAGGAGAAGTGTACAGGAAAGCAAAATATTTCCAGCTATACATACCATTGAGGAAATTAGTCCTCACTTCAGTCAGCATGTCTCTCTCCTGGCCTGTGCTTTTTGTTCTGTCTAGATGGGTTTGAAATGTTATAGTGCCCAAGAGACTAGTTAAAAGTAAATAAGAGAAGGCCAACAAGGATGACTCTGAGTTATTGGCATTAAAAAGAGAATGATTTTAAGAATAAAGTACTAAGAGAGGCATTTGGGAAGTTTAATGAAGACTTTGTGTGTTAGCAATTATAAATCAAAATGGTTTAGCATGTCAGTGTCATAATTTGTTGGCAGTTTGCTGCTAAAGCAATATTTGAATCAATTTTTATGTTCTAAGACAAAGCACATAGTTTTTGTTATAATGTGAATTTTGTTGCATGCAAGATAAACTTTTTTTTTTTAATTTGAGAGAGAGAGAAAGACAGACAGATAGAGAATGGGCATGCCAGCGGCCTCTCAGCCACTGTGAATGAACTCCAGATGCATGCACCCCCTTGTGCACATGTGTCATTTGCGCGCTTGTGTCACTTTTTGCATCTGGCTAAACATGGGACCTGGAGAATCCAAAGGCATTCTTAGGCTTCGCAGGCAGGCATCTTAACCGCTAAGCCATCTCTCCAGCCCAGAAACTTTAATTTTTTGAAATCTTTTTTAAACCCTACGCTTCTATTATTTTTGTTTATTATTTATAAAAGAGTGAGGGAGAGAGCACTGATGAGTATGAATAAATAGGCATGCCAAGACCTTTTGTTAACTGCAGACGAACTCCATACTCATGTACCACTTTGTGAATGTGACTTTACATGGGTACTGGGGAATCAAAATCAGGCCAGCAGGCTTTGCAAACAAGTGATTTTAATTGCTGAGCCAGCTTCCTAGTCACCCCCCCCTTTTTTTGTCAAGAGTATGTCCTAATCAGAATCTTATTCTCATTGCTTATTATGCCAATTTACTTTATATGGCCTTTTCTGGTTATTGTTTGTCCTTACTTCAATTTTACACTTGAATTCTAGTTTTCTCATTTTAAATGAGTTCTATCATCTTGTTTCTTTATGAATTGATTCCCCCCTCTTTTTTTTATTCCTATTACTATGTTGAACATAAATATCTGGAAAGAGTGTCACATTGTTTTTTAAACATGCCATGTGTTTTAGGAAAAGTTTAACTTGTAGAAAATAGCTGTAGTAGGTAGAAAACAGTGTAAAGTTTATCTTTGTTTCTTTGTTTTATTTGGGATTAACTAAATATATATTTGATGTTTGGCATAATAGTTCATATGTTAGGTTGAATGCTTAGATTACTTAAAAATTAGATTTTTTTTTTTAAGTTGGGGATGGTGGTGCCTTTAATCCCAGCACTTGGGAGGCAAAGGTAAGAGGATTGCTGTGAGTTTGAAGCCACCCTGAGACCACATAGTGAATTCCAGGTCAGCCCTGGCTAGAGAAAATCTCTACCTTGAAGAACCAAAAAAAGAAAAGGGAAAAAGAAAATAAAATTAGATTTTTTTAGTTTTAAAACTTGGAATGCTTACATATAGCTATATTAATCCTTTTTGCAAAAAATATTGCATGAAATGAAATAATATTTACTTAAAGTTTTTAACCTTTTGAGAAAGAAGTGGTATTAGAAAAAAATTATCAAGAATGATATCTGAGAATTTCCCATGTATGTTATTTATAAACACAGACCAATGGAATAGACTTTGAAGGAAATTGACCTTTGCTTATAAAAGCTAAAGTAAACTTTTGTCTTCTGGAAATTACTTCGCTACAGTAAAAAAAAAAAAAAAAACACACTTTTATTTGTGTGTGAATGTATATATGTGGGAGCATGTGTATGTGTGTGGTCTGTGTGTGTGAATGGGCATGTGCCTCACGGCACACATGTGGAGGTCAGAGGACAACCTTGGAATATATGTCTTCTTTCTTTTCATCTCCTTTGTAGACAAAAACTAACTGCTTTGCCACTGATGCGTGAGAGTGTCATATTCTTCTGGCTCTGCCTCCCATTGCCTTATCTTTGCATTTTCCTTGTTTCCTCCACCTGTCACCCTGAGAAGACACATGATGAGAAGAAGTGACCCATCTACCAACTCTGCTCTTAAAGTTTCTTGGGCCAGCACAGTGTCTCCTATTTGTAGAATGGTTGTATACCATGTCTTCAGAATTTGGAAAGTGTCTTTATTTAGAACTAAGCACAGGAAAAAAGCCTGCTTGTAAACTTAGAGCATTAGACTTTTACATTTTTAATTTTTTTTTTTAAATTTTTAGAGAAAGAGAGAGAAAAAGAGAGACAGAGGAGAGATAGAGAATTGGCACACCAGGGCCTCAGCTACCGCAGTTGAACTCCAGATACTTGCGCCATCTAGTGGAAATGTGCAACCTTGTGCTTGCCTCACCTTTGTGCATCTGGTTAACGTGAGATCTGGAGAGTAGAACATGGATCATTAGGCTTCGCAGGCAAGTGCCTTAACCACTAAGCCATCTCTCCAGCCCTAGACTTTTACTTACTAATCACAAAATTATGCCTGCCCTTAAGTCAAGCAACATGAAGGGATAAGTGTACAATTTAAGCAGTAGAACTGACTTGCTCACATTTGTGAAGGGTGGAAGTCCAGGGTCAGGGTGCTGGAGGATTTGGTGTAAGAGGAGGGCCAGCTTTCTACTTCATAGATGGTGTCTTTTCTCTGTGTGCTCCTGCAGTGGAAGGAGTAAGGAGGCTGTCTTGGATCTTATTTTATAAGACTCTTGTCCCATTCATGATGGATTTGCCTTCATGATCTAATCACTTCCCAATATCATCACCTTGGACATGAGAATTTCAACATGAATATGGGATAAGCACAAGCATTCAAACCAAAGTATCTTCCAATTCCTTGTAAATGTATTATTTGTATTCCTTTATGTTTTTCATCTTTAATAATAAAAGTAGAATCATACTCTTCATGTTTCTTTGCAAATTTATTTCTGTACTTCATAATATTATTGCTTTAAGCTCTAGGAAATTTGATATAAACCTATCCTTATGTACATATGCATGCTTTATTTAGGATAATCTCAAAGGGATGATTTCTGAGTCAAAGGTGGAAATATTTTACATTTTACAATGCTTTTAAGCAATACTTTATGATGCAGTATTATTTATTTGTGCAGCAAGGACATTTTCAAACTTTTTAAAAATTTGTGAATGTATGGACATATGTGCGCCATGAAACAGGATGTTGCAGATCAGAAGACAATCTTGCTCCTCTCATTCCACTATGCTGAGATAGGGTCTCTTGTTGCTGCTTTGATGTGAGGGAGGCCAGACTAGCTGGCCTGCAAACTTTGGGATTCTCCTGACTCCATTTCTCATTGCTTTAGTTATGTTGGGCTTGCTGAAGGGTGCTCCTCTTTTGTGTCTAGCTTTATGTGGGTGCTGGGGATTCAAACTCCATTTGACAAGTTTACGGAGCAAAGGCCTTCAACCTCTGAGCCATCTGGCCAGCCTCAGATTTTGTTAAAAATATACATATAATGTGAGTTGGATTAGGTAGGGATCTAATTATGTAACTGGGCCGGGCGTGGTGGCGCATGCCTTTAATCCCAGCACTCGGGAGGCAGAGGTAGGAGGATCACCATGAGTTTGAGGCCACCCTGAAGACTACATATTGAATTCCAGGTCAGCCTGAGCTAGAGTGAGACCCTACCTTGAAAAAAAAAAAAAAAAAGAAAGGTCACCCTACACTACATGAGACCCTGTCTCCAAAAAAAAAAAAAAAAAAAAAAAAAAAAGGAGAGCCAATTATGTAACTGTGTTAGTTGAATGCAAAGTAGTTATGTGGTGCACATTCCTAGAATTTCAACACATGAAATGCTGAGAGGCAGGAGACTCATGAGTTTGAGGATAGTCTGAACTACATAGCAATACCTTGTTTTGAAAAGATTTTAAAAAAAAAAATCAAAGACCAAAATAAGCAGTTAAAAACATATAATATTATGATTTTAATTTCAAATATTTATAGTTCAAGAATTAAGTTCCTGGTCTTTGAGATAATTATGAGGTAAATAACACAATATGAGCAATATGTGTTTGTCCTGTGAGAGATGTTTGTACAATTACAGAATGAATATATGATTATAAAGTAGAATTGCATAAAGACTGCAACAGTTTGAGACTAAGAGCCTTAGAGGGCAAGAACTGTATCTGGAGTTTTGTGTCCCTTTAGGACCCATACTTTGTCCATAGCAGGAGTAAAAATTATACAAATTAAGATTCTAGGGGCTGGAGAGATGGTTCAGCAATTATGGCTCTTGCCTTGCCTGATGACCTGAGTTCAATTCCCCAGTACCCACATAAAGCCAGATGCATAAAGTGGCACATGTGTCTAGAGTTTGTTTTCAGTGGCAGGAAGCCCTGGCATGCCCATGCTCACTTTCTCTGTCTTTGTCTGTCTGTGTGTCTCTCTCTCAGATAAATAATAAAAAAATAGATTCTGTTTGCATAATATTGAATAGTGACTTTGACAAGAGCATTGTTATTCATTCAGTATAGATTTATTGAGTACTTCCTGTGTGGCCTGACAGTACATAGATGATGAAACTTCCTGGAATTCATGATCTTGTTTTGTAGAGAAACCTGGCAGTTTGGCTAGAGAAAGGGAATAGGATTGTTGGGCTTTGTTCTTTGGTGACTAGGCTTAGGAAAGTGCTATCTGCTTGTCTCCCACTGAACTCAGCTCTCCAACTAATTGACGTACGTGATTGCTTCATTCATACATGGTTAACTTTTTCCAGGTGGATGCCATGCAGCATAATAGTCAGGAGAGAGAAGTAATGCAGCTTGGAGGCTCCAATCACCAGGTCTTCTGAACTGAAGTTCTTTAAGGGAAAGGATAGAAGTGGAAGCCTTGAGGACTGCAGTGCTAGGACAAGGAGTTGTTTGGTAGCCAAACTTAGGCCTGAGAGGTATCAGATCCAGTTTCCATGTGCTTATTAACCTCTTTGGGCCTCATTTTCCTCATTTATAAATAAAATATCACAAAAATGGAGGGAAACAAAATCTCAAGCTGGGAACAAAATCATTCACTGAATCTATAAACTTCTTTTAATGGGGAAGTAGGCCTTCCTGGGGAGATAAGCAGCTTATTCAGGTAGTCCTCACCAATTGCTGATTTTATTTATAAATGTGAATGGATTAAAAAAAAGATATTCAAATTTTAATGAAAGAGGTGAGTCTTGCTTCTGGCCAAGCAGCAAAAGCAGATGGATTCTGATTAAGCAATTAATCTATGCCTTAAGACAGAATTTAACTTTAAAATTATATTGTGCTAAGATTGAAGAGAAAAAGAGGTCTGTCAATCATATTCCTGAATTGGGCTTGAGGATGAGGCACAGATACATATTTTTTTTAAGAAGAAAGTTTTAGTAGTAAGTTGTATGAGGTTGAGATGTCGGTTTCTTTAAAAAAAAATTATTTATTTGAGTGAGAGATAGAAAGAGGCAGAGAGAGAGAGAGAGAGAGAAAGAATTGGTGCACCAGGGCCTTTGGCCTCTGCAAACGAACTCTAAATGCATGTGCCAACTTTGCATCTGGCTTATGTGTGTCCTGGGGTATCGAACCTGGGTCCTTTAGCTTTGCAGGGAAACGCCTTAACTGCTAAGCCATCTCTCCAGCCCTATTTTTTTCTTTCCTGTTGACTCAGAAGAAAATATTTCTGACTTTCCATATCAAATAGAGGCAGGTGATAAAATAATATGCATAATAAAAAGATGCTCAACTTCCAGTAGTGATAAAGCATTCATCATTTTTACCTATTAGATTATAAAAGATTAAAAAGAATAACATCTATTGTTAAATATTATTATCTCTTTTTTGTAGACTATGAAAAGACTGTCATATATTATTGGAGTTGAAATTGCCCTGACATGTGGGTTGGCTGAAAGGTTTTGGAATATTTTGGATTTTTAGATTAGGAATTATTTATCTGTAGTAAAAGCTGCATCAAATAAACATTAGACCAGCTTGAGGGGAAAAGAGTCATTCAATAAATTTTATATTAGGGCACTTATAAGAATTTATTGAACAAAAGAAATTAGATGAATAAAGATTTCACCCTGGCAATGAACATGAGAAACAGTTGTTTTATCTTAAACATACATTAGTATTGGACTAATTGAGATCTGATAGCACCTAAGCTCTTTTGAATGTTTACCAAAACATTCACCTGGCAACAAATGGCCAGGCATTGTTTTAAGCAATTTGTACATGCTGTTTAATCCTCAAAGCAATGATATGGGTAGGCATTTTTATTATCCCACATTTATAGATTAGTAAATAAAGACTTAAAAAGGGGTTATATCAAACTTAGTAGTGGTTATAGTTGTGGATAAGTGGAGTGGGTGGAGGTGAGAGCTGAAGAAACTGGTCCCTCGGTATTAACAGTAATAGAGAAAAGCTATACTGTTACCTGGTCTGTATTCTTTTTCATAAATATTGGGTGATATTTTTTTACCTTATTTACTTATTTGTTTGAGAGAGAGAGAGAGAGAGAGAGAGAGAGAGAGAGAGGGAGAGAAAGAGAGAACAGGCACGCCAGGACCCCTAGCCACTGCAAATAAACTCCAGACGCATGCACCACCATGTGCATCTGGCATATGTGGGCTCTGGAAAATTGAACATGGATACTTAGGCTTCACAGGCAAGCATCTTAACCATTGAACCATCTCTCCAGCTCAAAACTAGGTTTTTAATTCAATCATTATCAAGCTCTTAGATTTTGTTATTCAAAGAGCCAAAATATTTTGATTTACAGTGGTGATGATTACATTTGTGTAATGGTGACATAAGTGACTCGCACTAATGGTTAGGCTAAGGGTGAGAAAAGTTTATATATAGAAAAAGTTTATAGGGAAGTCATATGCTTGCCCTACCACTTCCATACTTTTTGGTAATATAGGGTGCATATTCTTTACCTAGGATGCTTGTAACCAAAACAAGCTTTAGACTTCAGATTTTTTTCTTTTATTATTATTATTATTTGTTTGTTTGTTTGTTTGTTTGTTTTTTTGAGGTAGGATCTCATTCTGGCCCAGGCTTACTGGAATTAACTATGTAGTCTCAGGGTGGCCTTGAACTCACGGTGATCCTCCTACTTCTGCCTCCCGAGTGCTAGGATTTAAGGCATTCGCCACCACGCCCAGCCAAGTAAAATTTTTTTTTAAACAGTATCTTATTTGTTTATTTGAGAAAGAGGCAGACATAGAGAGTGAGCATGGGCATGCCAGGGCTTTCTGATACTACAAATGAACTCCAGACACATGTTCCACTTAGTGCATCTGGCTTTATGTGGGTACTGTAGTATTGAATCTAGGCTGTCTGGCTATGAAAGCAAGCACCTTTATTGGCTGAGCCATTTCTCCAGCCCCAGATTTCATACTTTTTTTTTGGAGTATTTACATAGATGGATGGATGTCTTAGGGCTGGACCCAAATTAGACACGGAATTCATGTGTGTTTCATACATACCTTTGACACATAGCCTGAAGGCAATTTTTTGACACACTCTCAGTGCACCTGTGTTCTTGATTGCATCCTGACACATAAGGTCACGAGTGGAATTTTCCACTTGTGGCACCATGTCGCTACTCAAAAGGTTTTGGATTTTGGAATATTTTGGATTTTTAGATTAGGAATGATTTACCTTTAGTAGAAGCTGCATCAAATAAAACTAGACCAGCTTAAAGGGAAAAGAGTCAGTTAGGAAGATGATGTAAAACAGTATCACACAGCCAAGTGAGGCAGGAACATGAAGAAGGAACCAGGTTTGTGTGGATGGCTTTGAATTACAAACTAGAAGATCAGGGAGCTTGTTTCTCTCTGACCTGTTATACCCTTGCAGCTTCAACTGCTGCTAGAGGGCAGGGCTCTGGCTTCACCATGACTGCTTTGCTCATGGGCTACCCGTGTATAAAGTTATCTTAAGTATTGCTTGAAGCTAATACTTAGAAATAGATGTTGATGTTAAATGGTCAAACATTTCAATAGTTTGGGTTTTATGTATGTATGTGTATGTTTATTAATATTTTGGAACAGGATTTCAGGCTGGCCTTAAACTCACGACATCCTTCTGCCTCAGTATTCTGAATGTTGGGATCATAGGAATGAATCACTACATCCAGTGGTCTGTCTATATTTTAGTGCTTATGTTTCATATGTGGTATAGTCTTAGAAAGCCATCTTGACACGTGTGTTTGTCTTTTTACTATGCATGTACCTGAGTTGAGTCATAAACCAAAGCTGCTTTTCCTATTAAAGTTTCAGATGAAGTGGTTTTTACCACATCAATACTGTTAGTTGATTGTGGTTCCCTCTGAATAGTGAACTGACTATTGGAAAATAATTGTAAGACTTCTTTTTCAGATTTATCTCAAAATAATTCCATTTCTTTTTTTTTTTCTTTTTTTTTCGAGGTATGGTCTCATAGTCTCAGCCTAGCCTCAAACTTACAACATTCCTCCTGCCTCTGCCTCTCAAGTGCTGGTATTAAGGTGTGTGCCACCATGCCCACATAATTCCATTTCTTGAATCATAAGGTATTAAAGCTAGAAATAACTTTATCAGTAATTTGGACTTTTTTTTTTCTTTTAGAGGAAAATATTAGAAGTGACTAATGATGGGTCTAGTCATTTTATGGCCAGTTAGAACAAAAGCAAAATCTCCTTCATTTGTAGTTTACTTGGTCTGGCTGTAATGTTAACTCAGCAGCTAATTATTGAAGACCTTTTTCTAGCCCAGAACCATTTGGTAAAAGTTTAACTTATTTACCCACTGTGGAGTGAAATATTGTAAGGTTAGTGAATTTTCCTAGTTAGCATCTGTAGTGCTTAACTTCTGAAGTTAATGACTCTAAGTCTCACTTATTAGAAACATATCACTGTACACTTTCTAAATAAAATAGGGGAACCTGTCTTGAGCTCTTTATGATTCAGTTTCCACCTGAGAAGTTGAAGGAAGGTTTAGAAAGAGGTGGCAAAGATCTAGGTCTTTCTGTAGTAGCAAACCATTACCTTGAGCACTTGAAAGGAACTTTTTGCAAATGTGTGTGTTTCCACATGTTTACATTCATTCTCAAGCATTCACTATACTATATGAGGTACCTGTACACTGAAAGTGAGACACTGGTTTGTAAAGATTAGCTCCATCAAATCCCACAAAAAATATATAAGGCTTTGAATTGTCAGCATTGAGGTTATACTCTCCCCCAAGTTGTCATAAGCTTATGCAATTATGAGGGTAGCTGTGATTTTTTTTTTTTTTTTGGTTTTTTGAGGTAGGGTCTCACTCTAGTCCAGGCTGACCTGGAACTCACTTTGTAGTCTCAAGCTGGCCTTGAACTCATGGCGATCCACCTACCTCTGCCTCCCGAGTGCTGGGATTAAAGGCGTACACCACCATGCCCAGCTGTTAGCTGTGATTTTTAAGTGATAGATCTGGTTTATGAGAATGAGTGGTTACTATTCTTTTTTAGTGTGTATATTTCTTTCTTTTTAAAAAATATATTTTATTTATTTATTTGAAAGAGATAGGCCGGGGGGGGGGTAATGAGAATGGGCATGCGAGGGCCTCCAGCCACTGCAAACGAACTCCAGATGCATGTGCCCCCTTGTGCATCTGGCTTACATGGGAACTGGAGGGGCTGGAGAGATGGCTTAGCAGTTAAGTGTTTGCCTGTGAAGCCTAAGGACCCCAGTTAGAAGCTCGCTTCCCCAGTACCTACATAAGCCAGATGCACAAGGTGGCACATGCATCTGGAGTTTGTTTGCAGTAGCTGGAGGCTCTGGTGCACCCATTCTGTCTGTCTTTTGGCCTCTTTCTCTCTCTCTGCCTATCTGTTGCTCTCAAATAAATAAAAAATAAACAAACAAACAAATATGGGACCTGGAGAATCGAACCTGGATCCTTTGGCTTTGCAGGTAGATGCCTTAACCGCCAAGCCATCTTTCCAGCCCTGTAGTGTGTATATTTCTATTGCTTTGAAAATTCCAACTATAGGGCTGGAGAGATGGCTTAGCGGTTAAGGCATCTGCCTGCCAAACCTAGGAACACCCATTCCACGCTCCAGGTCCCACTTTTAGCCAGACTTACAGTGATGCAAAGGTGCAGTGCTGCACTTGCCCACACGGGGGCGCATGCATCTGGTATTTGTTCACAGCTGCTGAGAGGCTGCTGGCGCACCCATTCTCTGTCTCTCTCTCTCAAAAAAAAATTCCAACTATAGCAGGGCGTGGTGGCGCACACCTTTAATCCCACCATTTGGGAGGCAAAGGTAGGAGGACCGCTGTGAGTTTGAGGCCAACCTGAGATTACATAGAGAATTCCAGGTCAGCCTGGGCTAGAGTGAGACCCTACCTTGAAAAACCGAGAAATGAAAAAACCAATAAATAAATAAATAAATAAATAAATAGATAGATAGATAAATAAATAAATAAAATCCAACTCTAAATTCATATGATTAAGTGTATACTAGTTTGTTTGTTTTTTAAACCAAAACAGGTCAATATGTTAGCACATGCCTGTAATCCCAACACTCAAGAGGCTGAGGTGGGAAAATTGTGACATTTGAGATCCAAGCTATAACATATATCTTTCTTGGAGAAGTGTCTCTTTATAACCTTTACCCATTTTATGTTGTCTATTTATTATAGTGTTACCAGAGTTCTTTTTATATTCTAGATGCTAGACCCTTTTCGGATAAATGTTTTATAAGTACTTCTCTCATTCTGTCCATGTTCTTTTTACTTGTAATGTCCTTTAGCATACAGAAGTTTTTAATTTTGATGCAGTTCATGGCTATCCTCCTACCTCGGCTTTTCCCACGTGCTAGGATTAAAAGCATGCACCACCATGCCCAGGCTTGCCTACTTTTACAATTGTTTATGCTACCAGTGTAATACCTGGGACTCTGTTGACAGGTCTTCAGTTAGGATTTCTTCTTACGGGTTCTATGTGAGTTATGATATTAACACTTAAAATCAAATTCTTGCTCCATTTCTGGTTAATTTTTGTATATGATAGGAAGTAACAATCCCAACTCATTTGACTTGATTCTCTTTTTTATAACTGCTGTAAGAGCCAAAGTGCATTTAATCTGTGACTTCTGTGAGATATGAGATAAGTTATTGCATGTCAGGGTGGAGCAGGTTTTGCTGAACCCTGAATCATTGTGGATTATAATAGCATAGGTATTCTTGCACATACTGTACTGCTATCTCATATTGCTTGGGGATTCTGGTTTGTCATGTCCTTTCAGATGAAGTCGAACAAAGCTTTCACTATCTGGAAATCACCGTGGAAAGGGTGGTATCTTTCGCCTCAATTCTGGAAGGAGAGGAGTAAGGAAGTAGGATGTTGAACATCCTTCTCAGAAAACATCACAAAATGTGTTGTGCCTTGTCAAAATTTGAAGTTAAATTTTATGCCAAGATAAAAAATTTAAAAACGTTCCCATTTAAGAGGAGTTTAAAAGCTTCATTGATGCAGCATTTTATGCTAACTGTGCTTACTAAAGTTTACTTTTGTATTAATTATAAATAAAACTTATTTAGATAATTGATAACAGTAGTGGGTTTTCAGTTTCCGTGTTATTGAAGAATATTCCTGAACATGTACTATGAGAAGGAAGAGAGTGATATTATAGGACACCAATAGGTGTCAGTCATGGCCTATTCAATGGACTGCTTGTTTGCCAGGCTTTTTGAACATTCATTCATAAGTGGTTGATTCATATATATATATATATATATATATATATATATATATATATATATATATATATATATATATATATTTTTTTTTTTTTTTTTCAAGGTAGGGTTTCACTCTAGTCCAGGCTGACCTGGAATTCACTATGTAGTCTCAGGGTGGCCTCAAACTCACCCTGATCCTCCTACCTCTGCCTCCTGAGTAGAGTGCTGAGATTAAAGGCATGTGCCACCACACCCAGCTATTTTTATTTATTTATTTATTTTTGGAGACACAGAGACAGAGAGGGGAGAGGAAGACAGAGATGGGCGCTCCAGCAGCCTCTCAGCAGCTGTGAACGAAATCCAGATGTGTGCCCCCTTGTGGTCAAGTGAGGCATTGCACCCTTGCATCACTTTGCATCTGGCTAAAATGGGACCTGGAGATTGGAACTGCTGGAGATTGGAATCAGCATTCTTAGGCTTAGGAGGCAGGTGCCTTAACGGCTAAGCCATCTCTCCAGCCCTATTTTTATATTTTTAAAAGGCAGCAGCATCTTCATGAATTGAAATTTTCTCAAAGGTCATAGTGCCCACTGTAATGTAAAAATATGAGGTACTTACTTGCTAAGAGACTCATAGTGATGCCTGGTTTGCAGGAGAAGTATTATTTCAGTGCTTAATTTTGTGTATAGCTATACCTTAAAAGATATCCTCCCAAACCTCACTAGTTTGTCATGAAAAGATCAGTGTTATTTGATAGATCTAAGTAGGTTTCCAGAAAGGATGACAGAAGATCATGCAAGTTAACCAGAGACAATGTT
This sequence comes from Orientallactaga sibirica, assembly GCA_036365145.1. Lineage (NCBI taxonomy): Eukaryota > Metazoa > Chordata > Mammalia > Rodentia > Dipodidae > Orientallactaga > Orientallactaga sibirica. The sequence goes on from JAEOAD010000031.1 coordinate 18,997,013, forward strand.
GATACAATAACAGGTGAAAAGATGAGGATCTAACAGCATTTATGCCCCTGCCCAGGTCTTTCCTTGTTATAGGAGCAAATGTAATTAAGCCCTGTTCTCTAGTTTTCCCAGAATGATTTGCATGTACATGCATAAATTCCATAGGTCTACTTGTAACATATGAGGAGGTAAGTTTTGAGGGATAGCCTATATATTGATAACAGAATATGGGAGGAACCACAGCTTACATCACCTTCAATATAAATATAACTGTATATATATCTCTAGTGAATATCCAATAAATGCTTCATTCTCCTAATATTCATATTCAGTGATGTTTGCTTATCAAAAGGGCAAGTATACATGTATCTAAGCAGCCAGGGATACTGCTGATAAATATTCAAACATATATGTATGTCAATATGAGATTAATAATATTATTTCATTGTCTAAATTAAACCAGTGGATTTCCATTATATTTAGGATTTTTAAAGAAAGCTATAAGTATAAGCCCTTATTGATTTGCCAGAATACCTAATAAAAGCAACTTAAAGAAGGAAGTTTTTTTTTTTTCTCCTGGATTCAGGGAATACAGTCTTTCTTAGAGGGAAGGCATTTTGGCTAAAGCAGTTTGGTCTGTGGCAGGTGGAAGCTAGTGGTGGTAGCTTTTGCAAGGCTTGCTTAGATCTCAGGAGACCAGGAAGCTAAGGCAGGATAGAAGCAGAACTGGGATTTAGCCCTCAAGTTTTACCCCTAGTGGCCTGTGTAGACCCAGCTAAGAACGCTATGACCTCCCAACACACCACTTGGAGATCAAGTGTTCAAGCACATAAACATCTATGAGGAACATTTATATCCAAGCTGTTCCTTGCCACTTTCTGCAATATATATGGATATATATATATCCATATTCATATCCATATTTGAAAATCTAGACATACCAGACTGATAGCATTTGTCCTATTGAATACTTAGATCTCCAGTTATATACAGTTAGTTAGCCAATTATGGAATCATTTACACTGTGTACACTAATTTTGTACTTAATTCTTAATTTTCAGCTGTAAGTGGAGATGCATGCTTATTGTTAAAACCTTCACATGAAACAAATAGATGGAGAATGGCAATCTTAGTCCCTTTAAAAAATATATTTATTTGCAAGCAGAGAGAAGCATATATATAGAGAGAAAGTAGGCACTCCAGGACCTCTAGCTTCTGTAGGCAAACTCCAAATGCATGCGTACCTTTTGTGCATCTGGCTTATATGGGTACTGGGGAATCGAACTTGGGTTGTTAGGCTTTGCAGGGAAGCGCCTTAACTGCTGAGCCATCTCTTCAACCCTTAGTCCCCTCTTAAAGGACAATCATTGTTACGATGTTTCTGTATGAAAAACTTACTTTGTTATTGCAAATCTAAAAACTTTTAGTCCCTAATAATTTAGTGTTTCTATTGGCACAATTATTAAACTATGGTTTTTGAAAACCTAAGACTTCTTTAGGATTACTACTAAAGGAGTTAAAGTAGAATCAATAGTAATTTCCTAAACATCCTCCTCCTCTTTTTTTTTTTTTTTTCTGTTGTTGTTTTTGGTTTTTCAACATAGGGTCTAGCCCAGGCTGATTTGGAATCAACTCTGTAGTCTCAGGGTGGTCTTGATCCTTCTACCTCTGCCTTCTGAGTGCTGGGATTAAAGGCATACACTACAACACCTGGCTTTGCTTCTTTTTCTTTTTCTTTTTTGTTTGTTTTTTTTCTCCTCCTCTTTTGCCATTTTTTTTTTTAAGTAGAAACTTTGTATGGACACATCATAGGTTGGTACCATCAGTTCCTTCCTCCTTGCCCCTATTCCACTGAGGGCCCTCCTCAGTGAGTTTGCTGGTATTCACCATGGGGTTGTAGGTTATAACTTGTGACACAGGAGTCAGTCATGGGGGGTGGGCAATGTCTCTGGATGTTCCCTCCCATCCCCTCTGGCTCTTACAATCTTTACACTCCCTTTTCCATAAAATTCCCTAAGCCACAGTGAGTGTGTTTTAAGCTATACATAAGCAACTAGCCTGACAAGACATGCACACCTATGCAGTGGTGGCACACAGCCTAGATGGGTAACCAGTGGCTTTTGGATTGGCTAAGAGATCTGCCCAGTGGAAAGGAATCCATAGCTGGAACTTGGAACCAAGTCAGAATCCTGTGGAGACCAAGATTATAGACTCCAGTGAGAAGCTCCCACTATTGTTTGGCCAAAAGAGAGGCTAAAATTAGCAATGCTTATCCCCTTAAACCTATGCTGATCTCTTTTGCCTTTTCTTGCTTAGAAAGCTATCCAGAATTCCTTCCTCTCTACCTCATGTCAGTGTCTTATGTTTGTCTTTTAGAATTCATGTCAGACCCAGGTTTTTCCCCTCAAAACTCATCATGATTCTCTGTCAGTGAAACCTAGCTTACTTCACAGTATGTTTGGATGTGGGATGAAAAAAGATAAATGCCTGACTGTGCTATTAGCTTAAGTCTTTGTTTATAGGTAAATCTGAACTAATTTATTCCCCCTTTCTCTCACTCCCTCCCCCCTCCCTTTCCCTTCTCTCCCTCCCTCCCTTCTTCCCTGTGTGGTGTTTACATATGTAATTATTTACAGGAGGATTTTCCCCTATACAGGGCTGCCTCCTTTCAACTTGTGAGTGGAATTGTTTTAGGATCTTTTCTATGGGAAGGCTCTCTCCTCCTGATGGCAGATTTCCTCTTTGACATGTTACCTCTAGTCTCCCCTCTGGTCTAACATTCTCTTGAACTACATGAGTCCCAGTCTGTGTTCATTATGAGTCATGTTAGTTCTTAGTACCTGAAGGCTTTGTGGATTCTCCTTACTTTCTTGGTAGGAGCAGGACTTGGGAATTTAAGGGCTATGTTACTTTATTAGGCTGCTATAACAAAGTATCACAAACTGAGCTGAAGAGATGACTCAGTGAATAAAGTGCTTGCCACTTAATCTGGGACCTGAGTTAGGATTCCCAGACTTCATGTAAAAAGCCAGAGATGTGGTGGGCTTCTGAAATCCCAGTGAGCCTGCTTCAAGAAGAGAGGCAAAGACAGCAGAGTTTTCCTGGAGCTCATGGTGGAGTGGAGTGCTGTACAACAAGGAGAGACCCTGCATCAGAATGAGGTGGAAGGCGAGGAGGACTAAACTGCACGTTGTCTCTCTGAACTCCACACATACCAGCACACCATAGCATGAGTGCACCCGTAATCAACACAAACATTCACACACACACACACACACACACACACACACACACACACACACAGTGGCTTGAAGAATAGCAGTTTATTTGCTTGCATTTTTGGAGGCCAGAATCCAAAAGTAGGTATTGGTCAGGGCAGCTCCTCTGGTGGGACTCTAGAGTGGTTGCTCAGCATGCCTTTCTCTCAGGTTCAAGCATTGCCTGCAGTACTTGCTGTTCCCTGGCTATGGCTGCACCACTGCAGCTGCTGGTTCTCTCAGAGCATGGCTTCTTCCTTCTGTGTGTATCAAGCACTTTTCTGTCTTCCATGACCATGTAGTGTGAGGTCTTTGGTTTTTCTAATGGACATTGATTTTAACTGTTTAGTTATGAGTTGTTATTGTGGTTTATGTAAGCACAAATCTCAAACTTTCTGATTTATTATTTTTACATTCTCAAAGTGTACACCCTTCAAGAAGATGGTACTTTGTGTTAAAGCTAAATAGAAATGTTAACATACTTTTCCAAAGATAAAATTTAATTCTGAGTTTTTAATTTTCAGCCAGAAAACCTTGCTCAGAAGCTTCCAAACCTTGTGGAACTGTGAGTCTGTTTATTCAAATTCTTTAAAATACAAATATGGAGATAATTTTAAATAAATTTAAATTTGAAATAATAGGACACATCATTTTAATGTATTAACATTTTACTTTTGGGCATCATTATCACGTTGCCCCTGAGGATAGACCTGGGATTTTGCTAAACCCAGTAGTATTCTTAAAGCATGTTTCCATTTTGAGTTGTGTTCTAAATATCTCTGCTCAGGCAGTGAAGCTGCTCTGGGTACAACTGGTTATTACAGACTACTTCTAGATATGCTGCGAAGTTGGGAAACTCTGTTATTGTTATTATTCCTGTATGTGATTCTTGAAATAAACTGTCAGGAAACATAAAATATTTAAAATATCAATTAAAACCTCTCCCTGCATCTGTCACACTTAATGAGTTTTAGTTGTTTTGGTGGTTCATTCCATCATGCTAAGTAGGATGTTTTTACTGTGTTTTGTTTTCTTGTAGTGCTGTGGGCTTTCATTGAATGTGGTGGGCCAATGCTTTACCCCAATCAAGGCATCAGCCCATAAGGCCCTTGGCCTGCAGTCCTGCCTCCCTGTGTGGGACCTCCAGGTTTACTTTGTATCCTCCAGGACCTGTAAATAGCAAAAGCTTTATTTTCTTCCTAGTCTTTAAAGGTGCTCTCCAGCTCATAGATCTTAAAACACAGGCATATTTTATTTCATATTACTGTGCCTGATCTAAAGTAAGAAATAGGTTCTTATATAAAGTAGGTTATAAGAATGACTTAAAAATCCCTGTTTGTCAGTTCTAACCCCCAAGTTAGCTCAGGTTGCTATCTGTGTTTTATCTTGGTTGTTGTTCCTATTATTGATAATGGGCCACATTTTCCTTTTTTTTTTTTCCTGTGTTGAGTGATTTTAATTTTAAGTTATATTCTAGAAATTGGAAATGTTAAATTTTGCAGACTGGAATCTATTATATTCTCTGAAAGAGTATTGATATTATTTTAGTAGAAATTTACCTAGTGTGAGTCACATAGCACTACGTTTTTCTTGGAGGGCAACTGAAATCTTAGTCAAACTTATATTCTGAGCTGTAGTTTCCTCCACATATGCGTAGTTCTGAGGTTAGCCATTAATTTAGGCTGATTTTGTAAATGATATCTGAGTTTTTTCTATCTGGAATTCTCATTTTCTAGTGGCTGCAGTTAGTCTGAACTCTGGTAGTCTAGCTCTTTAGGCTGCCAAGATTAACATTTTCCATGAGAATTTTAGCCATCTTACATGGCAGTTATCTGTGCTTTGGCTTACTCTGCATACTCTTTTCTAAAAAGGAAAATAAAACCCAGTACTATTCCTTGTTAAGTTTTGACTCTCCTGCAGGATTATACTACAAGCCTTATGTAGTAGTAGTAGACAGTTTTAGGTTGTTGAGATGAACTTTCAAACCAGGCATAGTTCTGGAAGAAGGGATATATACTGAAGCTTACAGATCCTGGGAAAGTTCCATAATGGCAGAAGAAGCTGGCCTACTTTTATAGGCCTGAGTAGAGAGAGAAAAGCCACAAGCCAAAAAAAAAAAAAAAAAAAAAAAAAAAAAGCTCAAAAGCCACACCACGCAGCACACTTAAAAATTTCAGGGGTTCTGGCGTGGTGGCGCACGCCTTTAATCCCAGCAGTCAGGAGGCAGAGGTAGAAGATTGCCGTGAGCTTGAGGCCACCCTGAGACTACATAGTGAATTCCAGGTCATCCTAGGCCAGAGTGAGACCCTACCTCAAAAAAAGTAATAATAAATAAAATCAATTTTAGGTGGAATTCAGACACTTTATGTATCTTTAGACTGATATTAAAAATTTACCACCACACCTTAAGGATGGACCCTAAGATCTGCTCAGTGACAACTCTTCCAGCCAGGTGGCTGGAAATCCAAGAAGCATTAATAAAATTTCTAAATTTATTGGGGGGGGGCATCCATTCAAAGTACCACACTTTAGGGTTGGGGTGGATATCTGTGTGTATGTTTTCTTTGGTGCTTTTGTTGTTCCTTGCCAGAGGATGACCCCAGTAGGAGCTTCTGTTGTGCTGGAATTGGAGCTCACTTTCTTATAATTTACCCTAGTTCTTTATTATTAAGGTGGACTCTTTAAAGTTAACATTAGTTAGTTCTTTTATTCTTTTTTTCTCCAGTCTGAAAATCCAAGCTTCTTTACTTGAATATTTGGATCATTTACATTTAATGTGATTACTGCTTTGATTAAGGATTTTGTTTTTCATGTGGGTATTTAGTTATCCCAGCAACCTTTATTGACAAGTCTATTTTTCATTGTTGAATGTTGTGCACACCTTTGTTGAAAATTGATCAACCATGATCCTGTAGGCATAGTTTTAAGTTCTCATTTCTGTCCCATGATCTTTATGCTATCTTTTTGCTAGTGATACAGGAATTTTGGGTCCCTTGTACATGTGCACCAATAAATCTGGGTGTTCCAGGATCCTTGTCTTATGAATTCAAAGAATGGAATCCACGGACCAGAGGATAAGGTTCAGAAAATTTTTATTACAGTTTAAAGCTTTAGGAGGATGAAGGGGCCTAGAACAGAAGAGAAGGAAGCAAGGTGGAGCTCTTGCCCAGGGAGACAATAGGAGGTTTGAGAAGCCCCATGAGAGAAGAAGGCAGAGCCCTTGCCCAGAGAGGAAAGAAGGGGTCTGAGAAGCCCACCTTGAGATGCAGATCTGGGGTTTTTCATGGGGAGTGGCTATGTGAGGAAAAACAGGTTGGCAGGTTGCTATGGACAAAGACCAACTTTTACAGCTTTGCCAATAATCTTAGGTAAGGATCAGTTTCTGTCCTCTAGGAAGGATGCAAGCTTAATCTTTTGTTACCCTGATTGCCTGGCCAGTTTCCGTCTCCTATCATATCCCCCTTCTGAAGAGGCAGCCTTAACTGCTATTAGGGGATTACCACAAAGGGTCAGTCTTATTTCTTCAAGCTGAATGGGGCCATTGGTTGTGGCAGTTGGGGTACCTCTCCAGTGGACATTCTACAGGACTCCAGAAGTTTACTGGTGGTCTTACAGTGTGGGAAGAAACCTATGATTCCCAGATAAAGACATTGACCAGGGAAAAATGGGAGAAATCAGGGAGAAGCAAGCATCAGGTAAATTGGGATTTAGAGAGGTCCTTAGGGTTCCCATTCATGTATCATTTCAGGCCTTGGAGGGCATTCCAGGGGACCTAGCTAGATGGAATTGGATTGTCACAGGACCATCTAAGTGTGGGCCAACTAGATGAGAGGATACAAGGTTAATGTCCCAAAATTAGCAGTATTATTACCAGAAATATTGACATGATTTTCTTTCACCATGAAGATCTAGAAATTTACCAACTAATGTGGTCTGTACCTGTTCTTGTGAAGCAGATGAGACATTAGCAGAATTATCAAGAATATGTACACAGCATTTAACTTTGATAATGTTACAGGTGCCATTGAGACATAGTGGGCACATCTAAATTTACAGTCTGTTGTGATATTTAAACTCTTTTAGATATATATTTTTCTATTGGTTGCTTAAGGCCAAGTAGATAGTCAAAGTTTAATTTTATATTGCAATTTTGGAGGTCAGTTGTGGTTATTTAGGAGAGACTTTTAGGGACCTAGAAGGAGCTCTGTGGCTCTCTCAGCATTTGTGCCATCTGCTAGGATGAGTCAGGGCCATGCTGACCGTGAGACTTCCCTTGCCATAGAAGCATTAAGGGTTTTTCCTTTTGTTCTCACTCTCCTTCTGCAGACTGCATAGTGATTGGAAACCATTCCCTGGGTCACCATGTCTTCTCTGATCAAGAAGATAGGCGACTTATCAAGAGCTTTTGGGCCCTGTAGAGAAAGAAGTGTCCTGTCATCTCCTGAGCCTTTTTGACCTGGAGGGGTTGAGACCAAATATTGGGTACCCTTTTAACTCCAAAGTCCTCCTTGGTTCTGGCTGCCACATCTGGTTGTTAAGCACCCAGGAGAAAATGGCAGTACAGAGTAGGTCTGGACCTGTGGTAGTTTGATTCAGGTGTCCCCCATAAACTTAAGTGTTCTGAATGCTAGTCTCTCCAGCTGATGGCAATTTAGAAATTAAAGCCTCCTGGAGGTGGTGTATTGTTGGGGGCGGGCTTATGGGTATTATAGCCAGCTTCCCCTTGCCAGTGTTTGGCATACTCTCTGATTGCTGTTGTCCACCTTATGTTGACCAGAGGGTGATGTCCACCCTCTGCTCATGCCATCGTTTTTCCTGCCATCATGGAGCTTCCCCCTCGAGCCTGTAAGCCAAAATAAACCTCTTTTTTCCCAGAAGCTGCTTTTAGTCGGGTGATTTCTGCCAGCAATGCGAGCCTGACTGCAACAGTACCTCTTGTCCTTAACAAAACAGATCTAGTTAAAACATGGTATTTTAAAACATTAACATTCTGTTGTAACATTTAACTTAAATGTTGTCTGATGACATTGATGGCATAGTAAGCCATATCTGAAAGATAGGAAACATATATATTATTTAACATTTGTAAGTATAGACAAAACATGTTAACAGTCGTGGAGAAAATTTTTATTAACAAAAAATATTAACTCTGACTTTTATTTAGTTCTACTGCCCTGGTGAGAGCCAACAGTTTTGTTCCTATGCATTATGAAGGGGTATACTTTCAGTCTTGAAGGAATTTCTAGGAAGACAACCTGTTATTTCAGGGGATAGTTACATTAGATTAGTTAATTCTTATGCATGGAACCAACCTTACAATTCTGGGGTAACTACTGTTTGATTGTAAAGTATAATCCTTTTATATGTTGCTTTATTTGGTTTGCTAGTATCTTGTGAAATTTTGCAACTGTTTATAAAAGGGATAATCTCTGTTGTTTTGTAATTTTTATCTGTCCTTGGTAGCCTGGTAATACTGGCCTCAGGATGAGCTTTTCTTTAAGATTTGTGTCAAATTTGTTTCAGCTGTTTTCTCATGCCTAAACTATGAAATTGAACAGTTACCTGTGATTGATTTCAGCTTTCAGCATTGGGTATAGAATTTTTGTACCAGGCAAACTCCTTTACAAGTGGAGTCTTCAGGAAACCTTGAGACAAGATGAATGATAATAATTCTCTGGCAATGAGGCTTGGAAGGAGCTCCAGTGCCACTGCTTTTTAGTTTGTGAGCTTTTGGCTTTCCAGAATTTCTTAGTCTTGGAGTGTGGAGAATGGAACTAGCACAAGTGAAAATACTGTTCTCATGTTCTGTAATGTTTTTCTTACATAGATACTTCCTTATTACTGAAGGCCTTGGGCTAATTTCCAGTTCTAAAATTCTGTATATGTACAGAATTTTCTGTATTAAAGTTTTCTGTTCGAAAATTTTTATCAGTATTATGATTGATTTTGTAGAAAAGAAGTTTTTACTAGTTTTTCTTAGAATTAGTTTTATAAGAAATTGCAAGAAAAAAAAGCCAAATAATTTTCTAGGTTAGCTATACCATTTTACATTCCCCCTTCCCTTCCAGCTTCCTCTCCTCTTCCATCTCCCCATCCCTTTCCTCCTCTCTATCCCTCTTTTCCCCTCTTCTTCCTCTTCTCATTTCTTTGCACCTCTCTCCCTCCTCTTTTTCCATCCCTCTCTCTGTCCCTCTTTCTCCCTACCGTCTGTCCCCTTTCCCTGTCTCTGTTCTCATATGTCCCAGCCTGGTCTTACATGTGCTATGTAGCCAAGAAACCCCTGATGCTCTTGCCTCACAAATTAAGGGTCACAGGGATGAACCACTATGCCTGGCTTATTTTTCTGACAGAAATCACTTAAGGGAAGAAATATTTATTTTGATTCACAATGTCAGCTCATCATAGTGGGGAAAGCATAGTGGTATAGCTCAGTACTAGGGCCAGTGATGGTGGCTGGTTCACAAGTTGGCAGACAGGAAGCAGAGAAAGGGAGAACTCAGGCCTTTAGTCAGTTTTCTCCTGTCCCTCTTTTATTCCTGTTAGGCCCTAGGTTGTGGGATGTCTGTCACTCATTCAGAGTAAGTGTTTGTTCTTCAGTTAATCCTCTCTGATATTCTTTCAGTGCCCCTTCATTAGGGGGCTCTGAGTGTCTCAGCCTCCCAGGTTATCCTGAATCCAGTGACATTTAAAGTGAGGACAACCATGCACCCAGCAGTGTGTGCATTGTTTGCATCACTGTTCTTCCTTTTAGTTGTTCTGGTAAAATCATGGCTTATCACACTGTGGTAAGTTTGTATTTCTCTAGCGTCTAATGATACCGAACTACTTTTCCTGTACACATTTGTTTGTCACCTGTGTCTTGTCTGGTTATATGTCTGTCCATGTTTATTGCTTTAATTGTATTTTTAGCAATATTTTTATTTATTTGCGAACAGAAGAAGACAGAGAATAGGCACGCTAGGGTCTCCAGCTGCTGCAGATAAACTCTAGGTACACGTGCTACATTGTGCATCTGGCTTTACGTGGGTACTGGGGAATCGAACCAGGGCTGTTAGGCTTTGCAGGCAAGCATCTTAACCACCATCTCTCCAGCTCTGTAATTGTATTTTTTTATTCTTGAATTTTGTGAGTTATTTAAAGGATATTCTAGAACCTAATAGTCTACTCTGTAAACAAATACTTTATCCCAGTATATAGCTCTTTTTATTCTCTTTTTTAAAAGCAGAAGCTTACTTTTTTGTTGTTTGTTTTTCAAGGTAGGGTTTCACTCTAGCTCAAGCTGACCTGGAATTCACTATGTAGTCTCAGGGTAGCCTTGAACTTGTGGCGATCCTCCAACCTCTGCCTCCCAAGTGCTGGGATTAAAGGCGTGTGCCACCACACCCGGCAAAAGCTTACTTTTTGATGAAATATAGTTTTATCAATTTTTGCTGGCATGTAGTGTATATTATGCTTTTGATATCAAGTGTAAGAACCTGAGGGCCCAAAGATTTTTCTCCCTTTTCCTCCCTAAAAGTAATGTTTTTGTTGTCTATTTATCTCCTATAGTTTTCAGGGATTAGGATTTATAGTGGTTAGCATTCCTTTCTTTCCTCTTTTTTTCTTATTCCTAGCACTTTCATGGTATTCATTACCCCTAGCTTGCAGTTTCTGAAGAGACATCTGTTATTCTTCTGTAATGTGTCCTTTTCTCCCCTTGTACTACTTTGAAGAGTTTCCCCTATTTTATTGTTAGTACTGTTCTTGTTTTATGGTAGTAAGACAGTGAATGAAACCCAAGGACTTGTGCATGTTAGACAAGGGATCTATCACTGAGCCATGCCCTGAGATTCCTGGCATTTTACACTATTTTGTAGGAATTTGGTTTTGATAACCTTACTGTTTTCTTTTCCCTCATCTGTCAGGGTCATTGAATTTCTGGAGTCTATGTTTTCATCACCTTTGAACAATTATTGACGTTTTTCTTCAGAAGCTTATTTCTAAACTGAGTCTTTGGCCCATACTTGTGAGACTTTTGTATGTTTGTTAGACTGTTTAACACTTCCCATAGTTACCAAGGCTGTTCTTTTTCAGTGTCTTTCTCCATGTGCTTTAGTTTGGATAAATTGCATTTCTTATCAATCAACAGCAATCTGTTAATCCCATCCAGTGATATTTTTTACTTTATTATATATCTTTGATTTGTAGAAGACATATTTAGTTCTTCTTTACATCATCTTTATATCTTGTGGTTTTCACAATGTTCACAATTTTCATTTAACTACACAAATATGATTGTCTTAATATCTTAATATCTTTGTCTGCTAACCATTGGTATCCTGGGCTTAATAATATTGATTGTTTCTTTTTTCCTGGTTTTGGATCATGTTTTCATGATTTTTACCTAATACCTTTTGACTTGGTTACAGATTTTAATAAATTTTCCATTGTCAAGTGTCTGTATTTAGGAAGTTTAGTTTGATTGTCTTAATGCTTTCTTAGAGTAGGCCTAGTGTGAACTCTAACTTAAGGGGAGAGGGTTAGCTTTGTTGTAAAGGTTCTTTTGAATATCCCAGCTGAGCCACAGGATTGGACGTGTGCTCAGAACTTGAATGCATGCCTCTCAGACCTAAGCACACTTTGTGGATAGCTCAGCTGATAGCTTTTCTTCTGTTTTTTGCCCAATTTCTTTTAGAAATATGGATTTTAGAAATTAAAAGTCAAGGGATCTCTCAACTTAAAATAGTCAAGCCTCTTAATATTTTTTTGGCCTCTCTTATCTTCTCAACTTTCCCTTCAACTTTCAGTCTCCTGATCTCTGATATATGCCTCCATTTGCTCCAGAGTGCAGAATTTGCCTATAAGCAGAAATGCAGGAGATTTTGTGACCTGTCACACCAGCTTCTTTTCTTTTAGGGAGCATGGTGGGTTTTTTTCCCCTGTTTTCGTTATCTGAAAAGAGTTGTTTAATCGGCTGGAGTGATGGCTTAGTGGTTAAGGGGCTTGCCTGGGCAGCCTAAGGATCAGGTTTGATTCCCAGTATCCACATAAGCCAGATGGATCTGGAGTTCATTTGCAGTGGCTGGAGGCCCTAGTGTGCACTCTCTCTCGCTCTCGCTGTCTTTCTGTTTGCTTCTTTTCTGTCTGTCTGTCTCTGAAATGGACAAATAAATATTTTTAAAAGAGTTGTGTCATATAATCAATCTGTTTTTTTTTTTCTTGTTTATAGTAGTCAGTAAATCTGGCCCCTGTTACCTTATCATGGTTTGAAATGGAAGTCCTCTTTCCCCAATTTAAAAAGAATAACAGCTTTTTTGTCTTAGAATAATTTCATGTTTATACGAAAATTGTAAAGATAGTATGTGTTCTGGTATATCCATCCTCAGTTCTTCCTGGTAACACTTTACCAGCTCCATAATATATTTGTCAAGCTGGGCGTGGTGGCGCACGCCTTTAATCCCAGCATTTGGGAGGCAGAGGTAGGAGGATCACTATGAGTATGAATTTTAGGTCAGCCTGGACTAGAGCAAGTCCCTACCTCCAAAACAAACAGACAAACAACAGCAATAACATAGTACATTTGTCAAGAACAACACCACCAGAAAAACCACCAGGCCATTTTCTGACGTGACTATTTTCTACAGTGGCACTCCTGCAAGAGTGTGATTTCCTTTAGGGTTTTGGTAGAACATGATAAAAATTAGTCACATTGCAACATAAGTATTTTAACTGCTCTGAAATTACATTAAAATTAAAAAGAAATGACTTAAAAGTCAAAAGTCTTGAGCCTGTGATTACAAGTGGCTTATAGCTGTCACTTAGTAATGATGCCAGTACCATTCTTTGGCCTATCCCTGTGTGCCAGTAAGTCCTGTGCTAAAGTTCTTTAGTTTATTTAGACCCTACAGCATTCCTATATCAATGGTACTTGTTAGAATGTGCTTTTATCAATTAGAAGAGCAAGAGGATCAGTAATTGTCCTGTAGCTATACGGCTACGAAGATACAGTAAAGATAGTAGTGTTCTAGCCTACCCTTCATCCAGTTTCCAAGCCAGGAGAGCCACTATGCTAGCATGAATTTCAACTGATTGTACCCTAGAATTTCTTGTGGAATTGGGATTGTGTTTCAGTTAGTACATAATGGTTCTGGATACAAATATCTTGAAGATTTGGTGATTGTGGTGTTTACTCAGGATTAGAAACACCCTGTGTTACTTTCTAGTATCTTTATTATGAAGTAAGTACACCTAGTATACTAAAATATAATTTTATTTAAATCTTGTGTCTGAGTATGTTGGAAGTCAGAGTACACGTCCAGGTGTAGATCTTTGCCTTCCACCTTGTTTGAAGCAGAGTCTCCGTTGTTCACCACTGTGTTTGGCTGCATGCAAACTTTTCATGCTCCTGTCTCTGCCTCCTGTCTCGTCCAACCTAGACTGGGATTACAGGCATCATGTCTGGCTTTTTTCTGGTTTACAGACAGATACTACAGCATCACTTGCTGACACATCTGGATTTTACTTGAATGCTGAATACAGACTCCAGTACTAAGGCTGCATAGCAAGAACTTTGTCTCCTGGGCCCCAAAGATAATTTTTAAGTTGAAGTCATAATAGTGGGTACTGTTGTTCATATTTTGATTTTGGACAGTTTAAGGCCTTTTTATAGGTGGAACTCAGGACAAGTATTTTGCTGAAGCAATTTTTAAAAATCCATTTTGTATTTTCTTTTTATTTATATTTTTAAATTTTTTAGAATTATTTTTTATTTATTTTTGGAGAGAGAGACAGAGAGAGATAGACAGAGAGGGAGAGGGAGAGAGAAATGGGCACACCAGCAGTCTCTCAGCTGCTGTGAACGAAATCCAGATGCGTGCGCCCCCTTGTGGGCAAATGCGGCATTGCGGCCTTGCCTCACTTTGCATCTGGCTAAACGTGAGACCTGGAGATTGGAACTGCTGGACATTGGAACCAGCTTTCTTAGGCTTAGCAGGCAGGCGCCTTAACCGCTAAGCCATCTCTCCAGCTATTTTCTTTTTTTTAAATTTATTATTTATGTGTGTGTGAGAGGCAAATAGAGAATGGGCATGCCAGGGCCTTCAGCCACTGCAGACAAACTCCAGATGTATATGCCACCTGTGCATCTGGCTTACGTGGGTCCTAGGGACTCAAACCTGGGTGTTTTGGCTTTGCCGGCAAGTGCCTTAACCTCTAAATCATCTCTCCAGCCCCACCATTCTGTATTTTCATATGATAGCACTCCAGGTATTGTATAACAAATACAGGCTTGTGTATTTGTGTGTGTGCATATATTTATTTACAGTTTTTGGCACAAATTTTATTGATAAATTAGATATTCCTTCCTAAAATTAGTGATACCAAAGTACTTACTTTAGAGTGTGTAATCAGTTCATATGTGTAAAGCAAAAATGAAATTTGTCATGGAATACTTGAGTAAATTGTGTCATACAGTTATCAAACAAGAGCTTGCCAATACTATGGCATGAACTTTTTTAAAAAATTATTTTATTTATTTTTGGAGAGAGACACAGAGACAGACAGACAGAGAGGGAGAAGGAGACAGAGAATGGGCCTGCCAGCAGTCTCAGGCTGCTGGGAATGAAATCCAGATGTGTGCGCCCCCTTGTGGGAAAGTGTGGCATTGCGCCCTTGTGTCACTTTTCATCTGGCTAAACGTGGGACCTGGAGATTGGAACCGGGTTCTTAGGCTTAGCAGGCTGGCGCCTTAACCGCTAAGCCATCTCTCCAGCCCGGCATGAACTTTTGACAAAGAAAAAAGTTGTGTTGTTTGGCCAACTGGCAGTGGCAGTGTAAGGACTTACAGGAAGGCCAGGGACAAAGCTGCTTGTTGGTTGAAGACATGGGAGAGTGGGTTTCTTGTCATTAGGTAGACTGTTATTTCTGCTTGGGGGATTTTGAGCTTTTTTAAAAAATATTTTATTTTTATTTATTTATTCATTAGAGAGGGAGGAAAAGAGAGAGAGAGAAAATGGATGTGCCAGGGCCTCCAGCCACTGCAAATGAACTCCAGATGCATGCGCCCCTTGTGCATCTGGCTAACGTGGGTCCTGGGGAATTGAACCTGGGTCCTTTGGCTTTGCAGGCAAGTGCCTTAACCGCTAGGCCATCCCTCCAGCCCAATTTCGAGCTTTTGATATTGTTGACAAGATGACTTTCATATCCATTTTAGCAAAGCTGGTTCCAAACGTATAATAGGCCTCTCTCTCTCTCTCTCTCTCTGTGTGTGTGTGTAGAACTTATGTTGTAGTGTGTCTAGCACTTAGCTGATTTTAGTGCTAGTAGGTTAATATCCACTCAAACATTGATTTAATCTAGTATAGGAAAATCTCCATTAAAGCATTAGTTTTCTATTTTTGTCCTATTCTGTGCTCATTCATTATGAGACTTTTTGTTTTGTTTTGTTTTGTTTTGTTTTGTTTTGTTTTGTTTTCTCACTCTAGTTCAGGCTGACTTGGAATTCGCTGTGTAGTCTCAGGGTGGCCTTGAACTCATGGTGATCCTCCAAGTGCTGGGATTAAAGGCGTGTGCCATCAAGTCCAGCTCGTAATAGACTTTTAAAATGTGAAAATTACTAAGCTGTTTAAAAATATTTTATGGCATTTTATTTTTAAATGACAATAAAATATTGGTTTGAAAATAAAGCTTTCTAAATCCCCTTCACAGGCACTTGTTTCCTTTTGAGTAGCTGGTTATTGGGGATTGCATGAAGTCTCCACCAGAGTGTGCTAAAGACACTCCAGTAGGAAATTGCTGGCCACTTAGGCGTGCCTAGACTTGTCTGGCCTTTTTAAAGATTTGATTTCTTGTTTACGATGTTCCTTTTGCTGTGAAATAAATTTTCTGCCCCTGACGTCTGAATATTTCTGCACTTACTTGAAATGATAAAAAATTTAATGTCTACATTCCTGGTTCTCAGTAACAGTTCTAGTTAGAAATGTCTTTATTTTACAGTTATCCTTTAGAGACAAAACTTGTGTCTCTTTTTACACATAGGTGTTTTTTTCTTTACATGATAGGTATATTTCTGAAAACCTGAATACTTTAAGTGAAGTGGATAAACTAGTGACTTTAGACTGAGGTTGAAAAAAAAATTCTTCAGAATTTATTATACGTGCTTTTAAAAATTACATAATCAAATAGATTTAATATTTGATTCTAACATGAGGTATTACTCTCAAAGTACTATTAGATAGCTGTGATAACTATGTATTTGATAAATTTTAAATTGAGCATTTATTAACTGAGTATCTGGCAGAAGCATCAAATGGTAACAGCTTTTTTCCCTGTTTTTCTGCTCTTCTCCATAGGTACCTTCACTCAAATAATATAGTTGTGATTCCAGAAGGTAAGCATACTGGCAATTTTTAGATAGAAAACAATATAGTTTAATTTTACTTTGCAGGTAGAACAAATTATAAACCTAGTTGGTTGAATGTGTTAGGGAATTTGAATTATGATGTATTTTTAAATGTATTTGCTTAAAAACCTTTTTACATAATAAATCCAGTTATGAATCATGATTAAATAAGTCTAAAAGAGCTATAATGGCTAGGTAAATTATTAAACAAACTGTTATTAGGAAAATAATAAAGTAAGCACTAGTTATATATGAAGTAAATATATATAATATATGAATATATATAATGATGTCCTAGTATAATATATGAAGTTAAAATTTTTCTTTAGATAAAAGAGATCTTATATCTTTTTATTATTTTTTTAAATTTAATCTGTTTGAGGTAAGGTTTCCCTTTGTAGTTCAAGGCTGGCCTTGAACTTGCAATCTTCCTGTCTCTGCCTCTGGATTGCTAGGATTTGAGGTGTGTGCCTCTAGGCCTGGCCTTAAAAAGTAATCCAGTCTAGCTTTAAATTCTTTACCTGCCTTACCCTCTTCAGCTTGATGGTTGTGGGTGTTCATCAACACATCTGGCCTCATTCTTGAATTATTTATCTAATCAAACACGTTTCCCATTGTTAGCATTTTAATATATATTCTCTTTCTATCTCTCCTTTTTGGCTTTTCAAGGTAGTGTCTCACTCTGGTCCAGGCTGACCTGGAATTCACTATGTAGTTTCAGGGTGGCCTTGAACTCATGGCGATCTTCCTACCTCTGCCTCCCAAGTGCTAGGATTAAAGGTGTGTACCACCACACCCAGCTTTATATTCTCTTTTTTAAAGTTATGATATTTATCTCAAGGTACAAGAATTTATCATTTCATAAGACTAAACTCAGTCTATGTTTTCACTGTTTTGTGACAGGAATGTGAAACATTAAAATATTTCAACTTTGTAGTACTTATATTTAAGATTTAGTATAACACTTGAATGAAACACCTTTTGCCTGTCTCCTTCTCTTCTCTTCTCTTTGAAGCTATTGGGTCCCTGGTAAAACTCCAGTGTCTGGATCTTAGTGACAATGCCTTAGAAGTTGTTTGCCCAGAAATTGGTCGTTTGAGAGCTTTACGTCATCTTCGATTAGCTAATAACCAGCTGAAATTCCTACCTCCAGGTAATCACAGTCTAGTACAGTTTGTTCTGTATCATAAGTATGTTTTCACTCATGCTTCTCTGTCTGGGCACTGGACTGTGGATATAAATGCATTTGCAAGTATCTATTTTGAAGATGAAGGAAATATGAACAAGAATCTTCTCCTGATGTGAATATGAGAAGAAGGCATTTCTGTCTGAGAGCCATGATTACTATAGGATGTATTGTGATCAGTGCCCCCTCCAGTTATTGCCCTGGCAAGATAATTGCTTAAGGAGCTATTCTAGTTCTGAATTTAAATGAACTTTGTATAGTAGAATCATTTGAGTGTCCATAAAGCAGATATTTACAGTATTTTTTGTTTTGTTTTTTTTATATCGTGGTTGTATATGTTTGTGTGTGTTTAACTTTGTATATGTAGCCTTCAGGGTGTTTGTCCTCTCCTTCCATTTTTGCTTGAGACAGGGTTTTCCTTGTTTTGTTTTTACCTGTGCACACTGCTCTAATGGCCCATGCTGTACCTCCCATGACTGTAGGCATGTGTCCTTGAAGCTTGGTGTCCAGCTTTACTTGGAAAATTGAATTCAGGCTGGGAGGCTTACAAGTGAGTGCCTTTAATTGCTGAGCGGCTCCCACAGTGTTTTCTTTTTCCCCCTAATCTCACTCTGTACTGAGGAAATTGATGTATATTAACCTTGATTTTTAAAAAGTGCATACTAGAATTTAATAACACAATTTGAGTTCTGGAATTGTTGTTTCTGCTGCCAAACATGGAATTAGATTATGATGTGCCTTATAAGTAGTAAAAAAAATACCTGCACTGGCTTGTGACCACCATGAATTAGGGACTTTTTTGGGAGGGGCATCCAAGGACCTTCCTTTGTGAATCCACATAATTGCAACTTTCACCATCATACATTGTTGGTCATGAGAAAGGGGAAGTGTGATTAAAAAACAAGACAACTTATGATTCACGTTTTATGTCCAAGTAGTTATTGAAGAATGAGCAGAGAAAGCTACAGATGTACTGGTTGGCTAGTATGGTTTTGACTCGGAAACTCTTTTAGAAATACCCATCATTCTATCCATGTGAACTGTGGCTCAAAGTTCATGTCCCTGACAGTAGAACTTCAGGGATCTCTGAGATGATTAAACTCT
Source organism: Orientallactaga sibirica (assembly GCA_036365145.1). NCBI lineage: Eukaryota > Metazoa > Chordata > Mammalia > Rodentia > Dipodidae > Orientallactaga > Orientallactaga sibirica. The sequence continues at coordinate 19,015,917 of JAEOAD010000031.1, forward strand.
GCACATGTGAAATCCATTAAACACACATTTCTTGCTTATTTAAAAAATGCTTTGGCTGGGGTGGCATTCCTTTACTCCCAGCACTTGAGAGACAGAAGTAGGTGGGTCAATATGAGTTCGATGCCAGTCTGGGACTACAGAATGAGTTCCAGGTCATCCTGGGCTACAATGAGAACATACATCTAAATAAATGAATAAAATAAACCTTTGAAGGTAGCTGATTGCTTAGCAGAAGATGACCTACCACTATCACATCTGCCAGGGCCCACGAGACATTACAGGGAAGTGGTAATCTAATCGTGAGTGCTGCTCTCACAGCTATCCTGATAGCCAGCTCCAAGGAGATGGCTATGGACACGGAAGACACTCAAAACTCATCAAAGCAGAAATCCAGAGGTTGCAGAGAGCTCAACACTACAGTAAACTTGTAACATACCTGCCAAGGCTCATAGAACATTGCAGAAGAGGGGACAGAAAGACTGTAAGAGCTACAGGGTGGGAAGGAATATCCTGAGGCATTGTCTCCCTCTACAGACACTGACTTGTGCATTCGTGCCCCCACAGTGATCAGCCCCCCTGAGGAGGCCACTAAGTGAATTGGGGCTGGGGAGAAGGGATATAAGAGTATAACCCAGTGGGAATATGCCAGCCTCCAATAGGTTCATACAATAAAATTTATAATCAATACAAAAAAAAAATAGTAGAGGGACTAGTTGGATGGAGAAAGGTTCAGTGGGAGGAGTATGAAGGGATGGGGAAAAGACAGAGGGAAGCAACAGGGCTATGATCAAAAAACATTTTGTACATACATAAATATCACTAAAGTATGAATGTGCCAGGCATGGTGGTGCACGCCTTTAATCCCAGCACTTAGGAGGCAGCGGTAGGAGGATCACTGTGAGTTCAAGGCCACCTTAAGACTACCAAGTAAATTCCAGGTCAGCCTGGGCTAGGGTGAGACCCTGCCTCAAAAAAAATTAATAATAATAATAATTAATGTGCATAAAAAGAATAGTTTTACCAAAATAAAAACAAAAAGTACTTTGTCCGTAGTTTTTTCCAGATCATACATTTTTTTTTTTTTTTTGAGGTAGGGTCTCACTCTGGCCCAGGCTGACCTGGAATTAACTATGTAGTCTCAGGGTGGCCTTGAACTCACTGCGATTCTCCTACCTCTGCCTCCCAAGTGCTGAGATTAAAGGCGTGCGCCACCACGCCCGGCGTCAGATCATTTAAGTGAAAGCACAGTAATTGATTTTTAGATTTTATACACTGGCCTTCATAAATAGATTCAATGTTACTTACAAAACAATATTACTATGTCATTGTTTGCTTTAGAAATAAAATGTTAACCTCATATATAGTGTCTTATGTATTTAATGCAAAATCCTTGAAGTCAGTATGGAGCATATCTCTAGAGCTGATCCTGTGTGGTAGACTCCATAGGGTTTCATCATTCTAGCTTACATCAACTCTGTAAATTCAATTGGTCAGAAAATTAGATCTCTTTTGAGGATTGCCTAGAAAGTGTGTCAACAGAGATAACAATTTAAGTTTTCATATTATATTCATATATGATCCTTATATAGCAGATAGTATATTGCAGAATGAAAATACATGGATGTGAAGTTTTTATATGCAAAAAAAACCCACAAAAATTCTGTTCTATATTATTTTGCCCTTTTCTGTAATACCACTTTCTGTGGTAGAATGTATCCATTTCCTTCCATAATATATTCCCAGAAATTAATGATGTACTTCTGATATCACTGAGTGCCTCCTAATAACTAGGGAAGGGTGAGTGTTTCCTGACTGCTTTCACATAACTTTGTTTCTGTTTATTACACCCATTTCATGGGAATTTAGACATTTTAAAAATATTTTATTTTTATTTATTTATGAGAGGGAAAGAGGCAGAGAGAGAGAGAATGGGCACCCTAGGGCTTCCAGCCACTGCAAACGAATTCCAGATGCATTCACCACCTTGCGCACCTGGCTTACATGGATACTGGGGAGTCAAACCAAGGTCCTTAGACTTTGCAAGCAAGTACCTTAATCACTAAGCCATTTCTCCAGTCCCTAGACATTTAGTTTTTATTTTAGCTTCTTAGCTTTGTTTCTGTTGTCTATACTTGGTTTTGCTTATTTTGAGTGATACTTTATAACAACTAACAGGCTTGGCACTTGAGCCCCTCTGAATTGCCTGTATGACTTGCAGCCAACAAAGCCATACATAACACAGTTGCCAGTGTCTAAAATGTCTTGTCTGAAATGTAGGACTCATGCATATTGAACTCAACTCTACTTGCCTGCTGTACTGTCCTGCACATTAAACTGTCCTGTTAACTGTGAGGTCCTGAAACTTCAGGTGCTTCTGTGACTGGGAGGAAACCCACTGCTGGTGATAGCACCATCACTCACATGACTCTGTAGGAAGTGATTCATTTCTGGTTGTTCTCTCTTTCTTACTTTTTTTGGTTATACTTGGTATCCTCCCAATTAGATGTCTTTTTTCTTTTTGTTCCACCCAAATATAAGTACTGTTGGGAAAAGTGCAGAGAACACTGGCACAGAGACAGAATGAAGGAATGTGAAGACCATAGGCAAAATCTCATCTGCCCTTGGATTTATGTGACAAGTTACTGAACCCAACCCAACGTAAATGGAATCATACAGCATGTTCTTTTCTTTTCTTGTTGTGGGATTGAACTCAGGGCCTTGTATATGCTATGTAAGCACCCTGTCACTGAGCTAAATCCACACCTCTTTTTAAAGTTGTTGAATAGAACATTTAACTTTTTTTTAACTTTATTGACATTTAAAAATTTGAGTATTTTTTTTAGTTGGCATACAAAGTGAAAGGTTTCACTGAGACATTTTCATACACACATATCATTGCACTTTGTTCTTAGTTGTCCTCTATCTTCTTTATCCTCTCACTTGCTGGTCCCTTCCTCCTCCACAAATAGCCCCTTCTTCTGCTTCCATGTCACATATATTCCATTACCTTTTCCTGCCCCTCCACAGTGTAGTGTGTTCTCTATAACTGACTTCTTTACTGAGACAATTGCTTGGAGATGCACCCATGCTGTTGCATCAATACCACATTCTTTTTACTGCATAATACTATTCTTTCACATGAACATACAATTTGTATATGGATTTTCCTCCTGATGACCATATAGCTAGGTTCTTCCTAGATTTGTGTTTGTATGAACAAAATTGTGAAGACAGTTACCGTGTGGTTTCACCTGGGCCCTAGCTGCCAAAGAGGAAATTGGTGAGATGAGCAAGAGTGCTGCTTCCATGGCGAGTCTGACAACCTGATCTAGGGTTATGGAGACAATGAGGATACTCATATGCACCAAAGCAGAAATCTAGATGCTACTGAGAGCTCAACACTAAAGTAGACTTAAAGCACACCTACCAATACTCAGGGAATTTTGCAGAAGAGGGAGTGGGAAGAATATAAGAGTCACAGGGTGGGGGAAGAGAATATCCAGATGCTTTGCCCTGCCCACCCCAATGACTGACTGCTGCTCTCATAACCAACATCCCATAACCAACAACTCCAAGGTGAATACCAGCAATCCCGCTAAGGAAGGTCCTCAGTGGAGTGGGGTCAGAGAGGAAGGAAATCATGGTACCAACTTATGATGTGTCCATACAAAGTTTCTACTTAAGGGAGGGAAGGAGGGAGGGAGGAAGGGAGGGAGGGAGGGAGGGAAGAAGGAAGGAAAAAAAAGCTAATAGAGCATTATTGTGTTAGGCTATTTGCCAACATCCATTTTTATTTCTTTTGGGTAACTACCCCAGAGTAAATAATCCTGCTTCATAGGGTAGGTACATATTTAACTTTATAAAGCGATTGCCCGGCAGTTTTCTAAATGGTTATACCACTTGCACTCTTCTGCCAGCAACAAGCAAGCGACCCATTCATTGCACATTCTTCCCTGTACTGGATTTGTCGTGTCTGCTTTTGGATCCTGTATTTAACTTTAGCAATTCTAATAGAGATGCAAGTAGTTGTTTTATTTGGCCTTTAATTTAAATATTTCCCTTGTGACTAATCATACCAAGTCTCTTCTCATGTATTTATGATCTCTTCTAAATCTTTTTGAATTATAGGAAGTTCCTTCCTGCTTATTTTTTCACTAGCTGAGAAATTCTCTTCGTATTCAGTACTACTACTTGCTTCCTGTCATATGTTGATTACTCTGTGCTCTGAAGATTTCTTGCCAATAAGAAATTTACCTCAGCTTTTCTGTTGTCTCCATTCCCTCTGTCTTCCCTAGCGAAAGCCTCAAGTATTTTGGTAAAATCATACCAGCTGTCTTTTCTTCTCTTCATTCTTCAATACTGGTAGGAAGGAGAGGGGGGTGGGGGGATGTAGCTCTATTCTCCTTATCTGTATCTCCTCTGGATTCTATGAGGGTATGCCAGTCCATATAAAGCTCTTGAAAGTTGGACTGGTTTCTCTTTAACCCTTCCCTGGTCAGATTCTCTGTCCTCCCTTTCTTTTTGTTAGAGGGTACTAGCCGGTGAGGATCTCTTTTCTTTTAAAATGTGCTTGTTATTCCATTTAGGTCTCCAGTGTCCTCAGCTGTTTAAGCATTTTAAAAATTGGAGGCCTACAATGTCTTTTTACTTTCTATTTTTAACTTGGCATTAACTTGCCTTTCTCCCAATTGGACCATGGTTTGTACTTCTTCTATGCCTTCTTTCTGTCTTCTTTTGTATTACTTATGCATGTTTTAGTGTTCCATCCTATTTCCTCTGTTGGCTTTCTTCCAGGGCTCACAATAAGCACTTTTAACTTAGTACTCTTAGGAAATTGTGCCACTGCATATAGATGGCGAGAACCTGACAGCAGCATACTTCTGTGGCTCCCCCTTCCTTGGTTCTATTGCATCTTTTCTTTATTTTTACATAAGGAATACAAGTTCTTCATTCTCTTCTCTAGGTCTGCCTCCTGTTACTATTTCTTTTTAGCTCAAGGCTTCCTTCAGTATTGTAGTTGTTCTGTGAGCCATCCCAGTTGTTTGTTTGTTGGCTTGTTTTTGTTATGAAGAAGTACCTTTTCTTCACCTTAGTTTTGAAGAATATTTTCTCTCAGAATAAATTCTGAGTTGGAAAGATTCTTTTTCTTTCAGTACTTTAAGGATGACCTTCCATTTTCCCTTGGCCTCCACTTCTTGTGATGAAAAGTCACTTTTTTTATATACTATTGTACCCAGCCTGTAATGTTGTTTATTATGGCTGCATTAAGTTTTTTTCCTTCATTATTGTTGGTAGTATCATTCATTGATGATGTGTCTTGATTTTAAAGATATTTCTCCCTCTTGGAGATTTTCTTGGTTCTCCAAATGAAAGTTTTCTGCCATTTCTTTAAATATTTCCCTGTCCCGCATTTCCTCCTTGTGGACCTCTTACATGTTAGATCACATGGTAGTACTCTTCAGGCGACAGGATGCTTGTTTGTTTGCCTGTTTTGTTATTTAATCTTTCTTCCCTCATGATGTATAAATCTGTTGACTTGTCTTCTATTCTCTGGCCATGCACTTCAGTGTGGTGTTTGTTAGTCTTCTCTGTTTCAGTCCATTTAAGTGCTATAAACAGTGCCATAGTTTATCAACAAGTTTGTTTCTCATGGTGATGGAGGCTGTGAAGTCTAAGATCAAGGTGTCAACAGGCTTGGTGTCTGGTGAGAGCCTGCTTACTTGTTAGCAGACAGCATGGCATCTTCTCCCTGGGTCCTCATGTGGTGAATGATGTGAGAGAGTCTCTGAAGGTTATTGTATAAGTGCACCAGTCTGCTTCATGAGGTCATTTACCATCCAAGCATAATGGTCTTCTAAAAACCTCCTCTTCTTCCTGTACCATGACATTAGTGATTAGGTTTTAACATAGGAGTTTTAAGGGGACACAAGCATTCACACCACAGCACTCTTTCACCTTCTTGTGGCTTCTTCTTGTTTTGGTGCCCTGCTCTGTACTTTCTAGATGTTTCATTTACGTTCAACTCTGATCTCTGTCTCCTTACTTCCATGAGACTAGGGCTGTTGGGGCCCCTATGCTATGCCCTAGAATGGGCTGCTTGACGGAAGCTTGGTCCAGCATGGGTCTCACTATATATGTATGTGTATGTACACACATACACACACACACATACACACGCACACACACACACACATACATACATACCTTATTTTAAGGGTTATAGTACTATGGTGCCTTATTTGAAAACAGTTGTCTGAGAAGCTTTTTGACAAGTTTTCTTGTATTTTGGTAGGAGGTGAGTCTATTGTAGAGATTTACCCTGTCATAGAGATTATTTTGATTTCTCTCCTGATAGCCTACTTGCATTCATATATTTTCTTAAGTATGTACCCCTTAAACATATATATGTTGCTTTTCCCAACTTCCTATATGAAAACTAACATTATTTCCTTTACTAATAGCTTCTCAAAGGCCTTTTTTTTTTGTTTTGTTTTGTTTTTTCAAGGTAGAGTCTCCCTCTAGTCCAGGCTGACCTGGAATTCACTATGTAGTCTCAGGGTGGCCTTGAACTCACTGCGATCCTCCTACCTCTGCCTCCTGAGTGTTGAGATTAAAGGTGTGCGCCATCGTGCCCAGCTCTCAAAGGCTTTTTGTAATAATCATGTCAGAGTTGTTCCATCTGTTTGAAGAGGAATACTATACACCTACAAATAAGTATTATTGGGGAATGTTTCAGTCAGCACAGGTACACTGGCCAAATGTGTGATTTGCACTTGTAAAGACTGCAAAGACCAATGGATATTGGACAAGACAGAAAAACCAGCTAATCCTCCATAGTAAAAAAATGTTGGATACTTTTTTGTTCATCAGCTTCCTTGAACTCCCAAGAGAGAAGGTTATGGTAACAAGAAAACAACAAAAGTAACCGGAGGCCTGAAAAGATACTGCTTACATCTGGTATATAAATCAGCTTTTTAAAAAATATTTTTATCCTTGAAAAGCTGTTTTGCACACCAAAAAAGGAAGGATGCTTAGCCCAAATTAAAAACATGAACAAGTTTGAACAAGTTGTACTGTAATGGCTAAAAGTATGGACAAACACAGAGATGTGTCCTTCATATAACCAACATAAATTGCTCCTAAAACATGGGCTTCAAGTATGATCCATTTTTTTTCTTACTTTTTCTCAATTGATATTCTCACTTTATTATAACCTATTCTTAGATCTGTCCTATGGTCACTTAACTTGCTGTGAAATCTCTCTGGTCAACTGTGACAGCAGGAAAAGGAACAGCTCAACCTTCTCCTGAGGTCACAGAAGGAATCAGAGCTTATCCTTCTGGGCTCCCCTGTCTTTTGAGCTTGTATTGGCACAGACTGACCAACGTGGCATAAGCTGAAGGGTTGTGGCACAGGCTGTCATGATTCTTCAAAAGTATGGCTCTCACCCTGTAGTTACAGACCTAGTCTCATGGGCACTACTTAAGATCTTCTGCATTACTGTGTCTGAGCTTGAGGGGTAGCCCAGGCAGTCCAGGTCTGCCCTGGCTTCATTGTCTATCCCACTGGGCCTGCCTTCTCAGCAATCAACTACAATCTCAAAATGCAAGGTTATCATGTTTCCTGTCCCCCAATAACCAAGTCTCTTCATCCCATATTATCTTCCTTCAGTGAATACCACAGGAAGTCCTGGTGAGTTGCCTTCTGGGAGACTTAATTTGTACTGTTTATCAGTGTGGGTGGTACCATTTCTCTCATGGAAAAAGTATCTGACAGATACATTTCTTGTACAGCATCCCTCTGATGTCATCATACCAACTTGTGGCCAACTTTTTGTGTAAATGGGCTTTGTCTATTGTATAGGTTTATCTGCATGTCCTGGGAGATTTACTGTTGCACCTAATTCACAAAACATGAACTGAATCAGAATATTCCATGATGTGTACTAGAGAAAGTGGGCCCTATGAAGAAGACAATCAAGCTACACAGGAATTCCTAATATTTTCTTCTCTAATATTTTAAACTGTATACTTCCAAATAAGGGGCTGGACAAACAGGAGAGAGAAGGAAATAGTGAGTGGGTTAGTGTAGTTAGTCATGACCTCAGTACAGAGCTGAGATTAAAGATTCTCATTTTGACAACAAATGGGAGAAGGGCTGACAACTAGCAGTCTTCCTCAGCTTCTAAGCATATTGTTCACCAGAGTCCTCAGCTTATCTTTACAACCTATTTTTTCAGTGACCTCTACAGGCCTGAAGTGTGTAGTTCATATAGTGCTTTATTAGCAAAGTAACTTTACAGTATAATTAGACATGTATTAGTCACTTTACAATAACTTGCAGATATATCATATTTCAATATATAAAATATTTTGGTGGGGCTGGAGAGATGGCTCAGTGGTTAAGACACTTGCCTGCAAAGCCAATGACCTGGGTTCAGTTCCACAATATCCATGTAAAGCCAGATGCACAAAGTGATGCATGTATCTGGAGTTTGTTTACAGTGGCTGGAGGCCCCAGAGTGCCAGTTTTCTCTCTCTCACTCTCTCTCTCTGTGTCTGCCTCTCTGTTTAAAAATAAAAGGATTTATAAAAAATCTTGGTATTCTAAATGAAATAAAATGCATGGTTTTCTGAAAACTATTTTTACGAGCTGGGCGTGGTGGCGCACGCCTTTAATCCCAGCACTTGGGAGGCAGAGGTAGGAGGATCGCTGAGAGTTCGAGGCCACCCTGAGACTACATACTGAATTCCAGGTCAGCCTGAGCCAGAGTGAGACCTTACCTCAACCCCCCCCCAAAAAAAAACCCATTTTTACAATAGGTATAATATATGTTGTACCATTTGCTTATAAATGGAGCTAAGACTTAAATTTTATTTATATGTTTTTATAAACTTTGATAACTTGGAAAAAACCTCAGAATAAAGATGGCGATTAAAATTTTTCTAAAAGAAAAAATATGGTTTGTTTTCTGGACCATGTATTATTCTCAGTGTCAAATACAGAAAATACTCCTTTTTAGGAAAGGTGTGAAGGGAAATGGTGGGAAACTTGCCAAACATCTGAAAAACAAAAGTTCTTTGTGACAATGTTTAAAAAAAGATAAAAAAGCAAATGAAGAAAAGTTGGTGCCTAAGACTTGGAAAGCTTTCTACCATCAGTCATGCTATTGCCAAGGCACACTGGACCTTCCCCTGTGAAGAAATGTAAAAGCAGCTAGTAAATGTAAAATGTGTTAAAAAAAAAAAAAAAAAAAAGTAAAATCCTGTCCAGAGTCACCTGACATGCAGTGTTTCTCTCTTTGTATGCAAATACTTTATTACAACATGGTGTTTGTGAGCTTAGTGCTGTGTGGGGACAGAGATGGTGTTGCTGAGGTCAGTAATGAAGGTTCAAAGAGAAGTCAGCCAGTACTCGGGGATTGAGCCGGGGTATAAGTGGTTTGCAGGAATCATTCCTTAATCAGAATTCATCCTGTAAATAAGTTGTCAAAACTGTTGGGGTTGCCATGACAGAAGCCTGGACTGGGTTCATAGCCATTAATTGTTTTATGGTGAATGCTAGGAAATAAAAATATTTCTTAAAACTTGATGTATGTAGAAATGTTCTTAATCAGCCTGGAGGAATGTCTCAGTGGTTAAAGACACTTACTTGCAAAGCATGCCAGCCCAGATTTGATTCCCAGTACCCACAAAAAGCCAGATGCACAAACTAGTGCATGTGTCTTGAGTTCATTTGTAGTGGCAGGAGGTTCTTGTGCATCCATACTCACTCTCTTTCTGTCTGCTTCTCTCTCTGTTTCTTTCAAATAAATAAATCAATAAACTTTTTAAAAACATTTTCTTAATTGAAGTAAATTTTCTAGAACTTATAAAATATATTTTTTAGGCACAGTCTTTTTGTGAACACTTTAGAGATCTATTCATTTTTATGCATGATTGTACAATGTGTATATGTATTCATGTTTGTGTGTGTGCAGGTACATGTGTACATTGGTGCATATGTGTGGGCATGAGGCAAGCCTTAGGTGTCATCCTCAGGAATGCTATCCACTCTTTGAGATAGTCTGTCATTGACCTAGAGCTCAGCAATAAGCTAGACTGGTTGATCAGTGAACCTCAAGTATCCTCCTATCTCCACTATCCCAGCACGGGATTATAGGGGCATACCACCACACCCAGCAGTTTTTAAAAAATATTTTTTATTTATTTGAGAGAGAGAGAGGGAGAGAATGGGCATACCAGGGCCTCCAGTCACTGCAAATGAACTCCAGATGCATGTGCCCCCTTGTACATCTGGCTTACGTGGGTCCTGGAGAATCAAATAGGGATCCTTTGGCTTTGTAGGCAAATGCCTTAACTGCTAAGCCAGCTCTCCAGCTCCCACACCCAGCATTTTTATATGGGTACTGGGTATTGAACACAGGTCCTTATGCTTATAAGGCAAGCACTTTACCAACTGAGCTCTTCCTCCAGCTTGAAATTCATTTGTTTTTTTATTGATATCAGCTTGCAGTATTTTAGAAATTTCTGTCATACTCTTTGATAGCTCGGCAGAACTTGCATTCGTAGTAGTTCATTTTTACTAAAAAGCTTTCAAGTATTGAACAGTTTTCTTACATTAGTAGTATTAGATATATTGTAGTTATTAACCAAGCTTTGCAGATAAGCTTTTAGTTACGTGAACAAGGATTATATTTTTCATGTTTACATAGTAAAAGCACCTGCCAGTTGATTTTTTTCTACCTTGATTTTAGTATACTGTTAGTTTGTGACATCATGATAAAATTACACTTTCATGTCAAACTATATAATTATGAAGAAAACACAGATGGCAGGATATGCTAAGTGCCAAAATAAGTGTATATTGAAAGTAACTTCTTCATTCTGTAAAACATTTTATTTTTCATTTGTTCTTTGAATGCGTGTTGCTGTATTTCATCTGTAAATTATGTTTTAACCTTGTTAATGGTTTCAATTTAAATGTGATTATGTGCTCTGTAGTGACTTTAGAGTTAATGATTGTTTTAGTGAATGAAAAGCTTTACAATTTGCCAAGGGGTTGCTGTAATGAGAAGTAATTACAGAAATGTACTTTGATATTGCTTGTTAACACTCCCTCCATTACAATTTACATCACAGTTCTTCATTTAATCCTTTTAATTAATCTTTTATTTTTTGGGGGAAAAATGACCATTTTAAGCAGATGCTTTGGTATTTAAGTCGTCTTACTTTTCTCTGTATGTGTTTCTAGGCAGTGAAAAAGCAAGACTATTGGCTGTAGAAGTTAGGAAGGATTCCAGAAATGACTGTTCTTAGATGATTATGGTATATGTCACCAGTTAGTTATATGTTTCCTCTGCTTCTTAGCTGGGTTGCCTGACATCCCTGCTCCTGGTTCCATCTGAAAGAGCCCTAAAGTCTGGCATGTTGCTATAGTTTGGATCTGCTGTGCCCCCGTATGCCCATAATGAAGGCTTGGCCTCCAGCTGGCGGTACTCTTGGGAGGTGGTAGAAACTTTAGGAAACCTGGCCTAGTTGGAGGGAGTAGGTTCTTGGAGACATGTCTTTAAAGGGCCTCTCTTGTCTCCACCCCATTCTCTTGTTTCTTAGCCACCATGAGGTAAATAAATACCTTTGTTCTGCCACATGCTTCTTATTATGACATTCTGTCTCACCAAGGCCCAGAGACACACAGCCTCATGGCCATAGATTCAAACATTTAAAACCATGAGCCAAAGTAAATCTTTACTACTTAAATTGAGCTTCCCAGATATTTTGTCACAACAGTGGAAAATTGACCATTACATAGGCCTATTCTGATGACTTTTTCATTTCAAAAAGTTTGAAATAGTTTGACTTTATAAATAAATATGAGTTATTTAATATTTTTGTGACTAACAGTAGATTTTATGGGTGTTATATAATTGCATATCTATATTCTAACATGAATCTATTTTATTAAAATATTTTTTATTATTTGAGAGAGAGAATGGGTGCACCAGGGCTTATAGCCACTGCAAATAAACTCCAGACACATACATCACTTTCTGCGTCTGGCTTTACTTGGGTACTGGGGAATCGAACCTAGGTCCTTTGACTTGGCTGCCAAGCTCCTTAACCACTAAGCCATCTTTCCAGCCCTTGTATCAATTTTTCTTAAGTATAAAGGATGTTATTGTAATTTCATAGTCATCAAAAAATGCTGAGGGCTGAAGAGCTAGCTCAGAGGTTAAGGCACTTGCCTGTGAAGACTAACAACTGGTGTTCTGTCCCCAGTAACTACATGAAGCCAGATGGATTCGTTTGCTGCAGCTGGAGGCCCTGGCACACCCATTTTCTATGTCTGTCTGCGTCTTCTCTATCACTGCCTGCCTGCAAATAAATGAATGAAATATTTTTTTAATGGTGACATTTTATTGGAAAATTGGGTAAAAGATACATATCCTTGTTTAAACTACTAAATCTTAGCCTTTTTCTTTCCTTTATCTCTTTTCATATTTTAAAACATATGTGTACATTTTAAAGGAAATTACAAGTTTATTATAAGTAAGGTAGGAATAGAATTTTAGTTATTAAAATATGCAATTAATAAACTAAGTATCCTATTGGCCTTCCTGCATGCTATTAAAATGATACTTAACCAAAAGGATAGCACATGTACATTAAAAACATTCTTTTTGGTTTTTCGAGGTAGGGTCTTGCTCCAGTCCAGGCTGACCTGGAATTTACTATGTAGTCTCAGGGTGGCCTCAAACTCACGGCGATCCTCCTACCTCTGCCTCCCAAGTGCTGGGATTAAAGGCGTGCGCCACCACGCCCGGCAAAAACATTCTTGATATGCAAACATTTATGCAGACTGTATATATCCTGAACCAATTATGATTTCTGTAGGAGGAGGCTAAAGCTTCATGCTGGAAGATATGACACAGTTTTGTGTGCATAACCAGTTAAGGATAAATCACTATGATTGTCTTTTACATGTACAGGGTATTGTCTTGCAATATTTATAGGCAGATGAGGGGCTGGTCTGATTCTAAGATAGATTTCTTTGATTTGTTCACTTTAAGTGATAGATTTCAGTGGTATTATTGGTTTGTTTATTTGTTTGTTTTATACAGGTCATTGCTGTAGATTATTTATATATCTAAGAACTAACTACATTTGCTTGTTTGTAGGCATATGTATGTGTATTATGAGTATATGTATATAGTGTTTAATGAGTGTTATTAAAAAAGACTATGAAACACTATTTTAAGTAAAAGAGAAAAGTCATGTTGTAATATTTGTTTTGAGGCTGTTAAATGAGATCAAGGTAGTTCTATAAATCGGTGCTTAGTAATAATAGTGCTTTTCTTGTATTTAATAATTTTTTAAATGCCAGTGACCATATATGTTGTATTTAACTGCTCATTTTGCTTCGGATTGTCTGTGACATTTATAGATAAACCTATTTATTGTTTCTCACACTAGAATTCTGTGGATCTTTAAAGATTCTAAACTTTCAATAAAGCAAAACTCTGTAAAATTAGTTGTTTGAGGATAGGAGTGTAGAGCAGTAGTAAAGTGTTTGCTTAGCATGTGGATATGATTCTTAGCAATACCAAAAAAAATCCGTTTGTATTTTCTTTCCTTTCCCTTCCTCCTTTTTTCCTCCTTCCCTTTCTCCTTTCCCTTTTCCCACTTTCCCTTTCCTGTCCTTAGGCAATGTCTCACTCTAGCCCAGGCTAATCTGGAACTTATTCTATAGCTCCAGGCTGGCCCGGAACTCAAGACAATCCTCCTACCTCAGCCGCCCAACTGCTGGGATTCGTAAAGGTGTTTGCCACCATACCTGGCTGTATTTTGTTATCCAGTGTGATAGGTAGGTTTAATTTGATGCAATCTGGTAAACATCCTCCCTAAAATTCATGTATCTTTAAATTTATAGTTACAGCACATTTGGTTTTTATTAAGAATATAAAATGAAATTTTGAAAAATTGCTTCTGCACTAACATAATAGAGCATGAATGTTTTATATTATGTCTGTTTATTTCCTGTCCAAAGTTTAAAATTTAAACTACTATTAAATTTAAAATTTGCAATATAAATGGTGAAGAAGAACTAGAACCTGCATTTCCTTATCCCCACAGCAGTATCTATAATTGACTAATAGTATGTAATCAGTATATTACTTTTTCCCACATAGCATGTTGAAATATCTTCTCAATAATAAATTGTTAAAGTTTATGACAATGTCAGTAACTTTGTTCTTGGCATGAGTTGGTTTCTAAGTTTTTTCCTATTGATTTTTAATTTTATTGAAGTAAAATTTATATAGTATAGAATATATCATTTAAGGGCTGGAGAGATTGCTTAGTGGCTAAGGTGCTTACCTGCAAAGCCTAAGGACCCAGGTTTGATTCCCCAGTATCCATGTAAGTCAGATGTACAAGGTAGTACATGCATCTGGAGTTTCTTTGAGGTGGCTGGAGACCCTCACAACATCCCCATTCTCTATCTGCCTCTTTCTCAAATAAAATATTTAAAAAGAATATATCATTTAATGTGTACATTTGATATATTTAAAAATTATTTTATTTTGGGTTTGTTTGTTTGTTTTGAGGTAGGGTCTCACTCTAACCCAGGCTGACCTGCAACTCACTCTCTAGTCCCAGGTTGGCCTTGAGCTCACAGTGATCCTCCTATCTCAGCCTTCTGAGTGCTGGGATTAAAGGTGGGTACCACCACACCCAACTTCATTTGATACTTTTTGTTGTTGTTAAGAAGGAGAGAGAAGAGAGATAGAGAATTAGCATACCAGGGCCTCAGCCACTGCAATCAAACTTAAGATGCTTGGCCACCTAGTGGGCATATGTAACCTCGTGCTTGCCTTACCTTTATGCATCTGGCTAATGTGGGATCTGGAGAGTAGAACATGGGTCCTAAGGCTTTACAGGCAAGCACCTTAACCACTACACCATCTCTGGCTCCATTTGATACTTTTTATTATGTGTACACAGTTCAGTGTAAGGACATATCCATCATCCCTAACTATTATGCCTTTTTTTTTTTTTGGAGAGAGAGAGGGAGAGGAAGACAGATAGAGATGGGTGCGCCAGCAGCCTCTCAGCTGCTGAGAACGAAATCCAGATTCATGCGCCCCCTTGTGGTCAAGTGCGGCATTGCGCCCTTGTGTCACTTTGCATCTGGCTAAACATGGGACCTGGAGATTGGAACTGCTGGAGATTGGAACTAGTGTTCTTAGGCTTAGGAGGCAGGCGCCTTAACCGCCAAGCCATCTCTCCAGCCCTATGATGCCTTTTTGCTGCTGGCCTCTGTTCCCATCCTTGGCCAGCCACTGAGCAGGAATTCTATCTCTATAGTTTTGACTTTTCTTGAAATTTTATATGGATGAATTATGCAATATAGCCTTTCTGTTTGGCTCTATTTAGGATAATGTTTTTGCATGTATACTGTCTTGTGTTTTAGTAGTTTGTTTTTACTGCTGAGTAATTTTTGTTATTGTATAAGTATGCGATGTCTTGTTTGATTGGTAATTTAGATTGTCTTCATTTGAGAATTTGGGGCTATCATGAATAATGTTATGAACATTTTTGTGCAAACTTTTTTGTGGGTATATTTTCCTTTCTCTTGGGTAAATACCTACAAGGAGAATTTCTGGAGTGTGTGGTAAGTATATTTTTTTAACTTTGGAAGTAACAGCAAACTGCTTTCCACAGTGGCTGTCCCATTTCTATCCCAGGAGGAGTCCAGCTCTTCTCAATCCCTACCAACATTTGGTAGATTCAGTCTTTCTGGTTGTACCTGCCCTTGTGGCCATATACTAGCATTTTGTAGCTTTATTTTACATTTTCTTATTAACTAAAGATTAATATATTTTATGTGTTTACTGGCCATTTATTTGATGGAGAATCTTTTCTTTTCTTTTTTTTTTTTTCAAGGTAGGGTTTCACTCTAGCTCAGGCCAACCTGGAATTCACTCTGTATTCTCAGGGTGGCCTCAAACTCAAGATGATCCTCCTACCTCTGCCTCCCAAGTGCTGGGATTAAAGGCATGTTCTACCATGCCCAGCTTGGATGTATTTTGACCTCCCTGATGTTTTTACAATAATAAGGAAATTCATTTTTCCTCTCTCTGATACTCAAGGTCCAGTCCCATATATTTCCTTCTGTGTATATGGGGAGCATTAAGAATGTGAGAACGAAGGTCTTTAAGGGCCTATTAGCAAGATTGTATATGAGGATCATCATACTAGTCTGTATAATTTATAATCACACTCTATTTTTTGTTTTTATTTATCTAAGCTGTAGCCTTTCACTTGCATCTCTAACTTCCTAGTGAGTCCTCAATTGCATGTTTTTTCTTAATGGCATAGGGACAGTGGAGAGGTAGATTAGGGGACCAAAACCTTTCCCAAAACTTAAGGTCGGAGCAGATTTGAGACCCTTCCTGTGAGCCTGCTTCACTTCTCATGATAGCCAGCTTGGAGGAGCAGGAGCTGGGCAGCAGAAACAGAAGTCTGGACTCAGGCACATGACACATCACCTTAGTACATTTTGACCACCTACAGAGATCATGTAGGTAAATAAAGAGACTAGGTGAAAGTATGCCAAACTATCAGGAGCATTCATATCACTGGTTTCTTTATTACATGAGTTAGATTTTCATATTGCTAAAGGATGTATACTGGCAGTTGACAAGTCTTTCAAGGCTTATTATAGCACAAAACATTATTTACTTTTGTGCTTTCTCTTTTGCCTCTTACATTTTTTCCTGTTTGTTATAGTGTAACTTTTTATTTCTTAAAGTAGCTTATAGATTATTTTTAAATTATGTATATTTTGACATGTTCTATAATGTATTTTGATCATATTTATCCCATTACCCTTTCTTATCCCACCTCTGCTCTCTCTAAGCCCTTACTTCTTCCCACCTAGTTCCCATTCTATTTTCATGTGTGTATGTGTGTATCTGGGTGTCTGTGTACCACTGTGTTCAAATGGGCATGGTTGAGAGCTTATTTACTAGGCATGGCAGTTTATCAGCACCTACACCATTGAAGGAAGTGACTCTCCTCCCCAAGCTTCCGTTAATTGTCAGTAGTTCCTCGGGATGGGCTTTGTGAGCCACCACCTCATCTATCATAGAATGTTGGAGGTCCCGATCTTAACAGGTCTCATACATATACCACAACTTCTGTGAGTTCATGAGTTCAACAGCCATTTCCTGACTAAAGGGCAGCATTTCACGGCACTTCTCCTCATCCATAGGCTCATCAATTCTGTTTGTTCCCTCTTCTGTGATGTTCCCTGAGCCATCAGGTTGGTCCGTTCTTATAATTTCCCTAATTCTGTTATTTAAATATGTGAACCATATAAAAATGTGGATTGCATAGCAAATAGCCATTTAATTTCTTATTTCACAGAACTAAAGTAAAACAAATACTCCTTTGAACTTTATGAATACTTAAACAACATTTATAAGAGAAATACTATTATATATCTGGAACTAAAATTCTTTTTTTTAAATATTTTTGTTTTTTTTTTTATTTATTTGAGAGTAACAGACCGAGAGAGAAAGAGGCAGATAGATAGACAATGGGTGCCCCAGGGCCTCCAGCCACTGCAAATGAACTCCGAATGCATGCACCCCCTTGTGCATCCGGCTTATGTGGGTCCTGGGAAATTGAGCCTCGAACTGGGGTCCTTGGGCTTCACAGGCAAGCACTTACCCACTAAGCCATCTCTCCAGCCCCTGGAACCAAAATCCTACCAGCACCTCCAGGATTCCAACATTAACTTTTGATGAAGTATCAGGATATGCTTAAAATACTTGAAGGCGTGTTGATTAATAGTTGCTATCTTTTTTAAAGCCTTGTGATATGCTTATTAGAGACCAGAGAAGTTGGGAAGAGGAAAATTACATATTTTCCTTCCATATTTTTATGTCATTTCTAAATAAAGTGACTCAACTTTAGTGAAATCCTTCTTTATGCTAATCTGCTCAGGCCTCCTTGAGTGCTCTCCTTCATGTCTGCAGTTCCACAGCTAGTATAGAACCGTGCTAGTGGGTCTGTATAAAAGCTATCATGAAGACTTCCCATTTCTTCTTCCCAGCTTGGGAAAGCATGGCAGTATTTTGGCATCCGCCATTGAGACATTAAGCCTTAAGCTGTAGAATTTTATTTCCAACATTGTCTTTAGGGTTATTTCCAAAGAATACTTCTGTTAAACATTTGCATTTCTCCCTTTGTCTTCATGTAATTATTTGTTAGCATTACTTCTTATTAGGCTAAATTACTTTGGTATCTCTAATTAAAAATTAAATATCTTATAATGATCCAGCTTTTAAGGAGGCTTGCAGACTAATGATGCTGAGCCTATTTAGTTTGTTGTTGGCCCAGACCTTGCCTGCTTCAGTTTCCTAATTTAGTAACAGAAATAAAATTGTGCACGACCCGGCAGGTTTGGTATGTCGGCGCCCAGCCAGGAAGCATGGGTTTCTTAAGTAAATGGACCGATGGGGATTTGAGAAAAACACAGATAATGTTACATGAGCCTTGCATTTCACAGATCCCTATTTAAAGGAGCTCAGGTAGCCTGCTGCCACATACGTGAAGTCTGCTCTATTTAAACAACACAACACACACACAAATGCAGTAGTTCCCTTTCCAAAGTGGAAACATCACCTTTCACAGCTGTGTTTTCAGTTTAATATTTTTTGTAGCAAGGAAATCTGGTTTACACCCTGGCTCCCACAGCAGAGTGGCTAGGTGTTGCTGATCCCTACTATGTCATTGGTGGTCTGTATTATGCAATGGTCTCTTTCCTGTGTTTGAGTCCAGGTAGCTTTCCTGTTGCCCACATTTATTCCCTTCTTGTTGGTGTAGCTTGTCTGGCACATGCTTGGTTCTGTTCAGGTCCTTGCTGCTAAATTTGGGAGGAAGACCTTCCACCTTGGAAGAGCCTTGCTGCTCTCTCCTTTAAACCATCATGTGCATCTAGCCTCTGCCTTTGAAGGTCAAAAGAGGACCAGCAGCCTACCTTGATGAGCAATTTAATTGGCCTTAAATTGTAAACATTTGAGAAGGGTTGTTTTGAAGCATATTTTTATTAAGAGATAAAGAATTTTTCTCATCCTCATAAAACTTTTGGCAAATAGGTATTGAGCAATTAATTTTAATACTTGGGATACTGGGTGGGGTCTGGATAAATATGCAGGCCCCAAATCACCATTAAGATGGGCTTGATCTCAGAGAAGAACAAAGTGAATATTTTTATTAGATATGGACATAGTTAGTATATAAACAACACATGTTGATGCCATCCTTTCCCAGTTAATCTAGCTTAAAAAAATCAACAGACTTGGTTGGACAAGCACTTGGCCAAAGAGGAAATCCAGACAGCCAATAAACATACATTAATATGCTTAGCTCTTTCAGGCATCAAGAGCATACAGATTAAAACCACACGTAGTAGCAACTAGAATGACTCAGAATCCTTGGAAGACTATATTTATAGCATGTGGAACAAATGGGTCTCATACTATGTAATGTTGATGATACTCATACTTGGGAACAGGTATGAATTCCTGTAGAGGAATGAAAAGACATGTATGATAATAACCTCTTAAGTTCAAGATGCTCATATTTTCCTGAAACTAGAAATACATGTCATTTAATAGCAGAATGTGTAAAGTGATTAGATCATATACTGAGATATTATAAAATGGTAAAAGGGAACAAGAAGCTACATTCAGCAATATATTTGACTGTAACAAATAAAGCTGGGCAAATGAAGCCAATCACAAGGAAATGCATAGTGCATGACTGCAATTATACAAAGTTCTAAACCAAGTAAGAGTAAGTCTTTGTGTTTAGGGAGGATTCATTGGGTTGCAAAGTAAGACAAGATTGTGTGTGTATTTGTGTGTGTGTGTGTGTGTGTGTGTGTGTGTGTGCACACACACACACACACACACAAATCAGGATTGAAAAATTAGCTTCTAGGGAAATCCATTGAAGCAGCAAATAATTCTACTGTATGAACCAGGCAGAGTTTCAAAAGTCCAAAATTTCAAAGCATCAGCAACTGTAGAAGCAATTTTAGTACATGAGGTGATTAATTTTGTTTTGTATTTTCCATGGCACTTGATGGTCTGACTTTACATGAATAGTCAATTAATAATTAAATGAGTGAAAACAGCTGCACATGTTTGGAATGGAGATGGAGAAGAAATTCTGCTTCCTATAGTCAAATTTTAAGGATTAAGATTACTGTTATTACTATACTATCTGGGTGCCCTATAGAGAGAGATTTGTTATAGTGTCCAACATGGGATCCTAAGATGGTATATGTATATGTCTATAGTAGTTTAATTATTAAGTTTATTTTTTAAAATATATTAATTAATTTATTTAAGAGAGTATGGGTATGCCAGATGCATGTGCCACTTTGTGCATCTGACTCTAAGTGAGTACTGGGAAATTGAGCCTGAGCTGACAGACTTTGCAAGCAATCACGTTTAACCACTGAGTCATCTCCCCAGACCAAATGTGCGAGTTTTTGACTTACCCATTGTAGTCATTTGAACCAGATATATGCATAAACTCAGGTGTTTTGAACCAGCTAGTGGCAATTTGGGTGTGGAGCCTTGCTGGAGGAGATTTGTTGTTGGGGATAAGCTTAGGGATATTATAGCAAGCTCCCCCTTACCAGAGCCCCAGCTCACTCTCTTGCTGTTTTCTACCTGCTGTGGCAGATTGTGATGTCCAGCATCTGTTTTGCCATCATGAAGTTTTCCCCTTCAAGTCTGTAAGCCAAAATAAATCCTCTTCTCCATTCAGCTGTTTTTGGTCAGGTGTTTTGTCCCAGTAGCACAAATGTAACTACAACATTCAGTAACATATTTTTTCTGTAATGTGTTTTGTGAACCTTTTTGCCAATAAATGGATGTGAAATTATTTTCAGTCATGATTGTATCTGCTTTAAACTAGTTAACCCTCATAACTTTTATATCATATATGCATTTGACAAGCAACTCCTCCAAGTCCTTATGTAAATCACTGATAGAACTATCTTAGTAGGATGTAGTTAAACCCAAGAAACCTGTGATACTTTACCCTTACATGAGTAGTTTTCATGCTGAAATATTGATGTACTACAGTTATGGCTTGCTCCTTCCTAGTCTAATAGCCTTGTTTAAAAAAAAAAAAAAGTTGGGTTGTTTTAGTTTGTTATTAATACCTAATCTTTGTAAAGTAGCACCATATTTCCTTTTTAAAAACGTTTCTTAACAGGTTTGTTGGAATGTGATTTACTCTATCCTGTAAAATCTGTTAAGATTCATTGTGTTTAAAATACAAGTTATAAAGTCTCAACATTTTTAGTAAATTTATACTAATAGGCCACCATTGCCAAGATCAGTCTCCACTCCCTCTGCAAAACACAGATAGCTCCTGATTTATTCTTGTCTCTTTTGTGACAATGAGAAAAGTAGTGATGGAGCTGTATTGGAGTAAAATTGCTATATTTCACAAGATTAAACTAGTGTTTATCAGAAAGATATTATAATTGATGAAGTATATCATAGTTCCTAGAACAATCACTAAGAAAATAATTCAAGTACAAGTAAAAAAATAATAAAGGAGATAAGACACTACAGAAAAATACTAAAGATAAAAATAGTAATGTAAAAAGAATACAAAAATGCATGAAATATGCCACAAATGCCAAGATCACAGATGTAAATATAACCTATCAGTAATTCATTAAATATGAATGGTCTAAAAACTGCAAAGGGCAGGGATTTTCTTCATATTAAAGCAAGAACTGAACTATAACCTATCAAAAGAGAACCATTTTAAATTCAAAGACACAAATAGGACCAAAACAAAAACAAAAGCTGTAACATACTAATAGTACCTGTTTTATTCAGAGCTATTTTGTTTTCTGGAGTCTTTTCAAAATTTATTTTTAAGGTTAATGGACTTTGTAATGGTGTATTTATACATGTGTATCATACTGTGTTCTAATTTGTCTCCCTTCTCCATTGCCTTTCCCCAGGCTCCCTGCCCCACTCTAACCGGTTCTTGCCATTTGCTCACATTGTCTTTTCTTCTGCTTTCTTATCACACTTAGTACATTGCCCTCTCTAGTTTTCCATTCCTTAATATATCTCCCTCCCCTTTCATGATTCATGATGAATATTTCATGATTCACCTACACCACACACACACACACACACACATACACACACCTTTAAACTAGGTTTTGTGTATAAGAGAAAGGATGGTATTTGTCTTTCTGGATTTGGCTTATTTTGCTAAATATAGTAGTTTTATTGTGTTTTGTTTGTTTATTTTTGAGGTAGGGTCTCACTCTAGTTCATATTGACCTGAAATTCACTATATAGTCTCAGGCTGGCCTCAAACTCACAGCAATCCTCCTATCTGCCTCCCAAGTGCTGGGTTTAAAGGTGGATGCCATCATGCCCAGCTAACAGTGGTTTTTAGTTCCACACATTTTTCCTACTAATTTTATTTTCACTTTATGGCTGAATAAAATTCCACTGTGTATATGTACCACATCTTTTTTTACCCATTAATCATTTGATAGTAGTTTAGGCTGTTTCCATTTCCTGGCTATTACAAATAGTGCAGCAATAAATGTGGATGTACAAGTATCTTTGTGGTATGTTGACTTCCGGTCCTTTGGATAAATACCCAAAAGTTTTATAACTGTGTCATATGGTATTTATATTTTTAGTTTTTAAAGAATCCTTCCTACTGATTTCCATCATCAGTAGCTATTTTAAGAGCAGACAACATAAACTTTAAGAAATATTAGATAAGGACAGTTCACAGCAATAAAAGAGTTAATATATTAGGAAGATTTAACAATTTTAAATGTGTATATATTAGCTGGGCATGGTAGTACATAGCTTTAATCCCAGCACACGGGAAGCATAGGTAGGAGAATTGCTGTGAGTTTGAGGCCAGTTATGAGGCCAATTTGGAGCTATAGTTAGTTCCTGGTCAGCCTGGGCTAAAGTGAGACCCTACCTCATAAAAAACAAAATGTGTATATACACTTATCAAAAGATGCCCAAATTACATGAAGCATAAAATAACAGAATTGAATGGGGTAATATAGAACTTAATTATAAGTAGAGCTTTTCATATTCATTTGTATATGATAGAACAATTAAAGACACAGAAAATTTCAGCAATACAATAAAACAGGAATATAATGCATATTGTTTTCCAATATACATAGAACATTCCTCAGAATACATTATATATACCAGATTATGAACCAGGTCTTAATAAATTTTTAAAAACTCACTTTGTTTGTTGGTATGTGTGTGTGTGTGTGTGTGTGCGCGTGCGCACACACACGCATGTATGCATGTACCACAGAAAGTGTGCATTTAAGAGGACAGCTTTCAGGTTCTGGTCCTCACTTTCCACCTACTTTGAAGCAGGTTCTCTGGTTGTTTGCTGCTCATTTAACAGACTTCAGAGTCCATGAGCTTCTTGAACGTTCTTGTGTCTCCACCTCCCTCACCTCTCACTGTAGGCATCCTGGGAATGCAGGTGCCCACTGCCACGTCTAGCTTTGTGCATGGATTCTGAGGAGTCAAACTCAGGTACTCACACTTAATGTGGCAAGTGCTTTATCCTTTGAGCCATCTCCCAGCCCTAGAACTGACTCTTTACTGTTACCTTCAATTGTGATCTGATTCCATTTTCTTTTACCCCTTTAATGTTTCTTATAGGGCAAATTTACTAACAACCGATTTATCATATTTTTTAATCATATGGACATCTTTATTTAGACTTTAGTTTTGAACAAATTTTGCTGGATGTAGAATTCATACTTGACATTTTTTCCCTACAAAGTCTTCTACTTTTAACTGACAAAATTTTGGGATTTTTATCTTCTGCCCCTAGTCATGGAGAATACCCTCCCTAGCAGCCAAGCTGCTGGTTCTCATAATCAGTGGTGCCTGGAGAAACTACCACTCATGCAGATGGAGCTGAGGTAGCAGATGGGATTGGAGCTACCCCAAGCAAGGAAAGGCCATGGACTCTCAGTTTCTTCAGTAGAGCTCTACAGGTGCTCAAGAATAAATCTCTGCATTTGTTGTCCACCTTATGCTGATCTCCAAGGCTTGCAGTGGCATAGTCAGTGTGTCATGTTTGCTTGTGTGGAGAAGCCACCATGCGCTCCTCATGTACTTGACTGCCACTGTTAAAATTTTTCTCAAGGTATTTATTTAGGTAATTATTTAAAAATACTTAAGGCATTACTGGGGCTGTAGAATCCATGTTTTGTCATGAATTTGATGGCAGTATCTTCCCACGCCTGACTCTGGCACTTCTCCTATTTCGTAGTTTTTGGACACGTTCCTGTATTCACGGCAATTGGCAAAAACATTGAGAATGTGTTTTTTCTATTCCTTCAGTTGCTGGGGTGGTTTTTGTCTGAGTATGTAAACTGCCTGAATGTGTGTGAAAGCCTCATCCCCTCCACCTGATCTGGGCTTTAAGCTCTTCTCTAAGGTGCTTGAAAGACAGTTTAATTAATGGAGAAGCTGGAAGCCTGGTGCATATTGTTTGCTTGCTAATTATTGTTAGTGAAATCATAGCTTTAAAAATATTTTTTGAGGTGCTGGAATTTTTTTGAAGCAAGGCTTATTCAGGGCAATAAAAATTTTCCATTCTTGCAGATTGATTTCTATATGTGTGTGTGTGTGTGTGTGTGTGTGTGTGTGTGTGTGTGTGTATGTATGTATAAAATCAAACACAAATGTCAATCTCTAATCATAGTGTAATTTGTTAGAAAGCAATAAGATGCATGTAGAACTTTATATCTTGTTCTTTTTTGAAAACATTTTAAATTTATTTTCATTTATTTTATTTGAGACAGAGAGGGAAAGAGAGAGTGAGAATAGGCATGCCAGGGCTGCTAGCCACTTCAAGCAAACTCCAGATGCATGTGCCACCATGTGCATCTGGTGTACGTAGGACCTGGAGAATTGAAGCTGGGTCCTTAGGCTGCACAGGCATGCACCTTAACTGCTAAGTCATCTCTCCAGCCCTCCCCCCCTTTTTATTACTTAGGACATTTACTTCTGTTTTTCTAATTCAGAATGAATTAGTAAAAGCTAGAAAATGTTTTTTTGGTTTGTTCATCTTCAGAGAATGAAAAAATTTAATTATCCTAACAGCTTTTAGGAGAGCATGGTGTAATTTTAGTGCGATGATTTATTTAAAAATGTAACTGAGAGGACAAGAGTGTGTCAGACAGTAATATTTGGCAAGATAAAAGCGAATTTATTCAGTTATTGTCATAGGAGCTACATTAATTGTTTCTGTGGCTGAAAGTGTTTTGGAGTTTTGTCCTTTTTTTTTTTATTTTTTGGCTGGAGAGATGGCGTAGCAGTTAAGGCGTTTTGCCTGCAAAGCCAAAGGATCCCAGTTTGACTCTCCAGGGCCCACGTAAGCCAGAGACACAAGGGGTCACGTGCATCTGGAGTTCATTTGCAGTGGCTAGAGGCCCTGCCATTCCCATGCTCATTCTCATTCTCTGTCTCTCTGCCTCTTTCTCTCTCTCAAAATAAATAAATACATAAAATACATTTTTAAAAAATGGATCCATGCTGGGTATGGTGGCATACTCCTTTAATCTCAGCACTTGGAAGGCTGAGGTAGGAGCGCTATGAGTTCAAGGATAGCCTGAGACCACATAGTGAATTCCAGGTCAGCCAGGGCTACAGTGAGACCCTACCTTGAATCCCCCCACTAAAAAAAAAAAAAAAAAAAGATATGTGCATGTGTGTATCCATATTCACTTGTGTACAGGTACACATGTACCTGTGTGTGAAGGCCAGACAACAACTTGAGATGTCATTCCTCTCACCACTCACTATCTTTGATTGAGTCATGGTCTCTCATTGTACTGGAGCCTGCCAAGTAGGCAGGACTTGCTGCTCAGTGAGCCCCAGGGATCTGCCTGTCTCTGCCTTCCCAGTTTTGGAATGGCAAGTGTGAATAACCAATGCCAGGCTTTCTTTTTTCCATGTGTGTTCTTGGGATAGAACTCAGCTCTTCACCAACTGTTCCATTTCCTCAGTTCCATTTCTTAGATTTTTGGTTCCCTAAACCTAGTAGAATATTCTTACTCTTAAATGATATGCTAAAATGAACTTCCAGTGGAAAATCACTAGATTTGAGGCCAAACTGCCCTATGTAGGAAGAATGTGTTTCAAATGCCAAAATAGTCACAGTCGTGCTTTAGTCACTCCAAAAGATATTACTTATGTAATATAAACACTTTGTCAATAAAAGTGAATACCAAGAAACTTTTAATAATTGTTTGAAAAGTAATTGTACATATTTTTGTTGAATCTTTCCAATTAAAATGCCATTTTCCCCCTTTAGTTTCACTTACTAGTTCTGACTATAATTCTTTTGTAAGATGTTCTGTGGTAGAGGCTCTCATTTTGAAATAATGAAACTCGTATTTTTTGTGGAAGGACTTGAAGGGGGTTATAGATATACCTTGTTCCATATGTTATAAGAAACTTTATTTTTTCAGGCAGTGCTTCACTATTCCTCAGGCTTACCCAGAACTCAGTCTGTATCCCCAAACTATCCTTGAACTCACAGCAATCCCCCTACTTTAGCCTCCCAAGTGTTGTGATTATAAGTAACTTTTTAATCACCACTGCTGTATTGGACATGGACCATAAAATATTGAATATCTAGTAGGAAAAAGCAGAGAATGTAAATTGTGAAGGGGGAGGTTTATAAACTGAAATTTGAGGTTAGGATGTAATGTGAAAATGCCTATTACTCTTCAGAAGACTGAAGACCTGCAAAATTATGCTGAGGGGACCATAGCTGGATACAAGCATGTCAGTCAAGGCAGATTGTTCTTTTTCTTTTTTCCTTTATAACAGTCTAAAGCTATAATCAAGATCTGGCAGATTTTCACATGTCCAAGTATTCTAATGACCATGGCTATAGAAACAAATAAGGATTTACTAGCCCATTGACATTTTCTATGAGCAGAGTCCAAAATAATTCCTTTTTACTTTAACTACAGAATAGAAAATAATAGAAATACTATTATACCCTTCTTTTGGAACAGATAGAGAAAATGTCCCTTAAAATGTTGATTGTTGGGCTGAAGAGATGGCTTAGCAGTTAAGGCATTTGCCTGCGAAGCCTAAGGACCCAGTTCCCATGTAAGCCAGATGCACAAGGGTGTGCATGTGTCTGGAGTTTATTTGCAATGGCTGGTGGCCTGGCATGCCCTCTCTCTCTCTCTCTCTCTCTGTCTCTCATAAATAAATAAATACTTTAAAAATGTTGACTGTCAGAATATTTTCAGAGAGAGAGAGAGAGAGAGAGAGAATTGGTGTGCCAGGGCCTCAGCCACTACACTCAAACTCCAGACACTTGCACCGCCTTTTGGGCATGTGCAACTTTGTGCTTGCCTCACCTTTGTTTGTCTGACTTGGGATCTGGAGAGTTGGACATGGGTCTTTAGTCTTCACAGGCAAGAGCCTTAACTGCTAAGCCATTTTTCTAGCCCTCAGGATTTTTTTTTAAACTTCCCTGCATGCTCTGTGAAAAAAAGTACACCATAACCATCAGAATGGGAACCCGCTGGTGAGTCACTGTTAAATGGGTGACTGGACAGCTGTGCTATAGTGAGCTAATGTGTATTATGATACACATTATGTGTATCATAATGTGTATTATGTCGCTGGACTCAGTGACCATGAGAACACTGTTCAGAGCTGGTGCTTACAGAGTTGGAGTAAACTCTCTCCACATGAGCTCTGTAGTTATTACAATCACAAACATTTGGTTTCCATTAAATTAATGTAGAAGTAATATATGAGCATTGTTTGAATTCTTTTTTTAACTTGCTGTAGCAGACAGCTTCAGGTTCGCCGAGCTGAACTTCCAGACCAGGCACAGTTACGGAAGAAGGGATATTATTTATTGAAGCTCACAGATCCAGGGAAGTTCCATAATGGCAGGAGAAGCGGCCTGCCTCACAGGGACCAGGCAAGAGAGAGAAGCCAACCAGCCACCACAGCACACAGAGCAAAAACTACAGCCAAGAAGTCACACAGCACACTTCAGGAACTCCTGCTAGGGACACTTTGCATATCTTTACAATGGAATCTCAAACCCACCATTAACACCTTAAGACCAGCCCCCAGTGACATTGCCTCTAGCAAGGTGATTGCAGATGCAAACTATAAAGTAATAAAACATTGAATATATTGGGGGCCATATATTCAAACTACCACACTTGCCTTTTTTGAGTGTTTAATTAATGACCTAATTTTGTAAGTTTTACTAAACTGTTAGTTCAAATAATAGGATAAGAGAAAAAAATGTAAAGTTGGACATATTAAGACTTTTGATACCTAGTTTGCTTTTAAAGTACTTCTGAAAAAAATGTCTGTGTATAGTGAACTCTGCCATTTCTTGTAGACTTACAACTCTTTTTTTTTATCATTCTTTTCATCCCATTCCTGTCTCCTCCTATTGTTTAGTTTCTAAAAGCTTAGTTAATAGATGCACAATACAGGTTTACAGAGTATAGTATAAAATTTTGAACTCTGGTATATATTGACTGTCAGCAAAATGTAATACTCTTGTAGTGCTGTTGTTGTTGTTATTGTTATTATTTATTATTATTTTTATTTTGGTTTTTCAAGGTAGGTCTCATCCTAGCCCAGGCTGACCTGGAATCCCCAGTAACCTCAAACTCTCAGTGATCCTCCTACCTCTGCCTCCTGAGTGTTAGGATTAAAGGTGTGCACCACCATGCCTGGCTTGTAGTATTTTTGCAAAGGTTAGAAAAGAAATAGAAAATTAAAGAAATATATTTT
This sequence comes from Orientallactaga sibirica, assembly GCA_036365145.1. NCBI lineage: Eukaryota > Metazoa > Chordata > Mammalia > Rodentia > Dipodidae > Orientallactaga > Orientallactaga sibirica. Next base: position 19,044,844 of record JAEOAD010000031.1, read on the forward strand.
TATGTTTTCATAAGAAGTACAATACAAATTTATGTGATATGTAAGTTTGACAGAAACTATGTATGCCTTAATTTTTAATTTTATTGCAGAACAGGTGTGGCCTTCAGAAGTATCAGTGGCCATACAAAAGTGTATATACACATTTATTAATTTTCATGGGTTTTGTTGCATATTGTAATTAAAATTAAAATCTCCATTGTGTAGATTACCTTCTGGGGACTCTCCTGCTTCACAGGAGCTCTGCCTTCTCTCCTCCTCTTAAGCGCTACAATAAAATCTAATCTTCAAAAATAATTCTTTTCAGTATGATCATTCTTAGATAAATTAATTAGAACTGATTTTTAAAAACAGTGTAGCAGGTGATTAGAATTTTTGCATTGTTCTACAGAATTTCAAAATTTGTGATGAGGTACAACCATATTACTGTGTAGTTAATGTTATTATAAATGTAATATGTGAACAACACAGAAAAGTTTTAAAATGCCCATCCTTCTGCACTCTATTTCAGTCCTACCCTTAACACAATCACTAAATATTTTTATTTTTATTCTGCAGTATTAATATTAAACAATAGCATGTGATAAATCTAGACTTATTAGTTTTATTAAGACTTATAACCAAAACATACAAACTCAGACGTCTCTAATTTTTCAGGTAAATACTGGTCAAATACTAATAAAGTTTCTGTTTCTTACAGAAGTTATGCATTTAGAAATGAGTTATTTGGGGCTTCAATGTGAAATTCTATTAATTATTGTAGAATTTTTTTAATGTGACTTGTATGGTATGAGCCATGTTTTTCTACTTGTGTTTACTTATCCTATCAGTAGACATTATCAGCTATTTTCCATTTTTCAAGGTAGTTACTTTTCTTATGTAAATTTCAGAGAAAGAAACTGAAAGAATCAATTTGGTAATATGAAATGTATATACACTAAATATTTTCTCCTTAAAATTTTGCCCTCTTGAGCCTAGAAAATGAGATGGAAGTAGTAATCATTATAATGTTCTTTTCAGAGAATAAAAATGAAGTGCTTTTAGTTATTGTTTGCAACATAGTAAAGTAAAAAGTTACTCTGATCTGTGATGTTATAATATGTCTTCAAGCAGTGATTATAATAGTTTTATGCCACAGTGGTCACCTAGAGATTTCCTTCAAATCAAAGCTGAAAACTCTTTGTGTTACCTCAGTCTTTATGGAAAAAGCAGAATGAGAAGAAATCTGTGCAATAACAACTACTAAAATAAAACAAATGAAAATCTATGTATGTGGTCTCTATGAATCTTGTAGAATGAGGAAGGTAAAGTGTTTTCCAAGTCGAAAACCATGCACTGATTAAAAAGCAGTAACAGCTGGGCATGTTGGTACATGCCTTTAATCCCAGCACTCGGGAGGCAGAGGTAGGAGGATCACAGTGAGTTCAAGGCCTCCCTGAGACTACATAGTTAATTCCAGGTCAGCCTGGACCAGAGTGAGACCCTACCTCGGGGGAAAAAAAAAAAAAAACCCAAAAGGCAGTAACAAAGATGCTAAGTTTTATAGTAAATGCTTGTGAAATTGGAAGACAGAATGTGTCAAAAGAAGAGGCATGTGCCATTTCTCGTAGCAGTCAATATAACTGCAAGTCAGCATGAACACTTTCTACTTCTTTTTCATAAGGGAGAGAACTGGTGTGCTAGGGCCTCCTCCAGCAACTACAGTTGAACTCCAGACGTGTGTGCCACCTTGTGTGCATGTGTGACTTTGTGCACTTGTGTCACTTTGTGCATCTGGCTTACCTGGGACATGGAGAATCAAACATGGATCTTTAGGCTTCACTGGCAAGCACTTTAACTGCTAAGCCATTTCTCTAGCCCTCTACTGCTTTTTATTCTGCAATATTCTCAGTGACATTTTGCTGGGAACCTCAAATACCAAATTGATTGTTTGGGTAGGTACTCTAGCATCTGGGAAGTAACTTATTTGATAAATACTGAATAAGAGTCTAGTGAATAATTAAGCATTCACAAAGTACCATACAGAATGTCAAAACAAGATGAGTTTATTCATATAAGTCATATCTTCTAACATTAAATTTTTCTGTTGGAAATTAATTGGAAATATAAATATTTGAAACTAATTGAAATATAGACATAAATATTTAAGTCAAATAGTTTGTTTCTCAAATGTCATTTGTTTACAAGCATTTGAGTGTAAAGTTTCCAAGTAATATCTTTCATAAATATGATGTTCTGTTAAGAGGGATTAATTGCTAAGTTTATTTACATTAAAAAGCTTTTGTATATTGTTATACTTGAAAAATATATAAATCGTAAGTTTTTCTGTGTGCTTTCTGATATTACTAATTTTATTCTCAGTTATGATCAGAACCTTTCACATATTCAAAGCTATAAATATACAGTAAACTTTATGATTATGGGCAGTGTTGTCCTGTACTAATTGGGCATGAGGATGTATTACCAACAATTTTAGAAATGTTCATTATAAGTTCATGTATAAATTTATAGACCAGTAGTCCTTAAAGACAATAGAGTTAATGGATAGTTTCCAAAGCAGGTCTCCTAATTTCTTTATACATCCCTCTGTTGATAGAGGTTTAGGCAAATTTTAAAACTTGGCTATTATGAATAGGGCCACAAGAAATATTGGTGTGTAAGGATTTCAGATACTGACTTGAATTCCTTTGGGTATACTCAAGAGTAGAATACTTGAGTATTTGAGTTTTTTTGTTTTGTTTTTTGTTTGTTTGTTTGTTTTGAGGTAGGGTCTCACTGTAGCCCAGGCTGACCTGGAATTCACTATGTGATCTCAGGGTGGCTTTGAACTCTCGGCAATCCTCCTACCTCTGCCCCCCAAAGTGCTGGGATTAAAGGCATGTGACACCACACCCGGCCTATATGAGTTTTTAGTAACCTTCTTAGTAATTGTCATCTTGGTGCATCACTTTATATTTCCACCAGCAGTCTAAAGGCTCCTCACTGTCTCAGTCACTGACATTTGTTGCTTATTCCCTTGACGATAGCTGTTCTGGTGGATCTCAGTGGTTTTGTTTTGTATTGCTTTTGTTTTTGCACTTGTTGGTATTTTGAGAACGGGGCTTGCTGTGTATTTCCGGCTGCCTGGAACTTGCTGTGTAGTCCAGGGTAGTTTTACTTGTGATCTTCCTTCTCCCAAGTGCTGAGGTTATAGACATGAATCACCACTGATCCTGGCTACTCAGTGTAGTTTTTTTTTTTTTCTTTTGAACAAGTTCTTGATATATACACCAAGCTGGCCTCAAACTTGAGTGGATCCTCCTACCTCTGCCTCCTGAGTGCTGGGATCACAGCCATCCACACCATGCTGTGTCTTCAATGTAGTTTTTTGCTTTGCAGTCCCCTAATGGCTAAGCATTTTGAATATTTTTTCATGTATTTATTGGCCATTTGTACTTTTTTGTGTGTACATGTGGTATACATGCATATATGAATGTTAATATTGTTCATTTGTATATTCACACACATGTGTACATATGTTCATGTGCATATACATACATGTGCATGTGGAAAGTAAAGATCAACATCAGGTGTCTTTCTTACTCTATGCCATGTTTTTTGAGATAAGGTTTCTCATTGAGCCTAGAGTTCTAGATAGCCAGTAAGTCCCAGGGATTCTCCTATCTCTGCCTTCTCTGTGCTGGGATTATAGGTATGTGCCACCACATGATTGGCTTTTACATAGGTGTTGGGGATTCAAACTCAGGTTTTCATATTTTCAAGCATTTTACCAACTGAGCTATCTTCTCAGCCCCTTAAAAGAAGTTTAAGAACCATTATTAAGAACTGTTCAGGGAAAGGGAAATGATTCAATGACTAAAGCAATTGCTATGCAAGCATAAATACCAATTCATATTCTCTCTCTCCTTGCAAATAAATAATAAATAGAGGGCTGGAGAGATGAATCAGCAGTTTAAAGCACTTGCATGCAAAGCCTAACAACTCGGGTTCAGTTCCCCAGTACCCAGTAAAGCCAGATGGACAAAGTGACACATGCATCTACAGCTCATTTGCAGTGGCTAGAGGCCCTGGCATGACCATTCTCTCTGTATGTCTCTCCCTCTCTCTCTCTCTCTTTCTCTCTCTCTCCCCCCTTCCATGTAAATAAATAAAAGTATTTTAAAATAAAGTATTTTAAAAACAATAAAAATACTTAAGAAAAGAATCATATGCTTATAGATGTATGGGTCTATATCTGGGTCTTCTGTTCCATTGATCTACATGTTGGTTTTGTGCCAGTGCCATGGTATTTTGTTTTGATACTACAGCATTATAGTGTAATTTGAAATCAGATATTTTAACATCTCAGCATTTCTCATTTTGATCAGGATTGCTTTTGGCTACTTAAGGACTTTTGTGGTCCCATATACAACTTAAGATTAGTTTTTCTGGGCTGGAGAGATGGCTTAGTGATTAAGGCATTTTGCCTGCAAAGCCAAAGGACCCAGGTTCAATTCTCCAGTACCCACATAAGCCAGATGCGCAAGGTGGCACATATATCTGGAGTTCATTTGCAGCGGCTGAAGGCCTTAGCACGCCCATTCTCTCTCCTCCCTCTTTCTCAAATAAGATTAGTTTTTCTGTTTCTGTGAAGAATGCCATTTGTTTTGTTTCTTAGGCTATTGTGAATGGAATTGCAGTCTTTTTTCTGTTTTCAAAAGTTTGTTATTAGTATATAAGAAGATAAAATGATTATTTGTGTTTACTTTGTATCCTGCTAATTTGATGAAGTATCTTGGTTAAGAGTTTTCTGGTAGCATTTTTAGATGAAGTCATACTCTGGTATGTTGGGCATTGCTAAACACTGGCTGGGACTGTGAGGAAGCTGGCCTGGGCTTCTGGACATGGCCGGGGACCTTGTGCTGTGGAGGTGGCAGCCGACCTTATCATCAGGAACCCACTCTGGTGCCGGAACTAGCCCTCCCTTCTCGTGAGGTTGTAGTGTGCCTCAGTCTTTGCCCAGAGGAAATGGGACCAATGGACCTCCCCTCTATCCCAGAGCACCTGAGCATTCCATAGTCTAAGGCTCTGTCCTCCCCACAGTTCCTGACCTTGTGGCCAGCTGCCCAAGAGACCCTTATATGGTAGTAAACAGTCTCCCTGCAGCTGTAGCCATCCAATATGTGGCTGAAGTCACGTAGCTTTTCCTGCCACTTCTGTTATCTCCCTTGCAACTTCTCTCTCACGACTTCTGCCTTCCAACACCAGCCAATTAGATAGCAATCCATAAACTATGTATCCAATCACCTTACAATCTGTATGCACCTTCTCAACCTTTCGCAAGTGTTTGTAAACCCACTCCCCTTTTGAATAAATGAGAGCTGTCCATTAGACTGTCTCCTGGGTGGTTCATTGCCTGCTGCACTCACCTACTCCAAGACCCTAATCCCCTCTGCTCCTCCTGCACCTGGGATGTCAGTGACCAACGACCCCCAGGAATAGCGAGGACCCTCACTAGTAGAGTGTTTATAATATGGTCATCAGTATAACATCATTTCATCTGCAAGCAGTAATGGTTTGATTGTTTTCATTATTTGTATCTCTGTTTCTTTCTCTTGTCCCATTACTCTAAGAATTGAAGCTCTATATTGAATAAAAATTAAGAGAGTAAGCCAGGCGTGGTGGCACACGCCTTTAATCCCAGCACTCGGGAGGCAGAGGTAGGAGGATTGCCGTGAGTTCGAGGCCACCCTGAGACTACATAGTTAATTCCAGGTCAGCCTGGACCAGAGTGAGACCCTACCTTGAAAAACCAAAAAAAAAAGACACCCTTTGCCTCATTTCTGATTTTAGAGAAAATACTTCCAGGGTTGTTTTTTTTTTTTTTAATTTATATAATGCTGGCTATGAGTTTGTCATATATAGCTTTTATTATACTGAAGTATGTTCCATCTTTTCCTATTTTCTTCAGGGTTTTTATCATGAAAAGATGTATTTTTATCAAAGTCTGTGCTTTCTTGCTTGTATTAAATGATCATGTAATCTTTGTTTATGTACTATTTATTGACTTGTTATGTTGAACCATTGCATTCCTACAGTGAAACCAATTTGATCATTGTATAGTTATAATTTACGTGGTGTTGAATTCCATTTGTAAGTATGTTATTAAGAGTATTACATCTATGTTTATCAAGGAAGTGGATCTGTATGTAATTTTCTTTCCTGTTATGTCTAATGCAGCTTGGTATCAGGGTAATTTTGGTTTTGTCCAACGAGTTTGGTGTGTTCTTTGCTTTTTATTTCATGGAGTAGAGGAACATTGGCATTCCTTTCTCTTTAAAGGTCTGGTGGAATTCAGCAGTGAATCTGTCCAGTCGTAGGGTTTTCTTTGTTGGGGATACTATTTATTACTAAAATGTATTCTATTTTTAGATTGTTCTATGGGCCACTGACAAGAGTACATATTCTACAGCTGTTTCAGGGCTTATTCTATAGAGATCTGTTAAGTTCATTTGATCTACAGTACAGTTTAACTCTAAAATTTCTTTCTGATTTTTTTGTCTGAGTGATTTGTTAATGAGAGTAGATATTAAAGTCATCCACTATAAATTATATCTGAATTTATATTTCCCTTTATGTCTAATACTGTTTGTTTTATGAAGTTATTCAATGTTCCATGTGAGTGTGTTCTTTGCCAGGAAAGAGCTTGAGGCAGAAAAGGAGTATGATCTGACTTACATTTTAATATCACTTTGACATCTTTAGAAAGTGGATTGAAGAGAGCCAGAATAGCAGCAAAAATCCTGAAGCTCCATGTCCAGCATGTGAGTCGTGTGGTGGTATGATGTGAACTCTAGTGGGATCAGGCACTCCCAGTTCTACAGCTGTGCTGCTTATAGATAATGTGGCTTCTCTCCTGGGCCAGTGCCACTCTTTGCCTCACTTTCCTTGACAGATGTTCCATGTCATCCTTTGGTCTTCATTGCACTTTAGGCCTCACCATCACAGCTTCATGCACCATTTTTTCAAAGACTGCTTTCATGGATCCTGATCTTGCCACACATTTTCTGGTCTTTCTTTGAAATATGGCTGGAAGCTTCCACAACCCCTAACCTTTGTATTCTGTTTGCCTGAGAAATCAGCATTACCTGAGTGATGTCATTGTCCTCCACCAGCTCGAGTAGTTAATTTATCTTGGCTGGAAGACATAATATTGCAAGGTCTCTCTTTACTAGGGGTGACCAGAATTCCAGTGTCCTCCAATGCTTGCTGGTATTCACTGGGTTTTCCCACCCAACCCTAAGGCTAGACCTTGTGGGAGTCTCCTACATGGACTTCTCTATTTCCCACATCACCCTCTTTTCTACTGGGCTTTGCTCCTCAGGTTGCACTTTTAAATCATTTTATCCATTTAAGATCAATTGAAATTCTGATTAGAGAATAATTGCATGTATATAGTCAATTTAGAAGGGTTGCTATTTCCATGAACTTGATTGAGTACTGCTGTTTGGAAATTCTGTTTTCTGTTTTTGAGATCTGGTTTAAATTTTATAGTATAGTATAATTTTATTAATAATTTATTAATCTAAATCTTGAGCTTTTCTTACATGTTTTTAGATAGTTTACAGGTAATGTCAATACAGTTTTCTTTATTTCTGATAGTCCACTGCAGTACAGTCAGAAATATTGTCAGGTATTTCTTATTCCCACTTGTCTTTATGAATTGTCAAATTTATTGTACTCTAGATTTTTTTTTCTCTGGATTCTGTTAAGTTTACAGTCACATTGCTGTCATGCAGAGGTAATACTGATGTAACATCTACATTTATTTTACTTTAACTTAACTGCTGTATGGCATTGAAACTGTCAAACAGTGTTAAATATTTGTTGAGTTAGTGTATCACTGCCTTCTTCCAGATTTTCATGTGAATGGAAAGCTCATGCGCATTGCTTGTTGGAACTTTCCTCCTCAAGGTTTTGTGACATCACAGAGTTCCTCTTAATTTTCACGTCCCCTTTGCTAATTCTGCTATACTTTTCAATAATTACATAAAAATTATATTATTACTATATTCATCAACTACGTAATCTTCATCCCATTATTTCTCCTTTCCCTTTGCTAAGAAGAAATTTTTACTTCTCTACTTAATCTTCATCCCATATATCATAAATTATCCTGTGATAATTTTTGTTATCTAAATTCTGGGTATTATATTGTTCCTTACAATTATGTCTATCTTAAGCAAAATATTCTTAATGTTTACATTAAAAATTCATGGTCATTTTATTTTCACACATGTTATTTAATACAATACATCCTATACAGTTTTTACTACTTATTTTTTGTGTTGTTTGTGATAATCTCAAGTAACCCAGGCTGGCTTTGAACTTCTGATCCCCTGCCTGGGATTACAGGCATGAGCAAGTACATGCATCTTACTTTCCCTTTCTATTTCTTCTTATGATGATATGCCAATTCAAATTTAAGTTAGAGTACTTATTTTATTTAGGCAAATTGCATGCCTCAGATTCTCTGAATCCTTCTAGAAAGTGTTGGTGGCTTAGTCAGTGTATAGCTGTGAGGCCTTCTTAATGCCTGACTTGGGTCACACACTCAGTCCTTAAGCCATCACTGGGGCAGTGATTGGGCTACAAGCCTGCGTAGCATGCTGAACACTGTAGGCAACCATAACAGTGGTGACAGATACAGAGTCACTGGGTGATAGGAATCTTTAGCCCCACTGTTTTTTTGAGGTAGGGTCTCACTCGAGTCCAGGCTGACCTGAAATTCATTATGTAGTTTCAGGGTGGCCTTGAACTCACAGTGATCCTCCTACCTCTGCCTCCCGAGTGCTGGGATTAAAGGCGTGCACCACCACACCCAGCTAGCTCCACTGTTATTTTATGGGAGCCCTGTTGTGTATGCAGTACATCACTGACTGAAATTTCTTTATGTGGCACATGTGTTTTTAAATCCAAACTGGTCACTCTGGCAAAGAAGAGGAGAATGTCATCATAGACAGAGTTGGGCCCTATGCTAAACATGGGCATTTTCCCAATCCACATAAGCTATGGGATTGGAAAATGACCCCGATACAGTCACTGTCTTGGAAAATTAAATAGTTGATGGCAAGGTGGTCAGTGAAGTCCACAGTAGTGATTAGTTATTTTTGGTTTTCCTGTTTTTGTTTTTTTCTAGCAAGTTTTAGGATTATGTTTTTGTTTTGTTTGGTCTCCCTGTGTAGTTCTGAGTTCTGGGATTATAAGCATATCCCACTATGCCCAGTTGTGAACTTTTTAGAGGATTGGTTTTTGAGCTTATGACTTTTAACACGCTTTGGTGTTACTTTGCTTTGTACTTAAGTCGTTAGGCCATCTTTTATGGGGATACCTGTTTTTCCATTAGTCCAATCATGCCCAATAATTTGCCACAATTACTAGTTACTAGTATTTTCATTACTGCTTTTGTAGCTCACTCCTTCTTTACTATACCTTTAGTAACATCTGTGGACTGAAGTACTGTCATTTGTTTTTATTACTAAGTATTGTTTTCTTCAATTTTATTTTGGGTCCCTATTTAGTTAGTGAGCATGTCTCTGCAACATGCAGAGCAAGGCCATTTCTAGACAGACAGTTTAACAGAGTGACAAGCTTGGATTCAAAAAATACATGTGCCACTTAAAGAAATTATAGTCAATGATGGAATGCATATAGAACAGTGCTCCCATAAAAAAAAACAAAACAGTGGAACTGAAAAATTTCTCTTATCGTCTTGCTTTAATGATGAATCTTGGCTCTCCATTTTCTCTGTCATCTGTTATATATATTTTATACAGATCCTCCAACCAAGAGTGAAAGCAGCTTCAGTTAAAGGGTGTATGCAAAGTTATATGAGAGATTTTTTGGTGTGCTCTCTTCTCCAGAGAGCAGTGGAGGCTTCTCTGTGAAATCTGAGTTTCCTGACCATGGGATTCTGACTTGGTTTCCACTACCAGATATGCATTCTCTCTCACTGATCAGGCCTCATTTCCAATCAGAGAACAGTTGGTTACGCACAGAGGCTGCTTGCCACTATTGTGCAAGTGTGTACTTGTCTGGCTGGTTGATTTCGTGATCTGTAAGGTCCTCTGCTTATTCACGCTGGTTACTGTTATCCTCCAGCAGCTCCCATAGGGCTCTCCAGCACTGTGAGGGCTAGCCAGTGGGAGCCAGTTTCCCTTTTGATTCCAACAAAGAATTCTGATGCCTTGTGACATAAGCCTGTGGTGTCTTCAGCAATAGGGTCTTACCTGTTAGCTCTGGCAGGTAATCAAGTCTTTTAGCAATGGCCTGTACTGTTTTGGGACCTCATGGGTCTCCCTGGCCAACAGCTCACTGTGGTGGATAACCCAATTCTGGGCCTGGGATTTACTGGCTAGAGCCCATGGTTTTAAGGTTAAGCTTTTTCCACCATCTGTCCAGACTATCCCGCTTCCTCCTTATATGGTGATTATGTCTTGTAGAATGCTAGTTAGAATGAGGGTTTTTATGGAACTGATTCCTGTTTCCTTAACTTTTGTAAAATTCTCTCCTCATCCTCTCTACCCTCTATCTCTCCAAGCCCCTCCCATCCCTGATATTTTGCCCCTCTCCTAACCCAGCAGGTAACTTCTCTTCTCTCTCCCTGTTTTTCTCTCTACTGGTTTTATGCCCATAAAACACTTGGTTTTATGCCCATCCATATTCCTGGTTTGTACTACTGTTTTCACTCATCTCCAGTTGATCCCGGTTAGGAACCACAGATGAAAGAGTACATGCTGCGTTTGTCTTTCTGAGCCTGTGGGACATCATTACCATGATTTTTTCTAAATCCCTCCATTTTTCTGCAAATTTGTTTCATTTTCCTTACCACTGAGTAGAATTCCATTGTGTATCTGTACCACATCTTCATTAACTGTTCATTTGTGGATGGGCATCTGGGTTGATTGCAGTTTCTAGCTATTATGAATAGAGCAGCAATGAAAATGGTTGAATATGTGTTTTGTGGTATGTAGTAGAGTCTTTAGGAAATATGGTAAAATTAGGGAATATGGTAAAGGAGGTATAACTGCATCTGACACTAGTTATATTTTCAGGAGTCTCCATACTGATTTCCATAGTGACTGTACAAGTTTGCACTCCCACCCATTTGCTGTCATTTGATTTTTTTATGATTGCCATTCTGACTGGAGTGAGATGGGATCTCATATCATTTTAATTTGCATTTCCTTGATGAGTAGAGATGCTGAGTATCTTTTTAGGTGTTTAATGGCCATTTGTATTTCTTCCTTTGACAACTTTGATAACTCTCTGTTGCTTGATTTTTTTACTGTTTAAATTTTTGTGTTCTTCATAGATTGTAGATATTAAAGGTTTGTTTGGAGGTATGGCTGGTGAAGACTTTCTCCCATTCAGTAGGTTGTCTGTTGACCCTGTTGATGGTTTGCTTATCTGTACAATAACTTTTTATTTATTTATTTTTTGAGGCAAGCCCAACATACTGCGCGCACACGCACGTGCAAGAGAGAGAGAATTGGCATGTCAGGGCCTCCAGCCACTGTAATCAAAGTCCTTAAACACATGTGCAACCTTGCACGCTTGTGTCACTTTGTATGTCTGGCTTACGTGGGACCTAAAGAGTTGAACATGAGTCCCTTAGGCTTTGCAGGCAAGTGCCTTAACCACTAAACTTAACCGTCTCTCCAGCCCTAGCTTTTTATTTTCATGAAGTCTCATTTGTTGAGTGTTTGCCTGATTCCCTGGGCTACCAGATTCTTATTCAGAAAGTCTTTCCCTGTGCCTATATCTATCTATATCTATATCTTCTCTCTACTTTTTGTTCTTGTTGATTTAAAGTTTTGAGTCTTATATTAAGGTCCTTGGTCTATTTGGAGTTGATTTTGTTGTTGTTGTTGTTGTTGTTGTTTTTATGGAGAGAGACACAGAGACAGAGAGAGAGGGAGAGGAAGACAGAGAATGAGCACGCCAGCAGCCTCTCAGCTGCTATAAACGAACTCCAGATGCGTGCGCCCCCTTGTGGGCAAGTGCAGCATTGCGCCCTTGCATCACTTTGCGTCTGGCTAAACACGGGACCTGGAGATTGGAACTGGCGTTCTTAGGCTTAGCAGGCAGGTGCCTTAATGGCTAAGCCATCTCTCCAGCACTTGATTTGTGTGTGTGTGTGCAAGGTTAGAAGAGGGGATCCAAATTCAGTCTTCTACATGTGGCTTCAAGTTTTTTCCAGCACCGTTTGCTGAAGATACTTTCTTTGCTCCAATGAGCATTTTTGGCCTCTGTCAAAGATCAGGTAGCTGCAGTTACTCAAAGTCATACCTGGATCTTCAATTCTATTCCATTGACCTGTGTGCCTGTTTTTATACCAGTACCATGCTGTTTTTACTACTGTGGCCTTACAGTATAACTTGAAATCAGATAGGGTGATACCACCAGAGGTGTTCCTTTTGCTATCATTTTTGGCTATCGACATTCTTTTGTGCTTCCATATGAATTTTGAGACTGTTTATTCTAATTCTGAAGAATGTTGCTGGGATTTTGATTGGAATTGCATTGAATCTGTATATTGTGTTCAGTAGGATTTCAGTAAGCCATTTTAATAGTGTTGATTCTTCAGATCCATGAGCATGGAAGGTCGTTCCATTTTCTTATGTCTTCCTCCAGTTCTTTCTTCAATGTTTTTATGTTTTTGGTGTATAGGTATTTTATTTCCTTGGTGTGGTAGTTTGAATAGATGGCTCCCAATATATTCACTGTTTTATTAGTTTATAGTTTGCATCTGCAGCCTCTTGGCTAAAGGCAATGTCACTGGGCAGATCTTAAGATGTGGTGGTGGGTTTAGGATTTCAATCTAAAGATATGCAAAGTGTGACTAGCTGGAGTTCCTGAGGTGTGCTGTGAGGCTTTTGGCTGTGGTTTTGCTCTCTGTGTTTGGTCCTATGAAAGCAGGCCAGCTTCTTCTGCCCTTATGGAACTTCCCCTGGATCTGTAAGCTTCAATAAATAATATCCCTTCCTCTATAACTGTGCCTGGTCTGGAAGTTCATCTCTGCAAACCTGAAGCTGTCTGCTACACTTGGTTAGGGAGATTGCAAGGTATTTGACTGTGTGTGTGTGTGTGTGTGTGTGTGTGTGTGTGTGTGTGTGGTGTTTGTCAATAGGACAGCTTCCCTGATTTCTTTATCCATATTGTTATCACTGATCTATACTATACTATAAGGCTAGTGGGTTTTTAAAAAAGATATTATATTCTGCCACTTTGCTGAAAGGATTTTAACACTTCTAGGAGTTTTTTGGTTTTCTTATGTATAAAGTCATGTCATCTGTGAATAGTGCTAGTTTGATTTCTTCCTTTCCAGTTTATTTCCCTTTTATATCTTTCTTTTGTCTTATTGCTTGAGCTAAGTCTTCAAGTACTATGTTGAAAAGCAGTGTTAAGAGTGGGCACCCCTGCCTAGTTCCAGACCTTAACGGGAATGCTTTGAATTTTTTCCCGTTTTGTATGATATAGGCTTTAGGTCTGTGGTATATTACCTTTATTATGTTAAAATATAGGCCCTCCATCCCTATCTTCTCCAGTGTTTGAGTCATGTTAAATTTTGTTGAAGGCCTTTTATGACTCTATTGCAATGATCATATGGTCTTCTATTGTTTTCAGTGTTGAGAGTTCTGACTGTAATGGATGCAGGGATCTCTTCTCAGGTCCTGTCTGGTGTTCTGAGTGCCTCTTGTACTTCAGTGGGACTCTTTTTTTTTGTTAGGTTTGGAAGTTTTCTTCAGTAATTTTGTTGAAGATGTTTTCTATGCCTTTGGCCTGTAAATCTCCCCCTTCTTGTATGCCAGTGATCCGAATTTTGATATCTTTAAGGTGTCCCACACTTCCCTCATATTTTGTTCACATGTTTTGTTTGTTTGTTTGTTTGTTTTTGGAATTTATCAGTGATTTTGGACTACCAAACCATTTCCTCTGTTTTGTCCTCAAGTTCTGGTAGTCTGTCCTCCATATGGTATACTCTCTTGGTGAGGCTTTTGGGGGAGCCTTTAAAAAGAGTTATTTTATTGTCTTCTATTACTTTTTTTTTCAGCATCTCCATCCCCTTGTGCAATTACAATTTCATTTCTTTTTTTTTTTTTTTTTTTTTTTTTTTTTTTTTTTTTTTTTTTGGTTTTTCGAGGCAGGGTCTCACTCTGGCCCAGGCTGACCTGGAATTAACTATGTAGTCTCAGGGTGGCCTTGAACTCATGGTGATCCTCCTACCTCTGCCTCCCGAGTGCTGGGATTGAAGGCATTAAAGGCGGGCGCCACCACGCCCAGCTCAACAATTTCATTTCTTGATTAGACTTGTTTGTTGGAGTTCCTTCCTCGTTTGATTCTATCTTCATTGGGTTTATCCCACTGCCCACTGAGATTTTTTTGTTCTCTTCCATTTCCTTTATCCTTCCATCAAGATCTTTTTGATTCTCTTCAATTTTTCTAGATGTGTATTGAGTTATTTTTGCTGGTTTGCTTCTGTTTCCTTTAGCCATACTTTGAGTTCATTCTTGAATTCTTTTTAATGATTTTCTTCATTCAACCATGCTTTAAATTCTTTTGTGAGTTTATTTCAGTTCTCCGCTAATTCTTTCATCCTTTTGTTTGTTAAATATACTTAAATAGCTTCATTTTGGGATTCTAGATTTGCAATGGAGGGTTCCATTATTATAGGACTAGGTGTCCTTCATGGGGGTCTTTTAGCTTTGGTGTCTTGTGTTCTTTGTTTTGTATTGGGGTTTGCCCATCATGAGGTAGTTCTCTTGATTTGCTGGGAATGTAACAATTAGTATCTCTTGTGGAATGTGTGTTGATTGCCTTGTTCAGGTTTGGTCAAGGTTGGAGTAGGAAGGTGGTATGTTCAGAGGTTTTGGCTAGGTCCTCTTGAGTGTGAGCCAGGTCTTTCTTGTGTATTTACTCTCCTAAAAAATCTGGTTGGGGCCTTGAATGCCTAGCCAACTCAGTGACCATCCAGGGTCTTGTTTTCACCCTGGCACTTGCTTCCTGGTCCTTGGTAATAAGACTTGGCTGGGGCCACTGGTGACAGACAGAGTGAGGAGAAAGTGATAATCCCAGTTTGGGGGTTGGATTTTACTCACAGTACAGTCTGGGACCAATGATTGCATGAGGCTTCCTGTTTGTGAACCTGCCCCAACACATCTTCTGTGGGGAGCCAGCACTTTCCTACCTGCCCCCAGTGAGCACACTTTCCCAGCATCCATCTGACCCCACTGAACACAACCCATGAGTATTCTTTCCTGGTGTCTACTTGCTCCCAGTGAGCATGCTTTTCCAATTTTTTAATTTTTTTTAACAATTTTTTAGATTTTTGACCAAAGAAAGTAGCTTGTCTTCCAAGAGCTCCTTTCTCTGTTAGTCCTAAACATATTCAGATATGATGTGTTTTTGTGAGTTTTTTGTTTTTCCATGACAAACATATCAATTATACAATTATAAATATGTTTCTATTCAGATTATTATACCTTTAGAAATTTGTGTAGTATTCTGAACTGAAAATTAAAAATACTTATTTTTCTGCCATGTGTAATTGAATTTAATCATATGGTGCATTTCATACAATCACACCATTGACCTGTCAAGGTAGAGGTGCTATTCTGTCTCAGTTTAACAAATGCTTGCTTGTTTGTTTCCAATAAGCCAGTGATCTAATAGTTGATTAACCCAGAGTTACGCAGCTGATAACCATTAGCAGAGTTATAGTTTGAATATTTCTATCTCCCCATATATACCTTTGACAAAAGACACTAAATGAGTATAAAGAAGGAGGCTTACTGTGTAGAGAATGAAATTTGGTATTGAAATACTGTCATTTATTTCTTTGCATGTTCTTAGCCCAGAGTGTGTTGGAGCTTAAATTAGAGCTGTTTTTTGTGGCTCTGGAAAAAGCCAGACTTCAAAATAGCAAGCCTTGTTATTGACTCTGTGGTCACTGGCTTGGCCTGGAGTGGGTGGCTTCCTTCCCATTCCATTAAATTCTAGGTTTGCCCAGTGTGCATCATCATAGAATGATGGTTTAAAGGAGACTTACTGTTTTTCTTTTATGTTTGGCACCCTAGTTCTATTTTTATGCTTAGTCTCAGTAATTACTATGTGGCAATAATGAAATCATTTTCAATATACTGTTCAGGTAGCTGAAAAGTTTTAAAGAATTGTATATTCAGCATAATAGTAAACAGTGGCCAACAACTGGGAAGTTAGGATTGCTCAAGGGATGTTACAGAAATAAGAGTTAAGGAGTGATGTTTACTTCATGAAGGTTGGAACAAGGGGAGAGAGGTTTAGTGTCCAGACTACCGAGTTAAAAAGAGGAGTTTTTTGTCAGGATTCTAAAAGGAGCGTGCTGAAACTAGGCCAACTAATTAATGTCAAGGTACCACAGCAATTAGTATTTCTGAAGTTGTCAAAAACGTTGAGTTATTAGCTAAAATAATCATTTATACTTTTATTAAAAAGAATGCTGAGGGCTGGAGAGATGGTTTAGCAATTAAGGCACTTGCCTGTAAAGCCTAAGGACCCTTGTTCAACTCTCCAGATCCCACATAAGCCAGATACACAAAGTGATGCAAGCACACAAAGTCACACATGTGCACAAGGTGGTCCAGGCATCTGGAGTTCAGTTACAGTTGCTGGAGACCCTGGCACGCCAGTTCTCTCTCTGTCTCCCTCCCTCCCTCTCTCCCTCTCTCCCTCTCTCTCTTTTTCTGTTGCTCTCTGTTCTTGCTCTCTAACATGAAAAACAAAAAAAGGAATGATAAAACCATATGCTAAAGCTTTTCTGAAAATGTCACATTTTCTTAGAGAAAACTGTTAAGGGACTGATTCAATGGTATGAATTTGTACCCCAATAACTGTTGGGCTTCCTTACCAAATGAAAACAAGCAAGACAAGATGAAAATTTCAGATAATTGGTGTGTGCAATGTTTTTAAAATAAGTAATACATATTATTTTTAATCTTCAGAAAAAATAATTGTAATATTATTATTCATTCATTTATTATTTTATGAGGCAGGGTCTCTTTTTACCCCAGATTGACTTGGAACTCACTTTATAGCCCAGGTTGCCCTTCAACTCACAGTAATCCTCTTACCTCAGCCTCCCAAGTGCTGGAATAATTGGCTTGGGTGACCTATGTCCAACTGCTCTGAAGATAATCTTAAGTTGCTATTGTTTTTTTTTTTTTTTTTACTTTAACATATAGGAAAATTCACTCTTCTGGTATATATCATGAAACAGTCACCGCAATCAAGTTGCATAAGAATTTGAGTGCCCTCCAAGACTTCCTCAGACACCTTTGTCCACCCTCCAGGTCATGGCAATCCATCACTGTTCTGTCCCTTAGCTCAGTAGTTTTCCTCTTTCTAAAGTATTATGTAAATAGAACCATACAGTATGAACTCTTTGGATCTGCCTTCGTTCACTTAATTTTAATTCCTTTTTATTTCTGAATATTCATACATGTCTAGAGTTTACCTATTGGTCTACTGAAGGACATTTATTCTTTTTCATATTGTTTAACTCTTGAGCTGTTAGTGATGTCCCATCTTTTGTTTCCATATTTGACAATTCATATTTCTCTCCCTTCCCTCCCACCCTGGGGTTTGCCACTTTTTGAATAGAACTGACTTTTGTTGATTTTCTGTGTTGCTTTTCTAATTTCAGTTTCTTTGCTCTCTGTTTCTACTGTTTCTTCTCTTCTGCTTAGTTTGTGTTTAGTTTTTACTTCTTTGTCTCCTTGCTTGGAGGAGATGGATTTGAGAGCTTTCCTAATATAAGCATCAAGAGCTTTATGTCTCCATTCACCACTTCCTTGCCTGCATCCCACCAATTTCAGCATCTTGTCTTGTTTTCATTTGGTCAAGAACATTTTTAAGTTTTCTTTGCCATTTCTTTTAGTTGTGGATTATTTAGAAGAACATTAGTTAATTTTCAAATAGCTGCAGATTTTCCAAATTTCTTGCTTTTGTATATTTCTCCCTTTTTTTTAGAGAGAGAGAGAAACAGAGAATGGGCATGCCAACAGCATCTCAGCCACTGTGAACAAATTCCAGATGTGTGCGCCCCCTTGTGGGCAAGTGCAGCATTGCGCACTTGTGTCACTTTTTGCATCTGGCTAAACATGGGACCTGGAGAATCGAAAGGGCATTCTTAGGCTTGATAGGCACCTTAACCACTAAGCCATCTCTCCAGCCCGTATATTTCTACTTTAATTCCCATTTGGTCAGAGTGCAGTTTGTATGATTTCAGTCCTTTCAAGTGTAAAACCTGTTTAATAGTCTAACCTATGCTCTACCCTGGAGAATGCATCATGTATGTGTATTTTAAAAGAATGTGTCTTCTGCTGTTTTGTTTTAAGATGTTAAATGAGGTTCGTTTGGCTGATTTTTAATAATTTCTATGTAAAATAATATTTACAGTTTTACATTTTTTTAATCAGTCATATTTTCCCTTAATTCTTTTTCTAAAATTTTGACTTATTTATCTGCATGTGTGTGTATGGGGGTGAGGCAGCAATCAGGGCCTCTTCGTGCTGTAAACTTGTATCTGGTGTACATGTGTGGCTGGGAAATTGAACCTAGGAAAGCAGTCTTCACAAGCAAGCTCCTTTAACTGCTGGACCATCTTCCCAGCCCCTTCCTTGATTTTTTAAAACCTATTTTCTTTCAGGTTTTTAAGCATTAATCTACATTTAACTCTATTTTTTATGGATTGATTGATTTGATTGATTGATTGATTGATGCTAAGCCAACATCTGGGTTCACTTACCATCAATTTATATACTTGTTTACTTCTGCTTTCCTGATTTTAGTTGACACTTTCCTGTTATGGTGCATGTCTTCTAGTTTCTTTTCAACTTGACATTCTAAATAATATGTTATAGTGACACAAAATTTTGATATTTTTCTTACATAAGGATTGTTAATTCTATTTGTTTCATTTCTTTAATTTTCACTATTTTTTAATTAAAATTAAATCCATTATCCCCATAGTGTGTGACCACTGGTGTATTTTAAGTTTTAAGCTTGACTTTTAGGATTTGTCCCTGAATCTGCATACATTAGAAACTGAGGTCCTCGCCCTGCTAAGGCTTTCACTGATAGATTTGTTTGTAGAGGCTAGAACACATTTAAAGTTCAGGCCTGTTTCAGGCTTACATCAGCTTTATTGTCAGCTAAGCTCTGTTTTCTCTCTGCATGTATGTGCAATCTCCCCATTGTGCTTGCCCACCTTCCCTAATCAGTCTGGGATATGTGAAGAGCTTGCCACATTCCCTTAGGACTGTTTCACATTTCATGCCTACTTGTTAAGTCTTCGGCTCATCAGTTTTCCCCAGGACCATATAACTCAGCTTCGTAATATCATTGGCCTTTCATGTGTGATTTTGACCAAGATGGCTCCTTCGTACTATGCCACCACTGGATGCAGTTCACTCCAGATCAAGTCAGCCCCTGTGGCAATGAAGCTGCTGCTGTTGCAGCCTCACCTGCTGTGTTAGCGCTATGCCTGTGCTCTGTAGGCTGGGTTGGAGGACAGGAGGGGAGTGAGCCCCACAAGCATGTCACTGATTGCACGTTCTCTTACCTATGTATAGGAGTATTGTTTTTCTCATGATAACTGCTTCTCTATTTCTGAAATAGTTTCCAAAATGCTGAATTGGTTGCTTTTAGTAGTAGTGTGAGATTTAATAGTTTTTGTGCAGAGGATTTGACATGGGGCTGGAGGGATGGCTTAGTGGTTAAGGCATTGCCTACAAAGCCAAAGGACCCAGGCTCAATTCCCCAGGACCCACATTAGCCAGATGCACAAGGGGGCGCACACATCTGGAGTTCGTTTGCAGTGGCTAGAGGCCCTGGCGTGCCCATTCTTTCTCTCCCCCTTCTTTGTCAAATAAATAAATAAATAAATAAATAAATAAATAAATAAATAAATAAATAAAGTAGAGGATTTGGCAGCATCCTCCCTCCACTACACAGGAAAATCTATCTTAGGGGTGATCGTTATTTGCATACCATATGTGTTTATTATTATATATTTAATCTATGTAGTTGTATATATATTTATTAGTGTGTATGGGTATGCTTGTGCTATGACATGCATATGCAGATCAGAGGACAACCTAGAGCTCTCTGTCCTTTACTGCCACCTTTTTTTTTTTTTTTTTTGAGGTGGGGTCTCTCTATAGTCCAGGCTCACCTAGAATTCACCTTGTTTCAGGGTAGCCTCAAACTCACACAGATCCTCCTACTTCTGCCTCCTGGGTGCTGGGATTAAAGACTTTGAGACAGAGTCTCTCTTGTTTTTGTCACAAGTGCTTCCCATTGCTGGAGGGATCCCATTGCATTGGGATCTCAGGCAGTGGGCCAATTTGGGTCTGGCTTTATGTAGGTGCTGGGGAATTGAATTTGGGCCAGCAAGCTTATAAATAAGCAACTTTAATACTGAGTCATCTCTCCAGCCCTATGTTTTTGTAATTATAATAAATACTTTTTAGATAGAATATTATTGTATCCTTGTTTTTTTTAATTCAATCAGATAATATCTTTTTGTTTTTTGAAGTAGGGTTTCGTTCTAGCCCAGGCTGACCTAGAACTCACTGTGTAGTCCCAGGCTGGCCTCAAACTCAAAGCGATCCTCCTACTTCTGCTTCCCAAGTGCTGGGATTAAAGGTGTGTGGCATCACGCCTAGTCAGACATCTCTTAAAAATATTTTATTTATTTATTTGAGAGAGAGAAAGAGAGGGAGCACGAGAGAGAATGGGTGCACCAGGGCTTCTAGGCACTGCAAATTAACTCCAGATGCATGCACCACCTTGTGCATCTGGCTTTATGTGGATACTGGGGAATTGAACCTGGGTCCTTTTTGCAATCGCCTTAACAGCTAAGTCATCTCTCCACCCCTAGATAATCTCTTAATTGGTGTACTTAGGCTATTCACATTTAATGCAAATATTAATCTTCTTAAATTTTTAAGCATATTGTTTCATTATTTGTTTTCTGTTTCTTCCTTATGGTTTCTTTTTCTCCTTCCCTTTCCTATCTTTGTTTTATAGTATATGA
This sequence comes from Orientallactaga sibirica, assembly GCA_036365145.1. Taxonomy (NCBI): domain Eukaryota; kingdom Metazoa; phylum Chordata; class Mammalia; order Rodentia; family Dipodidae; genus Orientallactaga; species Orientallactaga sibirica. The sequence continues at coordinate 19,065,959 of JAEOAD010000031.1, forward strand.
ATATTTTTATTGTTCTACTTTAACTTACATACTGGCTTTTTGAATTTATCTCTTTTGTATATATGTTTACTTAGTACTTATGGGTTGCATTATACATACTTTTGCTTTTCTCTGCTGACCCTTGTGTTACATATGTGTCACGAGTAGTTCATTTTCATCTAGGAAAACCATTCCCAACACTGCTGTAATTTTTGCTTCCAAAAACCATGCATATCTTAAAATAAGTAAATAAACTACTATATTTACCCAATTTAAGAACTCTCTTCAATTTGAAGATATAATAGTCAAAACTTAGAATTTGGTAAAAGACAGTTTTATAGATTTTTAAAGTGCCATTTGTTCATACATCTTAGTCAATCTACTAATGACCAAAAATAAAAAACTTAAAAGTACCTAAAGAAAAATGGCATGTAACATAGAGGAAAATGATATTTATAAACACTAGAAAAAATACAATATTTTTAAAGTTTGGAAAGAAATGAACATCAATCCAGAATTCTGTACCTCATGAAAACAACCTTTTCCCGTGGCAAGTGAATTTTTAAAATCATGATCTGTTATTTACTTTGCTCCCATATGAATTTTGATGAATATTTTTAAAAATATTTTTAAATAGGTGATCTATCAATAGTGTAGTTTTAATGCATTGATTAAATTTTAACATGTTGGGCTGGAGAGATGGCTTAGCAGTTGAGCCATTTGCCTGTGAAGCCTAAGGACCCATATTCAATCTCTCTGCAGATCCCACATTAGCCAGATGCACAATGATGATGCAAGCACAAGGTTGCACATGTGCACTAGGTGGTGCAAGCATCTGGTGTTCAGCTGCAGAGGCTAAAGCCCTGGCACGCCAATTCATTCTTTCTCTCTCTTTCTCTCTCTCTCTTTCTCTCTCTCTCACTTTCTTGTTCTCACTTTCTCTAAAAATAAATAATTAAGTAAAAATTTTAGTATGTTTTTCTAGAAAAATAATTAATTTTTGACCTTGGCATCCCCATACTTAGAATACTGGTGTAACTTTTTCCTATTTTGTTGTTTTCCATAGCCAATCAAGCCTATCTGTTTTTCCCAAGATGTCCTCAAATTCTTTTATACTTTCTCTTTCACATCCAATGATGCCTTGTTTGCTCAGCCAAGATCTCCTTTGCAGTGCTTTCTGAAGGCTCTTCAGGAGACTCCACTTTGTCCTCCAGCAAAGTCCAGGTTCCTTATGCTCATCCCCATGCCTGTTTATGCCAGGTCCTCTGCTCTTCTCCCACTGGTGTCTGAGCACCACTGAGCCACAAGCATGCCATATCTTCTCACTTCCATGCCTTCCTTATGTTTCCCACTCATCCTCAAACCTTGTCCACTTTCCTTTTAACCCATTCCAGTTTCCATCTCCAGTAAAATTTCCAAAAGCCTCAACCCTCCATCTAACAATACTCCTTTCTCTGAGCTCCTTTCCCACATGTCTCTTGCATGTGCTGAGATTCTCAGGGCATCTTGTATGGTATTTGGGTCACTCTTCTTTTGACACTTGGACCAGATAAATATGTAGTAGATTCCACCTTACTTTGTTCTTACAATTAGATCAAAAGAGATTATTTTTGTCCTTCTTATTTCTTTGTTTCTTTTTATTAGCTTTTAAAATATGATTTACCCCTGTGGCGGTTCAAAGTAGGTGTCTCCCCATGTATTCAGAGCTCATGTGTTCTGAAGGCTAGGTCCCCAGCTGGTGGAAGTTTAGGAATTGCCTTCTTGCTGGAGGAGGTGTGTTGTTGGGGTAGGCTTATAGGTATTGTAGCCAGCTTCCCCTTGCTAATATTTGGCATACTGTCCTGCTGATGTTGACCAGGAGATGATGTCCACCCTCTGCTCATGACATCATTTTCCCTTACCATCATGGAGCTTGCCCTAGAGTCAGTGAGCCAAAATGAACCCTTTCCTCCCACATGCTGCTTCTGGTCTGATGCTCTGTGCCAGCAATGCAAAGGTAACATAAACACCCCCTAACTCCCTCATTGATACACACTCCATATGAGAAGCATTAGGAAGGCAGGCTTTACCAGGGAGAGATGGAGCCAAGGGTCAGATTGACTCCTGTGTGCAGCAGTTATGTTCAGGCAGAACAAAACTCCTATTCATAGTCATGAGGTATATGCTGAGTCCTTCCATCTCGTCTATAAATGTCTGTTCGGTTCAGTGTTGGAGAAATGAGGGAATAAATCATTAATTTAGCACAAGTTTATCGGTTAGAAAAGTAAGTAGAAATTATTTTGACCTCATTTTACTTTTTAAAATTTTTATTTTATTTTATTTTTGAGGCAAGCCCAACAGACTGACCTTTTTTTTTTAATGTGTGTGTGGAGAGAGAGAGAGAGAGAGAGAGAGAGAATGGCACACCAGGGCCTCCAGCCACTGCAGTTGAACTCCAGATGTGTGTGCCACCTTGTGCACATGTGTCACTTTATGTGTCTGGCTTACATGGGACCTAGAAAGTTGAACATGGGTCCTTAGGCTTCACAGGAAAGCACCTTAACCACCAAGCCATCTCTCCAGCCCTCAACTTACTTATATATATAAAATATATATAATGTGTGTATATATATATATATATATATATAATCTAACAGCTTATATAATATAGATAAGCTGTTAGATGATGACATCAAATTAAAAGAGAGACTAATAGAGAGAGGGGGGATATGATGGAGATTGGAGTTCTAAAGTGGAATGGGGGAGGGGAGGGAAATATCATGTGGTTTTTGTATGTAAGTATAGAAGTTGTCAATAAAAAAATAATAATTTTAAAAAATCAGCTGTTAAAACCACACCTAACAAAATGGTGGAAAACACTGAATAGACTCAAAACTCATCAAAGCAAAAAATCAGAGGTGTTGAGAGCTGAACACTAAAGGAGACTTATACTGTCCTGGGCTCAGGGAACATTGCAGAAGAGGGACAAAAAGAATGTAAGAGCTATGAGGAGAAGGAGTATTCTGTGCCTTTCTCCTCCCTGAGAGTAACTGGTGCATTCATGATTCACAGTAAATACTGATAATCACACTGAGGAAGGTCCTCAGTGCAGTGAGAGTGGAGGAGATATAGCATATAACCTATGGGGAATGTGACCACTATGCAAAATGTTCAGACAATAAAATTCTCAATAAAACAAAAATATATTAAAATAAATGTATAAATAAATAAAAGGACAGCCCTAACAAGAAGTCTATAGCAAAGAAAATCTTTTCTACACATGGTCAGATAGTAAATAGTTTTAAGCTCTGCAGGCCACATGTGGTTTCTGTCATTTGTGCTTTGTTTTTGTTACTTCCACCTGCTAAAATTCTGTCTTACCAGCATTGTTGAGCTGGGTATGTCCTCAGAATTGTTTGCTGTTTCCTGGACTGTGATAGTAAGAACAGCTGATCTGAAGGTAGGGAGATTTATTAGCTAACTGAGAAGGTGTAGCTCATCCTAAACAGACTGCAGCCGGGAGTGGTGGCATGAACCTTTAATCTCAGCACTCATTCCAGAGGCAGAGGTAGGAGGATCACTGTGAATTTGAAGCCAGCCTGAGACTACATAATGAATTCCAGGTCAGCCTGGGCTAGAGCAAGACCATACCTCGAAGGAAAAAAAAAACAAAAACCCACCAGGCTACAATGAGCCTAGGGTGGTTCAATATAGTGATAGAGCAAACCTAATATGAATGGCCTGGGAAAGAGGTTAAAGGGTTGGGATTAGAAAAGGGTAAGAGATGCATTATAGCAATCATTAACATCTATTGTTCATGGTGGGGACAAAGTAGACTTGTCATGCCTGGGGCTTAGTTAGAGCCTTGAGTGGAAGGGGCTGTCTTGGAACAAAGAAAATGTCTTTCCTCTAAAGTGGTGATTTTTCTTGGGAAGAACTAAGTTTATCATAAGAAAAGGCCCAATTTTCCCTTAGTACTTAGTGATTTGGCATATGACACGAACATTATTGTACTCACCCTGGGATAGATTACAACTGTAAATATCCCATGAGGGAATGTGAAGAAGGTGGGAAGATTTAATTTGAGTGGAATTAAAGTAAATCTTCCATTTAGTTCAACTTGTATTTACTTGGATGCTATAACTTCTAAATCTAATATTATGTACTTAGAACATAAGTCACACAAAGAGCAAAAACACTACCTCACAGCAGCTGTAATCACTCTTTACTTACCTACCAAGAACTTTGATTCATCAGTAACAACCAACTTTGAGTTCAGATTTATCACTTTGTCTCCCTTTGTACAAGCTAGCACTTTTCTCTATTTAAGAATTCCTGGTAGGATACGGAGCTAGCATAATTGGAGTAAAGTGCTTGCCTGCAGGCAGGAGAACTGAGTTTGATCCCTAGAACCCATATTAGAAAAAAAAAATCCAGGCTTGGTAGCATGTGCTTATAATCCTAGTGTTGGTGAAGTGGACTCAGACAAATCCCCGAGGCTCTCTAGCCATACATTCTAGTCTACATGACAAGTTCCAGGCCAGAAATATACCTGGTCTCAGAAAAAGATGAACAGTGTTGACACCCAAGGTTGTCCTGGTGTCCTTCATATGCACACACATTCATGCACAAGAGAAATCCTGGCAGGCTGAGAGAAAGATGCCTACCTAGAGTGGATTGTTTGCACTCCAGCCACAAATACCGTGCTTCAGTGTCATGCCTATGGAAGTAGTCCAGCTACTGATTTTATTTTTTTTTAACTGTCACAGTATTGATTCATTTTTTTTTCTTCATTTAAGTTAATCAGAATGCAATTTGTTTTAATTTTGATTTTGGTTGTAGAGGTTGGCGATTTGAAGGAGCTGCAGACACTAGACATTTCTACCAATCGTTTGCTAACTTTACCCGAGAGGCTTCACCTGTGCCTTTCTCTGCAGTACCTCACTGTGGACCGCAACCAGCTACGGTGTGTGCCGCGCCATCTCTGCCAGCTGCCCAGCCTCAACGAGCTCTCCATGGCTGGAAACCGTCTTGCATTCTTGCCACTTGGTAAGTGATTATTGTCTGCAATAGACCAGAACAGCCCAAACATGTGATGCAAAGTGTGTCTTTAAGATGAATTAGTTCTTCCTATATAGTTTGAAGGTTGCACTCTAAATTTTTTGTTGTTTTTTGTTTTGTTTTGTTTTGTTTTGTTTTGTTTTGTTTTGTTTTGTTTTGTTTTTGAAGTATAGTCTTGCTATAGCCCAGGCTGACCTGGAATTCAGGTTGGCCTCGAACTCACAGCAGTCCTCCTTCCTCTGCCTCCAGAGTGCACCATCATGCCTGCCAGAGAAAATGGGTGTGCCAGGGCCTCCAGCCATTGCAAAGGAACTCCAGATGCATGCACCCTCTTGGGCACCTGGCTTTACATGGGTACTTGGGAATTGAACTCGTGTCATTAGGCTTTGCAGGCAAGGGCCTTAACCACTCAGCCATCTCTCCCACCCTGAATCCATTTTTGAAGGAATAAAAGTATAACTCCCAGATAACAAGTAAAATTTAAGTGCTTGTTTTGATTGTTTAAAATATTTATTTATTTGAAAGAGAGGGAGAGAGAGACAGAGAAAGAGTATGGATGTAACATTTGCCCCCTGATGCTAAAGGAACTCCGTATACATGTACCACATTGTGAGTCTGGCTTTACATGGGTACTAGGGCATCAAACCCAGGCCATCAGGTTTTGCAGGAAAGCATTTTTAATTGCTGAGCATCTCTGGAGAACCTTGTTTTGGTTTTTGAGACAGGGTCTTGCTAAAATAGTCCATGCTGTTCTTGAACTTCTGATCTTCCTACCTCAGCTTCCTAAGTGTTGGAAACATAGCTGTGTATCACCATGCCTGATTTAGGAATTTAATATTTATAAAATATATTTATTTAAGAGAGAGAAAGAAGCAGAGGGAGAAAGAATGGGCATGCCAGGGACCTCTAGCCACTTCAAATGAACTCCAGACACATGTGCCACTTGTGCATCTGGCTTTACTTGGGGACAGGGGGCTCAAACCTGGGTCTTTGGGCTTTGCAAGAACATGCCTTAGCTGCTAAGCCATCTCTCCAGCCCCAGGAATTTAATTTTTTTTTTTTTTGGTTGGAATGTAGTGTTCCCAATAATCTCTTGTGTTTGTGATTATATCTCTTACTTAATTCTCAACTGGTGGAGCCTTTGGGAGGTAGAGCCGTGCTGGAGCAGGTGTGTCACTGAGGGAAAACTGTGAGGTTTATTAGTCCAGCCCTACTACTGGGTGTTCATAGCTCACTTTTTCTGCTTCCTCCCTGGTGGTGTGACAAGATGTGGTGCCCAGCTTCCTGCTCTTTCCATACTTTCCTTGTCACAATGAGACCTGTCTTTGAAATTGTAAGCTGGTAATAAACCCTTTCATAAACTGCTTTTTCTTGTTGGGGGTTTTGTCCAGGCAACAAGAAGGAAACTAGTACAATATTTAAAAAGGAAATCAGTACTAAAATATGTTTTTAGGGACAGAGTACATGAGGCATGAGGGAATTAGTCTGATAAGGAAATTAAGGTATCTGTGTGACTACAATTCTGACAGAACATATTAGCAACATTAAAGGATGACTACCATATAAGTAAACCTACTAATTCCTATTTTCCCCTCCTTCTTTGGTTCGGGAGAAGTATCTCAGAACCATGCACACGCTAGGCAAGTACTCTACCACTGAGCCACATCCCTAGTCCTAAACTATCTCCTTAGATAATGGCTTCAGCCTGGAAAAATTGGTGTTGAGTATTGTCCTAATTAGTAAGGCCTGACTATAACACTTTGATGCTTTTAAAATTGGCAGAACAGAGTGGAATCATTGCACATGGTGGTGACTACTCAGGAGACCTAAGATTCATCAAGGAGATGAGAAGACAGTCGTATACCCAACACTGGATGAGACATCGGTATCACACCAGCCAGGGTTCAGGGAACCTTGTGGAGGAAGTGGTAGAAAAAAATAGTGCTGCTTCCACTGATGAGAGAAGTTCTCTTTGGAAATGGTGGTGAATACTTGAGACTCAAAGTGCTGAAAATAAGAGGCTGTTGGGAGCTTAGTGCTACATGAGACATCTCCAATATGCCCTGCAAGGTTCAAGGAACATTGCAGAAGAGGGGACAGAAAGAGTGTTAGAGACACAGAGTGGGGAGGAGTACTTTGGGCTACTATCCTTAGTACATGAACTGATCAGTGCCTTCATGACCTCACAGTGGCTGTTATTACCACCACAAGATCTGCACCATATTACACCCATCAACATTTTGACATAGGAGACAAAAAGAATGAGACATCAGAAAAGAAGGATGACTTTGAAAGAGGAGAGAGTTCACTGGAATGGGAGGTGGAGAAGTTGGGACAAAAGAATATATATATATATATGGGAAGCGGTTATGTCAAATTACAGTGGGTTCACATATTAAAATTCTCAATTTATGCTTGGACTAAACAGACTACTGAGCTAGAAATGTCACCTTGGCTAATAAATAATAAACCATCCTCTGTAGGTTTCAGTAGTTGACCCATTTTGACATATGTCAAAGAAGATAGGCCTTTAATACAATGGTACTTTTATTTTATATAGAATGAAATTAGTTTTTTCAACTTGTAAGAAACAAAAGTAAAAATTTAAGAGAATTAAAATATGAAGGCTCACAGAACCCTAAGTTGTCACAATAAGTATCTTAGATTTTACCCATGAAAGCATTTTGTAATAATTTATCTCTGAGGATAATGAATAATTGAACTCTGAGGACAATGAAGTGAATAATTTACTAGTCGCTGAAAGGAAATGTTTTCCCACATAGTATATTGCACATATTATTCCCAATCTAAAGCCTTTTAATTGAAAATGGTAAAATTTTGGAGACATTAAAATCAATTCACATAATAACTGCTAAATTTAAGGTGATTTTTTTCCACAAACAAATTCACACTTATAAAATTAACAAGATGAAATAAAGCTATTTCAAAAGCAAGCTGCATTTCTAAGAAATCTTTTGAGTGAGATTAATATCCAATATAAATATATTTAAAAAGTAAACCTGCCTGCTGAAATTGCACAGAAACCTTACAATTACAGCAAGCAAGCACAAGGCTACAAGCCCCCCAATCCATACTCTAGCCAGGTTACTGCACAATGTGTGTCAGGAGGAAATCACCACTCCCTCTCCAAGCTTCATCTGACAGTAACCTCTATCCTCTTACATGATACTTGGTGCGCAAGAATTATAAAGAACTCTCAAATGAGAGAATAAAACTTAGATTACCTTATCCACCTTTAAAAATGGTCACCCTTTTTCTCATCAGATTTCAGAGTAAAGGTGAAAGTTCAGTTATAAGAAACCTTGGATTTTTCAAGAGTTGACTTTCACATACTGCCATAAGCAGATAAGCTAATTAAGTCTGGATTGCCTTTCTCATTTTCTGTTTTTATTGCAATAATATTGCCTAGCTATATGTGTAAGGGATGTTTACATCCTAAACTGTTTATGGAGTATTATCTGTAGTGCTATAACTGTTCAAAGACTAATAATAGGTGTCATTGATTGCACACCTGCTCTGTAGCCAATATTCTTAATTGCCTTACAGAGGGTCTATAATTTAATTATTTACAAACCTTATGATACTGTCTGTATCAAAACCCATTAACAAACTCATTTTACAGATCAGGCAGCTGATGTTCAGAATAGCAGTATAACCCGCCTACATAAACAGTCTGATTATAAACCAGACATTGATTCTACCTTGACTTTCTGTCTCCATATTTGAAACGTAGTCTCTACCAGAAGACTCTATTTTTGGAATATGACTGAGCAGTGCTGAGCATGACCCTCTCCATGTCAGGTTTAGCTCTGCCATTGTGAGTTTACATACTCCTGTCCGTTGTGGTTGACCTCATGCAGGCCACCTCTCCAGGTCCTGACATGGCCTGCCTGCCACAGGCTAGTGCTTGTCTTCTTGTTTTGTTCTTCATTGTACACTGACTAGACTGTAAATTCTTCACAACTGCTAACCCTTTCTAGCCTTCCTGGAGCTGATTCTTAGCCCTTTCTCATGTCTGATCTCCCGGTGTATTCATATCAGAATGCCACCTAGTTCTTGGGCCTTTAGTTTGCTTAAAGTGCCACATATAATTGGGTGTTTTAAGTCTGGTGACTTTTGCTTCTGCAGCTAATTTCCATGCCCTTGCCTTGCCTGCTTTGCCTGTCTTACTATACCTCCTGGCTGCTCATTCCCCTGAAAATTTCTGCTAATCTCTGCCTTTATTCCAGTGGGGTTGCAGTGACAGTGGTATTGGAAGAACAGAGGAAAGCTCCCCTCCCCCACCCCAGTGAACCTGACCACTGTTAACTTGGGTTTTCTGCAGCTGACATTGTCATGTGGAAGGCCTTTACTAGTGGAAGACCTGACTTTCAGTGCTGGTACATGGTGGTAGAAATGGGTTTTGGGCAGAGGGTGGAATGCTACACCGTGCCTAGCTTTTACTCTGCCCCAGTGTTCTCACTTATTTACTGGGACATCTTCAATATGTAGTGTGCTGAGTGCTAGTGTGGCTGAGTATCCAGCTATTCATAGTCTCCAATATTCAGTGATGAGTAGAATTATTATAGAATATTCTCTGTCTGTAAACTACTTGTCCCCAAAGCCTTATTTTTGTATTGAGAGTTTTTCTTCTATTGTTAATGTGGTGTTAGAGTATAAGGGTAGAAAAATCTGCACTGGGCTCTTAGGAAGGTGCTGAAGTAACCCTAACTCCCAGGCCTGAGACAGTGGCCAGCCCAGAATATAGAAGCAGCTTCTGCATTGCCCTGCGCCACTGTCTCAATTTACAAGGCCCATAGACCTGGCAGGACACAGGCCTGTGAATAGGACAAAATCACACAAGCGAGAAGATGGTGGTGAAGATGATCTGGTAGGAAAGAGGAGACTGCCTGAAGCAGTGCTCTGCCCCAGTCTGAGACTGCATTCTCTGCAAGTGAGAAGCAGGAGAGGGCCAGGGAACAAATCCATGCACTGGTGGGCATTCTACATGTGTACATTAGATGCTCTTTTTACAGAAGTGACTGCGACAACTATAAAGCTGCAGTGTGAGGTCACCCAAAGAAGGCTTCAGGGGAGCAGGTATGGAGTAACTGTAAGGCTGAGGGAATGGAAGCTGATTGAAAATGTCATCAGTCATCTCATGCTTTATTGTTGTTGTTGATACCATAAAGATAGGCTAGGGAAGGACAATTCTTTGAGGTCTTAAGGAGAAAATAAATCTAACTGTATGTGGTGGCTCATGCCTGTAATCCCTGGGCTGCGGTGTGAGACTCTTGTCTCAAAAACAAAAATACAAACAAAAACAAAAAAAAGGGAGGAAAATAGTTACTTGCAATCTTTCCTTAACCTCTTCTGATAAGCCATAGAATCTACTCCTAAGAACTATCTGGGAGAGGGTCAAATGGAACATGGAGCTATTGGCTGTCCCTTTCTTACAGGACTAAATCTTCAAAGTACTAGAAAGCTCTTGTGTTTGTCACGATTCTTAGTGGATGGCACAGACACCTGAAAGTTTGTGAAGTTGATGCTAAGATGTCCCTGTCTGTGAGGAGAGGTGGCCATCTTCTTTTTGAACCACAAACTAAATTTAGTTTCTTGCCAGAGTTTGACAGAAGGACAAACCAGTATTTATGGGCTCCTTAAAGAGATGCCATATCATAACTGCTTCAGACAGCATCTAAAGAAGCCATGTGTAAAGATGACTTGAGTCACTTATAATTCTATTGATCCATTAACTCTCTTTAAGAACATTCTTTTAAGAAATACTGAGACTATTAAGTGTCTTTGTGCTCTTCTTAAGATGAAAAGATGTGTCAAATAAGATGCTCCTATTATAACCATACCATGACAGTGGAGTGACAGGTGAGTCTACAGTCGAGCTTTGTTTGCACAGGCAACTATAAGCAGAGGAAGAAAAAGTTGTCACTTAAGCCTGGTGCTTTGAAAGTTAACACATGACTCCAGAATGTTTACTACTTCTTTAGTGTTGAATAGATGTGAGGATTGTTAGGTTGCCCGTGCACAAGTTGGCTGTGGCAAAGCTTGTTTTAGTTAGCTTCTAGAAAGTGCAGTATCAACTAAACTCAATGCTAGTAACTTCTATAGTTGATATGAAAACAAAGAGACAACCCTCTTAGTAGGTTGAATGTTTATTTAGAAAGAAGTGAATAATGGGGCTGGGAAGATAGGTCAATGGTTAAAGTGCTTGCTACACAAGCCTAACAATTAGAGTTCTGATCCCCAGAACTCTTAAAGTCAGATGCAAGTCTATATTCAGTCTATATTCTCAATAGGCCTACAGCACTAGGAGGCAGAATTAGGAGAACCTCAGCTAGTTTGGCCTTCCCAGCAGCAAATAACAAGAGACTCTGTCTCAAACAAGGTAGGGTGGACTGACATTCTTGGGATTATTCTTTGACCTCCACATGTGTATTGTCCAAATATGCATGCACCATATATACAATACAGGAATGGAGGGAAGAAGGAGTGAGTTACCATGTGGCTTATGACATTGAGATCTACAGAATAGCTTGTACATGAGTTATCAGGGATACACCCAAAAGTTAGTAGAGAATAGTAATAAAAAATGACCTGAGTTTCTAAACCAGATGCACAGAGATCACTGAAGAGAGTCTAGTGGTAAAGTTTTTCTTGGGAGGAGTTACTCTGAGTGTTAGGAACTTGTGCTACAATGGAGTGACAGCCCCTTTCCTGCTATACCATATGCTGTGGCTCTTTGTCACTAGTCAAAGAAACGTGGTATTTTTGTAGTTGTAGCTCACCTTCTTACAGGACTTGGATTACCTTATATTGGAAAAACAAATAGGTATGGCAAGTTACTTTTAGAAGCTAGTTCCTGTGCATTTTAAAAACATATGCTAAAGTGCCTTGTCATTGTAAATGGACTTTAAAAACTACAAATATGTTAACTATACTTGTTTTTCCCATATTTGATGTTTAAAGGTTGAGTTTACTATTCAGGCTGCAAACCACTAGTAAAGCTGGATGCAAACTAATGATTTCTTTTTACACTTTAAAACAAAGTCTTTTGGATGGTTACATTAAAAGGTGAAAGAATCATACATGTTTGTGGGGTCCCAAGTGATGTTTGATTGAGTTGATGATTAATCCCTTGTCACTGCTCCTTCAGAGCTGTGAGGTGAGTGTCTGCTGCTTGAGGAGCAGCTGCCTTGAGGTCCTTGTGTAAAAGCAGAAATTTGCCAAGTGTGCAGCCTTAAATACACTTCAGTGCTAACAGCTTTATTCTAGTGCAGACAGAAAGTCCCAGAGTTAGAGGGAGACCTGTATTTGAGCTAAAAGTATGATAACAGCTTTCTAAAGAAGGACCAAGCCTGAGAATAAAATTGTGTTCTGTAGCTAAAATGTTGAGTGAATCTCTAATCAAAGGTGATAATGGAGGGAGTTAGGGAGCTTTATTGGGTAGTTTAGGGTGACTGGACTCCAGAAGTAAAGGCAGGAATGTCATTGCAGTCTCCACTTTGCCAGAGATCAAGGGATGATCTGACTTCCTATCTCTTGCCTAAAGGAGTTCTCTGGATCTGTGTTTTTCCATAAACAACCTGAGCCTCTCCTGGGAGGGAGGTCCCCTTTCCTAGAATCTAAATCTAATCCTGACATTGTAGTTGGTCAAGTTCAGACCCCAGAGCTTGGTATTATGGCTGGCCTCTTCCTGAGCCAGCCCCTAATCCACACCAATCAGCCCCTCACTCTGGCTCACCTGAGCCTAAGCATGAAGCCCACTACAATAAGGTTATAAATAGACCCTTACCAGGGGTGAGACCTCTCTGGGCTGGCTCCTACACTTCAAGGTTCTGGTAAGCTTCCTTCATCTTGGCTCTTGCTCCCATCTGGGCTCTCTACCCCTCCTGCTCTCCACCTGGCAGGAGCTCTCTGCACTTTCTTCTTTCCTATTCCTATTTTTTTTTTTTTTTTTTTTTTTTTTTTTTGAGGTAGGGTTTCACTCTAGCTCAGGCTGACCTGGAATTCACTATGTAGTTTCAGGGTGGCCGGGAACTCAGGGCGTTCCTCCTACCTCTGCCTGGGATTAAAGGCATGCGCCACCACACCCGGCTTTCTTTCCTATTCTTAATCTAACAAAGTCTCTCTAAACCCTACCCTTTGGTCTATGGATTTTAATTCTTTAAATTCATAAGACAAGAATAAAGGGTACCCTAAATTTGTTGGTGTATTGGCAAGGAACCAAAGTTCCCATTTCAATACTAAGGAAATGAAAAAGTGAAAATAAAGATAAAGAGTTGAAGAGGAGAAATAATAAAAAGAAGAAAAGAACATTTTAAAAATTAAATAAAAAATAGTACTGGGAAGAATTGAATTGGTTTGTTAATTACAACCTTATTTTAAGAGTAAAGTTTTGATTCTAAAATCCAGATTTCTTCAAGAAAATGATGTTCAATGCTCCTTTTTAAATTTTATTTATCTGAAAGAGAGAGAGAGAGAGGCAAAAAAAAGGAAGAATGAGTGTGCCAGGCCTTCAGCCACTGAAAATGAACTCCAGACGCAAATACTGCCTTGTGCATCTGGCTTATGTGGGTCTTGGGGAATTGAACTTTGGTCCTTTGGCTTTGCAGTCAAGCACCTTAACCACTAAGCCATTTCTCCAGCCCTAACTGCTCCTTTTTTTTTTTTTTTTTTTTTTTTTTTTGGTTTTTCAAGGTACAGTTTCACTCTGGTCCAGGCTGACCTGGAATTAACTATGTAGTCTCAGGGTGGCCTCGAACTCAAGACAATCCTCCTATCTCTGCCTCCCAAGTGCTGGGATTAAAGGCATGCGCCACCACACCTGGCTTCTAAGTGCTCCTTTTAAATCACCTTTTGCAAGTATTTGTGACAGAAGCTCCTGCCTCTGAATCTGTTCCACTATTGTGTGATAGTGCTTTATTGTTCTTTCTTGGCTTTTACATGAGCTTTAGGTTTTCTTAGGGAATGAACAGGATTATTTAACATGGCTTCTGCAAGCATGGTTTGGATGTTGACTTTCTGTGCTTCAGATGGAGAAATGTGGATGTTTTGCTAAACTCGGGAGTAGACTTTAAGGTGGGAAGGGGTTAACATGGACAATCCAGCTCTGCTGCAGCACTGCCTGTAATCTCAGTACCTGGGAGATGAAGGCAGAAAGATTGCTTCTTCAGGGTCATTTGTAGACACATAGCAAGGTTGAGGCCAGCCTGGACTACATGAGACGCTGTCTCTAAAAACAAAACAGAAAAGAGAAAAGGAAAGAAGATGAAAGGGAAAGAGAGAGAAGAAAGAGAGAGAGAGCGGAAAGAACTGCCTCTCATTATTAAAAAGATACAGATGTGAAATTTAAAAAAATAAGTAGTACAAGGGCTGAACCATGAGCAGAATGTTTACCAGTGAAACCTTGTGTCATTTGGTTCTAGGACTTAGTTTTCTTTAGAACAATGACAAGAATGTGCAGTATAGAAAGTCTGGAAGATGTCGTAAATTGACTTAAAAGCAGAAATCTTGAATTGTCATAGTTCTAAAGTTCTTAAGTTCAAAACAAAACAAAGAAACAGGCCTTTGTCCGACTGAGCAGCAGGTCAGGATGCCATGCTGTGTGGAGACATTCTGCTCCTCACCCTGCCTGCCATGGCAGTAGACGATCTGCTGTTAGAGTCCTTAAGCTCTGCCATGTTTGCTCGTCGTCATCATGAAGTCTCCTCTCCTGCAGTCTTTTCTGCAGGACTTTTCACTTCTTAACTACCCCTTCTTCACATTTCTTAACCACCGAGCCATCTCTCCAGCCCCTTCTTCACATTTGTTTCTCGCTGAGCCATTTTTCCAGTCTCCTTCTTCACATTTTTTATGTCTGCCCCAATCTGTGAGTTAGAACTTGCCCTTTAGTTTTCTGCTCTTTGACAAGCAAACACCTTTAACCTCTGAGCCATCTCCCCAGCCCTTTTCTGGTCCTTTCAAGGAAGCAAGTAGATATTTGGTTTGTCACTGTCTCCCTAGAAATGTCTATTTCAAGACCCAAGTCTTGACATAATGCTTGGATGGCTTGAGCGTATGTAGTCCCTTGTTCCCCCAGCACCCAGACATCCTCGGGGCAGTACCAGCTTTACACTGTGGGCTCAATCTAAGTATCAGTAACAGGGTTCTGTTAACACCCATCTTGTCACATGAGCATGAGAATTTAAGATCTGTTTAAAGTTATTCAGTTTAAGTATCAATAATAGGATAATATTAACACCTTTCTTGTCACATTAGTGTAAGAATTCATTCAGATCTGTTTGAAGCACATACCACTCAAGTGCTTTGTAAATGTGTAATTGGTATGAACTGTTTATACTTTCATTGGAATGTTAGAAAGGATAGGGACTGTAGGTTCTCAGTTTTGTACCCCAAAGCACCTAGCACAGTGCTATCATCATTTCTTTGTAACTTGAAATATGCAACATAGAGATTCTGAAATGTGACCAAATGAACAGCAAAGGAAGCCTTCAGTCATCCAAATCATTTTGTTATAATTTTATAGGTGTTCATGATCTATAGTGATAGCTTAGTGATTAAGGCACTTGCCTGTGAAGCCAGCCTGAGGACCCAAGTTCGATTCCCCAGTACCCACATAAGCCAGATGCACACGGTAGTGCATGTCTGCATTTTGTTTACAGTGGCTGCAGGCCCTTGCTCGCCCATTCTCCTCCCCTCCCCACCTCTCTCAAGTAAATAAATATTTTTAAAAATTACAATTCACTGTGGGAATTTTATTTTGTAAAAGTTGAATAGATCAAAGTGACTGATGTGGAAAAGATTTGTTGAAGTCAAATGTGTGGATGTGTATTCAAAGAAGTTAGCATTTAAAATAATTGATTATGTGCTGGAGAGATGGCTTAGCAGTTAAGGTGTTTCCCTGCAAAGCCAAAGGATCCCAGTTTGATTCTCCAGTGCCCATGTAAGCCAGATGCACAAAGGGGTGCAAGCATATGGAGTTCGTTTGCAGTGGCTGGAGGCCCTGACACGCCCATTCCCTCACTCTCTCTCTCTCTCTGTCTCTCTCAAATAAATAAATAAAATATATTTAAAATACTTGATCATTCTGAAAAGTGTCCTTATTAACAAAAGATCATGAAGGTAATTTAACATAATTTTTAAAAATATGTGTGTGTGCATATGTGCAGGAGCACACGCCATGGTATACATGTGGAGGTCAAAGAATGACCTGGGGTGTCATTCCTTGCCTTCCACCTTGTTTGAGGCATCTTGTCCACCTCCTGTCTTGCTGTAGGGATTCTGTAGGGATTGTAAACCTGTGCTACCATATCTGGATTTTTGTGGATCCTGGGGACACAAACTCATGATCCACTGAGCCATCTCTGTACCTGCATTAAATGTAATTTTAAGTTATTTTGGAATATATTATAAATTATTCTGAATTCATTGTGGGGAAAACCCTGTGTTTTATATTATTTAAAATGTTGTAATTATGACTCAGAATATTGGACTTACTGAGCTATGATCATTGGTTTAACATCAATAGAGCATTCCAAACAACCAACGTTTGCCTGTTGTTTTAAAGTCATTGTTTCTAATCCCCATTGTTTTATTGAAAAGAATACGTCCATCACCTTTGAAAAAGCAGTGCTTTTATACTAGTCAGAATGCAATAAGCACAGTCCCTGTTCTATTCTGGCCACATTGCTCGATGCCTGCTCTTAGGGCTTCTTCAAAGGAGCGGTAGCTGAGCACACAGGAGTGTGTTGTTCATGCAGCCGTGTGGCCTGCATATGCCAGAGCTTGAGACAGTAAAAGAAAAGAAGTGGAATTTGTGCAGGACTTCTGGCTTCTGCTAATGTCTAAACAATAAACTTTGATTAGTGATTCTGGACCACAAAATGGAAATGCTTTATATATAATATAGTACTTTGAAAATCACATGAAAACGTTCTTTATTGCTTTAAAAATCTGTGCAGGTCAATAACTATCTTGCTTCATAAATTTTACGTTGTGAACCTTTGTGCAAGAATTTTTAAAAATGTTATCACATGACCTTTATTGCAAGGTATTGAAACGTTAATATCAATAGAAGGAAGAAAACAAACTACCTCACTAACTAGTAGATAAATGGTCTTTTTCAAAGCTTATTATTGAGTTAAGATTTTCTGTGTTAAGAAAAGAACTAACCTGGATTTGGTGGCTCATGCCTGTAATCCCATTACTTGTGAGGCTGAGACCGAAGGATTGCTGTGAATTTGAGGCCAGTTTGGGCTACATTACAAGTTCCAGACAAGCCTGGGCTACAGAGTAAGATTCAAAAACAACAGAAGAACCTGAGTGATCTCAAAGCTTTCTCCTGTTTCAGTCTCATGATTAGAAATGCCATTCTACTTGTGCTTGGGATTCTTGCCAGTGAACTGCTTTCTGGCCAGCTAAGGCTCTCCTGAGACTGTCAGAGCATGGCCTTTGCAGCCTGTGACCTTGCTAGTTATCTCAACTCACCAGCAGGCTGTGCTGTGTCAGCTAAAACAAGGCTGCCTGGCTCTCTTCACAGTCTCACAGTCCCTTTTGTGATCTTCTCTTTATATTCAGAAGAGGGAGTTAAAAGATAAGATGGTCCCAGCCCCCAGAAACCAAGCTTGCCACCAGGTACATTGTTTCATCTCAATAACAAATCTGTGAGGTAGGTGGTGTTATCCCCAGAATACAGTAGATCAGAACATGTGATTTCTCCTGGAATTGGGAAGCAGTTACTGAGTGTGACCAGGATTGAGGCTCAGTTCTGACTGCAGACCTACTGCAGCAAGCGAGCATGTCATCCCAGCACTCTTCTTCACTGTCAGACGTGCTGTTTGGAGAGCCCGAGGGTTGTCAAATAGCTTGTGTCCGTGTGGCTTTGGATTGGCTAGTATTTAATAAGTTTGAACACAGCTGATACTAGCCTTGATTCCCCTTTAGCATAAAATTAGTACTTACTGTTAGGGGCATATATAAAAAAAACTATAAAGTGCTCTGGAGGTGCTAACCAGATTCTCTGTAAGATGGCAAAACTAAGATAAAATGTAAACCAGTTACTGTGCTTAAAACATTGTTTATCTCCTAATTTTTAAAAACTAGGAGAGTAAAGAAGACTCAACTGTAAAAAGTAGCAAGTGTCAGTTTTTATTTAACTTGGTCATACGATCTCTGCTTGTCACCTCATTTAATTTTCACAGGCTCTTTTGTGTTTTCTTAGAGGAGAGAGGTGCTTCCTCTGTCCTGACCTATTTTGTGTCCTGGGCTTGAGGGGATGAATCACTGTCTCCAGAGGCTGTAGCTCCAACTCTTCTGTGCAATTAAAGTACAGGAAAGTGCTCAGGCCATGTGCTGCATGCCAACAAGAATTCTCTCCTAATTGGCCTTCTAACTAGAGGCCACACTTCCCAGTGTGTCATGTACTAATAATAATGAGAGTAATAACTGTCGTTATCAGAGATGGCTCTGTGCCAAGATTCTGCTTGATAGTTTATAAACAGTAATTCCTTTTTTTACGTGTGTGTGTTACATGTATATGAGTGTTCGTATGTGTGTAGATGCATGTGTATGTGCAGGTGTGTGTTTATATGTGTGCATGCCCATGTGGAGGCCAGAGGTTAATATCAGGTATCTTCCTTAGTCACTCTCTAACTTAGTTTTTTTTTTTTTTTTATTTATTTATTTATTTATTTATTTATTTATTTATTTATTTATTTTCAAGCACGGGGGGTGTGGTGGCACAGAATGGGCATGCCAGGGCCTCTAGCCGTTGCTAATGAACTCCAGAGACATGCACTACTTTGTGCATCTGGCTTTACAAGGGTACTGGAGACTTGAACCCAGGTTGTTAGGCTTTGCAGGCATGCACTTTAACTGCTAAGCCATCTCTCTAGCACTCCACCATATGTTTTTTAAATAGGGGGTTCTCTCTGAACACAGAGGTCACTGATTCAGCTAGACTGGATAGGGATCCTGCTGTCTAGCTCCCCAGTGCTGGGGTTGCAGGTTACTTGGGATCTGATCTCGGGTCTTCATGCTTGCATAGCAAGCACTTTATTGAATGAGATGTCTCCTCAGCCCTATGTTTAGTAATTTTTACTCAACTTACAGGATAGTTTTACTTTTCCTGTAATACAGATGAGAAACAAGGTACATACATGTAGTAAGTAGAAAGATGAAGATTCACACCCAGGATGTCTGACTCTGGTCTCTGCTGTTCCTTTCCTAATTATTAGTGTGCTGTATGCCTTATTGCTGCATGAGCCCAAGCAAAGAATTTTCCTTTGTCTTTACTTGAGCCTTCAGAGCTCCAGCAGGCAAATTTGAGACCAGAGATTATTTACATTTTATCATTTTAAAATATATCTAAGTTGTGCGTGTGTGTGTGCACATTTGGGGGGATGCACATGTGTGCACATGCACGTGGAAGCCAGAGGTCAAGGCAGGTATCTTCTTTAGTCATTATAAATCTTATTTTTTTTTTTTGAGACAGTGTCTGTCACTGAACCTGGAGCTCACCAGTTCTGCTAACCTAGCCTAGCCACCTGTCTTTGCTTTCTCAGTGCTGGAATTACAGAAGTGTGTCACCATGCCTGGCATTAAACATGGGTGCTTGGGACCTGAACTCAGGTTCTCACGCTTGTGCAATAAGCATTTTGCCCACTGAGCCTCTCCCTAGTCCCCCAAAGTTTTCTATTACTCTTACATTCCATAAATTTTTATTTGTGCTTAAAGACGTTGTCTTTAATAGTAAAGAAATTTAGAATAGAAATTTTCAGTGTAACTTGAGGAAATTTCTATTGCAAATGGCTCTGGATTGATCTATTTTTCCCTCACTTGGGTTTTATAAATGTAAATCTTTTTAGTTTACCAAAGTGACCTTATGCAATATTTGATAAATCTACATTTTAATATTTCACAGCATAATGTTTTAAATCTCAGATTGTGTTCATTTGATTCTTACGCCTTGGTAAAGTTCATTGACCAGGTACTGTTATGACAGTTAGCACGTGATCAAGCTGAGGCTCTGCTCAGTATCTAGGGAGTAAAAGCACACCCAAGCCCACTTTCTCCACCCAGTGTGCTGATGGTCCAGTACCACATTTTTTCTGAATTACTGCCTCTTTTTGATTATATTTTTACATGTTTGCTGGTTGATTTAAATGCAGTTCTTTTCTTCTGAAACCTGAATATTTTATTATTTTTTCCTTTGATCATTTTAGAGATCTTTTCTTTTTAAAAATATTTATTTATGAAAGAGAGACAGGCATATAGAAAAACAGAATGGGCAAGCAAGGGCCTTCAGCCACTGCAAACGAACTCCAGATATATGTACCACCTTATACATCTGGCTTTACATGGATACTGGGGAACAGAACTTAGGCTTTGAAGGCAAGTGCTTAACTGCTAAGCCATCTTTCCAGCCCATCTTTCTTTTTCTTATTGTGGTTACTTGGATAAAAGTAGCCTAAAAGTTTTACAAATGATGCTGGGGTGCTAGATCATCAAACAGAAAAGAAATTATTAACTGTACATTTTACATCATACATAAGAATAGATTCCAAGTGGATTAGGAATCTAAGTGGTTTCTTTAAAGATTTTATTTATTTGTTAGATACAGAGAGAGAGAGAGAGAATGGGCACTCCAGGGCCTCTAGCCATTGCAAACAAACTCCAGAGGCATGTGCCACCATGTGTGTCTGGCTTACGTGGGACTTGGAGAATCAAACCTTGGTCCTTAGGCTTCGCAGGCATGCACCTTAACCACTAATCCATCTCTCCAGTCCTGAGTGGTTTTTTTTTTTTTAAAGTAAAAAGGGAATGGAAAGAAAACTAAAGCTATATAAACTCTAGAAGAAAAAAACATAAATTTTTCTTCAACCATTGGTGTCATGGGGAGATGTCTTCTAACTATGGCTCAGAATTTAGAGGCAATTAAAAAAAAGAATCTCATGGCTTTACATAAAGACTTCTAATATTTTGGATTTTGTTTTTTTAATATTTTACTTATTTGCAAGCAGAGAAAAAGGGAGGGAGGGAGAGAATAGGTGCGCCAGGGCATCTTAGATACTTAAAATGAGTCCAAGATGCATGCACCACTTTGTGCGTCTGGTTTTATGTGGGTACAAGGGAATCAAGCTCGGTCATTTGGCTCTGTAGGCAAGCACCTTAACTACCATGCCATCTTTCATCTTTCCAGCCTCTGAATTTTTTTTTTTTTTTTTTTTTTTTTTTTTTGGTAATACATGGTCTTTCTAGGTAATTCATAATCACTGCCCAGGCTAGCTTTGAATTGGCAGTCTCCCTGCCTCTGTCTCCCCAGTGCTAGATAGAATTGGTCTTAAATTGAAAATGTGTATAAAATGACAAAGGAATTTTACCTAAAAAGGAAATTTAATATTCTGTTCCATGTGAATTCCTCTTCCAGTTTAAAAAAAAAGTCAAAGTCTGGGTTGAGTAATTTTTCTGTAGTCATAATTTCTAATACAAACATATAATATTACAGCTTTTATAATTACACGAGAATTAAACCTACAACATTTTTTCTTCCAAGATAGAAATTTTTTGCTATTATCTTTCACATGATAATAATGCCCACTTAATTTTGGTACTTTTGTCTCCAATGCAGATTTAGGCCGATCTCGAGAACTGCAGTACGTGTATGTGGATAACAACATCCACCTGAAGGGTCTGCCATCTTATCTGTACAACAAAGTTATTGGGTGCAGTGGGTAAGGCTGACTTCACATTTTGGATTCAAAAATAGATGAACTAATTTTGATAATTCCATTCAATTTTGTCTTTGGCTTTAATATGCTAAACCAAATATCCTTAGGATCTAAGAATATTAGGCAAACAATTTAGAATATTGCATGTCAAATTCAGTTAGCAAGCTGTGGGTTCAATCAGTAAGTGATTTTTCTAATCAAAAGAAAAATGAGGTTAAACATGGTGGCGATGGCTTTAACCCCAGCACTTGGGAGGCAGAGGTAGGAGGATCACTGTGAGTTCGAGGCCACCCTGAGACTACATAGACAATTACAGGTCAGCCTGGGCTAGAGTGAGACCCTGCAAAAAAAGAAAAAAGGACCAAGCCGGGCGTGGTGGCGCACGCCTTTAATCCCAGCACTCGGGAGGCAGAAGTAGGAGGATCACCATGAGTTCGAGGCCACCCTGAAACTACATAGTGAATTCCAGGTCAGCCTGAGCTAGAGTGAGACCCTACCTTGAAAAACCAAAAAAAAGAAAAAGAAAAAAGGACCATATGTACTGCTGTTTTCTTTTTTCGTATAGATACAGCTTTATTTTTTTGTCTAGCTTTTTGAGGCATAAGTGATAATTATATATGTTTAAGTCTAGTACATGAGTTTTTAATACATGTCTACCTTGCCATACATATCATTTTAAACTCAGTGATATATTGGCCATAGAAAGTCCTGCAATCAGCGTCCAGTTAAAAGGTTTTCTTCCTTTAAACTCTTTTTTAAAGACAGTTTGCTACAGAGACAGCCTTAATATATAAGATTTTACCAATTTTAAATATTTAGAATCCACATTTGACATAATCCCTTGATATAAGTTATGAGTTTAGCAACCACGCAGATGTATCCAGAGCAGCAGCAAGCAGCAATCCTTCTTTTACAGCAGGCTTTTAGGAAAATGGCTTCAGTCTCCTTCTGTAGTGGTGGAAAGAAACCCCTGTCTGAAAGTGCTTCTAGGGTGGCTGGGGATTGAAAAGACCCCTTTACTTCCAGAACCACTTTTGACCAAAGGATCACCTGTGAAGTGACAACAAGCATGTTTGACTCCTTTGCACCCCCCAAAAGCTGCATAGCCTGACACATATTCCATGTAGCTCTGGAAAGACATGGTGACAGTAGTCATTACATAGAGGACAGCCATTTTTCCCATTGGCCTAGCTCTAGGGAATAGGCAGTGAGCCATGATTGCTTCAGAAAAGGCACTCCTAGGAGCTGTGCCTTTCCCTTAGGAAGAGAGCACATCTGTTATCTTAGAAAGCCCTAGATGAGCTCAGTGCCTATATAGGCTGATGAAATCCAAGCTTAGAGATTTATTCCAGAACCTGCTGTGAAGCAGGAATAATAGAGTGTGTGGAGTTTAGCTCAGTGACTTTTGTATAACTGAGTTTGTCACACCTATAATACTACACTGACATTTAATCCTCAAGAGTTCTTAAGGGGTTGTTCCTACAGTCTATTCTTCCAAGTGGGGAGCAGAATGCCCTCCATCATAGTAATACACAGATCAGTACAAGCAAGCGCCGACTCTGAGGGCTTTTCCCACACTAGCCCTTCAGAGACATTGCTGAAATGGGGCTTCAGCCTCTACCACAATTAAGAAAAAGCTTTTATTTCAGATAAAGAGCCTTGTCCTTTGACACTTAGGTATGGGTGTTATCGACTGCCAGAAAGTTCTATTTGTGCTGAGTGTAGCAAGTTTTTCATCTCGGAGTTTCTATCTGCTACCACCGGTGTGAATATTACGATAACTGCAAACCTTTGAGAGATAAATAGGAAAAATAAACTATTAGTGGTCTATGTTTTATTATTATTAAGAGCTGACTTTATTAGTAGAAATAAAGAAAAAATTATTTGTAGGATATTATGAAACACCTGGTTTTCCATTATAAGTATTGAGTAGTGTGCAATTTAACTTATAGTTAGATGAGTCCAAAAGATATTTTTAGTCTTGCTGTTTAACTCAAAACTTAGAATGTATTCTTCATCTTCAGTTCTGGTCATTACAGTCACAAGCCAGCTTTTTAAAAGGTCATTTACCCTAGTCCTAGCTTTCTTTGTTTTGTTTTGTTTGTTTTTTGAGGCAGGGTCTCACTGTAGCCCTGGCTGACCTGGAATTCACTGTGTAGTCTCAGAGTGGTCTTGAACTCATAACAGTCCTCCTACCTCTGCTTCCCAAGTGCTGGGATTAAAGGCGTGCGCCACCACGCCTGGCTTAGCCTAGTTTTCAACTAAAAGTGATACTCTTTAAAGCAATATTTCTATGGCAGAACATACTCAGAATTTTAATAGGATGCTGAAGCATTAACAATAGAATTAAGGTTTCTCTCCCTCTCAGTCTTGTCTCTCTCTCTCTCTCCCCCCCCACTCCCTTACTTCCTTCCTTACCCCCTCTCTTCTGTGGAATAAATAAAAAACAAGTCTTCCACTCCAAGTCAAAGTGTGCTTACTGCCTTAGCCCATGAAGGAGAGAGGAAAGGAGTAGAGCCATGTTCTGAAGGAAAGAAAGGGTGTGTCTGTGTGTGAGGTATAGGAAGTGAAGCTTTCTCAACAGGGCCTTGGTTTAGTTGTTCATTCATGAGCAATTACTGATCAGCTTCCCCATCTGGTCACTTTGCAGCAAATAGAATGATGATCAGGACAACACAGTTCCTGTCCTCAGGGTCTTTGTCATGTACCTTGGGAGCTTAAGAAACAATAACAATGGAAGAAATTTGCACCAGGTGATCTATAAGCTGAGACCACTCATTGGGTCCTCAGTGCTGTCACATTGTTTCTTGCTCCTTTATAGGCCTAGAATATAAAAACACAAAAGCTTCTGCTTTTATTTCCTTTCCTCCATCCATTCCTTTTTCCCTCTCTTCATCTCTCTCCCTTCTTTCCTTGCTACAGTTCTTTCTTTTTTGAGGCAGGGTATCACTCTAGCCCAGGTGGACCTTGAACTCACGAGTAGTCCTCCTACCTCAGTCTCCTGACTGCTGGTATTATAGGTGTGAGCCACCACACCTGGCTTGCATCTGCTTTTTTCTGTCACTGAGAAAGTCACAGTACCCTGCTTTCTTAAAGGTTCCAGAGAATTCGCACATAAAGGATCCATGAACAATATTTTAAAAGTCTGACATTATGTGTATGTATATATGGGTATATATAAACTATCATATATATTTTGCTTATATTTTACTTATGCATATAGAAATCACATCTCATGGATAATAGAGATATAATGGGGTATAAGATTATAAATAGGCATAAAAATAACAAATGGTGCAATTTCTCAATCTCACAAAATTGTTTAGTATTCATATAGATGAGAGCAAGGTTAGCTGTCCTTAAGTGTATGTTTGTTTATCAAATATTGAGCACTAGCTCGTATATCAGGGCTGTTCTGGAAGTCATGGAGAAGTCAAACGTCATTTAAATATCTGTCCTGACAGAAATAATAAAACAAATAATAGATACTCTAAGAGAGGAGGAGATGGGGAGGAAAAAGGAGAATTGGAGAGAAAGAGAGAGAGACTAAGAGCACAGAACTTACACTAACCTGGCTCAGAGCCACACACCATCCTTTTTTATGTCCTGCTGATTACACAGATCAGCCATCTTCATTGTCGAGGTGGTAGGGCCTTCACAGGGACCACTGGGAGCCCAAGTGTTGGCTGCCTGTCACAGTGTCATAGCATCCATACTTGCTGCTAGCTTCATGGAAAAATGTGGTATTTGTTTTCCTGTTAATACAGGAATAAATGCCTTGAGTTTTATGTTATACCAGAAAGAGTTTCCATCCCAAGAGTTTACAGTGGGAACAGGAACATTTGAATATGCAAGAAAACTGAATGTTGACCATTTGTGTATGTTCGTTTGAGAACTGTTGAGTTCATTCACCTATTTATTGATTATCAATTTTTGGTTTTGGTGCTTAATTTTTGTAGTTTTTAAATATTTTATTTATTTTTATTTGAGAGAAAGAGGCAAAGGGTGAGGGTAGAGAAAGAGCCTCGAGCCACAGCAAATGAATTCCAGATGCATGTGCCACCTTTGCATCTGGCTTATGTGGGTACTGGGGAACAGAACCTGGGTCCTTAGGCTTCACAGGCAAGTGTCTTAACTGCTAAGCCACCTCTCCAGCCCCCACAATGTTTTGTTTTGTTTTTTTTTTGGTAATTTTTTATGGGAGAGACTTGGCACACCAGGGCCTCCAGCCCTGCAGTGGAACTCCAGACACATGTGAGACCTTGTGTGTTTACATCACCTTGGGTGTGTATCTTGTGTGGAAACTGGAGAGTTGAACATAGATCCTTAGGCTTCATAGGCAAGCACCTTAACCATTAAGCAATCTCTACCCCCATACACACACACATGATTTTTATATCTGAATATCAATCTCTTATATGAAGGATAACTGCCAAAAATCATGTCTCATTCTGTAGGCTTTTTGCTTTCTCTGCTATAGTTTTCTTTGCTCATAGGCCATTTTTATAGGGGCTTCCTGGACTCAGAAATAATCAGTACTGGATATCCAAACTACACCTACAAGGGGCAGGCCCAGGGCAGCCTGGCTGCATATAACAGAACCAGAGTGTTGCTTATGCTGTCACTCAAGAGACAAAGTTGCATTTTGACTTCACCAAAATAAATTACTTGCTAAAACAAAAATACTGACATTTCTCTTAAATATTTGAGGAATGTAACAATTCAGAGTCTACATAATATGAGCTATACAATGTCTAGAATACAGTCCAAAATTACATGACATATAAAGAACCAGGGAATATGAACTATTCTCAAAAGATCAGTAAAGACATACCTGAGGTGACCTGAAATGTTGGAAATAAAAGATGCAGATTTAAAAATAATCTTACTTTCATCAATGAAGAAAGAAGAATAGGTTTATAATGAATGAAACAACCAGAAAAATAGAACTATAAAAAAGAAATTAAAGAAAATTTTAGAATTGAAAACTATAATACCTAAAGTGAAACATTTGCTTGATGTACTTAATGGCAAAATAAAAATAAATCAACAGTAAAGTAAGTGGAATTAGAGGTCAAGTACAGCTGACCTAGTCTGAAGAACACGGAAAAGACTGAAAACAAATGAATGCACTGTCAGGCAAAATTAAAAGACTGCTATCTGTGTGGTTGGCATCCCAGAAAAAGAACAGGCATTAAGTGAACAACAGTAACAAAGATGTTTGATGAAAGAATAATGTTTCAAATTTCCCCAAATTTGATGAGAGACATAAATCTTCATGCTAAGAAGATCAAGGAACTGTAAGCAGTATAAATACAAAACCATGTCTCGACAAAAGTGCTAAAAACAAAGATGAAAAGGAAACTGAAAACAACTAAAGAAAATCAACACATCATTTAAAAAGGAGTGATCCCAAACCTGCCAGCTCATGGCCAGATAAACCCCATGGGCCAGAAACTGACATGCTAAAGAAAGAGCCAAGTTTAGTGGCATATACCTGTAATCCCAGCATTCAGGAGGTGGCAGCAGGAGGATTGCTGAGAGTTAAAGGCCATCCTGAGCTACATAGTGAATTCCAAGCTAGTCTGGGCTTCATAGCAATACCATGTCTGAAACAAAACAGAAAATGAAGGCAAATGAATGCATTCTCAGATAGAGCTGGTGAAGCAGCCCAGCTTGATGACTATCTCGACAAGGCTATGCTTTCTTGAGGGCACTTTCCTTCCTTCTCCCCTTTCCCTTTTGTTCTTCCTTTAGCTGAAAAGATTTTTCTATAGGATGAAAGGGAGTATTGGAATTATTTGGTAAGAAATTTAAACTGAATCTTCAATTTTGATACATTGTCAGGTGGAATTAGAGTGAAAATGGATATGCATAGCTCAGTCATATGATTGGGTTTAAGTGTACCAAGGTTTAAGTGGCAAGATGACATCATATAAGTCTGTTTTGGGCTGAAGATACTGAGTTACAGGGAAGTTGTCTAATGGTTAAAGGGTAGGGAGGGGTGCTTAACCAATTCCCCAGTACCCATATAAAGCCAGTTGCACAAAGTGGCTAGAGGCCCTGGAAATACCCCTTATCTCTGTCTCTTTCCTTTCTCTCTCCTGTCTCTGTCTATGCAAATAAATAAAATGTTTTTAAATGATTATTATAAATTATTTAAACCAGAAATATTAACATTTGAAGTTTTAAATAACTCACTTAAGTGTTCAGTGTACAAATCTTTTTTGTAACCACCTAGGCATTTAATCTAAAACAATAAAAATGGCTGAATTATAAATCAAAGATACCAAGGTTTAATGACTGCTAGAAAATCATAGTTTTATTCTAGGGTGAACCGAAGCATGTCTTCCATTCCTTCTTGATAACGCATGTCATTATTACTTCTTTCACTAGATGTGTCACAATTACTCTACAAGGCAGGTGCCTTCAAAGCCATCTTTCACATTTTTCTCTTTCTCTGGAATGTTACCACTCTAATCTTATTTTTAGCAAAAGCTGATAATACAAAGAAACCACAACTATACACATTGATTAAAATTTGCTGTGTACCAAAGTGCTCATTGCTTTGTTTGCATTACTGCAGAAAATCCTCCCAGCAACTCTTGTAGTGTTGTCCTTGCTTTTGAAATGAAGATATTAGGAAGAGTTCCATGGTGTGGTGGTTAACATATCACTATAGACTCTGAATCTAGAAATGAAGAAACTGAAGAGTGAAGTAAATCATCTGAAAAGAGAAAGCCAGGTGGTGGTGGTGTCTTCATCCGCTTTCTTGTCTGGAATAATTCTGTGCACTGGGTGTACTGCTTCCCCTTCTCTTTGTCTAGAATCATGACTGTTGACTGGGCTCCTCTACTGATGCCTCAGAGCAGAGTCCAGGTGGACACAGCCTCTGAGACAGCGTAAGGAAGTTGGCTACAGAATTGCTGACATGTTCATAACTTGAGTGGATGCTTCCCTTGCAGCCTGCTCACTGCTGGGTGTGAAGCACAGAGGCATTTAACAAATGGATTTTAAATTTAATTAGTTTCTTATATCCAGTGGCAAAGAGCATGGAAATTAAACCTTCTCCTAATTGAGAATTCTTTGGTTAGCATGAGCCCTTTCAGTTTAATCTGACTTAATTATGGGACAGTGAAGACATTTGGAAAAATGTGACTTGAAGTTCCCTAGCCCTTCCTTTGTTCTTTAGTCTTGGTAGGTTCTTTGGGCAGTGTCCGTGCAGAGTATATCCACAGTTGGGTTTGGAAAGAGCAGTGTTACAACAGAAGTGGTGTGAAGTAAATACTCACGAATGGCATACCTTTACCCAGTATGGTGACACACACACGTGTGATCCCAACATGCAGAAGGCTGATGCAGGAGGATTGTGAGGTCAGAGCCAGCCTGGGATATATAGTGAATTTAGGACCAGTCTGGGCTACACAGATTCAGTAATAGAAACAAAAATTTTAAAAGCATAAAAGAAATAGATGATGTACTTATCACCCTACATTTTCCTTGCTTTACGGTTTTGCTCAGGTTCTCATACTAGAGTGTACATCTACAATTTAGAAATAGATCAGGTTATCTTACCATGTGTTTGTTAGATTCAGTCCCATAATCCTGAGTCTCAGCAAGTCCAAGATCTTTGAAGTAGGCAGCAAGTCTGAAGATAAGAGTTCTTTTTCTGGAGAACCTGTTGTTCTTGAGGCCTTAACTGTGTGCTTGAGGCCACTCACATTTTGAAAGATGGATCTGCTTTACTCAGGGTCTACTAATCAATCCTTTCACAGGAACATCTAGACTGGTATTTGATCAAATACCTGGGCACCATGCCCTTGCCAGCTTGCCACAAAAAAAAAAAATAAGACATTTGCCAGTATTCCAGTTGACAGATGGCTGTCATTTTTCCAATTGTTTCCTTAAATATGGCATCCTCTCCTGTTGGATTGTAACACCCAGATCACTGTATTGCTCAGCTCTGAACACATCTGACCCTGAGTTCCCCAAATGTTTGTATATTTTTAAGTAGCTTCCTTTTTTTAACATTCCTTAAGTTCTTCTCCATTAGTAGTTAACAGTCTTTTCATTGGTTTAACTCCTCTGAGAATTTTACCTTTTCAAATCATGGGTGTTGTTTCTGTCTCCTGGCTGGATCATGCTGATGCAATGACTTTCAAGCAGTTTGTACTTGCTGACATTTGACTCAACTTCAACTTGAAATGATTTCAAGCTAGGTTTTAGTCCCTGAGATGGCTACTACTTTCTATTCCTACTTACCACCAAGGGAAAGAATGCAATAGACATTCCTAATTAAAAAAAAAAAAGTTCAGCAAACTAGGAAGGAATTTCCTAGTCTCCTGACAGATGTCTTTGAAAACCAATAGCTAATATTATTCTTAATGTTGAAAGAATTGTCTTAGCTAAATTAGTATAAAAATTTATGTTAAGGTTAATCTGAATCCCAAGAAGGTTTACAAAGTTATCTAGATCAAATGATTATAAAATTCAAGTAGAATAATAAACAACTGAGAGTTGTAAGAACAAATTAAAGAGTCATCTTAGAGGCTTATCTGATGACAGACTTCAGTAGAGCTGTTGTAATCAAAATGATGGGGGGATAAAATAAGATTAAACAAATATATCACTGGGACAGATCAGAAACTCCAAAAACCAATTCAAGGATATTTGGGAACTTAATATGGTAAAAATGGCAATTCAGTGCAGAAGAAATGATACACAAAGTTATAAGATAAAATTATTTTTGAAAATACTTCAATATGCATGATAGGATTTGCCAATATGAAAGTTTTTAAGAATTGATATTTTTACTCAATGGAAAAATGTTAAAAAGGATATGAATGGACAAATCACAGAAGAGACAAATGAAAATTACCATAAACATATTAAAAGGAAATAAAACTCAAAACCAAATGATAGTTTTCATTAATCTGATTGGTAATAGACCATAGTGATTGATAGTCACATATGATGATATGAGGAAATAGAGATTTTGCTACAAACGTTTTAGTTCCCAGAACAAAACAGCTCTTTGTGAAAAAGAAGTCACTAAGTAGAATTTAGTCCAGCCTACCTCATGTATTGCACACTTCTGAAATATAATGATACTTCTCTTTAAAGATCGAACCTCTCAAATTATCTATAGTTGGAAAATATGAATTATTTGCTTTTGGAATGTGCAAAGAAAGGTGCCAGCTCCTTACTGACGTGGACATTCCACACCTCTGCTTGGCTTCTTCTCACCTTCATGAGCCTGACAACTTCCCCACTGCCTTTACTGTTATGCTTACGGATTTCTTTCTTTCTTTCTTTCTTTCTTTCTTTTTTTTTTGAGGTAGGGTCTCACTCTGGTCCAGGCTGACCTGGAATTAACTATGTAGTCTCAGGGTGGCCTTGAACTCTCAGTGATCCTCCTACCTCTGCCCCCAGAGTGCTGGGATTAAAGGCTGCTTATGGATTTCTTTACCACCTGTCTAGTAGTCTCTTCCCTGCACACCATACTATGGCCAGGTAGTTTGTTAAGAAGCACTCATAATCTTTCCCAGGAATGAAGACCATTTGATTTCAGATAAAGCATTGCTGAAACACCCCTCCACAACCTCGGTTCCATTTTCCAACCTCCTAAAGCTGCAAACCAGCCATATTTCTTCAGGCTTCAATACTGCTTGCTGCACCTCTGTTTCCTACACATGGCACACTAGTATTCTTCATTCCTTCAGGGTTCTAAGAGCATTCCGTTAGAATGAACCACTCTGAACAGTCTCCGCTAGTCCTGTGGACAAATACTAAGTTTTCCTCTATCTTCACATCAGGACAATAGCATTGCAACTCTCTTGATAACCTATGGGGGTCATCTTGAGTTTCACTCACATTATCTTGACTGACTAGTATGTAGTAGGTGCTGTGTAACTGTTTTCCAATGGAAGAAAAGAAAAGGAGGCTGGAGAGATGGCTTAGTGGGTTAAGGCACTTACCTGTAAAGCCAGAGTACCCAAGTTTGATTCCCTAGGACCTATGTAAACCAGATACACAAGGTGTGGTGCATGTGTCTGGAGTTTGTTTGCAGTGGCTGGAGGCCCTGGAACACCCATTCTCTGTCTTTTGCCTCTTTCTTTCTTTCTTTCTTTCTTTCTTTTCTCTCTCTCTCTCTCTCTCTCTCTCTCTCTCTCTTTCTCTCTCCCTCTCTCTCTCCCTCCCTCCCTCCCTCCCTCCCTCTCTCTCTCTCTCTGTCTTTCAAATAAAAATAATAAAGGATTTTTTTTTAAAGGATGGGCTGGAGAGGGCTTAGCAGTTAAGACACTTGCCTGTGAAGCCGAAGGACCTAGGTTCAACTCCCTAGAACCTACGTAAACCATGTGCACATGGTAGAGCTTACATCTGGAGTTCGTTTGCAGTGGCTTAAAGGTCCTGGTGTGCCCATTCTCCCTCTCTTTCTCTGTGTAATAAATAAAATTTTTTAAAGGATACAAAGTATATATTTGTTAAAGAAAAGAAAGGGGATGTAGAAAAGAACTTTGGATGAATACATAAGAACAAAAGCAAAAAGATAAACAGGCCAGAGCCTCTGCATACCAATCCTGACCCCAATGTGTCATTGCTTTTTCTGGTTAATGTTAAAGATATTAGGCTTGGAGAGATGGCTCAGTGGTTAAAGGCACCTGCTTGCAAGAGACAGCCTAGGTTCATTCCCCAATAAAGCCAGGTACACAAACTGCACATGTGTCTGGAATTCATTTGCAGTGACAAGAGGTCCTGGTGTTCCCCTTCTCTCCCTCTCCCTTCCTTCTCCCCCTACCTCTCCCTCTTTCTCTCTGCTTGCAAATAATAATTTTTTAAAGACTAAAGATACTACCTTATGTCATATTCAAGGACCAACTTGTTAGCACTTTCACCATTAGAGAAGAAAGGAATTGAAGCTCTTAGGTCCCATTGGCCTCTTGGAGATTGAGTAAGAGCAGCCCTGAAGCTAGAACAAGGACATCTGTGCCTCCTAGTTGTGGGGGCTGCAGAGAGAAAGATGTGGCATGGCCCATTCCATATGCTAAGAATGTTTTCCCCACATTTATAGAAAGGCCCAATTAAGTTATTGCCTGTCACTTAAGATGAATTTGCTTGTGAGTTTAGCTTTTTCTATACAAAAATTCTATTTAATGTAATTTGACAAAGCACCTCCCCCTACCACCACCTTTAAATTTGAAAGTTAAACCAGGCTTGGTAGGATATGCCTGTAACCCCAGCAAAAACAGGAGGATAGATGAAAGTTGAAGGCCAGCCTATTTGTAGTGAGTTTCCAGGCCAGCCAGAGCTACTTAATGAGACCATGGCTCAATAATCAAAATTATTTAAATAATTTGAAAGGTTTCAGCAACATCAACTTAAAGAGGATAGTACAATGAGGAAAGCAGGGCTTACAAAGCAAGTTGTTAGAGGCAACCTTGCTGGAAGGAATGTTACTGCATTCCAGCTGATGAGTGTCAAGGAGCCAGGACAGCATCTGTTGGCTTGAAAAGGAAGCTGGCAGTTCTTCAGAGTGTGAGTGTGTGATGTATGTTGTGATCACTAAGTGTGCTAGCCTGCATCTTCCCTTGGGGCTGATGCTGGCCTGGTGTATGTCTTTCTGCAGCTGTGGTATTCCCATCCAAATGTCTGAGGTGAAGCTGCTCTCCTTTTCATCCGGGCAGCTGACCGTCTTCCTCCCGGCAGAAGTGAAGGCCATAGGGACAGAGAGTGACCGCGTCCTGCCTCTGCAGGAGCTGGCCATGCGGAGCCTCTATCACACCTACCACCAGTTTCTGAAAGGTATGTGATTTAAGCATTCATGTTTTATCCTGTCTCTTGGTTTTCATCTCAAATTTCTTTTCTTATCATGACAAAATGCATATTACACAAAATTTACCATCTTGGTTATCAAGTGTACAGTTCAGTGGTGTTAAGTTTATTAGTGATTCTCCTGCTTCATTCTCCAAAGTAACTAGGCATGCAGGCATATGTCACTGCTAGGCTGGTGCTTATCTGAAAAGGCAAAGTGTGGTTAATATTTTCTCAACTCTTGTCCCTTTGGCATCCCCTACAGATACAAAGCATTCATTAAAGTAATGGTTGTCAGTTGCACAGGCTAGCACTCAGAATTAAATTGTTTATGGGAGGGTCAGCGATGTGGAGAAATGTGTATTTGGTTGAAGTAAAAGGCTGACATGTAATTGGGAACACTTTGGAAAGTTCTTACCCATAAAGCACCTCTCCTACACCAGTGCTGGTTTTTGCCTTGCTACCTCCTCACATCTGATAAGAGAAGATAACACAAGGGTTTTGACAGTGTTATCATGATGTCACAGTGCTTGTGTTAGGAAGGATCTGACAGAACCCAGATTTTATGGGTATTGTGGGGCACGCATGTGAAAAGCCTAAAGAAAGCACTAGGTATGGAGAGCTAGCGCGTGCACTTAGTGTGCATGAAGCTCCTAGAGCAGTTGCAGCACTCAAGGGGTAGGGGTTGGGGGAACTAAACCATGTTAATAAGAAAAATACATTTCAGGTATTTTTCAGCTACTAAATGTTTTGTCTTTGCATTAAAAAAGTCCATGAGTGGGCTGGAGAGATGGCTTGGTGGTTAAGATACTTGCCTGCAAAGTCTAAGGACACGGGTTCGTGTCCCCAGTACCCACGTAAGCTAGATGCACAAGGTGGTGTATGCGTCTGGAGTTTGTTTGCAGTGGCTAGAGGCCCTGGCATGCCCATTCTCATTCTTTCTATATGTTTCTCTGTCTATCTATCAATCTATCTGTCTCTATCTCAAAATAAATGCATACAAAACATATTATTAGCCAGGTGTGGTGGCGCACGCCTTTAATCCCAGCACTCGGGAGGCAGAGGTAGGAGGATCGCCGTGAGTTCAAGCCCACCCTGAGACTAATTCCAGGTCAGCCTGGGCCAGAGTGAGACCCTACCTCGAAAAACCAAAAAAAATAAAAATAAAAATAACATATTATTTAAAAAGTCCATGAGCCAGGCATGGTAACACACACCCTTAATCCCAGCAGTCTGGAGGCAGAGGTAGGAGGATCAGCAGTACTTTGAGGCCAGCCTAGTACTATAGAGTGAGTTCCAGGTCAGCCTGGGCTAGAGTGAGACCCTACCTTAATAACAAACAAAAAGTCTATGAAAAACAATCTAGCTTTAACCTTAAATGAATGAATGTCTAAAGCTGAAGAGGTGGCTTAGTGGTTAAAGCACTTGACCCAGATTCAATTCCCCAGTACCCATATAATCCAGTTGCACATGGTGGTGGTCCATGTGTCTGGAGTTCAGTTGCAGTGGCTGGAGACCCTGGCATGCGCATTCTCTCTCTTATCTGCCTCTCTCTCAAATAAATAAAATATTTTTTTAAAAAGAATGGAGTCATGTATGGTGATGCACACCTTTAATCCCAGCACTCAGGAGACAGGTAGGATTGCTGTGAGTTCAAGGCCACCTTGAGACTACATAGTGAATTCCAGGACAGCCTGGGCTAGGGTGAAATCCTACCTTGAAAAAAAAAAAAATGAACAGTCAGGTACAAAGTTAAGCTACTTTTTAAAACCGTATTTCTAATTGTGTACCTATGTGTAAGTTCCATTTTGTCTAAGTGGCTGTTGATGATCTATACAGATATCTCTGCATTGTGAAGATTCTTCCCACTATTCGGTGTCTGTCATCGGGTTAGAAACAGTTTAAACTTATGTCAAGATTTCTGGGTGACTGAGATGTTTTGACTAAGCTGGGCAGGAGAGTTTCCTACTTTTGTTCATGAGTACTAATGAGAATGAGACAAGGAAAAACTTAGTTTCTTTATTAGCCTTGATGAGCGCTTGATTGACTGGGTGCCCAACAGATTTAGGAGAACTTAATGGAAGTTAGTGGTAGTCCTTAGGCCAGCCCTTGTTTAATTCTCTGACTCTCATGAAATCTTGCAAAGCCCTCTCCGGGTAAATGATGCTGTTTTGATCCTCGCTCCTAAAGACTGTTTGATCTTATTCTTTCCTTGCCTCCACCTCAGGATGGCTTCTGGTTGCTCTTAAAAGAGTGGATTTTCATTTCTTTTATTATCAAAAATATAAAAAACATTTTTTCATTTCCTAGTAATGTTAGATTTTTATTGAATACCTAGCAGATAACAGAATGTCCAACATGAGTACTTTTAACTGTTTGAACTTATTTGGTAACAAAAGGAAGTATTTTAAAAGTCTGGTTTAAGGAAATCTGTTTCACTTATGTGCCTGGTTTTTCTCTTCTGTTCCAGATTTGAACTTTTTGTCTCCAATCTCATTACCCAGAAGTCTCCTGGAGCTACTGCACTGCCCCCTGGGGCACTGTCACCGCTGCAGTGAGCCCATGTTTACTTTCGTCTACCCCAAGCTCTTCCCCTTGAGAGAGACGCCGATGGCAGGGCTGCACCAGGGGTAATCAGGCCTAAATGGGCACCAGGGTTTACACCTGGGTCAGGGGTGCATCATGGGGTCAGGGGAGACAGTGCATGGAAGGTGTATTAGTCTGTAGCTTAAAGGCCCTTTTGAGTTAACCTTTTGGTCATATACAGAATCAGTTGTGTGTGTTATTTAAAGTAGTTCATTCTTTGTGATAATGTTTTCCTGTTGTTCTCCTGTTCACAATAGTCTTTAGGCAATAAAGGATACAAGGAGGGGAAAGGCCTTTGTATGTGGGGAGGCACCCAACCCTTCTGTTTAATTGGCGTTACTAACAGAAAGTGTGTGACCACATTGTGTGTGTGTGTACATATGTGTAACTCTGTTTCTGTTCTGAATTTCTAACCTCCCAAATGGCATTTTCATGTGATTCTTTATGAAGAATGTTCACTGAGTAAAACCTCATTGTTGATACTGTTATTTAGAAAAAGAATACTAGATAATTAAAATAAGACAGCAAGTGAAAAGTCCCCATGTACATGACCTTGGGTTACATATTTTCTAGATGTATGGTATTCTTTTCTTTTCTTTTCTTTCTTTCTTTCTTTCTTTCTTTTTTTTTTTGGAGAGAGAGTCAGAGAGAGAGACAGAAAGAATGGGCATGCCAGGGCCTCCAGCCACTGCAAACGAACTCTAGACACATGTGACACCTTGTGCATCTGGCTTATGTGGGTCCTAGAGAATCAAACCAGGGTCGTTTTGGCTTTGCAGGCAAATGCCTTAACCGCTAAGCCATCCCTCTAGCCCTACGTATGATTTTCTAAGTTTGATTTTTTTTCAGGGGCAAGTCTTTCTGAGACAGAGTCTCATATATACCAGACTGGCCATGAACTCACTATGTAGTTGAAGATGGTCTTATACTCCTGACCCTCCTGCCTGTGTATCTCAAGTTCTTCGATTATAGACATGTACCACAA
This sequence comes from Orientallactaga sibirica, assembly GCA_036365145.1. Taxonomy (NCBI): domain Eukaryota; kingdom Metazoa; phylum Chordata; class Mammalia; order Rodentia; family Dipodidae; genus Orientallactaga; species Orientallactaga sibirica. The sequence continues at coordinate 19,103,105 of JAEOAD010000031.1, forward strand.
TTCATGCCTGGCTTAAGTTTAAATATTTTAAAGTTAAAAAAGTAGTAAACACCTCATTTATCTTTTACATGTGGTATTTAGGATGAGTAAATTTTCCACATAGATGAAGCTACTTACTCCTTATCAATGCCAATAAGCATTTCCACTCTGATCAGTTTTGTTTAGGGGTATTTGTATGTGAGTCTATGTAACAACTCAGGCTGACCTTAAACAGTCATGCTACTTCAGCCTCCTGAGTGATGCACTTATAGGTGTGCATCAGTGTACCTAACTTTATTGTAATAATTTTTGTAGATGCTCTTCCAAGGTCCTCTTCTTTCCTTTTCTGCCCTCCCTTTTTTCCCAAGGCTAGGATGGGGCACAGGACCTTGTGTGTGCTAGGCAAGAGCTAAGCCCCCTTCCTGGTTTGTTAAAGTATGCAGGAGGGGGGGTGCACTGTTAGGACTGTGAACTTTGTACCCAAAAGCCTTCTGCTATCAGAGCTCAGGCAGATTGCTGACTGTCCCTGAGCCTCAAAATGGGTACAAACAAGCCTGCAGGGTAGGGCCACAGTGATGGTTAGCAGATAAAGAGGGCAAACACCTGACATATGATAGTTATCCAACAAATGGATTACCTTCTCCATGTCTCTACCTGCTCCTTGCTCATCCATGTTTATCTTGTTCTTTCTCTGGGTAATCTTATTTGATGTGCTTTAAGTTTCTGCTTCAACCTTTGTGTATTGTTGTTGATGTGTTCTGCAAACAAGAGCCCTACTCCAGTCCTTTCTAATTTAGTACTTGGTCTTGGAAAAACAAACATTTCCCCACCCCCCCAAACTCAGACTGTTTGTCCTGTTGTCCACTCAAGCACAGATCACTTCTGCAGGATGTTCAAGGGCTTTCAGCAAGCAAGCATGCATTTGCTTCTGCACCAGTAGACACTAGTCACCTGATATTGTCAACCTGGAAGTAGTATCAAATCAGAGGCTCAGTACTCAACTGTGTTACACCCACCCCTTTAGATGTCACTCACAAGCTCCAGGTGGTTTGTACCTGTACTTCTAACCAACCAGTATAAATCAGGGCTCCCAGAGGACGCTGGGAAACCCTTTCACCAGCTTATTATATAGAACATTTCAAAAGATACATATGGGATCTATCTGCCTCGTTCTCTCTCTCTCTCTAATAAATAAATAAAGTATTTTTTAAAATAGGGGCTGGAGAGAGGTCTTAGCACCTTAGTAGTTAAGGTACTTGCTTGTGAAGCCTAAGAACCCAGGTTCAGTTCCCCAGTACCCACGGAAGCCAGATGCACAAGGTAGCACATGTATCTGGAGTTTGTTTGCAGCGGCTAGAGGCCCTGGCATGCCCATTCTCTCTGTGTGTCTCTATCTGTCTATATATCTATCTGCCTCTTTCTCTCTCTCAAATAATTAACTTTACAAAAAAGATACATATTGGGTGAGGAGATGGCTCAGCGGTTAAAGGGGCTTGCTTTCAATGCCATCTGGCCCAGGTTTGATTCCCCAGTGCCTATGTAAAGCCAGATGCACAAAATTGGTGCATACATCTAGGGTTTATTTGCAGCAGCAGGAGGCCCTGGTATGCCCATTCATGAGTGCAAGCATGCATGCTCTCTCTCCCTCTCTCTAAAATAAATATTTTTTGAAAGATATATATGAAGGGATGCTCAAGGTGAGGTGTAGAGAAGGGATATGGAGCTTCCTTGCCATCTCCTGACATCTACCCTCCAGGAATCTCCATGTGATCAGCTAACCCAAAGCTTCAGAACCCTGTTCATTTGGGTTTTTATGGAAACTTTATTATGTAAATATAATTGATTGCTAATAGACTGGGTATGGGAACCCAGCAAGGTGTGTCTGCTTTAGCATTCTTTTGTTTGTTTGTTTTTCGAGGTAGGGTTTCACTGTAGTCCAGGCTGACCTGGAATTCACTATGTAGTCTCAGGATGGCCTCGAACTCACAGTGATCCTCCTACCTCTGCTTCCTGAATGCTGGGATTAAAGGCATGTGCCAACACGCCTGGCTTTGCTTCAGCATTCTTCTTGGCTGTTATGCATCATTCCTTCATCCGGGATCTGGGCAGGATCCTCTGGAATGAGGAGGGCCTTATGACTTACCATACTGCTACTGGACATGAGCTGATCAATTTCTTTTTATGGCCAGCTCCAATACAGAAAAGCAGGAGGGATATTAGAATGTCTGTGACCTACATTGGGAGCCACTTATAAGGCAGGAACCATAGCCCAGCCATGTGTGTGTGTGAGAGAGAGGGAGAGGGTCTTAGGTGTTCGTGACCAAACTGAATGGAAATACATCTAAATTAGAATTTTTAAAATAGTATTTATTTATTTATTTATTCATTTATTTATTCATTTATTTATTTATTTGAGAAAAAGAGGCAGAGAGATAGAGAATGGGTATGCCAGGGTCTCCAGCCACTGCAAACAAACTTCAGATGCATGCGCCCACTTGTGCAGCTGGCTGGAAATACATTTAAATTAGAATTTTAAAAATAGTATTACTTATTTATTTATTTGTTTGTTTGTTTGAGAAAAAGAGGCAGAGAGATAGAGAATGGGTATGCCAGGGTCTCCAGCCACTGCAAACGAACTTCAGATGCATGCGCCCACTTGTGCAGCTGGCTTACATGGGTTCTGGGGAATTGAACCGAGGTCCTTTGGCTTTGCAGGCAAGTGCCTTAACCACTAAGCCAACTCTCCAACCCCTTAAATTAGAATTTTTTTAAATGGGTTCCAAGAAATAAAGTTACCAAGATTGGCACATCTGTGAGTATTAACACAATTAGCACACATAATGATTGTTAGTCCCTAGTTCCAGGCCCTCCACTCAGAAGACCTTGGACAAATCACCAAGTATCTCTGAGCTTCATCTTTTCATGAGTAGAATCAGGACACTATCTTCTTAGAATGGTCATGGTGAAAGTTCCACAATGTCACCCATATGAAGGACACAGGAGAGTGTGATAAATAGTAAGTGGTAACTATTACTTATTTTCATAGCTTAGGAATTATTTTCATTCTTATTTCCCTTTAGAAAATTATCCTCATTTTAGCAAGATGCCATCCTGGGAAACTCAGCATGGTCATTAAACTGTAGTTAAAAGTCCACATATATTATCACTGCACAGCTTCTGGAAGAAGACAGTCCCTTACTATAAATATGAAAATGAAGCAAAACAGTCAGAATGCTCAGTTAGTAGCCAACTAGATTCTTTCTTGCTTTAAAAATATTTTACCATGGTAATTAATTTATGAAAATTAAGTATATCTTTCAAATGAAGTCTTTTAGTAATGCCATCATATGAAATTTGGGCAATGATCAGCATTCACATTTTGCACTTCTGGCTACTTACTTCCCTTCTACAACCTAGAAATTCAGTGTAAATATGCTTCTATTGTCTCAACATCAATGTTACAGCATTAATCTAGTAAAATGAGTATATGGGTTCCAAGGACTTGGGCAATGTCCTTTTTGTTGAGCAAAGCCAGAGTGCCTCTGTTTAAGCTGAGATGAAATGCCAAGATATAAATGTGGCTTTCTGTGGTGAGCTAATGCTGGGGTTTGAAATTGAGAGTTTGTGGCTTTCATTTCATCTACCAGACTGTGCGCCTTCCCTAGTTGCCATGGAGATTGTATTAAAAGCATTGACTTGAGTTTTCTACTATAGTCTTTAAAGTACTTTCTTTTGTAACTGAAACCAATTACTTAAATCTCCAGTAGCTTACTGCCGAAAACACAATCAATATTTTAAAAATCATAACCGCTAAAACATCTTTATTATAATATTTTGAAGTTTTCCAGTATATTCCCTTTAGCTTGCATTAAAACAATACATTGTGTCAGCCAAGACCTAACTTAATGTGGACATCTGGCATGATTTTAAAAGGGAACATACTGAATATTCTTCTGAAATACCAACTTCCATGGAAGTGTTGCTTTCATCCTAAATTTAATACCGACTGAAGTAAAATGAAATAACAGTATTTCACATGAACAATGAATATGCAGACCTTCAAATATGTAGCAAGAAAGAATAACCAGTAATGAACTCATGACTTTAGGTGCTGCGGAATAGCAGATTTTCATTCCAACAAATTTATTATTTGTTTATTAATTGGAGGACCTGCACTGAAAATATTATTTCCAGTACAATTACATGCATCTGGCTTTTCCAAAGCCTGTGGGGGTTTCAAAAGTTCTGTTTCCTAGCAGGAAATTGGGCCACCCCAAGTTATTTGGGGTATTGTATTCATTTGCTAGTATCAACACATGTCACAAAATAGATAGCTTATTATCTCACAGTTCTGGAGGTTGTAGTGAAAGCAGTCTGTCAGCAAGATTTGTTCTCCTGGGCCTGAGTGGAAGGGTCTGCTGCAGGCCCCTCTCCTTACCTTGTCCAGTAACTCTTCACACCATGCTCCCTCTGCATTTCTGCCACTTTGTCTGGATTTCCCCTTTTTATAAGAACACAAGTCATAATGAATGAAGTCCCACCCAGTGACCTCATCTTAATTTTTACATGTACAAGGAGAGTTTCTAAATAAGGCCTGTGTATTAGTCAGCTCAGGTTTCCATAGAAAAAGTATTATGGACTGGGTGGCTTAAACCACAGGAATTAATTTCTCATAGTTCTAAAGGATGGAAGTCAGAAATCAAGTTTGGGTTCTGGAGAGGGCTGTCTTCCTGGAGTGCAGACAGCCAGCAAATTCCTGCTGTGAACTAGAAAAGAAGGAGAGCACTTACCATATGGTGTCTTTTACAAGGGCACTAATTATGTCAGGGCCCCACCCACCCTCATGACTTCACTTAATTACCTCCTAAGAGCTCCATCTCTAAGCATCATCACTGTGGAGGTTAAGGCTTTTTACACATGAATATGGTAGGAACATAGTGCAGTCCATAGGAGTCACATTCTGAGACCATACATTAGGATTTAGGAGAGATAAAATTGAATCTTTAACAGTCTGCCGTCTAGTCCCATTTGACACAAGGAAAAAAAAAGACTCAGTGCTTCACTTCTAATCACCAAAATTTGTGGGAATTTCTCCTCTTCCACAACCAGTGAGCTCTCCAGGGGATACCAGCTAGGCATCCTGTAACTCATATCTGGAGGTGCTGTGAGATCTCATAGGCCAAAGGCTCAGCCCGGAGCCATGGTTATTGCTCTGCCTTTGTGCAGCCAGGTTCTAAGAGGCAATGAAAAGAACTACTTGGTCCTAGGAGCCAAGAGCTCCTGCTTGGAAGTTGCTAATAACCTACAATAGATCTCTTACTGTTTAAGAGCATCTAAGGCGCCTCCCTACCCAACTGTTGCTTGTTTGAATCATATGCCTCAGTACCTCCATATGGTGGAGTATAATTGTGATCCCTATTTTACTCAGAAAACTGAGGTAATATTCCATACTCTGAACAAGATAGCATTGAAATATGCATATGTGTATCTATTTGCATTTACACTTATCTAGTTTTGGTGTCTATCCTAAAAGTTCTAAATGGATGTAGATTTCAGTTCTTTGTGTGGTTAGCTTAAGAGGAATGAATCAGAAATTATAAAGTAAGCCAGGCATGGTGGTACATGACTTTAATCCCAGCATTCGGGAGGCGGAGGTAGGAGGATCACCATGAGTTTGAGGCCACCCTGAAACTACATAGTGAATTCTAGGTCAGCCTGGACTAGAGTGAGACCCTACCTCGAAGAAAAAAAAAAAGAAAGAAAAAGAAAGAAAGAAGAAATTATGAAGTAGTTGGGTAGGGAGGCAATGTAGACTATTTTGTATTGCTATAACACAGAACCTAAAGCCAAGTACTTTACAAAGAAAAGTGGGGCTGTTGTTGTTTTGTTTTGTTTTCTTCAGTTTATAGTCTAGAGATTAAAAAGTCTGACTCTGTCCTCAGCTCTGGAGAGGTCCTCATGACAAGTGCCATCTCAGTAGCAGGTGGCCATGTGAACAGATCACGTTGTGAGGCAAGAAGCAAGAGGTCTGGCAGAAGCCAGACTTGCTCTTTCATAACGGACCACCCTTATGGGAACTGCTACCCAATATTCCCATAACATCCTTCCTCCATCACTTGCTAGGCTCTACCTCTTCAACGTTCTGCCAGCCATGACACTGCACAGGAGAGCAAGCTTTCAGCATTTAGCCTCTGAGTGACAAACCAGGACCAACAATGCTAAAGGACACTTTAATTTTCAACCCTATATACTTATTCAGGGTGGTTTCACGTATCTACAAAAAGTAACTCCAAATGGATATATACTTAATAGAGAGTCCTATATTTTTTGCATGTGCATGTGTACATGTGTGCATGGATGTGTCAACATCAGGTATTTTCCCCAGTCACTCTGCATGTATCTTATTCTTTGAAACAAGGTCTCTTATTGAACCTAGAACTTACAGATTCAGCTAAACTGTCTATCCAGCAAGACCTAGGGATTCCCTGTTTCCACCTACCTCAGGACTGGGATTACAGGTACATACTGCCACATGCTGCATTTTATGTGGGTTCTGAGAACCCCAGCTCAGGTCCTCGTGCTTGCCATCTCCCCAACCCAAATTAGAGATCTTTTGAAAGGTCTTTTGCGTAAAATTTTTACAGATTAAAAAACTAAAGATAGCCGGGCGTGGTGGCGCACGCCTTTAATCCCAGCACTCGGGAGGCAGAGGTAGGAGGATTGCCATGAGTTCAAGGCCACCCTGAGACTACATAGCTAATTCCAGGTCAGCCTGGACCAGAGTGAAACCCTACCTCAAAAAAAAAATTTAAAGATGGCTATAATAAAATATTGTAGGTACCTACAAGTGTGAATTTTCTCAGTTGTGATCATGAATATTTATGTGTATGTAGATGTGTGTATACATATCTCCACATGTAAGCAATTGTATGTGTGTAGAGAAAAAGCCTTAAGGAGCTTAAATACCAAAGTAGCAGAGGTGTCCTTTGAGAAGTATGCCAAAAAAATGGTTTTGATTTAGAGATTAAGATGTTTTAATTATTAAAACATTAGTAAACCAGTGGTTTCTTGAGAGAAATACTTCTGATTCCATATAGCTTAGAACTCATCCCCTCACTAATTAATTGATCCAGTCAGTCGGCAAGCATGTGTTAAGCATCTGCTGCCAGTGAGGCCCGTGATGGGGGATGGTGCTGTGGGCTCCAGTCAAGCGCAGCGGGGTTCATTCAGCAGTCTTGGTCTTCATTGCCAGAGCAAGTCCATAAGAGTTCTAGATGTCTGGTTATTGTGCCTTGGGGTTGAAACCCATTTGTTAGAGGGCATGCAAACTCTCTTGGTCTTATAATTTCATCTTTCAAAACAACATAGTGTGAACTTCTCCCAATTACTAGTATTTTACTCTTCAGTGCTCTTTTCTAAATGATTCCTCTCTGGTGTACTCACTCATAAAATGTTTCTCATTTCGTTACCCTTGCAGTGTGTGTGTGTGTGTGTGTGTGTGTACTTTGTTCTATGAAGTCAAGGAATATCAGTAACCCCTTATTTATATACTTGTTGGAAAGATTTTTTTCTTCCTGCAGAAGCTCATTTATTGATAACCCTCTTAAGGTGACCTTTGAAAGTTCCCACAATTAAAATATTCTTCAACAGATAGGTTGATAGGTCTTTTTTAGATAAGAAAGGTTTTGTCTTATTTCCCAGTCCTGGGGATTGAACCTAGGACTTTGCACATTTTAGTCAAGTGCTGTACCACTCAGCTGTATCCTCAGCCCTGTATTTCTCCTTATTTAAGACAGAATCTAAGTATGTTGCCCAGGCTGGCCTTAAACTCAACTCTATAGCCCAGGAAGGCCTTGAACTTGAAATCTTACTGCTTCAGCCACCCCAGTTAGCTGGGATTCCAGGCCTGGCAATTGTTGTTAATTATTTCTTCTTCATTATATTATTCAAAAGTTACTGATTTAAAAGAAAGAAAGGTTGGCCATATACTATGTGCCATGCTCTACACTGGTGATTTGCAATAACTCAACTACCAAATTTTCCCATACAAATTTCACTTCCAAAATCTGGGGTAGTTTAGCCTCTGATTCTATATAGGATCTTCTCACAGAAAAACACTCTTAGCACAAATGTAACAAACAGATATGATAAGCTATTTATTAAATTATTCTTCCATAAGTTACTATGTATACATGTGTAGGACTTCATTTCATCAGTTCTTATAAATATTATTTCTCTCTTGGCTTGAATTTCTGTGAGTCAAAGATACACTTTTTGTATTTAATCGGGAAGCACATTTTCAGAGGAAAAGCTCACATTTTTTTATGATATTTGTGGGCTTCAATATGTGCTGACAGCATTGTGATTTGTTCTTTTAAGGAATAGTGATATTTCTGTGTTTTATAACCAAACGCAAATGTTCTTTCTGTTGCCACGCCTGTAAATTCTAAGCCACGAGTGTAATGTCTGATGTTCTTTGTAGAGCTGTTGGCATATTTTCTCAACTGGAAAGCTTATTGCTTAAAGTTTCTCCTCTAGCCGGGCGTGGTGGCGCATGCCTTTAATCCCAGCACCTGGGAGGCAGAGGTAGGAGGATTGCTAAGAGTTCGAGGCCACCCTGAGACTACATAGTTAATTCCAGGTCAGCCTGGACCAGAGTGAGACTCTACCTCGGAAAAAAAAAAAAAAAAAAAAAAAAAAGTTTCTCCTCTAAAACTTACAGGTCTAGGCCAGAGTTCCGGATTTTAAAACCGGATTTTAAAAGACATAGCCAACACAAACTAATCCTGAAAGCATTAGGGTTGTTGGGAGAGTTGTAACAACTCTCAAGATTGATACAATAAGCAGGTGCAACCTGTTACTACACATGCCTCCTAATAGTGAAGAAGTATGCTGCATTGAGATGCTGTTGTAGCACAATCATGATGTTCCCAGCCCCTCCTCCCGTTAGGGATGGTCCAGCTTCAGTGAACATAAGCCCTTTGCCTTTATGGCCATGCATGCTTTTGCTTGGAAGCTTTCCTTTTAAAAACTCAGTGGATGAACTGAGCATAATTAGCTTGAAAAAGACAAAACAAAACACAAGGAAAGTTTCATCAGCTGACTCTCCAAAATGCATTAGACACTAAAGATCATTTGTGTCTGAAGTTTATTTCAATTGTGATTTGTACAAATGTATATATCCTGGTGCTAAATAAAAATTCTTTCTCTTAGACTTCTAACCAACTTTAATCTTTAAAAATTAGAAGCAAGGAGCCGGGCATGGTAGCGCACACCTTTAATCCCAGCACTCAGGAGGCAGAGGTGGTAGGATCGCCATGAGTTTGAAGCCAGCTTGAGACTACATAGTGATTCCACCTTAGCCTGGGTTAGAGTGAAACCCTACCTCGAAAAACAAACCAAAAAAAAAAAAAAAAATTAGAAGCAAGGGCAGTTAAGAAAAGCAATTTCAGCCAGCTAGGCTTGGGAGTAGGCTGAGGCACAAGGATTGCCTGGTCTACAGAATGAGTTCAAGACCAGTCTGGGCAATTTAGTAGAACCCTATCTCAGAATAAAATCTAAAAAGAAAGCTGGGAATTCAGCTCAGAGATATAGTGCTTCTCTATTATGTGCCACACCCTAGAGTCAATTCCTAGTACCACAGAAGAAAAGGAAAAGAAAAATTAAAACTGCTAACTGCTCTTTCAGTTTTTTGAAAGTGTTTTTATATATGTGTGTTCTGTTTCATTTTTAAAATATTTTATTTCTTTATTTAAGACAGAACAGAAAAAGAATGGGCATGCCAGGGCCTCCCACTGCTGCAAACAAGTTCCAGATGCATGCACCACTTTTGTGCATCTGGCTTTCCATGGGCACTGGGGAATTGAACGTGAGCCATTAGGCTTTGCAAGCAAGTGCCTTTAACTACTAAACCATCTCTCTAGTTCATGTGTTTGTTTTGTTTTGTTTTCTAGACAAAGTCTCACTCTATAGCCCATGCTAACCTTGAACTTGTGGCAGTTCTCCTTCATCCTTTCAGGTTCTAGGATCATAGGCATATGCCACCATCCCAGGCTTAAATGGGTCTTTTGAAAACCAATTTTTAATTTTAATCCTTGTATTTTCCTGTTGTAGTTTTCAGTATTTTTTAAACATTATATATATATTTAACAGAGAAAGAAGGAGAGAGACAAAAAAGGGCACACCAGGGCTTCTAGTCACTGCAAACAAACTCCAAATGTGTACGCCTCCTTGTGCATCTAGCTAACATGGGACCTGGGGAATCGAACCTGGGTCCTTTGGCTTTGCCCAAATACCTTAACCACTAAGCCATCCCTCAAGCCCAGATGGGGTATTTTTTACTTTTTAAAAATACTTATTTACTTGCAGAGAGAGAGAGAATGGGTGCACAGAGGCCTATAGCTACTGCAAATGAACTCCAGATACATGCACCACTATGTGTATCTGGCCTTACATGGCACTGAGGAGTCAAGTAAAGACTTTCAGGCTTTGTGAGCAAGTGCCTTTAACCTCTGGGCCATCTATCCAGTCCCCTGGATGGTTTTTGTTTCCTAAGAAATCTTTGTCTATTCCACAGTGGCTGTTACAATTTAGCTGTTTTATCTTGCTTTGCTTTATTTTCTTTTGTGTCTGTCTGTCTGTCTGTTTAGAGACAGGGTCTTACTATGTAGCCTAGGCTGACTTTCTGCTCATCCAGGCTGGTAATCCTACTGCCTCAGCCTTTCCAGTGGTGATATTACAGATGTGCTTCATGGTACTTAGCTACAGTTTGGATCCTAAATGTTCCCCCACAGCCCATGTTTTGAAAGTTGGTCCCCAGTCAATGGTGTTATTGGGAGGAGATCAAGAGGAAGTAGATCACTGGAGCTGTGTCCTTGAAGGGGATTTTGGTACTGGCCCTGTCTACTCTTTCTAACTACCAGCTACCGTACTCCATCACATGCTTTCCACCATAGTCATCAGCTGCTTCTATAGCCTTTAGAGATGGACCAACTAACTATGGACTGAAATCTCTGAAGCTATGGGCCAAAATAGAGCTGTTTTACTCAGGCACTTTATCACAACAACAGAAAGCTAACAGAGTTGTGAAGCTGTTCTAGGTCTTTAGTCCAGTGGCATTCTGTTTGATATTTTGAATACTCATGGTGCCAGAGCATGTAGCAGCAGGTATCTTCAGGGGTGACCTTCAAGGACCACAAAGAAAGGCAGAGACAGGATTAAGTGGGAGGGAAATATAAACAACTGGCCCAGGCTGTCCTGTGGCAACAGAAGTAGGCCTCCTCGCCATAGGACGGCGCTTTGGATGGGAGAAAAAGGCCTTTGACAGCGAGAGCTATCCAGAGCATATGAGGAGCTCCTGACTCCCTGTACAAAGCTGCTCAAGCAGGAGTTAAGAAGGGTTTTCTGTTACCTAGGAAGACCCTTTAATCATAAGTCCAGATCCAGAACTTCTGTGAGCAATCTGCATGACTATATTTATAGGAGAAGTTCCTTTGGAGTGTTTAAGTGCTGCAGTGTTTAAGCATTCTAGCTAAATTTGGTGACTCTTTCTATTGTATTATTTTTATTTTCCGTTTTTCCTTTTTCTTTTTGAGACAAGGCCTCACTATGTAGCCTAGTAGCCTCATATTCTTAGGAGTCCTCCTGCCTCAGCCTCCCAAGTACTGGAATTCCAAGTGGAGCCACCATACCCAGCTATGACTTGTATAATAGATTCCTAATTCCATGATTGCACTGTTGGTTTCAATAAGCAGAATCAGAATGGAAAATGGAAAGACTTATTTTTCCCTAGTTGTTAACAAGAATAGTAAGTCTTCCAGGCACAACCAAATAAGTGAGTGTACATATGCTTACCTGCTTGAGGCTCAGTTTTAAAAGGAATTTTAATTTCTATATTGCGGTCTTCCTGCCATGCCTAATCACTTATTTTGAAATATTTTTTACTAAGTAAAAACTTTTTATGGACACATCATATGTTGGTACCCTCCTCCCTGTCCCCACTCTACTGAGGGCCCTCTTTAGTGGGATTACTAATGACTTATTTTTAACAAAGAAAGGCTGTCTCCAATGGAAGAAGAATCCAGACACTTTAATCTTGAACTAACAATGCTCTTCTCTCCCTTCTCTTCCCTCCCAGGAGGACAACTGTTAGTTTTGTGGCTTACTGCTGCTCCACCCAGTGTCTGCAGACTTTTGACCTGCTGACTTGATAAACACTCAAGAGCCTCAGGAATACTGCCAGCTTGACACCGAAGCCGCCTGTGTGTCCCACACCATGTGTGGCAGGGCCAGGCGGAACAGGCCCTTCAATCCCATCCTGTCCTGTCCTGTCCTGTGCAGGGGCATGCTGAACTCTCTGGAAATATGATTGGGCTTCAGAGTTAAATTGTCTTCATCCTCCTCCAAAGTTGGAATATATCCTCCCTCAAGTGAAGGACATTTTGTCTTTTGTGTTTTTCTTTTTATGTGTGTCTCATACATAAACTATTTAGTCCGATGAGCTTCCCCACATCTAATTTAAAGCAAGTCACAGTTCCCTGAAGAACTCTTAATTTGATAATATAACCAAATTAACTGTTGGACAACATACCTTCAGTGGTAGTTCTCTCTCTCTCCCCAGAGGATTATTTCCTCAAGAGATTATTTTCCATGGTTTCTCCAGTGGAAACTTGTCAGTTTGTAGTCTCAAACCCCATGGCCTCAGCACTCCTGCCGAGCTGGGTGGGGCACCCAAGTTGGCACAGAGTTAGACTCCTGTGGAGGCACAGTGGATCCCAGAGCACACACCCTCTGGAAAGTTACTGCCTTATTTATAAGTTTTGTAGTGTATGAAGCTATTTTTTGAGAAGGATTTTAAAAACAAAAATGGAGATAATTTAGAAACACATTCTTAGGCTAAAAGGCTATAGAAAAACAAATTTTGAATTTTATTTCCTGTTAAGATTGTGTCTATATATATATATATGTCTATATATATATAGACACACACACACACACACACACACACACACACACACACGAGAAGCTTGGGAAATAGTGAAGGCTGTAAAGCTCTGACTGCACTGTGAGCACAGCTTAGTAGTGGAGGGCCTGCCTTCATGTGCAAGGCCTTGAGTTTGATCTTTGCACTACAAAAATAACCCTAAAGGATTTCATCCTTTTCAAATCGAGGCATTTTTTTTCCACATGAGAAGGGAAGAAAACACACACTAAAACAAGCCCTCTCTTGTTTTTGTTAGATAGGGTTATGATGAAGGTAAAATATTGTTACCTGTGAAAAACTGGCTTTGGCCCCTTCTGCTCATTTTTAGCACAGTGATTCAAACTGTATTCTATACAGTTACTCATATACCTGGTGTGTGAAATGCTCTTCACTTTGACTCTGAATTTCCTATTTGTATAATGTAGTGTGGTCCAGATACCACTGGGAAAATGCAGGAAGAATAGGTCCAAATTCAGCCATGGACTTTTGCAGACATGCTCTTCTGGGGGAGTCATGTTCTTACTTTACAAGGATGGCATTTTCATCTTACTGTGCTGCCGAATGTTCATCTGATTGCTGTGAAGTGAACCTTTCAGAAAAGTTTTAATTTTTTATTTTAGTGGTGTGAGACCAAAAGAACCAAGAAGGGTTGCTTGGTAGAAAAACTGTTTTCAAAAAGATTCAGATTTGTCAAATTTTAGTTGATGGCATTTTAGTAGCGGCCCTAGCTCTATAATATTAGGCTCTAACGGTGCCAGAAATCCTACATAGTTACTGACAAATGTGTGATCTCTTTACAGTCACATACCACCTGCTGCCCAGAAAGCAGACTCTCTGAGTAGATGGCAAAGGCAGAAAGTTACCATGTGTGCCAACTGTATTTGCACTGTTCTACTTCCTCCTCCTGTCCCTTTCATAACTTGGTCTGTTCAGCCTTCACATTTCAAAGGCCTAGAGTATAATAGAACTGAAAGTCTATATCAACATGTACCATTTCTTTCATCCTTTAGAATAATAGAAGTTTCAGCATAACCCTTACATACATATATAAGTTCGAAGATGGAAAATGTGGCATGAAGCTTCACAAATGTGCTTTAGACTTAATCAGTTGCCCCCTCTCATGTGAGTGTCAGTAAATATATATTTCACCCTCTACCATTCATTATATGTCTTCACATGGAGCTATGAAATGTACTAGCCTAATACTCAGGAATTCTCATTGAGATTAGGTATGTAGTACAGATGTTTTACCTTGTTTGAAATTTTACAAAGTTGCCTAGACTAAGCATCCTCTCTCCTTATAATAGACTACAGTGAATAGAATCCTAGCAATGATCTGGGCAGACAGTCCTTGGGCTATCTCAACCTTAACCCTTGGGTTTAGCATCTGGGCTTAATTGATGAGAAATGGAATTTATAGCATGCTTTCCCTGGTACTGTCTATTATGCAAGACTTTCTCTGGACTCACTGATGTCACTCCTATCCTTCTGATGTTATGAAGAACTATTATTGAGTGGAGAAAAGTTGCCTATATGCTGTATATTTGAATTGTGTCCAAAATTTTGCAGAAAACAAGTCTAATTACTATATATCTCTCTCCCTCTGTTCCTTCCTGGGGATCAGATCCAGGGTCTTGCACATGCTAGGAAAGCATTCCACCACCAAGCTCCAACCCAGCCCTATGTGTTATTTTCTTACGCAACAAAAGCCTGGTTAGAAAAAATATTTAAAGCAATAATAATAACGGAAAAAATGAGCCACTTGGCAAGTTCAGTCTGTTCTAATATGTTACCTTATGAGTTCATGTGTGGATAATTAGTGGGTGAGTTTGTATATCTAGGTTTGCCTCACGCAGACAGGTATTTCTGTGATGTAGAACTAAGTGGTCCATTTAAGTGGATTTTCCTATAGTGTCCTTAACCATGCTTGTTATCAAACCAAAACCCTTGATTACAGACCTGTAATCCCAGCACTGGGGAAGTAGAGACAGAAGGATTCCTATGGCCCTCTGGCCATTCAGTGCAGCCTAATTGATGAGCTCCATGACAATGAGAGACCCTGTCACAAAGGAGGCAGGGAGTGTTCCTGAGGATGACACCCAAGGCTGTCCTTTAACATCCACATGCACCCACACATACATGCACACTTGTAACACATATGCAAAGTAAGACCCTTAATAAGTGTACTTTTAGATAACCTGGGCCATTTTATGATGTTTCATTTCTGTAATTTCCATTCACCGTGCTTGTTCCTAATGAGGTTCTGCTACATGTCTCCAAGAACTCTGAATATCTTGCCATTTCTTCACACAGCATTTTTATAAAATCTATATTCTTGAAAATAGCTCCATGTCTGTCTAAAAGTCGTTCAAGTCTGACTGTCTCTACTCAGGAAGTTCCTCCCTCTGTCATCAGATCTCAAAAGTGATGCAGCTGTCTCTAGGAAAGGGATTGATCATTGCTGAGTGACTGTTATCCTCAGTTGGAAAAGAGACTGCTGCACAGTCTAAGATGTGTCCTTTGAAGCATGACTGCATGGTCCCTTGTATTTCAGAGACAGAAAAGTGCTGGCAACCTGGTGTAACTGAATAGACAGTGGAGCATTTAGAAATCATTTCTATATGTAATTAAGAGACAGGAGCGTCTAGGGGTTTTTTTAGTCACTTTGCAATAGAATATGGATTAGCTTTTCTACCTGTATTAATGAATATTAGGTTTTGTTTCTGATAGTATATATGTGTGTGTGTATATGTGAGAGAGTAAAAGAGTGTTGAGTAATGAAGAAATTGTCTAAGACAGATTTGACCTTTGAAAAGCTATTGCAACATTTATTTGGAGTATGGTTATTATTTAAAATTCATATTGTATCCAGTTTGATTATTTGTTAGTAGAATAATTGAGGTTGAACTCTGAATGGTCAGAAATACTGATGATGGAGTTGTCACTGTTTAAGCCAAGTACATTTGTTAGGAAGGAAAAGAGGGCATTATATATACATATTGGTCAAAGCCAGTAAAGTATTGGTGGGAAGACCTCTGAAAAAATGAAGGAGAAAAATTAGTCTGTGAAAGAATTCTAGCATGAAGTGAGCTTTGTGGTGTTATGACTATCACCGTATTTCCAGCCCCCTTGAAAGCCAGCAGGACACAAGGCAGGTGAAAAAGCAGCAGCTGGGAAGCCACAGGGCAGAGCAGGGCTGAACTTCCTTCAAGCCTCCTTTCTAGAGGAATGGCGTTTGCACTGCTTAGTTGTTCCCTGGATGATGTTATCTGTAAGACTTTATTATACTGTTGGCCACATTTGTAGGGCTTTTATTCTGGTATATTTGCTGGAAGAGAATTCATTAACATGGTTACTAGAACCAGTGGCTAATCCTGGGCTAACCAGAAATTTTGTTAAAATATTTATTCATTCATTCGTTTATTGATTTATTTATTTACTTGAGAGTACGGGCACACCCTGGCCTTTAGCCACTACAAACAAGCTCCAGATGCATGCTACACCTTGTGCATCTGGCTTATGTGGGTACTGGGGAATCGAACCTTGGTCCTTAGTCTTTGCCAGCAAGTGCATTAACTGCTAAGCCATCTCTCCAACCCTGACCATAAATTTAAAAGAAAAGCTGAGGCATGAGCCATCCAGAGGTACTTGGAAAATTTTGGCATTCCTGAGGTTTAGATGGTCTTGCACATATGTAGGGCTTGGCATGTGCCAAGTCTTGGTAACATCCTAAGCTCCCACCTTCAGTTGACCTCAAGACTCTGCACAAGCAGAAGGGAAAGCTAAAAGTACAGCAGTCACCCTACTGAGCAGAAACTGGGAGACTTCCTGGTTTAGCTGCTCACTGAACTCCCATCAGAGACTTCAGTGTCCATATATCCTAAAGAACATAGACTATAGTGAACTAGCTCAGAAATATGGTTCAAACATAAACAGCTAGTACCATAAACCTGCTGTGGAGGTAAAGAAACAATTTTTGGAGTTGCTACATTATCCATTAAAATGCTGAGTTAGCCTCACACAAAATGTGAAGCACATAAGGACACAAAGTATACAGGGAAAAGTAATAGAAAAGCACCAGAGACGGTCCAGGCATTGGCCTGTAGATAAGACTTTAAATAACTACATTTAAAGAACTAAAAGAAGAGTCTAGAGAACTAACGTCTCAAAATGAGGTCTTACAGTAGAAAATATTGATTAAAAGGTAAAAGAACAAAAATATAACTTCTGAAGTTGAAAATACAAATAACTGAAATGAAAAATTCACAAGAAATGTTCAACACCAAATAGGAACTAGTAAAAGAATGAGAAAACTTGAATATAGGTTAGTTGAGATTATACATTCTAAAGTATGCTAAAAATGAAAAATGGTTACTTCAGAGACCTGTGGGATACCACCAATCATACCAATCTGTCCTTAATTGGAGTTTTTAAAGGGGAATGAAAAGAAAAAGGCAGGATATTTTTTTAATGCGCAGAGACTGAAATTAGAAGAAAATTATTGATTTACATACCCAAGAAGTTCAATCCCAAATAGAAAAAAATCCAATACCAGAGTCTCAAATGCATGAAGATTGACAATTGAATAGACAACTCAACCGTATTAGTAGGTGACTTCAGTGCCTGATTTGCAATAATGGATAGAACAGTGAGACAGAAGCTCAATAACACTTTAAGTAGACCTAGAAAACATCTGTGAAATATTCCTCCCAACAATTGCAGAATGCACATTCTTTATTATAAAGTGTACATCAAGCATTCCTTGGAGTCTGGTTGTTGAAAAATTCTAATGTGTTTAATGGAGTAGAAATCATGCAAAAGATGTAGAAATTACCTTCTCATTTCTGAGACCAGACCAAACCAGAAGGAAAGTTTATTTTGGCTTATAGACTCAAGGAGAAATTTCATCACGGTTGGGGAAGCATGATAAGAGAAGACATCGGGATGTCACGTCTGCACACCAGTAGGGACAGAACAGAGAATGAGTTCCCTAGCCCTGACAAGCAGTGTTGAGTATAATACCTCAAGGCCTGCTCCCCAGTGACACTCCTCCTTCAGCAAGGCTCCACCTCCCAAACCCTCACCAGCTGGGGATTAAGAGTGTGACTATGGGGGAAGGAGGGCATTTTACATTCAGACCATCACAAGTGCTCTCTGACCAAGATGGAGTGGAATTAGAAATAGTAAGAAATTGGAGAAATTCATAAACATATGGAAATAAAGTGATATACTAATAGTTACCAATGGGTCAAAGAAAAAAATCACAAGAGAAATTAAAAAGTTCCTTGACGTTACTGAAAATGAAGACAACATACCAGAACGAGTTGCAACCAAAGTAGCATTTAATGGGTAATAAACAGCTACAAATGCCTAAATTTAAAAAGAAAAGTCTCAAATCAGTAACCTAGCCTTCAACATAATTAAGAAATGAGTGACCTAAAACAAGGAGGAAAAGAACACAGACTACTAGAGTGAAATAAAAATAAATGAAACCAAAAGTTTCTTGGACAAATAATCAAAATTAACACACCCTTAGCTAGACAAAAAGCAGAGGTGACTCAGGAATGAAAAATTAGTAATGATTCAAAAGGAATATAAGAGAATTTGTACACAAATCAGAGACCTTAGGTGAAATTGGCAAATGTGACTCAAGAAATTAAAACAGCCAAATGAGACTGGATTTATAACAAGAAAAGTTCCCACAGAAAAATCAAGGAACAGATTATTTACTGGTGAATTCTTTCAAATGGTTAAAGACTTAATCACCAATTATGGGTAAACATCCATATTCTAAAGGAGTAGGATACCTTCCCCAGTTCTGTTGAGCCAGTTATTGCCCATGTGCCAAAATCAGGCAAAGTACAAGTGCCTAATACAATATCCCTTAGTGCAGATGCAAAATTCAACAAAATTTTAACAAAAATGAATCTAGCAGCACATAGAAAAGACTATGCACCATTACTAAGTGAGATTTATCTTAGGAATACAAAGTTCAATGGAGAAAAAATCAAGTCAATATACTATAACACATTGTTATACTAAGGACAAAACCACACACTTCTTAATAAATGTACATATGGTATTTAATATTTGACAAAATATAACACACTTTCTTGAAAAACATTCAAAACTTGAAAATGGAGTAATTTTCTCAAACTAATAAAGGACACCTATGAGAAACTTTAGCAAATATATGGGTGGCACATACTTTAAGCTTCTCCCCAACCTCCTAAGGTCAAGAATAAGACAAAGGATATTCTCTCTCACCTTTTCGTCCAACCTGGAGCTTCTAGCCAGGGAAATAGACAAAGAAAAAGAAGCATCCAGGACAACGTGATATTAAATATAGAAAATATTTAGGGTTCCATAAGAAAACAACCAGAGCAACAGACCAATTGATATATTTCTGAAGCAGGGTCTCATCTAGCTTAGGATGACCTGGAACTCATTCTGTAATCCAGGCTGGCCTTGAACTCATGGTGATCCTCCTATCTCAGCCTTCCAAATGCTGGGATTTATAGGTATGAACCACTTTGCCCAGCTCCAGTTGAATTTTTTTTTGCATTAACACTGAACAAACCCCAAAGGAAATGAAGACAATTCTATTTCCACTAGTATCAAAAGGAATAAAATATTTCATAGTAAAATAGTAAAACAGGTCAAGACCTAAACTCTTCAGAATCACAAAACATTGAAAAATTAAAGATAATTATTAACATTTATGGTCACTTTATTTTTGACAAGGGTTTCAGTGAAGCTCAATGAAGAATTATGTAGGTTTTTTATACAAATAATACTTATGTATCAATGTGAGATTGGACCTCTACTCCAGCTACATTAAAAATTGTCTCAAATGGATCATAAACTGCATTTAAGAACTAAAACAATGAAGCTCTTAAAAGCATGTCATTGGACTACGCAGTAGCAAAAAACTGAATTCTACTGTATAAAAATTTAAAATTATTGTGCCTCAAAGAACATTGTCAAAGTAACAAGACAACTCGTATAATGAGAAAATTGTCTCAAATAGCATATCTGATAATACTCTCAAATCCAGCCAGGCATGGTGGCACGTGCCTTTAATCCCAGCACTTGAGAAGCAGAGGTAGGAGGATTGCCATGAGTTCGAGGCCACCCTGAGACTACATAGTGAATTCCAGGTCCGCCTGGGCTAGAGCAAGACCCTACCTCGAAAAAAAAAAAAATCTCAAATCCCAGTGTATAAGTAACTCTTAAAATTCAACAACATAAAGAAAAAACTTTCAAGTGAAAAAATGGACAAAGAATTTTCACAACTTTGAAGAGGACTGGATACAGACATCAAAGAGCACATGACAAGATGCTCAATGTCATTGGTTATTCAGGAAACTCAAAACCATGAACTACCACTTAGCATCCACTAAGATGACAATTTTTTAATGTATTTTATTATTGATAACTTCTATACTTACAGACAATAATTCCCTCCCCTTCTCTACTTTCCCCTTCACAACTCTGCTCTCCATCATATCCCCTCCATCTCTCCATTAGTCTCCCATTTTGATGTCATCATCTTTTCCTCCTGTTCTGAGGATCTTGTGAAGGTATTGCTAGGCACTGTGAGGTCATGGATATTGAGGCCAATTTCTGTCTGGACAGTTGCATTGTAAGGAGTCATACCCTTCCTTTGGCTCTTACATTCTTTCTGCCACCTCTTCCATAATGGACCCTGAGTCTTGGGAGTGATAGAGATGTTTCAGTGCTGAACACTAACTCATCACAACTTCTCAACACTATGTTGCCTTTTGGGTCATAGAATGACAATTTTTTTTAAAGCTGGACAATAATAAATATTAACAAGAATGTGGGAAAAAATGAAACCTTTATACATTTGTGTGTATTTGAACTATACATTGTTGACTCTGCTGTAGAAAATAGTTTGGCAGTTCTTCTAATGACTAAACTAAAACCAGATAACCAACAGTCCTCCACTCCTAAATATCTAAAATAACTTCAGACACACACACACACACACACACACACACACACACACACACCCCAACACATGTTCGCAATAACCAAAAGCCAGAAACAACTCCAATGCTTATCAGTGGATGAATGGCTACATAAAATATACATCCATATGATGTGATATTATTCAGGCATAAAAACTGGTGGATAATGTAGTGCAACATGAATTATCCTTATAAATATTATTACATAAAAATGAAAAGAACCAGATACAAAAAATGATTCTATTTATATGAAATGTCAGAATTATCAAATTAATAGAAAAATACATAAATTAGATTAATGGTTTCCAGAGGCTGAGAGGAAGGAAATTGGGTAGTGGCTGCTAATCAATATAGAATTTCTTTGGGGAATGATGAAAATGGTATAAAATTAATAGTGATCATCATACAACCTTGTGAATTTACTGAAAACCACTAAAATTTATGGCAGGTGAATTAAATCTCAATATAAAAAATCAGACCTAGTGATGTAGCTCACTTTACATATTTGTTAATAAATGGGAGTGTACAAGAATCCTCCCACAGACCGTGAATGGAACTGCTCGCACTATGAATGTAAAGTGAATGGAAACTTGGTTTTTAGTGGTTCTGGTTTCACATTCTTTTCTCACTGGCATTAACTTCCATCACTTCGACAAAATACCTGAAAAAATAAACCTAAAAGAAAAAAGCTCACAATTTCAGAAGTCTCATTCCATGATCAGATGGCTCTATTGCTTTGGACGTGAAATAAGGCAGACCACCATGGTGGTCAGAGCATGTGTCAGAGGAAGCGGCTCACCTCATGGTGGCCAGGAAATAGGAAGGGTCCAGTGACAAGTTACACCCCTCTAAGGCACATCCCCAATGGCCGTCCTCTTCTCACTAGGCCCCCATCTCCTAATAACCCCATTCAGCTATGGGCTTATGAATGGATCGATCCATTGATAAAGTTAGCACCTTCATGATCAGTAACCTGTCAATACCACTGGCTAGGAATCAAGCTTTCAATACATAAATTTTTTTCTGTGTGGGGGGGCGTACTTTATAATGAAACTATAACACCGATTAACACCAGCATCCATGATTTTTTTTTTTTTAAAAGATTATTTATTTGAGAGAGGGAGCAGGGGGTAAAGTGAGAAGGAATGAGAATGGGTTCAGTTCCCAGTTAAAGTCAGATGCGCAAAGTGTTGTATGCATCTGAAATCCTTTTGCAATGGCTGGAAGCTCCAGCATGCCCATTCTCTCTCTCTCTTCTATTTCTGCTTACAAATAAAAAAAGATGTCTTGCAGGATGGTGGTGCATGCTTTTAATCCCAGCACTCAGGAGGCAAAGGTAGAAGGATCACTGAGTTTGAGGCCACTCTGAGACTCATAGTGAATTCCAGGTCAGCCTGGGCTAGAAAGAGACCCTATCTGAAAAAAACAAACAAAAAAACCTACTGTAATTACAAAAGCAAGTCTTCAGTCTAGAAGAAAGTATTTAAAAAGCTTAAAATTCCAGTAATTGCCACCTTTATGGATGATTATTCTTCTGTTTTACTAGGTCACTTTCATAATATGCTTTCTTTATCTAATACTTTAAGAAAAACCATATCAAATATATACACAGGTATATAATCACCTACTGCATGGCATTACATTTCTACAAACATTACTTAACATATTTTCTATCCATGCATATTTAGTGTATTTTTAAACCTTTTTTTTTTTTCATTCCATTGTACTTGAAAATACCAAAATCTTCCCATTGCCTTTTTTTCTCCTAAGCAGTACTGATTTTCCTGAGAAGGCAAACAGGAGACAATTATTTTATGAGCAAGTATTAGGTTGCTATTACTATTATCGGTTTAGCTCAACCAGAGCAATGTTGGAAAACTCCTTTTATTTAGTGTCAAATTTACTTTAGAGTAGTTCCTTGAAATACGATTTAATTCAAGATGTATTTTTACTCATATGACTGTCTGGCCTCCTCTGCCATGTACACATGTATACCCCACAGGTTTCTCAAATTCATTTTCATTCAGCACAGTGTTTAAGGGCAGCAACAAGATGAACTGGGATTTGATCAATTAAGCTTCTGTTTAATTTTTAATTCTCAGCATTCATTTACATCAAATATATAACCCAAATACAATTAGTTCCCTTATTAATCTGAGGTGAAGTCACTGTAAAAATATGACTTGGTCCTGGCTGGTTCACCAGTTATATTTACAGGATTCCAGGGTACAGAATTATTTTTCCCTTGTCCTGTGAATCCCAACCTTTAGATTCTTACCTATTTATCAAAGAATTGAGGGAACTCATTCTGAAAAGGTTAAATTATGAGATTTATTTGGGAAAAAATAGTACCCAGGGAAAGGCTGAAACATGTACACACGTGGTAATTTAAAGGGACATACACATACACAGGAAGCAGGATATAAGGGTGTTGAGGAACACATGCACACCCGTGTGGGAAGTTGAGCAGGAGAGTGCAAGGCTCCCTCCCCCACAGTAGAATAAAAGGAAGCTAGGAGATCACTTAGTAAAGTTTCCATAGCTCAGAAGAGAGTAACAAAAAGAGAAGGAAGAAATTTTCCCTTCCCGCACCCACCCTGTATGCGTGAAAGGCTTACCAGAGTGGAGACCTGGGAGTTCAGACACCAGGAGAAGAACTGAACAGCCAAGACCAAGAACCCCTCCCCCACTGCCCACAAGGCAAGCCTCTTTATAGCTTATTAGGATGGGAGGGAGAGAGCTGAATGGTGGGGTTTTGTTTGTTTTGGTTTTTTGACTCAAGGAGCTGGCCCAAGAGGGGCCAGCATACCCAGGTATGTCAGTTTGGGGAAGAAGTAGGGGTCCCTGTTGCTGAGGGATGACATGGAATTCCAGTTGTGCAAACGCAGGCAGGGCCATCTCTTCATTCCCTCTCTGCACCTTCCCTAGCTGACTACCTATCCAAAACTACCTTGCTCCTATTTCTCCCCCATTTCCCCGCTTCTGAGAAGAAACTAACTGCTGTTAGAGGGAATGGGGCAATGACCGTTATTTAATTTCTTCGAGCTGAATGGGGTTGTAGACCATGTCAGCTAGAGTCTCTCCCAGAAGGGGGCTGTCTAGAGGCCCAAGAGAGAAACTTGTTAGTCTGATGTCTCATCACCATCTGAATGTAGTTTTTTACTTTGGTCTATTTTTCTAGACCTGGTGTAAAAGAGGATTACATATATTAGTAACATAAGATTGCCAAGGAGAAAATGGCACCAACATCCAAGCAACAGCAGGAGACTGGGTGACAGCTGCAGATCAGAATGGCCACACTCTTCAGGAGTTGACCAAACAGAAGAGTAGAGTGATTGAAATGAGGAGAGCAGGAAGGGGTGGAGGGGCTGGATGACAAAGATATCACCACTGAGGAAGAAAACATTTCTTAAAATGAACATGAGATTTACTCTAGCCATGTTTTTCACCATCTTTTATTTTGATATTATTCACCCCACTTAGTGGAATGAACTCAAAATATAAGGAAAGATGCTATGAATTGGTACCTTGATATTCTTTGCCTCCACTAAACCACAGTCCTTGGACTTGCAGTACCTTGATTTTGCTGTGCCAGGCACTAACCTGCCAGCACCTACGACTGGCCTGGCCTCATCTCCAAGCACATGACCGTGAGATGGTGCTTTGAAGAAGGACTGGGGTTGGGTGTTTATATTGCAAGTGAATCCACTTCTGATCTTCTGTAGGAGCTAAGTGAATATTACAGCTGACGAAAAGCCCTGTGATTTTGCAAGTCAATAAAACAAGTCCCAATGGAAGGAAATACCATATTATTTCTGAAGAAATGGAGTGTGATTCTTTATTTTTTAAAAACATCCCTGGATTTGCAGTGTTTGGCAGAGGAAGAGACATGGAGAATTGGTGACTCTACAGGTAAACATGGATATGTGAGATGGCAGAGTAGAATAATCTGATACCACAGTCATCAAAAGAAGCAAGAAATAACTTGATTCTGCCTGCGCCTGTGGACACCTCCAGGAGTTGTCTTCACATGCCACCTTCCTCAGGGACACTGTTGCCCAGTGCATATCTTTGCCTGGATCTCACTGATGTATCTGAATTGGCACTCCTAACTCAGAGGAGGTGGAAAAATTCCTCAAATAGAATTTGTCACACCCCACCTCGCCCTTGGGTTTTCTCAGGATCCCTCTTAAACCCCTTTGCTAAACCTGTTGCATACAAAGGTAGATCATTTTTCCTTCAGATCGTGTCCTCTGCCCCTCTTAGATGTTTCCATTATTGCGTATCAACCATTTGATGGTTTCAACGAGGCTTTGTAGTGACTATAATTTGAACACTACATTGTCCCAAATACCAATATTAAAATAATCCTCTTTCTGCTTGAACAAAAAGGCTGTTCCAAGAAACCCCGAGTTTCTTTGGAACACTCTTACATCAAGTTCAAGCCTCCTCCAGCTAGAGCAGGCATCTGAACGCATACCATATGGTACCTCACTCTGCATCGTCAGAGTTGGTGAGATGATGCACACTTCCAAGCTTTGGGAAAGTGGTTGCTTCCTTTTTCAGTCCATAGATTTCTTATAACAAAACATTTTAGTATGACTTCTACTTTCAAAGCGGTATACAAAACATTCACCATGAAGTAATATCCTGGCTCTAAATAGAAGAAAAACTCCAAATGGGTCTGAAATCCAGGAAGAGAGCCCACCCAGACTGACAATGCAGAGGGAACTGAAAAATCGCTCAAGGCCTACTGCTTTTGTAAAGCCATCTATTTCTTTTTCAGTTCTGCATCCCACCTCAGCCTGGATTTGAAGAAAGAATTCATGGTATAAATAATGAATGGATTGAATAAATAGCTGAGATAGTGATGCTGTCTCTAGAAGCAAACAGTCATACTTAGACTCATGAAGTCAGTTCTCTAGCTGTTCTGGCCTACATAGAAGTTTAAGAATATTCAAACATGTATCTGTTACACAAAATAATCACTTCAGTTCTAAAAATACTCTCCTGCTACTAATTGAATTAAAAAATGCAGCGGGAAAGCTTAATTAAGCTTTCTAGGTTGTTAAAACTGCTACCAGAAAAATATTCTTAGAGTCCCACAGTCAAATGGCAGGGAACAACTGATATATCATCAGTGGAGAAATTTTGTGCCTTTTCAGGCAGCAGCAGCAGCAGCAGCAGCAGCAAGCCCATTATATGAAGCTTAACTGAGTAAACCCAAGACTGGGCAGCCACAGAGGATTTGGTTATACTTATAACATCAGCCTCAGGGAGAGGGGAATTGACAAGAGGCCAGATTCCTTCAGGATGTTTGGGACTAGTTGAAACCATCTACTCCACCTTGCTTTGATGATGACTGATGCGATACGTTTTAATTCTTCAGCACCTGGTGTTAACAAGGCAGACTTCACAGCATCAAAACAACAAAGAGAAAACCAAAATATCATTTACTGGTTGGCAACATGTCAGAGAGCAAAAAGTAGCAAGGGAAGGAGAGCAATTTCACTCCCGCTTCCAGACATCATAAATGCAAAAAGGCTACCTGCCAAGAAGCCACAGAAGATAGGAAGGGAGAGTGTCCTCGGTGGGCTTGTGGAGAGACCCATAGGCAGGGCCAGGCTGGCTAGGGAGTGTTTGGAAGGCAGGGCCCCCTGCACATGTGGCCAAGAACAGCATCCCAGCCCTCCACAGGGTCTCTGCCCCCTTTCCTTTGCCAGGCCCACGTGTGGGCCAGGACACAACTGGATGGGGCCTTCTTCACAGACCCAGTCTGCAGAGACAAGCAGCCAAATGTCAAAAGAAAAACAAGGTTTCTTATGGGCAAAGCAACCAAGCAAAGCTGTGTAACAACACAGCAATGTACTCTTGCCTTAGCAGTCCAGGGAAGTGGCTGGGAAGACAATGATTTTTACCACTTACCAAAAGACATTGAGAAGATGTAGCTTACTAAAATTTCAACCTGATTGAAAAGGAAAGAAGGTTAGAGTTCATTCATTTATTCACCAAGACACAGCTTCAAGGTGGCAGGAATGATGCTAAGCTCTAGGGCTGCCTCCCAGGAAAGAAAGTACAACTAATTGTGAAGAGCATCCCGCTTGCTTCGGCACATACTTGTCAGTCTGCCTCGTTGTTCTAAATGGCTGTCTTGCATTCCATCATCTGGATATGCCATAATCAATTAGCCCAGCTCTTTGTTATTGGTAGGAACTGAACTTTTTCATGGTTTTTCAATTACCAACGACTCTTCACTGACCTTATTATATACAGCACATATTGCTAAACATGTATACCTATTGAGTAAAATTTCTACTAGTTAAATTGCTGGATGTTTGTACATTTAATTTTGATAAATACAACTAAATTGCTTGAATAAAATTGAAATTACTTCTGAAAAAAAAAAGAAAGAAAGAAAAGAAGACTAACCAAAA
Organism: Orientallactaga sibirica; assembly: GCA_036365145.1. Lineage (NCBI taxonomy): Eukaryota > Metazoa > Chordata > Mammalia > Rodentia > Dipodidae > Orientallactaga > Orientallactaga sibirica. Next base: position 19,130,494 of record JAEOAD010000031.1, read on the forward strand.
CCAGATCACACCAATGTATTTTCCAGGAAGATCTGGGGAAGATTTGACCGAGGAGTCTGAAAGATGTGAAGCAGCAGGCAGAGGAACATTATGATTGACAGCTCTGAGGTGAGGAAGTATTGGACATGTTCTGGGCCTTAGAGAAGACCAGTGTCAGTATGCCTGGCATGGGGTGAGAAATGGACTGTGGGCTGGAGAAATGGCTTGGTGGTTAAGGCGCTTGCCTGCCAAGACTAAGGACCTATGCTCAACTTCCCAGATCCCACGTAAGCCAGGCACACAAGGTGTCACAAGTGTGCAAGGTCGCACATACACACAAGATGATGCATGGGTCTGGAGTTTGATTGCAGTGGCTGGAGGCCTGGGCATGCCTATTTTCTCTCTCTCAAAAAATAATAAAGAAATGGACTGAGCAGCACAGGTGGGGCAGAGGCCAGGCAACAGTCTACCATTGGCTCAGTGATGAAGAATCCTTTGCCACGCAAGCATGAAAGCCTGAGAGTTAGCTCCCCAGCACTCACAACACATCTGAGTGTTGCCATGCAGACCAGCAACCCCAGACCTGTGGGGAGCAGAAGTTTTCTCAATGCAACAGCAGCTCTGGGTTCATGAACAGCGCCATTTCAAGGAAATGTGCAGAGGAGCAGTGATGCAATAGGAAAAGACACCTGATGTTCTCCTCTGGCCCCTGCACACACATGTGCCACCACCCCACACATACTGCATACACAAAAGAAAAAGGTACTCAATGACACTTTTTAAGCATGCGAAGGGAGTCTTCGTTCTGGACTGTTGCTGTAGGCTCAGAGATTACCGTGAGGGAGTCTTTATTGTGGAGGAAAGATTGGGACTGCACCAAGAACAGTATAAGCAAGTAGAAATGTATGGCCAATGAGCAGAATGGGGGTCAAGGGATGAAAAATTTCTAAGGAAAAACACCAGGCATAAGAGGGATACTGGTTAAACTGACCAAACGGGATTTTTGCTGGAGACTATCTAGGGTGACCTAGGGGACAGTGGAGGATGAGGAAAGCGATCAAATACCAGGGTGATCAGATAAAGCAGCTCAGCAGGGCTCTTACTAACATGATTTTATAGGAAAATGTAAGATGGACCTAGAAAATGGTTTGGTCAAGGAAAAGATTTTTTGTCAATCCATATATAAAGAACAGTCATTGCCTCCGAGGAGTTCGTAACATGCTCATTTGTAGTCCTTGCAGTGAAGACATTGGCAGAAAAAGGGAACCGGGAGGGAAGAGACTACCCTTTTAACTCAACAAGAGTAAATACTATGTGCAAATCCACTGTTGCTCAAGTTAAGGACACTGGGACACTAACTGGAGCCAAGAGGTCTGGACACTGGCCAAGAAGACCTCCCAAGAACTCTCTCTTTGCAGGCTTGATGGCATCCCGTCCAAACATCGCTCAACATTTCCTTCTGCTGCTAGACTGGAAAAGTAGCTTACCTGGGGAGGAAGAGGTGAGACCATGAGTGTCTATAGGATCCCCAGGGTCTGCTTTCTCAGTGGTAAAAAGAGTCTGCATCAGACAACATGCCAGAGAAGAGCCCAACCTGCCACTCATCGAGGGACCCTGCCATCTCCACCATTGTGGGGAGAAGAAAGTAGATCTTTTAAAGACTTTATAGAAGGAGTTACCCCACAAGAATACCATGCTCCCAAGTGACTGCAAAGATTAGACAAATTTCCTCTAAAGTGAGTGAATGAGAAAGTAAAGTAAAACAAAATGAGTGGTCAAGGGCTTCTAGGTCTCGCTCTCTCTATTCCACAGTGTGAGTTAGCTTTCTGTTATTGTAACAAACCGTCTTGGGTAACCTACTTATGAATTCAAAAGGGGCCTAGTCAGATGGCTCAATGGAGAAAGCACTTATCACACAAGTATTCAGATCTCCTGAACTCATGGCAATACAGGGTGGGCATTGGTGGCCTGCCTGAAACCCCGGCTCTTGGGAGTTAGAGTTAGGGGATCCCCTGTGAAAGCTAGCTGAATCAGTGAGCTCCGGGTTCAAGTGACAGTCCCTGTCCTCAGTAAAATAAAGTGGAGAGCAATGGAAGGAAGATATCTGACTTGAACCTCTGGCTTACACATACGCGCACATAGGAAAAGTTTATTTTGGAGGTTCCAAACTGATTTATGATTGGTTGGCCTTGTTGCTTTGGGCCTGTGTTGAATTAGCACATGATGGAAGGAGCACATGGTAGAGCAAAGCTATTTGCCTCATAGCCAGGAAACAAGAGGAATAGGAAGGGGCTACTGACCCATAATCCTCTTCAAGGGCACGTCTCCAATGACCTAAGCACCTCCAACTAAGTCCTGACTCTTAAAAGCTCCACCACATCCCAATAAGACCACTCTGTCCTTAGCACATCGAGGCACCTTCAACATGAAGACTGTTGCACAGTGTCCCTTCCTTACAGGGTCATGCCCTGAACACACTGGGGCACCTTCAACATGAGGACTCTTTCAGTGTCCCTTCCTTACAGGGTAGGAGGGGGACATGGCTCCTTCTGGAATTTCACTCTCCGTCCACCTCTGCCAAACATCACCGTGTCCACAGGTTGTGTTTGGAGAAACGGACGACCACATTCTCAGAGGGCACAGGGTACCTGTGCATGGTACTGGAAAATGAGAATGTACTGCTATTGCCGAAACAATAGCTGCATCTCTGAGACTAAATGACTCTTGAAGATGTGAAGTGATCTCATCAATGTCCTTTCTTGCTCATGAAAATAATTTAAGCACCTAGAAATGCTTCAGAATTTTAAAAGGTTGTCTTCCTCCCAAGGCATTCTATGGGCCTTATGAGGCCAGGGGCTTGCCACAAGAGTTCCTATCCTTCCTCTGAAAGCCTTTTTAGGCCTCTGGGGCTCCTCAACTGCTGATGCTCAGTGGCTTTGACATTTTGACATGTTAGGGGCCATATCTTAAAAATAAAGACTTCCCCCGGCTGGACACATGGCTCAGTGGGTATAGTTCTTCCCACACAAGCATGAGGACCTGAGGTCTGATCTCCAGAAGCCATGTAAAGATGTCTGGGGTGGTTATGCACCTGTAATCCCAGCACTCGCGAGGTGGAGATGGGATCCCTGGGGCTTACTGGTGAGCTAGACCCACTGAGTCAGTGAGCACTAGGCTCAACAAGCTACCTTGTCCCAAAGACGCTGAAGAAGACCCCTAATGTTGACCTCCAGTCTCCACGCTCCTCATGCATATGCATGTGCACCCACCCACGCATATGCTCATACACAGGAACATACGTGTGCCCACACATACACATACAAACAAAACTAAATAATAAAGAATAGTAAATGGTCCTCTTCCTGAGAACCAGAGGCAGGCTTAGAGGTTTTCAGAGATGACAAAGGAAAAGACAGCCTCGAAAACATGAATCTCCACTTTCCATAAGCCCAAACCAGATGCCCAGATATGTCTGAACGTGAGCTGCCCTTTGTAACCTCTCAGGGCCCACTCCATAGCCTTCTGTAAGCCTAGGGCTGTGTACTGCTCTGAGGAGGCGTTCTGTCCCTTCAGGTCCAGCTGGTGCCAGAGACAATCCCGCATGGTTGGCTGCACCTGGCACAGGTGGGTGAGGCTCAGACCCTTCTCTCTCATCCCAATCAGGTGCGCTGTCTGGGTCCTTGCCTGGGTGCCCCTGCCGTGGGTCTCTGCACATCAAAGCTAACACATTCACAGTGCGTATGGAAGTGTGCCCCACATAGATACTCTGCCCCAGTTGATCACCCCAGCTGTGCCAGGGCCTCTGGTGGCATGGGGTAGATGTGGGAGGCTTAGCTGAGATCAAGGTGTGTCCAGCCACAGGCCACTGGTGACTCAAGGAGAAAAGATGGATCCAAGTGGCCCACCCAGGGGCTTCACCAGGACCCTTTGATGTCTGTACCCTAGGGCCTCGCATGCCTGAAAGATTTTATCTGCCTTAAAAACCTGCATTTATTAAGTAACAACTACTTTAAGGTCCCCCTTTTTTTTTTCTTTAGAATCAAAGCATGTATTTCTGTCAACACAGCCTTGGGTCAGGATGACAGTCTCTGACTTGCTGCAAATACTGCTTGGCCTGTGACATGGGCACTTAAGTTCGTGCAACTCACCCTGTCTTGACCCCCCTTGACCTGGAGCCCCACTTTAGAAGGGCTCCTCTGTCTGGGTTTCCACATCGGGCCGCAGAACTAGAGAATGGAAGAAGTCACAGAAGGGAGCAGTGAGCCATTCTGTGGACCAGGAGGGACCAGCTTAAGAGGTGGCACTGTCCAAGCCCCATACATTGACAACCCCAAGTCTTCTGCCCCTAAGGCCAGAGGGACTCTTTATCTGGAGGACACAGCTCTGCAGTCAAAAAAAAAAAAAAAAAAAAGTATGTTCACACTGAGCCCTTTGATGTAGCTGTACCTCGTTTCCTTGTCTTATAAATGCAGGGGACAAAGAGCTGCACCTAGGATTTTTTTGTTTGGTGTGTGTGTGTGTGTGTGTGTGTGTGTGTGTGTATGTGTAAAATATGTCCAGCATAGTATAAGGCTTAGAAAGGAATGCTCCTCACTCACCAGCCCCAACTTCTGCCTTCTCTTGACCACTCCATCCTCTTTAATGCTCAGCATAGTACCTATTCATCCCCTGGAGCCGAACAAGGCTAGGGAGAAGGGTGCTACAGGAAAGCCCTTGTCCCGTCCCCAGAGCCATCTCACTCCCCAGGGCTCCGTTCCAGCCTCTACTCAGATGACATACTCCTGCCAAGCCCATGGCCTCCTTTCCTCTCCTGGTGGCTCAAGGCCCAGTTTTGGAAACATTTGGCTCAGATGCACTTCTAAGTGCTGAGACAAGTTACTTGGATGCCTTTAAATCCAAAACAAGGTCAGACATAGAACCATATCTCCCCGCACAGCTCCACTCTCAGCAGCTCCGTGAATGATACGCAAAATCTAAAAATATTAGTGGTGGAATTAACACTGCACTCACCCCCAACTGTAGCCCCTCGCGTTGAATGTGGTCTAGCCTGTCTATTTTTATGTCCATAAATATATAACAACAGAACATCCTATAGCAGGGCTTTGTGGACATTGCCTAGATAAGATCATTGTCAGTAGTTGGGCATTCTGAGACGCAGACCAATGGATAAGCTCTGCACAAGGCCCTCCTGGGCTCTGGGATGCCACCTGCATACCCCAGAGATCACCAGCATTTGCCAACTTTGGCCTGGGCCTGGCCAGGGAGTGTTTCTCCAAACCACAACTTAATCACTTTCATGATAATGAAACAAGGCCCATCTGCCTAATTTTCAATTAGGAGTGGGCCCTGTGTGCTGGCTTAGGGCTATGGAAAGGCATTGGGTAACAGCATAAATGATGCTGTTTCCTGATCAGGGGACAATCATGGCACTTTGAAGAGTGCCTGACAGGAAGTAGAGGTGCCGAGCTATGGATTGCTGCTCCACCTACTTTTCCTGTCCCCAGTTGTGCAAGGGACATGGTTACCTTCCTAAAGAACATGGTGTCATGGGCAGTGTGGCTTCCACGGTACTGGCTACCTGACCAGCCAGGTCCCACTGAACAGGGACACACACCTTCTAGAAGGGCTGTGTTGTAAAGGCTCCTCCCCAGCTCACCCCTCCCATTCCCATCGCACAGAGGACATTAGTAGGAGAACCTCCATGCCTGCCCTTGTGCTGTGTTGAAGGGCTGGAGTGAGTGAGGCTCCAGCTCCCACCTCCCATGACAGCTTTTTCTTCACTTAGAGTTGTTTTACTGAGGTGAGAGTCATGCGGGTTGGTTTCATGCTTCATAAAATGTAAAAGTGTTGGGGTTCTGCATTAATTACTTTTTCATTGTTGTCACAGACAGATACAACTTAAGGAAAAATTTATTTTGGCTCAAGATTTCCTAGGGTCCAGTCCTCCATCACTTGGCTCTGCATTTCTGGGCTGTTGTGAGGCAGAACATCATGGCAGCATAAGTGGGTGGAGGAGCAGAACTTTTCATCATACAGTGGCCAGGAAGCAGAGATAGACAAAAATAGAGAGGGGAGGGCTAGGGATTAGACACCCCAAAGGACTCCATTAGTGACCTACCTGTTCCACCACCCCCCCCCCCGCCCAATGATCCAAAACCTCTCAAAATAGTACCTCCAGCTGGGAACCAAGCACCCGACATATGATCCTATGGGGGACACTTATGTCTAAGCCATAACAGAAACGAAGACTGTGAGCTCCAGAGGATCACTAAAGACCTGGGGAACCTGAGGCAGAGCTGCCCTAGCAGAGGGAAGTCAACCTCTGTCACCCTACAGCCTGTAGAACAGAGCTACCAAGTGAAAGCCAAGGAGTTTTTCCCCTTCCTCTACCCATCTCTACCATGCCTCCTCCCCAACCTTCCTCTGGCTTCAGCTCCCAAGCCAGCCAGGACACAATGTAGAGGATGTTGCCATGTCATGACACAGCCATAAGACCAGGCTAGCTGCCCAGCCTTAGACAATGAACCACTCTGGGATGTACCTCCTTTTCTGATACATTTATTTTATATCTCAAGTTCATTTGTTTGCTGCCTACCAACATTTATCCCTTCTTAGCCAGACCTGTCCCAAATCGTCCTGCCCTTAGGGCTCAAGTGGCACCCATTGTCATGGGCTCTGCGAGTAGAGGAAGTCTAGGCCTAAACCAGTAAGTGTTCAGGATTAACCTGGACTCCACTCATGCTCTCCTGAGTTGAGGCATGGTTCTCTAATGATTTGGTGGTAGTGCTTGATCCAGTTAGAGATAGTGAGATGTGGAAATGATTCCTTGCATTTTGATAAAGAGGTAGCCAGGGAAAGAAACACCTTCCATTTCCCTGGGCACGTGGGAATGAAGCTTGGAACAGAACAGCTGCTGCCATCTTAAAGGAAGCCAGACTGAGGACAAAGCCAATTCAGTCAAGGGTAGAAATGTAAACAGAATCACTAAGAGTCTACAGCCACAAAAGATCACCCTGAATGAACTGGATCTCGTCTGATCTTAGAAGCTAAGCAGGGTCGGGCCTGGTTAGTACTTGGATGGGAGAATCATAGAGAGATGGGCCATAGCCCCTGGATTAAGATAACCCTGAAGTCCACTCCCAACACTGGACATGCTTAGGTGAGAATAAACTTAATGGTTTGGTACCTTACTGAGGTGATTCCCTTTGATCTGACCTCAGTAGATCTGCAGAGTCTCTTTGGGGAAATCCTCACCCCTGCAAATCCCTTTCTGAAGGGCACACCTTCTCTGTGGCTAGTCAGTATGACTCAAGGGTTGACATTAAGGACTGATATCACAGGATAGTTTGCATTAACTGCCATGTGGCTTAGCTTGGAACTTCCTGCATTGCCTTCAAAATGTTCCTCTGGAGCCAAGACCATAGGCTTTGAAGCCAAGGGGAAAATAGAGAAGCTGCGTGGATTCCTCCAAACCCAGTTCTCTACCTCCTGGAGAGAGAAGCTCTCTGTGATGGAGGTCCCAGATCCTCTCAAAAGAGACAGAAAGGAGTAGAGCCAGACCACAGGACACCTGGCTCAAACCCTAGTTTTGCTGCCTGTGAGCAATTTGACCTTGAGCAAGTTATCAGCTGCCTCCGTGTCATGAAATGGAAGGCACATGACCTGGAAAGGTTACTGAGGACCAAGTTCATCATTTATGAACATCTTTAAATGATGCGTGACACTAAGCACGGAATCACACTTAGCTATTATGAGTAATGTTATTTGTAGCAATGGGGAAATCAATCAAATTAGTTTTTTTCAGCTTTTTATTTTTCCCTGAAGGGTGGAGTCTGGAAGCCTTAGGCTGTGCTTCTCAGCAGCATCAATCTGCACATCCACCCTGGGCAGATGTGCAGGGCAGGCAGGCTGGAGTCCAGTTTGTCCACTGACTAGTGACCAGGGCCGCAGGCAACTTGGCCCCAAAGAAAACCAGGTGCCCTTGGTCTTCCCAAGCATGAATGAGATCAAATACTCTCCATCCAGCCCTGTGACACCTGGAGCGAGAGAAACGAAATCAACAACAAATCACTAAACAGAATTGACAATCAACAAAATCAACAACAGAAACTAAAGCAGAGACTCCTGTACCAAGCTCTGCGGCCCGCACCTGTCAAAGCGCAGCCCTGCTGATCACCACAGAGGAGTCTCAGGCCCCAAGACCCTGTGTTTGGTCCATGCCTCAAACCTCCTTTCCAGATATTACTGGTGGCGTTTCATTTCTTACCAGCAGAGAGGTGAATGGAAGTCCTCTAAGAAGAGGACCACCATGGAGACACGGCAGGGAGAAGCAAACTGAGGTGGGGATAGGGAGAAATCAGACTGAGAAAGATCATAAGAATAGGCTCGTGGGGGACTGAATTTTTGCCCTAGTCTCATGTGTTCTTACCATTGCTCTGCTGCGCACCCACCAAAAACCCAGCTTGGAAAAGGACCCCAGGGAAGGTTGGCTCTCTTCTCCTTGGACCACCTTACTTCTTGCTCCCCTAGCCATGGGGGTCCAAACCAACTGTGTGGCTGTAATCAGGGACAGGATGTGGCACTGTGCCTGCTCAGAGCATTCTCCAGGGCCTTGGCTGTCACACACAAGCTCCTTGTAAGTCGAATCCTCACAGGACTAATGAGTAGCCTTTGGCATTTTGCTTGCTCTAGACTCCTGAGGCTACATGGATGCTGGGGATGCTGTCAGAGCCACTGTTATCCAGCCCATGAATATCCTCGAAGCCACAACCATTTGTTCTGTGAGAACTAGTGTGGCAACGACGCCCTTTCCTATTCTGCAGTGTATGGGCCAGGGGGCTGTCAGTCCCATCTTCCTTGTGTGGACACCCATTGCCAGCCCTCTAGTAGGACTTCCCTTTTCTAAGTGGGTGTCACTGCCATGATTTGCTTTGGCCAGGGGAATGTTAGCAAGGGGGTCCAAGGAGAGGCTGGTTGGGGCCAGAAAGATGGCTCAGCAGTTAAAGGAGCTTGCTTGCAAACCATGTCGGCCTGGGGCTCAAATCCCCAGCACCCACATAAAGCTGGATACAAAGTGGGACATGCATCTGCAATCCCAGCATGCCAATGACAATGGGCGGCCGAGCCAGGAAAATCCAAGGTTCATGGGCCAGTCTGATGTTCTTTTGTAGTCTGGCAGTTCATCTGCATTAGCAAGAGACCCTGTCTCAAACAAGGTGTAGAATAGGCACCTCAAAGATGTCCTCTAGCTTCCACAAGCAATCTGTGGTGGCATGCACACTGATCTCTCTCTCTTTTTCTCTCTCTCTCTCTCACACACACATGAATAAATAAAACTTATTAAAAAAAAAAACTGGAAAAAGTGCTGGCAAGTGGGGTTTGCTCACTGCCCCTGTGCCACATACAAGGGGACACAACTCAGATGATCTGCAGGAGGACAAGACCCCTGGACTAGAACTAGTATCCCAGGCCCTTCAGCCAAAGGCACTGTAGACCAGCCAGAAACCAGGACCAACACCCAGGTGAGCCCAGGCCAAGTCAGCAGCCTGAAGACTTGGGAACTAAACAATCGCTTGTGGCTTTAAGCCACCACATCCCCTGGTGAGCCATCACATAGCAGCATTGTGGCAATAGTGACTGATAACGGCTCCTTTCTGCTGCCATGACCTCTCCATTCTTGCCAGAGAGGAGCTGTCAGCTGTGCGAAGGCTGAGGATGCCGGCGATTCTTAAAATACTGGTGTCTGGCACCACCCACAGCTGATTGTCATGAGCACCCACAGAGAGCAGAGAAAGAGCACGTGTGGGTGCCATGGTAGATTTATTGAGCACCTACTAGAAGCAATGCATGGTCTGGGGCTATGGTCCCCAGAGGTGAGTCACATCCAGTCTCTACCACTTAAACTTGTCTCTGCAGGCCCAGGGCTGGCTTGGGAGTCCACGGGCCACGTGACATCTCTTCATTCTCTCCTCCTCCATGTTTTCTTGCAGCTTTCCACGTCCAGGGCTGAGTCATGAGGCCTATGACCCTGGGGAAGGAGAGGCTGGGAAGTCCTGGATCCTCCAGATCTGTGTCTCAGAGCCATCAGCCCTCTGGGGAACAGCCCTGACAGAAGAATGCTATCTCTTCCCCCAAAGACATGCCTCTTTCCCAGTATGGCCCATGTCCAGTGACTAAAGAACTTGGGGGTATAAACCTTGGTCCCTTCACCCCAGTTTGGGACACCTTGGAGAGTCATCCCAGCTGAGAACTCTGGAGCCCTTGAGAGAGCACCATAAAATCCAGCTTTTGTCTCTGCTTCCCACCAGCCAGAGATGATCCTTAAAGGACACCTGTCTTATCAAAATACTGAGACTGGGTGGCTTATATGTGCACATTCTGACACATAGTTAATGGAGACTGAGACGCCCAAGAGCATGATGCCTACATCTGGCAAAGAGTCTCAAGCTGCTGCGTGTCATGAAGGGAAAGCAGGAGGATAAGCAAGCAAACAGGAAAGTGACAAAACACAAGAGGCAGCCTCACTTTGTAACAGCTGCTCTTGGGGTAACTTGTCCAGTCCTATCACAGCAGGATGGATGCTCATGGCCCAAACACCTCTTAATGACTCCGCGTCCTCTCAACACTGTTCCACTGTGAATAAAATTCCCACATGAGTTGTGAAGGGCGCAAACCACATGGAAACCACAGCCATAGCCTAACACATCCTGTAGACCAGGGTCCACCTCAGAAGGGACTACTGTGGGAACCAGGCTGTGGTAGGTTTTCAGGAAGAAAGAAGTTCTGTCTTTGACTCCCTCAGGCCCTTCAGAGTTAGAAGAAGCCTAGCAGATCTGTGTGCTTGTGAAGAAGGCCTCGGGAACCCAGGAAGGGTCTACTCAGTGGCTTGCTAGAACTTGTCACTATGAGGATATGCCCCTGCATCTGAGGGCCGCAGATCAGATTGCCCTGGCAGGGGTTGAAAGGTGGCTGCAGCCTTTTGGGGGGGCGGGGGGGGTGTCACAGGGCCTGTAGGAAATGAGCTGGACCAGCAGGGGCATAAACTGCAAACAGCCCAAGCAGAGGTGACCCTGAGATAGTCAGTGCTCTGCACAAGACACCCAGGAACCCTACACCAAGAGAGACTTGCCACAACCCAGCTCTGCCCCAGAGTGATAGGAAATGAATTAATCTATTTAGTCCTCCTGAGGGGAGTACAGTCATCCTTCTATATCTGCAGGACATTGTTACCGGAATCTCTACAGATACCAAAATCTGCAGACACTCAAGTCCTTTGTAGAAAGCGAATGGCATAATATCTGCACCGAACCTTTGCACATCTTCCTCTGTGCCTTAAATTATCTCCAGATGGCTTCTAGGTCTAATACAATGTATGTGCTATACAGAATGGCAATACTATATCATTAGGGAATGCCCACAAGAAGAAAGAAAAGGTTTGTACATGTTTGGTATGGCTGAAATTTTTTTTATTATGTTTTTGATCCAGGTTTGGTTGAGTCCTTGGATGAGAGACACATGGATATAATGTCCATTATGTCAATCATGTCAATTATGTCTTGACACCCCAGCTTAATGAAGTGGTGTTAGGGCTCCCTGGTCACAGGAAGGTCTGCCTTGGAGGGAAAATTCTCTGAGGTCTGTACATAAGACCTAGTGAAACTGTCAGGCTGCCTCTCAAGGCTCAGCTAGGGTTGAAGAGTCTGCTTCCTGGCTCTCTGTGGCGGTAGCTGGCCTAGCTCCAGTCCTCCGTGGCTGTTGGCTGCAGACATTAATTAGTTCTTTACACATGGACCTTCCCGCCTCTCTGGCTGCCCAAAATATGGCACCGGCTGGTCTTTCCCAGAGCCCCCAGCTCTGAGGAGCACGAAAAGGCAGTCATTCTGTAGCCTGCTAATCTTCAGAGTGACATCCTATGATCACGGCCCTATTCTACTTAGTGAAAGTGAGGCAGTCCATGGCAGGGATCGGTGGGGCCATCTGAGAGGCCTCCTGCACACAGGCATCATGGAAGGGATGAGTCACAGTCATGACCAAGGAGCTGGAAAAGATGGAACTAAGTGCAAAAGGGTCACTACAGAGCCTTCTCCACTGTCCCCTCCTCATGGCTGTAGCAGACTAGCAGCAGCCAGGCTGGGTCCACTTCCTTTAGCTGTGGGTCCCTGCTTCAAGGGAACCTTCAGTACTGGGCTTTGATCACCCTCTCCTCACCCCTTTGCTCTTGTCCTCTCCCTGCTGTTATTGTCTTGCTGTCCTACCCGAGGTCAGAGGTTTGCCCATGCACGCTTTCTCAACATCAGCAATTAGTTGCTGCACATTCTGTTCAAAGAGCCAGGCTGAATTCTGCCTCCACCTGGACCCTAAGTGATTCATCAGGGCTCCTGTGCCTCGAGCTTCATGTGGGCTAATCTAGCCCACTATGAGCCCTCCAAAGTGGCCAGGATCACCTCTTCTCCTGGTTGTGTGGGAAGGGGCTCCCTTGTTCATGGCCACACAGCTGCAAATAGAGCCAGCTACCCACATCTGTCCCTCTGGCCTGCAAAGAAAAGCTCAACCTGGTTTCTTGACAAAGGCAAAGACTGAAGACTCCAGGGTTGAGTTGCTCCCATGTTTAGAGGCATTTTCTATACTTGTAAAGACATAGAGCCGGGCACTACTTAAAGGAGAGGCTTATGAGAGTGTGGCTGAGGATGGAGGAAAGGATGTGACTGTGCCTTGACCCTCCTGGTGAGGCACACAAGTCCTTGAACCAGTTCAGCTCCAACCCCACCATGCTGCATACAGGGCACCCCCTAGACCTGCCTGCGATAGCTGATTCTACTCTAGCCTCCAGCTCACCTGACCACAGACACCACACTAGGACCTTGAAGAAGCCCACAGGGCCACAGGAAGGGTGCTGGGGAATACTCCAAGAAGAAGACAAGAAACACACTCACATTTCAGACCACTCCTCAAAATAGGAACATGCTGACCTGCCTAGATGGTGTGAACACACTGAAACTAAGGCCCGTGACCTCACTGCACACACAAAAGTGTCGTCAAAGGAGCGACCATCTCTGAACTTTTCCACCAACACTGCTGTGCTTCTTGTTCCTTCCTCTGGGGTTATGGGCCAGCACTTGGCAGTAGCCAAGCCTCTGCTGGCACGTGGAAGGTTTAAAGACAGCTCACCAGGGAGAAACATATGCTTGAGAAAATTTCCCGGTGGACACCGTTAGTAGGCCACTCATTCAGCTGCCTCCACTCCTTCCATCATTTCAAGAACCTACATGTCTTGTTACAGTCACCCCATACTCTCTTTTTTTAAAATATATTTTATTTATGTATTTATTTGAGAGAGAGAAAGAGGCAGAGACAGAGAGCGAGAATGGACACACCAGGGCTTCTAGCCACTGCAAATGTATTCCAGACACATGTGCCCCCTTGTGCATCTGGCTTACGTGGGTCCTGGAGAATCAAATCGGAATCCTTTTTGGCTTTGCAGGCAAATACCTTAACCACTAAGCTATCTCTCCAGCCCCCCCCCCTTTTTTTTTCTTTTCAAAGTAGGGTTTCATTGTAGCCCAGGCTGATCTGGAATTCACTATGTAGTCTCAGGGTGGCATTGAATTCATGACAATCCTCCTACCTCTGCCTCCCAAGTACTGGGATTAAAGGCATGCACCATCATGCCCTGCCTCCATGCTATCTTGAATGTCCTTCAAAGGTACATGTGTAAAAGGCTTGGTCCTCAGGGTGGTGTCTGTGGAAGGTTGTGGCACCTTCAGAAAGAGGGACCTCATGAGAAGCTCTTGGGCCATTGGGAGGGTGATAGGGTTGTGGAAGGCTAGCCCCCTTCTTCTTCTCAACACAAGGCAAGCAGTTTGCATCAACACACACTCCCACCATGATGTGTTGTCTCACTGAAGCAGTGGGAGCAGCTGCTAATAGAATAGAGCCTTTGAGACGGTGAGCCGAAATGAGTCTTTTCTAAGTGAATGTTCTCAGGTATTCTGCTGTAGTATCAGAAAACTAACACTGTGCTTGGAAGGTGATGGTTGTACATGGCTCCCTCAATGCAGACAATCCTTCCGGTATGGGTGAGCTATTTGGAAGGTGGCCTCCAGAGGCTCAGGTGGAGGAGGAAAGGAGAATCAGGAAACAGAAGGAGACCCCTGGACAGTCCATGATTGAGGACCTTCCACTGTGCACAATAGGCTCAAGCCACTTGCCCTCATTTGGGCTTGTGACGCAGGCCCCCGAGATCCCCTTATACACAGTCTCTGATTCCCTCGTGTGGTGGTTTGATTCAGGTGTCCCGCATAAACTTTGGTGTTCTGAATGCTAGGTTGCCAGCTGATAGAGATTTGGGAACTAACACCTCCTGGAGGCAGTGTATTGTTGGGGGAGGGCTTATGGGTATTATAGCCAGTCTCCCCTTGCTAGTGTTTGACACACTCTCCTGTTGCAGTTGTCCATCAGATGCTGGCAAGGAGGTGATGTCCACCCTCTGCTCATGCCATTGCTTCCCCCTGCCATCATGGAGTTTCCCCTTAAGTCTTTAAGCCAAAATAAACCCTTTTTTTCCCCATAAGCTGCTCTAGTCAAGTGTTTTCTGGCAGCAATGTGAATCTGACTGCAACACCACAGATGACAGGCCCTGGAGGTACAGACTCCCTAGGCAGTTTAGGGCTATATCTGAAGGGATCAGAGCATGTTTCTAAGGTTGTGAGGAAGGCACCATAGCCTCTTCTTAGTCATAGGAGCCTTGATTCCCTTATCTGTGAAATGGGGCTAGTGTTAGTGGGACCATATGAAGAGGAACGATCACAAATGTTCCTTTATGCACGTGGTCAGGGCTTTGTTAAGTGCTGGTTCCATGTGGTGGCTTCATGTGAGGGCCAAAGCTGAAGGTGGCTGCCTCGGTTCTACTTTAACATGCTGTGCTATCCTGCAGGGCTATGGGCCAGGGCACTGTCCTGAAGTGTCCCAGCTAGGGGGGTGGGGAGACCATATTGGCCAGCCAAGCCAAGCAGGGTTGCCGCCTGTTCAGCAACAGCAGCCAGTGCCCAAGATAACCTGCAGGGTCACTGCCACCTACTCATGCCCGCAGGCCTACCCACTTGGCCCTCTGGCCTGAGCAGCCACCTGCTCCCAGCTGCAGGAAGCCCAGCCACCTGACCTTTCCCTCCCAACATCATTTTCCATTCTGCTATGTTTTGGGTCAGGCCTGGAAATCTTCTGGGGCAGGGTGATCAGGAAGGATTGCTCTGAGGCTTGACATTGTTTCAGGATCGGCTTGCCTAAGCCTCAAGAATCTGATAGAAAGCAGACCCTCCCCCAGAGTCATGTCTGCTCGCCATGGGGGCCTCAAATGGACTGCAGGGGCAACATAAAGGGCAGAAGCTCCCCTGGCCCATCTGTGCCCAGAATGCTTCAGCAGTGCCCACCTGCCGGCAACCGAGCTCAGATTTTGAAGCTCAGGCCAAGTGCCAATTTGTCACCAGGGTCTGGACTCTAGCCTGAGCCTTGCTTTGCCTTACCAATTTAGAGGATAAGGTGGCTGCCCCTCTTAGGCAGAGAGGCAGTGCAACCTGTCCTGCCTGAGAGCTAGGAGGAGGGAAGTTTCCGGGCCTGATCCAGGAAGATCCGTGAATCAGTGCTGCAAGTCATGGGCTGCTCTTTCCGATCCATCTGGCCAGACTGTGAAGGCAGAAGGGAAAAGGCCAGGATCCCAGGACCACTTCCCAGGTCTCCAGGTATGTGGACCTCCTGGTCTGCTCTCCACCTGTGCTCCCTCTCTGCAACCGTGCCTTACATGAGAGAGCAAAGGATCTACCCACTGGGGTCTTCAGCAACCTCATTAAAATCTTAGCTCTAGTCCCAGACATGGGCCACCTACCACAAGTGCCAGCTCTGCCACCACAGCCCTAAACCAGCCTTCAGGAAGCTGGCCAGCAGCTTTGCCACCCCATGCATGCTGTCAAGGGTCACAGCCCCATTTCTGTCCCAGATTATCTTGGCATTTCAGGCCAAGACACATTGTACTGCTGCTACATCTTTGGCTGGTAACTGCTTTCAGGCCCTGCTGGTGCCTTTCAGGCTTCTTGTCCTCTCCAAATGTCCTCAGGGAAGATGCTGGTCCGTTCTTCCTGAATGTTCCCAGCTCTCCGCTGAGGAGACACCTTAGCACAAAGCTGTGATCTCTGAGAGGAAACCCTTGATTTGGCCCCTTCACCTCTTCCACCTTTCCTATGGCGCAACTTTTGAGCACCTCAGCCAAATTCATGTGCCTACCCTGCCTGGGTCACAATCATCTGCACTGATTAAGCAGAGACTGTATGCCATGAAAATGAAGCAGATGGAGGAGTCCAGTCCTCCGTCAAACACCAGCATGAGGAACATGTACTCACACATACATGTATACCACACATACATATGCATGCAAAAATAAGAATATAAGCCAGGCATGGTGGCGCATGCCTTTAATCCCAGCACTCGGGAGGCAGAGGTAGGAGGATTGCCATGAGTTTGAGGCCACCCTGAGACTACATAGCTAATTCCAGGTCAGCCTGGGCTACAGTGAAACCCTACCTCGAAAAACAAACAAACAAAAAAGAATATGGCTATAGTTTGCTGTCTATATACTGAGACCTCACTTAGAAGATCAAAACTGATACACAGTGGTGGTGCTGCCTAGAGGACAGTCAGCAAGCAAAGCTGAGCGCCCGAAGTATATGGGACATGGCTGTGGTGGGTCAGACATGAGAGCAAGGGGTTCCTACGGTGTATGGTCAAGAGTCTGTGATTTAGAGTAGGCCAGTGAAGGTCATCCAGGGGGACTGCTTTCCTGGCTCCAAAAGCCATGGCACTAATCCTGGCCAGTGCTCAGAACTGATATGTCCACAGGATTCCTTACCTCTGAAATGGAAGCAAAGCTCAAGATGGTGGCCTTTTAAGTCTGTGTTGCTATAACAAAATTCCTGAGATTGGGCAACCTATAACTTGTGGAAATGTATTGTCTCATAGTTCTGGATGCTAGGAAGTCCAAATTGGAGAAACTGGGAGGTTCGGTGTCTGGTGAGGGCTGCTCCCTGCTTCCAAGATGGTACATTGACACTGCATCCCCACAGTGGGGGCAAGCAGAAGGGTAGGAAAGCCTACCTAGTTCTCTCTAGTCTTTTTACAGGGCACTAATGAGAGCAGAACCCTTGTGGCCTAACACCTCCTAAAGGACCCATCGTTAATAGGGTAGCCTTGGGCTGGAGAATGGCTTAGCGGTTAAGGCGTTTGTCTGCGAAGCCAAAGGATCCCAGTTTGATTCTCCAGGACCCACGTAAGCCAGATGCACAAGGGGCACATGCATCTGGAGTTCATTTGCAGGGGCTGGAGGCCCTGGTGTGCCCATTCTATCTCTGCCTCTCTTCTCTCTCTCTCTCTTTCTCTGCTTGCAAATAAATAAATAAAAATGTAAAATAATAGTATAGCCTTGGGGATTAAGTCTCAGCATGAATTTTGAAAGGATATAAACATTCAAATCATAGCAGTGGCTGCCTTATTCCATGGCCCTGGAGAGACAAGAAATCAGTTCCCAAGATGTATACAATGAGCAAGAACCACCTCTGCTGCTAAGTCTTGGCTATTGGGGTTTCTTACTGCCGCACTCCCTAACCTATTCGAGGAAGCTCAAGGCCCACATATTCTCAGGAATCACTAGAAAATCACTTCATTTCCCATTTAGCCCTGACCAGAAGATGCTGGTTCTGAGACCCTTGCTGGTTCCTTGGCCAGCCTTTCTTTCAGCTACATTGTGGACAGCCTGAATGGTTAAACTCCTCCAACCTCCTTCCTAGCCCCAGCCCCTAAGAAAGCTCCCAACCACTCACCCTGGGTTATAATTCCAGCTGTAATATTCCTTGAAAAGAACGTGTGACACCAAGCCAGGCTGAAGAGCTGCAGTGAATGGGTGGCCTCCAGGCAAGGCCTCCCCTGGAAGCAAATGGGGCCCTGTTGGCATAGAAAGCTATTTTCACACTTGCCTTATTTTTTGCTGCAGCTAGCCAGCAGGAAGAAATCTCTCTCCGAGAGAATGCAGTGGGGAGCAGGGAGCTGCTATGTGCACATAACCTTAGCAGACCACCCCCCCCACACACACACACACCGCTCTGCCTCCCAGGCCAGCTGGATCCCTGGTGCACACCCCCCACACCCTATGGATGGCCCTAAGTGTCCCATAGGCAGGAAAGGTCATACACTGAGCAGCTTCTAGCGCCTGACCAGCAGCAGGCTGATGTGTGTGTGGGGGGGGGGGTGTATTTATTTGTTTATTTATTTATTCATTTGAACAATCTCCTGCCGATTGATTTCTGTGGAGAAAGGAAACTGCGGAGAGCCTGACAGCCCAAGATACTGTGTCCACATCTATTTCCTGCTGGCTCCCAGCAGCATGACCTTGGGCATGTCACCCACCAGGTACCTCGTCCCTGTCATTGCCAACATTTAACTGAAGCCTATTAAGGCCGGAAGCTGCCTTGGTAATGTGCAGGAAGTCGCTGCCCTGAGTACATTCTCATTTGCAGGCGCAGAGGTTAAGTGATTTAATGGAGGTCACGCAGCTGGTGGCAGCAGATGACAAAATGCTTATTTAGCACAGTGCTTGCCTTTGAGGACATGATTGCTTGGATGTGTGTTGCCAAGAACCATCTCCATTTTATGCCTTGTGCCAGTTTACTCCAGGCCTTTATTTTTCTTTAATTGTGTGTGTGTGTGTGTGTGTGTGTGTGTGCGCGCGCGCGTGTGCATGTGCGCCCATGCTTGTGCGTGTGTGTGGTGCATCTGTGAATGTGAATGTGGTGTATGCACATGTATGTCCAGGTACATGAACTGGTCAGAGAAAGGTGTCAGATAACCCTCTTCTGCCTCATTTCCCTGAGACAGAATCTCTCACAGGACCTGGAGTTGGCCATTCTTTGCAGTTAGACTGGCTAACCAGGGAGCTCCAGAGATTCTGCTGTGTCTGCCTCCTCAATGCTGGGATTACAGGCATGTGCAGCCATGCCCAGCCTTTTATCTGGGTGCTAGAAATTGAACTTAGGGCCTCATGCTTGTGTAGCAAGTGCCCTAACCCCCTGAACCATCTCCTGGTCTTTTTTTTTTTTTAAAGTGTGTGCCACCACACCCAGCAGATTCCATGTTCTTATTTATTTATTTGAGAGAAACACAAAGAAAGAGAGAGAGAGAGAGAGAGAGGAAGAAGATGGGCATGCCAGGGCCTCCAGAGAGATTAGAGAATGAGGGGATTTATTGGGAAGAAGATGGGCAATGCACAGGGGCCTCCAGCCACACCCTGGTCTTCAGTCCACAATGAACTCCAGATGCAGAAAACACCAAGCAGCTAGTAGCACCGGCAGCCAGGTCACTTTCTTGTGCATCAACCAGCTTACTCTGGCCGCCCCACTCTGGGGAAGGCTTACCCTGGGGGCAGGGTTAATCCTTCCTAGGGCAATCAGAAACACACTTATGAGGAACCTGGGATTCCTAAACAAATCAAGTTGACACAAACTTAACCATCACATGGGTACTGGGGAATCGAGCCTTGAACCTGGGTCCTTAGGCTTCGCAGGCAAGCGCCTCAACTGCTAAGCCATCTCTCCAGCCCCCACCCTGGCCTTTATTATTGTTTAACCCTTTCTAATTCCCCAGCGGGAACACCACAAGGGCACTATGGTCAGCTGTGACTGCAGCCATGCAGAGACCTAGTGGTCCGACCCCCCCCCCCCCCCGTAGTATTTGGGAACTTGCCTGGACGTGGGAAGTAGCCCTCCAAGGAAACTGTATCCTGGTGGGTAACAGAGTAGTGAAGGGGGCTGTCAGCCTGCCCCAAGGGAGGTGTGGGAACTAGGGTGACACAGGAGCTGAAAGTGGGAAGGAACTCTTCAAGTGACCACCCTGTACTCAACACAGACACAAGCCAGCACAGCAGTTCCCAGCAGCACCCGCTGGAGAGCCAGGAATGCCAGCCCTATAGGGGACTGGGCTAAGCAAGAGCAGCAAGCTGGGGGAGGGGTATGGCCCTTCTGAAAGAGGTGTGTGAGGGTGGGTGAGGGGGCGAGGGAGAGGGACACAGGGTGTATTGGCTGCTCCTGGAGACCTAGATAAGTATCTAATGTTCTGCCCAAAATATGTGTGGGTCCTTCCTAGCTCTTAGGAGTCCTTCTGACTTCCTCCTTATCATTAACTTAGGTTGGTGATAATATCCAGGCACAGATTTTGGCAGCATCAGTTTGGGCAAAGATGATCCTTACTCAAAACAGATGACTCCAGGGTCTCTTCTCTTGGAATTGAACTTGGAGATGGGAAGACACCCCGGTCATGGAGGCCACCTAGAAGAGGCGAAGAAGTAGCAGTTTATGTGGCAGGAAGGATATGCCATCCTCCAGGATTGTTACCCCAGCCTCAACTCTTCACCTTTGCTCCTGGTTAGGAGTTTCCAGTTCCTTCCAGGTCATCTTTGAGTCTTGCCATGCTCATGAAAGTCCTCAGGTGCAGGCACCAAGCCAGAGTGAGTACAGGAGATTTGTTGGGGGAAATATTAGGCAGATGGAGAGATGGAACCCAAGGCAGGTAGAGAGAAGCTGGCTGAGATGCAGGCCTGAAGCAGGGAGTGTGAGGGAGGGAGGAAAAGAACAAGGGAGCAGGCAGGAGGAGCTTTATCTTCAGTGCAGCCCTGAGAAAGTGTCCAGGACCGGGCTGATGGACAGCCTCAAGCCAGGCTGATGGGTAGTCAGAGCAAGGTTGCACTTAGAAGACTGTGGAGAGCTCGAGAGATGGCTTAGCAGTTAAGGTGCTTGCCTGCACAGCCTAAGAACTCAGGTTTGAATCTCCAAGTGCCATGTAGCCAGACTCACAGTGATGCAAGAATGCAATGTCACATGTACACACAAGGGGGTGCATTGGTCTAGAATTCATTTGCAGTGGCTGAAGGTCCTGGCACACCCATTTTCTCTCTCTCTCTCTCTGCCTCTTTCTTTCTCTCTCTTTCAAAATAAATAATTTAAAAATAGAGAAAACAACAACAAAAAGACCATGGAATAAGAGTGACTGGTTCCAGTGCCAGACCAGTCACTGTTTTCTATAGCCTGGAAGGTATGGTCTTGGCCTGAGCAGAGATGCCTGTGTATGGCTGACTATAGGGAGCAGGTTCTCTGTTGAAGGATGTCCCGTGGTTAATACTCCTGCATTAGCTGCATTCCTTGTTTTTGTGACCAAATACCTGATGAGAAGCAACTCAAGGAAGAAAGGGCTTATTTGGTTATTTGGGCTCACGGTTTGGGGTTTGGGGGGATACAGTCTACCACACTGGGAAGGCGTGGCAGCAGGAGTTCAAGGTGGCTGATCACAGTGTGTTCACAGGAAGCATAGAGGTATGAACACTGGTGCTCCACTCACTTCCTCCTTTTTAATCAGCCTGGGACTCTAACCCATGGGATGGTGCCACCCACGTTCAGGATGGGTCTTCCTCTGCAGTTAAACCTTTCTGGAACACTCTCATAGACATACCTGGAGGCATGTTTCCATGGTGATTCTAAGTCCAGTAGGTTGAAAATGAAGATTAACCATTAAAACTACTCCTCAGTTTCTGAGAACCCCCCCTTTTTCCTGAAGGCCCCTCTTGCCCATTCCTGCCCACTCTGGCCTCCGGCTGTGGGTATCCCCAGCCTGCTGACTGCTGTTCATCAGGCATATAGCTCCTGCTTCTCAGCCCTGGGCCCATCACTGGGTGCTCTTCTGGCCTTCCCACTGCCGAGGAATCAGCACACCACACTGGATGGGGCAGCTCTGGTTGACACTGAGTTCATTGTGGGGCCCCCCCGGGGATGAGGATGACTCACTACACTTACTGTGCCCACACTCAAGACTTGGAGCTGGCTAGTATCCCATGGTGGGATGGAATCAAAGGGAGCTCAGATGCTGGCTAGAGACGCAGTGTGACATGTTCAAGGCATAGGGACATGCTTACCAGGGCTTCCTCTAAAGAGACATAGCCAGTGAGACCTGCTATTCTTCCAAGTGGACAATATCTTCCTGGCCCACATTCACCGAGGCTGGGATGGGGCAGAGCTCATTATGCAGTGTCTGAGAAATCCCTTGGGCCTTGGAAGGTGGAGAAACAACACTTTACAAGGGCGTACAACCTTCCCACATCAGACTCACCTTCCCATCTCCTGAGAGCTATTTCTGCAGCTTTCTGGCTTCATTCTTCTCCCCTACCCCACCTCCACGTCCACTTCCATCCTGGGCTGGGCCTGAAGGAGCTGAGGCTGGGAGCCCTAGCTGCATAGAGCCTGGGGAAGAGAAGCCCCCACCTACGGGGTTGCCAGATCGAACCTCTAGGATTTGGGTTCAAGTGGAGAATTTAGAAATTCAGAGGTATGAAATGTTCTGGGCCCAGCCCATGAAGATAAAGGGGCTCAGGACAACGTCTTCCATAGCGGGGACACCTCTGAGCTGTTGGGATGGTCACATGGAGCAGCTATCCTAGTTTGGAGCAGCGCGAGTTTTATCCTCCCTCTCTTCCAGGACCAAGAAGGGGCCTCAGGCCAAGTAGACAAGCCTTCAGCGCTGAATCCTGCCAGCATCCACACAGACAGTATGCTAGTCCCGGGACAGATTGACCACTGCCCATGCCCCACATTGACCCTAATGCAGGCCAGTGCAGACTCCCTGCTGCCCATTGTGAGAAGAACAGGCCCATCATAGAGGGATTCATGTTCTTGTCCACTCTGAAGTAATTTCCTTGTGGAAAGGGTCTGTCCCTTTGAGTTTTTTTTTTTTTTTTTTTGGTTTTGCAAGGTAGGGTCTCACTCTGGTCCAGGCTGACCTGGAATTAACTAGGTAGTCTCAGGGTGGCCTCGAACTCTCAGCGATCCTCCTACCTCTGCCTCCCAAGTGCTGGGATTAAAGGCATGCGCCACCACGCCCGGCTCCTTTGAGTTCTTTTAAACAGCCAATCTTCTAAAAGCCCACCCTAGAATCCCTGGATGTCCCCATGATCACCCTAAGTTAGCAACTCTGCTACCGCCGAGCCTTCTCAATATCTCTCTTCCCACTATTTTCCTCCATAGCTTCACTGTCAATAACACACTCCATACTTCATTTGTTGGGTGTCTCTTCCCTCCACTCGCGGGGAGCAATGTTGTCTACGTTCATTGCTTTATATCCTCTGGACCTACACTGTGCCGAACATGCCATAAGCCCTCAATGAATATTTCTGGAATGAATAAAAGGCTCTTTTTTTTTTTTTTTTTTACTAGCAGAGGATGACACTTTCTCAGCAAGGCTGGAGGGATTCAGGTCCTTGCCATTCTTACCAGACATTCTGCGGAAAGGACTTGCTCTGGGCTACAATTGGATACACCTCCCTACTGGTTCTCACTGAAACTGGGGACAGCCTAAGCCTGCTCTGCCATACCAGTGGTGGGTTCTCACCAAGCGGCCCAGTAAGTCCTGGGCAAGGCAACCCCATGTATCCACAGCTCTCGACTCCCTCTGTGCTCACCCCTAAACCCTCACTCCTCACATTGAAAGCTGCAGACTGTCACTCGAGGAGCTGGCCAGACATGCTGGACCCACGGGGACCAGAGTTTGCATTTTAACTAAATCCCCAGCTGCAACAGGCACACAATTGGGTCTGGGAAGCTCGGGCCTGTCTACAAGTGCTCCCTTTGTGCCAGGCTAAAGGAAATGCTTTGCCGAAGCCATTTTGATGCCTTTTCCCTGCAGCTACTGAAACATGGAGCGCTGGCAGCTGAGGAAAGCAGGCGTTCACATTACCACACAGAAATGCTGAAGGGCCAACCCGCAATTAGCAACTCAGAGCAGGGAGGCAAGGCAGGCACAATAGAAAGGCAGGGAGCAGCAGCTGTAATTGCAGGGTGTGCCAGCCATGGCGACGTGCAGAGGAAGGTGGCATTAAGACAGCAACCACCTATGCGTGAGCAGCTGTCGGGGTGCGGCCCTCGGAATGGCAGGGGAGGAGCGTGGTGACAGGGAGCTGAAGAAAGGCCTGAAAACAGCTGCCTAGGGCTCCTCATGCCTAGACCCAGCACACCAAGGCCTGCAGGGTGGCCCCGCTCTCTCCTCAGACCCTATCGTTAAGGACGGACATGCAAGGGACAACTGCCCCAGGGTCCTCAGAGACCAACAGTAGACTCAACTGGATCCAGAGTTTCTAGGCCCTCGGAATAATCTTCAAACTGGAAGCCCCAGGTCTCCTGGGGCTCTGTGGAGAGCCATGGAGGCAGCCACCAGGGCAAAGAGGAGGCTCCACGTGGACTCCCTTCATCTGGCCTGCCCCCACTCCATCTTGGCCACCACAACTGTAATCAGGTAGCTCCACACTTGTCTGCTTTATATTGGAATTCTGACTAAGATGTAACTTCAGGAATACTGTTACTATTTCTAAAAAGTGAGAGAGCAGAGCAAGTGGCACACCCTTATGATCACAGTACTTAAGAGGCAGAGGCAAGGGAATTGCAAATTCAAGGCCAGCCTGGAATATATAGCAAGACTCTATCCTCCTTCATAGATAGATGATAGGTGATGGACAGGACTTAGGAGCTGTGTACACCTTACTGAGAAGCAGGTAAATAGCATGTCCATAGTGATCTTCCACTCTAAAGCCTCAAAGCAGAAAACCTCATAGGTAGTGAGGACATTGTCCCCTTGGGCAGATTTGGAGAGCTCCAGAGCTTGCTCATTTTTATTGCCCTGATTTTGAAAAGATGAGGAAGCTGGGATTTAGTACTCTTAACTTAACCAAAGTCTAGTTTATCTCCCAGGCTGTAGAGAGCATCTACACAGATGAGCCTCGGAGTCACTTTGAGACTCAGTGTGACATTACTGAAACCTTTCAGCATTTCTCTCCCTCTCTCTCTCTCTCTCTCTCTCTCTCCTATACTCTGTTCACTGCCAGCCAGTCATTTGTTGTGGGTAGGCACTGTCTTGGGCACTGGAGACATAGCTCTGAGATATCTAGGTACTGCACACGTTGGGCTTAGAGTCAGGGAACAAAAGGGTATTTGATTTTACTTTTGATCAGTGATTCAATAGACAGAGGGGTTGGTGGAGTCAGAGAAGGGCTTCAATTGCCTGTCACTCAGGCATACCCTACTTCCTATCTGCCCTGTCCTCTCTGCAGCTCCAGCCCAGGAAATTCAACCTGACCCTCATGTTCCCTGGCAAAGTCCATTGCTTCCAAGGAGGAGTCCCTGAGTCCATGGAGGACACAGCCTTCTTGGAGCCCACATAGGAAAGAAGCCATCCCACAAAAAGGACTGATTCTGTCCTCGGAGCTCCCACATTACCCCTCCTCCCTGCTCGCTCTGCCCTATGTATGGGATGGCCCAGAGGCCTCTCTGCAGAGTTCAGGTGTGGCAAGATGAGCCACTACGAGAAATCTGAATGTGTCTGTGGGAAACATGAAGCTTCCCATTTTGTCTGCTATAAAATGGGAATATGGTGCTGGAAGACCTGCAATGACACCCTGGCTGACCTCTGTGGCTAAGTGCCCTGTCCTAAGCCTGAGGTCTACCACATTCTCTCTCAGTGACAAGTGAACAACACTACACTTGATATCAGGAGTGGACAGCAGGACCCAGCCTACTGGTCGGTGCCAGAACCACATGGGGTTTTCCTGCTTCTTCCAACTGAGACATTTTCCACGCAGAAGGTTCCTTGAGGCCTGATGTCAGGAGGTGCAGAGGCCTGGAACAGAGTCGGCTCTGCACTGGATGGAAGGAAATGTGGTGGAGACCACACTGGCCTGTCTACTCTCCCCTGGCTTTAAAAGTCTCATGTCGGAAAACTCATCAACTTTGTGCTTGAAACACAGCTCCACTTCCTCATGCCTCTCTGCACACCTTCAGCTCAGTGTGACTGCCTTTTCCCCCACCAATCAGCAGCATCTACGCCCGAGAGCCTGAGACAATGTCCTGACTCACCCTGGGCCCCAGGACTGCCTGGAGTTCCCTAGAGAAGCACAGCTTCTCTGGCTGCCTCCTGCTGAGCATGCACAGGACCCAGCATTGCTCTGGGACTTGATAACAGTATTTTAAGATCCTGATTTCTAACCAAGTAGTGCTGCTAGGTCATGACCCTGTGTTAGTGGATTGAAAAGGAAGTGGCCAGGACAGCTCCCTACTTTGGGGAAGGTGGGGAGGGGGCAACAGCACCAAGGTTCCCTGGACTCCTCTCCATCTGTGCTTCCAGGATGAAAGAAGTCTCCCCCGCCCCAGATCCCTAAATCGGAGTAGGCTGAAATCCACGTGTCCTCAGACCCAGGCCATGAGCCTCCCAGTAGGAACAGGTTGGAGGCCCCTGTTTGTATGCACCCCCTACCTGGGTTCTAAGGAGGTCTGAAATAATGAAAGGAGGTAAGGCAGGGAGGGACCCAAAATAAAGGCCTCCGAAGATGAAAGCTGGAATCCAGTCTTTCCACTGGAAAAAAGACTGTCATTTGTTCTTGGGTAGAGTTTAAAGAACAGAGTATTGTCATCAGGCGTTGGTTTCATTTTAAGCCTTTGCTTTTGGGGTTTGGTCTGGTTTTGTACTTTCTCTCCTCCCTGTGGCCACTGTGCATGAAAGGCTGGGGTCAGGCCCGGCATGAGGCTGCGGAATGGGGGCCACCTGCTCCTCTTTGATTTCGCCAAGAACAGCGGGGACTCATTCTACCTGGAGATGTCTGGCTGTCTCCTTCCGGCCAGTCCCAGACTTTGCTGAGAATAATTCCTCCTTGAAAAAAAAAAAAAACATAACAATTCCCATTAAATGTTTCAAATTGCTCACACCAAACTCAAAGCTCAGAGAGTGCTTTGAAGGCCTTTCAGGGAGTAAAAATAAAACCCGTTCGCAGGCGCTGGAGAGATGTTGCTGAAATAACTCTCAGGTACATGAAATGTGGCGGAGATAGGTGAGTGCCTGGGGTGGGGAAGGCTGGACAGACAAATGGAAGAAATGAGGAGCACTGCTGAGAGAGAGGCTGCTTCCGGACATTTCACAGATTGTCACGGTCTGATCCAACATTGGACCAAAGCCGCCACTGTGGCTGGTTCCCTCCACTAATGAGGGAAGCAGAGAATTCCAAACAATAGCTTATCCTAAAGCTAGGGCCCTCGTCCTCCTTCTCATCTTCAGACAAGATGGTTGGGAGGAAGGGCTCGCCCAAGAAGAAAGCTCACCAGACTGAGGTAATTTGGGACCAGGGTTCCCAACCCAGCTGCGTCAAATAACATTCAATCCATCGTCTGCTCGGCAAACGCTTATTGACCATCTACCTGCTGCCAGGCCTTCTTCTAAGTGCTGGAGATCCAGCAATCAACACAACAAAGATGCCTGCACATCTGGACCACATGATCCAACAACTCCAAAAGGAGATCTGACAGGTCTCTGGGTCAGCACTTCTCAAACTAGACAAAAACACCTGGGACCTTGTTAGAAGAGGGATCAGAGCAGGAGTCCTAGCAAGGGCCTGAGCCTCCACATTTCTTTCTTTTTTTTTTTTTAAAGAGTTTATTTTTATTTCTTTATTTATTAGAGACGGAGAGAGGGAAAGAGAGAGAGAGGGAGAGGGAGAATGGGCACACCAGGGCCTCTAGCCACTGAAAACGAACTCCAGACATGTGCATCCCCTTGGTCACGTGGCTTACATGGGACCTGGAGAATCGAACCAGGGTCCTTAGGCTTCACAGGCAAACGCCTTAGCTAAGCCATTTCTCCAGCCTGAGCCTTCGCATTTCTAACAAGCCCCTGGCATACTGGCTGCTCTGACCCTCATTAGAGCACGTAGCCCGTTGGGTCCACCCGCAGCTCGTTTGTTTGGTCCTCTGCTCTATCAGCTTGGGCAAATTTTGTTACCACATCCCACCTACACGATCTCATCTGTAAACTAGAGGTTCGATAGGTCCCACTTCACTGAAATGTATGATGTAAAGAAATCTCCTCTCCTCCTTCCTTCTCTTCCCTTCCCCCCCCTCCTCCTTGCACTGAGCTTTTCCATTTCTCCCAGAGTATTAACCTTCCGTCTCCGTACCTCGCCCTTGTCCTGCATTTCCTTCTCTTTCCTGCCACCATGTCGAGTAGAGTTGCAAGGCTCGTCCAGGTCCGAGAAGGAGGAAGAATGCACAGTTCTCTTCCCACGTTACCCCTGGGCATGAGGGCAGGCTCTGCCTAGATGGCTGCTGGTGAATCTCGTCATGGATAGCCTCTTGCCAGCTGAGAGAACAGAGTGGGCAGCTGTGGACCACAGTATCACATGGGGGTCAGAAGGATCTCCGGAAAGATGGAAGAACAAAGAGTTAGTCAGCACCTCAGAGCTGCTGCCAGACCCTGTGTATAGCTCTTACCTCTTCTGCCATACACATGGATGACCTCAGGCAAGATGTTCACCTACCTACTCCTTCCCTTCTTTGGTAAAATGGGATTCATGCTGGTGCCAACACCCAGGCTTGTGTTCCTCTATTTCTTCTGATCCAACATGGAAACAGTCTCTGGCATTTTAATTTGGGGTATCAACTTTCTCAGAGGATGAGTTATGATTCAGATACTACAAGAGGTGACCACACTGGCAGGCCATAGGTACCAGTGCCAACACTAGCTCCAGCAGGGGTTCTAATGTCTGCATGAGAAATGACTTCCAAAGCTGAAAGAGTGAAAATGACCCTGACAGGGGGATGACTGGCAGGGCAGGAACCATTTCCTAAGAATCCTGAATCTCATCACCTGAGTAGTGACCAGTCTAAGGACTTGAATTGGTGTTTGGCATACACAGCCGTGGCTGCACCTCGAAGCCTCGAGCCTCCTCTGTCACCCCATCTCTCTCAAGGGCTATAAGGGAGCCCTTGGTCCCAGTGAACATCCAGATCTACCACTGATTGGTGAGCAACTCCAAAGAGACTAGACAAGTCTTTTAAGCCCTCCAGGTCTCAGGTTTTTCATGCCTAAAATGAGAACGTTGCAATGGTCGCATCTAAGAATGCTTGGCTTAATACTAGGTGGGAGAAGAGAGTCTCCCGTAGGTCAGGAGTTTGGAAAATCATTGTAGCAGAGTGGGCTTCAGCCCAGTCCAGCCCCACCCAAAATTTACATGAAGGCTTCCTCTCCTACTGAGCCACCATGTAACGCCTATTCATTGCATCCCTGAAGTTCAGTGTTAACTTTATCTGGCACCTCCTCCATCTCTTCTGCTTTCCCATTCCAAGACTCCCATCTCCCTGAAGTCTCACCCACCTTGCTTTCCTGCCCCCAGCTCAAGGAACTCTGTCTCCTGCCTTCACTTAGGAAGAGACAAGCTCCTTATTTCCAACTTCCTTTTGATTTGCAAAAAGCTTTATTAGATTTAAAAAAAAAAAAAACATATCACTTGCTTCCTTTTTTCTTTCGTTGCCACTATAACTCTCTTCTTGTAGGCATCTGTGACCACTAGGGAAGAAGGTGGGTGCGAGGACAATGTGCGGGAAGAATCTCGAGACACTGCTGACTCCTGCGCAGGGAACAGATGAGGCTGTCATCACTGTGGTGGGGGACAGAGGTGGCAGGTGGGAGAAGGGAGGGAGCCACTCTGGGAATCCAAGGGGTTGGCTGAGGTTTAAACGTCTGTGGACATCTTGTTCAGAGCCCAGCTGTGTGCATTGATGAGGTCCATTTAAATATTTAAAATAATCAGTAAATTCCTTTTTGGAATAGGAGATGCTTGTATGTTATTAATTTTTCTTTTCTACTCAAATTGTGCAAACAGGAATTGAAAGCAGTCTTACCCCATCCCTGTGCTGTCTCATTGCTCCCAGGATGCCTTGTACCTAGCAAAACACCAATTGTGCTGCCTGGGGCGTGTCTGTCCCTCTGGGTTTGGGTGTGTTGTGGGCAGATCCTGAGGCTGAACAGTTTGTGTTGCTCTGTCTCCTGTTTCCTTTCCTAGTGCTTCTATCCTAGAGAGCATTCTATACCTGCCCAGTCCAAAGTCACCTTAGGGCAGGTCACTGCCAACAGTGGAGGAAAGGGCCTTAGTGTGTGGGTGCAGGGACAGAGCCTGGCACCAGACATTCATGAAACACTTGGATGAGCCCTGGGAATGCCACCTCCTCTTCAGTTTATTCATCCAGATTACTGATTAATGTTATAAGAACAATGTAAAACTCAACCTTTCATTCCAAAGAGAGTACATCCCTATATCAGGCGCTTAGCTTTGCGTCTCAGTCTGGTCGGAGGAGGTAATGTGCTTTGAGCTATTCCTACATAATTCCAATGAATGAACACATGCCAACTTTTGTTCAGCTGCCCCCTTTAAAATCACTGCTCCTAAACATTTCCCTGCACTCACATGAGATGGTATCTTTCTGATTTGCAATGGAAAAACTGTGTCACTATGTTTTTCCATCGCCCAAGCATCTATGAAGTTGATCTTTTTGCCAGAGTTCTCTTGCTGGCGTTTGAATACAAAAAGGAATGTGAAATATGTCATCTGAAAACTGCTGATTAACCATTAGAATGTCTCAGCTTTCTGCTGCTCTACAAGTAAAGATTAAAAACAGTAAGAGTTGCACATCCCCCTTTTTCTGTTTCAGAAAACAGCCCACCCCATCTTTGTCACACATGCCCTTCCTCACAGGCTCTTGGCAGTGGAAAGTCTTAGTAAACTATGTCAAAGGCCAGGAGCCAAAAATCACGCCCAGAGCTAGCCAGGAAAACACTCTCCTCCCCAGCCATGCCTTCTTCCCGCCAGCTCCAATCCCCAGGCAGTGGGTAGAAAATCATTGAGCAAAAATCACTGGATGCCCTGGTAGCTACCTCTCCTTGTCACAACCTAAACTGAAATACCTACTGGATCAGTCAGAAAACAGTGCAGATGTCCCCCCAACCCCTACCATAGTTGGACTTTAAAGATGAATCTTGAGCATGGTGCAGATATATATAGACAGCCAGAGTGCCATGTCACGCAAGGCAAATGGTGGTGCAGGAAGGGAGTGGCCCAATCAGAAGACAGCTGTGGGTGGCCTGCAGTGCATCTCACTGCAGAGTGGAGTGGGAAAGAGCTGTTAGCTGTGGATCTCAGAGAAGGGCCAGAGTGGCCAATAGCAGGAGCATTGGCAGGGGATACTGAGCTATGGAAAGATGGCCGAGTTCTAACGGCTAGGACAGCCATCACTGGGAGTGTAGCTAAACATGAGCCAGGTATCACCGAAGTGTGGGCTTCCATGAGTGATCCCGTTGTCTTTCCATCCACTGGCCTGAGTCTCCGCAATGCTCATGGGCTGCAGAAAGACCCATTTCCCCAGCTAGTTAACAAAAGGGGTAATGATGTGCTGAGGACTCTCAGGGAACCAGGAGAGATCAACACCGAGCACGGAGCCACGCTGGTGCTTCCCTAGTCCTTGCTCTCATCCACTCTCACCTCTTCCCCACTCAGCCTCTCCAGGCCTTGGCAGCATGCTGAGCAGCTGAACTCTGGCAGAGAGGGCTGGATCCCCTATGGTGCACACTGGTGCCTTGAAAGTAAAAAGGCAAGTTTAGGTTGAGTATCCCTAACCCAAAGATCTGTAATCTGAAATGCTCCAAAATTCTACATGATGCCCCCAAGTGGAAAATTCCACACCTGACTTTATGATGGGTTACAGTCAAAATATAGGTGTGGGGACTGGAGAAATGGCTTAGCGGTTAAGGCGTTTGCCTGCAAAGCCAAAGGATCCTGGTTTGACTCTCCAGGACCCATATAAGCCAGATGCACATGATGCATACATCTGGAGTTTGTTTGCAGTGGCTGGAGGCCCTGGCGTGCTCTCTCTCTCTCCCTCTCTCTCTCTCTCTGCCTCCCTCTCATAAATAAATTTAAAAAATATTTAAAAATAGGTGTACTACAAATATTGATAAAAGTACCTTTGAGTGTATAAGGTATACAGCATATGGAACAAAAATGAAATTTGTGTTTAGACTTGGTTCTCATCCCCAAGATACCTCCTGGGAGGCTACCATATTGATGCTGAACTTAGCACAGTCATTGAATCAGCATAGTACACTACAGCCCGGAACTCTTGGACTTAAGCAATCCTCCTGCCTCAGCCTCTCGAGTAGCTGGGGTTGCAAGCATGTACCACCTCACCCAGCATCGTCCCCAAGATAATTCATTACACATGTGCCAAAAAGAGGGTTGGGAATGTAGCTCAGTAGTAGAACACTTGCCTAGCATATTCAAGGCACTAGGTTCAATTCCCAGTACCTCAAAAAAAAAAAAAACACTTCTGGTCCCAGGTATTTCAGTTAAGGGATACTCATTCTGTATTATCAACCATCCTAGGCCTACCCAGCAAGCCACAGACTGTCATCTCTCTTTTCTGATGTATAATTCCTTCCTCTTGGTACAAGAGAATCCAGTAGTTTGCTAAACAGGCAGTCCTTAGTCCCCAAGACATCTTCTTGGAAGTAAGAACAGGTTTCTTCCTATGGACCAATTCAACTATATGAAAGAACCTTCTCCACTCCATGGAAATGTATCATCAGAATGAAGAAAGGAAGTAAGTCTTTTCTGGGCAGTCTTTGTGGACCAGGAATTCCATGTTTCATCTCCTTGAACCAAAGTCTCCCAGGCCTGTGGGGAATGTGGAACATTCCACATTTTAAAGAGGAAGAAATGAAGACTCAGCTCATGGAAGCCGGTAGGTGGTAGGGTTAGGATCCTAACCAGCCAACATGTATATATATATTTGTTTTTTCAATCTAACCTCAAGAATAGTGTTTTTCATAAAGGACTTAACTTGAGGCTTGGACACATTTAACCTTTTCCTTCATAAGCATTTTTCTTTTTCACTTTGGACCCTTCTGACATTTTTCATCAGCAGGCTGATTCTGACTGGTTTTGATAGCCACGTTTTTTTTTTTTTATTTACATGCAAATTCACGGCAAGTAGCTCACATATAAATACTATACTAATTATTAAACTTGGACGGCTCATCAAAATTCTGTATCCTAATTGGCTACGAGATTGCCCATAACCAACAAGAGTTTGATTTGGAGCCCTACCAATTCTTGCATCTGCATAATAAAAGAGAGCGGGAGGCGGGGGAGTATACACCTATTTTGTGTGTGTTTCTTCAAGGTCAAGTAATCTTTTATTCCCTTCCCAATCTACATATTTATAAAGACCTTTGTACAATTAATGAGACGGAAGATTAAATGGTTGCAGATTAAGAACAAACCCTACTGTTCTAATTAGACTAAAAGTTACTTAGTCAATCAGATTAGAATTCCAAATTCAAGCAGCTAACATAGAGTCATAATGATGCTAACGTGTTCCCCTCCAGAAAGTCAGCCCTGAGGATTATTCCTATCTTTGAAAAGATCCCTCTAAAAGCCCCTAATGAGAGAACAAAGAAGGAGAGAGAATGGAGTCTCATCCTATCGCAAGGCAACCAACATTATTTGCCAATGGGTGACTCCTCCTTGGGGACTGTTCAAGAATTCTGACGAGCACTGAATGCTCACGGATGACTTTCTGGGACATTGGTGCAGGCTACAGAGGTTTAAGATGTGGTTTCTTCTGTCAGGGAGGTCATACTAAGACCAGAACATCTGAAGAGGGTTCAGAGCAGAAACCTCACAGATCTTTTGAGTACTGTTGAAGTATATTTCTAGAGCCTGCATTGAATGACCTGGGACTCTGGTCAAAATGCAGATTCCCTGGTCAAGCCCCAGACCCAGTGGTAAGGCCTGGTCATCTGTATTTTTGATGGGCTTATTACAATTTGGTTGCACATTGAAGTTTGGAAATAACTGGCTTGAGGGTCCATGGGTGGACTTATATAATCTAGGAAGTCCTGGATATATTGCACACATTTTATTTTTATGTACTTTTTTTTTTTTTTTTAGGAATGAGATCTATAGCTTTTAGCTGATTTTTCAGAAAAAAAAATAATAACCTTGTACCCCAAGGGGGAAAAGATTAGGAGAGCAGAATTCAGTGAATCCTAGGACAGTGGCCATAACTCAGGACAAGGCACAGATCCAGAGTTGACAGTTGTCCCCAGTTCAGCGAGGTGTGGGCGTCACTTTCCTTCCGTCCCAGTGGGCAGGTGCCAGCAGAGCAAGGGAGTGGAGAGGCATGATGACCTCACTTTAGGGGACATCTTCCCAACAGGAAAGTCTCCTCCTCTGCTCCACAGAAAGGGATTCTGCTGGGGATTGGGCCTGGGCCCCGGGGCGCAGAAGTGTCTCCTTCTCTGTAAAGGCGTCCACTTTTCTTTCCCTCAGTTATTCCCCAGGGAGCTCAACTCCATCATTACCTGAAGAGGCAGACCTCTAGCTTGCAGGACTCCTCTCCTGACCTACTTGATGAGTAGCGAGAGCACGTCTGCTGGGAGGGGCGGCAACCCCGTGGCACCAGGTTATTACCCTTTATGAATGGGCTTGGCCTGCCCAGCTATTTGCCCGCCCGAGCTGCACACATCTAATGGGCCCAGAGCAGTTGGGGGAGCCACTCCTTGGCGGCTGGCTCATTAGCAGACATGGCCTAGCTGGCGGGCAGAGCTGGTGGAGGACAGCACTTGGGCCTGTGTGGAGCCTTCTCAAGCACAACGCTTCCAAAGTAGCTATACCCTTGTGGGAAGGGGAGTTGATAATACTCCCAACCTTCGCAGAGGTCTGCCTATCTTAGAGGCAGACCTCTTATTTTGTGGGAGGCCTCTGAGGGTTCTACCCTGCGCTGCCTGGAGAGAACTTTTCCCAGTACCAGAGCAATGGCAGAGGGAGGCATGAATGGTCTTTCGAGGCAGTATCATCTTCTGAATTTGGTCAGTCACTAATCTGACTCCCCCTACATTTACCTGTCCCTTCCATTGCTTTGATCCCTCTATCCCTGTCTCCTTTCCTCTTTCTCCTCCCAGTGTGGAGTCCGGATGGCCAGCTTCAGGAACACAGGAAAGGGAGGCCACACCCATCCACCATCAACCAGAGGCCATGCCCACGGCTGATATGAATCCTCCCACCACCACCTACAGAAGACCCTCACCACTGCCCACCCCGGCTTCCTGCAGCTCCACACACCTGTTCTTGTCTCAGCTGTGTGTAGGCCTCTGGGGTATGCCAGTGCTTTGGGGGAAGTCTTCATGTAGGGTTCTGTCCCCATGCCATAAAGGAAGGACCCTCACAGTGCCTGAGCACCTGTTCTTGGGCTTTGATGTGAGTCCAAACCCAAAGCCTCATATATTATCTTTCAAATGACTCTGTGAGGGGGGAGGAGAAGACGGCGAACAGTTGTCTCCACCTGGCTCATGGTCTTCAGCCTCAAGGGGGAAAAGGCTCACCCGAGAGAATGCACACCCTCACACCTTAATTTGGGGCCTAGAGAGTAAGAGGCCAGAAGGCCTACACTGGACCACCAAAGCAGGTTTGCGCAGCCTCTATGGTAGTCTACTTCAGCTGTAGAAAGAAAACACCCTAGACCAAGTGTCTGAAGCAACTGAAGATGATTTTCTAACCATTCCGACAGTTCAAGAAAAAGATTTGACAGGGAAGTTTCTTCCAAGGCGTCTCTCAGGTAGCTACTTTCTCCTTGTGTCTGCACATAGTTTCCCTGTCTCTCTCTGTCCCCAGATTTCCTTTGCTCAGGACTGCAGTCAGATTGGATTAGTAACCTTAACAACTTCATTTTAATTTAATTACCTCTTTAATTATCTCCAAATATGGTTACATTCTGGGGTTCCAGGATCGGGACCTCAGCCCATGAATCTGGAGAGGGAACACCATGCAGCTCATGACAGCACTCCAGGAGCTCCCCAGTTCCTTCGGCTTTGCCAACCTCTGGAGCAGAGCGTGCATCCCTTTTCCTGGGAAATTCCTGCCTCGAGGCTGAGAGTCAGCCATGAGGGAAGCGAGCCTGTGCGCTGCGCGTGTGCGGGTCACAGAGGTGGGAAAGCGAGGAAACAGCGCCTGCTCCAGGTTCCCACTCCAGCGGGACTCCATGTATCTCTGCAGTTCACAGGAGCTTCTGCTTGTCGCCTTCTGTGGATGGAGAATCCACACAGGATTCCTGAGAGAAATGAGCTCCTAACGTGGTTTTGTGAAACAGGTCCTCTAATCCCCATTTTATAGGCAAATAAGGCACAAAGTTAATCAGAAAGCAGGTGAACTAGTATTGAAGCTCAGCAAGGAACTTGGAAGAAAATATGATGATGCCAAAAATATTAAAACAACAGATGATCAAAACTATCACACAGGGCTGGAGAGATGGCTTAGAGGTTAAGGTACTTGCCTGCAAAGCCAAAGGACCAAAGTTCAATTCCCCAGGACCTACATAAGCCAGAGGCACTATGTGGTGCATGTGTCTGGAACTTATTTGCAGTGGCTGGAAGCCCTATCATGCCCATTCTCTCTCTCTTTCTCTCTCTCACAAATAAATAAAAATAAAATATTTTTTAAAAACTATGACACAATTTGAGCTTGCTATAGCAAGAAAGTCTAACCCATTCCAGTGTTCTCTCCTCCATGAGACAAGCTGTTATATAGACTTAAACAATATAAAAATATTAAAACAAGGAAGGCCTCTTAGAACATAACATAAATCAAGAAACAGTAATGTAAAAAAAATGATATTTGGGCTGGAGAGATGGCTTAGCAGTTAAGGCACTTGCTTCGAAGCCTAAGGACCCAGGTTGGATTCTCCAGGTCCCACTTAAGCCAGACACACATGGTGGTGCATGCATCTGGAATTTTTTTGCAGTGGCTAGAGGCCCTGGTGTGCCCATTCTCACTCTCTGTCTCTCTCTCTCTCTCTCTCTCTCCCTCTCTGTCTCTAATAAAAATATAAAAATAAAATCTTTTGAAAAAATGATATTTAACATCTTACAAAGAAACCCCTTCATGTCTAAAACTATCAATAATGACAACTGCTGCCTCCACTGGCTGGGAGAATGATCACAAAAAAATGCCGGGCAGAACTGCTTTCTTCAATATACGATGAACACTTCAAAATCAGCAAGGAAAAATCCAGGGCTGGAGAGATGGCTTAGCAGTTAAGGCAATTGTCTGTGAACCCTAAGGACTCATGTTTGATCCTCCAGTACCCACAGAAGCTAGATGAACAAGGTGGTGCATGCATGTGGAGTTTATTTGCAGTGGCTAGAGGCCCTGGTGCACCCATTCTCTCTATATATATATATCTGCCTCTCTCTCAAATGAATAAAATATAAAAAATAAAAATAAACCAAAAATATTTTTTTAAAGTCCAGCATATAGACCATAAGCGTTACAAAGAAACAATTCACAGAAAAAAAAAATAAATATAAGTGGCTATTCATAAGGGAAAGGTCACTCAAGGACATTCATAAAGAAATGCAGGTGCTAAGGCATTTCACCCATCATGGACAAAGGACAAGACCCATGATTCTAGAACTGATGAGAGAGTGGACCAAGGGAGACTTCCCATCATTTCGGAGGATGTAGAAATTGATAGAACCTGTTTTCAAGCTATCTAGGGCTGGGAATATCTAAACCACCAGCAGTGCAAACGCAAAGTATCTGCCCCACCCACACATGCTCATGGAATGTGCTGGGTACTGACATCAGAGCCAGCCAAAACCTGGAAATGGCCAAAGTGCCACAGGTAGTGTCATGCTTAAGCTATGCCCTTCCTCCCCAGCAACAGAATTCAACACAGCAGGTAAAGATGGTAAAGGGAAGAAATGAGAGTCATGAAAGTCCCAGCATGGAGGCAGGAGGTGAGGATGGGAACCTAGGTCATATTTACTAGATGTAAAGGTCACAGGCTGAGCAGCGCCCAGCAAATGTGGTCCCAGTTGTTGGAAAGAAAGATTCCCTCGGAAGCATTGGTAAGTCGTATATCTTCTCTGGTTTCCTTTCCTAGTCTAGGATCCTCAGACTCTATGGTGCCTGTAAGGCTGTTATTTGAACACAAGGCTAAACTCATCCACAGTGTCTGATCTAGCACAACTGGGTAAAGCAGGGAGAATGTGTGTTTCTAAAATGTTCCCAGGTGTTGCTGCTGGTCCAGAGACCTCTCTTTAAGAAATACTACTATAAGCCGGGCGTGGTGGTGCACGCCTTTAATCCCAGCACTCGGGAGGCAGAGGTAGGAAGGTTGACATGAGTTTGAGGCCACCCTGAGACTACATAGTGAATTCCAGGTCAGCCTGAGCTAGAGTGAGACCCTACCTCAAAAAAAAAAAAAAAAAAAAAAAAAAAAAAGAAAGAAAGAAAGAAAGAAAGAAAGAAAGAGAAAAAGAAAAGAAAAGAAAAATACTATTATAGTATTTGAAGTCTAGTATCAGGCATTGCTGTTGGCTTTAAATTTTTTAGACAGGGTTTCATGTAACCCAGGTCAAACTCACTATATAGCTGAGGGGACATGGGTCATATGACCTTGAACTTCTAATCTTCCTGCCTCTACCTCCTAAGTGCTGGGACTACAGGCATGTACCACCAACGCAGATTTATTCAGTATTTAGAACTGAACTCAGAGCTTTCCTATAATATTCTCTCTCTCTCTCCCTTCCCCCTCTCTCTGGTGTGTGCATATTTGTGTGTGGAATGGTATGTGTGTATTCATGTGTGTAGGACAGAGGGAAACCTCAACATCTGCTGTTGTTACTCAGGCTCCATCTACCTTTCCCTTCCTCCCTCCCTTTTTTTTTTTTTTTTTTTTTTTGGGGGAGAGAGAGAGGGAGAGAGACAGATAGAGAATGGGCATGCCAGCATCCTCTCAGCCGCTGTGAACGAAATTCCAGTCGTGTGCGCCCCTTGTGGGCAAGTGCGGCATTACTCCCTTGCATCACTTTGCATCTGGCCAAACATGGAATCTGGAGAATCGAACAGGTGTTCTTAAGCTTAGCAGGCAGGCACCTTAACCACTAAGCCATCTCTCCAACCCCTCTTTTTTTCCCTTCCTTTCTTTCTTTCTTCTTTCTTTTTTTGAGAAAGGGTATTTCACTGGACCGGAACAGGGATCGTCCTGTCTCCACCCCTCCAGCACTGAGATTACAAGTGCATGCCACTACTCTTGGCTTTCTTTTACATGGCTCTGAGGATCAAACTCAGCTCCTCATGCTTGCAAGGCTATCTCCCCAGCCCTAATTTTAATGTTTTCCCACACTTGTGTGCAATGTGTGCATATGCGTGCTTGTTCATGTGTGTGGATGTGGGCATATTCATCTACAATGCTACAGTGTGGAGGTCAGAGGGCAACTTTCAGGAGTTAGTCCTTCCTTGTTTTCTACTTCACATGAGGCAGGGTCTCTCATTTTTGTTCAGTGCCACGTTCTCCAGGTAGCTGGTCCATGAACTTCTGGCAAATTCTTTATCTCTGCCTCCCATCTTGCTGTAGGATAATGCTGGGATTATAGAAGCCCAACATGGCTTTTGGATTTTACTTGAGGACTTGGGATCTGAACTCAAGTATTCATGCTTGTAAGGCAAGAACTCTAAGCCATCTCCCCAGCCCACCTAATTTTAAAAATATTTTATTTATTTGCAAACAGATAGAAAAAAATGGGTATGCCAGGGCCTCTAGCTACTGCAAACAAACTCCAGACACATGTGCCACTTTGTGCATCTGGCTTTACATGGGTACTGGGGAATCGAACCCACGTCATTAGGCTTTGCAGCAAAGTACCTTAACAGCTGAGCCTTCTCTGCAGCCCCCCTAATATGTTAACAATGTTTCTGTTTGTGTTTTAAGACAGGGTCTCATGTAGCGCATGCCCCCCTCCAATTCTCTATGAGAATGAACTTGAACTCCTGACCCTCCTGACTCTTCCACCTAAGTGCTGGTATTAACAGGCATATACCACCACCCACCACCTGGTTCTTGTTTGTTTTTTCTTTGAAACAATGTCTCACTCTGCAGCCACGCTGTTCTGGACCTCACTCATTAGCAGTATAGGTGACTCTGAACTCATGGGCCATCCTTTGCCTGGACCTCTTAAGTGCCCATGACCAGCTCTTTAACAATGATTTATAAAAATAATCCCTAGCCCAGGACTGAAGTGGACTTGCACAACTTCTCTGCAACCCACCGTGGTGACTTGTTGTTTTCGCCTTGTCAGTGAGGAGGAAACCACTCCCAGTATGGAAGCCCAGTCCCTCTGCTTTGTTCTGTTGGCCCCTCTCCCCAGTGAGGTCAGCTGCTCACAGGAAGGACAAGCCACAGTGAGAACAAAGCTTTGGGCTGCTGGAAGACAATGAGCAGACCCCACCTCTTGAGCCTTCTCTGTGAGATCAAAGTGCCACACTCCTTGGTGTAAGGACTGTGTGTGAGCGTCTGTCACAAGCTGGCTGGCCCACTCTGCCCTCCTCAGTGACAAGGCTGCACAAAGGAACAGTTGGCTTCTCTCTCTGTGGAAAGGTTCTGAGTTTCCTGGGATACGCTGGAAACTTGACTCCTGGGAGCATGTGCCCCACAATACAGCAAAACAGAGGGGCTTGCTAGACTAGGCCATGTACCATGAGGGAGACAGAATGCCTCTTTCCTGCTTGTTCTGTTTCTTGAGTGGCATTCCGAACCCCTTTGCCATACTGGTGAAATCAGGGCCCTTGGGACAGCCAAGGAAGAATTCCACCAGCAGAGGTTCAAATGATCATACTGAAAAAAATTCCCCACTCCAAAGTCTGGCTACTGTCTCGCCTCTTCCAGCCTAAATAAGAAGAATCCAGTCATGCCTGCAGTCGCCTTCCTTTCCAGCACCCATGTAAGGCCGGTGGCCTCTACAAAGTGTCACCCTTGGTACACTCCTAACCAAAGCTTTGGACCACACACTTGCTGAGTGAGTGGTGGGCTCTACGAGGTGACCCTCATGCCCCACACAAGGGCTGTGCCCTCAGCGCGTGCCTTCCTTCCCTTCCTCCCCTGAAAGCTGTGACCCCGTTTCTCCTCTCTTGATCCTTTATGCTCTCCCTCCATTTCTGTTTTCAAAAGAGGAAGAAAGCATTTTGATTACAAAGCATTTCTAGGGCTGCTTCGGTTTGCCAAGGGCCTGGCCCTTTGTTTGTCTCCCTGCCCAACCTCCCGCTTGACTGGAGGCAACATTATTATCTCCTCATTACAGGTGAAGAAGTGCTGACCAAGAAAGGCCACAAGCAGCCCAAGGTCAGACACCCTCTGGTCCAGGGCAGAGGAGAGGCTCTGATTCCTGAGCACAAAGCCTGAGGGTGAGGGTCACGAGAGCTCTGCTCTAGAGGCTGGAGAGATGGCTTAGTGGTTAAGGCGTTTGCCTGCAAAGCCAAAGGATCCCGCATTGACCCACGTAAGCCAGATGCACAAGGGGGCACATGCATCTGGAGTTCATTTGCAGTGGCTGGAGGCCCTGGCACGCCTATTCTCTCTCTCTCTCAAAGAAATAAGTAAATTCCATAGCCAGCAACTGCTGGAGGGAGGCATTGGAGGTACCTACCGGGAGGGGAGTAACTAAAGTGAGTAGGGGAGAATGCAAAGGTGACCTGAGCAGGGAAGCCAGGTGTAAACTGAGGAGGAAAGGAGGGATGGAGGTGGGGCTTCACCCCTGGACTTTGGTCAGATCTTTAACCTTGCAGATGTACCATTTCCTATGCTCCTTTGCTTCCTATAAGCACCTATGGGTAGTCAGAGAACCTCCTTAGAGTCTTGCAGGCATAGGGACACATCCTGGGCTACATGGCTTCTTGAAGGTGACCCAAGTGAGTCTTCCCAATCAAGGTTTCTCCTCTCAATGACACATGTATGTGGACACAGTCTGGCCTTTATGGGGCCATGGCACAGATCAGGAGGTCCTGTTTTGCCCCTGGCACCCTGTGAGTGGGTCACTGTGACCCTATGGTGGAGTGCCTGTGGACAGCCAGCCTGGAGGTGTCCCACTCCACCGTGGCCAGCAGGAAGCCTGCTCTACCCCTGCTCCACCTCCAGCTCCTGCCTCACCACCTGGGTTGTGTTCCAAGCAGCTGGGTTCTGGAGAAGCTGGGACCTGGAGAGAATCCAGTTGACCAATGAGCTGCACGTGGCAGGGTGCCGGGGCGCCTGGGGAAGTGTGGTGTTCCAGACATGGTCACCGCCCCGTCTCCTCACCACTTCCTGCCTGAATGCAGAAGCTGGGTCCGGCTGGGGTGGCCATCTGCTGACTAAGGACAGAGTGGATGCCAGGGAGAGCAGAAGGAGGAGCTCAAACTTGCTCAGGTCCTCAGTGCTTCCTCCCACAACTCCACCCACCCGGTCTGTAAGAAAACAAATCTTCTATCAGGTTAAGTGGCTGTGGCCGGCTGTGGTCAGGGGCAGCTGAACTGAATATGAAGTCATAGGGCCATGAAGACCATCAGAAAAGAAAGAGGAGGCTCATAGATACTCTTGGCTTTTCAGTCTCAAATCTGGTCATTTGGACATCAGGAAGTACTCCTTACATGCCACAACCCCACAACTAGGCTTGGATACACATCCCATGCCTGAAGCGGCCAGGAGCTGTGAGTTGTGTCCAACCATGACCTGGTCTCTCAGCCATGACACAGGCCACCTCTGCTAGGCCTTTTAGTAAGCACTTCTACACAAGCTCTGAAGACAGTCCAGTAATTCCTTATGTCTGTCCCAGCCTCGTTGGGATGACCAGCCTAGACCATCTCTATGAAGTCTTAGGATAGTACTAAGATGATCAGGGTTTCTGTCATGTTACATATAGACGGATGACTGATGATGTGACTTACTGGGGAGTGTGATCGAGACAGAACAAGAACCAAGTGTTCACAAGAACATCCCCAAGTCCTACTCCTCGGCTGAACGTGAACCTCTAAAAAGGCTCCAGGAATACGCATCATCCAGCACCCCACACAGCCAGCTGTGGTTCTGGTGCACAGTGGAACCCCAGAGCCTCTCTTCAACTGAACTGTCTCCCCAGGAGTGAGGATCAGACCTGTGAGGTGTCAGGGGAAGCCCCACCTTATAGACTGACCCTGGGGTTCTAGAAGGGGACCTGAGCTAAACCCTCCAGAAAAGGAATTCTCACCAGTGACATTTGAAAAACCCAACGCTCAGGCTAAACCCCATACAATGAACCCCAGATCTACAGTGATGGGTCTCAGGAACCAGCATTTAAAAATGTTTTAAACTAATATATATATAAAAAAATCTAGAAATTGTATGTGTCAGTGGGGTACCATGTAATGTTTCTATACATTGCTTAATGCTCAAATCACATTAAACATATTTCTCTCCTCAAACATTTAGGCATCAGCCGTTTTGAAAGTTCTCCAGGTGATGTCAGGGCTGAAAGCCAGCTGTCCCCACGCTTCTGAAGCTAGCAGGCATCCCAATCTCCAGGACAGCTGTGCAACACAAAAAGCTGGGCCCTCCTCAGAGTTTTTCCCATTTTTACAGATCGTACAAAGGCCCAGATATCTGCATTTCTAGGAAGTTCCAAGGTGATGCTGATGATGCTGGAATAGGGCCACTCAGAGCCACTGAAGTAGAAGAAAGGGTCCGA
The DNA here is from genome assembly GCA_036365145.1 of Orientallactaga sibirica. NCBI lineage: Eukaryota > Metazoa > Chordata > Mammalia > Rodentia > Dipodidae > Orientallactaga > Orientallactaga sibirica. The sequence continues at coordinate 19,173,943 of JAEOAD010000031.1, forward strand.
GGGAAAAAGCTAAGACTGGTTCCATAGCCATTGTCAAGGTGTGCCTGGCTTCATCAAGCAGGGCCCACCTGATCCTATTTTCCTACATACGTGCATACAGCTCCCCAGGGAGGGCTTCTCCCACAGGCACCAGCTAAGCATGGAAACCTCTTTCCTCGAACATAATTGCTGTCATATAGCTGGAGAATTGGGACCTACCATGCAGGGCCCCAGGGGATGGCCAGGCAGATTGCACACGGCACACATCCAGGAGCCACTATGACATGGGTGTGAACTGTGCCCCCATCCTCCCACTCTGGGTTGCCAAGCCTAACAGGCTCCCCGCTGAAAGCTCAGTGGGTCGCCATGGAGATTTTCACATGGTGCCTTAGAAAGACTGCGCCTACATTTGCTTTTACTGTTTCTCCTGTTCCCCTCATCATTTCTGCAGGAGCGCCATCTTCCTTGACGCCCTTACATGTGAAATGACAGACCCGGCCCGATCTGGCTGGCATGGTATGCGAGTCTCCCAGCTCCAGTCTCCGTCTGGGACCAGGTACTGCTGCTGCTCAGCCTGGCTGACCCAGTTGACCCTGGCACAGGGCCCTTGGCTGGGCCAGGAGCACATGGCCTCCCTCCCTGCCACTGCGTGCTGCTGATATTCCTCCTCCACAGGGAGATAAACCTGCAGCAGGAATTTGTTTGCTCTCGCAGTGCGCCCTGCCCCGTGTCCCACAGAACTGCAGGCTGAGTCATCACGCTGGTTTACTGGTTTCCTCTGAGTGCCTCCCCACCCCCACCTCCCCAGACCCAGCCTGGCCAGGCTTCTCCTTTCCGGAAGACACTTCCTGACCTGACCTGACTACGTGTCCTGGGTGTTTCTGTCTTGTGATCTGGGCCCAGCTGCCGTCACATTCCTTCCATGACACTTGGCTGGTGTAGGTGGGCGGCGGTGAGCAAACTGGAGAATCTTATCAGCTGGGCCTGAACACAGAGAGAGCTCAGCAACCCAGGAGCTCCAATGGTGGGGACAGGGGCCCACACTGAGTCCACAGGGAGAAAGAGCAGTACCCCAAGGAGAGGGAAGCATCTGAACCCCCGAGGTGGGCAACACCTTTGCCAGATGTGAAGGTGTTGGGGAAGAAGGTGTAAGTCAGCTGTACCTCCCACATTTATATCTCAGACCAGCCCTCCCCCTTGAAACCAGGGCTCATAAGTTCGGTGGACTCCTCCCTTAACCAGCACTCCTGATTTCCGCCAGAGGCTGCTCGGGACACCTCATGGACGCCACCGTTTCCCAGCACAGACCTCAGATCACGATCATGCCCTTGAGATTTATTTTGCAGCTTACATCCAAAGCTCCAGCACATTCTACATGCTTTTTAAATTATTCTTTTCACTTCTTTCTATTTTTTGAAGGAGTATAACGGGGAAATTAGGGTTCTGGGGTGCTTCCTGGAACCCCCAAGCCCTGAGTTCATATCTGCAGACTAACCAAAGAATTGGCAATTCCAGAATTAAGAGAGTGATTTTTTTTTTAATTTTTAAATTTTTTTAATACTACATTTTATTTAGATTTTACAAAGGAGTGGGAAAAGGGGAAGGCTGGGAGATAAGGGAAGATAAAGAGGGGAGAAGAGAAGTAAGTCAGTGAAGCCCAAAAGCCCATGTGGGCCACGTATAGCTCAGGAGTCCATGTGACCAGATAGGGATCTGGGGGAAAAAAGCATGGAAAGAAAAGAAAGTTCAAGCAGCTCCTGCCATGTGGGGAGCTGGAGGAGATAAAGAACCCATGCAGAGAGCAAGGGCTAGGGGGGCCCTCCTGGCTGGGCCTGGGGCCTGAGCCTGGGTGGAGCCAGCCCAGGCCCAGCCAAGGAAGAAACTCACCCACAGCTGGAAGGTCCCAAGTGATCAGAGCGAGAGCCACTGCCCTCCCCTTGCAAAGGTATTTATAACCTTACCATAGTGGGCTGTCTTTTGGCCCTGGTGAACCAGAGGGACAGCTTGTTGGTTAGGGCTAGGGGCTGTCTCAGGAAGTTAGCTCTGGCAACAATGTTTGGGGGGCTGAACTTGACCAACCACAATGTTTAAACCCTATGAGAGACCTCCCTCCCAGGAAGGGTCCTGACTGGTTTTGGACAAACAGTACTACAGAACTAGACAAGAGATAAGAAGTCAGATCATCTTTAATTTCTAGCAAGTACAAACTTTCCTGTCCTTTGCACCTTCAGGGGTCCACTCACCTTGACTCTACCTACCCCCTCAGGGGCAAATCCCCTCAGGAGATAACTAAACTCTGTCATCAGAGACTAGCTAGAGGCAGATGAACACTGAGACAAGCCTGTAAATTTTCTCTTCCGCATCTCTCCCAAGGAAGGAAGAGGGCCCTATAGTGAGTAAGCTCCTTCCTCTGGAGGAGAGCATCACTCTCCATCAACTCCCTCTAAGGCGAGGGTGGCTATAGACACCACTGATGATCCCAAGTTGAGATATAAGGCTGGCAACACCCTTACCTTCATCCAAACCCTAAATTGGAGCAAAGCCTGGGAAAGCCCAAGAGCTTGGTTAGCTCCAACTATTTCCTGAGCCTGTCAGTAAAGTAGCTGATCTATAGCTGGGTAGACCCATCTCCTTGCAGGCCAAACCTCTCATGTTCCCTTCCCATGGAGAGAGGTGGGAGAGCCAGGACAGCCAGAAGGACCAAGGCACACAGACCAGGCCCCTTGGCAGCAGACAAATCTTCCTATTGCAATTACTTGCTTCTGCCTATAATTTCATGTTGAGAAGCCACAGGTGATGGAAAAAGAAATTGGTCCCCATGGGCAGAATACTGTTCTGATATGCAGTTATTAGCAAAGTGAAGGTGTTACCAAACTGAATGTGAAGTGGCTGCCTCCAGAAGTGATAGCCACATGCAGAGTGGGAGAGGTGGACAGGAGATGAGCAGATGCATTGGGAAAAAACTTCTGATAGCCAAGAACCCTTAGTTAAATGTGCATCTATCAACCTCTTGACCTGTTTCAAATGTTGCACCCTAAGGGCCTATCCAAACAGATGTTCTCTTCTGAACTGGTGAAGCTAGGAATTTTAATACAAGAACTCCTTACTTCACATAAGTGGTATGTGTCTTAAAGAGTCAGGTATTTAGCTAGCTTTATATTAAAAGAAATGCTCATTTAAATAAACCAAGATGATTTGCAGTTTAAGAGATTTAATGCCAAATAATAATTATTATTTTTCAAGGTAGGGTCTCACTCTAGCCCAGGCTGACTTGGAATTCACTATGCAGTCTCAGGGTGGCCTTGAACTCACAGTGATCCTTTTATCTCTGCCTCCCAAGTGCTGGGATTAAAGGCGTGAGCCATCACACCTAGCCCAAATTAGTTTGAAAAGCACTCCTAGCCACTACGCTCAAATTCATGGCTCCTACCTGAACTATCTCAAAGACATGGCCAGGATAGTTTATGATTAACAGAATCACAGGAATTCACAAGGGGACAGAAACTCTGTCATTTTCCCTATGATTTCCAAAGGCTTTCTCTTCTCCTTTTAGCCATGGAACTACTTTGTCAAATGAAATCCTACCTAGCAGCTGAAGAGTAAGAAGGAAGAGAATCTCTAGCTTGAGTCAGGGTGGAGAACTCAAAGCCATACCTGCCAAACACTCATGAACCTCACTCTATTCCCCATGGAGTCCCCAGCACCCAATGGAACCCCCAGTTTGGGTGGCATTGCCTTCAAAGTGCCATGAGCATTCTCTGTGACAAATTACAAACGCAGACATCTTTGAGTAGGCAATCTCACTGAAGAGGGTGGGGAATCAGGTGCTAACCCAGGCAACTGTGGAGGTAAGTAGAAACTACAAGTCTGAAGGAGAAAAGAACTGTATATAAGCCCTGCTCTCTAGTTGATAATGTTTTCCGCAGAGGTGTGGCTTAACAATTTGAAATGAATGTGTATATATCTTGCAATCAAACAGTTAAGATAATGAATGGTGGAATTTAAAAGCCAAAAATGTCTTACTGTGGGAATGGAAGGCTAGCAATAAGTAAGGGAAGAATAGAATGATCCCTAAGGTGCTGGATTAGAGTTGGAGACATCAGTATGGACTCGTGCTTAGCCTAACTAGCTGCATAGGCATATTTATAGACATGTGCTCCCTGTGTACAGGTTACTATGTACATTTAGATTTCCCTGCTTTCTCATTGGCGAGGGCCCAGAAGCAATGACACCCCAGGATCACACTTGGTGGTCAGATCTTGACTTCCAAAACTACTTTCTAACCAAAGAATCAGATTATCTAGCATCAATGGAAGATTACACAGCAGGGGATGGGAATATGTGAGATGATCCTGGGTCATGTTTCAATAGCAGGAAGTAAAGAAGTGCTCAAAATAAGGCCCAAACCAAACATGATGATGAATATATGTCAAAGGGATAGCGTACTCCATGGGCAGAGTTCCTAAAGCTAAGGCTGGAAAAACTTAAGCAACAAATAGCGTAGCATTAGACGGGAGCCCAGACTGGAACATATACATCCTCTAGGCCATGGAACCACAAACAAATGACTGATTCAATAGATAAATGAGGAAAACAGATATGTGGAAAATTTCCAAATAATTTATGTAGCTACTCTTTCCTCGAGGAGATGGAATGCAGCTCCCCACTCCTTAAATGTGGGCTGTGCCTTGTGATTTCCCTTCCAAGACTGCGATATGAAAGCAGCCAGGGTTGGGGTGGTGGTAGAAGAGGGGCTTGTGTGGAGAGTAGGTATCCCGGGGAAGACTGGCTACGTCGTGTTGCTAGGAGGCATTGTTAACACGAGCCCATCATCCCAGTCTCAGTATGAGAAAAATACCAGACAAATCCCAACTGAGGAACAATCCACACAAGATCATGCCACTACTCCTCAAAACTGTCACCGTGCTCTAGCACAAGGAAAGTTTAAGGAAGTGTCACATCAAAGATCACCTTAAGGAGACATGATGACCACATGTAGCGTAGTAGCCTGAAGAGGATCCTGGACAGGAAAGGAGTATGAGAGAGGCTACAGGTGTAGCATGTGTGACTTTTTTTAATCAGTTGATTCAATAACCAGGACATGAGGTAAAGACTAACCAATTCTGAATTAAATATGGACTGTAGTAAAAAATAATGTATCAATATTAGCACTTGTGACAAACACACTATACTAATGTGAGATGTTAATAACAAATGAAACTGGGAATAAGGTATATGGAAACTCTTTTCACAAATTTTTCATAACTCTATCCTAAAATGAAAGCATACTTTAACAATTATTTATGTATTTTCAAGCAGAGAAACAGAGAGGAAAGGAGAGGAGACAGAGCACCAGGGCTTCTTGCACTGCAAACAAATTCCAGATGCATGAACCACTTTGTGCATCTGGATTTATGTGAATACTGGGGAATCAAACCTGAGCCAGCAGGCTTTGCAAGTGAGTACCTTTAACCACAGAGCCATCGCTCTAGCCCTTAAAAAGTTCATTTTTACAAAGAAAGCAGGAGTGGCTATATTAATATCAGATGAAATATACTATCAGATGATGAATCTGTTCATGTATCAGAACACACAAAACTTCCAGACACCAAATCTCTATCTGTCAACAAAAGATTCAATCAAACAAGTTGTTATAATCCAAAATGTGTATACATGAAAGAACAGAACTACAAAATATCAGGAGGAAAACACAATAGACTGAGTGAAAAATAAATATATATATAATTATAGGTGGGGACTTTAACACTCATCTCTAAACAACCGGTTGAACAACTACACAGACATACAGCAAGAATGTGAATGAACACCAACAAAATGGACAACCAATATCTCATTGACATTTACCAAGCATGGGATTCGATGACAGCAGAACATAGCATCCCTTACTAAAGCCCATTAATCACATAAAATAAAACTTGACACATATTTTACAAACATTTTACAATGCCCACTTATTCTTTAAAAAAAACCTCCCAACAAATTAGAAATAAAAGGGAAATTCTTCAGGTTGATTAAAAAATATGCATAGAAACAATGTTATACAAACATGAGATTTAATTGTTTAAAATAATGTAAGCCTGAATGCTTTCCCTGTAAGGGTCAAGCACAAAGCAAAGATGTCTAGTTCCATCATTCTTATTCAATCTGGTACTGGAAGTTGTAACCACTACAATAAGGGAATAAAAAGAAAAGAAAAAGCATACAGTTTGAAAGGAAGAAATTGGGCTGGAGGGATGGCTCAGCAGTTAAGGCACTTGCCTGAAAAGGAAGAAATAAAAGAATTTCCTTTTGCAAATGACATTATTTTCTAGTAATGTTTTCTGTAGGAACTCTCAGTGTTATCTATAAAACAAAAGCAAAAACAGAGCTGGAGAGAAGGCTTAGCAGTTAAGGCACCCACCGGTGAAGCCTAAGAACACCTGTTTGATTCTCCAGGTCCCACATTTAGCCAGACACAAAAGTGATGCAAGCATGCAATGTCACACATGTGTACAAGGGGGCACATGCATCTGGAGTTCATTCATAGTGGCTGAGAGCCTGCTGGCATGCCCATTCTCTCTCTCTCTCTCTCTCTCTCTCTCTCAAATTAAAAAAAATCCTTCTAGAACTAGTGAATTCAGCAAAGTTGCCAGATCCAGAATAATTATACAAAAATTAATTGCATTTCCTTATAGTAACAATGATCACTACAAAGTAAAAATGGAATGTACAAATTTTAAAAATAAAAATGCTGGGCTGGAAAGATGGCTTAGTAGTTAAGGCACTTGCCTGCAAAGTCAAATGACGCAGGTTCAGTAAATACTCTGGGACCCACATAAGCCAGATACACAAGGTGGTGCATGCATCTGGAGTTCACTTGCAGTGGCTGGAGGTGCTGGCGTGCCCCTTCTCCCTTTCTTTACCTGCCTCTTTCTCTCTCTCAAATAAATAAAATATTTTTCAAAAAAGAGAAATGCAAATTTAATAAGACATGTAAGGACTACGTGGTGAAAATTACAAAAGTCTGATGAAGTAAAGCAAAGATCTGAAAGATGAAAACACCATGTTCATAATGAACATGACAGAAAAGTTTAACACAATAAAAGACCTCTAAGAAATTTTTGCAGATATTGGTAAAAATTATTCTAAATTTAAATGGAAAAGCAAATGAACTAGACTATCTAAACATTTTAAAAAATGACAGTACACAACTTCAATCCTTATCTAGATCTAGTAATAAAGACAGCAGTGCTGGTAGAGACATCTATGCAGAGATCAATAGGACAGAGAACTCGGAAATAGACCCATATATAAATGCTCAACTGATATTTGAGAAAAGTGCTAGCACAATTCAGTAGAGAAAGAAGAGCTTTTTAAAAATAAATGGTGATGGAGCAACTGGACATCTGTAGGCAAAAAGCAGCCTTTGCCCTAATCCCCCACTGAATTCACACCTACTCCAAAATTGACATGGACTTCAATGTATAACCATAAAACTTTTATGAAAAAAAGTAAAAGGGACCCTTTGGGACTTAAGGTTTAGTCAAGAGTTCTCAGACTGGATACCAACAGCATACTCCATCAAAGGAAAAACTGGTAAGTGGGATTTCATTAAACTTGAAGACTTTGTTCTATAAAAGGCTCAGCTACGAGAATGAAAAGAAGGGCAAGACTGGAATAGAATGCTGGTTAACCACTTAACTGATGATGCAGTTGTATCTAGAATACATAAGAACCTCTCAAAATTCAAGGTAAAAAATTTAAACACAAACAACTCAATTAGAAAATAGAATGAATAGACATTTCTCCAAAGATGGACTACCGAAGGGAAAGTTGAAACTACAAGAAGATATCAATGTGTATCTGTCACAATGACTGGAATAAAAAATGACCTCCTCTCTCTTCATATCACAAAAGATAGAGACAATATTAAATGCTATCAGTCTCAGGTCTGGGTCACATATATGCTGCTAATTCTACAATAGAATCAGTTGCGAAGTTTCTTTTAAGACCAACTATGCATCATTGGCAGCAACTTGGATAGAATTGGATCTCGTAATGTAAACTGAAATAAACCACACACTAAAGACAGCTATTGAATGTTCACACTATAACAATAATGTTCTATGTGTTTCAGAAAACTAAAAGAAAGGATTTGGGGTGTTTTCACCAAAAAATTGATAAAATTTGGTGAAATGAATGTGTTTAACTTGATTTAAACTTTACACAATTTAAGCGTGTATTGAAACATCATATGGTATCCACTAATATGTCTAACTTTTATCCCTTTTTTTTAAGCATCATTCTGTCCATATGATGCATGATGGTCTTTAGTAATCTTTATTTTTCCTTTTTTAAATTTTATTTATTTATTCATTAGAGACAGAGAGAAGGAAAGAGAGGAAGAGTGAGAATGGGTTGGCCAGGGCCTCTAGCCACTGCAAACAAACTCCAGATGCATGCACCCCCTTGTGCATCTGGCTTACGTGGGACCTGGAGAATCGAACCGGGGTCCTTAGGCTTCACAGGCATGTGCCTTAACCGCTAAGCCATCTCTCCAGCCCTTGTATCCCTTTTGTATCAGTTAAAAATATTTAATTAGCTGGGTGTGGTGGCACACACCTTTAATCCCAGCACTCGGGAGGCAGAGGTAGAGGATCACCGTGAGTTCAAGGCCACCCTGAGAGTATATAGTGAATTCCAGGTCAGCCTGGACTAGAGTGAAACCCTACCTCAAAAACAAAACAAAACAAAACAAAACAAAACAAAAATTAATTAATTTTTTTTGCATGCACAAGAGTTATGCATGTATTTGTGTATGTGCATGGGTACATATGTGTGTGTGCCTGTGGAGGCCAGAAGTTGACATTGGGTATCTTCCTTGATCGTTCTCTTTATTTTGCAGATGTACAGTCTCTCATTTGATCCCAGAATTCACCAATTCAGCTAGTCTTAGCTAGCCAGCTTACCCTGGGGATCCCCTGTTTCTACTTCCCAAGTGCTGTCACACCCACCCAGTATTTACATAGATGCTAGAGACCCAAACTCCAGTCTTTATGCTTGCATAGCAAGCACTTTACTGACAGAACTATTTTGAATTGTATGAAAAAAAAAAAAAACTTGGGCTGAAGAGATGGCTTAGCAGTTAAGGTGCTTGCCTGCAAAGCCAAAGGACCTCATTTCAATTCCCCAGGACCCACATAAGCCAGATGCACAAGGGGGCGTATGCATCTGGAGTTCCTTTGCAGTGGCTGGAGTCCCTGGTGCACTCATTCTCTCTCCCTCTCTCTAACTCTGCCTCTTTCCCTCTCTCAGATAAATAAATAAAAATAAAAAATATATTTTAAAAAACTTAAGTTTAACATGCAACTGTCACATGACCCACCATTTGCACACCTAGACATTTCTTCTCCAGAAATTAAGTTTGTATTTTTATAAAACTTCTACACAAATGTTTATATCAGTTTTATTCATTGTGTCCACCAACTGTAAAAAGCCAGGTGTTCTTCAACGGTTGAATGTTAAGCAAACTGTGATACTGCTGATACTACAACATGAATGAATCTGCAGGGAATTGTGCTGTGAAAAAACTAATTCCCTTAGCCGGGTGTGGTGGCACACACCTTTCATCCCAGCACTCTGGAGGCAGAAGTAGGAGGAATGCCCTGAGTTCGAGGTCAGCCTGAGACTACAGAGTGAATCCAGGTCAGCCTGAGCTAGAGTGAAACCCTACCTCGAAAAACAGGGGAAAAAAAAAAAAACCCTAGTTCCCAAATGTTACATGTGATGGCTCCTATTTGCATGACATTTATGAAATGACATAATTATAGAAATAGAGAACATCTTGGTGGTTTCTTGGAGTTAGGACTGGGGTACATGGAGTTGGAAATGAGATTGGAAGGGAAATGGTTATGGTTTTAAATTTTTTTAATTATTTTTTATTTTTATTTTTAGAGAGAGAGACAGAGAGAGATAGACAGAGAGGGAGAGGGAGACAGAAATGGGCGCGCCAGCAGTCTCTCAGCTGCTGTGAATGAAATCCAGATGCGTGCGCCCCCTTGTGGGCAAGTGCAGCATTGCGCCCTTACCTCACTTTGCATCTGGCTAAACATGGGACCTGGAGATTGGAACCGCTGGACATTGAAACCAGCATTCTTAGGCTTAGCAGGCAGGCGCCTTAGCCGCTAAGCCATCTCTCCAGCCTGGTTATGGTTTTAGAAGGGGCAAAAGGAAGGATCTTTGTGGGTATGGAGATGTTTTGTCTCTGGATTGTTTCAGTGATAATGTCCTTGTTATCATTTGGTGCTAGAGTTTAGAAATTTTACCAAATTAGATAAAAGGTATGTGGTTGGAGGCCAGGTGTGGTGGCACATGCCTGTAATCCCAGCATTCATGAGGCAGAGGTAGGAGGATCACCATAAGTTCAAAGCTAGACTGGAAAAACAGAGTTCCAGGCTAGTCTAGGCTAGAGAGAGACCCTACATCAGAAAAACAAACAACAACAAACATTTCATCATGGATGATGGAAGGGGTGGGGGGAAGACATTGAAGTAGCCAGGCATGGGGCTGGAAAGATGGCTCAGGAGTTAAGGCACTTGCCTGCAAAGCCTAATGACCCAGGTTCAATTCCCTAGTACCCATGAAAAGCCAGATGCACAAAGAGGTGCATGTGTCTGGAGCTTAGCTGGAGGGAGGCCCCTGTGTGCCCATTCTCTCTATCTCTTTTTCTCTCCTTCTTTCTCTCTCCCTCTCTTTCTCTTTGCAAATAAATAAATAGAATATATTTTTTAAAGTATAAAAAAAGTTTGTGGTATCTCCTGCATTATATTTCTTATAGCTACATGCAGATCTGCAATCACAAAATAAAAGCAAATAAAATGTTTTTAATTGGATTTTTGACATTTCGTGTACATATATATTACATTTTGATCATATGTACCCCACTTACCCTACCTTTACCCCTTGGGTCTCACTGTTAATCAGAGAGATTAGGGCGAGAAGATGGGAGAGAAAATGAAATGGGAGGAGAGCTAACCAAAACTTAGGACATAGAAAAAAATCCACAAGAAGCTACTATTTAGTAAACTTAATTAAAAAACCATAAATAGAAAAAATTAGAATGAATAGATATACTGTACACAGGTGGAGAATGATGCTCTTAGTAGCCTTGGGCTATCAAACAATAATAGAAGTTCCAGGCATGGAATAAAAGTTTTTTTTTTTTTTTAAGAAAAACAATTTCATATCTGTTGTTCAGAGCTCAGCTAACTGAACTATGAGTCATTTATACTCTACAAGATAAACAGTGGTTACAAAGAATAGGCGCTCCATAGGAAGGGGTAAGGAATCAGAGTTTGGGAAAACAACAAAGCGTAGAAGAGAATGTATGTAGTATTCTTGCTACAGAACAACATCAATCTTAGCAATGTTTGTAAATGCACACAGAAAATGATCTGGCTAGGCCAGGTCCACTGGAAAGTATTCACAGTGTTTCCTCAGGGGAAAGGGAGGGGCAGGGAGGCACACTTGTAACTTAAACAAGTTTGTGCTAACAAGCAACCACAGAACCACATCACTTTACAGACGAAGAAACTGAGGCTTGTCAAAGATGAAAGCCAACGGGCAAGTTCATGGAGCTGTGAAGAGATTCAGAGCCAGGCCCCAAACGCCTGCCTTCTGACTCAAATTCTGAGAGGCTGAGGCAGGAACCAAGCCAGCAGGTTTCCTTGCCCACTGCTGTGTACTGGGGTGGGGGTATGGGGCTGTGATGAGGAGCTCTCCGGAAGGGAAGGACCTTGGCTAAGGAAGACCTGTGCGGATGTGAAGAGCAGGAAATGGGTCTGGCTTGGGGTTTTCCCTGGCTCTGGAGCTGCCTGCTCTGGGGGATGGAGGATCTGGACTTGAGAGGACTCAGCTATTGTCTTAGGCTGTCCTGCGTACACCTGTCTTCCTAACCAGGCAGGAAACCCACCATAGTCAAGTCACCAGGATGCAGTGTTATCCTAAATCCACAGCCCAGGGAGCCTCTGACTCTGCTAGAGAGAGGCCTTGGAAATGTGGTCATGTGTGACTTGAAAAGGGATAAGAGTGCAGGGTAGGGTGGAAAGAGGTGACCTTCCTAAGAAATCAGCATGGATAATGGCTTAGAAGCAGAAGATCCCCAGAGCCAGCATGTTTGGCCAGAGTGCCGTATGAAACCAGGCACAAGTCTAGGGCCAAGGTTGATTTCCATTGGGAACCATAGGGAATTCATGCATGGGAGAGTCACAAGGCAAGTGTGTTTCTGGAAAGCTTGGGAAGAGGTGGAGAAAATTGGAGGGCTTGTTGCTGTAGCAGACAAGGCTTTGTGTGACAACGCAGTGACCTGGGAAATGGAAAGACAAGAATGAACTGAAGAAATGTTTTGGAAAATATATTTGAAATACTCCCCAACTGGGGCACTGCCCTGGAATTATAGAAACTGATGCTGGGATTTGTTTGCCCAAGAGTGGGCTAGCTGCTTCTAGAGCAGAGCCTGAGAGAAGGAAGCTGACCCTTGGAGTCATTTATGCCAAGGGTGAACCCACTGCTGCCACTGCCACCACTGTCCTGATGTTCTTGCAGCTGTAGCGTCTGCTGACAGGCAATCATTGTTGTTTTTATTGAAAAAAAAAAAAAAGTGAAGAATTCCTATTACATGGGCAAAGGACAGGCAACTCGTGAGGACAAGGAACTTTTAGCTCCGAATAATTCTTTAAACATTTGGTAAAAGAAGGGAATTAGGAGTGTGACCTGTTGGACTCTGCTGATCCAGGACACACACACACACACACACACACACACACACACACACACACACAGAGTTTACAAATGCAAGCCCGCCTGTTGCTTTCAACAGTTCTGCGGGCAATTCATTACTTTTAATGTGTGTAGTTTTCATCCCTATGGTCAGCACTTCTCATGCACACACACACATTGTTCTGGGTCCAGGTGCAACCAGTCACTGAGGAAGTAGGGCAAAGAGCATGGCTTAAGTTCAGTCAGCATCTCTGAACACTCTCTGTAAATATTGGTCATCTGTGCTGTTCGGGGCAAAGGTGGATGAAGGCAGAGGAAATCCGACTACATTATTTTAAGCAAGCTTAATGTTTGGTGGTAAGATTAACTCCAGGGCAAGTTACAAGACAGGAACTTGTTAAGTTGACAAAAATAAGATGTTTATGATATACAGTATGATTTTTATATATGCATTGTGGGGTGGCTAAGTAAAGATAAGAACATATGTATTGCCTCATACACTTATCATTGCTATGACATGCCGATGCCTAAAATCTACTGTCTTACTAACTCCCACAAGTACACAATACATTGTTAGTAACTGTAGTCATTACGATGCAAATAAATGTCTTGTGCTTTTTCCTCCTGCCCAACAAAAATTTTCTGTTCTTTGACCAATATCCCCTTCTTCCCACTAGTCCCTATAACCACCATTCTACTCTCTGCTTCTAGAAGTTACACTATTTTTGAATGTATACATGAAACCATGTGTGGTGTTTTTTTTTTTTTGTGTGTGTGTGTGTGTGCCTGGTTTATTGTACATAACAATGTCTTCTAGGTTCATCTATTAGACATAGAATTTCCCTCTTTTTAAAGGCTAAATATTATTCACTGTTTATATATGTGGCACATTTTCTTTGTTCCTCCACTGATGGGGACTTTGCTTTATTCCGGATCTTGGCTGTTGTGCTACAAAAACATGGAGATGCAGGTGATTGTTTGACGTATTAATTTCCTTTCTTTTGGAAATAACTCAGTATTGTTGGACTGTATGGTAGTTCTATCTTTAATTATTTTAGAAACCTCTCTACTGCTTCCCATAATGCTTGTACTAATATGTACTCCAGCGTACAGTGATTCTCTTTTCTCCACATGCTTACCAACATTTGTTCCCATTTGCTTTTTAAACAATGGCCATTCCAACAGTGATATCTCATTGTGATTCCAACTTGCATTTTTCTGATGATTAATTATGCCAACCATCTCTTTGCATACCTGGTGGTCATTTGTGTGTGTTCTTTCAAGAGTATCTATGTATAAAGTCCATTACCCACTTTTTTTTTTTTTCAAATTGGGGTTAGGCATTTTCTTGCCTTTGAGTTGTCTGAATTCCTTCTGTGTTTGGGATATTAGCCCCTTGGCAGACATGTAGTTTGCCAATGTTTTCTCCTCCTCCATAGTTGTCCTTGCCCTGTGTGGATGGTTTTCCCCACTGTGTATCACTTGGCAGGGTCTCAGGAGAAGAACACATTTCTCTTGGACTGTCCACCCTGCTCACAATGACTGTCACAGTGCTGAGCTCCTCCATCTACCCACCTGCAGAGGTGAGCTCCCAGAAGTGTTATATATACAATGCTGTCTTCCTAAGGTCAGTTTGCTGTTTCTATAAAGAGAGAATACAGAAACATGGGGGTTAGGCAATGACCACCCTCCATCTGCCACATGCACAGAGCCCCATGAAGACTGGGCTGATGGAGAGAAACAGAAGCCAGAACATAGGTGGCTTTTAAAGACAGAAAGAGTTGCTTTCTGCATGTCTGTCACCTTCAAGGCCTGGCTCCTACCTCTGCTGAGCCTCGATTGTTCAATTCTAGGGCACACAATTTCCTCATGATTTCATCGGATTGTTTGAAGTAAGCTTCTGTTACTTTTGACTGGAGGCCTCCTGACAAGTTCAGCTAAAATGATTATGTGTCCTTTTGAAACAGACTACTCCCCATGAATATGCGCCAAGGATCTCTGCAAGCTGGAGGGGCACGGGACCAGTCCCTCTCATGTAGAGGTGAGGTGTGATCCTTAATGTCTGTAATGGTTAATTTTCTCCATCAACTGGTCTGAGCTAAAAGCTGCCCAGAAAGTTGGCAAAATATTCTAGTTGTTTCTGGACGAGATTAGCATTTGCATCAGTAGGCTGAGTAAAAAGAAGATTCATCCTCACGAACGTGGCAACATCATCTAATACGTTGAGGGCCTTAGGACAGAAGGTAGGGCAGGGGCTGAATTTTCTCTCATTTCTCAGTGAGGACATACATCTTCTCCCACCCTTGAGCATGGGCAGTTCTGGGTCTCAGGACTTCAGGCTGCTACACTTACACCACCGCTCTTCCCCCACCCCAAGTGTTCAGTCTTTGCCTCTGAGTGAGACCTTATACCCTTGGCTCCTCTGCTTCAGTTTCTCCCTTGCGGGTGGTAAATTGTGAAACTTCTCGGCCTCCTTAGTCAAATAGCATAACTTCTTTTATATATGTGTATAATATTGTTATTCTGTCTCTCGAAAGAATCGTAATGGTGTCTCAGTCAGTTCAGAATGATATCACAAGATAATACAGACCAGGGAGCTTAAAGAACAGATTTCTTTTTCTCATAGTCCTTGAAACTGGGAAGCCTAAGATCAAGGTACTAGCGGATCCTGTGTCTGGTGAGGACCATGTATGCAGATGGCCACCTCCTTACGTGTCCTTACATGGTGGAGAATGACAATTCTAATCTCTTTCTCTTCCGATAAGGGCACTGATCCCATCATGGGGACTCCATTTTCAGTGCCTTACCTGAACCTAAACACCTTCCAAAAGCTCCTTCCATACCATCCTCTTAGGAGTTACAATTGCAACATATGAGTTTTGGGGAGACACAACTGTGTAGTCCATAATACTGGGTGCAAGGAAAGAGTTAAGCTCCAAGGACACTCATCACAATAAATAAGCCCTATCAAAATTAAGCAGGCATCACTCTTCCCTGTGATAACCTTTCAATGTCAACCCCAAGGACTCCTACTCAGCTTCTGGGTGTAATTCATCTGTCGAGACAGCTTTGTATTAACCTACTAATGTACGAATGGCTAATGACTCAGGACGGCACATTGACCTTGAGTGCACTTGAAGGTTTTCATCACGGCTGTCCTCCCCAATACGAGCAGGGATTGCAGGTGAGTGGCACAGCATAACACTTATGTTCCTCTACAACCTGACTCAAGTCATGAAAGCATTCCTTTCTATCTTTTGGCCAGGATTTTTACAATCCTGCTTTGGAGCCTTTCCAAAAGTCAGGGAACCCATTCCACAGCAGCCTTCACACAGCTCAGCATCCTCTGAAGCCCTTCCCTCCATGGCCTAACTGCTCCCAGGACCGTGAACCTAGTAGTAGAGACAGGCACACCTTCATGAGAGAAGCTCGGCTGGCCTGGGTCCCCATTGTTGTCAGATCCATGCTCAGCGACAAGGAAGGACCCTGGAAAAGCCAATACTAAGAAGCTAGCAGAGTTGTTCTGAATCACCCTCCCTATTTTCGGAAGGTGTGATCCAGAGGGACATGCATGTTGCCAGATGTATCAAAGAGCAGGACCTTGGATTTTGCCTCTTTCTGCCAAGCCCCAGAAGCAGCCATGGGGCAGAAGTGTTCCAGTAGCTGTGGGCATCCAGGTTGCAGATCAAAGAACTTGCATGTTTCACATTGTGACAAGAGAGAACCCAGAGGACCACCCTGGGTTCAGTATGAGTGCCCTCAAAGCAGACTTTGCTTTTTATTAGAAGCCCCATGCACACCTCAAGGCTCCAGAGGCATTTAATAAGCACCCCTTTCTTCTTTGTCTACTGAGATGCTAGACCAAAGAGCTTCATTTTAAATTTTTACTGACTAACTTATACCCTGTCTGCTTCCAAAAGAAATGACAATAAAACCACAGGTACAGTGTGGCCAGGAACATATAACCAAGATAAAGGAGGGAACAAAGGCAGAGAATCATGGCCAGCCTCTGCCTTTCAGGACGGCAAAATCCAAGATTTCATTTTCTGGTGTCTTTAAACTTCCCCAAGATATAAAGGCTACTTTCTTTATTGCTGAAAAGCTCCTTCAGCCCCATCTGAAAGGCAACCTCTCTTTTGTGACTGAACTGGGAGGCCTGGTTCCTGCTTACAGGAATTGTTCAGTGGCAGGCTGGCTGGTGCCTTGGCTGAGGCCAAGGCTGGCTTCCTCGCCCTGTCACTTGACAGCCTTTAGCTCTGCTCCCTGTGCCCGCAGAAGGCCTGGGCAGGATTGTTTCTCAGTTGAGTCTGCATACTAGTGACATCGTCCAAGCTGGCCCAGGCCCTGGCTTGGAGAGCTTTCACATCTCCCCTATGGGAACAAAGGTAAAATTGCAGAGTGAGGAGCTGGGGAAGATGGCTCAGAAGATAAAGTGCTTGTTGTGCAAGCATGATGACCTGAGTTGAGATCCCCAGGCCCCATGTAAAAATTCCAGGCTTAACAAGTTAGAACATTACGCACAGAGACATTGCCTCTCCCCCATAACTGACTGCTGCCCCCCATAATTCATGACCCACAACCCCCATGGGGTTGTTTTGTATTCCCAACCTGGAAGGCCTCTTCAGAAAAGGGGCAGGGAGGAGGAAAGGATGGTACCAACATGTATTGTTTACATACTAAATATGTCCATATCTAATAAAAAATAAATTTAAAAAAATTCCAGGCTTGGTGACATGCGCCTATAATACCAGAACTGGCGAGGCAGAGACAGGAGGATCCCTGGGGCTTACTGGCTAGTTCATGTAGAGAAATCTGTGAGCTCTGTGTTCAGTGAGAGATCCTGCTCAGACAAAAGGTATGAGGCTGGGGAGATGGCTCAGTGGTTAAAACCTGCAAGCCTGCCTCCTAGAATTTGGATCCCCAGCAACCATGTAAAGCTAGATGCAAGGGGTTGCACGTGTCTGAAATCCCAACATGCCTACAGCAATGGGAGGCAGAGTCTGGAGAATCCAGAAGCTCAAAGGCTGTCTAATCCGGCCTTCCCAGCAGCAAACACCAAGTGAGATCTTGCCTCAAACAAGGTGGAAGACCAAGGTAGAAGGAGAGGACCAACACCCCAACGTTGTCCTCTGTCCTCCACACACTCCCTGTGACAAGTGCGCATGCACACACATCATATACACATACACATACACACATAAAAAAATAAGGCAGAGAGTAAGATACCAGACATCAGCCACCATATGCATATGCACCCCATACACATATATGCTGTTCATATAACAACATGTACATACACACACACACACACACACACACACACACACACACACAGAGCGAGGCCCTGTCTGAGACCACTGTGCCTGATGCTATGGGAAATCCAGCCAGAGGTGGAAGGCAGGTTCTGCCTTTGGCAAAAGCAGGCACAGCTCCAAATCACATCCGGAAGTGAAAGGGGAAGGGACAAGGGTAAAAAGTGCTGAGGGTGGCTTCACAGGGCACTCTCTCCAAGGTTCCTCCTATCGTGATGACTACACAAGTCCACAGAACTGGAGTCGCCCACACAGGAGAGGGTCAGCAGAGGCCCTGTTTAAATGCTGTCTCCTTCCACTCACTTTCTGAGCCTTAAAAACAAGACCATGGATCTGGCAATAATCTCACCTTCTTGGGGGCTGAGGCAAAAGGATTGCAAGTTTAAGGCTTGCCTAGGCTACAGAATAAGTTCAAGGTCAGCCTGGGCAATTTAGTGAGACCCTGTCTCAAAATAAAAAGTAAAAAGAAGAAAACAAAGGTAGTAAGAAGGCTGAGTTATACCTCAGTGGTGGAGCACTTGCTCAGTATGTGAGAGGCCTTAGGTAAAATCCCCAGTATCGTAGAAAAGAAAATAAAACAGGGGGCACACAGACTCTCTTTTGTTTCTTTGTGTGTTATATATATATATATATATATATATAGAGAGAGAGAGAGAGAGAGAGAGAAATTTCTTATCAGATGCCATCATGGATGACCTGGGATGTAGTTCAGTGAGAGAGGACTTGCCTGGCATATGCAAAATCCTGGGTTCCATTCCTGGCACCCATGATTGCCCTTAAAAAATTGCAGAGCTATGCCCTTATTTTTCAATGGCCATTGTCCAAAAGCCCAAAATGTCCAGTTCAAAATGTTGTACTGCTCTTTGCACCTGGCTGTATCTTTGGACCTCTCTGAGTTCATTTTTTCCTTGCTTATAACATAGGGACAGGTATAGCCTCTGCGAAAATCCTAAGAAATTACATAAAGTACAAATTAAAATATAGAAATGAAAAGTCACACATGTAGATGCTTACACATATACTGACGTGTGCGTGTGTTCTTTCCCTCCAGAGCCTGGAGCGCCTACCATTAAGGCTCCCAAGCCTGAGTGTGGCTCAGGCTTTTTTGAACAAGGACAGCTGCCAGGGCTGGGCCTGGCTCTCTCCTCTGGCTTAGCCTACTCCCCCTGCCCCCACACCCCACGCCTGTCAGCACCTGATGCCCCTGGGATAGGTCAGAGCTTCCCTGGGTAGCTTGTCCTGGTAGGGAGCTGGGAGGCCTGACCATAGCCCAAGTGCTCCCTTTGTGGGCCCCGGGCCTGGAATGCCCCCTCATGAAATCCCAGCTTGCCTGCTAACCTTTGGGGATGGTGTGAAGTGAAGCCACCTGTGCCTGAGAGACAGGGAATGCAGGTGGGGAGGAGTATGCTAGGAGAGATAGGAAATGATGGACAAACATGTCTATATCATTTACTGTAAATTTATTTATTTATTTATTCATGAGAGAGAGAAAGAGACAAAGGGAAGGAGAGAATGGGAGCACCAGGGCCTCCAGCCCCTGCAAATGAACTCCAGACACATGTGTCACCTTGTGCATATCTGCCTTACGTGGGTACTGGGGAATCGAAGCTGGGTCCTTTGACTTTGCAGGCAAGTGCCTTAACCGCCAAATCATCTCTCTAGCCCCACCCTATCTTTTAAGGTATCTTCCTTCCAGCTTTCATTTCCCCTTCCCTTTGGCATCCTCACCCTCCGCCTCACCATTTGCCATGATTATAGGCAGTGGTCAAATAACAGCAGCAGCAATGTCCACTGAGCTTGCCGTGTGTGTTATATATGGATTCTGCTGCTGCACTGTTCCTGCAGGTCCCTCCTGCCTCCCCGGCATCTTCTGGGTGCCCCACCCCGAGCCTCATCTTCCCAGCCTCTACTTAGCTTGCTAATGGGTTTGAGGCTCACTGCTTTCTGCTTAATATTTACTACTACCTAGCATGCTGTGTTTATGCCAGAGCCAGGGGGAGTCTGAGCCTCTCACAGAGGGAGCGCTCAGGAAGTTCATGTCGAAAGAAGAAATGGATAAGTAAACAGAAGCTGAGGGAGGAAGCAACTTGCCCAAAGCCACACAGCTAGTTCAGGTCCCACTATATGTGACTCCTAAAGACCCTGGTGTCTGACCTGTCACCTCTATGCCCCACCCCCAATCAGGTCCCTTTGCCTTGCCTTCATGAACACCTCTGCCAGGGTTACTTTTGCTGTCAATCTCCCCCTACATTACACTCCTATGCTCTACCCAGGAAGCATCATCCAGGAGCCCCAGGAGGCTCACTAACCCAATTCGTGGTCTTTCTTAAACAGATAAATACACCCAAGAAGAAAATGACCACATCACTGGTGAACAGAAACATCCAAGTAGGGCCGCAAGGGAGCCTCCTCCTGCAGGGTGCTTCCGAAACGCAGGAACCTGTGCCTGGCAGCCCTTTGAAGATGGGCAGGTGAGCCGGCTCTACCTGTCTTTAGATTTTTAAATCTAGGTCACTCTCTGCTGTCTCTCCTCCCTCCTCCTTAGACAAGCAGCATTTCTCCTAGGGTCTCAAGTGAGAGCAAGCGAAAGAGGGACAGCAGGGAAATGTGTTAGGGGAGCCCACACCCTGCCTGCTGCTGTCAGCAGCCCTTCATTTCAGAGCCAATATAATTTATGAGATGCAAATGGATTTAGCATTAAAAAAAAAGGGGAAAAACTTGGAAAAGGAACAAAGTGCACTTCACACCCTGTGCTGAGGCGTGTTTGGGGCGCCATTAATCATCTCAGACTAAAAAGATTTAATCTCCCGCCAGCCAGGGCTGGAGAGCGCGTGCATCCCTCACCCAGGCCAGGAGGCCAGTCTAGGCACAGTGGGCGCTGGCTGCAGGCCTGACTTCCGTGCAGGTTGGGGCCTCGGGAGCACTGCACTTGTGCTTAGCTCTTGTCTGAGTCACACAGTAGATGAAATGACAGAGGTTTCTGCACACGATGAATCAGAAAAGCAGGATCAAGCCAAATATTTGGACAAGCCTTACCCCGCGTGGAGCAAGATGAAGACTTCACAGCCAGCAAGCAGCCAGCTCGGAGATCATTTCTGACAAAGTGCTGCTGTAGAGCTCGGCTGCTGCTTAGGTGGGAATTAGCTCCAATCGACAAAGGCACCCTGCAGTTGGATAGAATGGCCAGTGCTGGGGAAAGAGGCCTTCAAGCATCCTTAGAGCTCTGACCTGACATTCAGTGCCAAGTTGGGAAGAGGGGGCTTATTGGAGTGCAGCCAGCAGGGTGGGGTGCGTGGGTTGGGGGGGAGGAGGTGGCTCCCTTTGAGTCACCCCATCTGCCTTCTCTTTCTGGAGGCCATCCAGGTGGCAGGTAGCATTTCCTACAAAAGTGATTATGCCTACCCACCCTCCTGTCTAGGCCTAGTGGCAGACACAGGCAGACCGAAGCAGTGGCTACAGATTGGGGAAAGAAGAGAAACTTGGTCCCTGGCTAAGACCTTACTGCTTGATGGCTGTCACTAGAGGCCTAGTTGCCACCCTTTGGAGAGTCAAAGTTAGTTTCTCAAGGCTATTCAGAACAATAAAGCCAGTAATAAAATGCTCCCTTAAATCTGTCTGGAATTTTCCTTTCATTCAGTTTTGAAAGAGCACATCATTCTTGGGTATATTTTATGTAACGTCTCCTCTTTGCACACAAATCCTATGCACGGAAGAGAACACACCATTCACTTGGCAGTCCAAGCTAATGCACGCTTGTGGACTATGTGCTATCTGCTCAGTGCTTCACCTGAAAATGTCTTGAATGGACTCATGAGGACCTCCAAGCACTCCTATTTTCTCACACTGAAGATAAAGAAATAGTCTTAGGGAGTTTCTGTAACTTTCTAGGATCACATGGCTAACAAGGTACACAGCCAGAATTTAAAGCCAGGCAACCAGACACCCCCGCCTCCTGGCAGCTCTAATGTTATTCAAACCCATTAGCAAAATGGCCATGGGAACCAATCAGGCAAAGTCTATAGTGCCCAACCTTCCAAAGTGTCCAGACCTAGATGGTGACATGCTCAGCAGCTGTCTTCTGGAACCTGGCCCACTCTCTGAGCTTGGAGAGCTTCAGGGGAGTTGGCTTCCCCCAAGGCTCAGTGGTCCTCATGGATTAATCAGAAACTAACTCACATAGGCCATCCCTGCTTCCATGGAGACAAGACTCAGCAAAGATCTTCGTAGCTGACACCCACTGTGACCGCAAGGCTACTGACCTTGCATTAGAGAGTAAAGAGATGGCTGCATTCCAGAAGCACAGAGTCTTGGTTCAGAACTTGGCTTTGGACTTCATCAGATGGAAGGAACATTCCTATTCTTCTTGCTGCAGAAAGCCCCTAAGCTTGAAGGAGCAGGGCACCTACTTACAACAATCACAAATTCTGTGGGTCAGGAGTTCTGATGGAGTCCCATAGGATTGACTTGCATCATGTCTGTGGTCTCATCTGGAAACACTTGAGAAAGAGGTGCATAGTGACTCGATTGCTGGGGGTTGCAATTATTTGGTGGTATTTTGGCTCAGATGTCCAGTGGTTATAGTGGTCGGTGCTGGGTATGAGCTGGGACCTCAACTGGACATGGCACATACACATGGTCTTCTCCTGTGGTCTGGGCTTCCTCACTGCAAAGAGCCTTTTGAGTAGTCAGTTTGTTACATAATAGCTATGTTTGTGTGCCAGGGCTGCTTAACAACATATCACAGATTGGGTGGCTTGGAACAAATGAGGTGCCTCACAGTTCTGGAGGCAACAAATGCAGGTCAGGTGCCCTCAGGGTTGGTCCATCTGAGGTAAACTGTGAGTTCAATCCAGACCTTTCTTCTTGCCTCATAGATGGTCCTCTCCTCCCTGTGACTCCTCTGTGTCTTTATTTCCTTTTTCTTTATGGATATCAGACCTATTAGGGTAAGGCTCTACCCTAAGGATCTCATTTTAACTTCCTTACCTCTGTAAAGATCCCTGTGTCCAAGAAATGGCACATTCTGAGGCAGAGAGGTTTAGCACTCCTATGTAAAGCTGGACGCAAAGTGACTCACGTGTTTGTAGTCCCTACGGGCCTATGTCAAGGGGAGGTGGAAACAAAAGAATCCAGAAGGTCAGCAGCAGCAGCAGCAGCAGCAGCAGCAGCAGCAAGAGAGACCCTGTCTCAAAAGATGGAAGAGAAGAGAAACACCCTGAGGTTGTCCTCTGACCCCCACACACACATGGCACATGCACACCCATACACACAAATGCAAATAAATATACAAATAAATATTAAACATGAAAAAGAGAAGAGTACAGATCTAGCTATAGGCCAAGAAAGCATAACTTAGGGTAATTAGGTAATTTGCCAAGATTCCAGCCATTAGATGTCAGGGCCAGGGTTGGGTCTTGATGTGGATGTGTTTTAAAACCTCCCAAGAAGCTGGGCGTGATGACGCACATTTTTAATCCCAGCACTCGGGAGGCAGAGGTAGGAGGATCTCAAACTGTGAGTTTGAGGCCATCCTGAGACTACATAGTGAACTCCAACTCAGCCTGGGTCTAGAGTGAGAGCCTACCTCGGGAAAAAAACCAAAAAAACCTCCCAAGAGATGTTATGCAAGTCATGTAACCTCTGTAAGCCTCTGTGGCCTCATTCATGACATGGTACTGGAGCAATTCAGTTCACAGCATTCTTTCCAGTATTGAATGAGCTAAATTGCTTGCCACATTGCAGGGGCTCAGCTATTGGTAGTGGCTTAATCACCACTGCAACAATAAACTTACAAAGACTGGATCTTTGAGCCTAAAGAGGCTACCTAGAAGAAAGACCTTCCACACACGCGATGGGTTTGGACCACATGAAAGGAAAGCAAGCTTTTGCATAGTGAGATACTTACTAAGTTTTGAGGTTTCTTGCTACAGTGGAGCCTTTGCTATTTTGACAAGTAACCCAGAGCTGGCTCCCATTGAGATATAGTGTTTAGTATTAATGATCTACATTGGTCTCTATTGGCTTTTTTTTTTAAAGCCACCAGCACTTACTATTGTCAGTGTCCCGTGAGACTGAACATATCCCCATCTAGCCCCTTGCACCACCCACTTGGCCACTAGTGATTATGTTTTCTTGCCATGTGATCAAAGAACCACCGCTGCCTTGAATGTTCTGCTTACTGCCACACTCACCTCAGGGAGTTAGGCAGTTTGGGCTCCTCTCCCAATTTCTGCAGGCCTGCAAGAGACTTGGTCCAGGATTCTTCACTCTATGAACTTGCCTTTTCAACTGCTTCCCCCCTCCCCTGCCAGGTACTGATGGGTAAAGCTTCCTAAACTCATCTAGGGGGTTCTTTTCCCCTGAGCCTGATCTATCTTGGCAGGGCAAGGAGAATAGTAGGCTTTTCTCTGCCAGCTTTGTCTCCCTCAGGCTTGGCAGCCTGGGTCTGAACTGCATGGCACATTGCTTATTTGGCCTCTTAGCCTGGCCTCTTCCACTCTTCTATTTGGGAAATAAATCTTATGCTGTAATTTATTTAGTTCTCTTTGAAATTCAGTAAATCTTTTCTCTCTCAAAAAGTCCCTCTTTATACAGCAAAAAGCCTGGCTTCATGAGATTATTTTCTCTTCTGTACATTTTAAAAAGCAGTTTAGGAACTCCAAAGCCAAAAGTCAGAGTTCTTGGTGTATGGAAAGTCTTTGCACCTTCTCATTTACAGGGGAAAGGAAACTTTTGGGAAAAACCAAGGCGATAAGGAAAGGTTGGGAAAGAGAGATAGAAGGTCCCGAACATTTATATCCAAGTAGGATTGTGCAGTAAAAATATGGAGCATTTGCCACCTGCTGAGATATTTCACCTCACTTCCCACCCACAATAGCTTTGCCATGTAGAAATTACTCATCTGTGACAGATGGAGAAAGGGGCTTGGGAAGTTCACCTGCCTTGCCCAAGATCACCTGGCATTGCCCAGGCGTGGAGGGAGGAGGATGGTCTTTCTCCAGAGCATATGTCAACACAACTTTGAAAACAAGAAGAAAAAAAAAGGAAATTTGCATTTGCTGGGGCAAGTCTCAAATGTGTGATCATGGCCAACAAAGCCTCAGGAATCCTTAAGACCAGCATGTTAGAGGTGTCACTGCTGCACAATTCCAAAAAGAAAGGTAAGCTCCAAGAAAGAAACAACGGTTGTCCTTGGTGCTGCCACCTTGGGTTCTGGAGCAGAATCTGGCTTGTGACATTTGTCAAGCAAGTGGGTGGAGAAATAGAAATGGGATGTGATCTCACCTATCTTACTTAGAGGAAAAGTAGAGGGGACAGGTTAAGTGCTAAAATAACTCAGCAAATGTGGATGCAATGAGGAAACAGATCAGTTATGGATGAGGCCACCTTGATATCTTAAGTGTCACACATCCCCATGACATAGCTGAGGTACCTCTGAGTGGCTTCCGAGAAATCCTCATGCCTGAAAACTCCATTTTCCCTTAGTGACTGGTAGGAGATCTTTTAGGGAAAGACTGACTTCACTGGAGAAAATATGTTTTAAACACATTAGGAAAAGAAGGGAAACTCAAGGGTCTGCGCAAGCCCAGAACACGGCTGCCCCAGAGAGGGCACTGAGAACTTCTCAGTGAGGGAAAACCAGGCTCTACAGTGATGTGAGGAGCACGTGAGAGGTAGAATGTTGAAGGCACTTTGGAGAAGGGGCTTATTCCAAGTGAAAATGATGTGCACTATACAATGCATCTTCCCTAGGTACCATGAAAGCCTCCATCACAGCCACGGGATGTCTGGGTAAGGTGGGTTTCTTGTGGCAAGAGTGGAGATTTCAGGACTTCTACTTCCTGACTGGCATGGAGCTACAATAGTCAAATGCACGACAATGCACCTCTCCCCTGATTGGCCTGAGGGTTAATAACGTAGGTACTTAGTACCTAGAACCCACTGAGTACTGAACACTTACTGAGCCTGAAGGTGCTCTGGGTAGGGGTGGTGTGGAGGCACTCAGTCAGTTTGCAGAGGAGTGGGACTAAATGTTGGTTCATCTCTACAGTGCCTAATCCAATCAAAGCAGGCTCATTAACATAGATGATGTCATTCTACTGGGCTGCCCAGAGCAGAGATTACCAGTGGATTGCAATGGTCTCTCTCTCACTGGAGCCAGAACTCCAGATACATGTGTCACTTTGTGCATCTGGCTTTATGTGGGTACTGGGGATTTGAACCCAGACCATCAGACTTTGTAAGTGAGTGTCTTTAACCTCTGAGCCCTCTGGAAAGAACATTTCTGAGACTCACAGCACCTATGTTGGCCTTGAGACCACAGCTGAGACTATTGGTGGGGCTATTCATAGGGTAGGGAAATGGGTGGGATGGCAAAACTGGTGAACAGGCAGTGTAGATGAACACAAGGGTCATAGAAAGAAAGAGATGTTGTGGACCAGGAGCAGATCTTCCCTCCCTGACGTGCCTGAGCCCAGCCTGATTTGGAGCTGCGTATGTTGGTTGTCCCCTTGTCTCTCCTTTATAGAAGCAAAGCCATCAGTTGTCTAAACTCAACTCACCACGTTCTCTGGATGCTTGTTGTGTTTCTCATCTCCAGCATCACCAGCTATTTCTTAGCAAGTTTTGACAGAGTGAGAGGGTGTGGACTTAGACACTACAGTGGCTAGATGACCTTGCCCAAATCCTCCCTGGCAGAGCACGATCTGTAGGCTCCAAGGCTACTTCCAAACCGTGAGTGAATGGGAAGACTGGGGATCCAAGAAGCCAGAGGCAGCAATAAAGTCAACATAAAAGATCAAAGGTACAAGGGGGCCCTAGAAGAAAGCAAGATTTCCACAAAGAATGACTTGGGGCAGGAGAGGCTCCATTTTGTCCTGTCTATTTTCTTCCTTGCCATTTGGAAGGCTGGAAAGATGAAAACATGTGGCGATCAGAAGTGTCGTGAGCCAGGCGTGGTGGTGCACGCCTTTAATCCCAGCACTCGGGAGCCAGAGGTGGGAGGATCCCCGTGAGTTTGAGGCCACCCTGAGACTACATAGTGAATTCCAGGTCAGCCTGGGCTAGAGTGAGATCCTACCTCAAAACAACAACAACAACAAAAAAAAGTGTCATGGAATCCAGAAGGGTTGTCATGTCTGAGATTTCTGGGGGGAATGTGAATAAAGAGTGGAATTCATTTCTGATTTAATTTCTGTCAGTTGAATTGTGCTACCTTGAGGTGATGCCTGCTCCGGCCTAAACTATGTGCACCTTTGACTTCCACAGGACTCCTGGGGGCTGGAAGGGAGATGGGGAGACACTCCGTGAAGAAAGGGGTCTGTCTAGCAAGGACTCCAACTAACTGTGCCAGGCCCTGCCTTCAAGGAGCTGCAGCTGGGAAAGGTCAGAGAAATGCTGGTAAACAGATGTGAATCTTGCAGACCCTCCCAACCCTCAGATTCCTGGCAGCATTCCGGGTGCTCCAGGGCCAGTTTCCTCAGACTACCTGGCAGCAGGCACGCGGCACACTTCCCTAGCAGAAGTGCCCTGTGGTCACCTGGCCAAGCGCAGATCCACTTTCCTTCTCTGTCCTCTGTCCTTGGTAACAGGAGGGATGTGAAATGTTCAAATGATTTTCCTGGAGCAGAACAGAGGAAGAGGAGGCAGGAGAGGGAGGGAGCAGGCATTTCCAAGCGGTCTGAGCAGTGTGGAGGGGAGTGGCTTGCCAAGGCATTAGACAGGACTGTCGGCAGGGACTACAGCATGTGCGTGTGGCACCATGCCCAGAGGAAAAAAATCCAAAGGAGTTTTCTGCACAGAGCAACTGCTCTTGCATGCAGGCCCCACCCAGTTCTGAACCAAACAGCATAGGGAGCCAAGAAAAGCCTGCTAGCCTTGAACTCCATAGGCAACAAGAAGGAGTCTTTGTGGCCTGGATATTGGTAGTGGGTATAAAATTTATAGATTTGGATTGCAAAAAAAAAAAAAAAGTGACCTTCCTTCATTTCTACTGCTGAACTTTATTTGCTAAAGAATCTTGTTTTAACTCAGTGGTGGAAGAAAGATGAACCCCACTAACCCAGAAGGACAGAGTCACACTGAGTTACACGATTTTCCATTGTTCTGTCTTTCTAGTGGCACATGTAGCATAGTGATTTCCTTGTAATTATCTTGTGAAAGGGGCCAGAGACTTCATAAGATGGGGTGTGCTGGTCTCCTTGGGGGATACAATACAAGCACCTTGTATTCTGGAATTTCCAAACTACCAAGCTTCTCGTCCAAACCCCTCCAAAGACAGATATATAGGCCACATGCTCATGCCTTAATCTTTTTTTATTATTTATTTATTTATTTATTTTTATTGACAACTTCCATAATTGTAGACAATATCCCATGGTACTTACCTCCTCCCCCCACTTTCCCCTTTGAAACTTCACTCTCCATCATATCCCCTCCCCCTCTCAATCAGTCTCTCTTTTATTTGATGTCATCATCTTTTTCTCCTATTAGGATGATCTTGTGTAGGTAGTGTCAGGCACTGTGAGGTCATGGATATCCAGGCCATTTTGTGTCTGGAGGAGCACGTTGTAAGGAGTCCTACCCTTCTTTGACTCTTACATTCTTTCTGCCGCCTCTTCCGCAATGGACCCTGAACCTTGGAAGGTGTGTTAGAGATGTTTCAGTGCTGAGCACTCCTCTGTCCCTTTTGCTCAGCACCATGGTAATCTTTTTGTTGTTGTTATTGTTGTTGTTGTTTGTTTGTTTGTATTAGGTAGTGTCTTACTCTAGTCCAGGCTAACCTGGAATTCACTATGTAGTCTCAGGATGGCCTCAAACTCACAGTAATCCTCCTACCTCTGCCTCCCAAGTACTGGAATTAAAAGTGTGTACCACCATGCCCAGCCTTAATCTTTTTTAAGTGTATTTTTAAAAAATTATTATTTTTTATTGACAACTTCTATACTTATGTACAAAAAACACATGATATTTCCCTCCCCTCCCCCCATTCGACTTTAGAACTCCAATCTCCATCATATCCCCTCCCTCTCTCCATTAGTCTCTCTTTTAACTTGATGTCATCATCTTTTTCTTATATTTTGAGGGTCTTGCAAAGGTATTGCTAGGCACTGCAAGGTCATGGATATCAAGGCCAATTTCTGCTTTGTGTGTGTGTTGTGTGCACATTCGTGTGCTTGTGCATGTGTGTGCACACACACCAGAATGGAATGTCAGGTGGGTATCCAGCTTCATCACTCTTCTGCCTGGTGTTGTTTTGAGCCCAAGTCTCTTTGTACTGATTCTGGAGCTTGTGATGGTTCTCAGCTCTCTGTTCCAGGTGGGACTGGGTTACAGGCGAGCATGGCCACGACCAGTCAAGCCTGAATCTTTCACCCTGTCTCTCCTCACACACTGCCTCCAGCCCATGGAAGGGAGTGTCCTACACTCCTGTGGCAGGATAGCATTATACCATTCTCTCCTCTCATTTTCTAGCTAAAAAGCAAAACTTTTCGCTCTTTCATGGTTCCTGGAGTCATGGATTCATAGGGCTAGAAAGCAGGATGGGTGCTTGCCAGGGGCTGCAAGAGGAAGAATGGGAAGTATTTAATAGGTACAAATGTTCAATTTGGGAATCTGGACATGGTTGTATTTGTGAATGTACTTAATGCCATTGAATTGTGTACTAAAGTGGATGAAATGATAAGTCTTGTGTGTGTTTTACCACTAAAACAAAACAAAACTCCATGTTTTTCTGGCTAGATTCTTTTTTTTAACTCTAGTCCAGGCTGACCTGGAATTCACTGTGTAGTCTCAGGGTGACCTCGAACTCTCAGCGATCCTCCTACCTCTGTCTCCTGAGTGCTGGGATTAAAGGCGTGCGCCACCATGCCCGGCTCTGGCTACCTTCTTGAAAGTAAGCTTCTAGAATGTAGAAGACTTCTCTCTCAGGTACTTGGATCTTACAGTGTAAACACTCTTGTTTCTGAAATGCATTTCAGAAGCTTCTCCTAGATCTCAAGAGACAAATGTTGTCACATTCTCTTTTAATCCAGCCATAATGAGCTTAACCCTCCCCTAGCTAACATGGGGGGGGGAGCCATTGACAAAGAAGTATGAAAACAGAAAAACCACATTATTTGTCTCAAATGTGTATTAGAAGGGCTGGAGATCATGGAGAGACTTGAGTCCCTAAGGCAGGTTGACAAGTCAAAGTTCACATTGTAATGATTAGCTGAGTTCTAAGAGTACAGAGGCAAAGCCATGGTGGTACATACCTGCAATCCCAGGGAGATTAGGAGACTGAGATAATAGAATCACAAGTTCAAAACTAGCATGTACTACATAGCGAGACCCTATCCATCCCTCCCCACACACACCAAAAAGAATACCCAGAGCCTGGTAACTAAAATGCGAGCTAATTACTCATTTATATATTTATAGCACCTTGCTCTGTTTTTCATTCAGCACTGCGAGACAACACTCCGTGGTATGCTAACTCCTAAGTGTATTCGTTTCCTACTGCCATTGCAATAAGTTAGCACAAATGCAGTTGCTTAAACAAACACAAGGACATTATCTTATAGTTCTAGAGGTTAGAAGTCTGAAAGGGTCTCCCTGGGAAGAACCCATGTGCCAATAGAACTGTCTTCTTTGTTGGGAATCTGTTGCCCTGCCTCTGGGAGCCACCCTTCTCCCTTGGCTTGTCACCCCTTCTCAGCAAGTGCATCACTTTGACCTCTGCTTCTTATGTGTTTCCTTTTCTGACTCCGACTCTCCGGCCTCTCTCTTGGGAGGACCCTGGAGGTGACACTGAGCCCTGTGTAGTACAGAATAATCGCATATGAAGGACCTTAAATGTCCCTTTCAAAACAGAGTCGCAGTTTCCCAGGTTAGAGCCTGGACATGGCTAAGGGTCTGCACCGTGCGCACTTTCTGTTGGGTCATCAGCTATTTCTCTTAGGTCAGTCTTTTGCAGGTTATGTACCTTTTTTTCTAACAAGTGGTTCTAATCTTTCATTTGGAGGTGGTTTAGCAGTTTTACTATAATGTGTCATTTTCATTGTATTCATTCTGGTTGAACAAATAAGTTCTTAAGAGAGTGGGTTGATGTTTTTTTCCTTGGTTTCAGCAAATTCTCAAATTACTATCTCTTCAAGTATTGCTTCTGGGATTGGGTTGTAGCTCATAGATAGAATGCTTGCCTTGCATGCACAAAGTTCTGCTTTTGAGCTGGGCATGGTGGCACACGCCTTTAATCCCAGCACTAGGGAGGCAGAGGTAGAGGATCACCATGAGCTCAAGGCTACCCTGGGACTTACATAGTGAATTCCAGGTCAGCCTGGACTAGAGTGAGACCCTACCTTGAAAAAAAAAAAAAAAAGGTTCTGGGTTTGATCCCCAGCATTGGCATTGATAGAATTGATAGATAGCTATTCAGCCTCTGTCTTCTTTTTCTAGACCTACGACTGTGCTAGCTGTTTAATGGTTCCCCAGTCTCTAATCATCTCTCTCTCTCTCTCTTTTTTTTTTTTTTTTGCTATTTCCATTCTCTTCTATCTATATTTCAGTTGGAAATTTTCCTTTAATTGAATCCATTTCTTTTTTGTAGTATCCAGATGCTATTAAGCCAGGTGTGGTGGCGCATACCTTTAATCCCAACGCTCGGGAGGCAGAAGTAGGAGAATTGCCGTGAGTTCAAGGCCACTCTGAGACTACATAGTGAATTCCAGGTCAGCCTGGACTAGAGTGAGACCCTACCTTGAAACCACACCCCCCTCCAAAAAAAGAAGAAGAGAAACCAGATGCTATTAAATCTATCCAAGAAGTCTCAATTTCAAGTACTAAAGTTTTCAGTTCTAGAATGTCCACTTAATTGTTTTATAGATTCTAATTTTCTGTTAAATTCTTTATTTTTAAATTTACTTTGCTTATCTTTTCATATTTTTAAAAAATTAAGAATATACTTTATATGGACACATCATATATTGGTACCATCATTTCCTTCTTCTCTGACCCCATTCCATTGAGGGCCCACCTCAGTGGGGTTACCGGTATTCCCCATGGGGTTGTGGGTTATGCATTGGACTCTGGGTATGGCCTCCCAACCTATGGCTCTTACATTCTTTCTACCCCCTCTTTCACAAAATTCCTTGTGCCATGTGGGTGTGTTTTAAATCTATTTCAGTGTTAAGCTCTCGGGAGCTTCTGGATCTCTGCTTTGGTGCATGTTGAATATCCTCAGTGTCTGTCTCCTTTATTCTGGTGCAGGTTGTCAGGCTCACCATGGAAGCAGCACTCTTGCTCATCTCACCAACTCCTCTGTGGTTTCACCTGGGCCTTGGCTGAAGTGTGAGAGGTGTTTTATTTCCTCAGGTCTTGCTACCTTCTGAAAAAGAAAACCAGATTCTCCAATGGAGAATGAAGTCAGCATAGGTTACATGGGATAAGTGTTAATTTGGAGAGAGTTTGATGGATGTAGCCTCTCTTTTGGCCAAAGACTAGTGGGATCTTATCATTGGAGACCATCATCTTGGTATCCATAGGATCTTTTCATCTATTTTATTTAAAATATTTTTTATAACATTCTGAACTGTAACATCTTTGATCACATCTACAGTTTATTCTTTTTTTTAATTTTGGTCCTATTCTCTTGCCTCCTTACATGTCTCAAAAATTTTTCATGCATGCTCAACATTGTGCACAAAATAACTCCACAGGGTACAGAAGAAGGCTCACTCTCTCCACTGCCAGGTAAGAGCATGAGCCCTGAGCACTCAATTCACAAGAAGCAGAGCTGGGTGGATGCAAGGCTTCATGCTTATGCAGACTCTCCTTCCAGGTTATTTCCCAGGCTCTTTTACTGAAATTTGAGCAGGCCTACCTTCTTAGCCTAGGGAAGGGTCCACTTTGCCTCTTGTTGTATTTACCTTGTCTCCATTTCATCCACAGTCCTAATGTCTGTGGATCAGATTGTCCTAATGCATTTGGTTTTTCTTATTGGAAGCAAAGTTCTTCACTCTGCATTTCAAAACAGTAGATGAAAGTACCTACTGGGTGACAGGTGACAAAGAAATCAAGGAAGCAGGGAAATTAGTGGTCATCTCTACTTAGTTTGGGGTCTCCCAGAAGGTCCAATAATAGCATCCTTCTTTTCCATGCAAATTCTGAATCAGATGAGAAAAAAAGTAATGAGACAGAATTCCAAGTACCCCCTTTGTTTTGAACAGGTAACATTATTGTGGCCTACCCTTTTGGAGGCTTAAAACCCAATATCATTATGACAGCAAGTGTGTTTGGAGGATACCCTCATGCAGATTGCAAACTGACAGTGTCTCATTATGTCCTCACATGGTGGAACGTGGGTAATACAGCTCTCTGGGGCCTGTTTTATTGAGCCACTAGTCCTGTTTATTCTCATGACCTAACTGCCACCTCCGCAAATCCCAGCTTCCTAATCCCATCACCTTGGACATTAGGAGCTTGGCCTATAATTGGAGGATAAGATACAAACATAAGCCCACAGCACAAAGCTAGAATAGAAGACAAGGCTTTTATATGTGGGCAATGGCTTTCATAATACTAGAACTAAACTTAATTCTGGTAGCAAACGTAGGGTATGAAGTGGACCCATCTGACAAAGGTAGTCCCTTGAGGACTCAATCAAGACAATGTGCTTCCTACAGGCAGCCTCCTCCAGAGAGATAAGGAGCTGGTGTTGTGGGTATTATTAAAGTGGCCACTCTAAAGAGATCCCAGAAGGATGGGAGTCTCCAGAAAATGGGAATAGATATAAATAAAAGCCAAGAGAAGTGTGCCCCCACTGTGATGAATCTTGAGAGATTTGGGATCCAGACTACGCAGGATTGAAGCAGCAAGAGAAAGATGAAAGAAAACAGAAGAGGACCAGAAACCTAGAATGGAGGAGCTTGAGAGTAAGGCAGGGCTGCAGTGAGACCACAAAAGCAGGGGAGCTGGGACACAGCCACAGTCCTCAGAGATCGATGCTGGGATTTCAGTCCTTGTACCCATAGCCACAGCCTCAGTCCATCTTTTGAAACACTGGTCAGTCTCCAGCCAGCAACCATGGGCAAGTCTTTACACCCTTAAAGAAAGAGGATAGGGCTGGAGAGATGGCTTAGCGGTTAAGGCACCTGCCTGCTAAGCCTAAGAACCCGGTTCCAATCTCCAGGTCCCACATTTAGCCAGATGCAAAGTGACGCAAGGGTGCAATGCCGCACTTGACCACAAGGGGAGCATGCATCTAGAGTCCGTTCACAGCAGATGAGAGACTGCTGGTGCGCCCATTCTCTATCTGTCTCCCTCTCCCTTTCTCTCTGTCTCTCTCTGTGTCTCTCTCCAAAAATAAATAAATAAAAAGAAAGAGGATAATGTCTTTGGCATGACTTCTGGGCCCCTCTTTGTAACCTGCCTACTTTGCCAGCTTCCTTTCATCTCCCCACCTTTTACCCACCCTACCTTTGGCATCAGTACAGATGTCTTCTCTGGCATCCAATGCATGTTCAAGGAGGGAGGGGCAGGCCAAAGCCAACAGTTCCTGGTAAAGTCAGGCTGGCTAAGAAAACCCACCAAGGAGGAAACCTGATTCAGGGACAGATAATATTCCAAGCAATATTTAGAAGGAAGGACCCAAGCTTTCGGCCCAGAAAAGAATTTGGAGAAGGCATTTAAAAAGACATAGGAGCCGAGAAGGGATGGGTTAGGATGCTATCAGGAATGACCGCCACCAGAGCACTCCTTCTAACCTATGCTGGACTACAGCTGTGACCTCTTGTTACCCACAGGCCTCCTTGCACTCAGAGGTCACCATGCCTTCACTTTACTTGTGTGGCCTGCTGAGTGCCCTTCTCTCTCACTCACTGGGCTGTCTCACACTTGGGCTTGCCGGGATCTCCCATCACTACAGCAGTAGTCAGATACCTCCCAGGGGCTATAGGTGAGACTGTGTTCCCACTAACTCGGAGAGCACATGGTAGGTCTCTGCTTCCTCCTCCCCTCTCCAGGCTGTAACTGAGAGATTTTGTAAATGCAACCTTGGAGAGTACCAAGAAGCAGGACAGATTTTGATGGCATGTTATTTGTTTTGTCAGATTACAATTGGCCCTAGTTCTGCAGTCCCAGATTCACCCAACTGTGGGTTGAAAACATTCTGGAAAAATAAATAAGTAAATAAATAAATAAAAGGGTTTGTATTGAACATGTTCAGACTTTTATTTTGCCATTATTTCCCGAACAATACGGTATACCAACTATTTGCATAGCATTTACATGATGTTAGGTATTATAAGTCATCTGGAGATGATTTAAAGCACATGGTAAGATATGTGCAGGTTCTATGCAAAGTCTACATCATTTTCTAGAACTGGCTTAAGCATCCAGATGTTGGGGTCCTAGGGAGTCCTTGAACCAATGCTTATGGAGAACTAGCTTCCCCAGAGCAATTGAAACTCCTCTGGGCTC
Source organism: Orientallactaga sibirica (assembly GCA_036365145.1). Classification (NCBI taxonomy): domain Eukaryota; kingdom Metazoa; phylum Chordata; class Mammalia; order Rodentia; family Dipodidae; genus Orientallactaga; species Orientallactaga sibirica. Next base: position 19,209,468 of record JAEOAD010000031.1, read on the forward strand.
ATGGCTGGACCCAGGGAAATAGCACCACCAGTCCCAGTATGCCTCAGCCCACTGGTGGCTGACATTTTCCAATAGGAAGATACCTTCCCTCCTCCCCAGGAGCCCTTTGTGTTCCACCATGAAGCTGCTTCTCTGGACCTCTGTTGGTTTCCAGTGGCCCTTTGAGATCACCATGATACCTATTGGCATCACTCCTTTACTCAGGCCCCATCTCCTCTTGACTATTAGCCCATGTGGCCAGGAACACTGTGAACCAGGCACTGCAAAGTTGTCACCTTATAAGGCTGATTCTTGGGAGCCTGACCGGTGGTCAGCAGCCAGCAGTGACTTCAGTGGCCAGGGCATCAACCATTGGTCTCCTTTAAGCCAACTTTTTCTCAGGCAAGCCTCACTGTTATCAGCAGATGAGACCAGCTCCGGTGGAGTGCTTTCTCAACAAAGGACCCAGGAACTTAATGTTTGCATGGACTGGCCTCTAAGACATCCTCCAGCACCAACAGGGAATAGCATGGGCACAGTGCTCAATAGATAGAGATTATGTGGTTCGCTTTCCAAATGGGGCCCAGGAGAGTATCTCCGGGAAGGGCAGGAAAGGCCCAGCATCACTGAGGCCATCTGCAGAGACAGCACTGTGGCTTGTAGAAATTTAGCTTCGTTAACTGGGTAGCAGTTCTCATCTGCCCAGTATTAAGCTGGTAAATATTCAGAGTCTGCCCAGTATTAAGCTGATAAATATTCAGAGTGTGGGCCTCAGAATTCCTACAGTGAAGCAGGCAGGGACTCAGAACCACTGGGAGCTGGGTACTGATGGGGGACGCACAGATCTGTGAAAAGAGCAGCCCCTTGGGGAAGCATGTACACAAGGGACTTCATCCACATCCCCACAGGCTTGAGGGGGGCCCAGTACTCGCCCTGGTTTTGGCAAAATAAACAAAAAGGGGAGTGAGCACACCAAGTCCTGAGCCCTAAGTAAAACCTCCTCCCCAGGAGTCAGTCAACCTCTTTGTCCAAGTGGCAAAGCAACCTGGAAGCCCCTGGAAAGAGGCCGAATTGGTCATCACTTCAAATGAAGTGAGAGAGAAGGGAGGGAGGTGGGGGAGATCCACATTTGTAACTGAGATGAGAAAGGGAGCTGCATTATTTATGAAATGGCCAGGCCCAGAGTTAACAAGGAAGGAGGAGGCCTTAAGATGGAAAAGTGGTTTCAAAAGCATCCGTATTTCACTGCAAACCCCCCTCCACACACATACAAACTATAATTTAAAGTGTGCTGAGGTTTGGGACCGGAGATGACTTAGAGAAGATGGGAGGGGAAGACGAGGATGTGGACAGGGTGGGCAGAGGCACAGAATGGAGGGGAGAGGAATTAGGGAAGGCTGCAGGTAAGGGCGGGACCATGCTGGGAGGGCTTCACTGTGTGTGCCTGTGTGCTTGCACTTCCAGTGTGTGCAGTTGTGTACTCAGGTGTGTACACTTCTAATGCCTATACAGAGGGAGTGTGTTCCAAAAAGCAAAGCTTTCTGGGACTCGTGGATAAATTTCAAGGCTGATCTGCAGTAAGACCTTGAGCCAAACCTTTAAGAAGTTTTTATTCACTATTCACTTTTTTTAAAAAAATCAATAATATGCACAGTTCCATAGTGCTCAGTTTGATGAGGTTCGCCATATTGAAAAACAAGATATAGAGTATATTCTTCACCCTAGAAAGTTCCCTTCAGCCTCCGACCACTTCTGGACTTCTATCAACAGTTATGTTATGCTTGTTCTAGAAATTTATAGCCATGGACTCATACAGTACGTATGATTTGTACCTGGTATGTTTTGTTGACACACATCCATGTGGTGGATATAATAGAAGATGATTCTTTATATTACTGAGAAAAATTGCATTAAATGGATGCATACATTTGGGGTTCTTCCAGTGTATGGCTCTAGGTACAAGTGCTGTAAGGATTCTTATATGCATCTTTATGTAGAAATAAGCTTTCATTTCTTTTGGGTTGATTACTAAGGGTGACATTTCTAGGTCACATGGTAGATGTATGTTTACCACTATACGAAATTGTTAGACAGTTCTTCACACACAATGAGTCCACATTTCATATTCTCCATTCAACATTTCAGTGTTTCCACATACTGGCCAACATTCATTGTATTTCACTGTATTTTATCTTACCCATTCTAGAACGTGTGAAATGGTATTTCATTTTATTTTACATTTCCCTGATGATTATAGATATTAAGTACCTTTGCATATGCTTGGCCATTCAGAGATCTTCTGTGTGATATGCCTATTTAATTGCATTGTCTATTTTAAAAATTAGACTGTTCTTTTCTAGTGTTATTAATCTGGAGATATTCTTTATATATTCTAGACTCGAAAAAGAAAAGCTTTTAAAGGTCAAATGTCTTTTGCTGCCACTGTTCCTTAAGTTGAATAACTGCTACTTCTCTCACCCCAACCCATAGCTTCTGGATGATGTACTGAGTTTAAAATGCTCTGAGCACCAAATGGCTGAAAGGCTAAATTCCACCTAATCAAACTCATGAGATTCTCTTTTCACTGAAATCAGAAAATGAAACAAATGAACAAATAAAAGCAACTGGTCTTACTACCTCCAGGTAAATTCTCTCTCATTTAAAAACGTAATCTCCTTAGTATAATTACTCAGGCAATTGAGGATTTAATTTAGTTTATCAAAGTGTTGAAGTCTCTTTCAAAGTTCTATACTCTCAAAAAAAAAAAAAAATGCTCCTACCCCACAAAATGATCAAGAAGTTGTTTGTATTCCACATGATGGCAAACGAGACATGCCCGGCTGACTCAGTGTCCTCCAGCTTTATGCCAGAACACGTGGGAGGCACTTGGGGTCACCCTGCAGGTAGCTGGGTGTCAGTGTTGTCTGCCCACCTCATACTCTCTTGACCTCTGGTGTCATCTTTTCTTTGAGGAATCCCACCATCCTCTACCCTAGCCATCTTAGCACTATTGCTCCCACCCTCAGCCCACACAGAAAATTCTAGAACTCACCCAAGTCCCTTACAAACCCAGAGGAACGGATTTCCTCTTTGTGTGAATATGTCACACCACCATTTATCCTCTTCTGATGTTACTCCACCTGAGTTATAGGTCCCCCTGTGAGGTGAACTCCAGCTGGTTTTCTAAACAGACAGTAGAGATGAGCTTTCAGATCCTTCCTTGAACTATCTGCAATGTCTCTGCTCTCTGCCTTCATCCCTGGTGCAATGTCTTGTTCTCATAGTCACCTTCGCTGGATATGATTCCTCTCCCTCCCCAGCTGCCCAACACAAGGAGCTCCTTGTACTGTGGAGCAGAGGTCCCTTGGGCTGTCCGTGTTTGGACAACAGCAGCTGAACATACCTCTCACTTCTCCAGGTACCACTTTCTCATTCATTCCAGCTATTCCTCTCAAATGTGGTTAACTGAGGCAAAATCATAAGTAAGGAAGAGTGAACAAAAACACATCAATATAATTCAAGGTATTAGACTGAACACACTTGGTGGTAACTAAGAACTATTTCCACCTTGAAAAAAAAAAGAAACGGCACATGCTTTTGCATTCCACTTGGGCTTGGCTACCACTAGCCCCTCTTATATTTGATGCCCAGTCTCCCAGGCTCTCAAATCTTCCTCTTAGCTCCTGCTCATCTATTGATCTATCGATTATAGTATTCTATCTTCATGCAAGGATTTTCTCTAGTATCTAGCCCCACAGGACCCACTATTCCTGGGCAACAAAGTGGCGGGATACAGGCCCTGAAGGCTGGCACCCCTAAGATATCTCCCAAAAAGATTTCCTGAGAATGTAAGCTAGCCTAACTAGCTTTGGATTTGAGCTCTGTGACAGCCAGCCTCTGAGATGGCTATCTTTGGGAGGATACTCAAGCAGCTCCCTGGAGGAGTCTGTCTGGCCAGGAAGTGAAACCCCTTTCATAGCCACATGAGTCACCCATCTTAGAGCATACCCAGAATCACTATGGCAGGAGACCATGGCAAACAGAACCCAAGCAACCTTAACAGCTTATAGATGAGGCGCAGGGAGGTTGGCTGATCCTTCACTATCACACATCTGGTCAATGCCCAAGCCATGCCTTGGTTGAAAGTCCCATTTCAGATCTTCATTTTTGATCTTCAGCTCGCAGTGCATACAAAATACATGACTGCTTCCTATTTCCTGGTTTCACCATCCCAGGGAGCCTGTTCATTAGAAGAGTCCAGGACATTTTACTGTGCTGGACAGAGAGTAAGGTGGGTACTCAAATCGGATATAATCAAACCTACAAAGAGGTCACAGTTAGAGGTTTCAGTCCATGGTAGGTTGATCCATTGCCTTGGGCCCTGTGGGAAGGCAGCACATCATGGAAGGAGTATGTGGCAGGGCAAAGCCATTCACATCATGGCCAGGGAGGAAAATAAAGTAGGTAGGGGCTTACTGTTACTTACTTGGGTCTTCTGTTCCCCTTGAAGGCCACTCAACTCAAATGAAAGCAGGCCTGATCTTTTAAAAGTTTCTTCTGCCTCCCATTAGCACCAGAGTGAGGACTAAATCTTGAACACAAGGGCTTTTGAGGGATCACTTCAGATGTAAACTATAGCATTCTGTCCCCGCCCCCGCAGAGGGATGCCAGCAGACTCAGTGCATCTCTAAGTTTCCCTGAAATCTTAAGTGTTGTAACATTACTCAACAGCCCAAATCCAAAATCTTTTCTAGTCCTCAAGGCAAATTCCACTGTGATTTCCTATAAACAGGGAACAGGCTCAGGGTTCACGTTTATATTCTTTAAAAAAGGAATATGGGGCTGGAGAGATAGCTTTGCATTTAAGGTGCTTGCTCGCAAAGCCTAAAGACCCTTGTTCAACTCCACAGTACCCACATAAGCCAGATGCACAAGGAGGTGCATGCGTCTGGAGTTTGTTTGGCAGTGGCTAGAGGCCCTGGTGTAGCCATTCTTTCTCTCTTTCTCTTTTCTCTCTCTCTCTCTCTCTCCCACTCAGTCTCTCTGTGTCTCAAATACATAAATAGATAAAAATATAAAACATTAAAAACAGAAATAGGGAAATAATAAGGTAAGGTTGGATCAAAGCAGGACTAAAACCCAGCAAGGCTCCATGTCCAGCATCTGAGGCATGCTGTGGCAGGATGTGGGCTCCCAAGGGCTTGGGTAGCTCTGCTTCTACAGCTTTCCTGGCTGCACCCATACAGCTTCTCGCAGGCAGATTTTTGCATGCTATCTAAGGCTTCCCTGGGCAGGCATCCCATGTTGCTGTCACCTTTTCCTTTGCAGTCACTTTCACAACTTGGCGCATTTCCTTGTTGGAAGCTGATAGCAGGAATTCTGACCCTGAAACATATTGCCTTGCCTCCTAAGTCTTTCTCTGGTGAAGCCTTCATGACTCTATAACTCTTGCAGGACAGGAAAGGCAGGCCAATATATACTCTAAATTGAGTAAATAATATGGTCAAAAGGATAACGGTGTGTGTATGAGAGAGTGGAGGGGAGGAAGAGAGAGACTTTTTTTTTGAAATAAGCAAATTAACCACTGCAAAGGAAATCTGGGTCCATGTGTACCTTGAATAAGGTAGAAAGTGAGGCTTTTGGGGGCTGAGGCTGCTCAGCTCATGTGGCAAAACCTCTGCACCAAGCTTGCAACAGGCTTGGTGTTTGGCTTCCATGTCAGAGGATACAAAGCAACAAATGTATATGGAAGGACTTACATTGTCATTCTGGTTAAAGTAAAACCCAAACAAAATTATCATGAAAGCAAAAGGTAAAGTTAGGCCCCTCTGGTCCAGAAGGTGATGCTTCTGGAATAACATGGCACCAAAGGGCACACACACACACACACACACACACACACACACACACACAAAGACTCTGCATGGTGGGATGGGACCCCAGGGCCAGCCCTGATGGCCCAGAAATGCCGGTCTTTTTGAAACACTTCGTGAATGTGAGCTTTCAAAACCAGAGAGCAGAGCTAGTAAAGGCAGGTGGGAGCACATTGATTGCTTTGGTTCATTTCATCTTGTTTGAAATCAGTGCAACATTTTTCTTTCTTGGAAATCAGACAATTTCTAAGAATATGAGTGTCAATTTTACCATATGACCTACAGATAGATAGATAGACAGCTATAGATATATCAATCTTTAAGGCCAATTTACAGACATATTTTTCTTGCCAATAGGTTCAGAGATATAATCACAAGTTCAGACAGTCTGAAATTCTGTGTGTGAACATTTATGTGTATGAGGGAGGTGGGCAGAATTAAACTCATGGGGTCTTCTGCATTCTAGATAAGCATTCTATCACTGAGCTAAACCCTCAGCCTCAGGTCTGGAATTTTCAAACAGAAAGAGGAAGCTGAGTAGGAAGATGGCTGTTTTTAAATCCCCAACTTCACATCTCCCAGAACCTAACACATTATTAACCCTAATGTAACCCAACACGTAAGGAGGGTGCAAATTTTGCAGGCAAGTAAGTTGCTTTCCTTTCCCCATAGAACCTAAGTAGGCTGCCAAACCTTTATTTACATTTGGTCACTGCTAAAATTTTTTTAGCCTATTGGGCTAAAATTGAATCAGTTATTTTTTTTTTTTTTTTTTTTACATTTACCTTTCCTCCACTTCTCTCTAAATGTCAAGTTTTGGCAGGATATCTTATGGACTGTGGCTGTAACCAAGATCTTCCCTGCCCACTGGGCCCAGGACATTGGTGCATATGGCCCTGCACCTTTATCTGTGATTTCTCTAGTAGCCAACCTTTATCCCATTTTCAAGCCTTCCAATCTGTTTTCTAGAACACCTAAGCTCCCTTGTGACATAGAAACATTGGCTATTCCACCCTGGGTTGATGGGGGTCTTGGGGAACCACCAGAGGTCCATTGGTTGAGGTTCCTCTCTATATAACTACTTACTTCCACTCTGTTGCTATGGGGTACATGGGCTTTTTCAATAAGCTTCTTTATTCCCTCCCTCCCTCCCCCTTCTCTTCAGTTTATTGAAGAAGCCAAAGCTTTGGGATTTAAATGACTATCATCATTGTTACATGAGTTTAAAAGCCCCACTCAGCAATTCCAATGGATTTTGTTCCCTTTCCGTGTGTAGAGTACACATGAAGGCCCACAAAGAAGGCAGGATGCAGGAAAGGGGCTGGGATGCACATAGGTGGAAGGAGACAAGTGTTATTTGCAATAAATTTCAAAAAAGCAAGCCACAGACACCAATTTGTGCTAAATTAAGAAAAATGGGGCCTAGAGAGATGGATTAGCCATTAAGGTGCTTGCCTGCAAAGCTTAAGGACCCAGGTTCAATTCCCCAGTACCCATGTAAGCCAGATGCCCAAGGTGTCACATGGGTCTTGAGTTTGTTTGCAGTGGCTAGAGGTCCTAGAGTAGCCATTTTCTCCCCCACAAACCCTGCCTCTTTTTCACTATCCCAAATAAGTAAATAAATACAGAAATAAATATTTTTTAAAAATGAAAATGGAATCTCTTAAAAGAACAACAGTAGCTAAAAGAACCATGTGGACAAGTTCAAAGCTGATATTTGAAAAGCAAAGAATCAAACCACAGCACCGCACTGGCCTGGTCAAGAACTCCATCGCTTCCACTGAAAATTCTTGCTTCATCTGCCTCAGGAGCACAACCATTCCTTCCTTCCTGAGACATGCACTAAATCTGGCAGGGGTGCATTTGCATAGGAGAGAGTCATGCTGCAAGGCCTTCTGGGGAAAGGACATTCTGATGGTCAGTGTAGTGGTTTGAATGTAAAATGCTCCCCATAGGCTCATGCATTTGAATACTTAATCCCCAGCTGGTGGTGCTATTTGGGAGGGTTGTGGAACCTTTAAGAGCTGGAGCCTTGCTGGAGGAAATGTGTCACTGGGGGTGGGCCTCTCTTCCTCCTTCCCTCCCTCCCTTCCCTCTCTTCTTCCTGTCCGATTGACAATGACTTCTCCCTCTGGCCTGCTATGCCTTCCTAGCCATGACAGACTCTACCCCCTGAACCATACATTGAATGAAACCCTTTTCTTCTATAAATTGCTCCTGGTTGGGTATTTGTTCCCAGCAATGAGAAAGTCACTGATACACTCACAACACCTTTTCAGAAGGTGGTTCTGTTCTTCACCAAGATTTTCCCTCAAATGGTGATTCTCCAAATAAAGGACAAAGTTTGGGTCATCAAAATAGAAGAGAAATGGGCTGGAGAGATGGCTTAGCAGTTAAGGCGTTTGCCTGCAAAGCCAAAGGATCCCGGTTCGATTCTCCAGGACCCATATAAGCCAGATGCACAAGTGGGTGCACGTGTCTGGAGTTCTTTTGCAGTGGCTGGAGGCCCTGGCATGCACATTCTCTCTCCCTCTCTTTCTCTCTCTCTCAAATAAATAAATAAAATATAAAAAATAAATAAATATAAATAAATAAATAAAAAATAGAAGAGAAACTAGATAGAAAGAAGGGATTCAGTAGAGGGGAGATTTGGGAGAGGGAAAAGGGAGGATGGTAAGAGATTATGATCATGGCACACTGATATGGCATATTGTTTATATTTATGGACGTTGTCAATAAAAAAGGTTTTTTTGTTTGTTTTATTTTTATTGACAACTTCTATACTTACAGACAATAAACCATGATATTTCCCTCTCCTCCCCCTTTCCCCTTCACAACTCCACTCTCCATCAATCACATCCCTTCCCTCTCTCCATTAGTCTCTCTTTTAATTTGATGTCATCATCTTTTTCTTCTATTATGAAGGTCTTGCTAAGGTATTGCTAGGCACTGCGAGGTCATGGATATCGAGGCCAATTTCTGTCTGGACAGTTGCATTGTAAGGAGTCATGCCCTTCCTTTGGCTCTTACATTCTTTCTGCCCCCTCTTCCACAATGGACCCTCAGCCTTGAAGGGTGTAATAGAGAGCTTTCAGTGGTGGACACTCCTCGGTCCCTTCTTCTCAGCACTATCTGAAAAGAGAAGCTTCTCTAGCCAGAAGTGACAGTAGCATTAACATAGGAATATGAACATTAAGTGTAGTGCTTTCAGGACAGTTTGAACAAAGTTGGGAAGCTGAGAAATCAAAACAAATTTTAAGGGTCCTCTCTTCCCATAAGAAGCTCAGAGAGGAGCGGTGTTGAGAAGGTTCTCTAAGAGGCTCCAAGACGCTCTCCTCAAAGACCCAAAACAAATGGAAGTTGGAGGCTTTGGAGGCATAGAAATGCAGCAACGGGGGAAAGGAGCAGAAGCATGACCAGGGTCAAGGTGCTATGAGAATGATGGAAAGCATGATAGACGACTCTGTTGAGGAGCCTGGAGCGAAACACAAAGGACAGGAGACCCTCCCCTGAGGGCTGCTGGGAAAAATGGGGAACTAGAAGGAACAGGCTACTGAGACCAACAGGTTCCCATGGCAACAGTGAAATCATTCAGTGTTTGTCGATGGTCTGCTGCACCTGTTCTCCCATTCCCAGGAGGGGAAAGCTGATGGCACTCAACTTTTGGGTATGGGCATCCGAGTCCACCTGCCGTCCACTGTGTGGGAGAAAAGAGGCAAAAAAGAAAAAAAACCTAAGCACAAGTGAAGCAGAGGGCTTCACGTGGGCCGGGAAGACAGCCCCCTGTTGGTAGGCAGTGACCTTTGGTCTGTGGCTCTCTGTCCCCAAGGATAGCATTTCCACTTAAAGATCATCTCCTGGGGGAAGCAATTCTTACTGTTCCACAGCCTACTGGGAAGGTCAGAGGCCAGACACCAGATGACAGGAAAAAAAAAGAAAGAAAGAAAAACAGGAAAAGAAAAACATTTCTTCATCCCTACATGTGGATGCAGTGGTCGGCCTGACCAGCTTCTCCTGTCTCCTCCCATTTTTTTTTTTTCTCTTTTTGTTTGTTTGTTTGATTTTTTTTTTTTTTGAAGTAGGGTCTTGCTGAAGCCCAGGCTGACCTGGAATTCACTATGTAGTCTCAGAGTGGCCTCGAACTCATGGTGATCCTCCTACCTCTGCCTCCTAAGTGCTGGAATTAAAGGCGTGCGCCACCATGCCCGGCTTTTTTTTTTTTTTTAACTCTTAAAGTCCCCATGTGCCAGGGAGCAGTCACTGATTTTCTATGATTAGAAACCAAACAGCCACATCAATTTGGGTTTTGTGAGGAGTTATTCAAAGAGAAGCTGGTTGCACCTAACACTCAGCCAAGGCCAAAGCAAAGACTGGGTTAAGTGCCTGTGCTGTTTCGTTGGAAATGACATCCTACTTAGGAGCATAAATGTCATGTTCCCAGGCCCTAACACAGGCAGATCACCTCACAGCGTTCATTCCTCATGACTCCGCATTCTTCACTCAGTGACTGCTTTTGCCTTCAGACACAACCTATGTGGCTTGGAAAGGCCAAGAGATCCAGGAGGTCACCATGTTAGCAAGCAAACAGGAAACACCAGAGCTGTATCATCGACCGAATCTCTTTATGCTCAGAAACAACCCTGATTAGAATGCATTGCTTCTTAAACTCTATAAAGGGCCTTCTCTGTAAATTCTTTCAAAGGTCATCTTAATAATCCAAACCAGTCTCACAATCAGGAAAGCATTCGACTCTACTATGGCTAAACCCACCCCCAGGGAGGTGCTTTTGGCTTGTGAAAGTGCACCACTGGAGTCCCAATTCCAGACATAGTAGTGTTCACAAGTGTGTCTTTTCAAGACACAATAACCTGGGGTCTTCTATTGGAAGGCACCACCCTATGGCAAAGTGAAAAAACTAATAATAAATACAAATCAAGAAAAATTTACAACAGATTAATCCCAGCACACGGGAGGCAGAGGTAGGAGGAGCTGAGTTTGCCACCCTGAGACTACATAGTTAATTCCAGGTCAGCCTGGACCAGAGTGAGACCCTACCTTGCAAAACCAAAAAAAAAAAGAAAAATTTACAGATGAACTGGGAAGCTGTTTTGTTACACAAGGATATCAGTGCAAGAAGTACATCGGGGGGGGGGGGGGAGACAAACTGACGGGAGGAAGGACGACTGAGGGTGGCCAGTTCTTCCAAGGATAAAAGGCTTTCCAGCAGACTTGTCCTTGCCATGCTTAGCCTCCCTTTTCTGAGGCTTTCCCATTTGGGAGCTTCCTTCAACCCTCATTCTCACCACCACAGAGCAGAGACCCAAAGTGCTCCCTGGACCATGTGGATGGATGAGGTGCTCCTGGATCTGGATGGGTGTTCTAGTGTCTCAGTGGTGATCCTGGACCATGTGGATGGGATGGGGTATCTCAGTGGTGCTCCTGGACCATGTGGATGGAGCCCAGTTCTTCATGGTGTCTCAGAGGTGCTCCTGGATCATGTGGATGGAGCCCAGTTCTTCATGGTGTCTCAGAGGTGCTCCTGGATCATGTGGATGGAGCACAGTTCTTCATGGTGTCTCAGAGGTGCTCCTGGATCATGTGGATGGAGCACAGTTCTTCATGGTGTCTCAGAGATGAGGTGCGGTTCTTCATGGTGTCTCAGAGGTGCTCCTGGACCATGTGGATGGAGCACAGTTCTTCATGGTGTCTCAGAGGTGCTCCTGGATCATGTGGATGGAGCATAGTTCTTCATGGTGTCTCAGAGATGCTCCCTGGATCATGTGGATGGAGCCCGGTTCTTCATGGTGTCTCAGAGGTGCTCCTGGATCATGTGGATGGAGCACAGTTCTTCATGGTGTCTCAGAGATGCTCCCTTGATCATGTGGATGGAGCCCAGTTCTTCATGGTGTCTCAGAGGTGCTCCTGGATCATGTGGATGGAGCACAGTCTCTTCATGGTGTCTCAGAGGTGCTCCTGGACCATGTGGATGGAGCACAGTTCTTCATGGTGTCTCAGAGGTGCTCCCTGGATCATGTGGATGGAACACAGTTCTTCATGGTTTCTCAGAGATGCTCCCTGGATCATGTGGATGGAGCACAGTCTCTTCATGGTGTCTCAGAGGTGCTCCTGGACCATGTGGATGGAGCACAGTCTCTTCATGGTGTCTCAGAGGTGATCCTGGATCATGTGGATGGAGCACAGTTCTTCATGGTGTCTCAGAGGTGATCCTGGATCATGTGGATGGAGAACAGTCTCTTCATGGTGTCTCAGAGGTGCTCCTGGACCATGGAGGATGGAGGTGCTCCCTGGATCATGTGGATGGAGCACAGTTCTTCATGGTTTCTGAGATGCTCCCTGGATTATGTGGATCAGAGGTGTCTCAGAGGTGCTCCTGGACCATGTGGATGGGGCACAGCTCTTCATGGCGTCTCAGAGGTGCTCCTGGATCATGTGGATGGAGCACAGTTCTTCATGGTGTCTCAGAGGTGCTCCTGGATCATGTGGATGGAGCACAGTTCTTCATGGTGTCTCAGAGGTGCTCCTGGATCATGTGGATGGAGCCCGGTTCTTCATGGTGTCTCAGAGGTGCTCCTGGATCATGTGGATGTAGAACAGTCTCTTCATGGTGTCTCCGAGATTCTCCCTGGATCATGTGGATGGGGCACAGTTCTTCATGGTGTCTCGGTGATGCTCCTGGACCATGTGGATGGAGCACAATACTTCATGGTGTCTCAGAGGTGCTCCTGGATCATGTGGATGGGAGCATGGTGTCAGTGATGCTCCTGGACCATGGATGCACAATACTTCATGGTATCTCAGAGGTGCTCCTGGATCATGTGGATGGGTGTCTCAGAGATGCTCTGGATCATGGTGTGTCTCAAAAGTGCTTCTAGATCATGTGGATGGGGCACATTCTCTTCTTCATGGTCACCATTTCTGTGAAGAAATAGAATGACCAAAACCACTGAGTTCTGGTGGAAAATTAAACTTTGAATCTTCTTTCTTCTATGGTGATTCCTGGGGACATTCCAGCTAACTTACTGCATCCATGCAGAACTTTCTGCTAGTGATAAAATGGGTTTCCATTTGTAAAGGGGCTCAGGCACATCCAGGTGTTTATTGCACTAAAAGGTCTGTGTAAAAACACTTGTGGTCAGGACACTGGCTCCTTTTGTGGTCAAACTGGCTAGGATCAAGTGAAAAACTTTGCCTCCCTTCTGGGATATCCAGAGGTTGGTGCATGCAAGAAATCCAGTGTCTGAGAAGTAATACCCACACAGCCTCCAGAGCTCACAGAATTCACTATGCAGGTGTCACTGGGCTCCTGGGGTCCTGATCATCAGTTCCTTTAACATCCTATTTATTCATGGAGCATTTGTTCATGTACCTCCCGGTGTTCATCCCTAGAGGCCTGGCCACCAAATGCATCATGCATGCTGCCTGATACCCAACTCTTTTGTTCAAAGCTATACGGGACATGGAGTTCCTATGTAATTAGCTCAAAATTAATTTAGCCACAATGGCTTATTATTAGATTTAATTATAAATGAAATGATTCACCAGGGACGTTTTACTTTGTAAACAAGCACCTCAGAGTCGGCAGGGAATTTGGACTTTTTTTTTCCTTCTACTCTCTAGTCACTGCAGGGGTTTTCACAAAATGGTGGCCAACGAAAAATGCCATTTGGATATAGATTTGGTGTCCTGGGCTTTTATGGTATGCTTTATCCTCCACAGCCTGCTGGGCACAGAAAGGTGCTTTTTGCTACAATTAACACATTGACAAAAACTCACCCCAACTCCTTTCCACAATCCCTTGTGCTCCTGCTAAAACTGCTAAGATTAAAGAGTTCAAAAACAAGGTCTGGGTGCTCCAAGCCATAGTTTTTCCCAAACCTCTTAAAACTAACATTTCTTAAAACATGATGATGGCATACCATTGGTACACCAGTTATCATATATACATATTTCCTGTTTAAATGTGTATGTGTTCATCTTAAGGTGTGTTAAAATAGAAGACACTCATTAAATTTGTGAGTTCAGGACTGGAGAGATGGCTTAGCAGTTAAGGCACTTGCTTGAAAAGCCTAAGGACCTAGGTTCGACTCCCCAGAACCCACGTTAGCCAGATGCACCGGTGGTACATGCATCTGGAATTCATTTGCAGTGTCTAGAGGACCTGGCACGCCCATTCTCTCTCATAAATAAATAAACTTTAAAAATGTGATTTCAAGGCAATATTCATATATTTACATTAAAAACAAGTCATCTGGAGAAAAGTTTTAGTGCTGTGTATGTGCTTTTGTGTGTGTGCTTCTGTGTGTGCATGCTTATGTGAGTGGGGGTGTGTTTGGAAGCCAGGAACAACTTGAGGAGTTGTTCCTAGCATACATCATACATGTATTTTTTTTTTTTTTTTTGAGATAGCACTTCTCATTGGCTTGGGGCATTAGGCTAGACTTGCTAGCCAGCAAGTCCCAGGGATTCTCCTGCCTCTACCTCCCCAGTGCTGGGATTGCAGGTTCATGCCGTTCTTCCTTGCTTTTTGATGTGGTTTCTGGGGATCAAATTCAGGTCTTCATGTTTACAAGGCAAACAGTTTACAAACTAAACCATCTCCCCAGTCCCATAGTTTTTTTTTTATTTAAAAAAAAAACACGAAATATAAACTAAAAACTAAACAAAAGCTGGACAACAGTCAGACACGGTGGGACACACTTGTAATCCCAGTACTTGGGAAGCTGAGGGAAGAGGATCAAGAGTTCAAGGCCAGCCTGAGCTACATAGTGAGTTCAAGGCTAGTGGGGGGCTACATGAGACCCTGTCTTTAAAAAAGAGAGATAAGAGAGATAAAACAAAAAAAAAAAAGTTTCACGGAAAAGACAACATATTGCAGAAACATGAGTGAACTTTGATAAACTGTCTCAGAACCTCGATCCTCAAAGACCTATCATCAGCCAGAGGAGGGCCATCACCTGTGAGCTGGTTAGACCGGAAGCTCCGCCACGTCCCACACTTCCTCCGCTAACCACGTGCCGAGGGGTTAGCAAGCACTTTAGACTTTTAGAAAGGTAACCTAAGGAAGCGCTGGGACAGAGTCCCCTGGCATAGCCAAGTGGGTCAGATACATGTGAATCCACTCTGACAGAACTAGGTGAAGTTTTGAATATCTCTATCCCTTCCATGAGGTTTCCACTGTATGCAGAACCCAGGACACCTCATGTAACTCCTTTTTTTTTTTTTTTTTTTTTTTTTTTTCTGCACAAAAGCATGAACTCGGGTGGCCCTAAATGCAGAGTCCAGGGGGGTCTCACTTGCAAGTAGGTGAAGGAGCCCAGAACACAGACCAGCCTGGATATCCCAGCATAGCATCCCAGCACTCATTGCTGAGCCTACAGAGGATATAGCAAGGACCTATGGGGAGGTTGCCAGCTGCAGGGGCCAGAAGATAAGAGTGTTAATTTAGCTTGGCTGCTATCCAGGAAGCTGAGCAAAGCGAAGCCTCCAAGCTCAGGGTAAAAATAAATAAATAAAATAAAAATAAGTTGGCAGATGTTTACGCTCCCTTTGTAACATCAGCCGCGTGGCTCCAGCACATCTCCTGTGCCCACGAGGCCCCGCATCAGAAGCTGCATGGCCGTTCTCTGTCCCTCAGTAAAACTCCTGCAGCTTCACACTGTCACCTCTATTTCACAGTGAGGCTGATGTGGCTCTGGTGGTGACTTGACTGTGGTCACCCAGCCCTCTCCTCACGCCCACCTCTTTCTGTTGAGAACAGGCTCCAGCAGGAAGTGAAACCAGGCTGGTTGTTTTGAAGGCTGCACAAGACCAAACCTTAGTGGATGCTGGATTGAAAGAGCTCTCCAGTATCCTAAAAAGGTTTCAGAACAGAAAAAAATGGCTTCAATTCTGTCAGCTTGCCAACACCATCCCATCAATCCTTGCTGTGCACTGATGCAGAAAGATGTGCTGTTAGCCACATGGTAAACTGGGAGTCTAAGCAAGTTGTCAAGATGCCCATGTTAAAGCTGGTGCAACTATTACAAATAGCCCAAGTGGGTGCCCCTTCTCTGAGATGCCAGAAAAGATAAACTGGAGTCACTTAGAGAAAGTGCACACAATATGCCTTATAGATGGCAGAAGTTCAGTATTGGGCACTTCTTTCCCTCTCCCACTCATGCTGAATGTGACGACCGTTTTGGATCACTTCCTTCATTCATCTCACAGACACCTAGAAAGACCAAGTCAAATTGTCCAAACTGGAATGCATTCTGCCACTGGCAAGACAGTTGGAGAAGCTTGCTCTTAAATGTTGTTTTTCAAACATTTATTATCTATGCCTCATCTCAAAAAAAAAATGCAAACGTGTGCCCTTCCTCAATATTATTTGAAATTGCAAATGAAATGATTCAAAGCAAAACAAATGAATTAATATAATTGCATATACTTGATGTAACTGTCCTCATCCTTGAGGTCCCAATATGACCTTCCAATAAGGGCATCCTGACTGCTCTCAGTTGAGTCCTAATAGAACAAGCCACTAAGCCGGGCGTGGTGGCACACGCCTTTAATCCCAGCACTCGGGAGGCAGAGGTAGGAGGATCGCCGTGAGTTTGAGACATCCTGAGACCACATAGTTAATTCCAGGTCAGGCTGGGCCAGAGTGAGACCCTACCTCAAAAAGCCAAAAAAAAGAACAGTTAGTGAGAAAACTACACGTCCATCTATTTAGATATAGTGATTGGCCAGGAGCTGAACACATTGCCACATCTGGACCAATCACACAACCTCATGTGTTTCTGGCTACAGGAATTAGTTCAGAGAATTCATCACCTGATCTAATCCTGCCTGGACCTTGTGGATTATAGGGACTAAGAAGAAGGGAGAAGACTCAACTCTGCTCTAGAGAAGACAGTGAAGCAAAATGGAAGGGCACTAAAGCCCCTGTCTGAAGAAATTAAGACAGTGAAGCCCATCCTTAAAAAACAAAAACAAAAATGGAGCCGGGCATGGTGGCACACACCTTTAATCCCAGCACTCGGGAGGCAGAGGTAGGAGGGTCACCATGAGTTTGAGGCCACCCTGAGACTACCTAGTGAATTCCAGGTCAGCCTGAGCTACAGTGAAACCCTACCTTGAAAAACCAAAAACAAACAAACAAAAAAACAACCAAAAACGGGGCTGGAGAGATGGCTTAGCGGTTAAGGCATTTGCCTGCGAAGCCTAAGGATCCCAGTTCAATTCTCCAGGTCCCATGTAAGCCAGATGCACATGGTGGCACATGCATCCGGAGTTCGTTTGCAGTGGCTAGAGGCCCTGGTGTGCCCATTCTCCTCTCTCTCTGTCTCAAATAAATAAATAAATAAATAAATAAATAAATAAATAAATAAATAAAAAGCCTAGAGAAGAAGGGGAGAGCTAGGAGTGCAGAGAAGAGGTGGAGAGCTGGGAACGGTCCACAGAAAGTTCTGCTCCGGGCTCCATGGCCTCCATGACAAGTGCTTTCCTCTTGACTATAGACGGCAGTAGTCTCTCTTATTTTAGCTAAAAACTATTCATTCAAGGTTCCCTCCACAACCCCAGCCATGAACAGCCTGACTAAAACAAGGATATGGGAGATGATTCTAGAATAACCCTGGATATAGACTTTATGTCCCTCAATGCCAAGCATGTCAGATAATTGACAGTGACCTTCCCTGAGTAGATGTGGTTTTCTTCCATTGCCTTTTCACACTTTCCGCCCTTTCCTTTCTCTGCATTTTCCAGTCCCCCTGAGTCTTTCCACCTCACATCCTCTTAATTCTCTCTTTTTTACCACATCCTTTTGTCCACCAGCCTCGGAAACTTGTGTGCCTTGCTTTCTGCCTCATGCTTCCCAAAGTAGTTTTAACTCTAGTCAGCCAAGGTGCCCGCATGCCCCTGCTCTCTTCACTCCATGCACTTGGTCTGCTGGCCTAGCTGAGGTTGGCTCATCTGCCCGATATGCCTACTCAGGCCAGATGTGCCTTGGTGGGTGGAAGGACCAAACACCACAGACAACTCGTCGGATGCACACAGGAAGTGGCCTCATTTCCTCAGAAACTGCTCAGACTGCTGTGATACAATTTTAGCATCTGGCCATTCAAGCATGTTGGACTTGATACATGTATAAAATCATTTGCTGGAGAAATCATATTCCAGAAGTCCGTCTGGGACTTTTGTCTCTGGTGTTGCACACGGTCAGGAGAAGAAGTCAACCACAACAACAACCAAAATCATCACATTTAATTTGAATTTACACAGTCATGAGACAGGGTAGAAATCCAAAAGAGTCAGGTGACAACTATAAGCTCATGTGATTGACTGCCGTGTCAACCATGGAGCTGGTACGTCAGGAAGTCTGGTCCCATTTAGTCACATCAGCTCAAATAAGTTCCTTAACTTTTTTCTTTTAGCATCTATTTTCCTATCCATAAATAGGGGGCAGAAAGGTTTACAACATGAATTCAAGATGAAGTTGGTTATGAGTGTCATGGCCACTCTGGCCTTGGTGCAGCCTACTGTACCTTTGTGTACTTGCACTGAGCGGTAGGTGCAGGCCACTGCTATGTATCAATTTCTAAATTTGAATGGAGCCTTTTGGGTTCAGTAATGCCATAACCTGGGTTAAACCCGCAGTTAACCACACTGTATTTTGTTACATAATGCTTTTTCAAGTTTGAGGGAGCAGTAACCCTGCCACCGTAATTCAGGCTGCAAACCACTACCACATTTGAAATGGAGAACTTACCAAACGACTTGCCAGCCAAGATGAGTACAAGCTTCCCATTTGTGTGGGCACTTAAAAGTTATGAATTCCTTTTGACTTTCCATCACATGTTGCACTTCATTCCTCTGCATTTAAATAGGATGAATTTTAAAACATTTCCAGTTGTCTAAATAGCTACAAGCTTAAACCAATTAATTTCCCATTTTAGAATTTTGCTAGAATAAATGTACATAATAAGACTGCATTATTCACTATGGATGAAGGGACGGAAATCTTCTTTTTCCACCTCTCATTTTAGCTGTTTATCACATTCATTATTGACTTAGAAATCTGAAAGTCTATTTTCAAATCCCAAGGCTGAGAACTAGTGAATATACTCTTTTTGACAAAATACAGTTTTGTGGAGAAATGACCATTTAAGGAGAAAAAAAAATGATGTATAAAAGAAAACATGCTAGACTTTAACCAACTTTTCTCTAAGGTCCATTCAGTTGGTTGACTTTTCATAAGATGTCAAATCCTAACCCACCTATGTACACCCTTTCTATAAATATACACACCTAACATATTTTTAAAAGGAGTAAATGTGCAGTGGAGAAATATTGGAACAATGAAGTTCTGAGAGAAGTATGTTTTTCAAGTTATTAAAAGAAGGTGGCAAGCATTCACGAGGATATGAAATTTTAACGTCGTCTCAAGGAAACTCTTGAATATGGTTAATGCTGCTGCCAAAAATCTCAGCTATGTTATGTCAGAATGTTCAACTGCAAGCTACACTTTAATGAATGGAAAGATAGGGAAACAGCAGAAAGTTCTGCAGCAACACACAGCAACCTTGAAAATCAAGTTCCCAAAGTTGGCTGGACTCACTCATTCAGGGCCTGCACTGCCCAGTTAGTTACCTGATCTACCAGTTAACAGTTGGGTCTGCCAGTCGACTACAAGTTAGTTGGAAGCTGGGAAGGGACAAAAAAGCCTGGCTTTTCCTCACTCTCCTACTTAACATTCATATTTTTTATTTAAAAAAAGATCTTGTTTTGCACTCTCTGAAAAAGTGGGGTTCTGAGAAGTGGAAGTCTGGACTCAGAAAAAAAAAAAAAGAAATCCGCACCACCCTGCACTATAGACGTGACTCCTCTTCTCTTACATGCAGCTAGCTTGCAGTGTTATGTTGCTATTTTTAGCATCTCTCTTCAACCCAGCTGTTGCTTCATGTTAACATGGCGAATGGTGTGAAAATCCCAGCAGAGGCGCGTGAATCCCAGAGGGACCTGTCTTCTGTCATTTCTCGAACAGATGAAATGTCATGAGCCACAGTGGGGGATGGAGTTAAGAACATTCTACCCAAGGAAGCAATGAGAACATATCTGATGTTTAGGTGACACAGACTTGGGGGCCAAACTTCCTCCTTCTCATTCTCAACCAAAAGCACACCCATGTCTAATAACTGGCAAAGTACCACACAGAAAAAAAAAAAAAAAAAAATGGAAGTGGAAATCTACATTTTAGGTTCAGGCCATAGTTGTCCCAGGTGCTAGACTTTGTGGCATCATGAGGTTGGGACAACTGAGTGGAGTCCAGCATGGAGGTTGCCCTAGAGAACCCACTTCCTTTCTCTGTCTTAAAATGTGACTGGTAATTTTAAGTCCACTCTTTGTATTTCCTCTGTGAAAATAACAGCATTTGCCCAGACTGTGTATAAAGGGGGGAAAAGTGCCACAAAAAACTTAGATGACTTAAAAATACAACTCTAATTGCAGGTTTGTTGTCCCATGGTTTGGCAAATTAGGGGGCAAATTGGAGGGGCACTTGGAACTTGCCTCAGGCATAAAATGACTGCTCAGTTAGACTTCTGACTCTGTGGCTGGTGAACTCTTTCAAAACCTAGGAAAATGGGATTTAAGGAGCTTCCTCCTCGAATAGCAAGTATTTTCTATGAGAGGAGATTATTTTGTGTCTGAGTGCTCAATTCAGAATGTGGACACCCAGGGCCTGGACTTGCCTGAGCTTTTCTTTCTCCAGCTTTGATATGAAGACAAAAATTATTTCTCTTCCCACTCTAAATTTCTCAGGTTTTCTTAGGTCAGGATGAAATTCAGTAAAAAACCAACTCCTAAGAGAGCCCCTTCATTTAGGATTCATGGACTTTAGGGTTAAGAGTTACAGCTTCTATATTTGTATACCAACTTTGATCTACTCTCTCTTTACAATACTTCCATGAGTAAGAAAAAATTTAATGAAGCTATTTGTGGTGGCACATGTCTGTATTCTCAGCACTTGGGAGGTGGAGGCAGGAGACCCTTAAGTTTGAGACTAACCTGGAGTCCATTCTTAGGGCCTGTCTCAAAATATACATCTTATATATACACATTATAAACATACACACACACACACGAAAGAAGGAGGAGAAAGAGGAGGAAAAGAGATTCATTTAAATGGAGTCATACAATATGTGACCTTTTGTGTCTGGCTGCGTTCATACAGAATGACATTGTCAAGATTTATACTCATTGTAGCATATATCAATATTGCAGTCCTAGTTGGCATGGTGATACCTGTCATGCAAGCATTTTAGAGTCTGAAGCAGGAAGATTGCAAGTTTGAGGCCAGTGTGTGCTACATAGCAAGACCTTATCTCAGCAACAACACAACACTAGAAAACTACAGAAAAATGGCATTCCTTTTTTACAACTGAATAATCCATTTGATATATATATATATGTATATATACCATAATTTGTTTACCCACTCATGTGTTGATGGATGTTTGTGTTTTTCCTCCCTCTGACTATTGTGAAGAATGCTACTATGAGCATTCATGTGTAAGAGTTCAAGTATCTTTTAAAAATACTTTTATTTATGTATTTGAGAGAGAGGGAAAGAGGCAGGTAATGAGAGAGAGAATGGGCAAGGCCAGGGCATCCTGCTGCAAATGATCTCCAGACACGTGTCCCACCTTGTGCATCTGGCTTACATGGGTCCTGGGGAACTGAACCTGGGTCCTTTGGCTTTGCAGGCAACCACCTTAACCGCTAAGCCATCTCTCCAGCCCTGAGCATCTGCTTTTAATTCTTTTGGAACTTATGCCTAGAGATGGAGTTGTTGACTCATATAGTAATCTCACATATTTAACAGTTCTATCTTCCACTATGGCTAAGCCATTTTGAAGTCTCACTAGCAATTCACAAGGTTCCTATTTCTCCATATATTTGTCCACACTTGTTTTCCATATTTTCTCTTCCAGCGATTCTTGCATGAAGTGGTATCTCATTGTGAGTTTCATGCTTTTCATGTCCATGTTGGGCATCTTTTCATACACTTTGCTTTCTTATCGTCTTTGAAAAAGTTGAGCTGGAAAGTAGATGGCCTTTGGCACTTGAGTTCAAATAATTTCGCCTACTGAGAAATAGTAGGAAAAGCACAGAGTAGTTTCACCTGGCTGCTTCCTTAACATCTTGGGTTTAAACCGATTGGCTCAGAGAGAATTTCCTGATGCTGTATTTTAAGCTAAATTCAAGAGTCACTCCATTTCCAGTCTTTTCTTCCATGGCACTTGACACAGTTTGTAATTATCTGTTAATTTGATGGTGTTTGTCATCATTCTCTTTTATTGGGTCATTTGCTCCTTGAGGTCAGGAATTGTTTGTGATCTGTATTTGCAACAAATGTATTTCCAGAGCACAGAGCCAGGTGACCTTTAGAAGGTGTGCAATAATAAAAAATTAATAAATTATTAAATGATATTTGTAGACAATTTGTTGCATAGTGCCTGGGTCATGTTAGATTAGTGGTTCACAATGGGAAATTTGGTAAATTTAGCATGATGGTAAAGAGTGTGTTTGTGGTTATTTCCAAATGGCATTTAGAACATAGAAGAAGGAACCCTAGATAAGACCTGTGGAACAGTCATTCAATGCAAAGGATTTTCTCAAGCTCCACACAACTGCGGAATATCCTACCAGAAATCAGCATTAGGGAAAATGTGGAATTATCAGCAGTCACAACACTCTTTTATGCATATAAACAGTAACTTCTTTTCTTAACACTTGTTCATTGTTCAGAGAGAGAAAAATGGACATGCCAGAGCTTCCATCCACTGCAAATGAACTCCATATGCATGTACCACTTTGTGCATGTGGCTTTGTGTGAGTACTGGGGAATTGAACCAGGGGCCTTAGGCTTTGCAGGTAAGTGCCTTAACCACTGAGCCATTTCTCTGAGAGTAACATTTTAATATAAACTGAACTTTCCAGGAATACAGGACTCACATAAATTCTAAAAACATTTATTTCATTTTGTTTGAAATTCCACTGAAAGTTGTTCATCTTTTCAGAAAAATCACATCTTCAATAGCAACATTGTTCATGGTATTTGAATCCTCATTACAACACTTCTGGAGCAGGCTATATATATAAGTGTGATGCTACATATTGGGGCAAAAATTGATTAGCAAATTATGTTTGCTATTCTGGACATTTCTGAATATGTACACATTGAGATATGTATGATTTTATCACAAATTCATTTCTTCTTTATGTTATATTCAACAGATTTATTAATGATTTTGAAACATGTATTTGAATAAGCTATCTGTGAATTTTGTCATAGGAAGTTAGACAAACAAAATTTTTGTTTTAAAGGAAGGCATTGGGACTGGTAGGGTTAGAACTGTTGTGTTATATGCTCTCTTTCTTTTACTCATAATATAAATAATGCAAAATTCCAGTAGCATTTTCACACTTACAGTGGAATTTGATAGCCTTGTCTGAAGTGACTAGCAAAGGAAATATGATCTTTCTTACTTTGATTCTGGCATCTAACTTTCTTACATTCTTAATGCCACAATACTCCTCTTTTTATACCAGGGACACTTTAGTGCTTTGTGTACTCAAAGTATTGGTGGTTCAATGAAAAAGGTGCATCTCAGAACTTGTAAAATTTCTAGACAGTTGTGTGATGTGAGGCTTGTGCAGCTGTAATAATGTGTACAATCTGGGTAGAGTTTGGGAAGCCTGAGAGGCAGCACAGCATTTGCAGCTTACTAGGCTGGCCAGTCCTGGACTTGAATTGTGGCTCCAGACTGCATTGCCTCGAGCTAGTTGTTGAGCCCTCTGCACCTTGTTTCGTCAATCAGAGGACAGAGTCCAGATACCTTTGAGTCTAGCACTGCTCTGCCATGAAACATGATGAAGTATAAATAAGATTCTATACAATGAAGCTACGTGCTAAGGACTTAGTATTCATTTCTCTTTCCAAGATGATTCTTACTGTCTCCTAACTTTTTCAAATAACGGTCACAAAAGGCAGATTCCATATACCACCTGCAAGTATAAAATCATAAAATAACACATTACAGGTGTCACTGGCTTGTTTCAAATCAAATTTTATTTGTACACTACATTCTACACCATATAAATCTTACTCCAAGGCTACTGAACCTGAATTCTGTGTATGTACATTTTTCCAGGAATGCTATACCTTCCATCATTGTAAAAGGTGACTGGAATCTCCAAAAGATAGCAATAACCACTTTAGACAAAATCATTTAATTGGTTTTGATGTATCAGATGACCTTTTTTTTTTTTTTTTTTAACTTTTAGGGCACTTAAGAAGCATGTTGGAGAACTTTGTGATATCAGCCACTCAAAATCATCTATTGTCTATTACTCTAAATATAGCATGAGGATTTGAAAGAAAAAAAAATTCTCAGGTCTCCAGGAGCTGAGCTGGAGTACAGAGTCTGAAAGACAAAGGCTTTAAGGGAGCTTCGGAACACATAGGGCAATTATAACTAGACACAGTGCAGTGTAACTAGATATGTGCAGAGGGAAAACATTTAAGAGAGGAGATTTCAGGTAGAAAAGGTAACGATGGAGAAGGTAGAATGCTGGCTATGTACTCTTGCTGCTGTCAATGCATATGAAGTAGGAACTAACACATATTTGAAGAAAAACCTGTCAAAGACCACTTCACTGAGGTCAAAAATCATCGTGGTCAACTCAGTCTCACTAGGAGAAACCATAGCTGGAAGTCAACGCATTGGTTCTGATGAAAAATGGTGCACCCATTCACCAAAGACGGATTGAATTCTTGGTATGCGTGAAGAATGAGGAAGAAAGTAGGGGTGACCAGGTGAACAACCTGACACAATCCCCTCCCCCATGGAGACACACCTCCATGGGTAAGCAGACATAGCCAGGTTCTAAATAAATAGCTGCCTCCTGCATTACTGGAAAGAGCCAGGAACTCAAGAGCTACAGAAACTATAAATGGGCCAAGTCTAGTTTGGGAGCCCCAAAATATGTTCCTGAGGTAGGGATGGATCAGCTGAATTTTGAGAGATGGAAAGAAGTTAGCTAGATAAAGGAAGAAAAACATTTCTGGCAGAAACAAACTTGTAAAGGTTATATTACCTGATATTTTAAAATATGTAATAGTGACTCAAGATGTCTGCCAGATAGTTATGTATATATTATACACATAATTCTGCAGAATCTTTTCTATATTTTTATGGTTTGGGTTGATTAAAAACGTTTCCAATATTTTCCTGTGTTTGTTAAGATTTGCTTTGTGTCCTAATATATGGTCTATTTTAGAAAATGTTCCATGGGCTGCTGAGAAGAATGTGTATTCTGCAGCATTTGGATGAAATGTTCTGTAGATATCTGTTAGGTCCATTTGTTCTATGACCTCATTTAATCCAGATTCTTCTCTGTTTATTTTTTACCAGGATGACATATATCCCATGCTCACCAAACTGCCCAGTAAGCATTTCTCTTAATGTCCATACCCATATGTTAATGCTACTCTCACATTTGGCTAGAGAAGCTTCTCTTTTCAGATGACCTTGGGATGACTTAGAAGGCACCATAGTGCTGAGAAGAAGTGACAGAGGAATGCTCAGCACTGAAACATCTCTATCACACCTTCCAAGGCTCAGGGTCCATTGAAGAAGAGGTGGTGGAAAGAATGTAAGCGCCAAAGGAAGGGTAGGACTCCTTACAGTGCAATCCTCCAGACACAAAATAGCCTGGATATCGCAGTGCCTGACACTACCTACACAAGACCATTATAATAGGAGGAAAAGATGATGACATCAAAATGAACGAGAGACTGATTGAGAGGGGGAAGGGGTTTGATAGACAGTGGAGTTGCAAAGGGAATTGGGGGGGGGAATTACCATGATTTATTGTCTGTAATTATGGAAGTTGTCAAAAAAATATATTTTAAAAATGTTTCCAATACTTTTAAATATCATTCCAGGTTACAAAATAAGCCTACAGTATGTAATAAGAGAAGGCTCTTTATCTAAGTTAAAGACATGGATTGGATGGGACAGCATGGTTGATCTTGGGGTATGGAATGCAAGGCTGTTCCCAGTGATGGAAGCTGCATTTTATTTGCTCTGAGTGGTAACTACTGGGAATAGGGATCCATGGAGTTCTAAATCATAAAACATCTTAGAAATAATTTTGTCTATTCACTTTTAATCTCAAACAGCCAGATTTTTGCTATGCCATGCCATCTGGCTAAGAACTTTTTGTTATAATTTTTAATGATAAAAGTGGAACTTTTATTATTTTTGCAAATTGGGAATTATCAAAGAAGAGCACATAATCTCTTTGTTGAGCCAATTCCATTATGGAATGTGTATATGGATACCAGTTGTTCCCACAGTATTTATTGAAATTCAGTCTTCCTCACCAAGTTACCTGGTAGCTTATAATTTGATAGTTTATATCCTTTTATTCCTAATATAAGTACTTACTGCTAATAATTTCATTATGAACTCTAGCTTAGCAAGTATCTAACATCTATATATTCATCTATCTATCTATCTATCTATCTATCTATCTATCTATCTATCTTTCTATCTAACTACTTATCTATCTATCTTCTATCTATCGTACTGGGCATTGAATCCAGCACTTCCCACATGGTAGATAAGCACTATACCCTGAGTTTTAACTCTAGCTCTCCCCACTTTTTTTCTCTTAATTTTGAGACAGGGCGTTGCTACATTATTTGGACTGGACTTGAACTAACTGTGTAGTCCAGGCTGGTTTTGAGTTGATAAGCCTCTTGTTTCAGCCTCCTGAGTAGCAGGATTATAGTCCTGTGACACCATGCACAGCTTACACATCACATCTGTAACATGATAATTTACTTTCAGTTTTTAATATTTTTTATTTTTGTGGTTAACATCTTTGATTTTAAAATTATTTTTTCTAATCTCCAAATATCTGACAATTTCTCAATTACATTATTATTAATTTCTAATTTTATTCATAAATAGTTCTCCCATATCCTTTATATATAGTTGCAGATAGATGGATTTTGAAATCTCAAGCTATAAAATGGATTTGGCTACTTTTCCTTTTAAGTAATTTCAAATCTTTGCTTCATGTATTTTTTTTGTTTTTGAGACAGGGTCACAATGTAGCTCAGGCTGGACTCAAATTCAGTATATAGTCAAAGATGATCTTGAATTAATCCTCCTGCCTCCATTTCTCAAGTGCTGGGATTACAGGCATGCACCATAATACCTGGTTTTATGTGGAGCTGGAGATCAAGCCCAGGTTTTCTGCATGTTAGTCAAGCACTCTCCCAACACAGCTGCATCCCTAGCTGGCTTCACGGATTTTGAAGCACTTTTATTAGCTATGTACATATGTGGAATTATTATGATCCCTGATTACTTAACCCTTTGATCAATATACATTCCCAGTGATATTACTAGTCCTAAAATCTATTTTGGAATTAATGCAGCCACTACAGCTTTCTTTTGACAAATGTTTTCATGTTACTTCCTCCAAGACAACTTCCAGGTTCAATGATTGGCTTGGCAGACACACAGGATTCAGCAGAGTCACATTATGGCTGTTATTTCCTATAGTGAAAAGATACAAAGCAAAATCAAAGCTAAAGATGTGCTTAATTCCTTTCACAACAAATAGTGACAGACACATGAAATGTCTGCCAGGAAAGCTCATTAAAAAGACACAGTGTCCATGATTTTTGCTGTTGCTCAGGGGTAACAGTTGGTTACATAGACAGTCTCTATCTAGCATGTACCAAATTCCAGACTCCCAGATAGGAAGCAGTTATTCAGCATTAACATTGTACAGTGTATACTCACAGAGCCCTTATTGTGGGTTCTGGGAAAGGTAGTGACACTCCCCAAAGTCAAGGTCCTACTTATGAGCCAAAACACAACCTTGCAGAAAGGTCTGTCTAAAGAAACAGTCTTAAGTCTTCCAGATTAATTCTTTACTGTGCACAGGGGTTATTGCCTTCTCTTATTTTTAAAAATTATTTGTGACTTAATTTTAAACATCTTTCTCATAGGCAACATATATTTTGATCTTGCTTTTTAACATCTAATTCATGGGAACTATAGAGATGGCTTAGAGGTTAAGGCACTTGCCTGCAAAGTCAAAGGACCTAGGTTCGATTCCCCAATATCCACATGAAGCTGGATGCACAAGATAGCAGGTGTATCTGCAGCTCATTAGCAGTGCCTAGAGGCCCTGGCTTACCCATTCATTCTCTCTCTCTCTCTTTCTCATTTTCTCTCTCTTTCTCTTTCTCTCTCTCTCTCCCTCTTTCTCTTTCCCAAATAAATAAATAAATAAATAAATAAATAAATAAATAAATAAATAAAATATTAAAAATAAATTAACAGACAAAAAATCGAATCCAACTTTCTGATGTTGAACAGAGTATTTAAATCATCCATCTTTAATGTATTAATTAGTATGGTTGAGCTTTAATTGCTCTTGCTGGAATTTTACTATTGATTCTGTGTCAGTTATTTTTATAGTTATGACCAAAATACCTAAGAAAACAACCTAAAAGAGGTAAGACTTACCTTGTCTCATGGTTTCCGAGGTGTTAGTCCATGACCGTGACAAAGGCATGACAGAAGATGGAAGCAGAGAAAAGGGGAATGCAGCAAGGAGAGATAGCAAGGTATAGCCCCCAGGTATGTGTCTCCAGAAACCTCTTTCTTCCAAGTAGGCCCTAAGTCCTACTTTTCACTATTTCTCAATAATATCATCATATTACTCAACAAGGGATTAGCCAATTAATTAACTCAGGACCTAATGCTCTCTGGAAAAGATTTTTCTAATTACTGTATTATTTTTATCCACTAATGTCCCTCTGAATTGTTTGACATAAATAACCCACATAAACAAGTATCCAACAATGAAAATTAGACCATCCTCTTTTATTGTTTTCTTTGAAAATTCTCTAGTCTCAGTATGAGAAACTACATAATTTACACAGCCTAAAGTTACACATGTTAGCCATAGCAGGAGCTGTGTTGGGATATCCCATGCACTATGTCAATCAGCTCTTTAAATTAATTAAATTTTTATTCAATATTTTCATTGGCACCATGTTACATATTTTTCTGTTTGGGAAATGATCAAAATGACACCGCATATAGCTTTTTACTGATAAATCTTTGGGTTGGCCCCAGAAATTAAGGGTTGTAAAGGAAGCTCTTTGTCCACAGAGGCATGTGTCAGACACAATAAGACACTCAGGAGCTTTTCCACTATGCTTATTATTGTGGCATAATTTTGTTGCTTTTCTTCGTGTGTGTGTGTGTACATGGGTACACATGTCCATAGCTTGTGCCTTGTTTGAGTCAGTGTCTGGCTTACTACTGCATTCTTCAGGCCATCTGGTTTGCCAGCTTCTAGTGATTCTCCTGCCCCCACCTCCCTTCTCCTCTTAGTCACACTGGGATTACACATTCTTGTGCTACTGCATGCTGCTTTTACATGGGTTCTGGGGATCTCAACTCAGGTACTCGTGTTTGCATAGCAAGTGCATTACTACTGAGCCATTCCCCTGGCCCACTTTTCTTTTTACAAGTTCAAACAAGATCAGGTGTGTTCTGTGTTGAAGTTACCATCGCTTGCTGGGATAAAGCACCTGACTAAAAGCAGATGATGGGAGGTAAGTTTTTATTTTGGCTTACAGTCTCTACGGGAAGCTTCGTGACAGCAGGGAAAGCATGGCATGAGCAGCGGCTGGACATCATCTCTGTCACAGCAGGTGGAAAACAGCAGCAGAGAGTGAGCTGATCTTTGGTAAGGGGGAGCTGGCTATAACATCCCTAGGCCCATCCTCAACAACACATCTTCTCCACGCCCCAAATTGCCACCAGCACTCAGAACACATGGGGGACATCTGAGTCAAACCACTACATAGACTGCAGACTCTTTTTACAATTCCAATGGTTATATAAACTATTAACTGACCTGTGATGATATAGGAAGATAGCTTTGCATTTATATTATTTGAAGTAATCATTTTTTCATATGAATAGGATATAGACTAGATATGGTGTTCATTAAGTTGTGTTCTGCTTTTGGTTTTCTTTTATCCTCACGTAATTTCAATTTAGATGTTATGTTTGAATATGTAAAACATTTATATAGATCAAAACTCAGGGTTATTATAAAGGTGAAGGAAACTTCCACCCCTTCTAGGTAGCCATTTTTATTAACCTGTGCATTTCTGTTTCCAAATTAAGCATATATATATGTGTGGTAACATGCATATGTATTTTTATTTCCCTCTTATTTTTACATTTTATTTAGTATGTGGGTATAGTGTATACAAATGTGAGTGCATGTCCCCATTCATATGGGTGTGAAGGTGTAGCAGACAGCTTCAGGTTCGCTGAGATGAACTTCCAGACCAGGCACAGTTATGGAGGAAGGGATATTATTTATTGAAATTTACAGATCCAGGGGAAGTTCCATAAAGGCAGGAAAAGCAGCCTGCTTTCAACAGGGCCAAGCAGAGAGAGAAAAAGCCAACCAGCCACCACAGCACACAGAGCAAAACTACTGCCAAAAGGTCACACAGCACACTTCAGGAACTCCTGCTAGGCACATTTGCATATCTTTACAATGGACTCTCAAACCATCACCACACCTTAAGACCGGGCCTCCAGTGACCTTGCCTCTAGCAAGGTGATTGCAGATGCAAACTATAAGTAATAAACCACTGAATATATTGGGGGACATATATTCAAACTACCACAGAAGGCTAGAGGAGAAAGCTGATGTCCCTGCTCTATCACACTTCTGCTTCATTTCCTTAAGACAAGAATCTCCCACTGAAAATAGAGCTGCCAGTTCAGTCAAACTGGCTGACCAGCAAGCCTCAGTGAATCTTTTGTCTATGCTTCCCTTAGCACTGGGATTACAAGCATGTGTGCCACATGAAGATTTTTATGTGGGTGTGGGGAACTGAGCTCAGGTCCTCATGCTTGTAGAGTTAGTGCTGTTATCCAGAGCCGTCTCTTTAGTCTGTATTTCCCCTTCTTTTGTAGCATAAAAGGCAGTGTAATGTGCACTGCTCTACATCTTGCCTTTCTCAGTGGTTACCTGTTCTCCTCATCTGTAACACGGAGATAGCAGAAAGTGAGGTTTTAATGGCAGGAGGCACACAGCAAGGACCAGTCAGGCACAGTGGGACCTTCCTGCACCTATGCCCACAGCCTATTCCTGTGGCTACAAATATTCCCATTATATCTATTGGCCATGTTGATGACAATGTCCTTGGGTCAGTGGGATGAACACAGCAGCTCGCTAGCACAAATGCTTTATTCTTGCATCTCCAACTTAAAGTCATTGGGTCTTTAATGTAAATTCTCAGCCCATAGAGCTCACTACTGACAGATCTCTTGGTTGGATGAGCACAAAACCTTCCACAAGTAGCTATGAATCTATCCAACATTACTCATGGAAAGAAACACTCCTGACCAGTCTCTGGGGCAAAGAGGTTGAACATGCTTGCTTTCTATTTGTCCACATGCTACTTGCCCCCCATGAGTCCTTGTTTTGTCATTTTTTTCTTTCCTTTTTTTTTTTTTTTTTTTTTTTTTTTTTTGAGGTAGGATCTTGCTGTAGTGCAGGTTCACCTGAAATTCACTATGTAGTCTCAGGGTGGCCTTGAACTCACAGCAATCCTCCTACCTCTGCCTCCCAAGTGCTGGGATTAAAGGCACGTGCCACCATGCCTGCCTTCTTGTGTCATTTCTCTGTTCCACAAAGAACTGGAATCTTTCTTGTGGTGCAGGTTTTTGTCTTTATGTTTTGGAAAATATTTGCTGGGCATCATATTCTGTATGGACAGGATTTTTACTCAGGACTGTTGTCTCATTTTCAAATGGCTTGCAGAATTTGTGACTGCAAATTTGCTGTCATTCTTATCACTATTTCTCTGTATGTAATGCTAAGTCTAGCTTTTAAGATTTTTGTCTTTATCATTGGTTTCTAACAATTGGGTTATCATATTTTATTGAATGGTTTTCTTTATGTGTATTCTGTCTGAGTCTTGCTGAGCTTCTATCAAGAGTTTATAGTTAGTATTTATAAATTTGGAAAATATTTGATGGCTAGTTTTTTTTATTGTTTCTGTCCCCTTCCTTTTTTTCTGGCATATGTGCCACATAGCTATTTATGCTATTTGTTTTGTCTTACAGGTCACTGATAATCTCTTAATTTTTATTTCAGATTTTTATGGACCTTATTTTAGAAAGTGTGTATTTGCATGTCACAAAGCATACTCTTTTCCTGTGGTATCTAATTCTCTTCCTCCTCCTTTTCTCTTTCTTCTTTCTCCTCCTCCTCCTCCTCTTTCTGTTCCTCTTCCTCTTCCTTCTCTTTCTTCTTCTTTTGTTTTTGTTTTTAAAAGTAGATCTCACTCTAGCCCAGGCTGACCTGGAATTCACTATGTATTCTCAGGGTGGCCTCACACTCATGGCCATCCTCCTATCTCTACCTCCCAATTGCTAGGAGGCACTTTAGGCTTTCACTACCATGCCCAGATAATTTCTTCTTAATTCCACTGCTATCCTTTTTTTCTTCTTTCAGATACATACTTTTATCTCTAAGAGTGCCATTTGGGTCATTTAAATCTCCCAGTTCTCTCTTGAACAGATCTTTTCTCTATCTTCTTGAACACATGGAACATATGTAGAGTAGTGACAATGTTAATGTCATCTTAAATAATTTAAACATCTCTAATAAAATCTAAGATTTGTTTTTATTCATTGGATTTTGTTCTAGTTATGGAACATATTTTCCTGGTTCTGTCTATAACTGATCATTTTTATTTCTGGACTCTGTGAATTGTATGTTGCTTGGTGTTGAGTAGTGTATTTTTGAAATGGTATTCATCTTTGTTCTGACATGCAAGTAAGTCCATTTGGAAGTAGCTCCATTTAACTTTGTTTAGTCTTAAGGCTTGTTATGATGAGGACAGAGTCTTGGGATAGTTAGCCCCACAGTCACCCAATTCCCTGTGTATGAAATGGTCTTTCCATGGTGGCTGGGTGAGTATGAACTGGTCCCAAGACTGTGTTATCTTCAGGAATTATTTGGTTTACTACTGTATTAGTCTGCTGAGTGATTCCATAACAAAATACTACATGTGGGGTAACTTCAACAATAGAAATGTATTCCTCATAGTCCTGGAGACTAAAAGTCCCTGATCAAAGCTGTTTTTCTGGCTTGCAAATGGCCACCATTTTGCTGTGTCCTGCCACAGCCTTTCTTTGTTGTGGGCACAGAGGATAGTGGGGGAGGGTGTCCTCTTGTTTCTCTTCTTATAAGGACACTAATCCTAAAGGCTCAGGGCCCCATCATCATCATCTCATTTAACCATGATGACTTCCTTACTTCCAATGCAGCTTCATTCACACATGTACAGAGGAACATTTTACTAAAGACTCAAGGATGCCCTCTCTGTATTTCCAGGGCCTTTTCTCTGTGTGTTTCTTTTCCCTCCAGCAACCACCTCAGAAAATTCTAGCTGTCTCTTCCTCTTAAACTCAATGCCTGCCTCTTACCTGTTTGAGGCCACTGGTCTCTAGATGAATTTGCACTGTGGCCTCAAACCTGCCTCTAGGCTGTAAACTAGAGCAATCTTTAGAGCTCATCTCATTTGTTTCTTTCTCTTAAGAATCAAGGATGGGAGGGGCTTGAGAGATGACTCAGTGGTTAAAGGATCTTGCTTGCAAAGCCTGGCAACCTGGATTCATAGCCCCAGTATCCACATAAAGCCAGCTGCACAGAGTGGTGCCCATTTCTTCTCCTCTCCTCTCCTTTCCTCCCCTCTCCTCTCTTTCCTCTTCTCTCTTTTCTTCTTGCTCTCTTTCTGTCTCTCGCTCTCTCCTTGCAAATAAATAATATTTCAAGAATCAGGGTCTGAGGGCCCAGGTGAACGCAAAGAGGAATTGATGAGATGAGCAAGAGTGCTGCTTCAATAGTGAGCCTGTCAACCAGCACTAGGGTGATGGAGACAGATTCTTAGGCTACTCAAAACACACCAAAGCAGAAATCCAGAACCCGCTGAGAGCACAACACTAAAGCAGACTTAAAACACACCCACCACGGCTCAGGGAATTTTACAGAAGAAGGAACAGAAAGATTGTAAGAGCCAGAGAGTGAAAGGAAATGTCCAGAGGCACTGTCCCCCACCCCTTACAATGACTGATGCTCTCACATCTCATAATCCTCAACCCCATGGGGAATACCAGCAATCCCACCAAGGAGGGGCCTTAGTGGAATGGGGGCATGGAGGAAGGAAATGATGGAACTAACATGTGATCTGTTCATACTAGTATCTACTTAATAAAAAAAAAAGAATCAGCGGCTGAAGAGATTGCTCAGTGGTTAAGGCACTTGCCTGAAAAGTGGAAACCCTGGCATTCTCATTCTCTCTGTATCTGTATCTCTCTCTCTCTCTCTCTCTCTCTCTCTCTCTCTCTGCTTGCAAATAAACAAATCAAAATACTTTAAAAAAAAAAAGAATCAGGGATGGGAAAATGGCTCAGTGGGTGAAGAGTTTGTTGCATAAACTTGAGGACATGAGTTTGGATCCCCAGCACTCACATAAAAGCCAAGAGTGGAAGCACATACCTGTAATCCCAGCAGAGAGGAGGTGACAGTAGGTTCCCTGGGGCTTGCTGGCCAGCTAGTCCAGCTGAATCAGTGAGCTCCAGGTTCACTAAAGGAGCAATTGAGGAAGACGCTCAACAGCAACCTCTGGCCTTCACACACATGCACACAAATGTGCACACATAAGAACACATATACACATGTACAAACAAAAATTGAATCACAATTCCTTTGCTGCATGTTGGTCTCAAAACCATTGTTTCATATATTTTGTCTGATTTTCTAGTAGTTTCCATACAAGGATAACAGTAGTACCTGTATGTCATTATAGACATAAATAAAATCATGTGTTTTGTACAGATCACTATAATTAAAAATAAATGTTTTGGCTATATGAAACATTTGAGGCATTCAATTTCTCTACTTCCTTCAATATACTTGTTGCAACACAAAAGTTTGATGAAAGTATTTGAAGTATCTACAAAAGTCAAAGACAATCGTCTTTCTCTGGTCTTTAGAGCAAAAAGCAGGAAGGTCACTATATGTTAGAGTCCTAGATTTTTTTGTTTCTTTACATTTTTCAACCACCTAAAATTATTTTGCTACAATGATACCAATTCTTTAATCACCAGAATAATTACTGTTCTATAAGTTTAAGATATTTGATTTCATGCATTTTACACTGTGGTTACAATACTATGATTATTTAAGTTATTGAAGCCTGTTGCAGGCTTCATACATTAGACAAGTACTCCTTGGCTTACAGAAGGGTTATGTCCTGATAAACTCATTGTAAGATAATTGGAATACATTTAGTGCATCTAGTGCTAACTTGCAAAGCCTTTTGGCCCAGGGTTCAATTCCCCAGAACCCACAAAAGACCAGATGCATGAAGTGGCACATGCATCTAGAGTTTATTCACAGCATAAAGAGGCCTGGAATGTCTACGCACACACTCTCTCCTCACAAATAAATAACGATGTCTTTTAATAAAATAAAATGGGCTTTATGTCAGATGAGTTTACTCAAGTGTAGACTAGTATAAGTTACTCAGAGCACACTTACATAGGTGAGGCTTGGTTGAGCAAACAGGCATCTCTAACCATTGAGTGATCTCCCAAGCCCCACAAAGCCTATTTGGTTTTGAAGTGTTGACAACCTTGTGTAATTTATTAAGTACATGGATACAAAAGCAATGCTGGCAACATAAGCACACTGGAGAGCATTGGTTGTGTCACATCATGATCATGTGGCTGCAGCTTGCTGACCCACCCACTGTTGCCAGAGAGCATCGTGGCCTATTTCACTGGCCCTGAATAGATCAAAATTCAAAGCATGGTTTCTATGGAATGTGTGTCACTTTCATACCATCATAAAATCAGAAATTGCAAATTGAACCATCATAAGCAGAAACCATTTGTATTTTGTGGCAAAGACTAAACCCTCCTTATTCAACCAAATTGGATAGGAAATTGGAAAAGCAAGCTAGTGTAATTCAAATGAAATATGAACATTAATGTTTGTCTGAGAACATTTATTTTTTCCTCTTAGGATTCATCCTGAGAAATTTGGCTCTAAAACAAAATAATATTTATGAATAGATAGGTCATGAGAAGGTTTATCTCCCCCTTGTTTGCAATTTCAGATATGGATCTTTTCTATAGCCACACCACTCTCTATAATTTGGGTTCCTTCAGGTCTTGCTTATTTTACCTATAACTATGGAGCTAGATATTAGTTCTAGGAAGAAAGGTTTCATTTTTCTTGCTTTTTCTGGAGGTGTTACTATTTACTTTGGTTTGGTCTTTATTTTTATTTTAGTCTGTTACACATGTGTAGGTTGAGCAGGCATGGTGTGTCCACCCCTCCAGTTGGTGGTAAGGATATTTGGAAATAAAAAAAGACTCAAGCCTTGTCTCAGTCTACAGCAAGGAAGGGTGGCATAAAAAAGTCTGGCATGAAAAGTAAGGAAAACGACTGTGACGGTGCTACCATGCCACTCACAGAAGTCCTCCCTGACCAAAGGCTTTGCTTCCAGCAGTTCCAGCTACCTGCTGTCAACAACAAGAAGGAAAGAGTATAGCACAGTAAGATGTTTTCAGAGAGAGGGAGACATTCATATAATCTTTATTAGAGTATATTACAATTTCCTGCTTTATCACTAATGACTGTTCATCTTTTACTGTACTACTTTATAAATTAAGCTTTATCATGGATGTGCTTCTATAGGAAAAAATGTGGAACATATAGTCAGCCCTTCATATGCATAAGCTCTACAGACATGGGTTCAACCAACCACAGGACCAAAATACATTTTTTTAAAAACTCTCTGCTAAATATATAAAGATTTTTTTCCTTGTCATTATTCCCTAAACAATGTAGGATATCCACTTAGTATGTAGTACTTCCATTATATATGGCATTATAAGTAATTTAGAAATGATGTGAACTTTACAGGAGGGTGTGTATAGCTTATAAGTAAATAAGACACATAGCTGGGTGTGGTGGCGCACGCCTTTAATCCCAGCACTCGGGAGGCAGAGGTAGGAGGATTGCCATGAGTTCAAGGCCACCCTGAGACTACATAGTTAATTCCAGGTCAGCCTGAGCTAGAGTGAGACCGTACCTGGAAAAATCAAAAAAAAAAAAAAAAAAAAAGACACATAATGGATTCAAGCAGGCATGATTTGGACAACTCTATAGGACTCAGATTTATGCATGGTTTCAGGCATCTCTTGGGGTTCTTGGATGTCCTGTGGCTAAGCTTTCTGGTAATAGAGAGGCTGGAGGAAATGGCTTGAACAAATTCTGATAGAAAGGTAGTTCATAACAGAAACTTATGTCTAATGTTTTGATGGGAGCTGAAAATGAGCACAGTATCCTATGCCACAAACATAGTGGGAGCACTTGTTAAGGAAAATGTCTTGTATCCTTTAGCAAGGAGGTCAGTGATATAGAAGTCTGGGATGAAACCCTCTCCACGGGATTTTGAATTTGAGGACTTAACCTCTCTGATTTTCATTTTCCTCATCAAGAAATGTCATCAACAAGTCTACTTTCAAGACTTTTCATGAAGATTAGAGATGGTGTAAATTACAAAGCAGTCTCTGTTATAAGCTGGCATTTTAGAGAAGGTTCAATAAACAAGGACAAAAATGAAATCACTCTCTCTAATAAAGAATGTGGAACGGGGCTGGAGAGATGGCTTAGTGGTTAAGGCATTTGCCTAAGAAGCCAAAGGACCTAGATTCAATTCCCCAGGACCCATGTAAGCCAGATGCACAAGAGGCACATGCATCTGGAGTTCATTTGTAGTGGCTAGAGGTCCTGACATGCCCATTCTCTCTATCTCTCCTCTCTCTCTTTGTCTCTCTCTCTGTCTCTCCTCTCTCTCTTTCTCTCTGTCTCTCTGTCTCTATCTCTGCTTGCAAATAAAAAAATTTTAAAAATAAGAATGTGGAACTAACTGGGAAACTTTAGACTCTTCACAAGAATTGCTTTGATTTCTAGAGATTTTGTTAAGCTTGTTCCATCTGTGTTCATGAGGGATTTGAACTTATAGATGCTTTCTGTTTAAAGGTTTGTGTTGGCATGAGGGTAATGTTGAAGTCATCGAGGACGTGGGATATATTCTCTTCTTTTCGTTTTTCTGCAATAGTTTGTAAATTTGGATTGTTTCCCTCAAATCGCATACCAGTGAAGCCATCTGAGCCCTTGGAGTTTTGATATATTGAGTTTTTTTAATTATAAATTTTATCTCAGTGATAACAGAGGGCTATTTAGGTTATAATTTTTTCCTCAAGTGACCTGTATCTTTCAAGACTTTTGTCCACTTCATCTAAGTAGTGAATTTATAGTCACAAACATATCCCATTATTGTCACAATCCTTTACAGTCTATGGGATCTAATAGGGATATCAAATGGTGCTAGTAATTTGTGATATTGGTAATTTATAACTTCTCTTTTCTTTCCCTTATCAGTCTGCAAGAAATTCATAAATGTATTCATGCTGTCTCAGGTCCAGCTTTTCGATTCATGAGTTCTGTCAATTGCTTTATGTCCTCTGAGTCATTGATGTCCTCCTGATCTTCTCTACTTCCATTCTTCTACTGGCTGAGTTTTATTTGCCCATCTTTTTCAAGTTTCTTAAGGTAGAATCTCCAGTGCTTGATGTTTGACTTTTTTTTTTCTTTTAATATAACCAGTGCCATAAATATTCCTCAAAATATTGCTTTAGCTTTATCTCACAAAAATTTAACATGTTTTATTTGGTAGTTCATTATAAAATGAGTATAAGGCCCTTAATGATTTCTTTTTCAGCCCATGTGTTATTATAGTTTGACTGGAAATACTCAGAGAGATTTCCAGATATCTTCTAATTTTTTATTTCTAACTTAACTCTAAATGGCTATAAGCTCTACTTTGTATGACTTTTTTAAAAAACTTATTGAAATTTGTTATGGCCCAGGATAATGTCTGCTTTGGTAAATTTTCTCTGTGTGCTTTTATGTTGTTGTTAGGTGGAGTTGAACTCGTTAAAAATTGACTTATGTTTATTTGGTGTTTTGTGGTTATAGCCAGCTTTCTATCACTATGATGAGATACCTGAGATTAACATGAAAACAGAAAGATTTCTTTTGGTTTTCTGTTTTGGAAGCTTCAGTGGAAGACTGGGTGGACCCATTACTTTGAGCCACACTGGGCATGCCCAATGGCGCTTGCAGGGAGTGTTTGCTGAAACACAATGCTTGCCTGGTTGTCAAGAAGCAGAAGAGAAAGAGAAATTAGCCAGGGTCTCACAATCCCCTTCAAAAGTATACTGCCCCCTGGCTGAATGGATGGTTCAGTGGTTAAGGTGCCTGCTTGCAAAACCTAATGACCAGGGTTCCATTCTCCAGTATCCACATACAGCCAGATACACAAAGTGGCACATGCATCTGGAGTTTATTTGCAGACCCTAGCACGCCCATTCTGTCTGCCTGTCTCTCTCTCTCTCTCTCTTCTCTCTCTCTCTACTTGCAAACAAATAAAAATATTTTTTCTTTCTTTTCTTTTTTGCCCAGGCTGATCTGGAATTCACTATGTAATCTCAGGGTGGCCTTGAACTCACAGTGATCCTCCTACCTGTGTCTCCCAAATGCTGGGATTAAAGGCATGTGCCACCATGTCCCGCTAAAAATATTTCTTTAAAACCAAGTATACCCCCAATGACTTAAGCTCCTCTCATAAGGCTCTTCTTGCTGAAGGTCCACAGTACCTCCCAATTGTGCCATTCTGGAGACCAAACCTTTAACAGTGGGCCTTTGTGGGATATTCAACATTCATAGTGTGGCAGTAATGTTGTGTAAGTCTTTTGTAGCCTTGTTCAATTTTCTTTCTATGTGTTTCATCAATTACTGAGAAATAATTTTTGAATCTCAGATTATAATTTTTTTCTCCTTTCATTCCTATCCAATCTTTGTTTAATACTTCTGGAAATTCTGCTGCTAGATGCATACATATTTAACACTGCTATATGTTCTTGATGAATTGACCTGTGTCTTTACATAACGATTCTTTTTCAGCCCATGTGTTTGACTGAAAATATTCAGAGAAATTTCCAGATATCTTCTAATTATTGATTTCTAACTTAACTCTAGATAACTGTAAGCTGTACTTTGTATGACAGCCTTTTACAGTGCTACCATTCTCAGTTCTGATGAATATTCTGCTGGAACTTGATATAATGAACTCAGTTCTCTTTTATTTAGCATCAGCATAATAAATTCTTTTCTATCTCTTTACTTTTTCATAGTTGTGTGTTTTATAAGCAGTCTATACTTATTATTAATACTTATTATTGCATCCAATCTGGCACACCCTATCTTGTGAAAGAGATTAAGCCATTTACATTTAATGTGCATTGTAATAGGGTAAGGTTTAAGTTTATCATGATGTTATTTGTTTTCTTTTTCCTGTCTGTTTTATATTCCTTTTTTCTTTTGTTCTCTACTATTGTTTAGTGTAGGTCTACTAGTGATAAATAACTCTTACAACATTTATTAATGTATTTTTAAATTTTATTTGTTTATTTATTTGAGAGAGAGTGAGAGAAAAGTAGAAAGAGGACGTTAGAGGAAAAAAAAAATGAGAATTGATATGCCATGGCCTCTAGCCACTGCAAACCAATTCCAGACTCATGCACCAACTTGTGTATCTGGCTTTATATGGGTACTGGGGAATCAAACCTGAGTCCTTTGGATTTTCAGGCAAGCACCTTAACTGCTAAGCCATCTATCCAAACTCTGAGCTGCCATTTTCAATTAGCAAGCCCCAGCTATTCTCCTACCTCTACCTGCAGCAGACTGGAGTTACAGATGTGTGTGGTCACACAGAGGTTATTTTTTTTTAATGTGGGTTCTGGGGTATCAAACTTGAGTGGTCTCAGGACCTCCCAGACTCTCATGTTTAAGATGTTACATATTCTGAACCACTGAACCATCTCCCTAGCCCTCCTTTTGATTTTTTAAAAAATATTTTTATTTATTTGCATGCAGAGAGACACAGAGAAGAGACAGGGAGAGAGAAAGGGAAAACGAGAGAGAGAGAATATGAGCATGCCAGGGGTTCTAGCCAGAGAGGAAATGAACTCCAGATACATGTGCCATTTTGTGCAATTGGCTTTACGTAGGTACTGGGAAACCAAACCTGGGTCATTAGGCTTTGCAAGCAAGTGCCTTAATCACTGAGCCATCTCTCCAGCCCTTGACTTTTTCTTTATCCCACTGATCATCCAGGAGTGTGCTAGTTT
The DNA here is from genome assembly GCA_036365145.1 of Orientallactaga sibirica. NCBI lineage: Eukaryota > Metazoa > Chordata > Mammalia > Rodentia > Dipodidae > Orientallactaga > Orientallactaga sibirica. The sequence goes on from JAEOAD010000031.1 coordinate 19,250,791, forward strand.
ACCTCTTCATATTTTCACAAAATTTTCCTATCTCCTTCCTGCTACTGATTTGTTTCCAATCATTGTGGTCAGAAAAGATATGTGATAGCCTTTTAAAATTTGTTACATGCGTAATGTGATTTATCTTGGAGACTGTCCCATGTCCTCTTGAAAGGAATTTGCATTCTGCTAATGTTGGATCAACGTCCTGCTTATGTCTGTCAACTTTATTGGCCTTGTGCTGCTGGGCAAGTGAACTCTCTCCTTATTGATTTTATCTGGATGATCTATCTACCATTGAATATGGAGTGCTGAAGTCTCCAACTATTGTTGTATTGATATCTACTTCCTCACTTCAGTTCTCTTAATATTTGTTTTATAGACTTAGGTGTCTGATGCTAGGTGCAACATATATTTATAATTGTTATATCCTCTTGGTGAATTGACACCATTATCATTAAAAAATTACTTTTTTGCATCATGACAAATTTTGATGTATTTTTTTCTGGTAAAAGTATCACTTGTGTTTTTGGAAAGAGGGGATGTTAAAAATGATACTACAGAAACACAAAGGATCACTCGAGACTATTCTGAATAATTATATGCCAACAAATTGAACATCTCAGAAGAAATGGATATATTCCTAGAAATACAGAAGCTACTAAGACTGAATAAAGCAGAAATAAATAATCTGAAAAGAGCAATAGTGAGGAAGGATATTAAATAAGTAATCAAAAACCTCCAAACACAAATATCCCAGGAGATGGCTTTATTTGTGAATTATACCAGACATTCACAGAAGAGCTAAAGCCAACACTTCTCAAACTTTTCTAAAAAGTTGAAGAGAAAGGAATATGACCAAACTCATTTAATGTGACCATCATTACCCTGATACTAAAGCCAGATAAGAAGACAACAAGAAAAGGAAAGTATAGGCCAATATTCCTGATTGACACAGATATAAAAAATGTCAGCAAAATACTATTGAGTTGAATCCAATAGTTCATTAAAAGGACCATACTCAGGATCACTGGGATGCAAGGATAATTCAATGCAGCCAAATCAATAAGTCTGATATGTCATATTATCAAAAATTATATAACCATTTCAACAGATGCCAAAAAAGAATTTGAAAAATTCAACATCCTTTCATGATTTAAAAACAAAATCTCAGCACATGAGAGGTAGAAGGGATGTACCTCAGCATAATATGGGGCATATATGACAAGACCATACTTTAATAACTTGATGAAATGTTAAAGGTCAGGAGCAAGATAAGAATATCTATTCACCAATTTTTTCAATATAGTACTAGAAGTCTTAGCCAGAGAAATTAGGTAAGACAAGGAAATAAAAGGCCCCAAATCACAGAATAAGTAAAATTGTTTGCAGATGAAATAATCTTACATATAGATGACTATGATTATGAAAAAATTAAAAACCCATTAAAATAAATTTAGTAAGTTGAATAATATACAACCCATATACAAAATCTATTGCATTTCTATATACAATGGACTATTGAAATAAGGAATTGTGGTAATAATCCATTTATAATAGCATAAAATATTTAAGAATAACTCAACAAAGCGGGGAAATAATTATACATTGAAAACTACAAGTCAAACATTGATGAAAGAAATTGAACAAATAAATAGAAAGTTATCACATGTTCACAAATGGGAACGAATAATTGTGAATTAAAATTGTTAAAATGTCCATCCAATGCAATTTAATCTACTGAATATAATTCTGTCAGATATTTTTCTCATCCTCCATCCCCATCAGAGATTATAGTAACATGCATATTGGGTCACTTGAAATTGTTCCACAATACATTGATTCTCTGTTCCCCCCGCTGTCCCTCTCTCTCTTAATGCCTCTGAGTTCACTAAACTTTCCTCTATGGCATCTAAACCATTCCATCTACTGAAGCATTAATCCTATCCAGGGTATTTTCATCTCAGAACATGTATGTGGCTACTAATTGTATCAGCTATGTCATTTGGGGGGGGTCAGTTTTGATTATTTTTGTCTTACTGTGGGCCATCTTTTCCTGCTTTGCATGATTGGTAATTTTTTCACAGGAAAGCAACAAATGTAAATTTTACTTTTTGGGGTGCTAGATATTTTTCTAATCCTATTCCTTTGAATATTATTAAGTCTTGTTGTGCAACATCGTTAAAGGATTTAGGATCAGTTCGTGTTAGGCTCTGCATTTAAACTTTGACAGGAGGGATCAGAACAGCATTTGGTCTCTAGCTAACTTTTCCCCAGTTCTGAGGCAAAACCAAAACCTGACCAATGAAGAGCTCTTCCCTGTTTAATGTGAGCTCCAGAGATGTTGTTCCCTCTAGTCCCTCAGGTGCTTCTTTCCTTGGCCTAGGGTAGGTTTCTCTGCATATTAAACTGAACTGCCCTCAGCTGCTAGGCTAGGGACCCCTTAAAAATATCCAAAGTGTGTATATTTCCCATGCCTTTTCTTCTTTGATACTCTACCCTGAAATTTTAGAAAGATTCTTATATTTTTTCAACCCTAGAAGACCAGAAGTCTCTCCTGGGGTCCCCTCCTCCCTGCCCATGGGTGCCTGGCAGTTCTCATGTGACAGTGTGTTGCAGCGGGGAGGACACCTGATGGCTGGGATTATAGGCACACTCTGCCATGCCCCGGTTCTACACTGATGCTGGGGAGCTAGACTCAGGTCCTCATGCTCATGTGGCAAGTACTTTACCCACTGAGTCATCTCTTCAGTCCCTAAATGTGTTTCTTTTTTTGTTGTTTTGGTCTTTGGTTTTTGAGGTAGGGCCTCACTCCAGCCCATGCTGACCTGGAATTCACTATGTACTCTCAGGGTGGCCTCAAACTCACCATAATCCTCCTACCTCTGCCTCCTGAGTGCTGGGATTAAAGGCGTTCACCACCTTGCCTGGTTTAAATCAATGCTGCTGCTCCTCCTCCTTCTTTTCTTTGCTTGTTTTTCAAGGTAGGGTTTCGCTCTAGCCCAGGCTGACCTGGAATTCATTATGTAATCTCAGGGTGGCCAGGAACTCACAGCAGTCCTCCTATCTCTGCCTCCCAATTATTGGGATTAAAGGTGTGAGCTACCACACCTGGCAAATAAATGCTTCTTAATGAATATGTTCAGTAGCAAGATAGAGCAGTGAGTTAAAAATGTTCTGTTGGGCTGGAGAGATGGCTTAGCGATTAAGGCGCTTGCCTGCAAAGCCTAAGGATCCATATTCAATTCTCCAGGCCCCACATAAACCAGATGCACAAGGTGGCACATGCGTCTGGAGTTCGTTGGCAGTGGCTAGAGGCCCTGGTGAACCCATTTTCTCTCTCTCTCTCTAATAAATAAAAAAATAAAAATAAATATTTAAGCCAAACATGATGGTACATGCCTTTAATCCCAGTACTCAGGAGGCAGAGGTAGGAGTATCACAATCAGTTTGAGGCCACCCTAAGACTATATAGTGAATTCCAGGTCAGCCTGGACCCTACCTTGGAAAATAAAAAATAAATAAATAAATAAATATTTAAAATGTGCTGTAGTTTTTCAAGTATAGTAATGAATATAACCAATATTCTGAGATAAGTGCAACAATGGTATTATGAACTGAATATGTCCATCCTTTCTATCAATGACAATGTCCAGGTACTGTCACCATTACTCTGACTCATTACCAGCATACTTTATGGAAGGAAAAGCTGAATTTCAGTCAGAGGTAGGTGAAAATAAATATAAAATTGTTTTCTCTCATCTAAGTTCAGAGATTCCTTTTTTTTTTTTTTTTTTTAACTTTGGACTGCTTAAAGATCAGTGGATCTAAAATAAATGAATTCTGGGCTGGATAGATGGCTCAGCATTTAAGGCACTTGCCTACAAAGCCTAATAACCAGGTTTGAGTCCCCAGTACCCACGTAAAGCCAGATGCACAAAATGACACACGCATCTGGAATTCATTTGCAGTGGCTAGAGGAGAGGCCCTGACCCACCCATTCTATATCTCTCTCTGCTTGCAAATAAATACACAAACATTTTAAAATAAATGAATTCTAATATTAATTAATGGAAATTGGAATACCAGGAAGTTGTAAATTTTACAGAATTGGCTTAGCCTGTGGACTGGCAATGATTTGATTTTAGTGTACTATGATGTTATGATCTGAAATGTTTCCCACAGGTTCGTGCATTGAATGCTTGTTCCCCAGCTGGTGGCACTATGTGAGAGCCTGTGGAGACTAAGAGATGGCTGGCGGGGCCGAGCCTATGGATAGGTCATTCCAGGCGCGTCTTTGAAGCTTCTACCTAGCCCTTAGTTCTGGCCTTGCTCTCTGCTTTGTGGTTGGCTGTGATGTCAACAGTCTTTGCCACTAGCTCTCAGCTCCATGGGTTTAGCTGCTCCACCATGATGGACTGACTGAAACCATGTTCCAAAATAAACCTTTTGAGCCAGGCGTGGTGGCACACGCCTTTAATCCCAGCACTTGGGAGGAAGAGTTAGGAGGATCACCATGAGTTCGAGGCCACCCTGAGACTACATAGTGAATTCCAGGTCAGCCTGGACTAGAGTGAAACCCTACCTCAAAAATAAATAAATAAATAAATAAATATATAAATATATAAACCTTTTGACAGGCCTCATGGCACAATGCTAGCACATCTGACTCCAAAATAAACTTTTCCTCCCTTAAGTCGTTTCTATCAGGTTTTCTTGGTCACAGTGGTCTGAAAATAATACCTATGATAATGAAGAGTTAGTTTTGGTACATAAAGGAGGGAAAAGGGGGAAAGGACAATTGAGAATGTCCTCCATGCCAAGATGGGTCTCATCTCTGTGATTCCCAGGCCAAGACTCTTTGCCTCCCCCCCCACACACACACCCCTCAATGCTGAGGAGTCCACCTGTCAGGTGGCTTCTTGCCTAACTCCCACTCTGGATCTCAAGACATCATTGAAAACAGAGAAATGGGGCATGTCTGCTATTTATTTTTGCCTGTGGTCTTTTGGCCAGACCACACATTCTTGTATTTGTGAATACAGAGTTCTTTTCCTACCAGGGTGTCCCAACCAGAAAGTCACTGTAATTTTTGGTTTTGTTCCCATACTCTCTCCAAATGTCATTAGTCATATCCTTCTTCCCATTGCTGCCTTGAACAGGCAGTCATTATGATGAAGCCAGGCTTGTTTCAGAATTCCATGAGAACCACAGTGTCAGGCCGTCACAACTCTGGGCTGGAAATGGAAAAGGCTGTGATCTGGGCCTGGCTGGCACCATCCGTGTGAGTCATTGTGGAAACACTGTCCCCGGATGCTGCTGAGAGGGTTGGGTTCTGATGAGTCCATCTGTCAGAAGAGCTCCTGACCCCCTGACATCTTAAAATGTTCCATAATATGTGGGACATGACACCTCCCATCTGGTTGGTTTAAAATTTGGGTTGTCTTGTTCTATTTTTGGGTCCTTTGGAGTTCCAACATGTTAAGAAAAAGCAAAATGCATGTTTTCAGATTACAAAAGTAATACATATTCATTGTACGGAAATTGAAAAAGGCAGAACCATGGGGAATCAAATTCTACCACCCAGAGATACAGATTTTTTAAATGTGTTACATTTCCTTACAGATGCTGTTTGTATTGTAGTATAAAGACTACTTTGATAAGTTGTGTTCTTTTGAAACAAAAACAGTATAACTCTCACAGTCCACACTATAAAATGTGTAACATATCATTTTTACTCGTATATAAGGTCAGCTAGTCTAACACACACTTTCTAAAAATGAGGAAACTAAAATCCCATGGGGTAAGTAATTTGCCCAAGGCTCCCAGCTCATGAGCCAGAGTCAGGAATGGAAGCTGGATTATTGTCTGCTGAGGCAAACCCACTGCTGCGTGACCTGCCCATGTTCCATCTGGGTTCATCTTCAGACAAGAGCTGAAAGGGCTCTGGCCTCTCTGCCTCCTGACCCTGAGGAAATGGAGAAGAGTTCCCAGGCTCACTGAGCAGGAAATGTGCTCAGCCTTCGATCTTAAGTTATTTAACATTTTTGAAATATTCATTCCCTGTGGGGAAGTTTAAACTGTGAGGAACAATAAATGAATCTTTCCCATGCAAAAATCATTTCTCATTATCATGTAGAAATTAAGAATTAAAAAAATAGGCATTATTAGCAAATTAAGGGCTTCACTAAGATACCTGCCTTTAGAATTAGTAATAAGTGGTTTCGTAAAGTTGGAACTTAGTAGTGTGTGTATTATCAGGAGATGCAAAGTCACCCAAACAATAATGAGGCTGCATAGCATAGAATGACATGGTATAGAATAGTCATGTATACATAGTATCATGTATAGTAGAGTGCAATATACATTAAGGAATATAGTGTAGAATCATATGGTGAATAGTACAGTATTGTCTAAAGTATAGTATACTGAATAGCACAGTATAGTATTGTGTGTGGCATAGAATGGTATATAGTATACCACTATGTTACTAGAGTGTGGCATGCATTCAATGTTGCATACAATATTGGTTATAGTATGCTGTGGTATACAGTACAGTGCTGTATACATTATCATATGATATGCATAGTATCATGTATAGTGTGGACCATAGTATAATATATTTTAGCATAGCATGGTCTATAGCATAGTATGATTACAGTACAGGATATATTACATGGTATAGTAAAATAGATGTGGATTGTAGGTCAGATGGTGTCAGATTTAAATCCTCTCTTCACTGGCCTGGCTATGTACTCTTGGGAACTAAATTTCTTCTGACCAAGAAACTGAATACACAATCACAGGATGAATACAGTTCAGATGGCCAATAAATCTGTAAGAAATGTGGAACTGCTCACTTGCTTATTTATTTACTTTATTGTGGTACTGGGGATTGAACCCAGGGCCTCATACATGTCACATAAGTGTTTTATCACTGAGCTAATCCTAGCCCATTTTAATTGTTTTATTTTGCAACAGGGTCTTGCTATGTAGTCCAAGCTAGCTATAAATTCTACAATGAGGGCAGGCTTTGAACTTGAGATCTTCCTGAATAAGCCTCCTAAGTAACTGGTTTTACAGATGTACCACCAGGCCTAGTTTACTTCCTTATTAACTAGGAAAACACAAAATTAAGCCCAATAGGATATCTTCTTTTAAAGGTAAAAATTTTAGAGTTAGTTAATATCCAAGGCTGGTGAAGATGAAGAGAAATACTTAATTTTATCACTGTTGGTAGTAACATATAACTGACAACAGCCTTTTTGAGGCACAATTTATCTGTATTAAAACTTTAAATGTGTGTGACCTTAATCTAACAATCACCAAATTCTAAGGAACTTAGTAATTTAATTCTAAAATATACCTAGAATAGAAAAAGGAAAAACTAGAAACTTTTGGAAAGCGAATGATGTGGAAGATGGCTCTTGAGTCACCCCAACTTTTTTTCTTAGAGAAATACTAAATATGAACATAGAGCATAGGTACATAGATTTGATGTTATTAAAACAAAAACAAAATCACATCCAAGTGTGATGGCTCCTGCCTGGGATCTTAGCACAGGATGGCCTACACAAGGGAATTGCTGAGAGAACTGCAGGAGTTCTGGCACAGCTCTGGGTGCAGAATGAAACCCTATCTCAAAACAAGAGAAAATACAAATAAAAACCATGCACAGATAAACTGAAGTTTTGATCGCATGATAGGGGAAGGTAATCTCTCACTGTTGGAGGGAATATAATTCGCATATTAACTACTGTGGAAAACTGCTTTGGCAGTGTCTACAAAAGCTGAACATATGTGTACTCTAATGATGCATTATACAAATGTATAGTCATTTCCACCAAAAGAAATACACAAGAGGCTGTGGAGATGGTCCAATTGGTAAGGTGATAGTTGTGCAAGCATGAAGACCTGAGTTCAATTCCCAGTACCCATATCCCTGTATCCTCAGTGCTGTAGAAACAGAGACGGGAGGATCCCTAAGTTTCTCTGGCCAGCTAGTATAGCTGAATCAGTGAGCTCCAAGTTCAGTAAGATATCCTGTCTCAAAAAATAAGGTGGAGAGCAATTGAGGAAGATGCCTGATGTGGTAGTTTGATTCATGTGTCCCCCATAAATTTAGGTGTTCTGAATGTCATGTCCCCAGCTGATGGCAATTTGGGAATTAATGCCTCCTGGAGGCAGTGTATTATTGGGGGCAGACTTATGGGTGACCTAACCAGCTTCCCCTTGCCAGTGTTTGGTACACTCTCCTGTTGCTGTTATCTATCTGATGTTGGCCAGGAAGTGATGTCCACCCTCTGCTCATGCCATCATTTTCCCCTGCTGTCATGGAGCTCCCCCCTCGAGCCTATAAGCCAAAATAAACCTTTTTTCCCACAAGCTGCTCTTGGTTGGCTGTTTTCTGCAAGCAATGTGAACTTGACTAAAATACATGACATTGGCCTCTTACGTCCACATGCATATGCATTCACATTTGCCCACCCATATACGATTACAATAAGAAAAGAAATACACAAGAACATTTGAGGGATACTTAGCCTATAATCTAGTCATGAGATAGAAAACTCTACCATTATGAAAATGAGTTTCTCATTAATACATGTAATCACTTAAAGTAACTTCATAAATATGTTCAGTATAATAAACAACACATAAGAATACATTCCAAGGAATTTTGCTTATATAAATTTCACAATGAGCTGGGTGTGGTGGCATATGCCTTTAATCCCAGCACTTGGGAGGCAGAGGTAGGAGGATTGCCATGATTTTGACGCCACCCTGAGACTACATGGTGAATTCTAAGTCAGCCTGGGCTACAGCAAGACCCTACCTTGAAAAAAAAAATGAATGAAGCTCAGGTAATCTATAGAGTCAGGATATTGGTGACCTTTAAAGGGAAGGAGAGTGGCTGCCATCCAGGCAGGCTCAGTCCTCCTGTAGTATCCAGTGTCTGGACCCTTCCCAGGAGCGGGGCCAGTTCTTCACATCCACACAGGATGTGTCCATCTCACACAGGATGCTATTGCATAGAAGTGGAGATTTATTTCTTGCTGGCTGTCTTACTCCTGAAACCCATGCATTGAGAAATGAGAGCACAAAACCTCTTTAGTCCCAAGACTTACCCTCTTTGAAAGCCCGAGTTTTGGCGTGAGCATGTCCCCAAGTGCAGGCTGGTCCTCAAGTGGATTTGTGACTAAAGTGTTTTGAATTGTGCTCATACAAAGTGAATATGTGTTTTGATTTATAATTTTTATTATGTTTTGCAGACCCAAACTTGGCATTCTTTTTTTTCTCTCTCTCTCCTATAAGGTAAAATAATTACTTGCAAAACTTAAAAGAAATGTCATTGCACACCTAAGTTATACAAAGTATACTTCCTTTCTACATTCCCTGGTGTTAAAATGTTTATTTGGGTTACAGAAATTTCAAAGGGCTGGGTCTGGTTGTGCAGGTCCGAAATCCCAGTTACTTCCCAGGCTGAGGCAGGAGAATTACAAGTTCAAGGCATGCCAATACCAGCTTAGATAACTTAATAAAACTGTCATCTCAAAAATAAAAAGAAGGATAGGGGGACTGGAGAGATGTCTCAGCTGTTAAGGCACATGCCTTCAAAGCCTAACAATGAGAATTTGATTCTCCAATTCCCATGAAAACCAGATGTACAAACTGGTGTGTGCATCTGGAGCCTGTTTACCATCGCTGGTGCCCTGGCATGCCCATTTTCTGTCTCTCTTCTATATCTCTCTGCTTGAAAATAAATAAAAACAAATTTTAAAAACTTTATTTAAAAAGGATAGGAATATGACTTAGTAGTATATAACTTTACTAGCATGAACAAGGCCTTGGGTTTGATCCTCAGCACTATTTTAAAAAGACACAAAAACTACAAAAGAAAAGATTGCACATGTCTGTGGATCTTCTGTAATTCTGGTTTAACAGGTGTTGATATTCTGCTATATGTCCCTCAGATCATTTTCTATAATCTCTAAAATAGAGTCAAATGAGTCCCCCACCTCAACTCAGTTCCTCCATCCTCCCCTTTTCCTTAGTGCCTTGGAAGGTTTTGCACTGATAAACCTAGTTTATATCATTTCCACTTTTATTCTATACACATCTATTAAACAATGTAGAATCCCAATTTAATTTTTAAGCTACTCTTTTAAAATTGCGGTGATATATGATCCTGATGATTACCTTAAAATGTCTTTAATGGGCTACAGAGATAGCTAAGCAGTTAAGGCACTTGCCTGTGAAGCCTAAAGACCCATGTTCGACTCCAGATCCCATGTAAGCCCAACGCACAAAGGTGATGCAAGTGCAAGGTCACACATTGCCACTAGATGGCATAAGCATCTGGAGTTTGATTGAAGTGGCTAAGGCCCTGGCATGCCAATTCTCCCTCTCTCTCTCCAAAAAAAAAAAAAATTTTAATAATCCATGAATGAAAACTTCTTGAAGCAAGATTTGGTTGGATCAAGGGGCATTATCCACCTGAACAGTAGCTTTTGTCTTGCATGGAAACATGCTTTCTGTATAAATAAATTACCAGGATCACACCTCATCTATAAGCTGATCTCAACATTTTAAGCATTGTCATCATCCACCAAACAACACATGATGTATGCTTCACAGAATGTTCCACAGCTGAATGATCAAGATGTCAGCTTCTGGACTACTCAAGTTATGGATGGCATCTTCTAGTGGCAGTGGTTTGCTTGCCTGAGGTCAGGGGCAGCTGTGACCTGCAGAAGAATATGCCTGTGGTTATCCAAATCAGATAGCCCACCATGTGTGTTTTTGTGTCATACTCAGGAGTTTATAGCTGATATCAGGGGTCTGATACCTGTTAGCTGGGCTATTGTGTTCCATTTGACATGAGACATCATGAGTTTTTCTAGTCCTAAGATACTTCCATCACATGGATTCCTGCCTCCCTGGAGTGGGCCCCTGATTCAGCATCTGCCTTCAGCCCTTTCAAGAATCCTTGGTGGTGGTGGTGGTGGGGTGGCTCCGTGTCTTGTTTATAGGCTAGACAAGTATTTCTTGGGAGCTCTGTGTGTACACCTTGCAGTAGTTGCTATGGGGATTGCATGAGCCCTGCTGTCCTATAACAAACCATGAGAACGGGTTCCAGCTCATAAGAATGGGATATGCTGAAGGAATTCAGATAAAGAAATCTGCTGGTAGACTCACAATGGCAACTTTGGATGTGTCCCCTGATGAGCCTGTCCTCTCATCCCCCATCATGATGCCAAGATGACATGTATGTTCTGCTCCAGTGTCGCCGGAGTGGCCTGGGGGAATTCACTTCAATGGCTTTGCAGGCACTCTCCTTCCCAGTTGCGTGATGTACCAAACAGCCCAGGAGGATCTCCTGGCCTGGAAATCAGCTCTAAGGTGTTTAGTCAGTTATCCCTGGGTTGTTTTAGGAGCTAAGCCCTTCCAAGTTGAGATACCACTTGGATGTGTCTTTTTCCACCTTAGATTGTTGTGTGAGCAAGAAAATAATTTCTTTCATATACAGCCATTTTCTATTTGGGTCTATTTAAAACCATGCCTATTCAATCCAGAAATTATGGTTATTTCACGGAGTGAAGAAAGAATAGAAATTAATGGGCCAGAGAATCACAGGGGGCCTGTCTCTTTAACTAAAACCTCAGAGCCATCTGGGTGTCCTGGAGGAACTAAGGCAGTGGCTCTCACCGTTGTGTGCACATTAAAAGCACCTGAGGACGCTTAAAAGTGATGCCCAGACTGGACGTGGTGGCACATGCCTTTAGTTCCAGCACTTGGGAGGCAGAGGTAGGAAGATCACAGAGAGTTCAAGGCCACCTGTGGTAGTTTGATTCAGGTGCCCCGTATAAACTTAGGTGTTCTGAATGCTAGGTTGCTGCCACTGTCCTTACAATTTGTACAGGGTTGTATTGCGTCAAAGCATACTGGTGTGAGTAGAGAGATATGGCACAGAAATGAAATCTTTGGGCAGAAACTGCTGCCCGTTCAGCTGTAGTTGAGAGATTATAACCTTTGAGATTGGGCCAGCTGACCTGCACTGGGGCAACAGGAAGAATGTAGTCTCTTTTGAAGCGGCTGAGTGCACAAGGAGTATCCTGTTCTTGAAAGTCTGCTTTATGCCCCCGGATTAACAAATTGGCACCCTCCCTGGTATTGTGGAATATAAGAAATACAGGAAAGAGAAGGTCATTGAGTTTGCAATAAGGTCTTGGATTTTGGAAATGGCTATGGGCAGTGTAAAGCAGGATTGTATGCATGGAGACTTGGTGGAGCCATGAGGATGAACTGTGGGTTGCAGTGGAGACGCCAGGGCCATGAGATGGCTGCTAAGGAAAGCTGCAGGCCCTGGATGAGGTTTTCCAGGACTGTGAGTAGCCTTGCTGGAGGTGCGGAATTGGAACTCCAGAGACTTGGTGCTGGTTAGAATTATCGGACTTGGAGATTTGTCACTGGCTAGAGTTGTTGGACTTGGAGCTACAGTGTTTGATGTTTGCCCTGGTTGTTTTAAATATTCTTTGCTATGCCCAATGCCATCTTTTGCAGTGTGAGTGTTTATTTTGTGCCATTATAGTTTTTTGGGGGGGGATATTTTTGGTATTATGGCTCAGTTAAAAGACTTTGGATTACAGGGATGTTTGAACAACATTAGGATTGATAAAAACCATGGGAACTTTTAAAGGGACTGAATGCATTGCATTTTACATCATGGATGGTTATCAGTTTATGGGGGCCAGGGAGAATGTGGTGGTTTGATTCAGATGTCCCCCATAAACTTAAGTGTTCTGAATGCTAGGTTCCCAGCTGATGGATATTTGCAAATTAATGCCTCCTTGAAGCAGTATATTTTTGGGGGTGGGCTTATGGGTGTTATAGCCAGTTTCCTCATGCCAGTGTTTGGCACACTCTCCTGTTGCTATTTTCTACCATATGTTGGCCGGGGGTGATGTCCACTTTCTGCTCATGCCATCATTTTCCCCTGCCATCACTGAGCTTCCCCTCGAGTCTGTAAGCCAAAATAAACCCTTTTTTTCCATAAGCTGCTCTTGGCCAGGTGATTTTTGCCAGTAATGTGAACCTGACTGCAACACCACCCTGAGACTACATAGTGAATTCCAGGTCAGCCTGGGCTAGAGAGAGACCCTATCTTGAAAAACCAAAAAACAAAACAAAGCAAAATTATGCCCAGGCTCTAGCCAAGGCCAATTAATTCAGATATGGGGTAAGAGTGAGGTACAGGCATTTTCTGAAGCTCTTCAGATGATTCTGATGAAGCCAAAACTCAGAACCAACTTGAAATACCCCATTGTGACCCTAGCTGGCTAAGATTTGCATTATTTATCAGGAGTAAATAGAAAATGTTATATTGAGAAGTTGGACTTGTGTAAATGCAGAAGTGCATTTTCATTTTTTTGGGGGTCTTTCTCTCTTTCATTCTGTATATATATATTTTTGATGTTCTGTTTCTTTTTTTGGTTTTTAGAAGCAGGATCTCACACTAGCCCAGGCTTACCTAGAACTCACTCTCTAGCCTTAGGCTGGCGTCAAACTCATGGTGATCTTCCTAGCTCAGCTTCACAAGTTCTGGAATTAAAGAAAGTGTGCTACCATACCCAGCCCAGAAGTGCATTTTCATATTATCTTAAAACAGCCTGCCATCATCTAGGACTCACTGTGAAGGAGAGTTGGGGTCCTGGTCTATGATAGAAAGGTTGTGTTGTAACTGATCCTCAAAACACACTGGCCTACCAAATGAGCCAATGGGTGCAATAGTGGCATGTCTGTTATGGGGGAAATCAACTGCTCTCTAATTGGACTGGAGGACTGCTCCATGGGAGGGAACACATCCCTGATACTGAAAACATATGACAGGGGTAGTCATGAGCCCTAAGGATATAATGTCTGCTGGTGTCTTGCTGAATGTATATACTATGCTCACCAAACTGCCCAGTAAGCACTTCTGTTAATGCCCACACCCATATATTAATGCTACTCTCACTTTTGATTAGAGAATCTTCTCTTTTCAGATGGTGATGACTTTGGGATGACTCAGAAGGCATCATGGTGCTGAGAAGTGACAGAGGAGTGCTCAGCACTGAAACATCTAATAAACCTTCCAAGGCTCAGGGTCCATTGCAGAGGAGGGGGCGGAAAGAATGTAAGAGTCAAAGGAAGAGTAGGACTCCTTACAACGTGCTTCTCCAGACACAAAATGGCCTGGATATCCATGACCCACAGTGCCTGACACTACCTACATAAGACCATCATAATAGGAGGAAAAGATCATGACATCAAACTGAAAAGAGAGACTGATTGAGAGGGGGAGGCTATATGATGGAGAGTGAAGTTTCAAAGGGGAAGGTGGGGGGAGGGAGGGAAATAACATGGGATATTGTCTACAATTAAATCAGTTGTCAATTAAAAAAAAATAAAATAAATTAAAAAAAAACAGACTGGCCTAGTTTATACACCTGATCCATGCTAGGAAGGGTTTCTCAGGTTCTTAGGCCCAGTCAGCTAGCTTGTAGACAGAATTCAGTGTAAAGCTATCACCATGGTTGGCAGGTAACTCAAGGACTATCTGTTGGTGTCTATGTCTCAATCCCCTTTGCTGCTTAGACTTCATTACAGTTTTTTTTTTCTTCTGTAAATACTTGAAAATACTAACAGTAAGGCATAAGAGTAACCATAGTAATGATAAAACATACTCTACTCAAGGTGCACAACAGCACACATATTTGAAAAATGATGTATGTACTTTCTTTGTTTGTTTGTTTTATTGAGGTTGCTCTAGCCCAGGTTGACCTGGAATTCAAATGTAGTCTTAGCCTGGTCTCAAACGCAGGCAATCCTCCTACTTCTGTCTCCTGAGTGCTGGGATTAAAGGCATGTGTACCACACCCATCTTACCTTTCTTTTTTTTTTTTTTTTTTTTGTTTGTTTGTTTTGGTTTTTGGTTTTTTGAGGTAGGGTCTCATTCTAGCTCAGGCTGACGTGGAATTTAGTCTCAGGGTGGCCTTGAACTCTAGGCAATCCTCCTACCTCTGCCTCCCAAATGCTGGGATTAAAGGCGTGCACCACCATGCTTGGCTTTTATTTTATTTTATTGTTCAACTGGAAGTGAATTTAGCTCATGCAATACTTTAGGTAAGTGTCCTGGAAGGCCCATATGTTCAATGCTTGGTCCCAGTGCTGGGATTAAAGGCGTGTGCCACTACAGCTGGTGCCTTTTCTTTTTTTAAGTTGGTTTATGTCAGTTATCTGTTATAGTAGCAGAAAGTTGGTATAACTACAATTATGAAAGCTTGTTTTTGTGTATTTCATTCTAAATATTTTATGTAGCCTATTTTGCATTCTAAAGATTCTCTAAATTCTCTTTTATAGTGCAGATTCATTCCACTATATCCATTGTAAGTTGAAAATATTACATAATAAGTTGAGACTGTGTTTAATACCTCTAACATACTGAACATAGTAGTTTAGCCCACAGTGCCTGGTAGAGCATTGGTTTGCCCCTTGTGTTTACATGGATGAGTGGGAGCTGTGACAAATTAGTGATGCTTCTGTCTACAGGTGATAGAAATGCCCAGAAACTTGTGATAGTCAAGCAGTTTTTTTCAATCCCAAACTCATTCTCTATGTTGGCATTTATTCTAAGTAAGGATAGAATCTAAGGTCAGAGAAAGTAAACAAATGCCTACTATCAAGCCTGCTGCCGCCTGATATGCTGCACAAGAGAGTCTGAGAATACTAAACTGAGTTTCCTTTCTCAGAGGCAGCCTCTTTTCTTCGGAAAATTTGCAGAGATTAGAAGGATTTTTCAACTTTAGCACTATCAACATTTTGTTCTGGCAATTTTCTTTCTGTCATTGTGGAGGGGTTGGTTTGTATAGTTTAGAATATTTCACAGCATCCCGGACCTCTATCCATTACATGTGTAACACCTACACATGTGGTCATCTCTAGCAATGTTCCTGTTGAAGCATCCAGAGACACATGCACACTCACATACACAAACACACACAGACACTCAGTTGTCATAAACACTAGTAGTCCCGCATTATCCAACATTTGGCTTTTCTGTGGTTTCAACTACCCATGTTCAACTATGATCTAAAATTATATAAATGAAAAAATTCCAGAAGTAGCTGATCCATTAGTTTTACATTGTATGACATTCTGAGTAACATGATGAGATCTTGCACTGCCCCACTGTATCCACACTGTATAGGTTACCCTCCTGTTAGTCAGTAACACCAGACCAATTGTTATTGCTCTGCAGTGCTTGGGTTCAAACAATCCTTATTTTACTTAATTATGGCCCCAGATAGCAAGGAAGGATAGGTTAACTCTGTAACTATGTGGCAACACTGTGGATACAAGGGAATACCCATGGTATACAAGGGATTCAGTATGGCCCATGGATTCAGACATCTCCTGAGGTCTTGGTTGAGAGGCTATTTAGCTATAAATGATTGAATAGTGTTCTCTCATATGGTTGTACTAATAGTTGTTTACCCAATCTCACTTTGATTGATATTTGTTTTTTTAAATTATTTTGTTGCTGTAAAAAATCTGCAATGAATATACAGGTAAGTTTCTCTATGGAGTAAATTCTCTGGTGTGAAATGGCTAGGCCAAGAGTATGTGCTCCTCAAACTGTGTCAGATATTACCAGTTTGCCTTCTAAAGAGGTTGTACCAATTTTTACTCTCCTTGACAATATACAAGAATGCCTGTTTTTATAACCCTTGCCAACTCAGCGTGTCGCAAAACCTTTTCATCGTTTTTAGTCTGAAAGATGAAAAATGTAGTCTTTCTATAACTTCAGCTGTGCTAGTGTTTGGTTCTAGAACAGGTATTCTAAAACAAGGTGCTCAAACATGCACCCTCTAAGAGATCCAAAGACCAGGACAGAGGCCATTGGTGAAAATTTTTGATGAACCATTTCAGCTTTTCTTTCCTCCTTTCTTCAGGTTGAATCTAACTCTTCCAAGCTGTTGAAAAGTGCAAATTATTTTCAAGGAGAGAACCCAGTGCCTGAAAACTGTGTACTTCATTCACAGAACATGCCAGAGCATGACGTCTGGAAAGCCCTTCACATTCCTGTAGATCTATATGTGATAAATACTTGGTTATCACTTTCTGTGGCATTCGCCCCTCTTGGTGTTGAGAGGTGCTGCCCACTTTTCATCTGTGCTGAACTACAGATATACATGATCAAATAAAGTCAAGACAAGAATCAAGCCTCATAAAAATCTTGCCTACAGCATGTACAAAAAAAAAAAAAAAAAAAAAAAAAGTCAACCATTCCAAGACTACATGGGCCAAGCAAAGTCAGAAGTTGTGCAATTACCCGGCAGAGGTTGAAATTTCTGACAAAAACAGGGACCTCATTGAAAATCTAAGCATAAAATGAAGCCCATTTTTTAAAGACCATTTTGATATTTCACCAACATGAACCTTGAAAACCATGACTTCTGATCTCTAGTATTTATTTCCTCTGTAAAGTCCAGGATGAAATAAATTTTTCCATTCCTGGATTTTCTGAGTTACTCATTTTGGTTCTAAGTTAAACCAAGTTTTTGAATCAGACCAAAGTGTTCCATTCTTTTCCATTGCCTAATTGAACACAAAGATCTACTCTTTCACTCCAGGAACATTGGTTAAAAGCCTACTATGTGTCAGAGCAGGGATGTGGAGAAGGCATTAGTGAGACAGACACTGTGGCTTCTGATTGGACTTTCCATTAAGAAAAATGCTAGCTGGGCATGGTGGTGCATGCCCTTAAGCCCAGCACTCAGGAGGCCGAGGTAGGAGAATCGTCATGAGTTCAAGGCCACCCTGAGAGTGCATAGTGAATTCCAGGCCAGCCTGGGCTAGAGTACGACCCTACCTCAAAAAAAAATTTAAATAAATAAAAATAAAGGAAAGTGCTGTGAGGAGGGGGGCCAGGGCCAGTGTATATGGCAGTCTCCAGGCTTATCTGTAAGAGGTTTTGGGGCTCAGTAGAATCTAGTTAGGGCCCTAATACATTGACCTGAACAGAGGAGTCTGGCTACTCCTAGAACAGCAGTGGAAGTTGGTGATCTGATTGCTTCCTAGTCACCCCATGGTGAATGAGGGCTCCTCTGCCCTAATTAATATGAGATGGCCTAACACATGATACCTGACACTGGACAAATGAGCCTAACCTCACTCAGTTTCTTAGCCATGAATATCTGCTGTCCCAGGGGAGGACATGCCACATACCATGTAGGGCCACATAAGGGTATTCCTCAGAAGAAGAGTGAATCAGAAGGGCTGGAGTGAGGCAGGCATTGTGGTAACAACAGTGAACTGCCCCTGGTTCCCACAGGATGATGGGATGGGTTTTTCTGAGTTATGTTACAAGCTGCCAAGAATATGAAACCTATTACGTTGAAGACTGGATGACATGAGGCTTCTCTGGCCAGTGGGGAGAGAGGTGGCTTGGCTCCTGTGTGGGGAACATATCTGGTGAAAACAGGGATTAGGGCCAACCTTTGTGGTCCTGTGAAGGTTAAACAGTTAAGGCAGCACTTATAATACTGTAGGCTTCTTATACTGATGACCTCCTCTCACGTCTCCTTTCTAACAAGAGCCCAGGGTTAGCATTGATGATATGGAGCAAAATTTTGCCTAAATTGCAACTGCACAATCCATATTTGCTGATCAACTGCTGTGATGTGTATTTCCTTATAGTCTGTCTGGCACACAGGCTCTCTTCTCCTGATAATAGCATCCCAAATTGGGGAGAATTGTTCCTCTCACCTTCAAGTTCACTTGTCCTTGGGGTTAAGGTGAGTATGAGTCCCTCCCAGGACACTAGGAGTGGGCTAGTGACCCAGACATGAACAATCAGAGAATCCAATTACCCTGGCCATAGTGATTAGTTTAGAGAGACATGCAACCCAGATAAGGCTCAAATGGGACTTTGCTAATAAAAAAATGAAAAGAAATCTCTTTTTGAGGGAAATTGCTAAATAGGAAATTATAAGACTAGAATTCCTGCAGGAACAGATTATAAAGTGATCCTGCCTGTATGTGAGAGGAGTATAAAGGGTGTGGAACAGGGTGAGTGAAGGGAGGGATACAAATGGAGCTGTCATTTCTTTTTTAAAATTTTTATTTAGATATGGACATACTTAGTATGTAAACAACACATATCGGTACCATCCTTCCCCTCATCCCTGCCCCTTTTCTGAAGAGGCCTTCCTCGTTGGGAATGCAGGTCAACTCTGTGGGGATTGTGGGTCATGCTTTAAGGGGGGGAGGCAATGGCCCTGTGCATAATATCCCAACTTGTGGCTCCAACAACCTTTCCACCCCCTCTTCTGGAAAATCCCCTGAGTCATGTTGGGAGCATTTTAAGACTACTTTGGTGATGGGCATTTAGGAGCCTCTGGATCTCTGGTTTGAGTGTTGAGTGTCCTCAGTGTCTATCTCTTTCACCCTTATGCTGGTATCAGATTCACTAAGAAAGCAGCTTTCTTGCTCATTTCCCCAATTCCTCTGTGGTTTCAGCTGGGGCCAAGGTGGAGTGTACTGAGTCATTTATTTCCTCAGGTCCAGCTCCCGTCTGAAAAAGAGAAGCAGATTCTCCAACGGAGAATGAAGTCAGCACTGGTTAAATGGGATAACCATTATTAATTTAGACAGAATTTAAAGGGTGTAGACCCTCTTATAGCCCAAGATTAGTGGGAGCTTGACAATGGAAAGCAGAATCATTGTGTGGATATGATTCTGACTTGTTTCCCAGTTCCAGATATGGTTTCCTTTAAACTGAGTGGATCTGAGAGCAGTTGGTCACCCACCATGGCTGTATGCCTCTATTGCACTTGTGTGAGCATCACGTCAGGTTGTTTGTTTCTGAGTTGCTTAGATTTTGAGTTGCTCAGACAGATGTTGGCCACTTTCCCCTGGTAGCTCATGTAGTGCCTTCCAGCACTAGATGGGCTAATTGTCTGGGGACTGGCTCTCCTCCAGATTCCAATCAGGCCTCTCCATGGTCCATGCTGGCAGCGTATGGTGTCTTCAGCAGTAGGGTCTTACTGTTAACCTCTGGTGGGTAATCAAGTGCTTTGACAGAAGTCTGTCTTGTTTGTTTTGGGAGATCTAGTAGGTCTCTCTGATCAACAGGAGCTATCATTTCTTTAAAAAAAAATGATGCCTCTGTGTGTGTGTGCATGTGCATGAGCACCTATGATCACATGTTCTATGGTACATGTGGAGGTCAGAGGGCAACTCCCAGGTAGATTCTCTCTTTCCACTTTGTTTGAGGATCTCACTTTTTTGTTCACCACTCTGATAGTGAGCTTCCTGGAATTCTGTCTCTGTTTCCCTTCTTGCCTGTAGGTGCCTAAACTGTAGACTACCAAATCCTATATATGCTTCCCCCCCCACATGCATAGATATCTATGACAAAGATGAAACTATAAATTAGCACATTAAAAGATTAATAATAACAGCTGATAGTAAAATAATTATAATATTATGTTATATGAATGTGACCTTGTTATCTCAAAATATATTATACTCACTTTCTACTTAGTGGCTGCCAGGAACTAAAGCCACGGAAGCAAAACTGTAAATAAGTGGGGAGCTGTTTGTACCCTTGAATTTTTAAGTAAATAAGCCAATAAAATCTTCCTCCTAAATATTTATCATAAGTTGGTTTGAGTTTCTGTCACTTGTAACTAAAAAAATAAAAATTTATGAATGGGCCATAAGGCAAGTACCTCAAGCCCCTTTTGTACAACTGAACAGTTTGTTCTAGCCTGATGGTGATTTAATCAATTGCTTTTCTTTTTTCTTTTTTCTTTCTGGTTCTCCTGTACAATTACTGTCAATGCAAGCACAACCCTCCAACTTTCCCTTTGTCAGGCTTATGAGTATTCTGCTCTTTGAGCAAAAGAACTTTGTTCTGCTTCCAGCACTTCATTCTTTCTTCTGCTTGCATCACTCTTCCAGAGTTTATTATCTTGCCAGGTCCTTTGGCCACTCAGCTTAAATGTCACTGCCCCAAGGAAGCCTTCTCTATACCCAAAGCCAAAGCACTGGTGGGATTTCTTTCTCTTTCTCTTGATCGTTTATTGTCATTATCATAGCCTTATCATCATCTAACATTTTCTTATGTATTTTTTATTTTATTTTTTTTATTAGAGAGAGAGAGAGAGAGAATAGGCACACCAGGACTTCCAGCCACTGCAAACAAACTCCAGATGCATGCGCCCCTTGTGCATCTGGCTTATGTGGGTCCTAGAGAATCGAACGGGGATCCTTTGGCTTTGCAGGCAAATGCCTTAATGGCTAAGCCATCTCTCTAGCCCTGCTTATGTATTTTTTATTGTCTCTTCCTTCATGACTACTTGCCCATGAGAACATGGGTCTTCTCTGT
Source organism: Orientallactaga sibirica (assembly GCA_036365145.1). Taxonomy (NCBI): domain Eukaryota; kingdom Metazoa; phylum Chordata; class Mammalia; order Rodentia; family Dipodidae; genus Orientallactaga; species Orientallactaga sibirica. The sequence continues at coordinate 19,272,206 of JAEOAD010000031.1, forward strand.
ACTCTCTATGTTCAGAACAGTGTCAGGCATATATCAGGAACCTTGTAGAAATTTGTGGAGTGTATCAAGGAACAATCCCACATATAGCTAGCAGTTCCTTGGGCAGGAATGTGTAGCTTAGTAGGCAATTTACATGGATTACTCAATCCTCAGAATAACTTCAAGTAAGGATTCCTATCATCTTAGATGTAGGCATATTTCGGTTGCCAGAGAGGTTGAGCAACTTGCTCAATGTAACACACCTGGGAAAATTTGGTAGAGACATGATTTAAATACAAGAGATGTGGGTTCCATCATTTATGGTCTTACCTTTTTGGTGACTCTCAGATTTGTCTCAAATCTCGATAATTAAAAATTCTGACAGATAGAATCTTTGCTAGACAGTGTCCTGTAATTTGAGGTTGATTTTCAGAAGGTGACAGACAGAACTAGCCATTTTCTCCGGATGAGATCTTTGGGGACATCTAGATCAGGAATGGGTCTAAGTGGATATCCTCATAGACATGGCAGAGGTTCACAGTGCTCGGAATTCATTTTGAAAGAAATTACTGAGGTGGAACTAAAGGACAGCTCCAGGCTTCAGGAGAAGCGTTGTGATGACAATATACAGGCAGAGAGAACAGTAGAGACAAATTATGATGGTTTCATATGCAAGAGGTTGATGTGGGTGGGATACTGGAAATGAATGTGAAACACAGCTTCCCTTTGAATGAGTACATAATGTGAAAAGATAATAAACTCAAAGTTTGGAATTACTGTCACTGACATGTCGGAGAGAACTGCAGTCTGAATAAACTCTGTACAGAAGAAAAATACAATACAAAAATACAAAATGACAACATATAATAGAATGATTTATTTGAAGTTTGATTGTGTGAAACATCCAGCTGTCAAAGATTCTTTTTTTGTGTTTTTTAAAGTTTATTTAATCTTTATGTAGACTTTTACATGTAAGAATATAAACTGAGCCAAGGCAAGTTCTTTCATCCCCTTCTTTGAGAACTTGAATTCATCCTTTTCATCATCAGTCATTCAAGAATAAAAGCCCACGTGATATTAAAATAAGAAAAGTGAAAACACCACTTTTAATGTCTAAAGAGGATGTATCTGTATCTGGCAATGTTAGAAGTTATGCATGTGAACGTGTCACTTTCTGATGCTTTTAGGAGACTCATGGCACACTGAAGGCCCACTGTTTTGTATTGTAACTGGAGATTAAAAAAAAATTCCCTGTGCTTTCCCCCTGAATTCAGAACACTGATCATCTCAACATATTCATACTTATAAACATTTTACCAATGGGTTCAATATTGTTCAAATTGAAATTAAATTTACAATTGAAGGTGTTGTAAAAATGCTTTATATAGGTGGCATAACAATTCTAGTAACTCCATGTTAAAGTTACAACTGGGGAGTTGAGTAGGTTAGAAGATAGCAAAATATTTTATCACATATTTTTAGACTTACCAAAAGTTTCAAAAATAGTATGGCAAATTCACTGAATTCTCCTCTGGATGTTATCATCCTATATAAGGATATTTATTAAAATCAGAAAATTAACATTGATAAAACCCTACAATTATGAACTAGAGACCTTAGTCAAATTTCACCAGTTTCCCACATATGTCTCCTTTTCTTACTAGAATCCAGGCCGTGATGCCATTTTTGCATTTAATTGTCAAGTCTTGGTTTCCTCCAATCCGTTGGGGCAGTTTCTTGGTCTTGCTACCTACCACACCAAATAGATCAAACTATTCACCCGCTTACTATCTGTTGGTAGCTCCATGCTGTTTTCAGAATAACATGCAAATAGACAACATGGTTGGGCTCTGCATTATCTCACTCCCAGCCACTCGTGTAGCCTCATGCCCCACTACTTGACACTCCATCTGAGTGGCATACTATACTAGCCATGGGCCATGCTCAAGAGGCCCCAGTGTGCAGCACTGCCTCAACTGAAAGGCTGCTCTTAAATATTTAACGAGCATTTATTTCCTTGTACTCCATGCGAGGCATTGTGAAGGTACGAAGTCAATCACAGCTCTTGTCTTTATGGAGCTCACAATCTACGAGGGAGGAAACAGGCATACATAAGGAAGTGCTTATGCCTCCACTGAAGGGCCCTTAGAGAAAATGGCAGCTTTACTGTGCACGCATGGGGAACCAGGCTGATGGGCAAGCACAAAGCAGCTTCTTGGGTTTTTGAGTGAGGATGGTGAGGTGACAGGGAGGAAGAGGATGACCAGGTGATCAGGATTTGTCTTGAGCTTGGACTTTTGTCTTTACATGAAGACCTGTTGAAAGCTGGATGTGGTGGATGCACACCTTTAATCCCAGCACTCAGGAAGCAGAGGTAAGAGAGTCAACTTGAGTTTGAGGCCAGCCTGGGCTACAGTGAGACCCTATCTTGAAAAAGAAATTATAAAGAGCCAATGAGAGGGGTCATTTTGCATCCTAAGAGGTTTCTAGATTCACAGTGGGTATGGTCTCCTCTAAGAAGCCTTTACTACTTATCTTCCTTCCTTACATACCCATTGTCTGGGCCGTCTGGCACTAGAAAATCTTCTGGCATAAGCTGCCAGCCTTTTTGCAGAAGGACTGTTCTTCCTCACTTCTGTGTCCATGGCAAAGTGCGATGCTAAACTCCTGCAGTACATGCACACCTGGGGATCAGAGTGCCTTTACCTAAGCCAGACAGAGTAGGAAGTCCCTGTCAAGTCAGCCTGACACCTAAGTGCTAGCTAGGCACATGATTTATGTCAAGCTGAGTGCTAGAAGTCACTGGACACTGGACTTTAGGAACAAGCTTTTTAGATTTGAACGGAGGTCAAAATGACTTTTCCTAAAATAGTTACTTTAACTATAAATAGGTTGATTGTGCTCTGCTGATATATTTTAAATATCGGTGCTCTAGAATCATTCAACATTTCCTTCCTTCCTGTCTTGCTTTTCCCCCTCACTTCCTTTCATTCTTTCACCGTTTGCCCTCTTTTCACACTCCCAAATGGTTGGTCAGACAAGGGCACTGTGATGCTAGAAGAGGTGGGGAGAAAGGTTCTAAAGCTAGGCAAACACAAGCTTTAGCTGGACTCATGGCCAAGTTCTGCCTGGCTTCTGGGTTGACCAATAGCACTGGAATAGGTGGTGAGTGGGCCATCTGTGCTGAGCCTCCCATGTCCCCCACACTTGGCACCTAGCAGTGTGGAGCTGGAGTGGAGCAGTGAGAATGAAGCATCTTTTGGAAGCGCCTGCCCTCCCTGCCCTTCTTTCTCTTCTAGGGTGAGGGTCAGGTGGGGAGAAGTATTCTGCTGTCTTTGGCGTTCAGGGAAAAGTACAAAAGCTGTTTTCCTGGAGCAGAGGTGCCAAATCCAGCTGGTGTTGCAGCTTCTGGGAGGCCAAAAAGCATGCATTTCCACATGACTTGCTGATTTCCACCAGATTTTAATGTGCTTTAAAATCCGACCTGCACTATGGACTCAGGCCTTCTTCCTTCAAAGGGGTTGAAGACAGTGACAGGCTATGGGTGAAGCTACAGCTTTTCCCACCCTGTACACCCCTGGACACTGAGGTGAGCTCTGAGCCTTTCTGCCTTTGTGTTGGGATCTCCCTAGCACATTGCCTTGTTGTCTTTGAGGGAGGAAGCCAGTAAGCCTCCAGCTTCCTTTGTAACTTCCCAGTTCCTTTGCCCATAGCCTCTGCACATCTGTGTAACCACCCGAATGACTTAGGTCCTTGCACACAGGACTGAGGTTCTCATTATTTTCAAATGAAAACAAATATTTCGCTTGGTGTCCACAGCACCAGCACCTCTGGGTGCAGACACAGGGGCTGTAGCTCCGAGATCATCTAGGCTGAAATTGGCAGATTTTAGGATGAGAGGACTAAAAACAACGGCTCATCTCCTAAAGCTCTCTGGACAAAATCATCCACAAGAAGGACATCATCTTTGCCTCTCAGAAAAATCAGTACACAGAGTTTAAGAGTTCAAGTAACTGCACTCCTTAGAATCTCAGTGACCCAGACAGGTCACCTTGGCTCTCAGTTTCCCGTCCCTCACCTGGAAAATGGGAACACGAAGAGAAATCTACCTTAGGGTGATGTGAGGATTACAGGAGATGAGGTCTGTCCCTAAAGGCATTGTTAAAGCTATTACCCATAGTCAAGGTAGGTTGTTTCTCTTAGGACATGGAGAGCTTGGCTGGACATCCTCAAAGTGTCTTTTGCTTTTCAAGTCCCTTCAGATCCCATCACCTGGAGGACCAAAATGATCCTCTGTCGTCAGGGGCCCGGGCGGGTCTAGGATGTCAGCCCAGCAGGGTGACCAGGCAGCAGCTGCACTGGCTTGAGCACAGGTGTGGCTCTGACCACAACCAGGGCGCGGCGAGCCTAGCCCAGGGCGCGGAGCTGGCCTGGGCTCCGGGGACGCGGCGGCGGCGGCGGGAGCAGGAGGAGGAGGGGGAGCAGGCGTGCCGCCGTCCCGCAAGACTGTGCTTGGCCCCGCCCTCGGAGTCCCGGGTTGGCTGCGGCCGCGGTCCACGCGCCGGGTCCCCGGAGCCTCCCGCGGCGGGCTCGGGCTCCCTCCGGGGCTGGTCGGGGAGGCAGGGGGTGGGGGAGGCGGGGGCGGCCGGGCGCGACGCCGCCGCCGCCCCGCCCGGCCCTGGGAGGCGCCCAGGCCCTCATCAAGTGACCAATATCCCTTCCCGGAGACCGCGGCCCTTCAGAGGGAAGCGAGCGGCAGCCCGTAGCCCCGGCGCCAAACCGCCGTCACCTCCTTCCTGTGCCGGGTTGACCTGTCTCCTCACCCACCCGGGGGAGAAAAAAACAAAACAAAACATAGTCCGCCCCTCGTGTCCTTGTGGACTCGCGCTCGCTTGCAGTGTGTTGCCTGCCCTTGCCTAAACCCTGTCCTTCCCGTCCCCAGTCCTCCTCCCCCGCCCCACGCCCACCCTGGGATTCCTCAGAAGGAGAAAATGAATCCCCAAAAAGGACCCTTGAGAGGCAAGAAAGAGAGGAAGCCGAGGGGAAGGGAGAGGCCGGGCGCTGGCGGAGGGACACGGAGAAGGGACGGCGCGCAGTGCGCACGCGCGCCGCCAGGGAACGAGTTCCGGTCTGGCCGAGGCCTGTCTCCTAAAAATAGCCCCGGTGCGGGGATCCGTGCGCCGACGTCCCGGCGAGTCCCGGGCTGAAGGAGGCGGCTCCGGGCGGCGCGGAGTACTGTGGCAGGCCGAGCCCGAGACGTGTGAGCAGAGTGAGGAGTGTGAGTGTGCGCGCGCGAGCGAGCGTGTGCCTGCGTGCGTGTGCGCGCCCGCCCGCCCGCTCGCCCGGCTGCACCGGAGACACGGTGAGGGCGGCGGCTGGGTGAGGGGGATCGGGCAGGGCTGAGATGGGGGTGCTGGAGCGGGAGGGCGACCCGGCCGGAGAGGGACACCCCGGGATGAGGCCGCTCGGGCTGAGATGGGGCTCGGAGGGGGTGGCGGGGCGGGGCGGAGGCTCGGGGGGGAGGTGGTGGTCGGCCCCGCGGGGTCGTCGTCGTCCTGGGGGTGGGGTGACGGAGGACGGTCCCCCCTCGCTCCCCGACCGACGGACGGACGGACGGGCGGGCGGGCGGGCGGGCGCGGCGGCGTGCCCGGGGGAGCTCCGCCGCGCCGGTCGCGGGCTGTCTTCCAGTGCGCGCCCCGTGCGCCTCTGGGGCTGGGCAGGGACGGCGGTGGATGTCTCCTCCTGGAAAGTTGAAGGAGTTTCCCCGGGGGGGCTTCGCCAGCTCCCCATTCCTTCCTCCGGCTCCCCCAGGCACGGCTCTCCCCTTCAGAGCTGGCGTCGGCGGGGAGGGCGCTCTGTCCTGGGGTCGGACTTGAAGAAGTTCCCCACACCCCCCGCCACCTCCACTTCTGCCGAGGGAGAAGCTTGGGCTTGGTAACGATGGCTGTGAACTCGGTGCGTGGATGTCGGGGTCGATGGGGGGCTAGCCGGAGCGGAGGCCCGGGGTTCGGGGGATGGGGGAACCTGCGGGTGTTCACGGCGGGGGGGAAGACGTCCGTCCTCCGGGACTCCCGGCTGCGCAGGGGACGCGCTCGCCGCCCACCGCGCATCGATGGTGGTGTGCGCTGGAAACTTTGCCTTTTTGCTTCGATGTCATCTGTCTTTGGACAGCGAAAGTTAAAAATAGGTGATAATGCAAACAAGTTTGCGAATAGTGAGCGTTTCTGAATTAGGTGTTTTTCCCCCCTCCTCCTGTGAAAAACGTAACCATCAAATCCGTGTTCAGACCTTAAATAGATTGCTGAGCTGTGAAGCGAGCCTCCTGTCATGACCCAGTAGGAAACCGTGTGTAGACGGAGTGCAACCTAGTGTTAACCTGCATTTTAGTTTACAGTGAAATTGGGATCCCCGTAACTGCTATTAAAAGACATGCTGTGATATGTTGACAAGAGTACATACGTATTTTAGAACTAATAATGCCTAACATTTTAAAAAAAATTTGTAGCGCTGCATGTTTCCCTTTGGTCTTGTATCGTTCTATTACTGTATGAAATGAGGTTCTCTAAAGCGGTAATTAGGTATATATTACACAAGAATACTTTCCCTTTAAGAATCCAGCTGTGTTGTTTTGGCAACTGCTAAGTAGTCTAGTTGTCAGTTTTTAAAATCCATGTTACCTTGGCAGTACTTGAACAGTCTGTGGCAAAGGTAAACAAAATAGTTTTTTTTTTTTTAATGTGAACTTGAGAAGTGAGGATACAAGCAACTGTATTGTGGCATTATTTCTCTAGTATGTACATTTCTGGTTTGTTTTTGTATATTTTGGGAAGCTTTTGATGTTCTTTTCCTGTAAAGGGCAACTTTTTTGTATTAGGGAGTCAAAAGTTTTTATTAAAGTACAGGGTCGTTTAACTAGGGTTTATTTTAAATGTGGTATTTATACAAATGGTGTTTATGTTCACGTGTGTTTTTGTGTCCTATAATACTGTAAGATTAGTATTTATTGTATATATGATGGAGTCATTGAACTGGAATTATTTTTATTTTAATTTCCAGTAAGCATTATAGCAAAGATAATATTATACTAATGGAAGTTTTCTGAAGAGCCTAAAACTAGCCATTTGAGTGTTTGTAGAGTCCAGATTAACACTTTTATTGGAAGAGTGCTTCCAAAGATACTTATGTACTAAAGCAGTCAGTGCTTGTGAATAGTGACCTTTCTAAACAAAATTACTGTTTTTTGTTTCCTTCAATTCATACTATAGATATATAGTCTTTTTCACTAAAATTACGCCAAAAACTCATCATTTAAAAAAATGTAAATGGAAAGTGATCAAGGAAAGGAATAAAAGTGATCAAGGAAAGGAATAGCTTTTTAAGGCTGAAAAGTGATTGAAATATCACCGTGTTGAATTAAGTCTTGGGAGTAACGATCATCTGTATAGGGTTTTTATTTTCCATAGCAGGTATATGACAACATTTTTTTGGTGGTGGTGGTGTTTAATGTGATTGGCAACAATCTTTAAAAAATGTTGAATTGTTTCACATGGTAAGGCTCTTTTCTTCAGAGCAAGGTCATTACAGCTGTGTTTGATCATGGTTGGAAGTTTGATAATGTAGTTAATTAGATCTTTGATTTGTGTTCTGACTTAGGAGGAGCCACAAGCAAATTTATTATTGCAAAGTAGTGTGCTTGCCCCTCAGTCTTAGAAGTCCCTCCTTTTTCGTCTTTGCAGCTGTAGTCTGGCAAGAAGTCTTGAGTGTAACGTAAATGAAGAAGATAATGGATCTTTTGGAGGCTTTCAAATTTCAAATATTCTGTTTTATCAGATCATACTCCTGTTTGTTTTAACTCATTGTTCATATGAATGTTGCAGTGTCTAGTATAAGGTTTCTTTTAACAGAGAAGGGGCTATGAGAAGACCATTGTGAGTTGAAAAGCCTAACTATTGCCTTTTTATTCTAGATCAGAAAGAAAAGTGGTGAATGTGGAAAGTGAATGCCTTTTCTCAATGTTTAAGTAGTAAAAGAAGAGTAAATAGAGAAATTAGTTCAGTTTTTCTGTTAGATACCTCTTGTGAGAAGATTTTTTTTTTTAAACATGTTGAGCTGAATTGCTAGCCCTCAGAAAGGAAGGTTGCTTGACTTTGTAGTCAGATCTTGAGTTAGGTACTAGCTACATTGCTGACAGAGTTATAAAATCTCACCTGTAAAATGGGAAGGAATTATTCTACTTGCCCCATGGCCTTAACGTTTAAATGAGATGAGTGTAAATGTTTCTAGCTTGCTACCTGAGGCTTAATGTACAAAAATGCTTATTACCTGATCTCCTTCTATCCTTTCTTGCTTTCATCTAGTCCTTCCTATGGGGATATATGCATACGTATGTATGTATGTATGTATGTATGTATGTATGTATGTATGTATGTATGTATGTATGTGTTTGTGTATATGTATACTTGCTACGCCTAGGTTTGATATGTTTAGTATTTGTGACCAAAAGGACTTCATATGATACATGAATACAGAAGGATGCTTATATATGTTTGTTTTGGATAAAATATCTTAATGTCAATGTCTTCAGTTTATTATCAGACTATACATGAAATGCTTAGTTGTTAAAGTAAAATTCTACTTCTGAGTTTTTCACAATGGTAGTTTGTATCGAGTCTCTATAACTTTCCCTTCTTTTAAAAATTAGAGTTTACATATAAGTAGTTTTCTAATACTTTAATGGATTGTCTTAATAATTATGAGTTATTTTCCAAGTATGGTCTTTAGCATTTGAAATTAGAAAAAAGATTTGCATAACTTATCTGAAAGAAATATACTTAAAAATAACTATTCCTTAGTAGGAAACTATAACTTTTTTATACTTCATTTTATCTGGTCTGTAAAGCTAAATGACTTTTATCTGTGTACTGTATAATAAATAGACTCTGTCAAGTTTATTATACTTAAGAGTACAAATTTATTTGTTAATTAGTAAATTTTATACCAAGCATAGGATTTATGTTGGAACTAATTTAATATAATTTTATATAGGTGATTTGTAGACATGAATATTTGCACTATCTGAATATTAATATTTACCACTTTTAGTATTTTACTTAATATATAACTAGTAGTACCTCAAGGTGAAGTCAGTAGCATGTAAGTTAAAAAAAACTAAGATTTGTGTGTGAGGTGAAATACTGTATTTGGACATTGAATAATGGTAGGTTATTTATTTCATAGTATAGCAGTTGATGAGGCAGAAGGTCTGAGGAATTATTAACATGGGTGAAAAACAGACATTAATTAGATTTCTGGTAAATATCAACCAAGGCACAACTCATATTGCTGAGCCTTGAACCCAGGACCTTATGCATATGGAGTAACTGTGCTCCTCCTGATCTAAGTCCAGCCCTTCAAGGCTCATCTTTTTATGGTTGCTTTGAATTAATGCTTACTCAATCTTCTACACAAAAATAAACACTGTGTAAGTTTAAAAAACTCTTACCAATAACATTTTATGCTTTAAAAAAGGTTTTCAGGGGCTGGAGAGATGGCTTAGCCGTTAAGGCGCTTGCCTGCAAAGCCTAAGGACCCATGTTTGACTCCCCAAATCCCACCTAATCCAGATGCATAAGGTTTTGCATGCAGAAAGTCACGCATGCGCACAAGGTGGTGAATGGTCTGGAGTTTGATTGCAGTGGCTGGAGGCCCTGGTATGCTAATTCTCTCATTAAAAAAAAAAAAAAAAAAAAAGACCCCAAAAATGCGTTCAGTAATGGGTGATAAAATTGTACTACATGAGCTGGTTCTTTTTACTTGGTTATTTTTATGACCAGCAACATGCAGATGCAGTTTGGCTTTGATTTGTTTGAAGTAGGATTTGTGACCCTTGGAACAAAGAGCTACATTTCTGTTTGACCTGGTAAGATAACTCATAACTTTTCGGCTTACTGAAAACAAGACACTCTTGCATTGTATTTGCTTGTCTTGCTTTTTCCTCACTCCCAGCAGTCTGATAGATTGGAATTGTATTTCTAAAATTCAGATCTATATGCCAGTTTAAAAAAAAAAAAACAACTTTGACGGCCATAATGTAAGGTTAAGAGTTGTGGACCCTAAAATCATAGTGTTAAGTGAATATAACCTCTCTGCTTACTATATTCTTTGACAAGTCCTCTCTTTTTGTGGGCCAAAGTATAAAAGGTAATAATTATAACATCAGTTCCATAGTTTTTGAGAGAGGTGTTTGTAAAGTTTAATGACTGATAACAGTGAAAGGGGATGTTGGGGCTAAGAATTAGTCCTTGAACCCCAAACCCTAGGTTTGTGTTTGCATTTAACCAAAGAATTGAGCAAACCAAATGGAGAAGGATAATTATTAAATTTATTTAGGGAAGTACAGAACTAAGGGAAGGAAAATGAGTACATCTACGTGGTCTGAGAGCCTATGTGGGCCAAGAAGACACATGAAAAGAGCGAAAAAAAGAGAAAGTGTAGCGAACTCCTACCATGTGGAGGGCAAGAGGGGGTAGAGAGCCCAGGTGGGAGTATGGAAAGTTTACCAGAACTTCGAAGTTCAGTAGCTGACCCCGAGAACTCACCCTCCCTCCCCTGGTAAATATATTTATAACCTTAGGGTAGTGGGTCCTACTTTCCAGCTCAGTCAGCTAGCTCAGAAAGAGGCTAGCCATGATGCCAAGTTCTGGGGACAATCTTGACAACGACAATATCAGAATTAGATTTAAATTCTAGGAAAGGGGGATCATTCTTTGATCTCGGGCAAAGGGGAGACTGCAAGAATAGGCCCAAATACATTCCTACTTTTTACTTTCAGGGGCCGAGTTACCCCAGACCACCTAACAAAGCTACCTCGCTCCCCTCTCAATAGCATGCAGTAATTTTTCCTGTACTGTTACTACTGCTATTGCAATGATTAGTCCATGGCTTGTTTGGAAGATGATTGCATTTCTGTCTTTCCAGACTCATTGTCAGCCACTACCTTTTGTTTTCTGTGCCTTAGCCAAGACCAGCTGTTTGCTTTTCCCTGAAAACGCCATGCATTTACATGCTGATGACTCCCATTTTTAGTTCTCTAGAATAAAGTCTCCTTCAGCTCTATATGTTCTTAGACATCTATTTTTGATTTCAAATGTAATATTTAGCCATATGGTTAAAATACAACTAGTTTTTCCTCTCTGCTTTCTTCCTTCCAAAACTTTGTGCCTTTGTTAGCTTTCCTCATATCAGTTAAATGACTATGTTCAAACCAGAAACATGATATTCTTGGTTCTTTCATTTTTTTTCTCTAATCCAATCCATTTACCTGTCTTGTTGTCCTTCATGAGTTATCTTGAGCTCATCGACTGCATTTAGTATTTACTACCTCTTTGTTCTGAGTTCTCTTGTGTGAATTTTTACAGTAGCCTCCAAAGAGGGCTTCCTTCCCCACCCTGTCCACCTCCCTTCTCCCTTCCTTCCTTCCTTTCCATTTTTTTCCCCTCTGAAATGGTCTCATGTAGTCTATTTTGGCCTCAAACTTACTGTGTAGTTGAGGATGACCTTGAGTTCATGATCCTCCCAAGTGCTGGGATTATAGGCATGCATTTTTCTTTTCTTTTCTTTTCTTTTCTTTTCTTTTCTTTTTTTCTTTTCTTTTTTCTTTTCTTTTCTTTTCTTTTCTTTTCTCTTCTCTTCTCTTCTCTTCTCTTCCTTTCTTTCTTTCTTTTCTTTTTTTTTTTTAAGACAGAGTCTCATTATGCAGCTGGGCTAATTTGGTGATGGTCCTGCCTCGCCTCCCAGGATTATAGGTGCGCACCACCACAACCTGTGGCTTTTTTTTTTTAATTTCTTCTTCCATACAAGCTCTTCATTCACACAGCGGCCCTAGGGAGCATTCTAAAAGCTTAAGTCAAGCATTTCTTGCATTAAATCATCCAATGACTTACCATTTATTTCAAAATAATGCCTATCTACCATTTATTTCAAAATAATGCCTATATTCCATGGCCTAAATGTCCCTATGGTCTTTCTTCTTGTCATTCCTTGCCTTATTTATTGGACACATGGGCCTCTCAGTGGTCCTCTAACCCTTCTGCAGTACCCAACTGATGTGCTCTTCATACAGCTTTATCAACCAAAAATGTTGTTGGATCTTGGCCTCAGTCTTTCTACTCAGTCAGAGGCTTACTCTGGCAATTTAATGTTGCACTCTTATCAGTTTACTTTCTCACAAAGATTATTTCCATTATGACACGTCTAAATTTCTGTGTATCTGATTTGTTTAGGTTATGGCTTATTTACATCCTTGCCTGAGTATCAAATCCTTGAAGGCAGAGAAGCCTTGTCAGTCTTTTTCACTGTTACATCCCTAGGCATTAGCAGCACACTGTCTGCACTTGGAAGATACTAAATGTTTGAAAGAATGCATCTGTATCTTTACTCATGTTTCCTCAGTGATTAGAATACTCCCTTGCTCATAGATGTACTGAGCTACTGATCCTTTTTAAGTCCTACCTTAAATGTCATCTCTGATGAGTTTTTGTCTTCTGCTCTTGTATGCGTCCAAAGACTTTGATACATACATTATTTGGAAAGTAAATCCCATTTTAGAGTATTATAACTTGGCTGTTTTTGTATGCTCTTTTCACCATCCTGTTCATAGGACTAGACATTGAGTGACTTCTCCTAGAATGCTAAGGTGAGTGAAAATTGCTGTAATAAACCACAAATAACCAATCACAGATCAGTTTTCCCAAATCAGAATTTAAAAATTATAAAATACTTTGAGAACAGGTACCAAGAGTATTATTACCATGAACTCCCATATACCTTTTCCTAGACTCACCACTTGTTAACATTTTCAACATCACTTTCTAAAATCATACTGTATATTTGTAAAGTATATACACAAACTATTGAAATAGAACTTTATTTACAGTTTGATGTTCCCTGATTACATCTTCTGGAGTATGGCAAGGATGCAGAATCATATACACATCTAAGGCAGAACATCAGATGCCTGTATGGGAATAGCTGGAAATGTTACATCAGTGCATTTATGCATTGCTAACAAGGAAACCACACATTAAACATATAATGATAGTGAATCATTAATTGCACTGTATTAACAGGAATCTGTCATATAGATTTCTTTTCTCCTCTCCTTTTTTCTTTTTTTGCCCCTCTCCTTTTCTTTTTTAAACTTCTTATTGACAATATACCAGATCATAATCTCCTCTCATAACTCCCTTTCCCCCCCTGCCAAACCTCACCTCCACTGAATCCCTTTTCCTTTCCAACTCATCTCTTTTCTGTTTTCATGTCATCATTTTTTCATCCTATTATGCAGGTCTTGTGTAAGTAGCATCAGCTGCTGTGAGGTCATGAATATAAAGGCCTTTTTTTCTTCTTACTACTTTAAATTTTATTAAAATTATTTGAGAATAAATTACACACATTGTGGTCCTTTACTCCCTAAATGCTTTAGTTGATCCCTCTTAAGGCAGAGACATAATCTTACATAATCACACTATGCTAGGTTTAAGAAACTCAGTATTGATATTATTTGATACAGTTCATGTTGAAAAAATGTTCATTTGTGCTAGTAATAGTATGTTTTCCTGATACTGTGCTTTACATTTTTTAAAATTGAAATTTACATGAGCCGGGCGTGGTGGCGCACACCTTTAATCCCAGCACTTGGGAGGCAGAGGTAGGAGGATTGCATTAAGTTCAAGGCCAGCCTGAGACTACATAGTGAATTCTAGGTCAGCCTGGGCTAGAGTGAGACCCTACCTCAAAAAATTAAAAAAAAAATTGAAATTTACCATTTTAGTTGGCATACAGAGATATCATTCATTCTGGAAATTTCAGATATAATTTGTTTTAGTTGATTTTCATCCCTTCTCCTCTACCTAACCTCTCTGTTTCCCCCTCTCCCTAGTATCATCACCACTTTTGTTTACATGTCACAAGTGTCTGTTTGCCCTTCTCTCACCCCTCTTTCTACTGTTCTTATACTTGTTCTTGGTTACCATTTGTAGCAGACAGCTTCTGATTCACTGAGATGAACTTCCAGTCCAGGCACAGTTATGGAGGAAGGGATATTTATTGAAGCTTACAGGTTCAGGGGAAGTTCCATAATGGCAGAAGAAACTAGCCTGCTTTCACAGGACCAAACACAGAGAGCAAAACCAAAAGCCACACAGCACACTTCAGGAACTCCAACTAGGCACACTTGATTGAAATCCTAAACTAATCACCACACCTTACTATCCCCTCCAGTGACACTGCCTCCAGCCAGGTGGCTGTAGATGCAAACTACAAACTAATAAAACACTGAATATATTGGGGGCCATCTATTCAAACTACCACACCATTCTACTTGTGTAAGGTTTACCCACATTGCCCCCCCCCCCATATGCATAGAGATATTGCAAGGTAGGATCCACATATCAGAGAGAACATGTGGTGTTGGTCTTTCTTAGTTTGGGTCACTTCACTCAATAAAATTTTTTTTTTCGGTTTTTTTTTTTTTTTTTCGGTTTTTTTGAGGTAGTGTCTTGCTGTAGCCCATGCTGTCCTGGAATTCACTGTGTGGTCTCAGGGTGGCCTCGAACTCATGGTAATCCTCCTACTCTGCCTCCCAAGTTCTGGGAGTGTGCCACCATGCCCGGCTAACATAATTCTCTCTAGGTCTGTCCACTTTCCTGAAAATTGAATAATTTCAATTTGTATACTTCTAAATAGAATTGCATTGTATATATTGCCATCTTTTCATCATCTAGGCATCTGATGATGTATGTCTAGGCTGCTTCCATTCCTTAGCTATTGTAAATAGAGCAGCAATAAACACAGATGTGTAGTGTCTCTGTAGGAGAATGTGGAGTCCTCAGGGTGTATGTCCAGGGGTGATATAACGAGGTCATATGATAGTTCTAAGTTTTTGAGAAAGTGCCCTACTGATTTCCATGATGGTTATTGGCACTCCCTCCAGAAGTATAAGAATTCCTCTTTCCATGCACCCTTGCGACCATTTATTGTTGTAGCATTTTTTTTCTTTAAATCTGAAACAGTTCTTGAACCTTATTTGGTCTTTCCTAACAGTAATAGTTTTAAGGAAGATAGGCCCTTTATTTTGATAGGATGTCCATGAGTTTAAATTTGTTCTTTTGCTTCTATATAATTACATTCATGTTATGCTGTTTTGGCAAAAATCACATCTAAGTGATGGTAATATTCTTGATACATGGTATATCATGTCAGGTGACAGTATGTTGTTAGCTTGATGATGCTGGTGACATTTACTTTACTCATTAAGTTTAGCTTGCTGGTACCCAAAAATGTTCAGGTAATGGCTTTAGCATCCATTGATGAACTATACAAACAGTGGTTGCAGATGGTGTTTTCCTGTCATTCCTTTTACATTATTTAGTTGGCCTTCTATTCAGTTGTAAAAGACATTCCTTCTCATTTGCTTATTTGATATTGTAGTAGTCAACTTCAACATTGCTAGGATGAACCTACAGACCAGACAATTATGGGAGGAAGGGAAGTTATTTGAAGTTTATAGATCCAGGTGAAGTTCCATAGTAGTGGAAGAATTTGACCCCCTTTCACAGGTCCATAGAGAGAGAGAGAGCAAAGCAACTACCACCATTACAAGCAAGCACACTCCAGGACCCCCCCCCCAAGCAGATCTTGTAGATCTTTTTTTTTTTTTTTTTTTTTTTTTTTTTTTTGAGGTAGGGTCTATTCTGGCCGAGGCTGACCTGGAATTAACTATGTAGTCTCAGGGTGGCCTTGAACTCACAGCGATCTCCTACCTCTGCCTCCCAAGTGCCGGGATTAAAGGCATGCACCACCATGCCCGGCATTCTGTAGATCTTTTGACTGGAACTCCAGATCCACCCCCAGTAACAACTCCTCCAGTCAGGCAGCTGGATATCCAAGTCACAGCTTGAATAAAACTCTTGAATCTTTTCTCTCTCTCTCTGTCAAATAAATAACAATAAAATATTATCAAAAAAATAAATAAAATATTAAAAACTCCTGGCTTTACTGGGGGACATTCATTCAAACTACCACAGGTATTAACGTGGATTCATAGAACCTTTTTTTATTATGTAGCATATTCTTTATTACTTGCTCAGTACTCATTTTGATGTTTCAAATAAGCCCATATTTGGTCATTCTTAATTTCTCAACTTATTGCTTGTTTTGATATGCCCTCAGCATTTTCCTTATGTTCTGGACCAATAAGATATTGCAGTCTAATCTTGTTTTTTTCTTCTGTTATCTTAGAATTAGACATTACTTGATTTTTTTTTTTCTATTTAGTAGGTAGGAGTATGAAAAAAACTAAGAACTGCATAGTAGACGTGTTGCTAGAGTTGTAAGGTTTTCAGGGCTTTTTCAGCTTGTCAAGCTTAGAAGTGTCAAGTTTATGTTGATTTTTTTTTTCAGGTAGTAGATTGTAATTTCTCTGTATACTCCAAAAAGTTTTAAGAACAGAGGTTTTTTTTTTTTTTTTTTTTTTTTTTTTTCTCCTTTCTTTTGAAAGTGTCAGCAACATCCTCAACCATACTTCCACCTCTATCAAACCCAGGACCTGTCCGTGCTAGGAAAGTGCTCTATCAGTGACCTACATACCCAGTCCTTCAAAAGTGTTAACAGTCTTAAGTAACTCCTAACTCTTGGCACCTGGTTCTTCTGTTTAATTCTGTAGTGGCTGTGTGTGTTTTAAGCTTCTTGGGAGTATAAATCCTATTCTGTAATTCTTTAAATGCTCAACTATATTCCATAGTACCTTGAACATGGTTGATAGCCCTATGCTGTTTATAATGTATATTTATAATAATGACTCAATTTTATCTTATATCAAAATTTAGTACTTATGTTTTATATGTTTTAGTTAATTTTGTGGAAACTGTTATTTTAAGTGAATTGATAATTCTTGTTTATAACAATTTCTGAGATTAAAATTTGTAATTAAAGAATGTCAAAATGCCTAATCTTGGTATTGCTTGATATTTATAGTGTTTTGTTCTTTAGCAAATAAATAGGGAAGTAAGTAAATTTGTGGGCATTACTTTACTTAAAAATGATACCTAAATGATACCTAAATTTTTAAAACTTTCTGTATAATGTATACCTAATTAACATTAATTTTTTAATGAAAGTACAATTAAGTGTCACAATGTAGTATAACAAGAATATTTGCTTCTTGGGTCATTGGGTTATAATTGTTTGTAACTATGGTACTATTTTGGTTTTTTCACTTTGGTCCTCATTACTATTTATTTGATCCATTGGATGAACAAGGCTTGCCTTTTACAGTCAAATTGGGAATATTGGATGTTGTATTTTTGTAACACACTTTGGGTTTGGTTGCTTGTTTTTGATGTGCTTTAATGTGTGTAGTACTGTGTGCTGTAAGAACACTTCGAAAGAAACAACCAGTTTCAGGGAGACCTGGAATATTTAGCTCAGAGGAAGTGACATCTAAATTAAAGTCTAAAGACTTAATAGAACTTATCCTTGTTAAGAGGGGAAATAGTGTATCAGTCCTGTGTGTAGGGCAAGAGCTCAGATTGCTTTGGAGCAACTCAAGAGTACCCCTATGACTGAATGAGGAAGTACAAGAGAGGGTATACACCTGAGTAGTGAAAGACAAGGCTAAATAGGGACCAAGTTATAAAGAGCCTTTAAACTGTGTTAAAGTGTTTGTATTCTAGCCAAGAAACCAAGCATCTTAAACCCTGGAGGAAATTAGTTAAAACGGTCATGCTTGCACCGTTTCCAACACTGAGCAGGGGTATGGTGATAATAATATGGAGAATTGTTTGATTATTTGGAATGAGTTGAAACTGATAGGCAGAGAGTATGATTAGGAGACAAATTATTTGCAAAGTGTAAAGTTCTTGGATTATGGTTGTAAGAAAAGGATTGAAGAAGTAAACTGATTTGATATATAGATAGTAGAATTAAAGGTAGTAGAACTAAAGGAATCTGTTGATGGGGAGAGTATGATTAAGTCGATAGGCTGGACATGTGTAATGGGTTGTTAACTGGTGTAAGAAATATGGCAGAAAGAGCAGATGTGAGAGAATTTGTAAGAAAGTACTCTGAGAAGAGTGGGATGTATATGTTTACTACTAGAAGTGCAGCCGATCCTGCTAATGCCATGTTCTAGAAATTTTGATGTGGAATGTATTTGAAAAGCAGTGGAAGAGAGGGTTGAAGTACTTAGGGAAGTGACAGGATTTATCCATAAAATATTCTAAGGACGTGTTTACTCTAAGGCAGAGGATCCTGTTTTGGATTTACCTCAAGGTATTTAGTGTTTGGTTTTGGAAAATAGAGTGAAAAAATAACTATTATATTTTCAGCATTGTCTTTTAAGTTAAGACAAAATTACCCCACCCCCCAAAGAAGTCCCCCAAAACTTTTTTCCTAAACAAAGCAGGAGATTATTTAATTGCCACATACATTAAAAATGCTCCAATAATCTCTAATGTACCCAGATATTAAAAATGCTGTTAAGTACTGGCTAAAAATCAAGAAGCATATCAGACATATGAATGAGGCGAATAATGTAATGGATAATAGCAACATGGATGCAATTGGTATCTCTCAGTCTTCTTTTTCTTTTTTTTTTCCTAGGTAATCATCATTAACTTAAATCTTTAAAATGACAGTATTTTTTTTTTTTTTTTTTTTTTTTTTTGGTTTTGCGAGGTAGGGTCTCACTCTGGTCCAGGCTGACCTGGAATTAACTATGTAGTCTCAGGGTGGCCTCGAACTCTCGACAATCCTCCTACCTCTGCCTCCCGAGTGTTGGGATTAAAGGCGTGCGCCACCACGCCCGGCTAAAATGACAGTATTTTAAAACTATAAGATGGCATTGATTTTTGCAATACCAGTTTAGGTCCTAGCAAATAACCATACTATGCTTATCTTTTTCAGTATAATGAATTGAATGTTAATTGGAACAAAATGATGGGATGCTGTATCATTGATAGAACATTTTGAGTTGTATTATTATTTACTTAGTTTTTATATAAATTAGGCTAATAAGAGTATTCCTTAAAAGTAGTGATAATGTTAAAATTTATTGTAGGGGGTCTGGTGAGATGGCTCAGGTGGGAAAGTGCTTGGTGCACAAGCATGAGATACTGAGTTTGGACCCCATTGCACCTGTGTAAAATGCCCAAAGTGACAGCTTGCATGCTTGTAATCCTAGTGCTGGGGAGGTGGAGACAGGTGGAGCCCTAGGGTTTGCCAGCTAGCTAGACTAGCGTAGTTGGTGAGCCCTAGGTTCACTGAGAGACCTTGTATCCAAAAACAGGTAGAGTGAATATGACTCAATATTGACCTTTGACCTCTCCACTTGCATGAGCACACGTGAACCCACATATACACATGTGCTAATATGCATACACATGCATACACTTCATACATAAACACACAAAAAATATTGTGGAGTAATATACTTAGGGAAAAATTGGAAAAATAGTGTAGTATTTGTGTATATACCTCATCTATTTTCCTCTAATGTTGGACAGTTTAACCATAATGTAATTATCAAAACTAGAAAAGTAATATTTATATACTGTTAAAGATCTTAAATTTCATCCATTTTTCTCTTTTCTGTTCTAGGATCCAATCTGTGTTGCATTTATTTGTTTTATCCCTTTAGTCTCAAATCTTTTTTTTTTTTTAATTTTTTTAAATTTTATTTTTATTTATTTTTGGAGAGAGACAGAGAGAGGACAGAGAGGGAGAAGGAGACAGACAGAGAATGGGCGCGCCAGCAGTCTCTTGGCTGCTGTGAATGAAATCCAGATGCTTGCGCCCCCTCGTGGGCAAGTGCGGCATTGCGCCCTTGCGTCACTTTGCATCTGGCTAAACGTGGGACCTGGAGATTGGAACTGGGTTCTTTAGGCTTAGCAGGCAGGCGCCTTAACCGCTAAGCCATCTCTCCAGCCCAGTCTCAAATCTTTTATCTTCATTGTTTACCTTGTCTAAAGGTCATAAATGTCCTTGATCTTTTAAAGAGTACTGGTCATTAAAAAAAAAAGTTTTATTTATATTTATTTATTTGACAGAGAAAGAGGGAGGGAGGGAGAGAGAGAGACAGAGACAGAGAGGGAATGGGTGCACCAGGGCCTCCAGCCACTGCAAACAAACTCCAGACATGTGCGCCCCCTTGTGCATCTGGCTTACGTGGGTCCTGGGGAATTGAACCTGGGTCCTTTGGCTTTGCAGGCAAACACCTTAACCACTAAGCCATCCCTCCAGCCCACTGGTCATTTTTGGTTGCCTTTCAATTTGGTTTTCATAGATGCTTTTCTCTGATTATTTTGGATTATGCATTTCTGCAGTAGCATTACTGAGGTAATGGTATATCAGAAGATTTGCTTTATATTAGGATTATATATCAACTTTTTTATTAAATATTTTTATTTGTTTATTAGAGACAGGGATTGGAGGGAGTATGTCAGGGTCCTCAAGTGAACTCCAGTTGTATGTGCCACTTTGTGCATCTGGCTTTACGAGGGTGTACTGGGGAATCAAACTCAGCCTTTCAGATTTTACAAGTTAGCACCTGCTGAGCCATCTCCCCAGCCTTAATTAATGTCAGTGTCTTATTTCTGATGTTGTTAATCTGTTCCCTTAATTAAGGTTATGTCTTCTGTTTTCTCTATAAAGTCATAGTTTTTCTCCTTATAATTGAGATTTATCTTCAGGGAAATATTTTGGGGCTATGCTGATATCCAGTATCTCTCAAACTTTGATCTGTTCATTTTTGAATCAGATATCACCATAGTGGAATTCATTACCTATTGATTGTTTTATATTTTTCTTGTTGCATTCCCATTTATTTATTAATCTTCTGTAATGAAGAGGCATTCATTTTCCTTTATTCATTATATGGGTGCAAATTCAAAGATATCTATCTTATTTTGTAGATGCTCTTTGACTGATGCTGTTGTGCATTGAATTGTTAAAGTCCTAGTTTGGCCACTAAGAAAGCTCCTGTCTTCTGTGTACTTCTAATATACCTTAATCCTTTTTAGGCATCTTCTTATAAGAAACAGCAGATTCATCTTAGTTGATGGAGCTAAGAAATATATGTGTGTATACTGACCTACATATATACACACATCCCTGGGCAGTTCTATAATACAGCATGTGTGTTCCTAAAAAAATCACCATATAGCAAAAAAATCCTGCAGTGAAAACCACAAAGTTTCATAGGATAAGTGAGATTAGGGAAAGGACACTTTGCCAGTGAAGTAGTAAAAGAAAGGATTAAGAATTTAACTAATCCTAATTAAATTGTTTCAGACCTGTTACATTGTTTATTATTGTCTCAGTACATAATAAACATGACAGTGTGCTCTTGTGAATGAATGTCCCAGGCTTGTGAGTTACTGGGAGGTGGTGGGAGAATTCCAGAAATTATATGAAACGTAACACCAAATACAGATCTCTGCCTCAGATGTGGGAGATTGTTGGAGCTCATTTGAGTCAATTCTCCTTTGGATATTTTTCAATGTGGGCTTCATTTCTGTGACAGTTTATTACCTCCTACTCCATTTATAAATTCTACCAGCTCTGAATTTCTTGTATTTTACCATATGTGTAATTTTTTAGATTTCTGGTTCAAGTTGCTTTTCACATCCTCAAATGTATGTTTTTGTATATTTATTTCTGTTTAGAGTATTTGTTGGCTCATCACTTTTTTCCTGCTTTGAGATGATTGGGGTGAGACGAGTCCTCCATTTGATGTGTCAAATCCTGCTTCCTGATAGTTTGGACTTTTGTCTTTATGTTACAAAGGTATTGTACAATGTTCATAGATTCAGAACAGTTTTACTTCAGTGATTTTTATTTGTCTGTTTTAATGGTTAGAGAGGGCTTGTGAGAACTTTATGACTATGCCTTGTCTGTTTAACCTTAAAAATTTCCCTTTCTTCTTCTTCTTCTTTCTTTTTTCTTCTTCTTTCTTCTTCTTCTTTTGGTTTTTCCAGGTAGGGTCTCACCCTAGCTCAGGCTGACCTGAAATTCACTATGTAGTCTCAGGGTGGCCTTGAACTCATGGCAATCCTCCTACCTCTGCCTCCCGAGTGCTGGGATTAAGGGCATGCGCCACCATGCCGGGCCATTTTTCCATTTTGCTGTTCCACACAACCACCAAAGGGTACTTCTCTGTAGCACTTTGTCCTTATCCTTCCTTCCCTCCACCCCTCCCTCTCAAACTGTGTATTTTAGAGTCCGCCTTTATATGGCACCTACACTCTGACAAGACTCCTGGTCTTTTATATCAGCAGAAATTGAAATTCCTTCCCTGTAGTTTGTGTTCTGATCTCAGATGTTTTTCTAGCATTTTCAGATTTAGAGTGTTTCATATTTTTGATGGTCTTTCAGAATGGCCTCAGGCAACCCTTTGCTAACCTCATTCCCACAAAGTCTTGTGTTAGAGTTGGAGTGTGTAATAGCCTGAGAGAAAGTGAAGGGATTTGGGTAGTCTATTTTCACTCAGTTGTTTTGCTCTAATAGTACTCTTGGTTTTCAAGCTATGCTAGATGTGCTAGCCTAGGCTTCAGAAAGCATCTTGGATGAGGCGAAATAAGCCAATTAAAATTAAATATTCTTACTTAACTCTCATAGCAAGTGAATGCTGGTTCTAAATCATTGTTAGAGCCTTAATACTGTTTTTCTTAAAAACAAAATTATTAAATAAAAGTCTTGTGCCTATAAAGTAAATTGGAAATGTCTTGGTTTTATTATTATGTGAGCAATAGGGTCGACTGTAGTTGGTTAAGATCTTCCTTTGGTTATTTTTATTCAGTTAACATCTAGTAATTGAAGTTCTGAAAAGGTAACTTCTGTACTTCTGAATTCTTCTGATAGGAGTTAATTTCTTTGATAAGTTATATCACTCTCTTTATCTTTTTCCTACTCTTAGTTTTCTCAGTTGTACTTGACAGTTGTGCATTGCTTTCAGTGACTAGTAAAGCTGATGTTATTTCGCACTACACTCATTATTATGTTTATCAGGCTACTAAATCTGTTGTCTGTAGCTAAAGTGCATTGGTTCTCTTATACTTTTTGTATTTTTTAACATGAGAAATTTAACGTAATGGTGGGATTGTGTGAAATTCTTTATACATGGTTTTTAAAAACAAATTAGTACCTACTTTTGCCTTTCACATTTATTTATTTTAATTGAATTTTTATTTATTTATTAGAGAGAGAGAGAGAGAGAGAAAGAGAGAATGGACATGCCAGAGTCTCTAGCTCTGCAAACGAACTCCAGATGCCTTCCCCCTCCTTGTGCATCTGGCTTATGTAGGTACTGGGGAGCTGAACCTGGGTCCTTAGACTTTGCAAGCAAGCACCTTAACTGCTAAGCCATCTCTCCAGCCCCAGATATTTCATTCTTTAGAAATGTCTTGGAAAATTTTTGTTGTTGTTGGCAGTGTCAATTTTTCTATTGGAGTAGAAGTTGACTTGTTCTTTTTGTAAAAATTAAAGGACACATTGACTTTAAACATCACAATTCTTTTATAATATATAATATAAATCAAGACATATAATGACTATCTATGGAGTTATCTACATAGGTTTTGAACTGTATTTAAATGAAGTTAGTATCTATTCCCTTATGTTTGTCATTGGAACTTCATTACAAGTTTCTATAAGTCTTAAGTGATGACAGGTGTTTCATGCCTTCATTTGAATGAACCCTTTTGTCAAAATTGTTGTATTTTGTTGATCCTCTACTCTTTTTGACTGAATTGTGAAGCTCCCCAAGTAATGTCCTTGATCCTGCTCTCCTGACTCATTTTGTGGGTTCTATCCCTTACCCCTTTCCATTGCTTTAAATATTGTTTCTATGCTATTGATTTAGCATAGAGCTTTATGATTCTCAGAGGTAGTGGCTTAGTGAGTGAATTCCATTAATTATCATGCTGTATTGATTAAATGACATGTAAATCTGACCTAATGGAAGAGTGATCAGGTGATTAGGGCAAGTTGATATTTGCTTAAGATTCAGCTGGATATCAAGTTTACCATTATACAAGTAGAAAAGATACTCTACATAGGGAGTGTAGTTTGAGTGAAAGAGCCAAAATAGCTTGTGAATAAGAATCAGTTGGGTTAGAATGGAGTGGGCTCTTCAGTAGTAAAATGTGAAAAATCAGATTGTAGATGTTCACACAAAGGCCTGAATGTTGAATATTTTGAACTTTGTTTTTCAGCTAAAAAGAACCATTGAAGTTTTTTTTTTTTTTTTTTTTTTTGGTTTTTCAAGGTAGGGTTTCACTGTAGCTCAGGCTGACCTGGAATTCACTATGTAGTCTCAGGGTGGCCTCGAACTTGTGGTGATCCTCCTACCTCTGCCTCCCAAGTGCTGGGATTAAAGGCGTGCGCCACCATGCCCGGCCTCCATTGAAAGTTTTTAAGATTGGATGTCATGAAAGCCTTCTTTAATATGTTCATATGAAATAAAAATCATAATGTATATCCATTTTTATATTCCTTGAGCTTGATTTCCTAAATAATTAATGCATAGGACTAACTTTTACAAGGTATAGTGCTAGACTTGCTTTTTTTAAATCAAAAAAAAATTTTTTTTTTGAGGCAAGCCCAACAGACTGACTGGCTTCCCTCCTTCCTTCCTTCCTTCCTTCCTTCCTTCCTTCCTTCCTTCCTTCCTCCTCCCTTCCTTCCTCCCTCCCTCCCTCCCCTCCCTCCCTCCCTCCCTCCCTCCCTCCCTCCCCTCCTCCCCCCTCCCTCCCCTCCCTCCCTCCCCCTCCCCCCTCCCTCCCTCCCCTCTTTCTTTCTTTCTTTCTTTCTTTCTTTCTTTCTTTCTTTCTTTCTTTCTTTCTTTCTTTCTTTCTTTCTTTCTATGTGAGAGAGCAAGAGTGGGAGCATGCAAGAGAGAATTGGAGCCCCAAGGCCTCCAGCCACTGTAATCAAACTCCAGATGCGTGTGCCATCTAGTGTGCATGGGCGACTTTGTGCACTTCCATCACCTTGCGTATGGCTTACATGGGAACTGGAGAGTCAAACGTGAGTCCTTAGGCTTCTCAGGCAAGCATCTTAACCGCTAAGCCATCTCTCCAGCTCTAGACTCATTTTTTAATTGGGTTGAAGGGAATTGATGAAAATATGTAATTTAAGTAGAAGGTATGGAAAAAGATGTCTTTTTCACATTATTCTCTCTATTCTACTTTCTCATGATCCCTCTTCACAGACCAAATACTGTATTGTTCAGGAAGAACTGATTCTTTCCAAAGAGTTTTCCTCTTTTGAAATTATTAGTATTTGGTTTTCCCTCTTTTTTTTCCTACTATATTTAAATGTTCTCCCATTTCCAGGTTGTGCACAATTGTGTTCTGCCCATCTGTCCATCCTCTACACTGTCTTGCTTTTTGATCATACCCATTTGTTATCTTTCCTTTGTACTTCCTTAAATGCTGCATTTATGAAACTATACAGACAAAGCAAGTGCTACTTGTGGATTAGTATCTATGTGTTTGTAAGTCTGTCTTCTTAAGACCTTGGTAATGTTTTTATTTAACTCTATTATCAAATACTTAATTATTCTAAATACTTTCAAAATTTATAATTTGGCTTTTTCTGTAATATTTTATTTCTGACTTTCTGAACAAAGTGATGACTTTATATGAATGTAGTTAAGAAGTTAACATCTAGTGGCATTTTCCATCTGCTCAATTTGCCTATTTTATGGGTTCTTTATGAGTATATCTGTCCTCCCATAGGTAATTAAAATGATAATGGTGATCAAAAGCAGCTACAGTGATTAGCTGGCACATAGTCTTTACTTACAGTATTCCAGTCATACTGCACTAAGCGTATTACATGCTTGCTTAATTTGTAGAACTAAACTTATAAGATATAGAAAGTATTACTCTACTGCTTTGCACTTGGAGAAATAGACTTAAAGTGTCATACTAACTTGGTCTTTGTAAAATTAAAAAATATTTTTATGGCGCTGGGGAGATGGCTCAGCAGTTACAGGTGCTTGCTTGCAAAGCCTTCTGGTCCAGGTTCAATTCCTCAGCACCTAACAATAGGAGATGCAGCCAAGGAATCTGAAGCTCCTGGGGCAGACTTATTTTCAGTGACAAGAGATCCTCTTCTGCATATATGCTGTACTCTTGCACATAAATGTGTACATGCATGCACACACATAAATTTAAAAAATGTTTAAAAACCATTATGTGTGGCCTTTCAGAGTTGAGTAGCCTTTATGATGTATGATTCATGGAACACTGTGTGTTCTTTGTTAGTGTCTCAATTTTGACAATTTAAAATTAATATATACTATTTAGTGACTGCCCACCCTCCAGAAAATTCTTTTTGCAATTCATACACATTTGTGTCTATAAGTGATTTGCTCCAGTGTTATGTCTAGACTGTCTTTTCTCCATTCACCTTTAATGAACATCGTGGTGTTTTCTAGTTGGAAGCTATTGTGTGAATAAACTATGAATCCTAGAGCACAAGTCTTTGTGTGAATATATGCATTCATTTTTAAGCTTGTTTAAATATAAAAGAGAGGCTAAACATTTTTCATTGACTTTAGTGGCAATTCATGACTTTGATGAAATGTTCATTTTTTTTGTCCATTTAAAAATTTTTGTTGTTGCCTTTTTATTTTATTGAGCTGTAAGAGTTCTTCATATATTCCTGATAGTCCAGGCATGGTTGCACATGCCTGTAATCCCAGTGCTTAGGAGGCTGAGGAAGGTGGATTGGGAATTCATGAAACAGTTTGGGCTGCATAGTGAGAACCTGTCTCAAAACAAACAACAAAAAACAAATAAACAAAACCATTGTTGTTATGTCTGTTTACATTGTTTTCATTGTATTATGGACTTATTTTTATCAATTAATTTCAAAGAGAAGGAAGTTTCAATTTTATTTTTATTTTATTTATTAGAGAGAGAGAGAGAGAGAGAGAGAGAGAGGGAGAGAGATGGGCGCACCAGGGCCTCTAGCCACTGCAAATGAACTCCAGATGCATGTGCCACCATGTGCATCTGGCTTACATGGGAATTGGAGGATTGAACCTGGGTCCCTAGGCTCACAGGCAAGCACCTTAACCTCTAAGCCATCACTCCAGCCTGGAAGTTTCAATTTTGATAAAGGTTTTGTCAGATTTTTCATTTAGAGTACTCGCCACCCCTTTATTTACTTATTTATTTACTTCTTTTTAGCGAGGGTCTTAATTTTGGTTCAGACTGACCTGGAACCCACTGTCTAGCCTAGACTGGCATTAAATTCAGAGTTATTCTCCCTCAGCCTCTAGAGTACTGAGACTAAAAGTCTGAACCAACATGTCTGGCTTAGTGTATGTGTTCTTTGTACACTATTTGATAAAGCTTTGCCTTATGTGAATTAAGGATTTTTTGTTTGTTTGTTTTTTGAGGTAGGGTTTCACTCTAGTCCAGGCTGATCTGGAATTCAGTATGCAGTCTCAGGGTGGCCTAGAACTCATGGCGATCCTCCTACCTCTGCCTCCCAAGTGCTGGGATTAAGGCATGCACCACCACGCCCTGCTCTGGATTAAGGAATTTTTGTTCTGTGTTTACTTTGGAAGATTTATAGTTAATTTTTTTTAAAAAGAATTATTTTTATTAATTAACTAATTTATTTATTTATTAAAGACAGAAAGATGGTGAGAGAGATAGTGAGTGAGTGAGAATGGGTATGCCAGGGCTTCTAGCCACTGCAAACGAACTCCAGACACATGTGCCATGTGGGACTTGGAGAATCAAACCTGGGTCCTTAGGCTTTACAGGCATGTGCCTTAATCACTCACCCATCTCTCCATCCAGCCTTTAAATTTTATCTATAGGTCTAGGATTCATTTTGAGTTAATGTTTGTAAGTTATATGAGGTAAGTAATGTCAGTTTCTATCTGTCCAAGTGTTGTTTATGTCTAAGGCTTTCTTCTCCCCACTGAATTACCTTGTCATCTTGGAAGATGGTATGTGCGTGGAGTTAATATAAGAATAGTCTTAACCAAGCATGGTGGTGCACACCTTTAATCCCAGCACTCAGGAGGCAGAGGTAGGAGGATTGCCATGAGTTCAAGGCCACCCTGAGACTACATAATGAATTCCAGGTCAGCCTGGGCTAGAGTGAGACACTACCTCGAAAACACCCCCAAAAAAAAAAGAGAATAGTCTTAAAATCAGGTAGAGTAAATCCTCCAGTCTGGTTTTAGTCTTAAAATTGTTTTGAAGGTTGTATGATCTTTCTTGTCACTGTGACCAAATAGCTGACAAAAGGAATTTAGGAAAGGACGGATTTATTTTGGCTCATGGTTTGAAGTTTGAATGTAACAAGGGTATGGAAGGCATGGCAGCAGAGTGACTTTTGGTAATGGAGGCAGGAACAGGAGGCTGTTTGATCTTACTTCAGGGGAGATCAGGAAGAAGAGATAGGGCAGGAAGCAGGGCTGGGCTATAAAATCTCAAGCCCTTCCCCCTCCCAATCTACTTTATCCAGCTGGAACCCATTTCTCAAAGGTTGTATAACCTCCCAAGCCAGCACCAGTAGCTGGGGGGCATTTTACATCCAAACCGTAATAGCTGTATTATCAGTTTTAAATGTCAGTTTCAGTTTCTACAAAAATGATTGCTGGGATTATTTATTTATTTATCTGAAAGAGAGAGACAGGAAGAGGCAGAGAGAGAGAGAGAATGGGTATGCCCAGGCCTCCAGCCACTGTAAACGAACTCCAGATCCATGCGCCCCCTTGTGCATCTGGCTTACATGGATCCTTGGGAATTGTACTGGGGTCCTTAGGATTCACAAGCAAACACCTTAACTGCTAAGCCATTTCCCCAGCCTGATTGTTGGGATTTTGATTGTGATCGTTGAATCTTTAGGTAATTTAGAAAGAATCAGGGTTACAACAATAGTTAGGTGTGAGATTGATGAACATGACATCTCTTCCTTTATTTATATATTCCTTAGTTTCTCTCAGCAGCTTTTCTTAGTATTCAGGATGTTGTCTTGTGCATATATTTTTTTAAAAAATATTTTATTTATTTATTTATGGGAGGGAGGGAAAGAGGGAAGGAATGGGCACATCAGGGCCTCTAGCCATTGCAAATGAACTCTAGGTGCATACACCACCTTGTGCATCTGGCTTTACATGGGTACTGGGAAATTGAACCTGGGTCCATTGGCTTTGAAGGCAAGGGCCTTAGCCACTAAGCTATCTCTGTAGTCCATTGTGTGTGTGTGTGTGTGTGTGTGTATGTATGTATATATATATGTATATGTATATGTATGTATGTACTTTAACTTAGAGAAAGACACAGAGAGAATGGGCGTGCTAGTGGCCTCTCAGCCACTGTGAACGAACTCCAGATGTATGTGCCCCTTGTGTGCATGTGTGATGTTGTGCACTTGTCACTTTTTTTTTTATTATTTTCTATTTATGTTTGGAGAGATAGAGAGGGAGAGGGAGACAGAGATGGGCGCGCCAGCAGTCTCTCAGCTGCTGTGAACGAAATCCAGATGTGTGCGCCCCCTTCTGGGCAAGTGCGGCATTGCGCCCTTGCCTCACTTTGCATCTGGCTAAACGTGGGACCTGGAGATTGGAACCGCTGGAGATTGGAACCAGCGTTCTTCGGCTTAGCAGGCAGACGCCTTAGCTGCTAAGCCATCTCTCCAGCCCTTATGTCACTTTTGAGTCTGGCCAAATGAGGGACCTGGAGAATGGAATGGGCATTCTTAGGCTTCACAGGCAGGCGCCTTAACCGCTAAGCCATCTCTCCAGCCCCATGTACTTTTAATTTATATATTTCATTACTAGCATCTAGAAATACAATTAGTTTTTACTTTTAGTTTTGCACCCTACACCCTTATAAGACTCAGTTTTTAGTTTTAATTACTTTATTGTTATATTTCAGGATTTGCTACATATTAGGGGTGTGTGTGTTTGTGTGTGTGTATATATAGTGAATTCTTCCTTTGCAGTTTGGATGCTTTTCCTTTACTTCTCTTGCATTATTTTATTGATTAGGACCTTCAGCAAAATGGTTAGTAGATGAGGAAAGTCACTGCTTTCTTTTTAATCAATCTTCAAGGAGAACATTGGTCTTTTTATCATCAAGTGAGAGTTAGTTTTAGATTTTCTGTAGATGCCCTTTCTGGACTGAGGAAGTTCCCCTCTAGTCCTAGTTTGCTGAGAATTCCCCTCCCCATTTCATGAATGGGTGTTTGGTTATGAATAGAGGACTTTGTCTACATCCATTAAAATAAGCAAATGGGAGTTTTCTAGTATGTTAATGTAGTTAATTATATTCATTTATTCTTTTGAATACTAAGCCAATCTTGTATTGAGACAAACCTTACTGATACTATATTACCTTTTTGTTTATTGATGGACTTAATCTGGTATTTGTAAAGAACCTTTCCTTCTTTTTACACATCAGTAATATTAGTGTGTAGTTTCTTTTTCTTCAGTCTCTGCTTCATTTGATACCTGGGTTATTTATGGTTGGTCTTCTTAAATATGTCAGAAAGCGTTTCCTCTTTGGCTTCCAAAAAGAGATTTTGGAAGACTGATGCTAAATCCTTAGATGTTTGAAAAATTCACTGGACTCATGTGGTCTGGAATTTTCTCTGTATGGAAAGCATTTTGATTGTGAATTTAGTTTTTTAGATTTGAGATATAATCTTCATACTTCAGGAGATTTTGTCTACTTCATTTAAGATGTCATATTTATTGGCACAAAAAATGTCCTTAGTATACTTTTAATGTTTGAAGAATTTATAGTGATGTCTTTAAAGAAAAATTTCTGATACTAGATTGAGATAGTTCTTTTCAGAGCCAGCCACCTTTGTGTTCAATTGATTTTTTTTTTTTTTATCTATTATTTGATTCTCAGGTACTTAACCAATTTGGAACTATTACCACTTCCTTAGCTTTGCTTTTAGCTTAGTTATTCGAGGCTTTTTCTTCCTTAGCTTAAGGTGCAAATTTAGAATATTAATGTTAAAATTTTATTCTCCTCAAACATTAGCATTTCGAAGTTGTAAGTTTCCAGATATCTTAGTTTTACTTTTTATAATATGATAACTTTATCATTTAGTTCAGTATATTTTATACATAGAATGTATCAACTTCATGATATTTGAAATTCTTCACAGTAACTTATTTTAATTCTTTTGTGGTCAGAAAATATTTTCTGTGTGATTTCAGTTCTTAAAAATATGTGTTTGGGGGACTGGAGAGATGGCTTAGCAGTTAAGATGCCTGCCTGCCAACCCTGAGAACTCTGGTTCCAATCTCCAGGACCCACGTTTAGCCAGATGCAGTGACACAAGGGTGCAATGCCGCACTTGCCCACAAGGGGGCGCACGTGTCTGGAGTTCGTTCACAGCAGCTGAGAGGCTACAGGCGCACCCATTCTCTCTCTCTGCCCCTCCCTCTCTATCTCTCTCTGTGTCTGTCTCCAAAAAAAAAAATGTGTGTGTGTGTTTTGGGCTGGAGAGATGGCTTGGCGGTTATGGTGCCTGCCTGCCTGCCTGCCTGCCAAGCCTAAGAACTCTGGTTCCAATCTCCAGGTCCCACATTTAGCCAGATGCAAAAAGTGACACAAGGGTGCCATACCACTTGCCTACAGGGGGATGCACGCGTTTGGAGTTCGTTCACAGTGGCTGAGAGGCCGCTGGTGCGCTCACTCTCTCTCTCTCTGCCTCTCTCTCTCTCTCTCAAAAAATATGTTTTATTCTATGGATATATAGTTTTTGCTTTTTTGTGGTAGGGTCTTGCTCTCTAGCCCAGGCTGACTTGGAATTCAGTATGTAGTCTCAGGGTGGCCTCAAACTCAGCAATTCACCTACCTCTGCCTCCCGAGTGCTGGTATTAAAGACATGTACCACCATGCCCGTCTAGTCTGGTATATTTTTATTTGTTAACATTGCCAAGAAATATCTACACTTGAAATTTTTCAAAATGTGATTTATTATAATGTTCAGTTAACCCAAACTTGTTTATAATAATAATCAGGGATTAGATCTCTCTCCTGAGTTTTCCATCTACTAGTTTACTAGTTAAAATTGTTAGGAGATTTTGAATCTCCAGTTATAATTGTGATGTATCTGTTTCCCCTTGAGTTCTATAATGTTTATTTTGTATATTTTGAAACTATTATTGGCTATAGAAACATTTCCAGTTTTGTGTTTTTTGAAATATTTTCTATATTTGCTATCTGGGGTGGGAGAGAGAAAGATAGAATATGAGAATATGGGGCTGCCAGAATATTAACTCTATAAGCATGTGTCACTGTATATGCCCAGCTTTTTGTGGGTACTGGGGAATTGAACACCTGCTGCTAGGCTTTGTAAGCAAACACCCTTAATCACTGAACTATCTCTTCAACCCCACTGTGCTTTTAGTAAAATGACACTGCCAACATGAAATGTCATTTTACTCCTGGTTGTAGTCCATGTACTAGTTACTTTCTCATTTTTTTTATTAGTTATGTACATAATGTGAATACATTCATGTTGGTGCTATCGTTAGCCTCCTCCCTGTCCTTCCCCTCTCCAAATGGACCCTCCTTGTTGGGGAATGTGGGTTGTGCGTTGTGGGGGTAGCCATCAGTTATGGGGAAAAGGCAATGACTGTGCATAATGACCCACCTTGTGGCTCTAATAGTCGTTCCGCCCCCTCTTCCATGAATTTTCTTGAGCCATGTTGGGTTTTTTTTAGGTCTACTTCAGTGATGAGGTCTTGGAAGCCTGTGTCTCTGGATATCTGGTTTGGAAGGAGTTGAGTGTTCTCTGTGTCTACCTCCTTTACACTTGTGCTGATACCAGGTTCACCAAGAAAGCAGCACTCTTGCTTATTTCCCCAGTTACCCTATGGTTTCAGCTGGGGCCCTGGTGAGGTGCGATGGGCTGATCCTCTCCTCAAGTTCAGTGTCCATCTGAAAAAGAGCAGCAAATTCTCCAACGGAGAGAGAGGCCATCACCAAATAAATGGGATAACCATTATTATTTTAGAGAGAATTTCATAGGTGTGGGCCCTCTTGTAGCCCACGATTGGTGGGAACTTGATATTGGAGAGCGGGCTCGTTTTTTGGATATGGTTCTGACTTGTTTCCCAGTTCCAGCTATGGTTTGCGTTCCGCTGAGCGGTTAGCCAAATCAAGGACAGTTGGTTACTCACCATGACTATGTGCAACTATTGCACTTGTGTGAGCATCGTGTCAGGTTGTTTGATGCTGAGAAGCTTAGACCACAAGTTGCTTGGACAGATGTCGGTCATTTTCCCCCAGTTGCTCATGTTGCACCTGTAATATCTGTATATTGCTTTTGGTAAGATGGTTAGTTCTGCCTATCCAGTAGCATGGGAGGGAGGTCTTTCCATTTTCTCAAGTCCTCCTCAGTTTCTTTCTTGAGTGTTTTTATGTTTTCATTGTATAGGTCTTTCACATCCTTGGTTAATGTTATTCCAAGGGATTTTATTATTTTTTGTTGCTATTGAAAATAGGACAATGTCGGTTATTTCTCTGTATCTTTGTCTTTTGCATATAGAAAGGCTACTGATTTTGTATCCTGTTACTTTGCTGAAGGAGTTAATCACCTTTAAGAGTTTTGGGATAGAGGTTCTTGGGTCACTTATGTATAGGATCATGTCATCTGTGAATAGGGCTAACTTAACTTCTTCCTTTCCAATTTGTATCCCTTTGATTTCTTTCTCTTGTCTTACTGCTTGAGCTGGGACTTCCAGAACTATGTTGAAGAGCAGAGGTGAGAGTGGATACCCCTGTCTTGTTCCTGATCTCAATGGGAATTCCTTCAGACTCTCCCCATTAAGTTTATTTGGGCTTTAGGAGCTTCATATATAGCCTTTATTATGTTGAGATATAAACCGTCCATGCCTATTCTCTCCAATGTTTTGATCATGAGGTGATGTTGTATTTTGTCAAAGGCCTTTTCTGCTTCTATCGAAATAATCATGTGGTTTTTATGTTTAAGCTTATTTATGTGGTGTATTACATTGACAGGTTTCTGTATGTTGAACCACCCCTGTGTTTCTGGGATGAAGCCTACTTGATCAAGGTGGATAATGCTTTTGATGTGTTGTTGAATTTGCTTACGAGGATTTTGTTCAGGATCTTTGCATCTAAGTTCATCAGGGATATAGGCCTACAGTTTTTGTGTGTGTATTACTGGCGCCAGGGGGTGGGGGTGAGGCAGTGGTAAGGGGGACTGTGCTCCTGTGTGGAGTTCCCATGCCTGGGGGGTGGGGAGGCAGCAAGGGGGACTGAGCTCTGGTGTGGAACTCTGCAGCTGAGCCTAGAGCAGGGGGGTACCTCTAGCCTGCTGGCCTGGTTCCCCTTAGCTAGTGCAGGAGGAACTTGCAGCTGCGACTGCAGCTAGGATGGCTGCTTGAGGGGGTTGGGGGACTCCGAGAGTGTGGGAATCAGCGGATTCCCTACTTTGCTCCTCCACATCCTCCCACTGAACCCTAATGAACCCTAAAGGTCTTGCATTTCCCCAAGGCCATCTTGTCCGGAAGTCACTTTCTCATTTCTTTACCTGCCATCTTGACTGGAAGTCACCTTCTCATTTCTTTACCCAAC
Organism: Orientallactaga sibirica; assembly: GCA_036365145.1. Classification (NCBI taxonomy): domain Eukaryota; kingdom Metazoa; phylum Chordata; class Mammalia; order Rodentia; family Dipodidae; genus Orientallactaga; species Orientallactaga sibirica. The sequence goes on from JAEOAD010000031.1 coordinate 19,306,843, forward strand.
CAGAAGCAGCTTATGTAATGAAATGGGTTTGATTCAGCTTATAGTTTCAAGTAGAAGTTTCTTTATGGTAGGGGAGGCATTGCAGGCCAAAGTAGGATTCCTGTGACCAGAGTCAGAAAACAGAAACAGAACAGGACATGTTGCTATAACATCTCAAGGCCCACTCCCATTGACATGCTTCATCTAACAAGCCTCCATTTCCTAAAAGTTTCACAGCCTTCCCAAAGAGCAGGGTGTTCAAACATATGAGCCTCTCGACTCATTACACAGTCCTACTCCCAGCCTGTCTACTAAGAATCTGCTTTGATTTTAGTAAGGGCACCCTAGTTTCTTGATATTTGTAGATGATTCATGCTATCATGCTCAACCTATTTATGATAATCCTTGTTTTTTTTTTTTTTTTGAGTCTCAAGTAGTGTCTTGCTCTAGTCCAGACTAACCTGGAATTCACTATGTGGTCTCAGGGTGGCCTTGAACTCACAGCACTCCTTCTACCTCTGCCTCCTAAGTGCTGGGATTAAGGGCACGCGTCACCATACCCAGCTTCCTACTTTTTTTGTTGTTGTTTCATTTTGTGGTGCTGGAGATGGAAACCATGGCCTTGTGCATGCCAGGTAGACACTGTATATGCTGATGGTCTACTTTTACTTGATTTTACCATTTCTTTTTGTTGTTGTTGCTTTTGTTTTTTGAGGTAGGGTCTCACTCTGGCACAGGCTGACCTGGAATTAATTAACTATGTAGTCTTAGGGTGGCGTTAAACTCATGGTAATCCTCCTACCTCTGCCTCCCAAGTACTGGGATTAAAGGTGTGTGCCACCACGCCTGGCTTTGATTTTACCATTTCTAACTTTTTTTTTTTTTTTTTTTTTGGAGAGAGACAGAGAGAGAGGGAGAAGGAGAGAGAGATGGGCGCACCAGCTGTCTCTCAGCTGCTGTGAACGAAATCCAGATGCGTGCATTCCTTGTGGGCAAGTGCGGCATTGCGCCCTTGCGTCACTTTGCATCTGGCTAAACGTGGGACCTGGAGATTGGAACTGGGTTCTTAGGCTTAGCAGGCAGGCGCCTTAACCGCTAAGCCATCTCTCCAGCCCCATTTCTAACTTTTAAGTGAGATGTTTAGACTATATGTATTTTTCAGTACTTACTGATATAGTTGGATTCAAATCTCCACCTTTGTTTTCTATTTGCCTCACATATTTTTCCTTTTTCATGCATGTTAATTAAAAATAAGTATTTCATTTTATTATTTCTTCTTTTCCTTCATTTTATAATAAAGCACAAGTCTTTGCATAAGTTTCAAACTTATCACAATGTCTTACTCTTATACACACACACACATACCTCATTTTTGAGATAGACTCTCCCTCCATATGTGGTCCTAACTATCCTGGAACTCCCTATATAGACCAAGCTGGCCTGGATCTTGCTTTGACCTCGTGACTCTCTGCTTCCCAAATTCTAGAATTATCTGTGTGCACCACTATGCTAGGTATTTCACTTACATCTCCCTAACCCCCTCTGGTCAGAATGTGAACATTTCCAGTTTTAATGTCATCTTTGGAAATATTTGAACCTGCTTATTTTTTATTTTTATTATTTTATGCCTAATCTGGCTGATTTTTATTTTATGAATCTTACATTTGATGAAAAACCATAGAGATGTATTTGTTTACAAGTATGTTAGCCATTGTTCAAATGTGACTGACAGCCTGAGTTATGATTTTGGATTTAAATATGGTATAAGTGGAACTGAGGAAATGGCTGAGTGGCTAAAGGTGCTTTCTTGCAAAGTCTGCTAAACTTAATTCAGTTCCTTTTAAAACCAAACAGGTGTTTGTTCTCAGCAACAAGAAGCCCTGGTGCATGCACATACATTTGCAAATAAAAAATTTAAATGTGCTATAAGTGAAAAATATAATCAAGGACTTAGTCAAGAAAAAAAATAATGTGCCGAGTATAGTGGTTCATACTTGTAAATCCCATCACATGGGGGGGCTGAAGTAGGAGAATCCTTGTCAGTTTAAGTCAGCCTAGGCTACAGTGAGACCTTGCCTAAAAAAAGCACAAAAAACAAAACAAAACAACCCCCCTTCAAAGTAGAATATTTGTTTCCAGACTCACTGTTTTCTGAAATAATAGTATTATGTACATTTTGTGTTGAATATATTAAATTCAGTTTCACATGCTGCTCTTTTAAAATGTTACCTACAGGTCTGGAGATATGGCTTAGCCGTTAAGGCATTTGCCTGCAAAGCCAAAGGATCCCAGTTCGATTCTCCAGGACCCACATAAGCCAGATGCACAAGGGGGCACATGCATCTGGAATTTGTTTGCAGTGGTTGGAGGCCCTGGCACGCCCATTCTCTCTGCCTTTTTCTCTCTCACACATAGAGAGTTATAGATATTATTTTAGACTCACTTTGGTTTTTCTAGGGCAGTACTATTCTAGAGGCCCTTCTGAAGGTTTCAGAAGTAATTTATCTTTTAAGCTTCATCTTCTTTGCCACTCTGTACTACACAACTGCTGTGTCAGCATCTCTGAATTTTGATTTCTGTTCTACCCAGTGAGTTTTCCACACTCAGCCTGCCTTCTGTTCTCTGCACTGCCATCTAACTGTGCATCGAGCCATTTAGTGGATAACATTTTCTCTTTTCTCAGGTATCGCAGTGCTAAGTAGATGAACTAATGCTTAAAGTTAGTTTTTTTTATACTTGATCATTTTTTAATTGAGCTCAGTGTGAGACTATGTCTAGTACCAGTTACTGGTAGCTGCAGTCATTTTAAGGTATGTGTAGTTTGGAGGCCCATGTAAGCGGATCCTCAATTAAGTTAAAAATACTATTGCAGGGTGTAGGGAGATGGCTCAGTTAGTAAAATGCTTGCCACTCAAGCTTGAAGACTTGAATTTGGATCCCCAGCACCCACATAAAAGCTGGGAGCTGTGGCAAGTGCCTATAATCCCAGTATTGGTAAGGCAGATCTAGGGTATCCCTGGGACTTCCTTTCTAGATAGTCTCAACAAATTGACAGGCTCCATGTTCAGTGAGAGACCCTGTCTTAAAAAAATGAGGCACAGAGCTATTGAAGATGGCACCCACCTTCAACTCTGGCCTCCACATGCATGCACATGCACATTCAAGAATATACATGCACATGTGCAACACACATACCACTTACATATAAAAATTTTATTGTAGCTAAACCCATTATAAGTTAAAGCTACAATAGAGGAAATGTGTGCCTTTTATATATGTATAATTACATGTAGTGATAGTTCTTTGTGTGTCTTTTTCCTTATTTTGGGGCAGTTTAATTTTGTTTTAATTTGGAATGACTTTAAAGCTGTTTCTTTTCATATAAAAACCCATTCCTTTGATACTACAATATGCGCAGGACAAGATCTCTAATAACATTTTGATAATTTCTAAATGTAAGAGAATCTTGAGTTTTAAAATATCTTTGGTTTAAGTGGTTATTTTTTAAAAAACCATTCTTAGTTGACTTGTACTATAAAGCATGAATCTCAATATTTAAGTGTCTTTGAAATGATAGTTCCTTCAATCTATTTTTTCTCTTTCTCTCTCTTGCTCCTGCGCTCTGGTGCTAGGGACAGAACTTGGGAATTCATGATTGCCTACTAAGTTCCCTGGGTAGGTCTTGAAATTCACTGCATAGTCCAGGCAGGCAAACATTGAACTTGTGATCCTCCTGCTTCAGTCTCTGAGTTAATGGGATTATAGGCTCATGCAACCAGCCCAGTTTAATTTCTTTCAGAGTACCTTCAAAAAAATAATTTCTCCCCCCTCCCCGTGTGTGTGTATGTGTGTATGTGTATCTTTGCCCTCCAATTCCTGGGCGTGTGGAGGTCAGAGGCCAATTTCAAAGTATTTCTCTTCTTCAACCTTCTTAAAAAAAAAACAAAAAACTTTTGTTTATTTTTATTTATTTGAGAGCAACAGACAAAGAAAGAGGCAGAGAGGGGGGCACACCAAGGTCTCCAGCCACTGTAAACAAACTCCAGATGCATGTACCATCTTGTGCTTCTGGCTTACATGAGTATTGGGGAATCAAGCCTCAGACCTGGGTCCTTAGGCTTCACAGGCAAGCACTTAACTGCTAAGCCATCTCTCCAGCCCCTTCTTTTACCTTCTTTTGAGGTAGCATCTCTCATTTGTTTTGCTGCTACTGCTGGTGAGCTGGATTGTCCTCACTCTGCCTACTATTACATCAGGTGCCTTGGCATTACTGATACACGCATCAGGCTTTATATGGGTGCTGAGGCAGGTTGGACTCAGGTTGTCAGACTTGCAAACAAGCACCTTTAACCACTAAGCAATCTTTCCAGCCTCCAGAGTACCTTCTATTAAAAATAAATTTTAAGTGACTTACTGGCTGAGATAGAAAAAAATACAAATTATGTTTTTCCCTCTCTTACACATACCTGTCACCACTTGCCATACATGGTCAGCAAAACCCCATGCAGTTTTTCTATTGGAAAATAGCTGGATGTCCTCTCAATTCAATTCTGATACCTTACATTCCACAGGCTGCAGGCTCAGTCCCAGAAGACTGCCACATTTAAGATGCTAACTGCAAGTTCTAGGTGTGGTCATACTCCTGGACACTTGCTAGAAATAAGAGATTACCAAAACACCCTCCACAGATTTGACTAATTTGCTAGAGCACTTATAGAACTCAGGGAAATATTCCTTATATTCACACATGGTGTAGGTTGAGTATTCTTTATCTGAAAAGCTTGAAACCGAAAGTATTTTCAGATTTTTGATTTTTTTCCAAGTTTCAAGACTATCTGAACAATAATCAAGGAGATATCTTGGGGATAAGACCTTATTCTAAACACAAAATTCATTTATATTTCATATATATCTTATATACTTAGCTTGAAGGTCATTTTATACAGTATCTTGAGTGTTCCTTTGTTTTGACTTCAACTTGTCACATGAGGACCAGGTGTGAAATTTTTTACTTTTGGGGTCATGTTGGTGCCTGTAGTGTTTCTGATTTTGAATCTTTGAAGTAGGAGTGTTCAGCCTGTAAAGGATGTTGTAAAGGGTACTGTAAAGAATTCAGATGAATAGTCACAGGGAACAGATGTATAAATCAAGGTCTGTAGGTAGGGATGCAGAGGTTTCTCTGGATGTGCTATCCTCCAGGTACCTATCCAGCAGCCTGACTTTTATGTCTTTAGAGAGGCTTCCTTCCTTACACATGATTGATTACACCTTTGGCCATTGGGGGACCAACTCAACTTCTAGCTTTCTCTCCATCTCAGAGGTTGGTAAGATAGGAGGAAATAAAATCAGAGTATATTTGTCATGATTCTTCTGGCATTACTTGGTCTTTCTTTCTTTGTTCCAGTCATATCCTGAAGTTAGGAGCCACTTATCACCAGTCATCTCATTAGCATACAGAAGGTACCATTACCCCAAGAAGTGAAATTTTACAGGCTGAGGGCCAGGAGCAAGGAACAGATCACACATTTATTTAGTTAGTTACATAAAAAATTATTTATTAGAAACAGAGGGAGAGAGAATAGGTGCTTCAGGGCACACATTTATTTCTTAATATATCACAATATCATATCTACTCATGTGATTACTGTGATATTGCCCTGTGTAATTTTGTGTATGTGTGTGCATGCACACATACTCATGTGAGACCATAGGTCAAACTCAGGTCTCAGTTGCTCTCTACCTTTTTTTTTTTTGAGACTGCCCTTGGAGCTTATTGACTAGGCTGGGTTACCTGGCCAGCATGTCCCAGGGATCCTCCTGTCCATTCCTCCCTAGAGCTGGGATTATATACATAGATCTTCCACACTTGGTTTCCCCAGCCCCTTGTCTTGTATAATTTTTAATCCTGGTAATTTCTATATAGAACTTAAAAATTATTTTATTTTATTTATTTGAGAGAGAGAATGAATGAGCATGCCAGGACCTTCAGCTTCTGCAAACAAACCCCAGACACATGTGCCACATTGTGCATCTGGTTTACATGGGTCCTGGGGAATTGAAACTGGGTCCTTAGGTTTTTTCAGGCATGCACCTTGACTGCTAAGACATCTCTCTAGCCCTCCATATAGAAATTTAAGTGTGTATTTGTACCAATATTGAAATTATCAGCATATATATTTTTTGTTCTTAGTAGGTACCTTTATTTGTCATATCTGTCATCAATAAATATTGCAGTGTGTTTTTGTAACTGCTGAAATGTATTGGTCCTATGAGACTGGTTTGCTTTTCTTTCTTTCAAATTTATTGATATAGTAGGTAACCCATTTTTTTTCACTTGTTTATTCAGCAAAAGCATTGACCAAGTTTTTAGGAAAAGCAGTTAATAGCACTGCTTAAATTCTAAACTTGGCTTCACCACTTGACTAGTTGTATTACTTTAGAATTTGCTTTTTAAAAAATATTTATGAGAGGGGGGGGGAGGAGAGAATGGGCGTGCCAGGGCCTCCAGCCATTGCCATCAAACTCCAGATGCATGCGCCCCTATGTGCATCTGGCTTACATGGGTCTTGGAGAATCAAACCGGGATCCTTTGGCTTTGCAGGCAAATGCCTTAACCACTAAGCCATTTCTCTAGCCCTAGAAGTTGCTTTTTTATTATTTCATTTCCTCTTGAAGATAAAAATGGGACCATAATGACTTTTTTTTTTTTTTTTTTTTTTTTTTTTTTTTTTTTCTCGAGGTAGAGTTTTGCTGTAGTCCAGGCTGACCTGGAATTCACTCTGTAGTCTCAGGGTGCCCTCAAACTCACAGTGATCCTCCTACCTCTGCCTCCTGAGTGCTGAGATTAAAGGCATGCACCATCATGCCTGGCTCTTCTTAATTACTTTTTGGGTCTTTTATTGGTTAATAGTGTTTTTATTATAGTACTTTAATTTTTAAAAACTTTATTGACAGCCTTCATACCCATACATACTGTACCATTCTTATAGTCACCTTTCACCACCCTGCTTTGTTCTTCCCTAGCACCTTTCCAGTGAACCCTTCTAGTCATAGCATTTTAAATATTACTTAACGTTGCAGTTATTTTTACATTAGGCCTTCTCTGAATACCTTTCCTATAATTTTAATTCCCTCCCTCTGACAGTACTTTCCCTGCTTTATTATTATGTTTTCTTATTAATTTCCCATTAGCTTACCATATGTGTTATATATTTATTCCTTATTCATTCTTCTCTGCTAGGATGTAAACTCTGAGGTTAGAAGTAAAATTAGGGATTTATCCTTAACCCTTAGAAAAGTACATGGGATGTATCAGATTCTTAGTAAATATAGTATGGATGAATTTTATTAAATTGTGTACCAACTGTTGAAGATAAAAAATGAGCAATGTTCAGAGTTTTTTTTTTTTTTTTTTTTTTTTTTTTCGAGGTAGGGTCTCACTCTGGCCCAGGCTGACCTGGAATTAACTATGTAGTCTCAGGGTGGCCTTGAACTCATGGCGATCCTCCTACCTCTGCCTCCCGAGTGCTGGGATTAAAGGCGTGCGCCACCACACCCGGCCAGAGTTTCTTTTTTTAAATAAAAGCATATATAGTATAATATAAGAGGGTTATACTTGCAAACTTAATTTTGCTCATTGGAATTGATGATAATGGTAAAGGTTTCCAGGGGCTGGCCCTATAGAACATTTCATCTTACAAGAGACAAAGGGGAAGGACATTTCCTGGCAAAGATAAAAATGTAAAGTTACAGAGCTTTATAGTTCGGGCAATGGATTTGTAGTCCAGGTTAAGGACAATCTAGATTAATGGATAGTAGTATTACATAGGGGTAGCAGTTACAGAGAAATGGGTTTCTTACTGTTGGTTAGAAAGAAGCAGTGAGTTTTGGAGATTAGTTACATGAACTTTCTAACTGGCCACAGCACTAAATTTTAATTTTGATGTTAGATTTTTAAAGGTATGTTTCATCATAGATTATAAAAGAGCTATAAAAACTTAAAATTTAAAGCTTCTCTGAAGAAACTGAAAACTATATAAAACATAAATAATAAGCTTATCTATAAAATGGAATAATATTACATTTTCATTTAATTAGTTATTTATCATGGAAGAAGTTGCTAAACTTTAATCTCCCTTGCAACACACAAAGATGTCCATAAAGCTAATACTAAGATTACTAGTTTTATTTAGAAGAAAAACCCATGAGAAATACTATTACTTTTGAATTACTGTATTTTAGAAATTGGTAATGTAGCTAAATTTGAGGAAGCTTTTCATTTTCTATATTATAGTACAATTAAAGTACAGATTAGTATAGATTAAAAGTTGAAAATAGCTTTTTAAAGGAAGCTCCTTAAATTCCTTTTTAAATTTTTATTTATTGGGAAGAGAGGGAGAGAGAATGGGAATGGGCATTGCAAAGGCCTTCAGCCACTGCAAATGAACTCTAGGTGCATGCACCACTTTGTGCATCTAGCTTATGTGGGTCCTGGGGAATCGAACCTGGGTCTTGTAGCTTTGTAGGCAAGTGCCTTAACTGCTAAGCTAGCTCCAGCCCAAAGCAAGCTCCTTTTTACCCTTGCAAAAAAAGAGGCTTGTGTGTCTTTTACTGTTTTAGCTTTTAATATTCAATCTGCTAATATAAAAACATTATTTGGCAGTCTGTGTGTTTCCCCCATGTAGGAGATGTGTTTCTTTCCAAGTAGAAACAAAATCACTGTGGCACAGCAATTAAAACTGCTGAATTAGCTTCTTTAAAAAAAATATTTTTCGCTCTTTATTTGCAAGCAGAGAGAGACAGAAGATGGGCATGCCAAGGCCTCTAGCCACTGTAAATGAACTCCAGATGCATGTACCACTGTGCCCATCTAGCTTTATGTGGGTACTGGGAATTGAACTTGTGTAGTCAGGTTTTGCTGGCAAGCACCTTAACCAATGAGTCATCTCTCCAGCCCCTGAATTGGTTTAACAGTATTTTGGTGGTAAAATGAACCACTTTTGTTGGATAAGTAGATTTACTTGGGGATTGGTTGAATTACTTGTGCATGTAATTCTACATTATTAGCATTATAATATTAATCATTGTCAATTTAAATGAAAAGAGAGCCGGGCGTGGTGGCGCATGCCTTTAATCCCAGCACTCGGGAGGCAGAGGTAAGAGGATCACCATGAGTTCAAGGCCACCCTGAGACTACATAGTGAATTCCAGGTCAGCCTGGGCTAGAGTGAAACCCTACCTTGAAAAAGCAAAACAAAACAAAACAAAAAATAAATGAAAAGAGATGATTTAACTGTCTTCTCCTTTCTACCCAAATGCTCTGATAATATATCCAGGCAGGAATGGAGAAGGGTGGTTCTTTATGCCCTTAATACATTGGGTAGTGTTTCTTTATTGAGCTGAATTGTCTAGTATTCACTTTTGTCATTTTCTGTTCATTCATTCACTTTAAAATATTTTAGTATTATTATTTATTTGAGAGAGAGGCTGAAAAAGAGGAAGAGGGTGAGAGAATGGGTGTATCAGGGCTTTCAGCTGCTGCAAATGAACTCCAGAAGCATGCGCCACTTTCATTTACTTTAAAAGATAGCTAGTGAAAAGTACACTTAATACACATGTGGGAATATAGATATATTTTGTGATATAAATCACTGACCCAAGTGAATTTTCTAAGTAAGACACTGCACCATTTCGAGCTCTTTTAAGCTAAGTCACTTATGACTGGTAAGTTCAATAGTCATAGTACAAGCAAATGAAGCATGCAGTATGATAATACAGAATGAGAGAACAGGACTGAGGAATCCAGTGTTTGAATTGTGCAGTACAAATATTACTAAGCATTTAAACAGCACTCCCTGAAAAAAATGGGTCAGTGACACTAGGGGCATTTTTATTGTCTTAACCTTTTATTATCTAAGTTAAATAGTTGACTTTTTACCAATTCAACTTTCTATCACTCAAACAATTGTTCTGGAACTATATGCCAGGGATAATAAAATATTTGTTTAATTCAGTAAGAATCAAGAACATAAACCATCTCTTTTTTTTTATTCTTTTCTTTTTTTAAGGAATTGCATCTTGTGAAAAAGAAACAAAGATTTTCTGCTACCATCATATGTAAGGGTACATTTTGCTGATACTTCATTTCTAGTAAGACATTTTTCCTCTTTCTATGTTATGAAGTAAGTAATCATAATGGAAGTGTTTTCTAAAAATCAAACTATTTTTGTGATGTTTGATGGCAGTAGTTTTAGAGTTATCTTGGGGATTAGTGTGGATCAATTGAGGAAATTTGTCAAATCCCAATGGAATGCAAAATACTGAATGTACAAGGTCAGTTTCTCTCACATTTTATCTGTCCCTGCTAAGGTAACTTTTTCCACCTTCTGCACTTCCATATGAACATAGAATGTGTTAGTTGATATGCTGACCTTCTTTTGAAAAGGAAAAATAGTCTCAACTAGGACATCCTTATTTACTATGATAATAGTCTGGGAAGGAGAGATTTTCAAGTGAATAATCAAAAGGTACAAGATATAAGATTTGATACAAGATTTTGGCATTCAGGAGGGTTCCCTAAGACCTGTGAACCCTAACTTTTGGGTCCTTGTCCTATTTCAACAAAGAATTGATAAAATGAACTCCAAGAAGGGTAAATTTTGATTTAAGTTTATTTGGGGAGAAATCATGAATTAGAAGGTTTATTTTAGGGGGAATTAAGATCCAGGGAGGTGGCTAGCTGGCAGACTCAAGCAAGCCAGAGGAGAATTTAAGATCTAGGAAGAACTCTAGCTGAAAGACTCAAGCCAAAGGAGAATTCTTTTCCTTGCTGGCTGTAAAGGTAGAGGGGAGACAAGAGATACTCAAACACAAGGAAGGCAAAGCATAAGAACCAAAAGATCCCTTTCAAATAAAAGACCAGAGAGGATTAAGAAATAGTGAAGAATTCAGAGATTAAAGAAAACCATACATATAATCAAAGTGAGAGTGTCCTACAAAGCATGACAGACATCAAGCAGAAAAATACCCAGGTCAAGAGACCGGCACCCCACTTCCCAGCCAGGCTGTGGAAGGAGAGACAGAGTGAGAGGGAGAATTGTTCAGGCCAGGTCGTAGGGAAGAGAGAGCTGGGCCTCCTTTATATGGCTCAGTCATCCAATTAGGGTTAGCCTTGTTACTACCTTCCAAGTGTGTGAGGAAAGACCTAATTGGTTGGTGGACTCAAGGAGGCTCCCCAGAGCCAAGGCCTAATTGGTTTATGGATTCAGGGGCTGACCCAAAGAAGCTGGATGGAAAAGGAAGCAGGAAGATCCTGTTGGCAAGTGTTGCTGGCAGCCATTTTGGATGAGAAGAACAGAATGGCGTCTCTGCGTTCTCTGGACTTCTATCTTCCCTTACTGGCTGAAACAAGCTTTCTTAACTCCTATTTCTCCTTAAGATTCAAGAGGCGGGGTGGAGGGGACGGACAAATAGTAAAAGCAACTTTCAGGGTCCTTTTAGGAATGTTGATATATATATCAAACTCCAGATTCTTGTGCCACCCTGTGCCTCTGGTTTACGTGGGAATCAAACCTGGGTTCTTAGGCTTCACAGGCATGCATCTTAACCGCTAAGCCATCTCTCCAGTTCCGAATGTTGATATTTTTTAAGGCTTGGAATTTATTGCTTTCTTGGGCCCATTAATCTGTTACTTACAAAGCTGTAGAACAGCTTTTTTTTTTTTAAGAAAATATTTTTCTTTTAAAGAGATTCATATGTTGACCAGAAAGCGTCATAATAGAAATTTCCTATATAATTCTGCCCCAATTTTGAGTAGAAATTGGAAGCTTGCCACAAGGATTGAGAAGAAAGTTTTCATTTTTTTCTTTTCCTGAATGCCTTGGATTTGCTTGGGAGTATTGTTTTGAGGCTTGTAATTTATTTTGTGTATAATGGCAGGTGACGTTTAAGGTTTATTTTTTTGAATGTGGATGTTGGACTTTTTCCAGCAGCTTTAATAAGAAACTCTTTTTCACTGTTAAATTACTTTGGAATATTTATTAAAGGCCAGTTAATCTATTTCTGGCTTTCCTCCCCTGTTCTGTTGATCCGTATATCCTTATGATAATTCTGCACTTTCTTGATTATTAGTAAGAAGCTTTGTAGTGAATCTTACAATCAGGTGCTGTCAGTTCTTCTTTGATTTCAAAATTGATTTGTCTATTCTAGGCCATTCACTTCTCTTTGTGTTGTTTAGCATTTACCTTGTCAATTTCTACAACAGAAAAACGCTAATGGGATTATGTTTGGATCAATATGAGGGGATTTGACTTAAAAATATTGAGTCTTCCAAATTTTATTTTTCTCCATTTTTCTTTTTTTTTAAAATTCTTATTTATTTATTTATTTATGTGAGAGAGAGAGAGAGAGAGAGAGAGAGAGAGAGAGAGAGGGAGGGAGGGAGGGAGGGAGGGAGGGAGAGAGAGAGAGAGAATGGGTGTACCAGGGCCTCTGGCTACTGCAAATGAACTCTAGACGCGTGTGCCCCTTGTGCATCTGGCTAACATGGGTCTTGGGGAATCAAACCTGGGTTCTTTGGCTTTGCAGGCAAATGCCTTAACCGCTAAGTCATCCCTCCAGCCGTCCATTTTTCTTTTAACCTTATTCTCAACAGTAACTTGTAGTTACTTGTAGTGTGACGATCTTACACCTGTTTCATTAATTTCTAATTTATATTTATATCAGTATAAATGAGAATTAGAACTGTTAGTTTACAGAAATAGTTGATTTCTGCATAAAACTATAATTTGTGGTTCTGCTAAACTGCTTGGTACAAGTGGACTCTTTAGCATCTTCAGATATTCTGTGTAGACCATCTCTGTTCATAAAGATTATTACTTTCTTCCTTGGAATTCATGTTTGTACTAGTTACTTTCTTTGTTGCTGTAACAAATCACCTGACAAAACAATTTAAGGAAGGGTTTATTTTGGCTCACAGTTGGTGGGTACAGTCCATTATGGCAGGGAAGGTGTGGTAGGAGGAACATAAAGCAGTTGGCCACATTGTATCTGCAGGAAGCAGAGAGGATGAATGTTACACTCAGTTATCTTTCTCCTTTTCATTCTGTCTGGGATCCTAGCCCATGAGCTGGTGCTGCCTACAGTTAACTAACCACATTTAGAAAATCCCTTACAAATATTCCCAGAGATTTTTCTCATATTATTTCTCATATTATTATTGTTTTTCTCATGTTATTCTAGATCAAATCAAGTTGAGATTATCTCACTTTTTTAAACTTTTTTTTTTTTAACTTTATTGCACTGGTTAGTAGTCCAGTGCAATGTTGAATAGAAGTGGCAAGAATTAACATCCTTTCCTGATCATAGGCAGACAACTTTAAATCTTTTAATAGTTATTGCTGATTATTTATTTTCTTCTTGTAAATAGATGTAGACGTTTTGTAAGATATTTTTAAAGAAATATTTTTATTTATTTATTTGAAAGAAAGAGAGAGCGTGAGTATGAGCAAACAAGCTAGCATGGATATGCCAGGGTTTCCTACTATTGCAAACAAACTCTAGAAGTGCTCACTCACCACTTTGTGCATCTGGTTTAAGTGGGTCCTGGGGAATTGAACCAGGGTCCTTAGGCTTTGCAGGCAAATGCCTTAACCACTAAGCCATTTCCTCAGCCCTCCATTACTTTAAAATTTAACTTCATTGAAGTTCTCAGGACATCGGTAGAATGCAGCCAGTTTTTTTTGCCAGAGTATCAGACCATCTGCCTCATAGCCTAGATCCTGATAAAGTTCTTTTTCCAGCCGGGTGTGGTGGCGCACGCCTTTAATCCCAGCACTTGGGAGGCACAGGTAGGAGGATTGCCATGAGTTCGAGGCCACCCTGAGACTACAGAGTGAATTCCAGGTCAGCCTGGGCTTGAGTGAGACCCTACCTCAAAAACAAAAAAAAAAAAAAAAAAAAAAAAAAAAAAGTTCTTTTTCCCTTCCTGAACATCACGAGTTAAGCCTCCATAATATACATTTCCTCTCAACCTGCTGGTCTTTGGCCATCAGAATTCAAAAAAATTTTATAGCAACTATTAGCTTTTGTTGCTTGCAATAACTTTTTAATTATAATAGTATATATTGTGAAGACATAAAAACAATGAAAAAACCTGCTGGAAGTTATTATTGTGAATTATATGACTATATATGCCGTTGGTATTTTATTTACACACATCAACAGAATTTTTAAAAAAAATACTTTATTTCCAAGGAGAAGGAGAAAAATAGAGAGGTGGGGGAGAATTGGCATGCCAGGGCTTCAAGCCACTGCACACAAACTCCAGATGCATGTGCCACTTTGTGCTTCTGGCTTTATGTGGGTACTGGGGAGTTGAACCAAGGTCATTAGGCTTTACAGGCAAGCACTTTAGTCACTGAGCCATCTCTCTAGCCCTCTAAAGAATTTTAAAATATTTTTTATTTGCAGTGAGGGAGGAAGGGAAGGGAGGGAGAAAATGAATGGGTGCACCAGGGCCTCTAGCCACTTCAGATAAACTCCACATGCATGTGCCACTTTGTGCATTTGGCTTTACATGGGTACTAGGGAATCAAACCTAGGTTGTTAGGTTTTACAGGCAAGTGCCTTAACCACTGAACAATCTCCAGCCCTTCTACAGAATTTTTAAAAAGTAAAACTAGAGTTATATTCTAACTGAACAAAAATATAACATTGTTATATTCTAAATGAACAAATGTTCATTTTTCTGCATGTGTGTGTATGTGCTTACATAGTGTGCGCACAGTGCATGCACATGTGAGTGCCCATGCGCAGAGACTAGAGGAAGACATCAAGTATCCTCTATGTATCTTCTGTCTTATTTGCCTGAGACAGAATTTCTCACTGAACCTAGAGCATTCTGGTTTTGTTTTGTTTTGTTTTGTTTTGTTTTGTTTTGTTTTGTTTTGTTTTGTTTTGTTTTGTTTGCCAGTTAGATTGGCTGACCAGTGAGCCCAGTGGGGTTACAGGCATGTTTCGCCATGCCTGGCTTTTTCATGTGGGTGCTGGGGATTGAACTTGGGTCCTCTTACCTCTCTGTGCCATCTTTTTGGGCCTCTATTCAGCCTTTTAATTAGGTATATTATTTTATTTTATGGACAGACCATGCCTATGTGCTAGTCTTTTCCCCTTCCCCATGTGTTTACAACATCTTTTGTCATGGTTCTGTTATTTCCTTATAATCTTCAAAGTAAATGGAATTTGTGTGTGTGTGTGTGTGTGTGTGTGTGCATGTGTGTTGTATGTACACATATGTGTTGATGTGGTGCCCTGTGTGTTCACCTGCGGCAGCTAGGAGAAAACCTCAGGTGTCCTCCCCTGTTCCTCACCTGTTTTTCCTTTGTATGGAGTCTCTTATTAATTCTTGAGCTTGTCGTTCACATATCGCAGTGATTCTCTGGTCCTCACTCCTCAAAGGACTAGAGTTTCAGATGTTTGAGTCCCAGATGTGCACATAGGTTCTGGAGATTTGAACTCAGGCAGTCTCAAGCCTTCATGCTTACACAGGAAGTACCCTTAATTACTGAGTCATCTGTCTAGCCCAAGAAGGGGTTTTGAAAGCAAGCTGAGAGTCAGTTTCTTAGTGAAATTTTTGAATATTGACCAAATGGTTTACAGGATTATTCACAGCAGAAATAAATATTTTTGTTCTTTAGGGTATACTTTCTTCCCTTTTCATTCTATATTTTGTCTCCCATTGTCTGTGTGCCTAAGACTCCCAAGTACACAATTCTGGCCCTCAAGAGTGAATTTTAGATTAAAGAGTTTTCCATGTAAGATCTTCCCTGGTCATGACCACACCAAGTTTAATGTGCTTGAGTTTAAACTCACTTTTAAGGAAATAATGTATCATTAAAGATTTCTTCTTGACAACTAGTTACTTGCTGAAAGTTTTCACTTACAGATTGATTGTACATAATTTTTTCATTCTAGAGTTCATTTCAGTAGCTTAAAAAAAAACTAAAAATGTGATTGTTTAATCAGAATCATGAAAATGGAAATTTGGATTATCTTAATTTTATTGATGTTAGTAAGGTCTGAGTTTAGTCATTAAAGTTTACCTACTGTTTAAAGTCTGTGCCATCAAAGTATTCATTTGCTTAGCAAGGACCTAGTAAACAGTGACAGATTGATCTTAAGACACTTTGAATATCTGTAATCAGTGTTACTGCTGAATTATTCTCAACCCTATAAAGGGTTGCAACCCACAGTTTAAGGTGCTGGGGTTTATAATACTGTTATAAGCCTATTTGGTGGAATTAAAGAGGGATGCCTATACTTGAAATTCTGATTTTAGTAATTTGAGTCTTCTCTCCTTTTTTGTATTAATATTTTTTATTTTTATTTATTTGAGAGAAAGTAAGAGAAACAGACAGATAAAGGGAGTATGGGCTTGCTGGGGTCTTCAGCCACTGCAAACAAACTCCAGACGCATGCACAATTGTGTGCATCTGGCTAACATGGGTACCAGAGAATTGAACCTGGATCCTTAGGTTTTGTAGGCAAGTACCTTAACGGCTAAGCCATTTCTCCAGCCCTTCCTTTTCTTTTTACTTAGTCATTATAGCTTAATGGTTTGTGAATCTTAATTTTTTTAAAGAACAACCTTTTTATTTTAAATTTCTTTTTGTTTTCTAGTCTCTACTCCTGTTCCAAAATTTAGTATTTCCTTAATTAGCTAGTTTTGAGTTTTCTATTAAAACATCTTAATTATTACACTTTTATAAGAAGTCTGGCGTATGATGGTGTACAAAATTCTTAGTTTTATCATTCCAGATTTCCTTGGTTTCTCTTGTACATTTTTTTATTTCTAAGTCAAGTTTAAAATCACCTTGCCAGTTTCCACATACAGTAAAAGAGAGTCTGCTGACATTTTGGTTTGGATTATATGGAATCTTTAGGTCAATTTGCAAAGAATTAACCCTTTTGTAAACTAAATATTTGTGAAGTTTTGAAAAAGTAAATTATTCAGTTCATTTTAAATTTCTCTCAAGACATTTTTGGTTTTTTTTTTACACATATGAATATTAGCTCTATTTTTTGGGGGGTGGGTGGGAATGATTCAGTATAAAAGAAAATGTTAATATTGGAGGAAAGAATGGAAGACTTGCTGAAGCAAGGATCTAAACAGAAAGGAAAGGGCTCTGTGAGAAGGTTGTTAATAGGTTAAAAGTTGTGATGGCAGGAATTTGAGGTGCTTCTCTTGTAATTGCTTTTATTTTGCCTTAGAACAGATAGCAAAGTCATCACTGGAGAGTGAAGGTGAGAAATAATGGTTAGAAATGGGAGCAGAGAGAATATGTTACAGAATAATCAGCCAGAATATTGGGAAATGGAAGAATGTGACACAATATGAAGAAAGTACCTGAGGTTTGGATTCGTACATTTGTGAACTAAAGTCAGATTCATTACCATGAGTAGAATGGTTTTTTTTTTTTTTTCATTCCCTGTTCATATTTAGTTACATGAGGACATCACTTAGGAGTAGATTTTGCCACTAAATGGAAGAGGTGAAGGCAATGGAGGCAGAAGTCAAGGCATGTGAGGTTTATGAAAGTTAAAATTAAGTAAGATAAGGAGCCATGTAAGCTCAAAAAGTAGGTCAGAAATAGTGAAAAGATGGTAGACTTAATAAGGTGAAGGACCCAGTGGGATCAATGGATGGTTGCAATTAGGTTATTGGAATACGTAAAATGAGAAGAAAGGTAGTGGTTAAAGTTACTATATTGGAACACTTTGATTTCATAAATAATTTGTGAGGAGATTTTTGTTGGTCATTTGTACTCATCTTTATGTAACAAATAAATATACAGTACAAAAAAAAAAAAAAAAAAAAAAAAAGGAAATACTTATAAATTAGCCTGTGTTCCTTTATCTAAGAAGACCTTTGGAGTATGTTTTAGACTACTTTTCTTTTTTCCTTCTTATTTTTGTTAGTAACTTACTAATATGATCATGAACTTGTTAATCTTTTCTGTATATTTTGTATTTCATTACTCTTCTGCTTTTACCTTTATTCATTTTTACTATTTGTGGTTAGTTTGTTCTTTTTGATAATTCTTTGAGGTGGTTATCTAGGAATTGCTAACTTTTCTCCCACTGCCCCATATACATATTATAAAACTAAAATTTTTCCCGTATTTTGGCTTTAGCTGTATCTCATAAAGTGTGTCATAGAGTTCACTTTCCACGAAACATATTTTAGAGTTTTCGCTAAGACTTCTTTATGGTATGGATTATTTAAAAGTTTATTGCTTAGTTTTTACATACATAAGAGTTTTTGGTTAAATTTCATTATTTCTGGCTTAATACCTCTGAGATCAGAGAACATGTCTGGTCTTTGAAATTTGTAAAACATTTTTAATATTTTAAAAATATTTTATTTTTATTCATTTATTTATTAGAGACACAGAGAGGGAAGGAGGGAGGGAGAGAGAGAGAGAGAGAGAGAGAGAGAGAAAATGGGCATGTCAGGGCCTCTAGCCACTGCAAACAAACTCCAGATGCATGTGCATCTGGTTTACATGGGACCTAGGGAATCGAACCTGGCTTCTTAGGCTTCACAGGCATGCACATTAACCACTAAGCCATCTCTCCAGCCCCGTTAAAGCATTTTATTGTGCAGCATGGAGTATTTTTGGTATATGCCTTGTATACATTTATAAAGAAAATATTTTTTTCACTTGTTTAATGCGGCTGTTCTGTGTGTCAGTGAGTTTATTAACCCCGTTAAGTCTTTCTTATTTATTTTGGTCAGGTTGTCCTTTCATTCTGATCTGCTTATTCTGTTAGTCACTGAGAGTGCTGCTGTCAGTGAATATTGGAATTTCATATAAGCATGTACTAGGGGTAGCTATGAATGCAGCCCAGTATATTTGTGGATGACAATGTATTGTTGAAATGTCAAAAGGTTGGATACCCCTCCCCTGTTGTGGACTTTTAAAAGTACCTCTACTGAGTGTCAAGAAAATGAATGTGTATCTCTGGTGTTGCTGGCAATAAGTCTTTAGCCATTGTCTGCTGTGTGTGTTTGTCTTGAACATGTTTCTAATTGCCTTTTATATTTAGCTCTTATTTTTGCTTAGAGTTATAAAATGTACAAAAAATGTTGAAAAGTGTTCAATTATGAAGGGGGAGAAAGCCAGTGAGAAAGTTACTGCCTATGAAGTCATACAGTAAGCATTTTACATCCTAACCATGAAAGTTTACTACTATAAATGGGCATTTTCTGTATTTCAGTTGAATTTTAAAAAGAAAAAAGATTGGGGATTATGAGTTAACGAGTAACTATAATTTTCCTACTTAAAATAGCAAATAAGCTCTTACAGTTTTTGCAGAGAATACCTGATTTTTAAGAAAAATTTGACTGTATGTATGATTAGGTGTTCTCAGATGTAGTATTGCTATATCTTCCAGGTGAATTGAACTTGTATTGCTTTAAAGTGTTCTTGTGTTTCCATCCATGTAAATTTGTCTATTTTGTCCTACAGTCTGTTATGATGAACTGTGTTACACACATTTCTTTGGTTTTGATACTTTCTGTATCCCCATAGTAAGGTAGAGAGAGATTCTGTAGTCATTATTTTGGGGTTCTTTTTTTAAACAGAGTTCAACATGTTACCTTTTTAAAAATAGAGGCTTAACTTACTATATTTAACACAAATACCTTTGTATTTAGATTAAATCTGTCATCTGTTTGCTTTGTATTTGTATCTTTTTCCTTGGCTTCTTTTGAATTCTTTATTAATCCATTTTTTCTCTTGTTACTCTTTTTAGACTACTCATATTTTCATCATCCTTGCAATGTTTTACACTAGAGATTATGATGTTCATCCTTGACTTATTAAAGTCTGAAGTAAATGAGATTTTCTTCTTATTTCTTTTTGTCAATAAGATACTTCAGAGCACTTTAACTTCATTTGCTACCCTCCCAAACTGCATACTTTATCTTATTTTGTGTATTATAACATTTTAAATCCTGCAAAATATTGTTAGCATTTAGTTCATATTTATTTAGAGTTGTTTCTTGCACTTCATTTCTTTGTATCTATTTAACCCATATCTAGTATCCTTCCTTTTATCTGTTGAAGAAGCCTCTTCAGTTTATTCAAATGGCCATTGTCTCTATTTTCCTTCATTTTAAAAGGATATGTTTTTAAAAATATTGTATTTATTTATTTGCAAGCAGAGAGAGATAGAAGAGAGACAGACAAGAGAATGGGCATGCCAGGGTCTCCAACTGCTGCAAACTCCAGATGCATGCGCCACTTCGTGCATTTGGCTTTATGTGGGTACTGGGGAATCAACCCCAAGTCATTAGGCTTTATAGGCAAGTGCCTTAATTGCTGAGCCATCTCTCCAGCCCCAAGCATATTTTTTTAAGATAGAGAATTTTCGTTTGGCATTCTCCCCCTACTCCCTAGCACTTTGGATTTATTTACATGATTCACTATTTATTATGTGCATCTACAGTAGACCTGTCTCAATTACCAATATTAAATATTATTTTTGGTCATATTTTGGCTTTTTATTTCTAGGCAGTTTATATGAAAAATGATAGTAATGTTGTGGTTGAGTTGACATTTACTTTTGCTACTAATATGCAGCTGATATGTAGCTAGTCAATCCTCATTAGTACAAATTCCCTTTAATCTAATTTGTGGTTGAAATGATTGAAGCTATACTTCCTTCCTCATGTGAGCTATTTTGTTTATGATTTATCTTTGTGTATAGGGTATAGTTGTTTAAAGTCTATCCAGCTCACCTGGTATGCCTACTGGGCCTATTCCTGTTGGTCAGGCCCTGGATATTTTTGGCACCTCAACTTGTAGTTGTGTTGGAAGTTCTACTGTCTCAGTCTTTCAGCCAAAAGTTTCAAAATCTATAGATTTAAAAAAAAAAGTGAGTCCAGAGCCTATTTCTTACAGATTTTAACCCTGCAAATTACCACTGTGTTAAAATTTCTATAGTTACTTAAAACATCTTTCTTGATTTTTGTTTTAAAGTCATTCTGCTGAGAAGGTTGATTTGAAGCAACTTTCAAGGGAAGAATGCTCAGATACATCCTAGAATTTGAAATTGTAATTGTAGCGGATTGTACATGTGTATACGCTAAGTTCACTAGAAGATCTTGCGTAATGAAAAGTATGAATATTTATGTTGCCGCTACAATGCAAGTTTTTGTGGTAGAAATTGGAATGTGATCTGTTAGATAACATGATTTGGAGTAAGGCAGTTCTGTGCAGTCTGTAGAGAAATCAGAAATGTTCCTTCCATAACACAGCTGCTTGGTTGCTTGCTTGATTCCCACCACCTTTCAGTTTCCTTTAATGTTTCTCTGCTGTTTTGTTATGTGGCATCTGCAGATACTATTGCCTGCTATACACCTTTGTGTTCAGGTTTGAGTATAAGGCACATATTTAGGGAAACATTTTCTGACCCACAAATTTAGGTCAAGTTTATATCAGATTTTTTTTTTTCAAGTTTTGAGTTATACAAACTCATTCAGGTGATGGTTTGATCCTCTTCACCCATGAACTCTGAACTTTCTGAGATTAAGAATCATGTTTTTTTTTTTTTTTTTTTTGGATGGTGTACGGTCATTCATTTTCTTGATTGTCATACCAGAAATTAAATCCGAGGGCCTACTGAGTGCTAGACAAGCATTCTGCCACTGAACATATCCTCTGCCCATTCTTGACTGTTTTATCTTTATGATTAATTCAGTGCTTGGAAGTACATTTATTGTTAGTAGGTTATCAGTTGTTAGTAGATGTTATCAGTGGATGAATGAAAACATAAAATAATCTGGGAAGATCAGTAAATAATTGATGCACTGATAATGAAGCAAAAGCTATATTTAGCCAAATTGAATTTTCACGGTACAGTTGAAGTTCTTTAGCTATACATGGACACTATTAAAGGATTCAGTCTCAGAGAAAATGAACTTGGAATTTACACATTCATATTCATTCCTCATCCAATGGTGTTTGTAGTTTATTCAACCAAGGGGACTTGGCCTTGTCTTCATCAAGAAAGTGATATTCAAACTAATCTTGACATAGAAGTGCTCATTAAATGTTAAAAGCAATAGTATTTTATTTAAGTATATACTGATATGCAACGGAATTGATAAATTGTAATTTGACTGGAGGCTAGTGTGATTTAAAAGAATTTATAAAGGCAGATTATGGTCATCCCATCCAAATTAGTTATCTTTTGGCATGAAGGTCATCAGAAGAAGCTTTTAAGGATATTCTGTTAGGTTGAAAGGGAAG
Organism: Orientallactaga sibirica; assembly: GCA_036365145.1. Classification (NCBI taxonomy): domain Eukaryota; kingdom Metazoa; phylum Chordata; class Mammalia; order Rodentia; family Dipodidae; genus Orientallactaga; species Orientallactaga sibirica. Next base: position 19,329,138 of record JAEOAD010000031.1, read on the forward strand.
ATTCTGGAGCCAGACTTACAAAATTCATATCCCAACCTTTGCCCTTTATTGAGTGACCTTTGGTGCAGTAATTTTTCTGTCTTAATATCCCTACTCATAAAATGGAGACAGTTATGTCTACTCTAGTGGAGTCTAATTAGGTTTGAATAAGTTGTGCCCATGCTTAGAAAAGTGCCTGGCTCATAGAAGAAAATCTTAGCAATATTATTTTGTTTTTTTTTTTAAGTTTATTTGAGAGTGACAGACACAGAGAGAAAGAGGCAGATAGAGAACTAATGGGCATGCTAGGGCCTCCAGCCATTGCACACGAACTCCAGATGTATGTGTTACCTTGTGCATTTGTCTTTATGGGTCCTGGGGAATCGAGCCTTGAACCAGGGTCCTTAGGCTTCACAGGTAAGTGCTTAACCACTAAGCCATCTCTCCAGGCCCCGCAATTTTGGCTTTTGTTGCTGTTACTATGTACATGTGAGAAAACCCACAAATATTGTAATTGCATTAGTTTAGCCAGAGCTATAAGGGCACAAAAAGATTGAAGAGATTATTATATATATATAGCTTTTGCTCCATCATCAGTGCAACTTAATCACTCATCTTATATAACATAAATTTAAAATTAATAGCATAAAAGCAGATTTGAAACTTATAACTTGAAAACCTACAGAACTAAAATCTTCTAACTTGTGCTTTCTTTTAGATCTCATAGAAAATTTCAGCTGTAGCCCTTGGACTAGAAGCTGAAATAATAGAAGCGTGTATGATGCATTAGGGTATTGAAGAAAATTAATTTTGAATTAAATATTTGGACTATAAGGAAGGAAAGGTGACTGACAATGGGGCGGAAGAAAATACAAATCACACGCATAATGGATGAGAGGAATCGACAGGTAAATGAACATTTCACCTTATCTATTTAATTGATTATATTTATTTTTAAAAGTAAAGATAGAATGGTTGGATTTTCTCAAAATTAATTTTGAGTTTTTTAGTTTCAAAGCAAATGAAAAATTTTAGTCTTAACATTGTCTTTTTTCTCATGTGCTTTAAAGAAACTATTATAGAAATCATATATGTTTTAGATGACATAGATATGTAGGAAATTTGTAATCCTGCCATTCTTATTTATTGTATAAAGTTTTCATAAGATATTTAGCCTTTAATTTATTGATCATGTATTTTGTTACTCTTTTATTGATTGTTATTTTCAAATTATCATTTTTATTTTCATAATTTAATAATATTTAAGTTAAGTAAAATTATCAGTGACTATGTTCTGGTCAGTTACATTTCTGATTAACCAAGAAATAGTGAGAGCAATTTTTAATGCCTCTTGATATTATATATTCTTAAAACATTCATGTATAATACCTCATCTTTAACTGATACATTTACAGCATTGATTCAGTGAACCAACACTTATAAATTCAGGATAATCAAAATGTGATGCTGATATATGAAGAAATCAACATTATTTAGAACTGATAGTCAGCTAGTCTTTGGGCTATAGTTTGGCTAAATTGTTTTGTTTTGTTTTGTTTTTTGGTTTGTCAAGGTAGGGTCTCACTCTAGCCCAGGCTGACCTGGAATTCACTGGCTTTGAACTCATGGCGATCCTCCTACCCTTGCCTCCTGAATGCTGGGATTAAAGGCGTGTGCCACCACACTCAGCTTGTCATACTTTCTTTTTGTTTTGTTTTATTTTTTAAAAAGTTTAATAGAATACTGCTATTTCTGTTAATTTCCATATTTTCAATTGCTGCTTTCATATTACAGTAGAGTTGAGTAATTGGCAGAAAGATTATATGGCCCAGAGGCCTCAAATCTTTGATCTCTGGCCCTTTAAGAAAAAGTTTACCAACCTTTTGATGTAGGGAAAAGGAAAAAGGATTGCAAAGAATATTGCAAGTAATTATTCATTATTCAAAAATTATCCTATCTTTGGCAAGGTTGCATATCAGAAGTTTGAAGAAAAATTCCTAAAAGTTTAATGGGACCAGTGCAACACTGAAAATGTGTTCTGTAGAGTCAGTGTAGTAGTTTACCTTAATATAGATACAATTGTAGACACAAACTGAATGGTAGTGGGAAAATTAGTGGGAACAATTGGAATGGTCCATAGACTGAAGTGGGCCCTTGTTTCAACTCATAAAAATGGCTTAAAAAAAGGCTAAGGCCCATACCATATGGTGCATTATGAGATTGAGAAAATGGGCTAGATTGATAAAATCTGATCATTGCTAAGGAGAAAGAAGAAAATTTTCCCTCAAAAATCTGAAGATGGGGCTGGAGAGATGGCAGATAAGGTGCTTGCCTGCAAAGCCTAAGGACCCATGGTCAACTCTCTAGATCCCATGTAAGCCAGATGATAAAGGTAAGGTAAGCGCAAGGTCATATATGCCCACTAGGTGGTGCAAGTGTGTGGGGTTTGATTACAGTGGCTGAGGCCCTGGCAAGCCAATTCTCTTTTTCTCTCTCTGTCTCTAAAAAAAAAAAATCCGGGCTGGGGAGGTGGCTTAGTGGTTAAGGCGTTTGCCTGAGAAGCCTAAGGACCCAGGTTCGATTCCCCAGGACCCACATAAGCCAGATGCACAAGGTGGCACATGCATCTGGAGTTCGTTTGCAGTGGCTGGAGGCCCTGATGTGCCCATTCTCTCTCTCTCTCTCCTGCTCTGAAACAGTAAAATAAAAAAAAAAAAAAAATCCGAAGATGGTGTCATATAGAGGAAAGTGGTACCTGCTTCACCAGCAGATGGATTATAAATATTAAATAGTTTACTAGAGGATTAGTGGATTTCCCTCAGTTCTCATCCTATATAAGTAACCTCGCTTAATTTTGGCATAGATCAGTTGAACCTATCTGTGGAAAAGGACTGCATATTTAAAGGGAAAGAGGAGCTTTTGCAGGTGACTGTGTAATTGGAACATTGTAAGTTGCAGCCATGACTTTTTAAAGAGGATGTGCAAAGAATGAAAGAAAGAAGATGCAGTTGGGCAGTTTATTTTTTATGTTAGATTAGACATAGAAACAATTTGTCATGGAATAAAATTATATTTTAACTTTATTGAGTTTTCAGAAAGTGAATTCTTTGTTTTACATTTTTATTTTTTGTGTGCGTACGGTGTGTATGCATTTGTATAGTATGTATGTAGAATGTTTGCTTGTATAAGCAACACGTTGTTGAGGTCAGCAATCAATGTTAGGTATCTTCCTCTATCACTTTCCACCTAATTTTTTTTGAGACAAGGTCTCTCAGTGAACGTAGATTTCATCCATTTAGCTAGATTAGCCAGCAAGTCCTGAGGATTTTTCTGTCTTTGCTTCTCCAGCCCTGGAATTATAGGTATATTCTGCCACACCCAGCATTTTCTGTGGGTGCTAGTGACCCAATCTCAAGTTCTCATGCTTGTGTGGCAAGCACTTTGTAGACCAAGCCAACTCTATAGCCTAGTAAGTGAATTTGGGAGTTAAGTATTTATTTTTTGTATAAAGGAGGAAATTGTGGTTTATATCATTTACTTATCCACATTATATATTCAAGTGACTGAATTAGATCCTGGGAACTCATTGAAGTATATCTTATGGGCTGGGGAGATAGCTCTATAGATAAAGTGCTTGCTATGCAAACATGAGGACCTGAGCTTGGATCTCAAGTACTCAGTATGCTCAGTGTGGTAGTGCACTCCTGTAACCTTAGGCAAAGGCAGTGATAAAGGAAAGTATTCAAGATCAACTTCTGACCTGTACACACACGCACACACACATGTATATGTGCATGGATGGTGGGGAGGAGAAGAAAAGAGCAGAGAATGGAAGAGAGAAGAGGAAAAGATATGTTCTACTGTAATAGACAGCTTCAGGTTCGCTGAGATGAATTTCCAGACCAGGCATACTTATGGAGGAAGGGATTTGTTGATGCTTACAGACCCAGGGGAAGTTCCATAATGGCAGAAGCTGGCCTCCCTTCACAGGTCCAAAGAGAGAAAAAAAGCCAAAAGTAAAACCACAGAGCACACTTCAGGAACTCCAGGTGGAACTAGGCACTTTGCATATCTTTAGATTGGAATTTCAAACTACCACACACCCACATAGGAGATGAGATTTAAGTATATAGCAAATAGATACCGAGAGTTTATATAAGAAACCACTACCTTGTGGGGGGGGACGAAGCTCAGGGAGCATTAATTGGAGAAGACAATATCGAATAGAGTTATGAATTACAATATGAACTAGCCACATAAAAATCACACTTGAAGTCATTGAAAAAGTCCATGGAAAATCTCGAAGGTGACAGTATCACACACTTAAATTGCTTTTTGTCTTCCACTTGACAGATTCTGATGAAATCTTGGTTTTCCATGTTTATATTAAAGTAGACCATAAAGGAAAGTTCACAAATTGTAAGTGTGTTTCAGTGAATTTTATCAAAAAGAACATGACCATGTAGCTAACATACCCAACTATTCCACCCCAGAGCTACTCTTTGTCCTGTCCTGTCTTTCAATCTCTCTGCCCCAAGGAAAGTCATTAACCTAATCTCTCAGCACCAGATTGGTTATACTTGTGGTTGAATTTATTTTAACAGTGTGTGTTCCTTTGAACGGTGCTGTGCTTATGAAATTCACAGTGTTATTGTTGTGCATAGATATATGTAAATTTATATCAGTGTATAATCCATTTTATGAATAGAACACAATGTATGTACATATATTTTTCTGTTGTAATTAGACATTTGAGTTCTTTTCTACTTTGATACTATTATGAAATTGTACTGTTGAGTATTATTGTACATGTGAACATCTGGGTACATATCTAGGTATGCAGTTGCTGAATCATAGGTTTTATGTGTGATAAGCTTTTGAATTGGTTGACAAGTTTTCTAAAGTGTGCATAGTTTTCACTGTACTAACAGTGCATGAGTTTTAGCTTCCTCATATCTTTAACAGAACTGGTTATTTTTATTTATTTATTTATTTAATTAATTTATTTATTTATTTATGAGGGTGAGTGGAGGCGGAGACCATTTCAGTGGTTAGCAGTAGTAACTTGTTTTAATCTTAAATTTCCATGATGTCAACTGTTGTTGTCTTCATGTTGCTGGGACAAAACACCTGAAATAAAAGTAGCTGATGGGAGGAAAGGTTTTGTTTTGGCTTAGAGTCTTGAGGGGAAGCATTTTGATGACAGGGAAAGGAATGGTCCTCGATTAGGGGCTGAATATCACAAGCAAGAGTGAGTCAAGCTCTTTCAAGAGGAAGCTATCTATAACACCCTTAATCCTACCCCAGCAACACACCTCCTCCAGCAAAGCTTCCCCTCCCAAATTGCCACTAGCTGGAAAACAAGTATTCAAAACACATGAGTTTATGAGGGACATCAAATTCAAATCACCACAGTGTCTGAAGTTGTTTGCCTTTTCATGGTTTTATTGGTCATAAAAAAATAAATTTTGTGTGCATATGTGTGTGTGTGTGTGAGAGAGAGAGATGTGCCTGTTTACTTCTTTTCTTGTTTTCTTCTAACGGGCTTTTCTTTTTTTTTTTTTTTTTTTTTTTTTGTTTTGGTTTTGTTTTTGTTTTGTTTTTCTAGGTAGGGTCTCACTCTGGCCCAGGCTGACCTGGAATTAACTATGTAGTCTCAGGGTGGCCTTGAACTCACGGCAATCCTCCTACCTTTGCCTCCCGAGTGCTGGGATTAAAGGCGTGCGCCACCACGCCCGGCTAACGGGCTTTTCTTACTTGTATATTTCCTATAATATACTAATGAATGTGTGTGTATTATAAATACTGGTTTTCATACCATAGCTTGACTTCTCATTTTCTTAATCTTTTTGTCTGATAAATAACTTTTTGTGCTTTGTATTTCTTATTTTTGAGACAGGGTCTTATTATGTAGCTCAGGCTGCCTTTGCTTCATGAGATTACAGGTATATGTCACCATCTGGCATAAATAAGACTATCAGTATTGTCCAATTACATACATTAGATAGGGGTTTCACTATGTTGCCCATGGTTTTCTCATTATCTGTGGGTTCAAGGAATACTCCAGCTTTAGTCTCCTGAGTAGTTGAGACTACAACCATGTAGCACCACAACCACCCAATTTGCCATTTTGTTCTTTCCTGTATTGGCTGTGCACTTTGTGTTATATTTAAGAAATCTTGGGACTGGAGAGATGTTTATCATTTGAAGGTGCTTGCTTTCAAATCCTGATGACCTGGGTTTGATTCCCCAGTACCCATGTAAAGCCAGATACACAAAAGTAGTGCATGCATCTGGAGTTTGTTTGCAGTAGCAGGAGGCCTTGGTGTGCCCATATTCATTTTCTGTCTGCCTTTTTCTCTCTGTTTACCTCAAAGTTCTTAAAAAGAAACTCTTCACTTAACCACAGTGAAGTGAAACTGATTCTTTTAGAATGTTAGGGCAATTTGACTGCAACATATTACCCTATTAATTGCCTGGGTTGATTCTTGGCTGAAGTGTTGCCCTACCTCCCTTACCCAGACAAGAAGGTCACCTTTCTGATAGAGGAGGATCATTCTTTTGTCAAGGGTATATGAGTAGCTTCATGCCCCTGCTTAAATCTCCAAACAAACTTCAAGATAATTTTCTGTGCTATCTTATAGAAATGATATTGTTAGACCTCTTATCCATGTGGAATTTATATTTGGATTGAAGCATAGTGGTCAAATTTTATTTTTTTCCAAATGGATAGTCACTTGACCCATTTCAGTTTATTACAGAAACCATCCTTTCCTTGATGCCTTTTTTTAAAATTAGGAACATATTTTTATGGATACATCATGTGTTGATGCCATCTTTTCCCTCCTCCCTGTCCTCATTCTGCAGGGGGCCTTCCTCAATGGGGTTGCTAGTATTCTGCATTAGGTTGTGGGTTATGCATTGTGGAACAGTAGTCAGTTATTTGGGGGAGGCAGTGCCTCTGGGCATGACATCCCAACCTGTGACTCTTAAAATCTTGCAACCCCCAAATTCCCTGAGCCTTGATGAGTGTGTTTTAAGTCTACTTCAGTGATGACCTCTTAAGAGCCTCTGGATTTTGGCTTTGATATGTGTTGAGGATCTTCAGTGTCTGACTTCTTCACCCTGGCACTACTTGTCAGGCTTACCATGGAAGCAACATTTTTTCTTGTCTCCCCACTTCCTCTGTGAAGAAAAACAGATTTCCATGTGCACACCCTCCAGAGAGATGCTTTATCCAGAGATACTGACACATGTTTGGGACTATTTCTGGACTCAACTTTGTTCCATTTGATTATTTGCATATCCTTGCTCAATTCTATACCATTTTAATTACTATAATTTGCTTTCTAGTAGCATAGTTATCTACAATTTTTGTTTGTTTGTTTGTTTTGAGGTAGGTTCTCACTGTAGTTCAGACTGACCTGGAATTCACCATGTATTCTCAGGGTGGCCTTAAACTCACTGTGATCCTCTTACCTTTGTCTCCCAAGTGTTGGGATTAAAGGCATATGCCACTACACCCCACTTACTATATGTTTTTGCAGAACTGGCTGGCCACCCTTCCGCTTTTCATTTCTTTTTAAAAAAATTTTATTTATTTATTTGCAAATAGAGAGAGAGAAAGAGGAGAGAGACAGACAGAGAGAGAATGGGCATGACAGGGCCTCTAACCACTTCAAAGGAACTCCAGACACATATGCCCCTTGTGCATCTGGCTTACGTGGGTTGTGGGGAATTGAACCTGGATCCTTTGGCTTCACAGACAAATGCCTTAACCACAAAGCCATCTCTCCAGCCCTCTCTTTTCATTTCTAAATGAAATGGTCAAGTCAGTATTTGTTCAAGAGCCACCAACCATAATTTATATACTTTTCTACTGAATATATACATCCATTTAGGGCCAATTGAAATTTCAACAATATTGTCATGATCTATTACATTTTATTTGTTTTTTAGTAATTCATTGTATAATGTTTTATGTTTATTGTATGGGCCTTAGTTTATTCTTAGATGTTTTGACTTTTTTTTATTTTAGAGAGAGTGAGAGAGAGAGAATTAGTGTGCCAGGGCCTCAGGCACTACAATCAAACTCCAGACCCTTGTGCTAGTGGGCATGTGCAACCTTGCACTTGCCTCATCTTTGTGCATGTGGCTTACATGGGATCTGGAGAGTCAAATATGCATCCTTAGGCTTCACAAACAAGCACCTCAAGTTTTGTTGCTAAATACATAAAAAAAAATGGTACTTTTTATATTCACTTTGTGACTAACAATTTTGCTTGAAATTACTGTTTCTAAAACTTTTTTTCTTCTTTTTTTTAAACTTTTGTTTTAAATTATTTTATTTATTTTTTGGAGAGAGACACACAGAGAGATAGAGAGGGAGAGTGAGACAGAGATGGGCGCGCCAGCAGTCTCAGCTGCTGTGAATGAAATCCAGATGTGTGCGCTCCCTTGTGGCCAAGTGCGGCATTGCGCCCTTGCGTCACTTTGCATCTGGCTAAACGTGGGACCTGGAGATTGGAACCGCTGGAGATTGGAAACAGCGTTCTTAAGCTTAGGAGGCAGGCACCTTAACCACTAAGCCATCTCTCCAGCCCCTTATTTTCTTCTTTTAATTTTTTTCTTTTTTTTCTTGACAACTTCTATACTTACACACAAAAAACATATGATATTTCCTTCCCCTCCCCCCATTCCCCTTTAGAACTCCAATCTCCATCACATCCCCTCCCTCTCTCCATTAGTCTCTCTTTTAATTTGAAGTCATCATCTTTTTCTTCTATTATGAGGGTCTTGCGAAGGTATTGCTAGGCACTGCAAGGTCATGGATATCGAGGCCAATTTCTGTCTGGGCAGTTGCATTGTAAGGAGTCATACCCTTCCTTTGGCTCTTCCATTCTGTCCGCCCCCTCTTCCTCAGTGGTCACTGAACCTTGGAGGGTATGACAGAGGTGTTTCAGTGCTGGGCACTCCTCCATCCCTTCTTCTCAGCAGTATGTTGTCTTTTGGGTCATCCCAGTGGTCATTGCCATCTGAAAAGAGAAGCTTCGCTAACCAGAAGTGAGAGTAGCGTGAATATGTGAATATGAACATTAAGCATACTGCTTTCAGGGTAGCTTGGTGGGAATAATATATACATTTAACCAGACAAGCACAGGCTTTATACCCCTAAGGCTAATGACCTCCCCTGCCATAGACTTGCTTAGGTTTTTCAGTACCAGGTATGTATTCCCTCCCATAGACAGGGCCTTCAGTCCAATTATGGAGCAGTTGGTTACCCCAAGAGCAGACATGCCACTATTGCACCCGTTCAGTCATTGGGCCTGTATGGCCAAACTTGAATTTTCAGTGTCCACTGCTTTCACTGCTGATGACTTCTGTCTCCCATAGAGCTGCTCCCCTCCCTGTAATCTGTTTTCCTACTTACATATGTGCAATACCATATATTAAATCTTTCCCTCTCCTGCCTCCCTTATAGCCTTTTACCAGCTTACTGGTTTCTTGTACCTACTTTTGGTTCCATTTCACACATAAGTCTATACATTTGTAGCTAGGATCCACATATGAGAGAGAACATGTGAGATTTGGCTTTCTGAGCCTGGGTTACCTCACTTAATATAATCCTTTCCAGATCCATCCATTTCCCTGCAAATTTCATTTCTGTACCGCTGAATAGAATTCCATTGTGTAAATGTACCACATCTTCATTATCCATTCATTTGTGGAGGGACATCTAGGCTGATTCCATTTCTTAGCTATTGTGAATAGAGCAGCAATAAACATGGTTGTGCAAGTATCTCTAAGGTAGTGAGAAGAGTCCTTTGAATATATGCCTAGGAGTGCTATAGCTAGATCATATGGTAAATCTATTTTTAGCTGTCTCAAGAACCTCCACACTGATTTCCACACTGGCTGGACCAGATTACATTCCCACCAACAGTGTAGAAGTGTTCCTCTTTTTCCACATCCACGCCAACACTTCTTGTCATTTGTTTTCTTGATGGTAGCCATTCTGATAGGAGTGAAATGGAATCTCAAAGTGGTTTTAATTTTCATTTCCCTGATGGCTATGGATGTGGAACACTTTTTTAGATGTTTATATGCCATCTGTATTTCATCTTTTGAGAACTCTCTATTTAGTTTCATAGCCCATTTTTTAACTGGGTTGTTTGATTTCTTACTCTGTTTTTTGGGTTCTTTGTATATTCTGGATATTAATCCTCTCTCAGATGTATAGCTGGCAAAGATTTTCTCCCATTCTCTAGGTTGTCTTTATGCTCTATTCACAGTGTCCTTTGCTGTACAAAAGCTTTGTAATTTCATGAGTTCCCAGTGGTTGATTGGTGGTTTTATTCCCTGAGCAATTGGGGTTATATTCAGAAAGTCCTTGCCTCTGCTAATATGTTGAAGGGTTTCCCCAACCTTTTCCTCTAGCAGTTTTAGAGTTTCAGGTCTGATATTAAGGACCCTGATCCATTTGGACTTGACTCTTGTGCATGGAGAGAGACAAGAATCTATTTTTATCCTTTTACATACAGATGTCCAGTTTTCCTAGCACCACTTGTTGAAGAGGCTATCTTTTCTCCAATGAATATTTTTGGCATTTTTGTCAAAAATCAGGTGGCTATAGCTGCCTGGATTAATATTTGGGTCTTCTATTCTGTTCCATTGATCTACCTGTCTGTCCTTGTGCCAGTACCATGCTGTTTTTGTTACTATGACTTTGTAATATAACTTAAAATCGGGTATGGTAATACCACCAGCCGGATTTTTGTTGCGCAAAATTATTTTGGCTATTCCAGGTTTTTTATGTTTCCAGATGAATTTTAGGATTATTTTTTTCTATTTCTGTGAAGAATGCTATTGGGATTTTAATGGGGATCACATTAAATGTTTAGATTGCTTTTGGTAAGATTGACATTTTCACAATATTGATTCTTCCAATCCAGGAGCATGTGATGTCTTTCCATTTCCTTGTGTCTTCTGCATTTTGTCGCTTGAGTTTTTTAAAGTTCTCATTGTAGAGATCCTTCACTTGCTTGGTTAAGTTTATTCCAAGGTATTTTATTTTATTTTTTTGAGGCAATTGTGAATGGGAGAGATTCCCTGATTTCATACTTTTCATGTTTGTTGTTAGTGTGTAGAGAAGCTACTGATTTCTGTGTGTTTATTTTGTATCCTGCTACATTGCTAAAAGTGTTTATCAGCTCTAACAGTTTGCTGGTAGAGTTTTTAGGGTCTGTTATGTATAGAATCATATCGTCTGCAATAATGATAATTTGATCTTTTCCCTTCCGATTTGTATCCCTTTTATGAGTACCTCTTATTGTTATGGTTAAGCCTTCCAGTACTATATTAAATAGAAGTGGGGAAAGTGGACACCCTTGTCTTGTTCCTGAATTTAAAGGAAAAGCTTCAAGTTTTTCCCCATTTAAAATTATGTTGGCTGTAGGTTTGTCATAAATAGCTTTTATTATGTTGAGATATGTTCCTTCTGTTCCCAGTTTCTGTAATACTTTCACCATGAAGGGGTGTTGGATTTTGTCAAATGCCTTTTCTGCATCTGTTGAGATGACCGTGTGATTTTTGTCCTTCAGACCATTTATATTGGTGTATTATATTTATGGATTTGCGTATGTTGAACCATCCCTGCATCTCTGGAATAAAGCCTACTTGGTCAGGGTGAATAATCTTTCTGATATATTCTTGTATTCTGTTTGCTAGTATTTTGTTGAGAATTTTTGCATCTATGTTCATGAGGGAGATTGGTCTGTAATTTTATTTTTTTGATCTGTCCTTGTCTGTTTTGGGTATCAGGGTGATGCTGGCTTCATAGAAGGATTTTGGTAGAATTCCTTCCTTTTCTATTTTATGGAAAAGTTTGAGAAGCATTGGTGCTAGTTCTTCCAGGAATGTCTGGTAAAATTCAGCAGTGAATCTGGGCCTGGGCTTTTTTTAGTTGGGAGACTTTTTATAAGTGCTTGGATCTCTGTAGTTGTTATAGGTCTATTTAAATGGTTTATCTCATCTTGATTTAAATTTGGTAGGTCATATGAATCAAGGAAATCATCCATTTCCTTCAGGTTTTCAAACTTAGAGGCATATATATTCTTAAATTATGTCCATTTGATTTTCTAATTTTCTTTGGTATCTGTTGTGATGTTGCCTTTTTCATATCTAATTTTATCAATTTTTGTCTCTTCTCTCTTTCTTTTGGTCAGATTTGCTAAGGGTTTGTCAATCTTGTTTATTCTTTCAAAGAACCAACTCTTTGTTTCATTGATTTTTTTTTTAAAAAATTTTTTTGGTTTCCATTTCGTTAATTTCTGCCCCTTGTCTACTGATTTTTGGTTTGCCTTATTCTTCTCTTTCCAAGGCCTTAAGGTGAAGCATTAAATTGTTTAGTTGTGAACTTTCTAATTTCTTAATATAGGCACTTTGAGCTATAAATTTCCCTCGTAGGACTGCCTTCGTTGTGTCCTAAAGGTTTTGGTATGTTGTATTTTCATCAGCATTTGATTCTATGAATTTCTTGATTTCCTTTTAATTTCTTCAGTGACCCCATACATTGTTCAATAATGTACTGTTTAGTGTCCATGAATTTCTGTAAGCTCTGTAGATTTTCTTGTTGCTGATTTGCAGTTTGATCCCATTGTGGTCAGATAGCATACAGAGGATTATTTCAATTATCCTGTATTTGTTAAGATTTGATTTGTGTCCTAGTATATGGTCTCTTTTAGAGAATGTCCCATGTGCTGCTGAGAAAAATGTATATTCTGCAGCATTTGGATGGAATGTTCTGTATATATCTGTTAGGTCCATTTGTTCCATGGTATCATTTAATGCAGATGTCTCTCTGTTTATTTTTTTGCTGGGTAGACCTGTCAAGTGATGAGAGTGGGGTATTGAAGTCACCCACTACTATTGTGTTAGGAGTTATCTCTGACCTTAAGTCTGATAGTGTTTGATTAAATCGGGAGCCCCTGTGTTAGGAGCATATATGTTTAGGATTGTGATGTCCTCCTGTTGGAGTGTTCCTTTAATCAGTATAAGGTGACCTTCTTTATCTTGCCTCACTAATGTTGGTTTGAAGTCTATCCTGTCAGAAATTAGGATAGCACTCCCTGCTTGTTTCGTAGGCCCATTTGCTTGAAAAACCTTTTTCCACCTTTTCACCCTAAGAAGGTTTCTATCTTTTATTGAGAGGTGAGTTTCCTGGAGGCAACAGATGGTAGGATCCTGCTTTTTAATCCAGTCGGCAAGTCTGTGTCTTTTGATTGGGGCATTGAGGCCATTGATATTAAGAGTTATTATTGAAAGATATGTATTTATTCTTACCATTTTTCTTCTTTTGTAGTTTTCCCTGGTTTTCACTTTACTCACTTGTTTTAACTGTTATTTGAGTATGTTTATTTTTTCCTATTTCCTGCTGTGTGTGTTTTGCTTTCTCTTCAGCGTGAATGATTCCTGCAAGTATTTTCAGGAGAGCTGGTTTAGTTGCCATAAATTCCTTTAGCCTGTCTTTGTTATGGAATGTCCTTATTTCTCCATCAATTTGGATAGATAGCTTTGCAGGATAAAGTAATCTTGGTTGACAGTTTTTATCTTTCAGAACTTGGAATACATCACTCCAGGCACCTCTGGCTTTTAAAGTTTGTGTTGAGTAATTTGCTGTGATCCTGATGGGTTTCCCTTTGAAGGTCACTTGCTTTTTCTCTCTAACTGCTTTCAATATATTTTCTTTGGGTTGCGTGTTTAGTAGTTTAATTATAACATGGCGAGAAGAGGATCTTTCTAGGTTTTGTCTGTTTGGTATTTTAAATGCTTCTTGTATCTGCATTGGCATTTTTCCCAATTTGGGGAAAATTTTCTTCTATGATTTTGTGGAAAACACCTACTAAGCCTCTGGATTGAACCCTTCTGCTATACCTTGAATTCTTATGTTTGATCTTTTCATAGTGTCCCGCATGTCTTGGAGTTCCTGTTCATACCTTTCTATTAGCTTGTCTTTCTTTTTGTTGGACTGTATTATGTCTGCCATCTGGTCTTCTAGTTTAGATATTCTGTCCTCTCCTTCATCCATTCTACTGGTGAGTCTTTCCACAGAGTTTTTTTTTTTTTTTTTTTTTTTTTTTATCTCACTGACTGTCTTCTTCAGAGCTAGGATTTCAGCCTGGTTTTTCTTCAGTATTTCTATTTCCTCATTCATGTCCTGTAGTGACCTTTTTATTTCATTAAACTGTTTTTCTGTATTCTCTTTCAAAACTTTCTCTTCTTTAGTCCTTTGTTTCTTCTCTGATTCCTTTCATTTCTTCTTTTATTTCTTCTTTCATTTCTTTGAGTATATATAACGTCATTCTTTTGAAATCTTTGTCAGGAATTTCATCTAAAACAGTCTCATTGGTGAACAATTCTGTGTCCCATCTGTTACCCTTTTTGTCCACCCATATTTTTTCATCTGAATAACTTCTAGTAACTAGGTTTCTAATAATCTGAACCTTTTTCTACTAACTCTTTCACTTACCTTTTCAAATTGGCTGATAAAACAACATTCTTAGTTTCTGGTACAACCTTTGCAGTGCTAGAATATTTTTCTTTTTATAGATTTCACATTTTATGTAGTTCACATTTTTGTGTATTCTCCCCATATTTCCAATCCTTTTAAAAAATGTTAGCCATCATCAAGTTTCTTACCTGATAGGTAAATTACCTGTTGTATATGTGATCCTTTTTTCTTCTGGTTCTGTCTTTTGTTTTGTTTTTGTTTTTGTTTTTGTTTTTGTTTTTTTTTTTCAAGGTAGGGTCTCACTCTGGCCCAGGCTGACTTGGAATTAACTATGTAGTCTCAGGGTGGCCTCGAACTCACGGCGATCCTCCTACCTCTGCCTCCCATGTGCTGGGATTAAAGGTGTGCGCCACCACACCTGGCTGGTTCTATCTTTTAACATCTTATTTTTTTTCTTTTTTCTTGATGAGCCATCAGACATGTATGTGAAATATACTGCATACTGTGCTACCTTGCTTCTCTAGGTGGTTTAAGCTTGTCTTTTTAGCTATTGAACTCTGTAGTTGAGTGTCTTAGCACTATTTGGGCTTATTTCCAGTGCAAGGCAGGAATGATGTTGAGGAGGCTCATCTTTGCTCTGGTTCATTCTGCTCTCCAGGACTGTTAATTGGGTATTTCGCATGTCCTCTGAAAATTTATAACTTTATATTCTTGCTTTACAACAATCACAAATAAACTCTACTTTCTTGAAACCTTTTTTTCTTTTTCCTCTTTCTATCCCTTATCCTAAGCAGTACGAGAATTTGCCTGTGTTTTGAAGAACACAGTTGTCATAGTGAGCTCTTCACTTTTATCTCTTTTTTCCCACTGTCATGATGGCTACCCAAGTCTTGTGTTTTCAACTCTTTGGACAAAAGTTCTTGTCTCTCAACAGGATCCCACTGCTTTGTAGTGTCTTTATATATAGAATCAGTAAAGACCTTTGAGAACTGTTGGGCCTTGCTGGAAATGGGCTGGACCTGTAAGGAGGCTGGCCTGAACTATTGGACATAGCCAGGGACCCTGGGCTATGGGGTTGCAGCTGGCCCTCTGTCAGGAAGTCCTTGGTGACGGCCTTCCCTACGTTGTAGGTTGTAGTGAGCTGTCATCGCCCAGAGTGGGCAGAACTGGAGAGGCTCTTCCTCCAGACCCCAAAAGGCTCTGACCATTCCATAAGTAAGACTTTGCCCCCTGCAGTTCCTGACCTTGTGGCTAGCTGCCCAAGAGACCCTCATGTGGCTAAAGTCACATAGCCTTCTCACCTCTCCCACAGTAACAGAAGTCACAGCTTCCTGTTAATCTCCTCTTCCGCCCTTCCCCCTATCTTCCCTTATCCTTCCCCCATAGCTTTGAACTTACTAGTTCTTCTGCCACTTAGATAGCAGCCCATCAACTATGCATCCGATTGCCATATAGTCTGTACGTGCCATCTCAACCTTCCCCAAGTGTTTATAAACCCAGTCCCCTTTGAATAAATGAGTGTTGTCCATCAGACGGTCTCCCGGGTGCTTATTGACCTGTCATGTGTTTGTGTGTCGCACTCACCCGCTGCTCCAGGAAGGACCCTGCTGCTTCCCTCCCAACTCCTCTCTCCCTTGCCCGGTCTGTCGGTGGCCAATGACCCCAGGAAACGGGAATGAAGCAGCTATAGCAGATTTTTAAAGAATATTTTATGTTTATTTATTTGAGAGAGAGGGAGAAGGAGAGAATGGGGCATGCTAGGGCTTCCAGCCACTGCAAACGAACTCCAGTTGCATGCTCTATCTGGTGCATCTGGCTTACATGGGTCCTGGGGAATTGAACCTAGGTCCTTTGGCTTTGCAGGCAAGTGCCTTATCCGCTAAGCCATCTCTGCAGCCCCAGATTTTTTTTTTTTTTTGCCTGCCCCTGTCTCTTTGAGGTTTTTACTATTACAGATTCATGGCACCTCAATCCTTTTCTTCACTTTTCTGTTCTGTTCTTTTTTTTCTGTTCTTTCTATTCTTGTGCTCTTTCTCTAAATATTTGTGTCATTTTTTGAAAGAGAGAAATAGGAAGAGGGAGGGAATAAGGGAGTGTGTATAGGCATCTTGGGGCCAGTTCAAATTCTAGACACATGTGCCACTTTGTATCTAACTTTACCTGGGTTCTAGAGAATTGAACCTTGGCCCGCAGACTTTACAAGCAAGCACCTATAGTCACTGAGCCTTCGCTCCAGTCCAGCCCTCCTTTCTTTAGTATCTTTTTAAGGTATTTAAGCAGATTCTCTTCTGCTTCATCCTGTTTTTTGGAGTTGATTTCAGTGGTCCTTACGATCATATACCTTATGAGAAAAATTATTAAATGTTTTTTTTCTGAAAGGTGAATACAGAGAACAGTACTTTAAAAATTATGTTCATTATTCAGAAAAAACATGTTAATCCTGATATATTTGCTACACTTTTATTTGTAAAGGAAAAAAAACTAGAGATTCAGTCTTTATAATTTTTCCTATGGTCAACCTTTTTTCCCTTCCCGAGATAACCGCTCTCATGAATTAGTGTCCTTTTTTCCTTGACAGTGTTATTTCTAGTATTGTTTCAACATGGTTTCAAAATTTTACATGATGGCACTATTTGTACTGATTTATCACTATCTTTTTTGATGTCTTATTCAGTAAAATTATTTGTTAAAATGTTCCTTATTTAACAGTATGTCTGTCAGAACATGTATGTTGAATTAAGTTTTATTTTAATTTTATGATTAGTACTGCAACATATATGTGTGAACTTGTCTCCTTAAAGGTAGGTAACATTTTCATGTGATAAATGTAATTTAAGAAGTTAATGTGACGTGGTGGTTCTTGCTTATAATCCCAGCAGTGGGAAGGCTGAGGTAGGATAATCTCTGTGAGTTCAAGACAAGTCTGGATTACAGAATTGAGTTGTAAGTCAGACTGGGCTAGAGTGAGACCATACCTTAAAAAAAAAAAAGAAGGAAAAGAAAAAAAATGGAGTTGTTGGGCTGGGTATCGAGACACACACCTTTAATCCCAGCACTCAGGCAGAGGTAGGAGGATCAGTTTGAGTTCAAAGCCAGCCTGAGACTACATAGTGAATTTTAGGTCAGCCTGAGCCTAGAGTGAGATGACCCTATTTTGAACCCCTCCACCCCCCCAAAAAAAGGAATTGCTGGGTTGAGAATGTCCATCACTATTTTAACTTTTTCTGGTCTTATGAAGGTGATAATTCTCTTTTGTTGTTTGCTGTATTTTCTTGAGTTATTGATCTTTTTTTTTAAAATATTTTATTTTTTATTTATTTATTTGAGAGCGAGAGATACAGAAATAGGCAGGTAGAGAGAGAGGGAGAGAATGGGTGCGCCAGGGCCTCCAGCCACTGCAAACGAACTCCAGATGCATGCACCCCCTTGTGCATCTGGCTTACGTGGGTCCTGGAGAATCGAGCCTCGAACTGGGGTCCTTAGACTTCATAGGCAAGCGTTTAACCACTAAGCCATCTCTCCAGCCCCGATCTTTTTTTTTTCCTTAGTTTTTTTTCTCTTTCCTTAAATGTTTTATTGACAACTTCCAAACCTATACACAATATACCAAGATCATAATCCCTTCCCACTGTCCTCCCTTTCTCCATCTCAAATCCTCCCCATCCACTGAATTCCTTCTTATTTCAATTAGTGTCTCTCTTCTGTTGTTTTTTTTTAAGTTATTTATTTGCACGCAGAGAAAGAATGGTTGCACTAGAGTCTTCAGCTGCTGTCAGTAAACTCCAGATGCATGTGCCATTGTACATCTGGCTTTATGTGGGTACTGGGTTATTCAACCCAGATCATTAGGCTTTGAAGGCAAGTACCTTAACCACTGAGCAATTTCCCCAGCCTCCCCTCTTTCTATTTTGATATCATTTTTCTCCTTCCAATTATGCAGTTCTTGCATAGGTAGTATCAGTCAGTATGAAATCATGAATACCATGGCCACTTTGTGTCTGGAAGACAGTGTTGCAAAGCACTTCTCTCCTTCCTTCGGCTCTTACATTCTTTCTGCCATCTCTTTCTTCCACAATGATCTCTGAACCTAGGAGAGAGTGATAGAGATGTCTCTTAGTGTTGAAACACAACACTGTCATTTCTCAACACTTTGAAGAGTTTTGAGTCATGCAGTAGTCTCTACCATCTGGAAAGAACAGCTTCTCTTACCAAAAGTGAGAGCAGCATTAATATATGTGCATAAACAAGTATTTAGAGGGCAGTTTGGTGGGCATAATATATCCATTTAGCCAGACCACAGTAGTAGTACCCTCCCTGCACCCCGGAAATTATGACCTCCCCACCATAGGCTTTGATTAGGTTTTCAGTACAGGCAGGAGTCCTCTCCTGTGGATCAGTCCTCAAATCCAATCAGAGAGTGGTTGGTTTCCCCCATAGTAGACACGTCACTATTTACCAGTACATTTGGCCTAATTGGTCAGCTATAAAGCTTGCAGGGTCCACTTCTGGTTAAGATCATTTATCACTTTTCTCCTCCAACAGGCTGCATAGCTCGTTTCATCATCCAAACAGCTAGTCAACATGGAGGAGGCTTATAGCTCAGCTCCATCTTGATTTCTCCGTGACCAGCAGCCCAAGCATGTGGTGTCTTCAGCAATAGGGTCTTACAATCTAGTTATGATGGGCAATGAATAGCCTTGGGAATAATGTCCTGTAATGTTTTGGGGTATCAGGGTCCTCCCTGACCAACAGCTTGTTGGAAGATATTCCACTCATAGCGCTGAAAGTTTCTTATAAAACAAATCTATGGCTTCTGGGCACAGCATTACTCACCCCCACTGGGTACTTGTGCTCAAAATCTCTTTTTAACATTTATATTACTAGCTAGTGAAAAAGTAGGTTTCCATATGGTTTATTCATAATATCTATCTCCTTCCTTCCTTCCTTCCTTCCTTCCTTCCTTCCTTCCTTCCTTCCTTCCTTCCTTCCTTCCTTCCTTCCCTCCCTCCCTCCCTCCCTCCCTCCCTCCCTCCCTCCCTCCCTCCCTCCCTCCTTCTTTCTTTCTTTCAATTTTTCGAGGTAGGGTCTTCCTCTAGCCCAGGCTGACCTGGAATTCACTATGTAGTCTCTGGGTGACCTCAAACTCAGGCAGTATCCTACCTATGTCTCCGGAGTGCTGGGATTAAAGGCATGCACCACCACACCCAGCTGATATCTTTAACTTTGATTAACTCTTCCCTCTCCTCTCCTCTCCTCTCCTCTCCTCTCCTCTCCTCTCCTCTCCTCTCCTCTCCTCTCCCTCTCTCTCCTCTCCCTCCTCCCCCTCCTCCCCCCCCCCCTCCCTCCCCTCCCCC
Organism: Orientallactaga sibirica; assembly: GCA_036365145.1. NCBI lineage: Eukaryota > Metazoa > Chordata > Mammalia > Rodentia > Dipodidae > Orientallactaga > Orientallactaga sibirica. The sequence continues at coordinate 19,348,980 of JAEOAD010000031.1, forward strand.
CCCTCCCCTCCCCCCCTCCCCTCCCCCTCCCCCCTCCCCTCCCCCCCTCCCCTCCCCTCCCCCCTCCCTAGCCAGTCTTTATATATTCTGGATGTTAATTCTATACATGTTGTATCTCTTTCAGTTTGTACATGGTATATATTGTGTCTGTTTTTAGTTTGCCCTAACCTTATTTAAATTTTTTTTATTTTTATTTATTTGCATATGTGTGTGTGTTCACATATGTATGAGTATATACTAGGTATATATATATATACTAGGTATATAGTATATATTGCTACTGCAAATGAACTCCAGATGCATGTACCACTTTGTGTCTAGGTTTACATGTGTGCTAGAGGATTGAATCCAGGCCAACAGGCTTTGCATGCAAACACCTTTAACTGCTGAGCCGTCTCCCCAACCCAGAGATGTTTTTATGATTGGGGTAACAGTTGATATATTTATAGGTTTCATATTGCCTTTACCAGTAGATTGTAAGTAGTTCTAAATTCCTAATGGTTTATTTTCTAAATCATGTTTGGTTTTTTTTCCCCAAACTTTTCCAAGTGCGCTTCTGAGAAATGTATATATTTTTTACATGGTTGCATGCATGATTCTATATTTTAGGTCAGTTTTATTGTGTGTTCAAATCTGTTTTATAGTTTTTGTTATGTATTTTGACACCAATAACTAATCTTTTGGGCAGAATATTAAGCTATAGCCAGTATCCCTTCTTTGCTTCTTGTTATATTCCGTTTTCTTTTTGAATAGTATTCTGGTTTTGAGTTTCTCCATGCCTTCTTAAGAGTTGAATAATACTGCAGTGTCTGGATATAACACAGTTTATCTGTTCACTTACTGAAGCACATCGTACTTATTTGTTTAGAGAGAGCAAGAGAGAAAGAGAAGCCTCAGCTCCTGCAGTCGAACTCTAGACTCTTGTGCCACCTACTGAGCATGTATGACCTGCGCTTGCCTCACCTTTTATGCGTCTGGCTTATGTCTGGGTTATGTGGGATCTGGAGAGAGATTGAATATGGGTCCTTAGGCTTTGCAAGCAAGTGCCTTAATTGTTAAACTATCTTCTCCAGCCCTTATTTACTTTTTAAAATTTATTTTCAATTTTTATTCATTACAGCAAGCAAGAGAAGAGAAAGAGAGAGAGAGAGAGAGAGAGAGAGAGAGGGAGAAAATGCACGTGAATATGAATGAATGAATGGGTATGCCAGGGCCTATAAGCACTACAAACGAACTCCAGATGCATGCACCACCATGTGCATCTGGCTTAGATGGGTACTGAGGAATAGAACCTGGTTCTCTAGGCTTCATAGGCAAGCCAAAAGCCATCTCTCCAGCCCGTGTCTTATTTACTTCTAACTTTTGGCTATTATGAATAAACTTGATGTAGACCTCCATATACATTATTTAGATAAAAGTCTGAAATTCTTTTTGATACATATTGAGCTTAATTGCTTGATGATATGGTTAATTTATTTCTGTAAAAAAGCTTCAGACTGTTCCAGAATAACTAACATTCTACATTCCCAGTAACAATGAATAAAGGTCTCCTGTTGCTTCATAGCCTCAACAGTATTTGGGTGTTTTGGGATTTCACCACATACCAGGTAGTGTTATCTCAGTGTTGTTTTAGTTTGCAGTTCCTTAGTGACATAGGGAGGATGTGAGAAACAATATACTAATTTGCTATTTATACATTTTGTTTGGTAAGTTTCCTATTCACATCTTCTGCCCATTTTTAAAATTAGATTTTTTATTTTCTTATTGTTGTTTTAAGAGCTCTTTATCTATTTCAAATGATAGTCCTTTATGAGATATTGTTTGCAAATATTTGAACCCAAGCTATGTAGAGTGTCTTTAATAGAGCAGAAGCTCTTCATTGCAGTGAAGTCTAGTTTTATATGTTTTCTACCATCCAATTACTAACCAAGCCTGACCCTGCTTAGCTTCCAAGATCAGATGAGATCAGGCACGTTCAGGGTGGTATGACCATAGTCTAGCTTATACATTTTCTTTAAATATCTTTGGGCTAGAGAGATAGCTAAGTGGTTAAGGGTGTTTGCTTGCAAAGCCTTACAACCTAGTTTCAGTTTTCCAGTACCCTTGTAAAGCCAGATGCATGAAGTGGCACATGCTCTCTCACTTTCTGTCTGCCTCTCAAATAATAAATAAATATATTTTTAAAAGATCATGTTTTGGGTTTTCTCTCTAACAAAGTCTTAACAAAGAGCACTTGCCTAGCATGTACAAGGCCCTAAGTTCAATCCTTAGTAGCACAAACAAGTCATTGCCAAGATCAGAAGTGATGGTGCACAGCTATATTCCTAGATTTTAAGAAGCTGAGATAAGTTTAGGAACAAGTTCAAGATCAGATACACTGTGATTTCAAGGCTACTCTTGAGTGGTATATTAACGCCCTGTCTTGGATGGATAGATGGATGAATGGTTAGATGGATGGATGGATGAATTTAAAGTCATTAACACACCCAAATTCATCTAGTTTTTCTCCCATGGTAACAATAAAGAATTTTATACTTTCACATCTTCTATTTAGGTCTATTTTACATTTTTTAAAAAATAGATTGTGTGTGAGAGAGAGGACAAAGGAGAAAGAAAGGGAGGAAGAGGGAGAGTATGACTGTGAGCATTCCAGGACCCCCTGCCACTGCAAATTAACTCTAGACACATGTACTACTTTGTGCGTCTGGCTTTACGTGAGTGCTGGGCAATTGAACCCAGGCAGTCAGGTTTTGTAAGTAAGCACTTTTAACTGCTGAGCCATCTTTCTAGTCCTATTGTACATTTTGAGTTAGTTTTTATGAGAGGTTTAAGGCTTTGAAACCCTTTTACGCCTTCTGTATAGATATCCAGTTGTTCAGAACTGTTTGTTAAAAACCCTCACATATATATTTAACTTCCCTGTCAAAGATCAGATGATTGGGGCTGGAGAGATAGTGGTTAAGGTGCTTGCCTGTGAAGCCTAAGGACTCATGTTCAACTGTCCAGATCTCACCTAAGCCAGACGTACAAGGTGACGCAAGTGTGCAAAGTCACACATGTGCATAAGATGGTGCATGCATCTAGAGTTAGATTGCAGTGGCTGGAGGCCCTGGCATGCCAATTCTCTCTCTCTCTGTCTCTCACAAAAAAAAAAAAAAAAAAAAAAAAGATCAGCTGATTGCATTTGCATGAGTGTTCTTGTTCTGTTCTATGTATCTGTTGAAATCTCTTTTGACCAGTGCCACATTATCTTAATGACTATAGCTTTATATTAAGTTTTAAAGTTTCTTTCTTTCTTTTAACATTCTTTGACTTTTCTGGACTTTATAACTTTTAGACTGTCTACAGAGAACCTTTAGCAATTTTGGATTCATAATTTATAGTTCTCTGACACTCTTATAAAACTGAACCTACTGTTAACATGTGATCCAGTAACAGCATTCCTTAATATTTAGCCAAGAGTTTCAGACTTATGTCCATTTAAAAATCTATATGTGTGGGATGGCTTAGTGGTTAAGGCACTTGCCTTCAAAGCCAAAGGACCCAGGTTTGATTTCCCAGGACTCATGTAAGCCAGATGCACAAGGTAGCACATGCTTCTGGAGTTTATTTGCAGCAGCTGAAGGCCCTGGTATGCCCATTCTCTCTGTTTTTCTCTCAAAATAAAATTTTAAAAAGCCTGTACATGTACATTTGTAACAGCTTTATTTAAAATAACTAAAAGTTGAAGCCACCAAGGTATCTCCTTCAGTACACAAGTCAAAAAAGAAACTGGGATTTCCCACACAAAGAGTAGTTTTAGGGCAGTGAAAAGACTTTACATGATACTATAATTATATAATACATGTGGTATACAAATACACAATACATAATCCATGCACTGTATTTTATTCAACATGTAGATGTGCAACACCAAGTAAACTCTGATGTGCTAACCGTGGGTTTTGGGTGATAATGATGCTATATTTTGGTTCATCAGTTGTAATATATATCACTCTGCCAAGGTATATTGATAAATGGGGAGGCTACATGTGCAGAGATGGGAGATTTTTTTTTTTTGTGCTTGTGTGTGTTAAGGTGTATACACACATATGTGTCCATATAATGCCCCATGTGCTTGCCTGTGGTGGTCAGAGCAGAACATTAGGTGTCTCCCTCCACTGCGCTTCTACCTGTTCTTTAAAAAAAAAAAAATTCTATCTTTATTTATTTATTTCTTTCACACACACACACACACACACACACACACAGAGAGAGAGAGAGAGAGAGAGAGAGAGAGGTTGAGAGAGAGGTTGAGAGAGAGAGAGAGGTTGAGAGAGAGAGAGAGAATGGGCATGCCAGGGCCTCCAGCCACAGCAAATGAACTCTAGACCCGTGCACCCTCTTGAGCATCTGGCTAACGTGCTACCCATTCTTTTTTGAGATGATTTCTCTTACTGATCTTGGAGCTTGCCATTTCTTTTTCCTTGCACTCCAGTGATTTTTTTTTATTTCTTCCCTTATGGGACTAGAGTTACCAATAAGTCTGGTCACACCCTGCTGCTTATGTGGGTCCTGGTGATTGAACTTGGGTGGTCTCTCAGGCCTTCACTGGCCTTCATGCTTGCACAGGAAGTACTGTTAATCAGCGAGCCATCTCTCCAGCCTAAGATGGAAGATAGGACATTTTTTTGTTTCCTTTTAATTTAAAAATCATCTCCAATTCCAAAAACAGACTTATAAGGTAAAGTGAACTATTCACTTAGAAACATTGGAACTGCCACATTGAATTTATAAATATCAATTTATAGATTTTGGTGTTGTCATTAAAGCACAAATATGATATATATATTTTTAAGATTGTCTAGTTTCAGAAAAAGTTTTCTGACCATACTGTAGTTGGAATAAGTTGGAAAAGTGGAAAGAAGATGGTTATAAGCTAAGTGAAACACACCAGCCCCTTCTTTCATCTTCAGTTTCTTCTGATTAGTAATTTTGAAGAAATATTTAAAATATGTGTTTTTTGGAAAGAACAGCAGAGACTGTATTCATTACTGATAGTGAGCAGTTAATAAATTTTCCCTAATCATGGTTTATGTATATTTTGAAGAAATATTACTAGACTCAGTTTTAATATTGTCTTGTTAATGTCTCACTGCTTTTGAAAGTATCCGTAGAGAATTGTTCTTGCAACAGATGCTTTATTGTGTGGGTTGCTATCCATTCTCTTTAGTGTTAATTAAGGTAAAGAACATGTATTTTCTAAATGACTGTTTTTGCGGAATTCAAAATTTGAATGCTTGTAGTACATCTAGAAACAGTGAAGCATAAGTGACTCTAATTGTACTATTTCAAGATTGTGTTTTTAAAAAATATTATTTATTCATTTATTTGCGGGGGGAGAGGAATGAATGAGAATGAATGAGAATGAATGGGCATACCAGGGCCTCCAGCCACTGCAAACAAACTTCAGGTTCATGCACTATTTGTGCATCTGGCTTTACATGGCTACTGGGGACTTTAACTCAGATTTTTGGCTTTTCAGGCAAGTGCCTTAACCTTATAAGCCCTCTTTCCAGTTCCCCCTTTTCTCTAAATGTAATATGCTTTAAAAATATTTATATTGTTTATTTATAAGCAAAGAGAGAGAGAGAATGGGCACCCCAGGACCTCCAGCTGCTGCAAATGAACTCCAGATGTACATGCCACTTTGAGCATCTGGTTTTATGTGGATATTGGGGAATTGAACCTGGGTCATTAGGCTTTGCAGGCAGGCACCTTAATCACTGAGCTATCTCTCTAGCCCCATAATATTCTTTTGAAAATATTTATTTATTTATGAGAGAAAGAGAGAGAGAGAGAGAGAGAGAGAGAAAGAAGAGAGAAAGGGGCAGATGAGAGAAAGGAAGAGAGAGAGAATGGGTGTGCTAGAGCCTCTAGCTACTGCAAATGAACTCCAGATACATACGCCACTTTGTGCATCTGACTTTACACAGGCACTGGAGAATCAAGCCCCAGTCCTCAAGTTTTGCAGGCAAATGCTTTAACTCCTGAGGCATCTCTCTAGCACCCACCCCCCGTGTTTTATTTTATTTTGTGAATATTTATTTATGAGAGAAAAGTACTAGGGCTTCTGCCTCTGCAAACAAACTGCAGACACATGGGCCACTTTGTGTATCTGGCTTTACATGGGTAGTGGGGAACTGAACTTAGGCTGTCAGGCTTTGCAAGCAAGCACTTTTAACCACTGAGTCATCTATCTAGACCTTTTAAAAGTTATTTTTGAGATAGTGTATTTTTGTATCATCTAATACCAGGATTCTGAATACCAGTGCAATTTGCAATAAAAATTAAAACCTTTTTCATGTCAAATAATACATAAAGTTAATATATAATAGTAAATTTTCAAAAGGCATTAGTAAAACAGTAAATATATCTGTGTAAGAACCATACTTGGACAAGTAAAAGATATCATAGGAAATTGATAATAGGTAATTTTGAGGAAGGAAATTTCTGATGACCATAGATAAGATGAAAAAGACTATAAACCTGATGCAAGTTAGTGCAAACAGATATATATTAGAGATATTTTTATTTTGTCTATCATTTAACAAAGATTAAAAGGAGCAATTTTACCTGTATGAAACTATTAAGATTGTGAATACTTTAGAGCTATAACATTGATTTAGAGACATGTCCATAAGGTATAACTAAATGAGTAAAACAAAGAAGAGTATTGATAGAGCCTCATTTTTGTAAAACATAAAATAAATATGTTACTTGTATATATAAATGTATGTATATGTTTACATGATTGCATACAAATATGAAAGGGAGAGTACTGTATTGATGTGGTAGGTCACAGGTCTTATGTAGGTAAGTGCAAGGGAAATAAAGGAGATAAGCAAAAGATGTTGTATTTCATATGCACATTTATATAAAGTCTTATATTTTTGTATTTATATGGTAAAGAATTTTTTAATTTTAAATAATGTATTTTCAAAGGTGAGGGAAACAGTGCTGTGTTATGTGTTTCTCAGATAGGGAATGTAGTGATGTTCCTATGTTGGAAAGTAGCTGGTATCTAAGGAACACACACATGTATGCACACACATTAAGTGCCACTTAATGAGGTACAAGGGAATGATGAGAAATAAAGTCAGAGAGATAGAGGACAGGTCATTTCTTTTGTGTACTCAGTGAGTTTTATTTTATTTTCATTGACATGAAAAACCGTAAGCTCCTATGTAAACAGTGTGATCATATCACTCTTACTTGGTAAATGTACTGTAGCGTATTACATCAATGACAGATGATGTCACTTAGCTTAGGTATTAATGGTATAGAATCTATAGCATAGATAGAAATGGAAAGGTTTAAGTTTTAGAGGTGGAATCGATGAAATGTGATGATGGAGTGGATTATTTAAGATAAGAGTGGTCAAATAGAATTCATATTTTGTTACTTGCTGAAATGGAGAAGATTGGAAAGAAGTTGTTTGTGGCTTTTAAAACCATGAATTTTGAGGATAAAGAGCGAAGAGCTCAAGATAAATGTCTATAAACATACAAAAACATGGACTTTGAACTGAGGAAGAGGAGGTAGCTATAAAGGCTTAGAGGAAACAGTGAAGTTTATTTATTTTTGTTTGTTTATTTTTTTGAGGAAAGCCCAACAGACTGCACCCCTTTTTTATGAGAGGGAGTGAAAGCAAGAGAAAGCGATACTAGGGCACATTTACATGCTTATTGTATTTGATCTGACATAATAAAACAATAATGAGAGGGAGAAAGAGGCATAAAGTAAGGAATATCAAAAGATGTCAGTCCCAATACAGAAGGGAAAGTTAGGAAAGATATGTGTGATATAGATTTGATGATGAAAAGGTGAGGTACGTTGCTTTTTCTATCTTCTGGGTGTGAAGTAAGATTTTCAGAGTATAAATAAGTTGTAGAAATCAGACAAGAGGGAAATAAGTAAAAGGAACATTGAGCATCATGCTTGTTGAGGTTTACACTCATCAGATAGGACTATGTTAGACAAATATGTTAGTGAGAAAGGGGTGAAGGACTTAACATGTTTGGAAGGAGTAAAAGTAGTTATAGAGCATGAAATGTAGAGAAAATGGGGCTGGAGAGATTGCTTAGTGGTTAAGGCACATGCCTGTGAAGCCTAAGGACCCAGGTTCGATTCTTCAGGTCCTATGTAAGCCAGATGCACATGGTGGCACATGCGTCTGGAGTTCGCTTGCAGTGGCTAGAGGCCCTGGCTTTGTCCATTCTCACTCTCTGTCTCTCCCTCTCTCTGTCTCTAATAAATAAAAATAGATGAAATACAACAATAAATATAGGTTGAGCATTTCTAATCCAAAAATTCCAAATGACCCTGAATTCTAAACTTTCTGAGATATGACATGATGCCACAGTGGAAAATTCCATACAACTTCAACTAATGGGTTGCAGTCAAGATGCAGGCACACTAAAAATATTGTATAAAACTTCCTTTGGGGGCTGGAGAGATGGCTTAGTGGTTAAACGCTTGCATATGAAGCCTAAGGATCCCGGTTCGAGGCTCGATTCTCCAGGACCCACGTAAGCCAGATGCATAAGGAGGCACATGCATCTGGAGTTCGTTTGCAGTGGCTAGAGGCCCTGGCGTGCCCATTCTCCCTCTTTCTCTCTACCTGCCTATTTCTGTATCTCTCTCTCTCTCTCTCTCAAATTAATAAATAAATAAAAATAAAATATTTTTTAAAAAAAACTTCCTTTGGGGTGTATGACCTAGATCACATCCCAAAGATATTATTTCATTGAGTGCATGAAAATATTCCAGAAATCCACAAAAGCCTCAGATCTGGAACACTTGTTCTCAGGCATTGTGAATAAGGGTTACTCAATCTATAGTAAAGAAGTGTTAAGATAATCTATATTGGAGGACTTAATAACATAAAAGAATGTCTAGAGAAATAATACAAAATAAAAGAGCTGGAGAAGAAGCCATCAAAGTCAACTTGTGAAGTTGAGATTTTGGAAGCGATTCTTGGTAATGGTAGAGTTGAAGGTGTACTATTGGGGGTGATGAACATACTTTGGAAATTGGGAGATAGAGGAACTGAGAGCCCAGGGAATTTACCTGATTTTTTTTTTTTTTTTAAACATAACTACTGAAGTCATTCTGGATAGGAACAGGCCTAGAAAGAAAAGTAGGTGATACTGCCTGAGGAAGAGTAACAATGTTGTATCACTATGTTCACAACAAAGAGGATTTTAGCTAGTGTGATTTCATGACATAAGCTTCAAAAATATATGAAGTTTTTGAAAGGGAAAGAAAGAAAAGTAGTTCAGAAGAGAGAATAGGACATAAAAATAACTTTCTTTGTAGGGACCTTGACTATGAGTGAGTTTTAATTACCCTCTTGTTGGACAAACACCCAACCAGAAGCAGCTTATGGGAGGAAAGGATTTATTTTAGGTTTACAGATTCCAGAGGAAGCTTCTTCATGGTGAAAGAAGCTGGCTCAGTTTATCATACATCCATAGCAAAGAGAGAAAAACAAATAGGGTTCAAGCTTGCTCAGAAAACACTTTCTCATATGAGTCTCCACCATGCAAATTGCCATAATTTGAGAACCAAGCATTCAGATCACTCGAGTTTATTAGGGACATCTAATTCAAACCATCACAGGGGTATAGTGTAATATTAAAAAAAAAATTTTTTTTTTTTTTGGAGAGACAGAGAGAGACAGAGAGAAAGGGAGAGAAAGACAGATAGAGATGGCTGCACCAGCAACCTCTCAGCTGCTACGAATGAAATCCAGATGTGTTCGCCCCCTTGTGGTCAAGTGCGGCATTGCGCCCTTGCATCACTTTTCATCTGGCTAAACATGGGACATGGAGATTGGAACCAGTGTTCTTAGGCTTAGGAGGCAGGTGCCTTAACCACTAAGCCATCTCTCCAGCCCGAGGGGTATAGTATAATATTTTAAAACAAACCAAAACATTGTTTTGGTCTCTCTTTGAGACCTGCTTCAGTTAGCAGGTTTCACTTAGAGAAATAGTTAAAGAATGATTTTAGGCCATCAAAGAATTTTACTGATTATAAACTGAACTTTAGAGGAGGCACTGAAAAGGCTCAGTGGGTTAGAAACGCATAAATTTGATTGTTATTTTTAGTTGTTTTGAAATTAAAATTTGAGGGATGTTGAATTCCCTGGTGTGGGATTTTGAGATTCTGATGGTAACAATTTTAAGCTGAAAGATAAGCGACCATTGGTCAACTGTTTCCTTCTCTATTTCTTTTCCTTCAGTACTATAGCATAGTCACAGCCAAAGGATAAGAGAATAAGACCTCTTTCAGAGCCCTTGGGTATACAAAATAAATATGGAACTGTGGCAAAATGGGGAAGATTTAATGTAGAACATGAGGTTAGAAGCCTTTTCCATCACTGAAATCTGTCTCAATTTTAAAGGAAGATTTATCTTCAAATAGCCTTTATAATACTTTAATAAACAATACTTTTTTCTTTGTCTTAGGTCACTTTTACAAAGAGAAAGTTTGGATTGATGAAGAAAGCCTATGAACTTAGTGTGCTCTGTGACTGTGAAATAGCACTCATCATTTTCAACAGCTCTAACAAACTGTTTCAGTATGCCAGCACTGATATGGACAAAGTTCTTCTCAAGTACACAGAATATAATGAGCCTCATGAGAGCAGAACCAACTCGGATATTGTTGAGGTAACACACATATCTAGTAATATGTGACTTGCAAATAATATAATTAACATTTTGCCATATTGCTTTATTCTTTGAAAACATTGAATTATTTCTTAGAATGATTTAAAATGCTGTATGACCCAGCTGTGTATTGACTATTTCTTCATTCAAAAAATTAAACCATGCTATTTCATCATATAGCATTTAACCAGTACATTATTAACTTTTCATCTATGATTACTTACTTTCTTTAAAATGAAGTTATAATTTTAATTTATGGATTATTTTATGTTAGTGACAAACCACAATAAACAGGAATTTTTTTCTAAATAATATTTGTTCATAGTGTTTTTTGGTGGGGGAAGTGCTTATATCTTTTTTTTTTTAGAGTAGTGATTTAATGTGTCAGAACTTAAAATACATCAGCATACTATAAACAATTCTAAAATATTGTAGGTAACCTTTAAAAACCTATGTAGTGAAAAAGAAGTGGAATATATATAAAATCAATTAAAAAAGCAAAAGTAGAACTAATTAGTAAATTTACTCAAATGACAGAAGTTTAAATGTTACAGAAATGAAAAATATTAGAAATTTATATATAATAAAAAGTGAATATAAATTAGCCAAATCCATGGACATTTCCAGTTAAACATTCATACAAATACACAATCATCTTTTCTCTTTATATAAGGATAAAACAAACATACAAATATAACATGAAGATTCTGGCAAAAAAAAAAAAAAAAAAAAACAGCCACTAAAAATATTTTCAGGTTTAAAAAATGGTGGGATATTATTTCAATAACAACATCCTTTATGAATGTTAAACCCTTGATTTAATTCCATGATTTTATTATGCCAGAGGCATTGGGTCTTCTTATTTTAAAAAGAGATACTGGTATAATACATTGGCTTATTGACAATTAAGGCATTTTGTATACACAGTATCAGTGTGTACTAAAACAATTTTATACTGATTATTTACTGTGATGCTTTAAACTTTCAAAGTCTTTTCAACAGAAGTAGGTACAGACATTGAAGTGTCTTTTTTTATTTATAAAACACAATAAAATTAACGATTGGTTTTTGTAGTTCCTAGTAGTAAGTCCTGTCTTATTTTCTCCAATAGTATAAATTGTAGTCTCACGCAGGACTGCATGAAGACCCAGCAGTTCTCACACCATGCTGCACATAGCCATATAAACTGAGGCAGCAAAAGCGAACGGTCTCCTGGTACGTGGTCAGCTCAGTGCCACTGAAGCTGCTCCTTTTGGGTATCTTTTCACTTCAATGTGAAGTAGATTGTTAGGGTTTCATTAGTAGTTTCATCATGTGGCTTTTAAAAGAAAAAAAAATAATTTGATTTCTTCCATAGTCCACAGTTCTCAGAAGAGACCTGCTTTTGGAAATCATTTAATCCGGTGATGTTTTCAATAACCAAAAGCTCTGTAGTAGATGAAATTTCTCAATGCAGCTGTAATAAATAAGCATCTACATCCTTAAATATATTACCAGTATATCCTGGAACCAAAGTAAGATGGTTTTCCTGTTCCCATAATCCACTTAATTGTTGCTTCAAAATTTTAATATTTCCATCATTTATAATTTCTGTTTTTCATGATAGTTCTGACCACCACCTTTTTATTACTGCTTGAAGCCAGTTTAAACCAACTACTACATATTCTTCAAATTTGCTTTTTAGTAATGACTTTACTAGAGGCAACAAGTCTACACAGCAGCCAAGTGAGATATATTGCTTTTCTTCCTGTAAACTATTAGTTAGAACAGGAAGGCAATCTACCACAACTCCAAGATCTTCTATCCTCACCAAAGAGGCAACAAGTTCACTTATACTTCTCTTTCTCCAGAAAGTTAAAGCTACATTTAATCTCAAGTTCCTGCTGAATAAAACTTGGGCCATTGTTTCATGGTCCTGAGAAACCTCAGAAAAAAAGCCACTGTATTTAGATGATGGGCTTTCTGTTTGTGAAGAACCAGAATCACTAGAGCTAACCAAAAATGTTCGACTATCATGGAGTAATTTTTCAGGCAGGTGGCCTGCACAAGCCAGTTCATTTTCTTTATTTGCCATGTCACAGTCCCCACTTTTAGGGGACTGTTTGTTTCTGTAACAGGGATTTAGAAATGGGTGATGACCTTTCTGCGACAGATCACCTTGTGTACTTTATCTGGGCTTTTCACAGCTTGTCCAAGTGTTCTACTTATGTAAGCAGCCAACTGTTTTGGAGATTTCTTAACCTCCTTCATGTTCTTATTAGTGAAATTAGAGATCCTCCTTCTAGGAAGATCAATGGAATGATCCTCAATATTATTACAATATTATTACAGGAGTTCCATTTTTTAACATTGTTGGTTTTAGATGCCATAATCTCTTAAATACCGGCGCCTCATGGTAGCAGCGCCTCAGCCCAAAGAACGGCGCTGACCAGCCGCGCCCCGCAGCCTAGAGCGTCCCTCTGGTCCCCGGCCGGGCCCCACTTGGAGCCATTCAAAGGCTGCCGTGTGCAGCCTGCCAGGATAGCTCTGCTTATATCTTATAGTTATGCCCAGCTAAGTCTTTAAAAATTTTTTTTATATTTTATTTATTTAATTGAGAGAGAGAAAGAGGCAGAGAGAGAGAGGAGAGTGAGAATAGGTGTGCCAGAGCGTCCAGCCACTGCAAATTAACTCCAGATGCATGTGCCCCCTTGTGCATCTGGCTTACATGGGTCCTGGAGAATTTAACCAGGATCCTTTGGCTTTGCAGGCAAATGCCTTAACCACTAAGCCATCTCTCCAGCCCTTTTTTAAATTTAACAAAAAATTATTTATCAGCCGGGCATGGTGGCGCACGCCTTTAATCCCAGCACTCGGGAGGCAGAGGTAGGAGGATCGCTAAGAGTTCGAGGCCACCCTGAGACTACATAGTTAATTCCAGGTCAGCCTGGACCAGAGTGAGACTTCGAAAAACCAAAAAAATTATCTGTGTGAGAGAGAGGCAAATAGAAAATGGGTGTACCAGGGCCTTCAGCTGCTGCAAATGAATTCCAGATGCATGTGCCACCTTAAGCATCTGGCTTACGTGGGTCCTGAGGACTTGAACCTGGGTCCTTTGGCTTTTCAGGCAAGTGCCTTAACCACTAAGCCATGTCTCCAGCCCCTAGCTAAGTCTTTTTAAAGAATGAATTTAATCTATTGAGAAAGTCTTTTTTTAAAAAATAAAATCCTCTAATTCTTTACCCCTTTAAAAATCTTATAAAACAAGTAGCTTTTCTATGTACCTTAAAAAAAAATCTTTTGAAATGGGGACTCACTATGTAGCACAGGCTGTTAGGCATCAAACACTCAGTTTGATCCTTCTTCCTCAATCTCCCCACTGCTGGGATTATAGGTCTGAGTCACCACTCCCAGCATGTATGTACTCTGTTTCTGATGGAGTTCCTCCTTTACCTCCCAGCCTCCACCATATAAGATCTTGCTCTAGTCCAGGTTGAGCTGGAATTCACTATGCATTCTCAAGCTGTCCCTGAACTCATCTCACAACAATCCTCTTCTTCTGTCTCTTTGCTGGGATTAAAGGCATGTGCAACCACGCCTGGCTCTGATGAAGTTTTAAGTTAGTATCATAGTTTCCTTTGGGTGGTAGTGGTGGTCATGTTTAAAGATTTTGTTCATTTTTTTGTTTGTTTGTTTTTTTGAGGTAGGGTCTCACACTAGCCCAGGCTGACCTGGAATTCACTCTATATTCTTAGGGTGGCCTCGAAATCATGGCGATCCTCCTACCTCTGCCTCCTGAGTGCTGGGATTAAAGGCGTGTGCCACCATGCCTGGCTTGTTTTATTTTTTAAAGGGGACTTTTTCATTGCTTGAAAGATTGATTTAGTATTTTAATATTAGAAAAGAATCATTAAGTGGGCATTTCCTTAAAGTACTGAAATCATATGAGAAGATGCAGAATTGAATATAAGAGAATAAAATACAGTCCTAATTTGGACTTTATATCTAAGAATTAAAATAAAGATACCTTAGCTATTTAATTGTGTAGGAACATGATTTATTTGTTTCTACAGATGATGTTTTTGTTCTGAAAATGCATTTAGCTTTCATCTGAATTTGTCTGCCTGTTGGGTTCCTTTTTAGACAGTGATTTAATTTGTTACTTAAAAAAACTCATGTTAAAAAATATTACTTCCTACCTGTTAATGAATTGTTTCAAATGAGAAGTAAAAGTGTAACATAATTGCAGTAGAACCTACTTTTTAAAAAATATTTTTATTTTATTTATTTATTTATTTGACAGAGAGAAAGGGAGAGAGAGAATGGGTGTGCCAGAGCCTCCAGCCACTGCAGACAAACTCCAGATGCTTGTGCATCTGGCTAATGTGGGTCCTGGGGAATCAAACATGGGTCCTTTGTCATTGCAGACTTAACCCCTAAGCCATCCCTCTAGCCCTGGACCTACTTCTTATGACTGATTTACTCATAGTTTTATTTAAGGAGTCACTGTTTGAACCTCCCTTGAAATATGTTCAAAATTCTCAGTTTTGGTTTTGTTAATTCTTTAATATGGTTATATCTTCAGCATTCCTTCTACATCTTCTACATTTCTTAACACAGTTATGTTTTTATCAATCATTTGTCAATTATTTTAGTATAATAAATTTTTTAATTTAATAAATTGAGACTATATGGCATAATTTATTTGCAACATTATATAGTAGAGGTTTTATATTTTGTGAATATTTTTTATTATAATTTTGTAAAGTAGGAGGTTTTTGGATAAGTTTCATAAAATACTTCTAGAATTAACAGGCATGTGCCACCATGCCCTGTTTATGTAATACTAGGGATCAAATCCAGAAATTCACGAATGCTATGCAAGTGCTCTACCAACTGAGCTACACTGCCAGCCTTACGCCATTATGTATAAAAATTAGTCTTCATTATACAACATTTGTTGTTAAACTTATAAGACAGGCTTCCTTTCACATATGAAAATGATACAACTATATCTTCACAACTAATGCATGCATATGTATAATCTGAATACGTTTTACCAGTGGTTGCAGCAGCTCATACTGATGCACCTATAAGGATTATTGTGGCCCAGACTAAGTTAACAGGAGAATAGTATAAATACTTGTGAGAGCTTCCAATGTATTAGACCTCAAAACTTTACAAGTGTCTCACTTAAGGCTACTTTTAGAATTATACTACAGAGCTTTGCTTATTTATTTACTTGCACACACATGCATATGTCCATTTATGTGTGTTTGTGCACGCACACATGTCGAGTTTCTTGCCACTGCAAATGAATACCAGTTTCTTTTGCCAGTTTTTTTTTTTTTTTTTTTTTTTTTTTTGAGGCAAGCCCAACAGACTGGTCTTTCTTTATGCAGTAGAGGGAGGGAGGGAGGGAGTGAATTGGTGTGCCAGGGCCTTCATCCACTGCAATCAAATTCCACATGCATGCACCCCCTTGTGCTCATGTGCAACTTTGCACACTTCACCATGAGTCTCACTTTTGAGGGACATGGAGAATAGAACATGGGTCCATAGGCTTCACAGGCAAGCACCTTAACTACTAAACCATCTCTCCAGTCCCTTTTGCCACTTTTTGTGTCTGGTTTACATGGATGGCTTAGAAATCAAGCCCTGGCCTCAGACTTTGCAGACAAGCACCTTTAACCACTAAGTCCTTCCCAGCACCTTGTTCATATAATTTCAGTTGTAATTGGAAGCAGTCACTTTGATTTTCACATATCCAAAGGTCTAAAAACATTGGAAGGTCTTCTATATGCTTAATCAAGAGGAGGTTATTTAGAAATTTCTAATTCAGCCACAAGAATACCATGGTTTTATAAACCACCAAGTTACATTTTAAGATTTATTTATTTATTTATTTATTTATTTATTTATTTATTTATTTATTTATGAAAGAGAAATACAGAAAGAGAGAGAGAATGAGAATGGGCACACCAGGGCCTCCAGCCACTGCAAACGAACTCCAGATGTGTGCGCCTTCTTGTGCATCGGGCTTACGTGGGTCCTGGAGAATCAAGCTTGAACCAGGGTCCTTAGGCTTCACAGGCAAGCATTTAACCACTAAGCCATCTCTCTAGCCCCTAAGTTACATTTTATAATTGAAGATTTTATGTTACAAACTTCTAACAAGTTGATAATGAGGGTTTGGATTCTTAGGTATCTCACGTGGCTGAGTAAATTAGGAATAAACAGAATATACATTTGTAGTTGATCTACTTTAGATATATTCTGCTCTATTTCATCCTTACATACAAGCTCTTTTGAGAGGTACTATGAAGAGAAGGGTGGATACACTGTGCTGTTAACCACTCCAGGATATTTGCAACATAACGATGCACGTATATTATGTTGATGGAGTTAGAATAAGTTATCTTTTCTGAGAATACTATCAAATTTATGTGGTATAGATTAAGCATCTCTAATACAAAAAATCTGAATGACCTGACATTTTAAAAACCTATACTAATCATTTCTGATAAGGGTAGTTGGTACTTGAATATTGTGATTATAAACATTGAAATACATGATACCTGCTTTTAATTTATATTTTAGTTTTACTTAACCACAAATACTAGAAATCCATCCAAAAATATTGTTCTGTATTTAGTCTTCTTTATTTTATATTATTTGTGGGGTTTTTGTTGTTGTTTTGTTGTGGTTTTTTAAGGCAGAGTCTCACTCCAGCCCAGGCTGACCTGGAACTCACTTTAGCTCCAGGCAGGCCTCAAACTCATAGCCACCCTCCTACCTCAGCCTCCCGAATGCTGAGATTGAAGGCGTGCACCAGCACGTCCAACTTTGTGTTTTAAGACTAGTTTCTTGATGCTTTAACACTTTAATTTCAAAAATTTTAATTAAAGTTGATTTAAAAATTATTTCTTTATAAATTTGGACTTTTAATAGATTTATATTTATGGATTTTAAAATAAGGTCTGCAATCTTTGTGGGTGTATATAAGTCCTATGCTAAGAAACTTGAGTAGATGCATTTTAACTTATGATGGGAATATGTCCCAGTAAACTCATAGATTGAAAAGACTGTAAATTGAGTTGAACCTAGTTTACCGAATATTCTAACTCAGCAATACAGTATACTGTAGTGTACTGATGTTTGCCGTATGCTTGCAAGACTGGGAGCCAGAGTCAGCTGCCACTGACCCTCATCTTAAGAGTACTGTACTACACATATTACTAACCCTAGAAAAGACCACAATTCAAAGTACAGTTTCTACTGAATGCATATCATTTTGTACCACTATAAAATTGAATCATTGTTGTATTAAAAACAGGCTTATTTGAAATGTTGGTACACTGCTTTGAAGAGTCTGTTTTTGTTTGTTTGTTTGTTTCTTTGTTTCTTTGTTTTGTTTTTGGATTTTCAAGGTAGGGTCTTTCTAGCCCAGGCTGACCTGGATTTCACTTTGTAATCTCAAGCTGGCCTAGAACTCACAGTCATCCTCCTACCTCTGCTTCCCAAGTGCTGGGATTAAAGGTGTTGTGCCTATGCCCGGGAAGAGTCTATTTCTTACCAAAAAATGGGCATTATATCCTATATTTCATTTTCAGTTTTGTAATCCTTAGATTTTATTCATATCAACATTGAGAATGGTGTTTATTGTGTAGATAAGGTATTTAAAGTTTATTAAATGGGTACATTTTAAAGAGTAGTAAGACACCAAAACCTTTATAATATGTAGCTTATTCACAAAGAAAGAAATGTAGATGTCAAAATATACAAAAGGACACATAGTTTTCAAAAATGTATTTAAGGATTATTTAGACAAAAATTTGTAGACAATGGACTAATGATAATGCTACTCTTTATTTATTTATTTATTAATTATTTTTATTGACAACTTCCTTAATTGTAGACAATATCCCCATGGTACTTCCCTCCCTCCCTCCCCCCACTTTCCCCTTTGAAAGTCCACTCTCCATCATATCCCCTCCCCCTCTCAGTCAGTCTCTCTTTTCAGTTTGATGTCATGATCTTTTCCTCCTATTATGATGGTCTTGTGTAGGTAATGCCAGGCACTGTGGGTCATGGATATCCAGGCCATTTTGTGTCGGAGGAGCACGTTGTAAGGAGTCCTACTCTTCCTTTGGCTCTTATGTTCTTTCTGCCCCCTCTTCTGCAATGGACCCTGAGCCTTGGAAGGTGTGTTAGAGATGTTTCAGTGCTGAGCACTCCTTTTTCCCTTCTTCTCAGTACCATGGTACCTTCTGAGTCATCCCAAGGTCACCACCATCTGAAAAGAAATACTACTCCTTTATTCAGCCAAGATAGGACACTGCCTTGTGCCATGCATTTTAAGAAGTTCCACTTGTAAAATGAGTGTTAGGACAGGATATATGTTTATCGTTGTTAATGGCATCAGGTTCTCCATTCTGGTACTGTTGCTTTCTAAGAAATTACCCCCAAACTTACTGCTCAAAACAATACACATAATTATGCCACAGCTCCTATGGGTCAGAAAAGTTGGAGAAGCATAGCTGTATACTCTGCCTAGAACTGTCAAAGGCCTGCAGTAAAGATGTTGCCATCAGCTATCTGAAAGCTCACTGGGGAAGGATCTACTCCTGTGTTCACTCACATAGTTTTTGGCTGGATTTGATTCCTGAGGGGAAATAAGGTTCCTTGTTGATATTGCCCAGTAGTCACATTCAAGTTTTGCCAAGTGGCCCTCTGTAATGTGACAGCTTGCTTTATCACAGTAAGCAATAGTATTAGATGAAACATATGTATGTGTATGGTGTCTGTGTGGTATATGCACTTGAGTGTGTGCACAGATGTAGGTGTTATCTATAGCACTTCTGCCTTATTCTCTTGAGATGGAGCTTCTCATTGAACCTACAACTGCCATTTTTGGTTCATACTGACCAGTGAGCCCAATAATGTTACTATTTCCACCACTACCTCCAACACTAGATTACAGGCATGCATGACCACACCCAGTTTTTTATATAGAAGAGGGTTCAAACTGTGGTCTTCATGCTTGCATAGTCAGCACTCTTACCCACTGAATCATCTCCCTATCCTCAGACACATTTAATTTTGCACACATGTGTGCTAGTGTATGCACAGTGCATACAGGTGCATACATCCCCTCATGTATGTGTGGAAGCCAAAGGAGAACACTGGCTGTCCTCCCCCTTTTTACTCATTTCATGTTTCCTTGAGTCACTGAACTTGTTTTGCCATTGTCATTTTGACTGACCCTTACTAGTGAGCTCCAGTGATTCTCTGCTCCCCACTGGAGGCAACCGTGAATGGGATTGTTTTCCCAATTTCATCCTCAGCATGTTTGTTACTGGTTTATAGAAAGGCTTCTGAATATTTTATTTTTTAGCTTTGTATTAACTGCTAATATAGCTGCATTTAACTTTAATTCTTTACCTCATTACCATTAATAGGATAGTGCTTATGTGAAAGAAATCAGGATTAATGATTTCACTGACATGAAGATAACCATTGCTAGGGTGCCAACGGAATACCTAGATGGTACATTCAGTAATAAATATTGTCATTTTTTCACTTATAATTATGTAGATTTCAGGGGAAAATAAATATCTCCCTCACCCATACCAAGCATTTCTTCAGTGGACACCCACTAGCTCTTCTCTAATTCAGTTCTGACATGTCCACTTTGAGTTATTGTCAGGTATCATTGAATGATGGCTCAGGCTCCTTGTAAGTTACCATCTAAATGTGTACTTCTGGGCCAGTAAAGTGGCTGCAAACCAGCTCACAGAACTCAGGGAAAAACATTTTGCAGTTCATCAGAAGTATATTATAAAATAGATGAACAATCAGATGGAGAGGTAGAAAAGGCAAGATCTGAAATTGTTTTCAGTTCAGGACTCTGCCCTTGTGCTGTTGAGTGGTGCCAGCCTTGCCTCACTGATGCATTCATAAGCTAAAAGTTCTCCTTCCTGCATTTAATTGGTGATAATTCACAAAGACATACATTGCATCCTTATGTTATTACACATTGATACACACACACACAAAAGATTGCCACGTGTGTGTGTTACAAGAGATCAAATGATCAGATTCAGGGCTTTGAACATTCTTGACAAGCACTATGCTACTATGCCATATCCAAACCCTACATGACAGACTTGTTTGTTCATATAAAATGTAGTAGTTGGCTGGGGAAATGGTTCAGCAGTTAAATGTGCTGACTGCAAGCAGGAGGGCCTGAGATTGACTGAATTCTATTCCCCAGCACCCACATAGAAAGCCAGGAGTGACCACACATAATCTGTAAACCCTAGCACTGTGAGAAGTGTGTCCTAAAAATCCCTGGGACTTACTGACTGGGGAAGAAAAAAAAAACCCAGCCCAAACTCTAGCCTGAATGAGAGACTGTACCTCAAGGAAACCAGTTGATAAATGAAAAGAAGGCACTCCGTGTTCTCTGTCCTTCACACTTGCACATAGAGTACGTGCATCTTCACATATGTGTTCATACACCTCACACACCACACATACACACACGTGTATGTCTGTATGTTAAAAAAGTAGTAGTATTAGTATGCAAAGAAAACTTTACGACCTCTATAGTTTCATTTTAGTAAGTTAAAATAAGAATTTTATAAGACTGTTAGCTATCTTAGAATTAAAACCATGGTCCCTCTTATATCTTTGAATGAGAGACCAGTGATCTTAATTACCACATACACTATGTACTCAATATTCACCAACGCTACCAAGTAAATTAAGTAAAAAGAGAGAATTGGCATGCTAGGGCCTCCAGTCACTGCAGTCCAACTCCAGATGCTTGTGCCTACTTGTGTACATGTGTGACCTTGAACACTTGCATCACTGTGTCTGGCTTACATAAGACCTAGAGAGTCAAACATGAGTCCTTAGGCTTCACAGGCAAGTGCCTTATCTGCTAAGCCATCTCTAGCTCTTGTGAAGCAGTTTTAAAAAAGAAATACTATATTTACAGTACATTATAGTAGATTAATTTTATGTATGCTGAAGAATGACAGTTGGAAAATATTCTTTGTTTTTCTTAAGCTATTACGTTTCTTTAAGATGAGGAAACTTGGTATGTTCAGTAAAAATACTGCAATTAATATTACAGTAGTCTCAAATCTGACTTAGGTGTTTCATATAGCAGTGGTTGGTTTGCATGGTGTGAGGGCATGTATGTTTTATGTTTAGAACCAGGGCTGAAATGGGGTCATATGACAGTAGAGTAAGTGCTGCAGAAAGACCTCTGATTTAGTGCATGTTTGAATTTTTTGTTGTTTGTTTTTTGACAGAGTCTCATCTAGCCCAGGCTGGACTCAAATTTTCTGTGTAGTTGAGGCTAGTCTTGACTCCAGATCCTCCTATCTCTACCACCTAAATGCTGAGATTACAGGTGTATATCACCACACCCACTTTGTGCATTTGATATTGAACTAATTTTTGATCATTTCATATTCAGAAGCCTTTTTTTTTTTTCTGGTTTTTTGAGGTAGGGTTTCACTCTGGCCTAGGCTGACCTGGAATTAACTATGTAGTCTCAGGGTGGCCTCGAACTCACGGCAATCCTCCTACCTCTGCCTCCCAAGTGCTGGGATTAAAGGCGTGCGCCACCACGCCCAGCTCCAGAAGCCTTTTATTGTCATAATTTTCAAGACCTCACACATTCAATACCCCATATGGAGTTGGAACCATAATTTAAGGAACTAAGTCCTAGTAAATGGCTTTTGTTTCCTTGGATCATCTATTGTTAACCTTATAAAATGGAAGGCATAATTCTGCTTAGTTTTTCTGATAGTCTTACAGTATCCTCAAAGAAGTTTTTGAAGCCAATCCCTTCCCTCATATTTTAGATGAGGAATGGAACATGACTGGGAATATTTAAGAGGCTTGCCTAATGTTTTACAGGGCTGCAGTTGTCGCGGCAGGGAAAGGGAAAAATAATGAAACACCTGAAGACAAGACAAAGCTTCCCTCCACCTCCAGCCCCCTGCCCTGCTCTTTTATTCCTAGCAGAGCCTGAAGCAGCAGGATGATTCACAGGGTGAGGCACACAATCCTTATGGCCCTCCTCCTCCTCCCACATGTCCTGACACATCACCTCACAGCAATCACCATAGCTCTTCCAATGTCAGTTTTTCTGTTTTGTTATGTATTGGTACTATTTTTTATCATAGTATTAATTGGTTTTCATTTGTATACTTTTAATGAAAAACTCTGCATCTTTAAATGTGGTTTTACTTGTCTTGAGATAATAATTTTCTCTATGAGACATGAATGATAATACAAGCAAGAGTTCATGGTAGGAAATGTGAAATGTAGTACTTTTTTTTTTTTTTTTTGGTTTTTTCATTTTCCAGTTTTTCAAGGTAGGGTCTCACTCTAGCCCAGGCTGAGCTGGAATTCTCTATGTAATCTCAAGGTGGCCTTGAACTCATGGCAATCCTCCTACCTTTGCCTCCCGAATGCTGGGATTAAAGGCATGCGCCACCACGCCTGGCGAAATGTAGTACTTTGTAACAGATATTTCTTGTGGTTATTGATCAACAGCTGTGTGTCCTTTTTATGTTTTCATGTCTACATGAGTCAAGGAGTGAATATTTTAGTTCTTACAATCAAATTTTCCCCCCTCTGGAAGGTCTTCAGTGTGTTGGTGAAAACTTTGAACAGAAATACTGATATAGGAATTTTGAGATTCCTCTGCAAGTGTACTAATACTGCTAACACACCAATAATTTGGGGGTGTCCCTGGGTTCTTTTCTTGTGAATTGAATGAATGGAATCCACAGACCAGAGGATAAGGTTCAGAAAGATTTTACTATAGTTTAAGAGCTTTAAAGGGGGAGAGTTTTAAAAGAAGGGCTGTTTTTTTTTTTTTTTTTGAGAGAGAAAATGGGTGCACCAGGGCCATTTCAGCCGCTGTGGACAAACTACAGACATGTGTACCCCTTTGTGGGCAAGCACAGCATTGTGCGCTTACACTTGCATCTGGCTAAACAAGTGACCTAGAGAATTGAACGGCCGTTCTTAGGCTTGGCAGACAGGTGCCTTAACTGCTAAGCCATCTCTTCAGCCTGAGAAGGGGTGCTTTAAGAAAAAGGAAGGAAGGAAGGAAGAAAGGAAGGAAGGAAGGAAGGAAGGAAGGAAGGAAGGAAGGAAGGAAGGAAGGAAGGAAGGAAGGAAGGAAGGAAGGAAGGAGGGCAGAAGGCAGGAAGGAAGGAGGGCAGAAGGCAGGAAGGAGGGCAGAAGGCAGGAAGGAAGGCGGGCAGAAGGCAGGAAGGAAGGCGGGCAGAAGGCAGGAAGGAAGGCAGGCAGGAAGGGAGGGAGGAAGGGAGGGAGGGAGGGAGGAAGGAAGGGAAGACATAACTCGTGCTCAAAGAGGCAAAAGGGCATTGAGAAGCCCAGACCCTAAGAGAAGGAAGGAAGCAAGGCAGAGCTCTTGCCCAGGGAGAAAAGGAAGGAGAGTTTGAAAAACTCACATCAAGACACAGTTTGGTTTTTTTTTTTTTTTTTTAATGAGTCCCATGGGATGGGTGTCTGGTTTAGCCCATCTGGTCTTCAGTTCAGGTGTCTGGAGTCAGGATTTCTGGAAAGGGGCAATATTCCTGGAAATCTTAATTCTCTAGGAAGGTCCTACTCAGAAGGGAGTGGAAGGACTCCTTAAGGGGACAGAGATAAGGATGGGCCAGACCCTTTGAAACTTCTGACCTGTAGTAAAGGGTTATGACCTAGATTTCTTCCAAAAGGCCTAAGAATAATTCCCATGTTTTAGCCAGGAAAAAGTTACTCACTTTGGGATCCTATCACCCCTGAACTGCCTCAATACAAAGGGAGATAAAGAGGATTTAGAATAATGGTCAGAGAAAACTTCAGTAGAAGTAACCCCGTAACCTGTCCTTTAGTGGGTAAGGTTCGAGACAGAAATGGGTAGAAAGAGGGCAGGTCAAAAGGACAATTAGGTGGAAATTAGGAAAAGACACACTGCAAAGTTTATAAAGTAAGGGTGAGCTAACTTACAACTTAGTACAGTGTTACCAGGGGGAATAGCTAAATGAGAATAAGCCAAATCCTAATGACTTGTGTAAAGACTTTGTCTTTCCTCTAGATTTGGCTAGCTACTGAAAGAATTTAATAGAGTATCTGCATAAGTTTCATATCTTGGTTTTTTCAGTTAATAAATTATGTTGGAATCACAAGGTTACCTTTAAAGGGAATGATGGAAAAAGGAAAAGAGCTAAAAATATTGATTATAAATACCTTTCTACATTTATTTTTTACTTATCGCACTAATATTTATCTTACTATACCAGTCATTGCTGCCTTTTTTTCTAACAAGATGCTGGGTTGGTTGTTTTGTTATCTTAATGCTGTAGTCTTTTTTATGAATATGCTTCTTTGTGGTTTCAAGGCCTCTACAGTCCCAAGATTGTGATACTTCCTTCCAAGTATTAATCATCCAGGACATAAATATTGTACTGCTTTTAGAACTAAAAGATGAGAGCTACAGATGCTGGGTGCTTAGCATATTTGTCAGGGATCTGTGTATGCCTGTAAAATTAAAGACAATAATCTAAGTGGTAGTTCAGTCCCCTTATATAAAGGTGGCTAATGCAGATATGCAGTTTTTGAAACCTGACAATGAAGATGATAGTGATAGAGTTTTTCATATTTATTTTGATATTTTTCTCAGCTCTGAGAGGTTAAGGATGTAGAATATAAAGAAAGGAAAGTATTTTTGCATAGCTTAGTCATTTTCTAATTTGTTTTTATACAGTTAGTGCTATACCTACAAAACTTCCAAATGTTAGTGAGAGAAATTTATATTTTAAAAATGTAAGTGCATAATTCAGAAATTTTTAGGTTTTTGTTTATTTGATCAACTTAAGTTTTTTTGATAATTAGGTATCCTATTCTTTGAAGAATAATGTTCAGTTTAGGAGATTGATATGATTATGTTTACTGGGTCAAAGATTGCAGTTCTCATTTTAATTCATGACCACTAAAATATAAGGAGGTTAAACCTTTTGTATTGTTTTGTAAATGTTAGCAATTTGTAAGACTTAGTAAATAGGCTACATGCTTAAGCCTTCTAGAATAAACCAAAGGTTAATTATGTATGATAGAATTCACTTCATAATTCAGTGGAGAATATTTTTCTGTTATGCTTTGCTTATACAGAAATTTTCACATTTTCTCAGCTTAAATAGCTATTTCTAGAATCTCCCTTGAATATCTTAGAAACATTGATGTTCTGAAGAAGCAAATTATAAGTAACAGCTAGCATTTATAGAAGTTAATAAAATCAGTTGGCTTTTTTATACCACTCGTGTGTGTGTAGGATTATAGTGTGAAAATCAAAATATTATATTGCTGTTTGCTACATTTATATGGATGAAATATTTAAGTATTGTTATTAGAGGTATCAAGACCTATTTTGTTGGATAGTAGAAAATAATGTTATGTGAGCATTTAAGTTATTTTTTAAAAGTGTTTATTTCATTTTAGATTTTAAAATTGTACTTGTTATTTTATTTGTTAATAATTCAAAGTAAATTTTTGTATTTAACATTCTAACTAGCATATTTTGACTATGATAATCATTTATTGAGTTCAGTTTATTAAGCTTAGTGTTTAATAGGGCAGAGAGAACTGTATTTAAGTTCTAAAATACATGAATTAAAATAATGTGTGTGAAAGCATTTTGAAAATATATTTTAGGTTGCTCTAGATGAAAGCAGAAAACGTGACTAAAATCGCTGTTTTAGACAGATATTTTTATATCAGAAACAAAAGTTTTAGCAGTGTTGTAGAGATTCAGCTCTAATGAAGTGGGCTAGGGCTCTGCCTTCGCCCTGCTGGTCTTTTCATGTTGGCAGAGGCAACTTCATGCCTTACATATGCCCACAGAGTCATCACAAGCATTTCTATCTAATAAGCCTTTTATAATGGGCTATCCAATATGGTAGTCATAGCTACAAGTCTGCTCAACACCAGACATGTGGTTAGTAAAATTGTGAAACTAATTTTTTTTTTTGAGAAATTGAATTTGTACTCTTACTTAATTTCAGTTTAAGTAATCACATATAGCTCGTGGCTAATTGAGCACCAATCTAAAGTATCACTGATAAATTGTAACACAAAATTCCTTCCAAAAGTTTTGTAAAATTCATTGGTTGTGCTGATTTAGATCACGTCTCCCCACATCCTATCCCCATCTCATGCCTCATGGTGGTGGAGAGAGGATGAAATGTGTTAATGACCTGATTCTAGCCAGATGTTTCATTTCTGGGAGTGACTATAATAACAATCTAGTGTTTGCATAGAAGTAGAAATATATCTCAATAGAAGAAAATAGAATGCTCAGAAATGGAACTGCACCTAAATGGTTAGTTGATTTTGATTAAAGTGCAATAGTAAATTAGTGAGAAAAGGTAAATCTTTCTTAAAATACTTTTTAATTTATTATTGATTGGTTGGTTGATTTGAGAGAGAGAGAAAGGCAGAGAAAGAGAAAACAGGCATGCCAGGGCCTTCAACCACTCAAACAAAATCCAGATGCAAGTGCTACCTTGTGCATCTGGTTTATGTGGGATTCAAACCTGGGTCTTTAGGCTTCACAAGCAAGTACTTTAACCACTAAGCCATCTCTCCAGCCCAAAAGGTAAACTTTTTTAATAATCCCAAATCTTTTTTTAATTTTATTTTTTATAAGACAGAGAAAGAGAAATAGAATTGGCACACCGGGGCTTCCAGCCACCGAAGTTGAACTCTAGACTTATGTGCCACCGTGTGTGCTTGCGTCACCTTGTGCTTCTGGCTTATGCGGGATCTGAAAAGTTGAACATGAGTCCTTAGGCTTTGCAGGCAAGCACCGTAACCACTAAGCAATTTTTCCAGTTTGAGCCCAAATCTTTTTAATGAGTGTTATAGGAAAAAATAGATATCCATATGGGAAAAAATAAGCCTCACTATGTACCTTACATCATATGCAAAATTTTGTGGACTAGAGGGTTTATATAGAGAGTAAATAAGGTAAGGAAAAGAGAAATTTGGCATAATTAATAAGAGTAATAAGACTTGAGTACAACTGTGAGACTTATCCCATAGGCATTGAATAGCCTTAATGAATGTTTGAAAGTTTAAGTAGTCAAATAATTGATATGGAATGTTAGTCTGGCAGCAGATAATTACATTTTAAAAGGATTTTATGGCTTTTAAGAATAAACTAACTTATTTCTCTTAATTATGATTACTCTTTAATGTTGAAATATATGGAAAGAATAGCTATTCCATTTGGTTTGAATGTGGAGAGATTCTAAAGTGGGAGTTTAGGTTTTATTCTAAAGAATAGAATATATTTATACATTCATTCTTTTTCCTCAGTTGTATAAAACAGAGTGCAGCATTTGTGGAAAAGAAAATATCTAGAGTTGTCATCATTATATTATAACTAACCTTTATAACATGTTCCCGACTTAATTTAATTGGTTATGAAACTGGGTCAAGAAAAAGTAAAAGACATGCCCAAGGTCTGACAGTACGTAATGACAAAACTAAGACTTTAATATCCTCTGAGAGATATTGGGTTTTTTTCTTTTTTTAAAGATTTTATTTTTATTTATTTATTTATTAGAAACAGAGTGTGTGAGAGAGTGAGAATGGGTGTGCCAGGGCCTCTAGCCACTGCAAACGAACTCCAGGTGCATGTGCCACTGTGTGCATCTGGCTTATGTGGGACCTGCTGAATCAAACTGGGGTCCTTAGGCTTTGCAGGCATGTGCCTTAACTGCTAAGCCATCTCTCCAGCCCAGACATTGGGCTTTTTTCATCGAGACTATAGATCCTTTGAAGAAAAGACTTTGCTAAAGATCATTAGTATTTCTCACAGTGCTTAGTAAAGATCTAGCACACAAGTAATGACCATTGGATTGAACAAAAGGCAATGTTTCTTTCCTCATTGTTCAGTTATTTATCATACACCTAATTAAAACTCCATCATATTATCAAAGCAAATAGGAAATATATATATACATAAAAGTGTGCTTAAGTGGAAGGAAAGGTGAAGAGTGGAGGAAATATGATTCTCTTTCCCTTGTTACTCTTATCTCATTCTCCCTATACTTTCCATGTATATTGCATCCAGCTTTGGGGATGTAAACCTAGCCAAAAAGAAAAATGTATAGAGACTTCTATATTGCATTGTATGGATTCCTAAAAAATCTCAAACTGCAAAACCCATGCAGCTTTGTGTTCTGAGCACTTAACACAGACAGCTGAAGAAATAGCTTGAACTGTGTATAGTATAGCTAATGGCTACTACAGTGAGCACTATAAAGGCATACAATTACTGAATAAATGTTGGTAACATTTCTATTAGGGTGTGGTTGATGAACCTTGAGATAATATAGATGACATTGTAACAGTAGGCTAGTGGAAGTTGCCATTAAAGTGGGCAATTGAAATAGAACAAGTTGCAAGGATATTGAAATCACCCCTTTAGAGTGTTCTTTTGAAAATTTCATATTGTGCAGGTATAAATGCTCATGTCATTACCCCAGATATCCTTCACTGTTAGGAAATAGAATTCATATTTTAGTTATTTACTGAAATATGCTAGGCATATTTGAGATGAGTCTACTAATCTACTTTGTATATCAATAAACTTGCCTGTTTTGGACATTTTATTTAAATAAAGTCATAGAAAATGAGTTCTTTTGTGGCTTCTTTCACTTAAGTTGATGTTTTCAAGTTCATCTATATAACATATATCAGGACTTTTTCTATGGCTGAATAATAATTGCTTTTGCTACTTTGAAATTTGTCCAGAATGTTTTGAATGGGCATATGTTTTTCTTTCTCTTGGATATCTAGCTAGAAATGAAATTTCCTGGGTTGTATAGTAAAATTTGAGAACTGTAAAATCCTTCTCATCTAACTGAAAAAAAAAGTCAAAATATCAACAATAACAAAAATGCTTATGGTTTTCATGAGAAAATGCCTGGTTTTCTTTTCCTAGGCAATGCTAATTTTTAAAGTTTCATTAGTTTGGGAACCTACCAAAAACAACAACAAATGCTGGCTGAACTATTATTAAAATCTTTACAGTGTCAAAAAACTCTTATAGATATGGCACAATCTAAGAGAAGGTGAGAACACAGACGTAAGCTCTGTTGACCTAAGTCAGGCAACAACAGTTGAAAAGTAGAACTTCAGATTCTGAATTCAGAAATAAGGAGATAGAAATAAACAGCCTTCCATTTATAGGTGGGGCCTTGGTTTCAAGAGTTCTTTAGTGCTGAGCAATAGGTTAAAGAGGAAAAAGAGAAAAGGAAAAATTTATCTTTATGAACCAAATTATACCATTGGGTATTATTATTTCAGGGTAAAGTCTCATTGTATAACATGTCCAAGGAAGCTAGTGTATTAGGTAACTGGAAGAAGCAAATTTATATCCCCATTGAAGAGGGACTCCTTATTCTATACATCAGAATCTTATTAACCTTTTATACCTGTTGAGCATTGTAGCAAGATAAAAAAGCATACAGAAATACAAGACAAAGCCAGGTATTGTGGCACAGGCCTGTAATCCCAGCACTTGGGGGAGGGGAGGATCAGGAGTTCGAGGCCAGTCTCAAAAGAGGAAGGGGGTACTGGAGGCAGATATGGCTCAGTAGTTAAACGTGTTTGCTGGCAAAGTCTAATGGCCTAGGTCTATTTCCCCAATACCCACGTAAGCTAGCTGCATAAGTGTCTCATGTGTCTGGAGTGCGTGTGCTGTACAAGAGGCCCTGAGAAGCCCGTTCTTACTTTCTTTTTCTCCTCCCTATCCCTCTCAAGTAAATAAATTAAAAAATATTTTTTAGAAAAAGGGAGGGGGAAGAGAAAGAAAAAAAAAGACCACAGTAAACAAATAAGTTTGTACAATAAATTGCAGAAACTGCTACCCAGATATTTCATATCATATACTTAGATTTTAGAGCAATTGGACTTTTTTAGGAAATTTAAAAAAAGATATCTTGAGTTCATTTACAACAAAGCAAATTCCAGTATTTACTTCTAGACATTGAAAATTGCATTAATTAATTCATTAACTCAGTAGACATTATGGAAGATTTTCCACTGTTGCAGAGAGAATTTCTGAACTAAAAGGTAGAAATTATCTAAAATTCAGTACAAAGAGTTGAAAAGGTAGATTGTGTTAGAATACTTAGCACCCCACTTTTGACATTCAGAAGGTGTTGGGGATGATGATGAATATGGGACAAAGACACCATTTGAAGTGATAATGACAGGATTGGTGAAAGTCTCTTTAAAAGCCCTTAGACTTGCAAGGCCCAAACTTAACCAGTAACAAGTCAGTATATACATGCCATAGAATAGCTGCTGAGGACAAAAGACAAACATCCTCAGAAGAGTGCTGGCTGATACTAAACAGCCACAGATTAAACCTAGAGACATAGAAAGAGTGCCTTAATGTGGTAGGAGATATGGAGTATATATCCCAGTTCTGCCCTCACAAGCCTAGGAAGAGATGGGGTAGAAAAGGAATATAAAAACTCAGTCTAACTTGATTCTCCTCTCAAAGGTAAGAGATATGCTAGGGTATGCATATAGTTTCTATTCAACAGCAGTTTTAACATAAATATTTGAATACATGAAGTCTCAGAATCCTACCATGTCTCAAAATTTTGGCTCAGTGAACAAATTTCCAGAAAAATATAGTCATTAATAAATAAACTTGATAGTCTTTAATTGTCAGGTAAGTCCATATAGCCTCATAAGCAATTAGAGATTTTTAAGAGGAAATAATGTATTTCACAGACTGTTCAAGAGAATAGCAAAGGGCTCTTTTTTTTTTTTTTTTTTTTCCATTCTGAAACAAGCTGTGACCTTATTAGTAGAACCAACAAAGAAAATTCTAATGAGAAAAGTCAGAAGTCCTTCATCCTAAGCATAAATGCAAAACCCCAAAATGAAATCAGTCTCTTTATAGAGCATTACAAAATAATGCAAAGGCACAAATTCCGTAGTCAAATAAGATAGAGAATGGGCCCCAAACAATTAATGCATAACATCCCAGGATACTTTTTTTAAAACTTTGCCCCAACATAAGCCATTTTACAATTTATCCATACACAAACAAATTTGGCCAAGAGTATTTATTTCTTCAAATATTGTATTTTGTACCTGAATGTAAGTATACAAAATGTACTTGAATTTGCCCAGATCATAAAAAGAAAAGCCATTAAAATAAAGATTAAACTTCATTGCTAACAGGTAAAAATCTGTGTGTGTGTGTGTACTCACGCATGCACCCCCCCCCCAGGTTGTCTGACCTCTCTATCTTCTTTGAGACAGAGTCTCGTTTTGCCATTGAGTCCACCAGACTAGTTGACCTGCAAGTTTCCAGATGCTCCTATCTCTGTAGATGTCTTGGGATCACAGACATGTGTGCCACTTTGTGTCTGGCTTTACATGGGTTCTAGGGAAGATTGAACTCAGGCCTCCAGGCTTGCAAACACACCTTTAACCACTGAGCAATCTCCCCATTCCCAAAATTTGTTTTTAAAAGTATATGATTGACTCTTCTAAATTAAATTTGTTTTTGGTAGAAATGGTTTGAGCAGGTAGGTGCTTGTCAACTAGAAACTTCCAACATGTTTGGAACATTGATAAAAAATAGGGTCAACTTAAATTGACTGATACTGCTAATTACATGGTCTCTTTAGCAGTTTGTAATGTATACTTCATTGAAAAACAGCTGGGGATAAATCAACTTAAATAGTGCAAACCAGTGAACTTTGAGATTATTCTGGCACAGGTGTTCTCTCCTTAAGTTTGCCAGAATGGCACTGGCAAATGATCATGCACATTTCAGTTTTCTGAAGTTCTGTTTACTTTAGGATGAAGTATGGTAGTTTCAGCAGTAGCCAGGGACAGTGTGGAGCAGTAGTGTTCTTAATGTTATTTTCCTACATATTCACAAATTTCTCAGTATTTTTTAAAAAAATTCAGCTCCTTTTCATTTTCTTTATTGTACATGGTAGTACATACAATTTATTCCAATTTCAAAAGCCATATTATACTCATGGTGGCTTGTCCTTGGTATCCCAGCACTTGGGAGGCTGAGGCAGGAGGATTGCCATGAATTTAAGCTCATCCCAGAATACAGAGTGAGATCTTATCTTAAAAGCTGAAAAAAAAGCTATATAATAATAAGATACCTTTTTAAAGCAAGTGTTTTTTTTAATAACACAGAGAGAGAGAGAGAGAGAAAGAGAGAGAGAGAGAGAATTGGTGTGCCAGGGCCTCCAGCCACTCCAGTTGAACACCAGACATGTGTGCCACCTTGTGTGTATGTGCAACCTTGTGCGCATGCACAACCTTGCATGCTTGTGTCACTTTGTGTGTCTGGCTTACATGAGACCTAGAGAGTTGAACATGGGTCCTTAGGCTTCAAGTCAAGTGCCTTAACTGCTAAGCCATCTCTCTAGGTCTAAAGCAAATATTTTTTAAAAAGTTTTTTTTTTTTTTTTTTTTTTTTTTTTTTTTTTTTTTTGAGAAGAGGGAGAGTATGGCACCAGGGCCTTTTCAGCTGCTGTGAATGAACTCCAGATGCATGTGCCCTCGTGTCACTTTTGGATGGGACCTTGAGATTCGAACAAGTGCTCTTAGGCTTCGCAGGCAGGTGCCTTAACTGCTAAGCCATCTCTTCAGCACCAAAAAAATATGTTTTATTTACTTACTTGTGAAAGAGAAGAGACAGAGAAGATGGGTAGGCCAGGACCTCTTCAAATGCACCACTTCGTACATCTGGCTTTATGTGGATGCTGAGGAATTGAACCTAGGCTGGCAGGCTTTGCAAGCACACACTTTGAACTGCTGACCCATCTCCCCATCCCTGAGCAAGTCTTTTTGATTGTAGCTAACTTGAAACTTGTGAGAAAACTAAATCTATCCTGTTTTTTTTTCTGTGCTGAACCTGGATTTGGTTTAGCATTATACTTGTTAGCATCAGTGATACAGTAAAAACTTTCACTATCAAGTTATTTGATGATAAAAAGACAGAAAAAGATTTTTTTGGTTGGGTCTTCAAAACAACTTCATGCTTGGTGATAAGACACAAGTCAGCTGTTAAACAAAGATGTATTAGCTTATCATCTACAGAGCTGATACTGCCTTTTAAATTCCTCCCTTGTGCCAGGAACACATGAAGGCTTGCAGAGATGGAGATACTAGGAACTCTCGTTCCTCCTAAGCACCAGTAGGGTTAACCTTCCCTTTGTAGAATATAAAGCTCATGTAACTTTAAGTAAAGTTCATGTTTTGTTTGCCCCTGTCGATTAAAAAATGCTGGTTGCTATCTGTAGAAAGCTCAGTGATAAACATTTCATTATACAAAGAAGAGCAAGACTGAATTAACTACTCTTAAGGTACATGAAAATTATGAAAAAGTACTCAAATCAAAGGTGATAAAAATCTTTAATTTCATAATAAGATCTATGTATAGACCTCTGTTTGTTCTGTTTCCAGAGCTGTGTAGATTATAAGGGATCAGTGTGTATCATTCTGAGTGGAACATTAACATTTCATTCTTGATAGCAACTTGGAGAGATTTGACAAGTAAAACTAGGAATATGTCTCCATCCATTAGTGTTTTCATCAAGAAGATACTTTATGGCTATGTACACATAAATACCCACCTGATTAAAATAATAGCATTTCATGCCTTTGGACAGATGTTAGGGAAATAGTATTTGCAATATGCTCATGTTTAATGATTATATTTTAACGAGTTTCAGGTATTGTATATGGGGCTTCTAGCACATGTCAAGCATTTAGAGAAGCTATATTACATGTACATACACATACAATACTAGTGACTACTTATAATGTTAAACATGTAAAATAGGTCAAGTTGGTATAGTGAAATTTTAACATCATTTGGCTTTGGGAAAACTTATAAAAAATTCTTTTTAATCTTACGATACTCTGGTTACATTCAACTTTTAGGGAAAATGGAGCAAGATAAGCACCCATAATTACTGCAAATTAAATGTTAAAGGATACTAATGTCTGTTAGTATACATTAAAAATACCTTAAATTGAAAGCAATCATTCGTTGATGAACTTACAAAGAATTAGAGTTTAAAAAAAAAATCAGTCTTTATCTCCTACTTAAGCTTTGATAGTAATAGGCACACCTGAAAAATCTTAACATTCATGGGTATCCTGAAAGTTCAACAAGGTTCAGAACTGTTTAAGTTGTTAAATCCAATAACTCTGCCTTAAATTAAGACCCATCAGGATTTAAAAATCAAAATTAGTTCTGAAGGTAGAATAATATTTTGTAGATCTTTGCGCCTTAAACCAGACACACAAGGTGATACATGCGCAAGGTCACACATGCGCACAAGGTGGCACACATGTCTGGAATTCAGTTACAGTGGCAGGAGGCTCTGGCGTGCTAACTCTCTGTCTCTGCCACACACACACACACACACACACACACACACACACACACACACACGGCCAGTCTGTTAGACATGCCTCAGGAAAAAAAAAACAAAAAAACAACTAGATACTTTCAGGCATGGTGGCACACACCTTTAATACCAGCACTTGGGAGGAACCGGTAGGAGGATCACTGTGAGTTTGAGGCCAATTCCAGGTCAGACTGGGCCAGACCTTAAAACAACAACAACAACAACAACAACAAAAAAAAAACACCCCACAAATAGATATTCCTGCTGACTTTTTTTTAAAGACAAAGCAGAAAACTATTTACTATACTTTTACCCCGAAGGAAGAAAAAAGCCATCAATACTGTGGTCCAGGGGGATAAGGATACTTTAATGACACTTTCTTAAGTTACCTAGAATAAAAAAAGAAAGTTATCTAGGAAACCAACTCTGAATTAAAGCAAATCATGAAGGAACTATATAGAAAGAGCTAGCAAAGGGAAGAAGACTTGTATTCTGAATACCTTTTCACTACAAATTTTTTAAATATCTAAAATATATACTATATGTAATATGTAAGGTCGTTAATACCATATACATTTGTCATAGGAATTATGGACAAGTATTAGATTTGCACTTTTATATTTTGAGATTATGTGATAAAACCATAATATTGAAGAACAAATTAGTAATGAAACTCTTGGGATTTTAGGCAAATTTCTGATGAATAGAATAAATTCTCATAGACCAAAAGGAATGCCAGTAGATGAAATTTGCTGTAGTGACTAATGTATAGTGATACTACAATATTTTAGCATAATGTTTTGGTATATTCCCAATTATATTCTTAAATTTATTGTCCCTCCTAGATAAGTTGATTAGGCTGTAATCAGATTCTAGTTGTAACTGTGAAAACATGAATAATTTTATTTTCAAAAGGAAGACTCCAAGCAAATACTCCTTTTCTTTTACTATACAACGGGAGAATTAATTTTGCTTACATTTAGGATTATGTAACGTGAAGAATTACAGTACATTGGTGGTCACTTAAAAATCATTCAGTGGCTCGTAAATAATTCATTCAACCTGTGCTCTCTTAACACATTTTACAAAAAAAAAAAAAAAAAAAAAAAAACTTATGGAAAGTTAGTATTATTTGTGTGTGAATTTTCCAATTGTATTTCAGACTTTAAGAAAGAAAGGCCTTAATGGTTGTGAGAGCCCTGATGCTGACGATT
The DNA here is from genome assembly GCA_036365145.1 of Orientallactaga sibirica. Lineage (NCBI taxonomy): Eukaryota > Metazoa > Chordata > Mammalia > Rodentia > Dipodidae > Orientallactaga > Orientallactaga sibirica. The sequence continues at coordinate 19,385,403 of JAEOAD010000031.1, forward strand.
ACTTTGAGCACAGTCCACTCTCGGAGGACAGATTCAGCAAACTAAATGAAGATAGTGATTTTATTTTCAAACGAGGCCCTGTAAGTACTTTCACTTTACCTCTCCTTTTTATTTGTTGATCCTTTTTGTTAACTTCATATTTAGGCTCTGAACAAGAAGGAACACAGAGGGTGCGACAGCCCAGACCCTGATACTTCATATGTGCTAACTCCACATACAGAAGAAAAATATAAAAAAATTAATGAGGAATTTGATAATATGATGCGGAATCATAAAATCGCAGTGAGTACTAAAGTATGGCTTGTGCTTTTATCTTATGCATGAAGAAATTGACCACACATCTTATTTAATTTTACAAAGGGCTGGTGACAAAAATAAATAGAAGTGGGAAAGAAGGCATTTTGTTAATTTTTTTTTCTCCATTTTATAGAACTTTAATAAAATTGCTGAAGTCTCATCATAATACTATGTGAAGTGAATAATTGGCTCATGTACTTTGTAAGGACCCTTCCTATTCTAAAATTACATTTTTTCTTTTGAGGCAAGCTCAACAGACTGGCCTTTTTTTAACGAGAGAGAGAGAGAATTGGTGTGCCAGGGCTTTCAGCCACTATAATCGAACTCCAGACGTGTATGCCACCTTGTGTACATGTGTGACCTTGCACATGTGTCATTTTGTGCATATGGCTTAAGTGGGATATGGGGAGTCAAACATGGGTCTTTAGGCTTCAAAGACAAGCACATTAACCACTAAGCCATCTCTCCAGCCCTAAAATTACATGGTTTTTAATATAAACTATATATAAGACTTCCCCTCTCTCTCATAACTTAATGTGTGTGTGTGTATGTGTGTGTGTGTGTGTGTGTATATATATATATACACACTAGAAAATGAGAATGCCAAATGAAAATAGTTGAGTTTGTTGCTAGATTTCAGTTTTAAATCATTTTTATATAATTGCTTTATATTAGTAGATCTGAGCTCTGTTGAGCCCTTGTACATTGTCCAAAACACTTAGTAATGACCCCACCAAATACCTACTGTTTTACATAGGTTGTCAGTACTGAGGAAGAGACCTCAGTTTCTTTTAACTTAAGGAAGTAATGTCCTTAAACTAAGTTGCAAAACAAATAGTCACTGTAAAATTTTTATGAGTCCATGTTTCTGATCATCATGAAACAGTATTTTTGAACTAATGCTATTAGATTCAATGGTTCTTAAAAGAGTTCTTCTCCCTGGAAGCTCCACTGGAAAGAGTTACTTAGGACTGTTATTCCAGATCTCTTGTTCTAATTTTCATTATGTAAGTGGAGCCATCATGGAACCAATTGGATCCAGTGATGATACTTAAATTGAAACTATGCCCAAAACAAAGTGTGCCTCATATCTTTTCTTCAAAGTAATCATGTAGGAAGAAGCATGTGAAAAATAGCTGTAAGGAGTTAGGTTTTACTGATCCCAAAAAATGATTCTTAAAAAAACAAAACAGTAACAAATAAAATGAAATCCCTCTGACCTCAGGAAAATGTTGTTCCTTGTAATTGAGACATAAACTGTAGTAATTGGTGTACAAATGAAATGTTTTTACTTTTGAAATATTTTCCTCTGTATTTTTTGTTTTATATTTGATGATGAATTATAATTTTTCTATGTAAAACTAACCATTAGGTAGTATACATAAATTAGTGTTTACTTTATAAATTGCTGTTTTAAAGTGGGTTTAGAAGAAAGCATTTTTTGTTCATTTTCTCCCCACTACTTTAAATTATAAAGAAACTTGTTATCATGGTAAACAAGTGTATTGAAAAATGTTTTATGGATTAGATTCCAAATGACAATAGCAAATACCATTTTGAAGTGGGCATGGAATATTTTGGCAAGAAAGAAGATAGCTTTTATAATATTTCTAATTTAATCTTCATGCAGTTTTAAAGAAGATACCAAGAATTTAAATCCTAACTTGTTAGTAGTTAATTTTGTTTAGATTGCTTCTTTGTACTTTTTGTCATGCTCAGTTACATTGTGTTATGTTTATAATTACTTGTCTTCTAATTTTACCCACTAAGAATGTCAGTCAATCCAATTAGACTGTATTTGTTTATAATATCTCAAAGTTGATGTATTAGTTACTAATATGTATGCACAATTTCCCTCTTTTGTTATATTTGGAATCTCCCAGTAGAAATGTAATGTTAAATTGGTTTGTATTAGTATGCTAATTAATGCTTACTTAATGACAGTGATGTATTTTGTAATGTCAAATTCAATAATACTATTTTAATGTCAGGTTTTAACCTCTATTTTCCGTGTCTTTGAATATGTGAAACATATAGTATATGTTATGTTAGTGTATATATATATCAATATATAAAATTAGAAATGAAAAAGTTCTCATCAAGTATATTCATGTTAAGTATAAAGAAAATATCTTAAATCTACAAATTAAAGTATCTCCATCTAGTTTAAATTATATGTTTCCTTGTCAGATTATTAAAAAATTATTTAATTTGGATAAAATGAAGCCAACAGCTTTCTCTTCTTTGTTCTTTATTTACAGCCTGGTTTGCCACCTCAAAACTTCTCCATGTCTGTCACAGTCCCTGTGACCAGCCCTAATGCTTTGTCATACAATAATCCAGGAAGTTCACTTGTGTCACCATCTTTGGCAGCCAGCTCAGCATTAACAGATTCAACCATGCTTTCTCCACCTCCAGGCACCTTACATAGAAATGTATCACCAGGAGCTCCCCAGAGACCACCAAGTACTGGCAGTGCAAGTATGTGTTCTTTTGATTCTTTAACAAAGAATGAAAAACAAAATGCTAATAGAAAAAGTTTCTTATTCTACTGGACTTAATTTCGTTGCCTGGATGAGCAGGAGTCTGCTACAGAATTGGATGTGTTTTTACATTTGTGGTTTTTATTTTTGTTTGTTTTGTTTTGTTTTTTTAAAGAGAGAGAGAGAGAGAGAAAGAATTGGCATACCACGGCCTTAGCCATTGCAAATTCCAGATGTGTGTACCACCTTGTGCTTATGTCTTACATGGGTTCTGAGGAGTTGAACCTGGGTCCTTAGGCTTCACAGGCAAGCACCACAATTGCCAAGCCATCTCTCCAGCCCATATATTTTTTAAATACTTATTTATCTGGGGGGGGGGGAAGAGAGGGAGGGAGGCAGATAGAGAGAATGAGCACACCAGAGCCTCTAGCTACTGCAAACAAACTCCAGATGCATGTGCCACCTTGTGCATCTGGCTTATGTGGGTACTGGGGAATTGAACCTGGGGTCCTTTGGCTTTGCTGGTAAGCACCTTAACCACTACAGTCCTACATTTGTGTTTTAAACTTTTAAAAAAATTTTTTATTATTTTTTTTGGAGAGAGACACGGGGTGGGGGGGGACAGAGATGGGCGCGCCAGCAGTGTCTCAGATGCTGCGAACGAAATCCAGATGTGTGCGCCCCCTTGTGGTCAAGTGCGGCATTGCGCCCTTGCATCACTTTGCATCTGGTTAAACGTGGGACCTGGAGATTGGAACCGCTGGAGATTGGAACCAGTGTTCTTAGGCTTAGGAGGCAGGTGCCTTAACCCCTAAGCCATCTCTCCAGCCCTACATTTGTGTTTTTAATCGGTAGGACTAACGTTATATCAGGCAAAGTATAACAACATTGACAACCTGTCATCTATAGTCTTTCCTTATGGGAATGACATACTTTGACAGACAGAAAATTTAATTCATATCATGAGCAAAGATTTAAAGTTGAAGCCGGACGTGGTGGCACACGCCTTTAATCCTAGCACTCGGGAGGCAGAGATAGGAGGATTTCCATCAGTTTGAGGCCACCGTGAGACTACATAGTGAATTCTAGGTCAACGTGGACTAGAGTGAGACCCTACCTCAAAAAACCAAAAAAAAAAAAAAAAAAAAAAAGATTTAAAGTTGAGTATGATTCTTCACATGTGAAATGTAAGGACTATGGTAATGGCTCAGTGGATGAAGCACTTGCCCCATAAGCATAAATACCTGGGTTCAGAGCCCCAGAACCACATAAAGCCAGATGCTAGGGTAGTGCTAGGATCTGAGAAGGGAGGCAGAGACAGGAGAATTGCTCGGAAGCTCTCAGGCCAAGTAGCCTGCTATTTACAGCAGTGAACAAGAGAACTTTCCTCAAAATAAGGTGTTAAATGAGTACTGACACCTAATGTTGTCCTTTGACCTCCACATGTGTTTTGTGGCACATACACATGTGCACAGGACAGAGAAAGAGAGAAAGGATATCTTACCTGATAGGAGTGAGAGTGCATCTCTTGCCTTAATTCTGTAATTCAGAATTTGCAGTGTCTTTGTTGTGTTAGCCTATTTAGTATAGTATCTTCTATAAATTTTCGATTTAATAGTGTTTCATATGCACACTGTACCCACTTTTACCAGTGTTCACCATTTGCTACTGGTAAACAGAAAGACACATCCAGATCTTAATGGTTAAATTCATGTGTGAAGGTGTACATACACAGCACATATATAGTTACTCATTTTATGTATGTGGAGAGAGTATATATGTGTAACTACATCAAGTTGCATGTTAATAGCAATATCAGATTGAGCTAGATTTTTCTTTTTTTTTTTTTAGTAATAGAGTGAGAGGTTTAATGAAATAGCCATGTTCAGTTCCTAACTAAAATAAAGAGAGCCAATTCATACTCACTTACTGTCCTCTCTTTTCTCCTCAATGCTTTTAGGTGGGATGTTGAGCACTACAGACCTCACAGTGCCAAATGGAGCTGGAAACAGCCCTGTAGGTGAGTAAATTTGCAACGATGGATTCTTTCACTTTGGGACTCCTAATGACTAGCAGCTTTGAAAACATGTCATAAATGTGTCTTCCCCATCCTGACATGCTGACAAAGAGTATGAACTTAATGTTATAAAAACATAGTATCTGTGTTGAGGAAATTACAAGAATAACTATAGCCCTTTGGATTTTCATCACATTAAAATTATCTTGTTATTCTGTGATGATCACAACTGTGTCGATCACAATTATCATTATCATTCTGAAAACAAGTTAGGAATTCCTTCCTTGCTTAGATATTGTGTGTCCTAGTGACTTCTGTGTATAGATCACTTATAGGAACAGTGTGAAGTAGTCATTATACAAGAAGCTTCTTCCCTAAAAAAATTATGGACATGATTGAATGATTCAACAAAAATGCGAAAGAATAAGCAGACATTATTACTTTAAAAATATTTTTATTTATTTACAAGCAAAGGATAGAGAGAAAGAATAGGTGTGCTAGGTCCTCTTGCCACTGCAAAGAACTTCAGACTCATGTGTTACTTTGTGCATCTGGCTTTACATGGGCATTAGGGAATTGAATCCAGGCCATCAGGCAAAGGCCTTTAACTGCTGAGCCATCTCCCCAGCCCCTAAACAAACATTATTGAGGCAAGTTAGAAAGTATATGACACATACATGCATCCATACCTGAATGACATATATAGGAATTAATGCTCAATTATATCTGCACTGTACTAAATGCTGTTTGGTGGAATTAAATAAAATAATAAGGTGCTGTAGGATCTTATTTAACAAGTAGCAAATATGGGAAAATACATGAAGGTTTTGCTATCACATTAGGAATGACATGTCTATATGTTGAATTCCAAGTATTTATAGCTTCTTTTCAGCTCAAATAGCTTATTGTAATAAGGATATATTTTTTTGTATACACTTATGTCTCGCTCCCTGGTTCCAACAAAACAGTAAGTTCAGGGCCTATCAAGAACTGGGAGAGTAAGCCGGACGTGTTGGCGCACGCCTTTAATCCCAATACTTGGGAGGCAGAGGTAGGAGGATCACAGTGAGATAGAGGCCACCCTGAGACTACAGAGTGAACTCCAGGTCAGCCTGGGCTAGAGTGAGACCCTACCTAAAAAAAAAAAAAAAAAAGAACTGGGAGAGTGTACTTGTTGCAGTTACCTTCATGTTGCTGGGACAAATACCTGACCAGAAGCAGCTTATGGGAGAAAAGGGTTTATTTCAGGCCTACAAATTCCATCATGGTGGAAGAAGTTGGCTCGCTCCAGCATCCACAGCAGAGAGAGAAAGAAAAAAAACAAAACACATCACCAGCAAGCTCCAACAGCCAGTTGGTGTGAAATCTGACCCTCTTGCAGGGAGGGATCTGCCTTTTGGAGACTTAAGTAGGAAATTTAATCAAAAATACCTAAGGCTATGGGGAACATATAAATCATCTCAATACTCCTCTTACATTGAACTGACTCCAAAAGGCAGAACGCAAAGTAAACAGTCTCTCTCAGTACCTACATCCCTCATTTGCATCATTCAACTGCTTGGAAATAGATGGTGGCCATGTGTTGTTAAGGGATGTAGTTAATTAGTACAATATTTGCTTAGCATGTGTGAGGTTCTTAGTTTAATCCAAACACTACAAAAATGTGTGCCATAGCATCATTCTTTTTACAGCCAACATCTAGAAATAATCTAGATTTCTATAAACAATAGAGTGGCTAAATGATAGTATATTAATAAGATAGGAACAGTACTGCAATGATGAATCCATGGCATTTAACAGTGGATGAATTTCATCAGACTAATATGGATAAACAATAGGTGCTAACACCAAATTGGTTCTAACTTACATAATGTTTTGAAAGCAGACAAATAAAACTGTAATATTAGGATATATGCATAGAAAGATGATAAAACTATAAAACAAAATAAATTCCTGTTAAAGTGATTGTGATGAATTTTGGTAGAGTCCAAGACTTCTGGGGTTCTAGTAGGCTTTTTAATTTGTTTTTTTTAATCTATTTTTATCTATTTATTTGCAAGTAGAGAGGAAGAGAGAGAATGGAATGAATATAGGCACACTAGGGCTTCCATCCACTGTAAACGAAACTCTAGATGCATGTGCCACTTTGGACATCTGGTTTCACATGGGAACTAGGTTGTTAGGCTTTGTAGGCAAGTACTTTTACTGCTGAGCCATCTCTCTAGCCCTCTTGTTCATGATCTAAATGGAGGTGCATACCTATAATTGCATCACTCCTGAGGCTAAGACAGGAAAAAGGATCTTGAGTTCTTGGCCAGTTTGAGCCACATAGCAAGTTGTAGTAGTTATGAAATTAAATAAAAATGCCAAAAATGTATGTCTTGTAGTTACTAATTCCCAACTAGTACTTCTCTTCATTATGATATACAGGACAAGAAGACATAGTAAAACTGATGTTCTTCTAGTGCTTGAGGCCTTGTAAATTAGTAGCAATCTTTCTGGAAAGATTTAGGCAAGATTTCATTCATTATAAAATGTTTTTACCTGTAATTCCACCAATCCATTTTCTACGACTCTTTCCTGAAGAACTAAATTAGAATGTGTAAAGGTTCATTACAACTTTATTTGTAGTAATGAATAATAGGAAGGAATCAACATATTCAGCAATGTGAAAATTAGGTAAATTCCAGGTGAATTATTTTTAGACTATGCAAAAAAATATGCACATGGAAAAAAAGGAGAGGGAAATCTAAGGATGGTGGAAATAGAAGTGTTTTCCCTTTAATTTCTCTACTTTTTGAACTTTCTGTGATGTTATCAGTGAAATAATATCTCTATCATCATAAAATTTTTATTTTAGTAAACTGGTTTTCTGTTTCTCCTGTAACTTGGTAATTTTTGTTTTGTTTTCTTTCTGTCATTATTTGTGCAAATTCAACCTGGTAGCTTATATGTATTATAAATTATATGGATGTTTCATGTTGGCAATTTCATTATTTAATTCTGATTTATTAGACATTTCTCTACTGAGGGTTTACACATAATAGTCATTTATACTGCAGTTCATATGTTTAGGGGACTCCTTTAACTTTGGGCATATGTTTTAAAATCAAGCATAGGAAAAGCTGATATCCAACTCAAGAGGCTCTTGGAATTATGTTGACTAAAGGTGAAGTAAGGATTTACAAGGTGTTAAGGCAGTGGCAGTTGAAAAGATGGATGGGGAAAGACCTTGCAATAAAGGAAGGTCTGAGCTTGATGGTTTTGTGAAGCTGTGATGCTGATGTGAGAAACTTTTCCCCTGGGGAGATGCTGACACACATCTTTACCCCAAAATAAGGCTCAGATGGAAAACCAAAGTACGATTACACCAATACCATTTCAGAGAACCAATGAGTTTATTGGGGGGGGGGGTGCCATTTACAGAGCAATAAGAACGTGGGACTCCCAAAGCCACTTTGATGAGGCTTCTTGTGTCAGAATGTCTCCTTGGATGCTCCTCCCTCAGCCTCAGAATGAGGGCTTACTTACAAAGCATCTGGACCCCAGAGCAGCTACACCACAGAGAAGTCTCATTCAGCCCTGAATGATGATTTCCCTGTGACCACGTTTAGAAGCTTGTCCCTGCCCAAGAGTATGAGACCACAGAGCAGCCCTTCAGTGGGACTCACATTATCAGGTTTACCCCCACAGATGCTTCTCCCTCAGCCTCCAGGTGAGGGCTTACTTACCTAGATAGGTAGTACTAAAGACACAATACTGGGCAGCCACCCAAATGAATTACTTAAACGGATGTGATTGATAATCTGAAATAAGAGCTAGACCGAGAAAATTGAATGACCCAAATAGCTACAGAGCCATAAATAATATTAGGTCTGTTAAATTTTTGGAGGCATAGGTATGCAGTTTACTCAAGAATATTTTTGCTTACATTTTTGTCAATTACAATAAAACTGAAAATACATTTTAACAATAATCACATTAAATTAAATTAGATTTATTTATTTACTTTGGCTTTTCAAGGTAGGGTCTCACTCTAGCTCAGGCTGACCTGGAATTCATTATGTAGTCTCGGGGCAGCCTCAAACTCATAGTGATCCTCCTACCTCTGCCGTCCCCGCCCTTCCCCCTGAGTACTGGGATTAAAGGCATGTACCATCACACCCAGCTGGTTTATTCGTTAGACTAGACACTTTAATTCTTAAATTTGTAACTTATGGCAAGAGGAGTTATATACTATCAAAGCATCTACTTCAAAAGTCTATTCAACAATGTCTTCAATTTGAGCATTTCTTGAATGCTCCATGTCAAAATGTAAGAAGCATTTGTTAGGTAGTATATTGCCACATTCTATAAAGTAACAAGTCATACATTTGAGATTAGCTTCAGCTTGGTAAGTCCCAGATACATCATCTATCTGCTGCAAACTCCTGACAGTACACTAAGATACTGAACATTTATATCATTTTATATCCTTTTACCCTTTGTGGTTTGATTCTTGTGGGTTACTGTGGTACCATCATAGTAAGATTCATAGATTACACATGGGGAAGCAGTATTCATGATTCCTTGTTTGGTTGATTTTTATTTTTATTTTTTGCATATGTGTGTGTATGTAGAATATGTGTGCTGTGCTGTTATGTGTTGTGTTGTGTGTGTGTGTGTGTGTGTGTGTGTGTGTATGTACACATAGATGGGCGTGGATGCCATTTGCTTGCTTGTGGATGTCCTTCTCTATTGCTCATCTGTGAACTTCCTTGAGACAAGATCTTTCTTCCTCAACCCAGAGCTGCTGTTTGTGATTTTTTTTTTTTTTTTTTTGTCATTGAGCCCCAGCTATTCTCTGGTCTCCACTCCTAAAGACCGGGATTACAATGAGTAGCCATGCCCAGCTTTTTACATGGTTCTGGGAATCAAACTCAGCAATCTCAAGCTCTCCAGGGCCTACAAGCTAAAGCAGCAAGTGTTCTTAACCATTGAGCCATCTCCCCAGCCTGACATGCATGCTTCTTAATGATGCATGCATCGTCTTATAGTAGCTTTGGGAGAAAATACTGTTTCATCCTTCAGATTCAAGTGCAAGTCAGTGAAACAGTGTTTTAAGTATAAGAGATTCAGAACATTGTGGCATACATTGAGAAACTTGATTAGTTTTTCATCTTTGTTTTGCAGTATAAAGTTCTATCTAAACCCTACTATTTTGAATAAATTATTTGACAAACATTCTGTATCCTCCAGATGTCTGGATTAGCAATTAACTCTGCCCAGCTCATGAATGAGCTCTGCTCTACAGGGGATGACTAGTGAAGAGATTTTTTTTTTGAACAGCACTGCTTTCTGAAGCTTAACTGGATACAGGAAATTGCTCTATGGGGTGTGTGGAAAGGAGATTCAGCCCAGATTGAATACAAACCTCTTCAAGATAATGGAAGCAGAATGGAGGAAATAGCCTCATAGGATTAACGAAAATACCAGTCCCCCAGCAAAATTTAATGACACCAATGAGTTAAAACTGGTAGGTCACTTGGTAAAAGTTTTGGAGAAAACAAGAGGAATTAGGTGAAAGAAAGGGAGGGAAATAACCATATGAATCACCCAGAGCTCTGAAATTCTTGACACCTGCTAGAGAAGTAGACAGCTCCTGAGTTCTATCCTGTGGACGTCAGCATTGCATTGCTGTGATAAACCTCCAAACCAGACACAGTTTATAGGAGGAAGGGATTTATTTCAGGCTTGTAGATCCAGGGGAGGTTCCATCAGTGGCAGAAGAATCTGATTCTCTTTCACAGATCCAAGGAGAGAGAACAACCTAATAGCCAGCAAACACACACACAACACACACACACACACACACACACACACACACACAGCAGCAAGCATACCGTCAGAGCACAAACTGCTCTCCACCATACACTTTTGGGCTGGAATCAGATCCACCCCCAGTGTACACCCCTCCAGCAGGCTGCTGGAGACTTAAGCAGACAGTTTAACCTTAGCAAAAGAAACCTGAGCCTATGAAAGACACACATGCAATTTTAAACTACCACACACACCTCACCTTTCTTTCTTTGCCTGACAATATTCAGATGCCATACTGAAAAGTAGAGGTTGGGATTCAACAAAGTTGCTATCATCCCATTGACAAACATTAACTTTGAGTTTCTTGTAAAAGTAACTTACTTATACAACCAAATCTTTTTCAAGCTCTAAATAATATTACAAGCAGACATGTACATTAGACCCTCCATTTCCTTTGACAAATTATTCTTAAGCCATCTCTTCCTACCCATACTCTTTCAAGTTTTAGAATCCATATCAGTTTATCACTTGATTTTATTCATCATTTAACACACTTGAAATTGCTTTATAAACTGCCAAGTACCCCACAGATTTCTAATAGTTTTAAATAATTACACTTCTGTTCCATTCAAGAAACTTTGCAGAATTAAAATGTGAATTTCAATACAAAACCTCTTCAAGCAGGAGACAGTTAGGGGGCAGGAAGGGAACCAGTAAGAGGTTATAAGAGGGAGGACATACGAAGGAAGGTAAGAGGGTAGGACAAAATTGAGCAAAGTACAATGATATATATGTGTGAAGATGCCATAATGAAACCCATTATTTTATATACTAAAAATGCTAATAAGGTAGAAAAGTTTACATGGAAAAAAACTATTCAAGCGAAAAATATGTGCAATGTCATTATTGTATGTTGCTGTTAAAGTTCTTTGGAGTAAAGCACTTAACTTTTCAGAATACAATCTTAAGGTGCAATTAGGAAGAATTTTATGTTATCAGATGGGCTTTACTTACCTGTTAACATAGGGGTGAGGGTAAATGTACACATGTAACATCTCATATATTGTTGACTAACTTTTGGTGGGTTCTCAAGTTTTCTCTTTTGCTTCATACAAGAAGGAAAGGAAAGAAGCAGAACAAATTCACCTACCCTTTCCTTCTAGTGCTCCCTGGAGCCATGTATTCTTCTGGCTCACCTGCCCCTGCCATTCTTTGTACCTTAAATTACTCTCATATTCATCTACTAATCTTGCTTCCTGCTCTCTTTGCTTGTTCGGTTGTCCTTTCTCAATGCTCAGTAATTAATCCTGAAAGAGCTACAGTCACTAAGCACATACTTGTGATCTGTGCTTACTTTCCATTTCCTTGAAAAGTTTGTGTGGGCATTTCGATTAGTGCTGCTCTTACCTTTGGTCAGAGAAGCTTCTTTTTGTAGTTGGTAGTGATTAAACCACAAGGATAAGTGACCTTTGAATGCTCAACACTAAAGGAGAAGAAAGAATATAAGAGCCAGGGGATCAGAAGCAGTGCCCACGGAATGCTGTCTTCAGACATGAAGTGGTCATTGCATTCATGACCTTACAATAACTGTTTTTACGTGTACAGTATTGGGTCTAACATTCCTTTCCATCTTGAATGGTGGAAGAGGACCAAAAAATGAAAAATAAAATAAACTTGGGAAGTAGGAATTCAGTGGAGGGATGGAGGCAGACAAGAGACAGTAACGGCAGGAAATTATGATCAAAATATACTATCTACATGCATGAAAATTGTCAGTAAAAAGAGTTTTAAAAACACAAAATTAACAACAGAAAAAGTTTTGTGTGGTTACCTTTAACTCTATTACTTTTGTCCATATTCTAAATGTGATTTTGACCTGTTCCTCCTAACTGTAGTAAAATCTGTGTGAAGCCCACTTAAAGGTTTTTGTTTTTTTCTCCTTTGCCCTCCTAACTACAACTCCATTTTTTCACTTTTGTGATTTTTAGATAGTTGTGATGACATATGAATGATGAATTCCACCCAGAGAATTCAGAAGGACTACTCAGCCCTTCAAGAACTTCTAAATTAATTGATCTGAGTATTTTGGTTTTGGTCAGCTTTGTAAAAACACTAACAATGGAGTTCATCAGCCAAAAAGAAAAAAAAAAAAAAAGATTTTATCTAGTACTGTTAAGTTAGCATGTATGTATTGTAATAGAGATTTAGATAAAAATTCTTCAAAACTTAATAATAGTGCAATATTCATGGCAATAAGTTATCACTTACTACAAATAGTAAACTTTATACATGGTAATCCTAAAATTCTTTATTTTAAAATTAATCTTTAAAAATGGGGTATATTTTATGGACAATGAGCATTATGTAAGATTTTGTAATAAAAGAACTTTAATGACTTGGCATGGTAAAAAATAACTTTGTTCTCCCCAGGGAATGGATTTGTAAACTCAAGAGCATCTCCAAATTTGATTGGAAATACTGGTGCGAACAGTTTAGGCAAAGTCATGCCTACAAAATCTCCCCCTCCACCAGGTGGTGGCAATCTTGGAATGAACAGTCGAAAACCAGATCTCCGAGTTGTCATCCCCCCTTCAAGCAAGGGTATGATGCCTCCACTAGTAAGTTAAACCTCTCTTTCTCTTATTTTTTTTTTTAACACACACATTTCATAATAGTCTGTATCTTCATTTGGAATTTCCTGCACCTCCAGAGTCTATATTTTCCCAATGAATTTTCTATTCAAAATTAGCATTTGAAGAGATAAATCTGTGTTATTTATTTTTTTTATTTATTTGAGAGAGGAAAAGAGAGAGAAACAATGAGAATGGGTATGCCATGACCTTCAGCCACTGCAAACAAACTCCAGATGCATGAGCCACCTTGTACAGCTTGCTTACATGGGTCCTGGGGAATCGAACCTGGGTCGTTTGGCTTTGCAGGCAAGAGCCTTAACTGAGCTATCTCTCCGGCCCAACAAGTGTGTTTTAAGTGTTTAAAATCAAATTGTGGAGATGGGCTTAATGATTACATAAACTCAGAGCTGAATATGGAGAGGTTATTCACTTAATTTGAATTTTACCAGGCTAGAAGCTTTGTTTAGCAACATCATTTCCAAGTTTATAAATTAAACATGATTTGTTTCTTTTCTGTACTTGGCATGACTTCACTAATATATTAACATGTTTTTCTGTTAGAAAAACACTAAATTATTTGTTAGAAATTCTACATACCAGAAAATCTATTGCAGAATATCTAAGGAAGAATGCATTCAAACTGGAATGAGTCACTCCTTCAAGTAGTTGTCTTTGCTTATTCAATCTCCAGTAATCCTTGTATTTACCTCTGTAAAGAGTATAGTACCACCCTCTGTTTCACCCACTGACAATATCTTTAGAGATTCTACCTTTGTTTTGAATTATCTTTGTGTGTGAAGAACAGAATATGTTTATCCTCCTTAGCTTCTTGTAGAAACATTCAGAATATATATACAAGTTTTAAAGCCCGTTTTAATTTAGAAACATATTTAGCAACTAGCATGCTAAGTGATGTGCCAGGTGCTCATTCTGCTATGCAGCTGCTATACTTGCCTTTGGTTTTGTGCTAAGTGAAAGTGATGTTTTCAGGTTTAGGTAATAATTTTACATTTTTGTGGTGGTTTATACTTTCAAAACATCAATGATTTTTCTCTCATTTGATTCTCAATTAAACTGTGATTGTGGCTAGGTAGAAATGAGAAAACTGAGCTAAAATGTATTACTTGTCCAAGATAGCATGACATATGCCCACAGGGCAATTAAGTCTTAATCTGTTTAAATCTTATATTCTGGGTCAAAAGACAAAGAAGTACCTTTTTATTTGGAAAGAGAGTGGAAACTGAAAACTGATTAGTTTTGACGTTATAATGAAATCTTAAATATATAGCAGGTTCAGTTTTCCTTGAACCCATTTTGCTGAGATTTTAGGCTAATCAACTAGCCTAGAGAGGTTCTGTGAAGAGAAACCTTCCACCCCAGATAAATCACAGGTGCTAAAGACTTACAATACAACTGCCCAGACAGAAATTGGCCTCGATATCAATGACTGTGCAGTGCCTAGCAGTACCATCGCAAGACCCTCAAAATAGAAGAAAAAGATGATATCAAATTAAAAGAAAGACTAATGGAGAGAGGGAGGGGATATAATGGAGATTTGTGTTCTAAAGTGGAATGGGGGGAGGGGAGGGAAGGGAAATATATGTTTTTTGTATGTAAATATAGAAGGTGTCAATAAAAAAAAAATAACAGAAAAAAAAAATAAACACACTGGATAGGGTGATTGGAGGCCAAGCATGTACTACCACGACCTTTTGAAATTTCTAGGAGCTTCAATGCAGGGCAAGTCTGTCAGAAGGCTTTTCCACCATGAATGAACCTCATTGATTGTTCCACATGAAACTGTTCTGAAAAGGCCTCCCTATAAAACTCACCTGGGAAAGAGTGGCTACTACAGTGAGAGCAGGGGCAAGACATTTTATGTGGCTCTTCCTCTTCTGTGCACAAATTCTGTGAGGAGGTCACTCTTAGGGCACTGGTGAAATCTCATTACATCTGGAGAAATGCAAGTAGGTGTAGAGGGTTTATAAGTACTGAGAGTAGTAAAGTGATTGAGAAGGCAGAGGGATGGCTTAAAATGGACAATGGGATACTCGTTGGGGGAACCTGGCAACCAGTCCTTAACTTCTAGATGTTTGAAGTCTGTGGTAGATATACTGTGGGTAACTGTAGCAACAATAAAACTCAAAACACTTACAGTTTCTAGGAAAATTAAAACTCTATGCTAGCAGTCTTAGTCTATCAGTTACTTTCATGTTGCTGTGAGCAAATACCTGACCAGAAGTAACTTAAAAAAGGAAAGGATTTATTTTCAGTTTACAGTTTCAAAGGGAAGTTTCATGGCTATAAAAGCATTTCAGGCAAGTTTGTCTCATTTCAGTCAGAAGCAGAGGATAAACAGGAACTGGAGGCCTGCCCCCAACAACCCGCCTCCTTCAGCAAGGTTCTACTTCCTTAACTTTCCACACCTTCCCAAACAGTGCTACCAGCTGGAGACCAAGTATTCAAAACATTTTATATTCAGACCACAGCACCCATCAAGAGAAAAGCCATATTAAATCACTAGGAAATTTTCAAACTGCTATAAAAAGAGGAAAGGAAGAACAAAACATCTACAAATTGCATGACTTAATCACACAGCATAACATGTTTGAAACTGGGATTCCAAATGAAGAACAGGAGTAATACTTTAAGGAACGAAAGTAAGCACCAAGGAGTATAAATACTACTGATACACATATGCATACATACTACTAGAAGCACAGAGAATGTCTTCAAGACATCCAAAGAAGAGAATCATTACACAGAGACCAAACATATGAATTACTATCATACTTCTCTTCAGAAATATGCAAGCTGGGAAACAGTGAGGCAGCAAGCCTAATGTGTTGAAGTTTAACAACAACCAAATAAGCTTAGAATTCTATACCCAGCAAAAATACATGTTTGAATACAAATCTTTTTCAAGCAAAAACCAGAAATTATTACCAGCAGACATTCTGTAAGAATATAATGCCAGGAAGAATTTGAATTTACCCAAATAAATGAAGAATGGTGGGGAAAGAATAAACTAAAATAAAATTGATTTTCTTCTCTTTTTGATAAGCCTTTTATTTTAGAACAGCATTAGATTTATTTAGAGGATTGCTATAGATTGTACAGAAAATTCCCTTATATTTCATACACAATTTTTTTCCTTTAGTATGTTTTGAACCAGTATGAAGGCTTTATTATTAATGTGAGCTGTACCTTATGCAGATTTCTTTGTTTTTAAAATTAAATGACTCTCTTCCAGAATCCAAACCAGAATATATACCATATTTCATTTTAGTAATAATGTGTCCTTAGACTCTTCTTGGCTATGAGACTTTCTAGCTTGTTCCTTGCCTACGTGACCTTGACAATTATTATATTTGTGTGTGTGTGTGTATAATTTGCAAGCAGACTGAGAGAGACAGAAGGGGAGTAGAGAAAATGCCCCCCCAGGCCTCTTGCCATTACAAACAAACTACACTTTGTGCATCTGTTTATTTATTTTAAATGTATTTATTTATTTATTTATTTATTTATTTATTTATTTATTTATTTATTTATTATTTGAGACAGAGAGAAAGAGAGTGAGAATGGGCACGCCAGGGCCTCTAGCCACTGTAAATGAACTCCAGATGCATGTGCCACCATGTGCATCTGGCTTACGTGGGACCTGGAGAATCGAACCTGGGTCCTTAGGCTTCACAGGCATGCACTTTAACCGCTAAGCCATCGCTACAGCCCTGTGCATCTGGTTTTAAATAGGTTAGACTGTGCAAGCAGTTGTCTTAATGTCACTCTTTTCATCTGGCTTTAAATGGGTACTGGGGAATTGAACCTGGGTTGGCAGACTTTGCAAGCAAGCACCATAACCACATGACATCACCTTAGCCCAACCTTGACAATTTTGAGGAGTACTACTCATGTATTTTGCAAACTTTCTCACAATTGAGATTTGCCTATTTTTTTAGAGTAGTTGATGTTACTTGTTTAAGAAAGGAAGGCCATAAATTTAAAGTGCTTCTTTTGAAACATCTTATTAAGGCATAAGAGATGTTCACAGAGCATTTCACCAAAACAGACCATCTTATGCCATGAAGCAAAACTCAGCAAATTTCAAAAAGACTTGAACTCATACATATTATACTCTCTGACCATAATCAATGCAAACTAGAATTAGTAACAGAAAGACCACAGGAAAATCTCTATTTAGAAATTAAACAACATACTTTTAAGTACCTGTGGTTCTCAGAGGACACCTCAAGGGAAATTTTTTAAAGGTTATAGCTGAATGATAATAAAACATGTCAGGGGCTGGAGATATGGCTTAGTGGTTAAACGCTTGCCTATGAAGCCTAAGGACCCCGGTTCAAGGCTCAATTCTCCAGGACCCACGTAAGCCAGATGCACAAGGGGGTGCATGCATCTGGAGTTCGTTTGCAGTGGCTAGAGGCCCTGGCGCACCCATTCTCTCTCTCTCTCTACCTGCCTATTTCTTTATCTCTCTCCCAAATAAATAAATAAATAATAAAATATTTAAAAAACATGTCAGAATTTTGAGGACCAACTAGAGTGCTATTGAGTAATATACAGCATTTAAATGTTTATATTAGAATGAAAAGAAGAGAGTCTCAACTCAATAATCATTGCTTTCACGTTCAGGAAAATGAGAAAGAACAAACATATCCCAGAACAAGCAGAAGAAAGGAGAAAATAAAGAGCAGAAATTAATAAAATTTAAAATATCAAGATAGTAGAGACAAGCAGTCAAACTAAAAAGAAAAAAAAAAGTGTTCAATTGATAATCTTATAAGTATGTTAATCAAAGACAATGAGATGACCTGGGTTATAAACAGCAAGAATGAAAAGGAGTATATATGTCAGTTCCTCTTTCATTGTTGGGATAAAACAGCTGACCAGAGACAGCTTAAAAGAGGAGTTTATTGTGCCCTTCAGTTGCAAAGGGCAGAATCCATGTAGGGAAAGCATGGCAGGAGCAGGAAAACCCACATCAGCAAGATGGCAATAGAACCAAAAGAGCAAGTGGGGCTGGACTATGAAACCTTAAGGCCAGTCCCCAATGACACACATTTCCTTTAGCAAGGCTGTACCTCCTGAAGGTCCTACAACCTTCCAAAACAGTACCACCAACCAGGGATTAAGAGCCTATGGGGGATGTTTTACATTCAAAACATCATGGTTAATCACACAAAAGATATGAAAAGACTAGGAAATACTACAGACAGCTCTATCTCAGTAGATTTGACAAATTCCATAAAAAGGGCAAATTCCTTTACAGACACAGACTACCAAACAATTACTAACTTTACTGAAGAAGAAATAGTTGACATGTATGCTAAAGAAATTGAATTTCTAGTTTTAAATCCTTCCAGAATAGAAAATACCTAGATGATTTCACTAACCAGTCTACAAAATATTTAACAAAGAATTAATAGCAACTCTACACAGGAGGAGAAGGATACAGGTCAACTGAAGGTTGATCCTAGGTCAGCCAGAAGATCTTGCTACAAAGACTAGTGAAGTCCAAGTGCAAAGCATCAAATAGAGATATATTACTAGTCTGAACTTTGTGTTTCTTTGGGATGATGACATTAGGGAAAGCTGGTTGTGTGGAAGAGCTCTCTATAGCTGTTCTGTAATTATTTTAGAATAAAGCATTAAATATATATGTATTTAGCAAGTATGTCCAAAAAGGAGCTGAGGGAAAAAAATGGATGTAGGATAGACATTTGGCTCACCTCTTGGGAGAAATAATAAACAAGGTGAAAACATTTCAGTTAAGGTATAGAAATATGTTTTAAATAATTATTAGACAAGCTATAATTATAAACTGCTTAATAAAGTTATATCTGTCTTTTAAAAAAATACAGCCATGAAACTGCTGGGGGAAACTCAAGACTTGTACATTTTACTAATGAATATATGAATTACTTACACTTTTATACCTGTAAAGTGAAAACTATATATCTTATATACATATAGTGTTTGATAGTATTTTAGTTTATATCTTGGAATTGGAGATACTCTAGTAATTATGTCTAACATAATAGCTCATGTGCCTTTGGGCCACTTTTATGCTAAATGATTAGTTTTCAGAGTAAATCAGCCCCCCTCTTTCACTTCGATCCATTCGTTGAGAAACCTGCTTTAAGATTAGGGCTTCAGGTATCAGTGATGCTTTCACAGCTTGAAAAAAATGACTTATTTAACTTAAACAGAAAAAAATCACAAATGAATAGACCCTGGCATGTTAATATTTTATAAAGATTTAGAAGAAAAGAAACAAATATGCTTTTCATTTTTTAATGTTTATGACTTAACAGTTCATTTCTTTCAGTCTAACTTACCTCATGTACATAGTCACAACTGCAATAAAATTTTTATTGATATGAATACTATTATCTGCAAATTATATATATAACTGAAGTATTAACAAATCTGTGGGTTCCTATTGTTTCTTAACACTGTGCTAGCTGTTGTAGGAAACAAAGCCTACAATTCCTGCCTACCAGTGAGCACAGAATCTAGCTGGAGATTCATGGACATGTGTGGCCAAGTGGGGTGGTGATGGGGGGCCGATTAAGATGTAAGTACAGAAGGTTCTTAGAGTTTCAAATATAGATTACTGTTGTGATTAAGTAGCTTTTAAAATGTCCCAGGAGCATTGGCTGTATGTAGAAGAGGCCAGCATAAGAATAGATGGAAGTGGAAGTAAAAGTGAAGAGGGGTGAGGTAGCAACTTTATAATTCTCCCCTGGGGAGTTTAAGAGTTTTCTGTTCTTTTGAAAATGTAACTGTAGTGACACAAAGTAATTTATATTTCTGTGTGTTGCATAGTCATCTAATTCCCAAACAACTGCTAGAATCCAAATACCATGTTTTTTAAAAGAGCTTGTTATAAGTACCAACAGTCTTAGTAACTCTCTTATCCCTCTTATGTGCTGAGTACAGTCGGAGGAAGAGGAATTGGAATTGGTGAGTGTGGTTTTCTGCTTGAAGAGAGTTGAAAAAATATAAAAAGTACTAATTCTCTTAAGTTGTCTTTATCTAACCAGTGTTCTTTTGTTACACAGATACTTTCCTATTTATTAAACACTACCCAAACACTTGAAATCAAGAAGGCAGTCCACTAATACTACATACGCCAGCTCTTCTGTTCACAATTGTACATGTTGACCCATTTTTTTTGGGGGGGGGAAAATCCTGGAACAGCCTTTGAAAATGAGCATAAGACACTTGTTGAAGTTTTTTTTAAGGCAGTATACAAAATACTTAATGCGACTTTCCAGATTATTAAGATTTTTAGAAAGTGACTTCACTCTCAAGAGTTCCTCTGATTGTAACAGACTCTTGTGTTATGTTTCTTTCTCTCAGAAAGATTACATCATTTTTGGTGAGGTCACCTTTTGCAGAGTTGGAATTATTTCATCCTGCATGAGACAAGCTGAACCACAAGGGGGTTGCCTGTTTACAAAAAGGAGTATCTGTAATTAAGCATACACAAATTTGCTTTTCTATCAGAAGATTCTCTGTTCTTAAAAGCAGCTGTTACCTTTTTCTCCATAACATATATTTTCTGTTAAGGCTTTCCTCTAAAAAATAAACTTGACTAAAAACACCTTATTTCTTTGTTGTGAGCTTCACAGAAATAATAATATACATTCAAAGTCAGCTGCTAATTAGGTGACTTTGGGTTAAAAGGAATAAAAACTTAAAAGTAGTCAGATTTTACCATGGACAGAGGTGAAGAATGCTTGACAGCATGGAGTATAAAGGCATCAGTTGGTTTACTTACATTTTGTTTATGTTTATGCATGCCAATGTGTTTTGCATAATGTGTTTTCCTAATAAGGTTATATGTGTTCTGCCCTTAACATAAGAGATGGGTCTTTGGAAAAGCCAGGCATGGTGGCACATACCTTTAATCCCAGCACTTGGGAGGCAGAGGTAGGGGGATCACCGTGAGTTTGAGGCCACCCTGAGACTGCATAGTGAATTCCAGGTCAGCCTGGGCTACCTCGAAAAAAAAAAAAAAAAAAAAAAAAAAAAAAGAGATGGGTCTTTGATTTTGTGCTCTCAAATTAGTTTTGTGTTGGTTTTGTATTAGATAATGAAATATATTGGTCAGCAATAAATGTGAATGTTAGATTATATAATGAATATCATTTAAGAAAATGCTTTATTTAATTATACCACAGATATTAGCAAATGATGTGTATAATTCAAACAGAAATAATTGCATCTTGTGTTAGACCTCACTGTTTACCCTTTAAAAGGTCCTAAAGACTAATATGAATTACTTAGCACTATGTTGCCCTCTAGTGGTTCTGAAAGTCATTTATGAAATCCACTGCTATAGAGTTGATAGGTAGAAACAATGTCATTATTACTCCTGTCTTTAAAGTCACTCTAGAAGGTTGCCATTGAAATAAAGCCATGGAATGGTGAGAGCTTGCACCAAACCATCTTATACTGTATCCTTCCACCTAGTTTCATCTTAAAATCAAATATGAAAGAGCAAATTAAGTCTATGGTAGATCCCTGTTTTCAAAGCCAATAAAATTTTTATTTCATGCTAAGGCTAACATGTGTTCCAATTTTGTCAAACATTGACTTCAGCTTCCTTAAATTACACTTGGAGCCTTAGAGATAAATTTCTGGATATGTTTAAGTGTAGAAATCATGAAAGTAAGTATGTGTTAACTAAGAAACAGTCATCACTGAAACTGTAAATAGCCATTGATATCATTAAGACTTAAGCTAATTTATACTCTAAAACTTAAGTGAAAATGCAGGGCTTTGTGTGTCAAAGTAAAATCAGAAATATAGTCCATGAGAGTTTACTCAAAGTAGTTTGGTTTATGCTCCAAAATAATCATAGATGGCTGATTCAAAGTGAGGAAGGACTGGTGTCCAGATCCATGGTGCCTAGACAAAGGATTTTTTTCTGGTGAGATTGAAGCTACAGGTTCTCCCAGAACTTCTAGAACTTCACTTCATTAAAGCTTGAATAGGCTTGTACCAATAATATAGAAATTTGATTACAGACAATATCTTGGGACAGTAAATTAAGAATACTATCATGGGTTTCTGTAATATTTCAAACTAAATAGAAATAAACTGGTTTCTGGATCCTCCTGAAAACTTTTTCCTCCATCTATTCAGATCTAGCCAAAAGCCTTCATCTCAGGCCTTTCTGAAAATGGTGATAGAAAAATTAGAATCTAAAGGCACTGAGTTATATTTTTTCTGTTATGGCTTGAACCCCAAAATATCAAATACCAGGTTATAACTTTGTTTTTAAAACCAAACAATTTCAATTGTGCTTTGGCCTTTGTATATACTAAGTGTGGAGTCTTATCTGTCCTTCATTGATTTTGGAAATATGTTAAATGTAAGTCAGTGTAGGGAGAAATTAATTCTATCATACTACACATGGCGGATAATGACTCTTTTACCTTAATTTTCTTATTTATTAGTTGACTTTTTTTAAAATTTATTCCCTATGTGCCTATGTAGAGTCAGTCACTCAGTAAGCTCTAGTCAAAACTTTTCCTTTCAAAGGCTGGGAGATTAAAAGGATACGGATCAGAATCTTTTTAAAAATGGGTCACCTGCATGGTCCGAGAGAAGCAAAGCAGAAACCATATTTAGAACACTAGGACTTCAAGCCATGTTAATATGTAAATTCTGAAAAAAATTGAATCCTATATGTCTTTGATTTATAAACCTGTTATATACAAATGCTATCATTGGGTTTTTAGAACCTACATGTACTACATTTAAGGTAGTCTGAAAATACTTGTAACGGCATCAAGTCCTCCTTAAGCTGACAGATAAATGTTACTGCAATTAGGTAAGTGTAAAACTAGAGCCTCTGACATTACTAAGCTATATTTTAGAAAGTGAATAATCAATATGAAAATGGGTCCCTTAAATATTTAGCTATTCCCATTAGTATTTTTAAATTTTTCACATCATTGCTGCTTCAAGAAATAATGACATTTACATAAAACTGTGAAGTGTCACATTTAAATTGAAAGTTATTTTTAAAATTAACTTTGAACATAAATACCACCTAATTACATTTATATTTTTTTTCTGATCTCTCTTAGAATACCCAAAGGATAAGCAGTTCTCAAGCCACTCAACCTCTTGCCACCCCAGTAGTGTCTGTGACAACTCCAAGCCTGCCTCCACAGGGACTTGTGTACTCAGCAATGCCTACAGCCTACAACACTGGTGAGCCATGAGGTCTTTTTCTGGGCTTTATTTTCTCTGTCTTGTGATCAACATGTACTTTTGTGATTTTTTTTAAGTATATTTATTAATTTAGTTTTTTTAAATTCAAATTTAGGTACATTACAAAACCTATGCATGTCTTTAAAAAGTTAAACAAAATACATTGATAATAAAATGAACTGTATAAGTTATTTTATATCTCCAGTGTCCTCTGACAACAAAACAAGTAGCTGTTGTTATCAAATGTACCCTGAAAATGTCAAGAAGAGGGATAGCTTAGGTACTTTTATGTAGTTTCTCATTACACAGTGTCTACACTTTTGAAATTTGTCTTCATGATGTTAACTGTGAGTCCCTTTGGGGATGTGGCAGGTGCCTATGGTGAACAAAGCTGTTTGCCTCTCTATCGCTGTTGGTCTGTGCTATTTGCACCCAAGTGGCAAAATGAGTGCTTTGCTTGTTTTTTTCCCACGTTCACCCTTTGCTGCTGAGAGGAGCCTTTCACTCATTTACGTTTATTTAGACCTTTCATCTTAAAATACTCCAATGTGGAAGTCTGTTAGGAATGCTTAGGATTACAGTGAAAGGAAGGGTGCAATTAGCCAAATGTGCCATATGGAGTACAGGAGGTTCCTCCAGATTTGCCATTCTGGAGGACAGAAAGCGCATGTGGCTTCACTTTCTCCCCGGCTTAGCCAAACATGCAGTGCATGGAAGATGTTCCTCTGTGAGACGTAGTCTCATAAGTAGTCTGTGGAGAAAACCATGCTCAGACTTCAGAGTAAATGCTTTGGCACCCTGTTCTCAAACTGATGTCTGCATCTAGTTGAAGTGGAAGAGCAATTGATGGGTTTAACTATCATTTTAATGTCAAGTACTAGTTGTTTTAGAACAGAAACTACTTTTAATGGTTTTATTGGAAAAGAAAGCTTCGTGGGAAGTGGTCATTACCTTTTCCAGTTGTTAGTATGAAAAAAAGACAATGTCTAAATCTATCAAATATTTAGTAGCCTAGCTAGGGTATGCAAATTAGAGCCTGTTACTACTGCAAGTGCTGGACTAAGGCCAGGGATTAACCATTCATAAAAATTCTGTTTCAGTACATAATCAGCAGCTATATTGAGAGTACTGTGCTACAATTTTTTCCTCTCAAGTATGTTCTACATGAGCCAACAGGGCATAGTTTAGCTGGTAACTGTGTAGAGGAATTCCTTCATTGATACAGATTTTAGTTTATACTTTGAGGTTGAGAGAGTAGAAAAGGAAGAAACTTTGGAGGCCAGATACCCAGAGGAGTACTGACTGGGAAGGTCAGTGTGGACTAGATATCAAAATTAGAATGCAATTTGCTGAGCATTTTCATTGTGGTTTTCTAACTATATTTCCATTAGCCTTATTTTTAGAAATGCATTTGGTTAGGAAAGTGTGTGTGTGTGTGTGTGTGTGTGTGTGTGTGTGTCTGTGTGTGTGTCTGTGTGTGTGTCTGTGTGTGTGTGTAATAATTTTACTATATTTTAGAATATTGAATATATGTATTTATAAAGTCTAGAACTTTTTTTCACTTCATCAAAATTAAACTGGGGGTTGAAGAGATGGCTCAATGAATAAGAAGGCCACCTGTGCAAGCATGAGGGCCTGAAAGAGTCTGAGACTACCTAAGTTCAATTCCCCAGTACCCATGTAAGCAGCCAGTTGTGGCCACACACATCTATAATCCTAGTCCTTTGGGGAACAGAAGCCAGAGAGAGAATCATTGGGGCTAGTGAAAATTGCAAGTTCTAGAATTAGTGAGAGACTCCATCTCAAGGAAATACATGAATGAGTGATAGTGAAGACACTTGATGTTCTTCTTTGGCCACAGTACGTAAGCACACCTGAATACATTCATACATGTACCACCACCACCACACACATATATACAAACACACAACACAAGCAGAGAATAATGAAATCAGATCTCCTTGAAATCATTTCTCTCTCAACATGAATCTCCTTCCTTCTTTGCTCTCTTAGTATGACTGTTCTTTTTTGTTTGGTTTGGTTTGGGTTGGTTGGTTGGTTTGTTTTGAGATAGAGTTTCACTCTAATCCAGGCTGACCTGGAATTCACTATGTAGTCTCAGGGTAGCCTTGAACTCATGATGATCCTCCTACCTCTGCTTCCCAAGTGCTGGGATTAAAGGCATGCACCACCACACCTGGCATGACTTCTTTTTAATGTTATCCTATCTTTATTTGTCTTTTAAAGATACTAGTTTTATCTTCTGAAGTATACCACTTACTTTACTATACACATTCAGTGTCAGACATGTCAGGAAATAGGTAAAGGAATGAATAAATGAGTAAGTTTTTGAAATAAAAGTAAGTCTCTGCAAATGAATCATAAAGACTTCCTCATGCTCATCAGTGATATCACACCCAGCTTCAAAATATATGCATGCATATTTACTGGACACTGACAGACACTGCCAAGCACAGTAAATGCAAGAGTTCATAGTATTGTGGAACTGGGAGAGAAAGACTCAGATATGAACCACTAAGAAAGATTTATTCAAGTTATGTCAAGGGGTATCTTTCAGCCAGACCACAAAGACATGTAGGACTCTGCTAGGCAGAACAGGGAGAGTGTCGTAGGAAATACAATTAAGAGTTGAGATTGGCAGGCTGGAGATTTGGCTTAGTGGTTAAGGAACCTAAGTAACGAAGCCTAAGGAACCATGTTCGACTCTAGGTCCCATGCAAGCTAGACCCACAAGGTCACACATGCGCACAAGGTGGTGCAAGCACCCGGAGTTTGATTACAGTGGCTGGAGACTCTGGAGCACCAATTCTCTCTCTTTCTCTCTCTCACTCTCACTCTTGCTCTCTCAGATTAAAAAAAAAAAAAAAAAGGCTAGTCTATTGGGCTTGCCTCAAAAAAAATTTCCTTTCAAAAGTTGAGATTGGTGGGCTGTAGAGATGGCTTAGCGGTTAAGGCACCTGCCTCCTAAGCCTAAGAACGCTGGTTCCAATCTCCAGGTCCCACGCTTAGCCAGATGCAGTGACGCAAGGGCGCAATGCCACACTTGACCACAAGGGGGTGCACACATCTGGATTTTGTTCTCAGCAGCTGAGAGGCTACTGGCGCGCCTATCTCTATCTGTCTCCCTCTCTGTCTGTCTCTCTCTGCCTCCAAAAAAAATTTAAAAAGTTGAGATTGGCAAGATGAGTGGGGATTTATTGGACATATTGTAGATTTTTCTCATTATCCTGAAAGTTTTGGGTAGAGGAGAGCATTAGTCCAGTTTTGACTATATCAGATTTGAGGCATTTGTAGAGGAGTGTAAATGGATATTCCAGTTAGGTCATAGGACAAGTCAAGTGGTCAAAAGAACTTGAGAGGTCACCAGGGTAGAAATCAGTATGATAGGTCCCACCCTGGCTTCTGGGGATAGCTGAAACATTTTCAGGGCATACAGAGTAAGAAAGGATATTTGTGACAGAAACCTGTGCAACCAGCTATGCTGCCTCAAGTTCGTTCTTTTTCTTACCAAAAAAAAAAAAAAGTTAATTCCATATGAGGGCCAAGTGCTTTAGACACCTCTCTTGAGACATGTGAAAAAAGTTAAAAGTAGAATAGATTTTGTCACCTTTTGTTAGAACTAAATGGAAATGTCAGGTGTTAAACAATGAACTGAAATAGCTCTATGTGTGAGTGACATCGGATATCCTGCATCGTGGTCACAATAATTATGATTGAAGCATCCATATAAAATGAACTGGAAAGCCGGGCGTGGTGGCACACGCCTTTAATCCCAGTACTCGGTAGGCAGAGGTAGGAGGATCGCTATGAGATTGAGGCCACCCTGAAACTACATAGTTAATTCCAGGTCAGCCTGGACCAGAGTGAGACCCTACCTCAAAAAAACAAAAAACAAAACCAAACCAAAAACCATATATATATGTATGTATGAATATGAAATGAATTATATTATACTTTTGTAACATAGAAGATTTTCACAAGAGGGCTGGAGAGATGGTTCAGCGGGTAAGGTGCTTGCCTGCAAAGCTTAACGAACTACCCCAATTCATTTCCTCAGTACCCACATAAAGCCAGATGTACAGTGGTGCATGTATCTGGAATTCATTTGTAGTGGCTGGAAGCCCTGGTGCACCCATTCTTTCTGTCTCTTTGTCTCTGCTTACAAATTAATAAAAGGTTTTTTTTTAAAAAAAAAAAAAAGAAAAATATTTTCATGAACTTAAGGTGATTTCTCTACAGTGAAGGAGCTGTGATAGTTCCAGTACTTAAATGTAGTTAATTATGTCATAATACATTTAATGTTTATGTCACTAAGTTTAACACCTGTAAGAAGGCATTCTAACCCTTTCCCGATCCTCCTTTACTGCATCAAGACAAGCTAATGCAGACTGAGTCCAGGGTTTCTCTTTGTTCCAGAGGGCAGTGGTAAGCACAGTTATTTATCATAGCATAGCCCAGCATAGCAATCTTGTAGTAATAGTAACCTTCTTTTATAGATTACTCGCTGACCAGTGCTGACTTGTCAGCCCTACAAAGCTTCACCTCTCCGGGAATGCTGTCTTTGGGACAGGCTTCAGCCTGGCAGCAGCACCACCTAGGACAAGCAGCCCTCAGCTCTCTTGTGTGAGTAACTGGAAATTTCTCTGAGCTTTTGCTTATGGGTACCACAGTCTTTTACTCTGGGGCTCTCAAGAATAGTCCTGCCATAATTCTTGCTCAGGTGGGTGCATGTGTTAGGAGAAAATACTTTCTTAGCATGGCTCTAGAGAGTAGCAAATGCTGAGCACACCAGGCATTCCTTGAAGGGACTCAGGGAGTGGGGGCTTTTCTTTTCAGACATACTGAGACAGACTCAGCTGGTATCAGGGGCCTGCCATGGCACAGATGCCCCGGTAGTCTCGGAATCTCAAGAGGTTGATTGAGGCTGGTGGATTACTTGAGCTCAGAAGTTGGGGACCAGCCTTAGCAATATAGTGAGCCTCAGTCTCAAAACGAACAAGAAGCCCCAGGAAAACAAGTGTGCTTAAAGCATAGATTGTGGGGAAACGTGATGCCGTCCTGTGCCTTGCTGAGTTCCTCAGCCTTGCTGACTGCTCCTCTCGTTGAACATAAGAATCATATAATTTATATCTCACAGTTGATTTAAGAATAGATTGAGTTGTTGTGCCAGAGAAGAGATTAAGGAATGAGAGACTGTGAACAGAATTCAATTTGCCATGCTATTCCTCTGTCTTTTTGGACCATGCACAGTATTAGATACAAACTTTTTTCTTCAAAGTTGAGCTGCAAAAGTACCAAGGATGTGATCTTCTGGAGAGATGTGTTTTCTTTTTGTGCAATACACTGAAGGAGTTGAGCAAGGGCAGTCCTGTGAATTCTGGCAGGATCTTAGTTCCTGGGCTCTTTTTAGGTGGGCAGGATAGGGTGTGCAGTGGAATATTATGCGAGTTACACAGAGGAACTCTCAAACCCCCTAACCTCTTGTTTTTATTTTCATCAGCGCTGGAGGGCAGTTATCTCAGGGTTCCAATTTGTCCATTAATACCAACCAAAATATCAACATTAAATCAGAGCCAATTTCACCTCCCCGGGATCGAATGACCCCATCTGGCTTCCAGCAGCAGCAGCAACAGCAACAGCAGCCTCCACCTCCACCACCACCACAACCCCCACAGCCCCAGCCACGGCAGGATATGGGGCGTTCCCCTGTGGACAGTCTGAGCAGCTCGAGCAGCTCCTATGATGGTAGTGACCGGGAGGATCCACGAGGAGACTTCCATTCTCCAATCGTACTTGGCCGACCCCCAAACACCGAGGACAGAGAAAGCCCTTCTGTAAAGCGCATGAGGATGGATGCATGGGTGACCTAAGGTTTCCCAGCTCATGTTTGTACTTTGTGTTACTGCAGTGAACTGCCCTACATATCTAAATTGGTAAATAAGGACATGAGTTCAATATATTTATATGTACATACATACATATATATCCCTTTACATATATATGTATGTGGGTGTGAGTGTGTGTATGTGTGAATGTGTGTTGCATACACAGAATCAGGCACTTACCTGCAAACTCCTTGTAGGTCTGCAGATGTGTGTCACATGGCAGACAAAGCACCCTGTAGGCACAGACCAGTCTGGCACTTCCTTGGACTACTTGTTTCGTAAGATAACCAGTTTTTGCAGAGAAATGTGTACCCGTATATAATTCTCCCACAGTAGCCTGCAGAAACCTAAGGGGCCCCCTACTTGTTTTATTTAACTGTGTGGTGACTGTAGTTACTTTGGGGAAAAAAATGCTTTGTAGAACAGAGCAGTAGAAAGCAGGAACCAAGAAAGCAATACTGTACATAAAATGTCATTTATATTAATTACCCAACCTGGCATGGGTCTCTATTGCAAAGGGGTGCATGGGAAAAGGGCTGTTGATATTTAAAAAAACAAACAAACAAAAACACAATACAAGAACGCCCCACGCATAACTGTTTTGCACGTGCAAAATGTATTGGGTCAAAGAAGTGATCTTTAGCTAATAAAAAGAGAGAGTAGAAAACACGCATGAGATATACAGAAATTACTAGGCTAGAAATATAGAGCATTAACAAAGTAAAGTTAATATATTAAGTTATAATTGGAGTATGTCAGAAGTTTCTTTTTACATTCATATCTTAAAAATTAAAGAAACTGATTTTAACTCATGTATATTTTATATGAAAGAAAACACCCTTATGAATTGATGATTATATATAAAATTATATCCACTACTTTTGAACACATTCTGCTATGAATTATTTATATAAGCCAAAGCTGTATGTTGTAACTTTTTTTTAGAGAATAGCTTTATCTTGTTTTAACTTTTTAGTTTTATTTTAAGAGGGGAGAAAAAACACAGAAATATCTTGCAAACAGAACCTTGGAAAAAAAAAGCCATGAACACTTATTATTCTATATATAAATTAAAAGTTGAGCCAAACTCTTTGTGTATATAGCATCTTAAATATATTATCACCTTTGATGTAAGTACCTATGTATTGTATGGTCACCAGATTAAAAAGTATATTTTTGTGGATTGCCGCCAATTTGGGGGGAAAGGCGAAGTCCTTATTAAGTAGAGTATTCACTGTTTAATATTTACTATTTTGTTAAATATACTGTACTTTGGATTTTAATTATTAGCCCAGTTTTTCAGAGGATTGTATAAAGGGGTTTTTCCCCTCACTGGTGGTGAATGTGTGAAGTTACATTGTAATCTTTGTGCTGTATGGGGTGAGCATCATTATATATTTTGTATGTGTACATAAATAGCAAAGTGGCAAAAAATTGGTGTTAAGTTCATCCTACATAAATATAAAATGTGTTGTAACAGATTTCATAAGGCATTATTTAAAACTTGCCTTTCGTAAGGAAAAAAAGTAGAAAAAGATGATCTAATTTAACTGATATTAGAGAAAATGGCAAAAGAGTAGATGAGCACAAAGGTTTTATAAGTGGTAAATGATTAGAGAAAAAATATTTGTGGGAAAAGGATTTTCCTTAACCTTCTAAAAATAGAATGATGTAGCTGGTTGCAAAATACACTACCATTTCAACTGTTGTATTCATTGAAACAGCTCTCTAATGTGGGAAGAAATTCTCTATGGTGCAGGTCTTAACACAATGCTTGCTGTCCTGATTGACGTTAGTGCCACCCTCAGCTTGGATGTTGAACAAGGCCTTACTTTTGCAGGACAACTCATTGTTGATAGCAAGTTAATCCGTTTACTGGGCTTGTGCCATGAACAAAATTCAAAGTCCTGTATATCTTTTATGATAGATTTTTAAATACTCCTTTTCCTGAGAAACTTAAAGGTTTAAAAACTACTGCTATTTTATATTTTGAACTTAATATTAAGCAGCTACCTGCAGTTTTTGCTTACATTTTATTTTCCCCCTAAGTTATGTTCCTTTGTGACATTTTCCTCAAATGTCATTTGACAAATTAGCAGCCAGATCTCCTGACTGACACATAGGGACAGGACAGGCTGCAGATCAAGATCATGCTTTACTGGCAGTTTAAGTAGCAAATTTTTATAGAAGCCAAAAAGTGGGGATAATGTTTTGTCTCCTCTCTTCAATGTAGACATTTGGCTCTTACTCAGAAAATATTAATTTTTTCTTTTAAAAAGTACTTAATTATAGGCACATTTCTTCATAAGGTCACACCTTATTAAAACAAGATGGTCTCCCAACACTGAATTTCCAAGATAATCCTTACCACTTTGTAAACCATTTATAGCTTTGAAAGTGTTAAGCGATCCTTTTGTTATTATTTATGCATGTCCATGAACTTCTGCTGTATATTGGAATAGGAGTTAACATTCACATTTACTGTCTATTTTCTTGTGTGCCTTATGAGATGGCTTTTCTGACTGTATCTCAGTAGTCTTTCTTTCTATGCAGGTTTATAATCAGTACAACTACTGTTTTCTAAAGTAATACTACACAAGGCTCGGAGTTTGTATTTAAATTATACTGACCAAGTAACAATGTATTCTGTTTTCAGGAACTGAATATCTGACTGTTAATCTTTTTCCCATGTGCCCAATGTAATTTGGAGCATACAGACTTAACATCCTTCACCCAGACACTCATGTGTGAATACATCCATATCCACATCTCTTGGCAGAAACCAACTTAGAGTGGGGAAGAATCTGATGGTGTTGCTTTAAAACCAACTTTTCTTACCCTTTTAGACTTATGTGTTTTGTATGAGACACCATCACAGGAAAATTTTATCCCTTCAGAAAAAGTATTTTATTATTAAAAAAACAAAAACAAAAAAAGCTTAAATTGCACTGGCTGTAGGAAGTCCCCACCAGCTGTATTTCTGCCAGCACTCTAAGTGGTTCTACACTGAGAGTGAAAGTCACCATTGTGTGAACACAGGTGGTCCCAGTCAAAACTCCATCTTTTGAGCCCTTATTACATCCATTGTGTTATAAACTAAATCAGGGGTTTGTTCTGAAAGAACAATACATGTTTTACCATTTCCTTTCTCAACTGTAAGGACTAATAATGTATTAACATAAGTTCTGTATTAACCATCATGCGCACAAGAAATACATAGTAAATAAGGAACCTGAAAACTCCTGGCATTGAATCATAAAAAAGCTAGATGATTAGAATGTGAAAAAGATTTTACAAATGTAAAACTTTGATTTCTCTGTAAAAACTTTCTTCACTTTGCTGTGCAAGAAGACACTGCTTTGCTATATTTAAAATGGCTTTTTTAAAAGAGATTTATGTATTTGGTAAATGTTTGTAGTCAACAGTTCACACAAAGAAGCTGTACACGGTTTGATCATGTAAAACCGTTTGGCGGCACAAGCTGGACTTTGTTGCCATCCTTGAGATGAACCTTTTAAGAAAAATAAGTTAATCTCAATTTTTCCCTGAATGTGTTGTTTTTCTTCATTATACAATAAATATAATAGTGAAGTTTTTATCAAATGGTTAAGACAATGCTAGAGGTTGTAAACTATTTGTCTCCTGCACTCACTCCAGTAAAGATGGCCTGGCTCTTACCATATATCTAGACTCTGTCATGTTTGCCTGGGAAAACAGTAAGTAAGGTCTGGTTTGGCCACCAGGCATCCACATCCCCCAAAGCTGTCTTCTTTGCTGTTGCTTTCATCATGTTAAGACCTGACCACTAGTACTACAACCCCATTAGCCTCACCTTGCAGCATCTCGACAACTGGGCACTTTAGGTAGTAGCCAGCCATCATGTCCACAATGTGTGTTAGCCTGGTTGTGTTGTGTTTTTGATGGGGATTATCTGAATCCATTTAGGCTCCAAAAACTACTCACAGAAAGTATCCCAAAGTGGGTGGAGGGGGAATGGATGTTGAGGCTATCATTAAGTTCTATTTATCTTTAGGGGATGAAAAGGTTTATTTTTGTCCATATTACATACACAGTACTGAAGTAGAAGCAGCAGAAAACAGCTGTAATTTGGAATTTCACCAGTATGCTGGTAGGGCCTCCTCATAGGTCCTCTTTCTCTGCCATAATTGAGCCAGAACAGTAAGCAATTGTCTAAACCTGCAATTAAAATTAAAAAAAAAAAAAGGTCTTTCAGGCTTAGTAGTTAAGGTGCATGCCTGCAAAGCCAAAGGACCAAGCTTGATTCCTCAGGACTCATGTAAGCCAGATGCACAAGGTGGCACATGCATCTGGAGTTCGTTTGCAGTAGCTGGAAGCCCTGGCATGCCCATTCTCTCTGCCCCCCCCCACATAAATATGAAAAAATTATATAAAGAAAGAAAAATGTCCTAGTCCTCTCATTTGCCTTGTGAGCTAGCAACAACCTTAAGCAGATTCTTGGTGTCAAATTTTCAGGTTGGTTTTGCTTGTCGGTTATAGTGGGACTCTTATTAGCAGATTTTGAAAGCTGGTGCCTAAAAATAGTCTAATCACAGCTGCAACTACTTAACATTAATTCACTTGGAGTTCCTCGTCAGCTCCCATGGTACCTTGCTCTAGGTTCAATCTTGGTTTAGATTTGATTTTGTGTTTGAATGGCACCAGCCAAAAATGATTTTCACTTGGGAGTCTAGCACCAGCTATAAAGCTGCAGCCTGCTCCCAACTACCTGTCCAGTGACTTACCAGGGGGCCTAAGTAAGTACTACATGTGGATGTGGCTGCTATTTTCTTCTGGATGGAATGAGGTGGTATATTTGGGGAAAAATACCACAGAGGCGATGTGTCCTCTGCATCATGGAGTTGGTGGCATGAGTATGTAGTACAGATGGATAACCATCCTGACCAGAGTAAGGGTTTCTGCCAGGTTTGTCCACTGTAAAGTATATTCTTCCCTTTGGGGAGTATCTTGCACCAAATCATAGGTGTCATGCATTTAGCATCTTGTCTTCAACTATTATTATTTTAGTAATTGCCTGTTCTACATTTGTTAGCATTCTGCTTACTTGGCTACATCATTATAGACTTATGGAAATGGGTTTTATTCTATGGGTTTGTGGTGGTTTGAATTAGGTGACCTCCCCCCCCCCCAATAAACTCATGTGATTTGAATGCTTGGTTCTCAGTTAATGGCAATTTTTGAGCTAGAGACTTAACTGGAGGAGGTGTGTTGTTGGGGGCAGGATTAGGGATATTATAACCAGTTCTCCTTCTGTTTCCATCTGCTGTGGAAGATGTGATATTCAGCCTCAGATCATGCCATACTTACCACTGCCATCATCAGCTGCTTTTAGTCTAGTGCTTTGTCCCAGCAATGAGAAAGTAACTTACAACAGAAAATTGGAACTAGTGGAGTGGGGTTATTGCTGCTAGAAATCTTACTGTGTAGCTTTTTTGATCTTTTGAAAATGACTTGTGGGATGAATATGGAAGGATTTTGAAACTTTAGGACTTGCAATGCTGTAAGTACAGCTTGATGGATTCTTGTGGGAACTGAAAGACCTAAATGCAGAAACAACTGGGTTGTTAGGCTTGGCTTATGAGGCGATGAAAGAGCTTTGTCTGGACTGGGCTAGAGGCAGTTTGTGTAAATATTACTGCATTTTTTATTGTGTGCTGAGAACTTGCACAGTGTTGTGGTGCATAGAAATGGACTGTTGTAAGCAGATGAGTGTGGCAGAGAAGAAAAAGTTTGAACTGAAGACTACAGCCACTTTGAGATTGGGCCAGCTGTTCTGCCATGGGACAGTAGAAAGAATGCTGACTATTGAAAGTTGGGGGCCAGAATACTTGAGGGAGTGTCCTCTTCAAATTCAGCTTTATTCTCCCTGAATTAGCGAATTTGTTAGCACACCTGGTACTAAGGAGTATAAACAATGCAGGAAGGGGGGGGGGTCATTGGATTTGCAATACAGATTGTTTTTTGGAAATGGCCACTCAGTGAGGTAAGGCAGGGTTGTTGGAGTCCCTGCCTGTAGGCCCAATGGAGACATGAAGATAAACTGGATTGCAGTGGAGACCCCAGGGTTTTTTGAGATGCCAGGACTGTGGGACAGGTGCCAACAAGAGCTGCCAACAGGGATGGAGTTTTCCCCAGACTATGGGCAGTCAAACTGGAGGGAGAGAATTGGAACCCCAGAGATTTCATCACTGATGACAGATGTTGGACTCAGAGCTACAGGGTTTGATTTGCCCTGTTTTAGATCTTGCATTGGTTCACTGTTTCCTTGCAGTGTTATCTTTTCCAGTGTGAATGTTTATTCTGTGTCATTATGTATTTTTGGTTTTACAGTTCACAGATAAGAGACCTTGGACTATGGGGGTGTTTGAACAGTGTTGGGATTGATAAAAAGTATAAGAACTTTCAAAGTTGGACTGAATTCATTACATTTTACATCATTAATGCTTATCAGTTTATGGTGGCCAGGGGTAGAATGGAATGGTTTGAATTAGGTGCTCCCTAGAAACTCTTGTGTTTTGTTGCAGTTACTTTCTCATTGCTGGACAAACACCCGACCAGAAGCAGCTTATGGGAGGAAAGGTTTTTTTTTTTTTTTTTTTTTTTTTTTTTTTTTTTAGGCTTACAGATTCCAGGGAAACCTCATCATGGCAGAAGAAGCTGGTTCACTTCCAGAGATCCACAGCAGAGTGAGAACAGCCAGCACCAGCAATCAGCACTCAAACTAGCTATGAACTCACCTTAGGGCTGGACTATAAGATCTGCCCCCAGTGACACCTCCTTCAGCAGGGTGCTGGAAGCTTAAGTAGGAAGCTTAATCTTAAGCAAAATTTCCCCCAGGTTATATGGGGGAGGTGCAATCATTCACATTCAAACCACCACATGTTCTGAATGCTAGGTTCCCAGCAGATGGCAATTTTGGAGATGGAGCCTTGCTTGGAAGAGGTGTGTTGTTGAGGGCAGGCTTAGGGTATTGCCAGATGGTTCAGCTCACTCTCCTACTGCTGTTGTCCACCTGCTGTGGCAGAGATGATGTCTAGCCTCTGCTCATGCCACTCCCTTCTGCCATCATATAGCTTCCCTTGGAGACTGTTAAGCCAAAGTAAATCCTTCCCATAAACTCTCTTTGGTTGAGTGCTTTGTCCCAGCAATGTGAAGTTGACTGTTAACAGAAGTATAATTTGTCACTATGATTTTGTTCATCAAATTGCCCCATTATTGGTCACTCAGGAGCTCCCATCTGGTCAACTACCCTACTCTTCAGAGACTTCGCACCCCCACTTTGGCATGTCCTTGCTTCTGGCACCACAAGGTGTTTTATATTCATTTTGTATTTTCCACCTCCCATACTGGTCTTCCATTTCTTCAGAGATTACTAGAGGATGGTGTTTTTAAATTTTTTAATATTTTGTTTTTTGAGAGAAAAAGAGGCAAATAGAGAGTGTGTACACTAGGGCCTCTAGCCACTGCAAACAAATTCTAGATGCATGTGCCACCTTGTGCATCTATCTGGCTTACGTGGGTACTGGCAAGTTGAACCTGGTTCCTAAGGCTTCACTGGCATGTGTCTTAACCGCTAAGGCATCTCTCCAGCCCGAGGATGGTGTTTTGAAACAAAAGTCTAGGCACTAGATGTGCTCATAGTCACATAAGTTTCCCTGCTTTTCTTCAGACATCCTTGTTGCATGACAGTGTTTGCCTTGCCATTCATTATATGTAGCTTATTTCTCTTCTGGCAAGAAACCCAACTTTTAACAGCTGGTCATTTTACTCCATCATACATAATTTCAGAATTGTCAAATACCTGTTTGGAGAACATATATTGACTATGTATTTGGGGCTGGGGGTGCTGCTTTTTACCTTTGGCTCTGTATTATCCAGTTGAGATAATGTTTATCATAGTTGTTTGCCTCAGTTCCCTTCAGTGTGGTGGTTTCCCATCTGTAATGCAGTTAGGCTTGTCTGTTGGTATTTGGTTCTGTTTTGAATACCATTCACACATTATAGTTGGTTTTAATTCTTTGTTTTGGGATTATATAAAATATAACTGACATCTTACCTTCATGTGTGAGAGATCTGGGAAACAAACTCAGTGCCTTACACATGCTGGACAAACATCCCACCACTGAGGTTCATCCCCTAGCCTCGTTAACTACATTTCTTTCTTTTTTTGGTTTTTCGAGGTAGGGTCTCACCACTCTGGCCCAGGCTGACCTGGAATTAACTTTGTAGTCTCAGGGTGGCCTTGAACTCACAGCGATCCTCCTACTTCTGCCTCCCAAGTGCTGGGATTAAAAGCATGCACCACCACGCCTGGCTTCATTACTACATTTCTAAGAGCAAGACAAAGATTCTCAGAGAACTGTCTCTCTTTGCCCACCCTCCAATCTTCCGCCAACCGCATATTGATAAGCAGTTGGAGTAGGCAAGCTATCTGCCACTTTTGATCTTAATAAAGTTTCTTGTTGCTTCACTATTTGTGTGGGCCTTCAATTCTTTAAATAAGATGCCAAAACGTAGAAGCACCCCAAAAGAAACCACCAGTAACAATGTCTAGTTTCCTGTGTAATTTTCCTTTCCCTTTTTTTTTGGTTGTTTTTTGTTTTTCAAGGTAGGGTCTGACTCGAGCTCAGGCTGACCTGGAATTCACTATGTACTCTCAGGGTGGCCTTGAATTCATGGCAATCCTCCCACCTCTGCCTCCCGAGTGGTGGGATTAAAGGTGTGCGCCACCACGCCAGGCTAATTTTCCTTTTGCGTAAATCTGCAGCTTTGCTTTTTCTTCACGTAACAGTTACCTGGAAGTCATGCCATAAGAGCAGTCCGTATAAACCATCATGGTTCTCTTTCTAGCATCCTTGTACTCCATGGTGTGGATGTGCCCTTGTTAAAACCAGGACTAGACATCTGATGTGACACTGGTTTCTTCCAGCCAAGGGTAAGAATACATGTTTTCCCACAACCTTGCCAAGAGAGTGCTACAGGTGTTTTTTTTTCTTTTATCAGTGTGATACAAAAGAAATTATGGCTCAGTGTTTTAACCTGTCTTTCTCTATTAATGGTTTAAATATGTTCTTTTATATTGGGGGCCAATTTAAATCTCTCATGTGTGAATTGTTCAAAAGACAGTTTGTTCAATTTTTTGTCCTTGTCCCTCTTGTTCTGTGTTGTTTGAATTTTTTTTTTTTTTTTTGAGGCAGGGTCTTACTATACATGTAGGTCATGCTGGCCTGGAACTCTGTGCATAGCCCATGCTCACCAGGAATTCATGTCCATTCTGCCTCAGCCTCCCAAGTGCTATGGCTAGTCACATTTTAAGGGATGTTAGCCCTTTTTATATGTCCATGAATATTTCCTCTTAATCAGTTGTCTTTTTTTTTTTTTTTTTTTAACCATTTTGTGGTACTTTTGTCTTGCAACTTTGTTTTTTTATTTACAAGAGACAGGGATGGAGAGGGGAGTATGGGCACACTGGGGCCTCTTCCCGCTGAAAATGAACTCCAGACACAGTCATTTTGTGCATCTGGCTTTACATGGGCACTGGAGACTCAAACCTGGGCTGCCAGGCTTTGCAAGCAAATGCCTTTAACTGCTGAGACATCCAGGCCAGATCTTTCAATCTTTTATTGCCTTATGGATTTTGAGTTTTGAATGTCTTTCCTATCCCAAAGACAGAGAAATTCACTTCCTTGTACAGCTCTGTTGTGTACATTTAGAATTCTAATCCATCTGGAGTTTATTCATACACACATATTTAACTGTATATTTGATTTATAAATTGCTATGTAAGTTTTCACATAATATTTAGTAAAGCCCATCTTCAGTTTATAGATTTGAGCTTCCACCTGTATCATAGACCTAGTTTCCCTGTATGTTTGAGTCGAATGCTAAACTTACTGTGTTTATTTCACCATGAGTACAAACTACTCTCATAGTGCCCAGAAATGCAACTACAATCCCCTATTATCTTGGCTTCTGATTTCTGGATATAACTATTTTACTTTATCCTCTCTCTATTCAAACTTCATGACCCAGCTGTTGATTCCTCTCATATTGTGAATGTAGTTTCAGTCCCTAGAGAGCCATTTAATCTTCCTACCGTAAAATTCAGGAATCGTCCTGAATCTGCCCATGCACTCAGCTTTCCCTCCAGGTGCTATGGATGGACTGTCAGCACCCTTATTTAGGGCAAAATCTTCCATACTGCAGAGTAGAATTCAAATCTCAAGGTCTCATTTCTGCAGTTATCTCTTCTCTTTCATCAGTCTCTTCTCACTTCTAGATTTTGCCCTTCAGTGAAAAGCATGCCTTTTTATACACACTTAAAAAACAAAATAGCCTGCCGTGGTGGTGCATGCCTTTAACCCCAGCACTCAGGAAGCAGAGGTAGGAGGATCGCCATGAGTTCAAGGCCACCCTGAGACTACATAGTGAATTCCAAGTCAGCCTGGGCTGGAATGAGACTCTACCTCAAAAAAACCAAAAAATAACAAAATAACAAACTATTATCCCAGCTAGGGCCCATAGAGTTTTCTTCAGGATGGTGAGTATATTTAAGTTTCTGTAAGTGATGTAACCTAACAAAGATAGGTACTCCATTGATGGTGCTACAAGGATACTGAAAATGAAGACAAGTGCTAAAGACTCGGTGGGAGAGGGAGACCAGATCTGTTGATGATGTAATAAGGAAGTGTAGCAGGTGCTGAGTGCTGACAGCACACTCCATAGGAACAGGATTTGGGAGGAGAGAGCCTCAGTGATCTCTGAGCAGTGTTCAGGCCAGCAGTGCCTACCCGGGGCCCACCGAGGATTAACAGCACAGGCATAGACCTCTGCAACTCGTCCCCGGTGAGGTCTTAGCTTAGTTTCTCCACCTGTAAAATGGCAAGACTGAGGGAGAAAACACGAGTTCCTATATATAGCTCTCAGGGCAGTATATGGCATGTGGCAAACACACAGCACCACAGATCTTGTGGGAGTAGCGTGTGCTCCGGGCTGTTGATCAGTTTTTCCCAGAGAAATCAAGACTTTAGCTCTTTTCTGCAGGTGAGTGTAATCTAAAGCCCTGGAGGTTCCATGTGACTTTTCTTCATCTCACTCCTTCCCTTCTTCCCTCCACTGTGGGCCAAGAGGGACCATGCTTAACTGAGCTTACAGCCTTGTCTCCCTGGGACTAGACTCAGAGCGTTCGATACTAACTGTGGAGAATCCTTAGGCTTTAACATTAAGCACTATGGGCAACCAACAAGATGACATCCAACTCCTCAAAGACACCAAAATGCAACAAAAACAAACTGTGGTATTTTCTACATGCACCCAACAAACTTATGAAGCATGGTATATGTCAGGGAGCTGCAGTTTGCTGGTCCCTTTGTCCTTCTACCTGGTAAGCCTTGCACAGTGCAAGCTCTGGGCTGTCAGCTGGGGCCCAAGCATGAGGCACAGACCGCCCTACTCGTGGATGCTACTGTCCTCACGTCGTATAGCTTTTATTTTTCATCTTTTGTTTCTTCTGAGACAGGTCTCATTCTAGCCCAGGTTGACCTGGAACTCACTCTGTAGTCCCAGACTGGCCTTGAACTCATAGGAATCCTCCTACTTCAGCCTCCTGAGTACTGGAATTAAAGGTGTGTGACACCTTGAGCCACACTAAGTTTTAATTCTACACTACCAAGCTCCACATTTTAAAGAGAGTCATTTTTCCTTCACAGAAGAAATTATTTTATTCCACTTGAGAACATGGGATACATTTCTCATTCCCATGATTTTCTCACAGGACTCCGAGCCCCTGCCTGGTGAAGTTAATGAATAGAAATGCATAGCTCTCAGCCTCAGGGAGCATAAACATCCAACTAGAAAAGCACTTACATAATCCAAATGTCTCCTGTCCCGGAATTCACAGGTTCATTTTGGTCTCTTAAAAAAAAAAACATTTAATGTTGAAGGTAATTTAAATTTGTTGATTGAACCCTGGGTCAGTTGCTTTTTACAAACTGAGGAGATAAAGAAATTAAAGGTCTATCTCAAGTACTCTTCTGCTATGCTCATCTCCTTCCAGGGTCAGATCATCTAAATGTACTCCTAGGTCCCAAGTGTCTGCCAAGTGCCCCACCCATCCCCAAGCTTGGCATTTGGGCAGCAAGTTTCCTCCCTGTCACCCTCTGAGGATGAGACTCCAGCCACCTCACCCTCTTCCCTGTAGTGACAACCCACCTACACACTTCTTGCAGCACATGCATGGTATGGCTGCCATGTTCAGGGAGGAGAGGCTGTTTAAACCTCAGGCTACTCCCTCCCTCCGGTGTCAAGCTCTTTTTAGGGCCTTTTGCAGTCAACTCACTTGCTGTGGTTTGGATACTTTCCCCACAGGCATGGTCCTCATCTTGTCATTATTGGAAGGTATGGAACCTTTAAATAGGATCTACTGTCTAGTAAGGGTATGCCCTTGAAGGGAATAATGGGCCCCTGGCCCCTTCCTGTTTCCCTCTCTCATTCCTGACCATAAGATGAACAGTTGCTCTACCACACATTCCTTCCCATGTGTGTCCTCACCACAGGCTGACCATGGATTG
Organism: Orientallactaga sibirica; assembly: GCA_036365145.1. Classification (NCBI taxonomy): domain Eukaryota; kingdom Metazoa; phylum Chordata; class Mammalia; order Rodentia; family Dipodidae; genus Orientallactaga; species Orientallactaga sibirica. The sequence goes on from JAEOAD010000031.1 coordinate 19,427,397, forward strand.
AAGCCTTTGAAATAAACCTTTCCTCCTTACCAGTTGTGTACCTCGGGCACTTTGGTACAGTAATGAAAAGTTAATACATACCTCTAGACCTCCCTAAGTCTCTGCTCTTTAACACTATGAGCCACATGGCAGAGGCTTACTCCATGGGCATCTACAAAGAGAAAACACTGTGCTGCCTTTTCATTCTTAAGAATGGAGTCAGGGAAGCAGCAATAGGAATACTGTTTTCAGAGCATATGGAATATGTGTGTGTGGTGGGGGGAGGGATAGTTACTCTTGCCAGCGCAGTGCTGGCCTGGCAATGGCTCAGCCTTGGTGGCAGGTGCACGTCCTTTGACCTGCCAGCAAGAGCTCCTTCCACGATGTTGACTGGGGGAGTCCAGGCAGCTATCACCGTGGAGATGCCCCTCATATGAAACTGGGGAGTGGCTGCCTTGTGTATGGCTTAAGACTTGCCCAAGTGTAGGACCAAAAATCTATAAAAGCGTGAGGAACAGAACTGCTCTTCACCCAATACCATGGCAGTTTGGATGGGGCCTTTTTCACAAGTGCCACTGCCTTAGCCAAGTTAAGTGATGAGGTAAATATGAAGTAGGCTGTCATCTGTCACTCACTAAACAAGGTGACATACCAATGCTCTTCTCTAGCACCTTTGCTGGGGGGAGACACGGAATAGCAGATCTCAAAGCCAATCCCAGTCCCCCTCCCCCATAGCAGGTAGGGAACTGCAACTGCTGAGTAACCAAACCAATGCTTGGGGCACCCATATGGCACGTCTCTTAGGCAAGGCCACTCTGTCCCTCAGAACACGTCCAACGCATCACGCAGGGCTGCTGTGAAAGTCCTCACAACAGTTCCCCAACCAGCGCCAAGAAAGGGCCATGGGTCACACGTAAACGTCTGTCTCCTTGCACCTCTCTGGATTTAAGAGGGAGCTCAGGTGGTGATATCTAGGCTCCAGAAGCCTAGGGTGAGGCAAGGCCAATTCCTCAGAGTCCAAGAAATAGAGACTATTACACTGACTTCTGAAACCATCCACACATCTCAGGAAACAAAACCCAGCACCCCCAGTGTTTGACAATCACAACAGCTACGTACATCATGAGCCAACTGCCAAGGCTGGGCTCATTCTCAAATCCAAGAGCTCAGGTCTCAGCTTGGGTGATCTGGCTGTGTGAGGAGGGGAGAGTGGGCACTGGAATTGCTAACCTGGGAGCTTGCCCTGGAACTGCGCTCAGTGCTAGTGAGCCATTGGGAACTGTGGTTGTGTTCAAGCTATTTGGGGTCTCCCGGGTAGCTTGAATTTTAAAATAGACCAAGTAAAACACTGGCAACACAATCCCAATTAGCAGCATGACGAAGACAGCATTCCACCACTGAATACCACAGTCTGTGCCATCAGATGATGGCTTTGGGGGAGCAGGAAGAAGTGGCTGATCTAGGGGTTCCACACAGCAGCTGTCACCACCATGGAAAACATTAGAGTGCACAGCCCGCTCAATGTTCTCGTCAATCCCCTTGAAGAAGTCCGTCAGCTGGCTGCCCTGTACATCTGGCCCTGCAGTGTCTTCAGGCAGCTCCACCAGCGTCATTCTCATCTCCGAGGAGGGGCTTCTGAGAGGGATGAGTTCTTGGTGAGTCTCTGTAAGGATCCCATGGTTCTTCACCGGAATCTTGATGGACTTCAAAGCATATAAGTCTTGTTCTCGGATGAAGTTGTTCACTTTCTTGATATCCGCAACCTAGGGAGACCACGAAGACATGCATATCACACACATGAAAAGCTCTTCAAAGGAAATACCCAGCAGGGCCCTTAACCTGGCGGGGTCCACAGTAAAGAAGCTGATGAAAGCTGGAAAACTGCACCCACACCCACATTCCTTTAGGGTGACGAACTCTGGCTTTGGTGGTTTTGGCTTGTACCCCTGGATCGCTAACTTAGAAATCAACTTTGCCTAGTTGGAACAATTTGGCATCAGTTTTGGGAACTTTTTAAAGTGTTAACTACACTGAAAATACTACCAGTGCTGCAGCTTTCTGGTTCTTTGACATCTAGTGAGTGCCCTTGTTTGCCTGGGTTCCCTCTCATACTAGAGTCCAGCTGAACAGTGGCCATCAAAGTGCACTCACCAAGCCTGGCCAGTTTCCACTGCTGGGAAGACCTCTCTCCAAATGTGCCCTCCAGACTCCCAGAGCACTATAGGGAGTATCAACTTATTCTCTGAATGAAAGTGACTCATAATTCACTCACACTTATTAACATGAGAAATATGTAGGAAATCATCAATCAAATTAGAAGTTTTGTACTGAGATTTTCCATTCCAAACTTACATCAATGGAGCAAAGCTGTGCATTTTACCAAGTAACACAAAGTTTATGGCAAAAAAGGAGGAAAATGTAAGCCAAAAATTAAACTCCTCCTCAAACTAATTTTGAAACATTTCCAGAAGCATTAAAAATGGACTCCACTGTTTCCCTCATAGGTTCACTTAAACCAGAATGTACATGGAGCCCACATGGCTTTAAATCAGACAGAACCTAACTCAAGTCCATCATATCTTTCATTGTAATTATTTAGATATTACTTTTATCATTCCATTGAAATGGTGTATGGTCATTTCTTATTATGTTTTAAAAGTAACGAATGTAGAAGATGCTTGAGACCTTTTGGTCTTTGTCTCTATAAACTAATAGTAAACGTATTTAGCTCAAATAGAAAAACTGATCAGTTAGTGGAGACATTATATAGAGGAAGATTTGTCACCTCACACTATGCCAACAGAAGCTGATAATGAGAGTTAAATAAAAACGTCAGAGCAGATGAAAGGCACCAAGGATCCTTAGAGACCAGCTTGTACTTCCTTAGAAAAGACCCAAACATCCCACACTATCTTTTTTAGCTATGTGGACCTTGTTAGATGAACAACAGACACGTTTAAGGAGGTAAAGATTTTTTACATCAAGTAGCTTATATAGCCTTGGTGAAGGCCATAGTAATTTGTAACAATGGTAACAAGTAGTTACAATTTAGGGAAAAACACATCAATTCTAGAAATACTTTCCTACTTACTTTGCCATTGTTAATCACTCTGAATGCTAAAAACATAATTAAAGAGAAAGACAGAGTTATATAGATGCATAGCACAGGCTAGACCATGCAGTTCCAAAAGAGAGAAAACTTTACCAATCAAATTAGCTACTTTCAAGACAAGGTCAGAAAAATAAAAATAGTGAGAGAAGCAAGCATGCCAAGGAAATCTTGGATTACCTACCTGGCAACTCCAGCCCCCAGGCCTTAGATCAAATGTACTAAAAAGACCATACACAGTTTCACAATGTCATTGTGCAGGGCAAGGCAGAGGAAACATGCCCTTATCAGAAGTCCCTGACTAACCTAACCCTTTCAGAGCCCAATGTTCCTAATTAAAGGCACTTCTACCTGCCTTCTACCCCTAGCTAAAAAAAAGGGGGGGGGAACCTTTGCTGTTATAGTCAGCCCCTGTTCACCTATGAGGGTCAAGAAGGACAAGGGTCCCTCTTGCTCCTTTATGGGAACAGAGGACCAGGGACAGCTTACTTTGCAGCCATACTGAAGAGCCAGCTTGTTGAGGCTGTCTTCCTGGGCCAGCTCCCGCTGCAACAGGACCACGTCACCTGCTCCAGGCTGCCGAGGTTGCTGGATGCTAGTCTTCTGGCGCTCCTTACCCCGGGGTCGCAAAACCACCTGGTGTGACTCTTCCTCAGAGGAGTCCCCTGAGTCCCCACCGCCATTCTTGAACACGTAAACATGGCTGCTTGGAGTCCTACAGACGACTGCGGGACCTTGGAAGGTCTTGGCTGACACTTCCTTCTGCCTCATTGTTTTACACTGAAAACAAAGCCCAGGGTTAATTCCACCCAAGTCCTAGTCATTCCTCCCCAGCTTTGTTAAAGAGAAGCATCTTGTTATAGTAATTTCACCTTTTCCTGATTGTTGCCAATACTCAGCAAAGCCCATGAGGACAGAGCACGAATGGCTGAGATGGAAGGAGAAAAACAACCTTTCCAATTGCATAGTTTGTGAAGAAAGCAAGACCTCCTTCCCTTCTCCGCTATCCAAAGCTAGGCCTCTTCCAACACGCATATATAAAAAGCAACTTCTATTTGTGGTGTGAGTAGTGTAGTGAAAAATTGGTTTGGTGAAGGAAGCACTGTTCTTGGCTCCCCCCACTGAGAAACTTATATTCGGAACCTCGGTACATAAAAGTATTCAATATTTTACTTAAAATATGCATTTTTCTTATTTGGGCTTTGGCTAGCTTCTCTAATAATGTGGGGCGAGAAAAGGGAGAAACGCCTGTCAAACTGACCACGTAGACAGGTTTCTCACTGTCACTGCATACATTACATCCCTTGATACTTTTCCTGTCATCTGGAACCAGAAGCAGAAGATACAATCCCCGCCTTTCTCTCTCCAAGTGGCTCAAATGGGATTCCAGGCCTCAACCTCCAACCAGGGAAGTGAAGGTATCAAAGAGCTGGCCGGGGGGCCTCTTCCCAGTCACGGCGATGGGGGTGTGAGGGGGCACGGGCGGAGCCTCCGCGGGACTCCCTCGGGGTCCAACCCACCGGACACTGCAGCCCCGGCCACGGGAGGAGGAGGGCGGGGCCGAGAGTTCAGGGCGAGCTGGACGGTACGTCCCTCCACTCTCGGGCCTCAGTTTCCCCTCAGTAAAAGGTAGGACGTCCCTACGCAGGAGCTGACAAAAAAATTCCGGGATCGCCCCGCCCCTAGGCCTACGCGCCCCAACTTTCTCCAACACATCCTCCAGCCCTGCCACCTGGGCCAACCCTACAGTCACCGCCACCACCCCGTCGTTGCCGGACGGTCGCCTGCACCAGGAAGCGGATAGCGAAGACAGCCCGAGGTGTCCCCACGAGCCCGCGCGACCCCCCGAGTCCACCCCGCGACCCCCTCCGCCAGGCCCGGGTACCTCCACTCGGCTCCCAGGCTCCGCCGCGCCCTGCCGCGCCGCGCCTGATGATTGGCTACGAAATCAGGTCTTCCGGGGGCGGGGCCTGAGAGCTAGCCAATGAATCAGAGGGGACGGGCACTGACAGCCCAGAGCGGAGCTGAGAGGGCGGGGGAGGGGGCGGGGGCGGGGCCACGGCGAGGGCGGGGCTCGTGTTACCGGACCTGACCTTTGCCCTGCGTGGCTGTGCCCGCAGCTTTCCGGGACATTCGCCGTAGCATACTTGAACTCCGTCCTCGTGGTGGCCACGGCTTTCTGCTGAGTCCGGGCTTGTTTTCAGCAGGAGAAACCTTTTACCCATCTGTGTGACATGATCCATAACGCGAGGTGTCACCTCCTGAGGCTTCCGCGGAGAAGCTCCGTCTAAAAGGACGCGGGCTCATCCAGAGCCTCTGAGGTCCTCATGGGAAAGATTGTCCCCCTCGACTCCTGAGATAGAAAAGTGATCGTTACAACACAGACTACGCGTTTACCAGACGTTAGGCGGTGGGGGTTTCTTAAACCTAAAAAAAAGGTGGGAGACGCCTGCCTATATGGGAGGTGAGGAGACAGGGTGGCAAGATCGAGGCCAGCCTGAGCTAATTAGAGAAACTGTGCAAAAAGAAAGATAGGCTGGAGAGATGGCTTAGCGGCTAAGGCGCCTGCCTCCTAAGCCTAAGAACGCTGGTTCCAATCTCCAGCGGTTCCAATCTCCAGGTCCCACGTTTAGCCAGATGCAAAGTGACGCAAGGGCGCAATGCCTAACTTGACCACAAGGGGTCGCACGCATCTGGATTTCGTTCGCAGCAGCTGAGAGACTGCTGGCGCGCCATCTCTCTCTCTCTCTCTCTCTCTCTCTCTCTCTCTCTGTCTCCAAAAAAAAGAAGAAGAAGAAGAAAAGAAAAGAAAAAAATTATGAAATAGCTCTCCCATCCTAATGCATAAAACTCAGTTCGGTCCCAGATACTGCATAAACCAGGAATGATGGTATACAATTGGCAGGTTAAGACTGGAGGATCAAGGGTTCAAGGTCTTCTGATTTATGCAGAGTTTGAGGCCAGCCCAGGCTAGAGACCTTGCCTCAAAATAAACAACCAAAAGAAAATCAAAATAAAAGCAGGAAAGAGAGAGAGAGAGACAGAGATCTTCAACTGAATAAGAAAAACAGTAAGAGATGAAAGAAACTGAGCAGGTTAATATACCAAAGATTGGAAATGGCCAACAACTGGCCTGGGGTGTTAAAACCTCGCTAGAAATCTATGCAAATATTAACATAAGAGCTCAGAAATCCCTTCTTGGCTTCTTAGAATTGAAAAAAAAAATTCTTGTTCTTGGTGGCTAAAAGCCACAACCATGACGACTTCTGCTGGTCCACCTAGGCCTTCCTTTCATCCACAGAGAGACCCTCGCCTTTGCTGCTTCTTTGGGCAGGAACATCCCTGGCTGTGTCCTTTATGCCACCTGTCCACCTGTCGCTTGACTGGACCTTCTGATACCGAGGCTACCGTCTCTAAAGCCATTCCTATCCACATGTATGCACAAGTGTCTCCTCTGTGCTCTGTCACAACCCAGGTCGTTCATAGGACTTCCCTATTAGTTTACTTGTTTGGTTGCCAGAACCCTCTGTCCCTTCACTGTCATCCACTTCAATCATCATTTGACCTCAAGTGTTCAAGGCCATGTCAGCACTTAGGTATTCATTAAATAAAGGTGTAAGAGGAGAGAGATGTTACGGGGCCTGTACCTAGGAGGACAGTCCAAATGTCTGTTCCAGAGTCCCTGCACTTCTGGCCAAGGAGACTGGCTAGGGCCTGGTGAATTTGACAAGTCAGGAGACACAGTTTCAAAGTGTTGATTAACAGGGAGAGAAGTGAGAACGAAATTTGTAAAGTTGCATTCCTATGGCTGTCTTCTGGTCAGTGGTGGTGGCTGTGTTCATTTGCATGTCATGTGGAAAACAGACAGAGTTGGTAAGATGGGAGGAGGGCCAGAGGACATCAGGAGGGGAGAGGATTTTTAAAAACTGGATTTGTGGGCTGGAGAGATGGCTTAGCGGTTAAGGCGCCTTCCTTCTAAGCCTAATGCAGTGACGCAAGGGTGCAATGTTGCACTTGCCCACAAGGGGGCGCGTGTGTCTGAACTTCATTCACAGCAGCTGAGAGGTTGCTGGCACGCCCATTCTCTCTCTCTCTCTCTCTCTCTCTCTCTCTCTCTGACTCTGACTCTCAAAAAAAAATTAAAAAAAAAACTGGATTTGCCTGAGTTTGCACAGAAGGTATGATGGGAGATGAAAAAGAGCCCAGTGCCAGCTCTGCACTTGACTTCCCTGTGGCCTTGCCCTCGTCCATAAGTCTTCTGAACCTTGGTTTGCGTCTTCTACTGTGTTGTTTTTCATGCCTGGGGTAGATATCCCGTCATACCTGGAACAATTCCCACGTATGCCTGTTGTCACAGCACAATTCTGAGTAATGCCATATCCCTTCTACTCATGCCTGGTCATGCCCACACCTCTGGGCATGGCAGTTTGCCATTGTACTGTGGCATATATGTATGTTCCTTATGAAGCCCCCAGCAGACATTGCTAGTTCATCACAGAGGCCCAGATGACTATCACTTCTCAAGTCAGCCATGGCCTTTGGAAGATAATGAAGTCAAGAGTGTAGGGCCTAATGAATGACATTAACTTTTGAAGGGGCTCCTCTTGGGTTCCTTCACCTTCTTTACACCATGCACACACAGTGAGACCCCATTGCAAACCCTCACCAGAACCTCATCAGACTGGTACCTTCACCCAGGACTCCATGCTCAGATCTGTGACTGATGTGAGCAGCTGTAGGTTCTAGTTCTGCTCTGCTCTGGGACAGGTTTGTCGGGTGAGGTTTAAGTTGATTTGCCCACAGCTTCATTTGTGTCAGACTTAGTCATCCCAGAGGTGGGGAGACACCTAAAGATGACAGCCTGTCAAATAGGGCAAGCTGACCTAGGCAGATGTCAGCTGAGGTCACCATTCTTCCAACCCATGGATGAGTCCTGTGCTAGGCAGTTCTGGAGGCCTCTCCTAGGTCATCCCAAGCTACTTCCTGCTGCCTGCCTCTTCCTGATGTTAACAGGCTAATCTACCATGTCCATCTTGGGTGAAGTTGCTTTTCCCAGAGGCACAGCCACCATTCCTTTGGATATGCAATGAGGTATTTAAAAGTTTTAGAGATGCAATTTAACTTCTCCCCTTTGTTCTTTTAATATATGTTTAATATTTTATTTATTTATTGGAGAGACAGAGAAAGCAGATAGACAGAATGGGAGCACCAGAGCCTCTAGCCACTACAAACTCCAGACACATGCACCACCTTGTGCATCTGGCTTCCGTGGGTCCTGGGGAATCAAATCTGGTTCCTTAGGCTTCACAGGCAAGTGCCTTAACCACTAAGCCATTGCTTTAGCCCTTCACTTTGTTCTTATAAGGAGCAAGACCTCAGACCCCAGAGGCTCCTCTCCCTCCATTTTCTAACCCTTTAATATTCTTCAATGTCAGTCTTTAAACTCAGATCCAATGCTCTGGGCATTTCTGGAAGGTGTGTCCATGTTTAAAGGATCTCACTCAACATCTCCAGATTCTATGTCCTGAGACCTCAGGATCAGGCATCTGAATTTCTTCCAGTTATGCAATGACCAAGGAATCTAGGTGAGAATCAGATTTTCAAGATTCCAAACCTGAAGTAAGTATAGAAATTGATACAGATGTTTTATTCACAGTTGTGTAAATCAAATAGTGAATGGAAGAGTTGTTGGTGGTGTCTTCATATGGTGAGATACTTCTCAGGGATAAAAAATCATGACACATGAAATGTCCTGAGTGAATATCAAAATCGTGACAGTAAAATGAAAGAAACTAGGCACTATTGCATGGTATTCTGGAATTTGCAAGACATAGGAACAGAGATCACATCAGTGGGTGTCAAGGGTGAAGTGTGAGAGTGGGCCTTGTCTGTAAAGGGGCTCAGAGAACTTCCTGGAAGAATGGCACTGATACAATTTCAACTGTGGTACTGAAGACTGGAAATCAGAGATCAGTGTGTCAGCAGATTTAGTTCCACGAGAGGACTTGCTCCTTGGCTGAAGGCTAGTGTCTACAGTGTCCTCGTGTGACCTTTCCTCTGTGCAGTGGTCCTCTTCCTGTAAGAATACCAGTCAGGGCTGGAGAAGATGGATTAGTGGTTAAGGCATTTGCCAAAGGACCCCGGTTCGATTCCTTGAGGTCAGCGGCTATTGTATGGACATGTGGTTAGCAAAGCCCAGCATATTACATACAAAGAACTAAGAATGCCTCTCATGCCCCTTTCTCCATCCTCCTATTGACATCTGCAATCTTCCTTTGGTTCCTACAAAGACCAGCACCTTGATGAGAGGATTGCTTCGTGGATTGCCTCTGGTGTGTGGCTTCTTGCCACACCTCAGGGTCTTCCTGTGTTCTGTACTGGGTGACTGCTCTGGCTCGTGGGTTCCCCCACAGTCCACAAAGAGGTGTCAATCAGCAGATTCCCTAGGAGTTCCTGCTAGGTTCCTCATTATACCACAGCCAGTATCAGTGCATCATCATGGCCAACCATCCTGCCATGCAGGTTCCTCAAACCCTAGCTTCTGCTCAGAAGATTTTCCTCCCATTCTTTTCCATTAGTTCCAGAGTCCAAGTGTGCTTTATTTTTTTTTTCTTTGTGCTGAATGATCCGCTTTAGTTTGTTTGCATTCTTCATGTGGTCTTTTAGAGCACTGTGTCAAAAATCTCATTTTTAGAATAACTGAATGCTCTTGGTTTTAAACTGTTAGGAGTTGGGCATAGGGCTCACACCTGTAATCCCAGCACTCAGCAGGATGACATAGGAGGATTATTGTGAGTTTAAGGCTGGCTTGGACTTCCAGGTAAATTCCAAGTCAAACTGGGCTAGGGAGAGACACTGCCTGAAATAAATAAATTGATTAATTAAACTGGCGGGAGTCATAAAATTCAACATCCAGGTCAAAGCAATATTAGTCCAAATATCAGCAGCTTAGTTACAACTATCTTAAATAATTGCTTATATCTCCATTTTATATAAATATATGGAATATATTCTTCCACCTCCACCCTCTCCCCAAGAAACAGAGTTTCTGTAGAGGATGCATTTGGGTGGAGGAGAGGGTAGACAAGCCAAACAGACAAGGAATTGAGTGCTCGTGCCTTCAAGGACTCACACAACTTTCCTAGGCAAGCTATCCTAAGATACCTTGCTACCAAAGCCAGCCTTAGCCCAAGACACTAACACAGCAGCTACCATCTTCTTGTCCACCCTGTATCCAGGCTACTGAGAAGAATCCCTGAGTGGCACTGTTTCTGGTACCCATGGGGCAGCTGTGAATCCATGCCCTAAGAGGAAGGGATGCTGACGTGTGTACTGAGAAGACTTACCCCGAGCTCATCCTCCTCGCACTCATTCCTCTGGAGGGGCAGCAACGATGGGCTGCCAACTCCAGTGATGGTGACATGATCACATTCTCCTGGAAAGCCAGAGTCTGTGCCAGTGTGGCTGAGGTCGCTGGTAGTTGGGAGGCTCTGGAACCAGCACCAAGTGCAGCTGCCTTCATGCAATGTGAAAAAGCAAAAGTATTTATGCTTTATGTTCTTTGGGGAAGAAAGGACCAAGTGAGCAGGAAGAGTCATGCTACCATTTTATCCATTTATTACATACAATATTAAGGCACAAGTTTAAGCAGCAAAGAGTAGGAAAGTCTTTGGCAGAATAACAGTATCTATGTTCGCTGAGGGTGGGGGCCCGGGTGTTCTTTGACTGCCCCCTCTGCACACACACCCATCTGGCAGTACACTTCTGTGTACCACCCCTCAAATCAGACCAGCGTCAAGAAGATGCCAAAGGTTACACACAGATACAAGAGCATGTTGGGAAGTGTGGCACCTGCACCCAACACAGCAACACACACGCAGGTAGGAAGGACAGTGGCCCCATGACTCTCAGAGTGGGCTGTGTTTGAGTGCCCGTGTTGGCATTTGCTTTGCAGAATTTGACGCAGATTCTGTAAGTATCTCACCAAGGAGGCCTGACTACCCCTCCTCAAAAAGGAAAGACACCTCATTCAAGTAAAACAACGGCGCGTGATCTGTTCCCATTGTGCCTTGCAATAAATACTCCCAGGTGTGTATCTGAGAACAGAATCCTAGGGGAAAATCACATGTAAACATGACACTGGGCAGCAAAGCATTAGAAGCTAATGCAAGAAAAAGCTGCATATGTACTGCCTTATATAAAGGGCAGCACCTTAATTATGTAAGGAAGCAGTTTCAACAAAGACATAAACCCTCAGTCACAACGTAATGACAATAACATGCACTTAGGTATGTCTCTGATTTACATAATACCCACCTGGCGTTCATATGGAAGAATATGCACTTAGCCTGTACTATAAGCAGAGCTGTAAACACATATGACATATGGCAAGAGGAGTGATTTTGTAAGTGAATCCCCCCGCCCCTGAGTTGTGTGTGCTAACAACTATCCTCCATTCTCAAATGGCCCGGTCAGAGGCTCTGAGTCTCAAGATTTGTTCCAAGACAGTTCTTGGGAATTTTTGTGTTGTCTTAATTGCCATCTGTATTCATTCACCTGTGCTATGAACAACTTGGGATTGCTTCCAAAACTAAAAATCCTCAAAACACAAAGTTTTTTCTTTTTTGCCTTGAATCCAAGGAACATGCCAGAACTTGAAGGCCAATTTTAGAAAGATTTCCAAATGTTTGACTAGCTGATTGTGGAACATTCTGGAATAATCCCAAAGGGAGACCTCTCAGCCACATGAAGGAAGACAAGGTGGGGTAAAATACTTTGATTTTCAAGATATTAAGAAAAGTAAATTTGCCTTATATGTACACACTTGTATGTATGTATGAGTATATATGTATGTATGTACATATGTATGTATATATGACACACACACATCATAATATACCATTAAATTACTAAATAAGAAAAGGGTATACTACTTAAAGAGGGAAAATATTGCTCACTAATTCCACAAGAAGTTCATTTACAGAAATGCTGACAATTGCATACTCTTGGCTAACCAGCATCTGGTAACTTCTGAATTATTCTGCCCATTTCGACAGGAGACACACATTACAGGAAATCCATTATACATTCCTCTCATCAGATGAAGACATTTTAAACATATCAATAAAATGAAAAGAAGAATAGACAGCCAAAGTCATAAAGTGCACACACATATGACAAAGGACCACAAAGTGCCTAGGCATTACACTGCATGTCATGTTCAAGATTGTACAGCCTGTAGTTTAGTCTTAGCATGTATGGCACAATGAAGGTCAGGCCCTTGCCAGGGCGCCTGCTAGGAGGAACGAGATAGTGGCTTCTGTGGACATGGCATCGTGCACAGGCCTGGTGTGACAACAGCTACAGCCCCATGCCTGCGAGCAACCTGCTGTGAGATGATCTGCCAGGAGACAGGCTGTCATTGCTCACAAGAAGGGAACCACCCCATTCAACAATTAGCCAGCCAAACCCTTAAAAACCCCTACACTTGCTTGAATAAATGAGTCTGCAGCAGCTTGCCCTCTGCCTGCTTTCACCCACCTCCCGGTGTCTGTCTTGACTCCACACCTCTCACCCCCTGCCTGGTGGAGACCCTGCATCCCCTCCTGGGCTGGCTCTAGGAGGGACCCCAACATTAGCAGGTTTCAAGAATACCAGATGGATAAAGCCGCTGTACCATTGTCATTGGAGCCTGAAAAATAGCTGTTTCCCAAGTGCTCAGACAATTGCAAGGCTTTCCAATTCAGAGGGACCTAGAGCAGAGGGAGAGTTCCTGTCCAAGTGTGCTGATGTACCAGAACATGAGAGCAGGCTTCAGGATAAACCAGACTGAGACACTTGCCTTGACCCACTGGTGGGGAGACAGCTTAAGTGGGTTGGCACAGACATGGAAGAGGGGCTGGAAGAGCAGACTTGTTTTCCGTCTGCTGCAAACAAACTCCAGATGCATGTGCCACCTTGTGCATGTGGCTTATGTGAGTCCTTTGGCTTCACAGGCAAATGCCTTAATCGCTAAGCCATCTCTCCAGCCCTTCTTCACTTTTGTGTGGTTGTGCGTGTGGGTACAGTATGTGTGGTATAGTATATGTATGTGCCTCTGTGCATGTTGTACGTGTGTGTGGCAACCAGAGAACGTCAGATGTCCTCTGTTCTTTACTGAGTCAGGATTTTACCCTCAATGGAAGCTGCCCTTTTAGGTCCACAGGCCCCATCAGTTCTCCAAGTCTCCACAATTACTGGGGGTTCAGAGTAAAAATCAAACTGATAATTTGGCCAAATTATTGAAATTTATTCCATTACAATAAGTTTGTAAGGACATTCAGGCCATTCATGGTCTCAGCTTGGCCAGAGCTTCAGTGGCTCTTGTATAAAAATTCAGGATTCCCAGGAGAGCTATGTTTTTGACCTCTGGAAAATGTTCTAAGGCCTGCTTTATTTATTTATTTATTTATTTATTTATTTATTTATTTATTTATTTATTTATTATTTTGGTTTTCCGAGGTAGGGTCTCACTCTATCTTAGGCTGACTTGGAATTCACTATGGAGTCTCAGGGTGGCCTCGAACTCACAGCGATCCTCCTACCTCTGCCTCCCAAGTGCTGGGATTAAAGGCAAGAGCCAGCATGCCTGGCCTAAGGCCTGCTTTATTGTCTCATAATGGCAGGAGCCAAGAGATTTATTCCCCAAAGCTCAGTACTTGCATTTGGTGATTCTGTGAGTATGCTGACAGATTTTTCATAACCACCACTGTATTTTAAACTCATGTGACAATCCACTTTCAAACATCTTTATAATTATTTCCTGGTTAATTTGGGTTGTCATGGGGTGAGGGGGGAGAGAGAACCTTTCCCCCCAGTCCCTGGGTTGACTCTTGCCAGAGAAATCATAGCAAAGAAATTCAGAGTGTGTCTCACAGTTTCTGTGGAGAACGTCCATCTGTATGTGGAGCCCTTTCCTGCTTAGTGGTCCCTTGAGAACACGAAGTCAATTTCCATCACATAATAGGTTTGCCTTTTTAACAGTCCCTGGTTCCCCTTCCTATTTTTTCCTCAAACATTACTATATTAGTTACTCTGTCATTGCTGTGATCCAAAACCTGACAAGAAACAACTTGAAGGAAAGATTTATTTCAGCTTACGATCTGAGGTTGTAGTCCATCCTGCAGAGAAGTATGGGGCACAAACTTGAAGCAGCTGGTCACATTCAGTCCACAGTGAGCCAATAGAATGGTAGGAGCGACTAATCTAGTCTACATAACCCCTCACAGCTTGTTTTCTAGATGATTCTACTTCCTGTCAAGTAGACAAATAGGCCATCACGAGGACATACTGTCCTTCATGAGAAATGCTTTCATTTGAACTTGCTATTTTATTGATGCATTTATGGATCTTTTAATTAGTATACAGAAGTTTTGCTGCATGTATGTTACAGTTCCCCACTCACCAGGTTTACATTCTTGCCTGTTTGGGTACATGTGTTTAATTTCATATAAAATAAACATAATTATATCTGAAATACTATGTGTACTTTTAAAAAGGTAAGCACAGGGCTGGAGCTTAGCGGTTAAGGTGCCTGCCTCCTAAGAATGCCGGTTCCAATCTCCAGGTCCCACGTTTAGCCAGATGCAAAGTGATGCAAGGGTGCAATGCTGCACTTGACCACAAGGGGGCACACACATCTGGATTCGTTCGAAGCAGCTGAGGAGCTGCTGGCACGCCCATCTCTATCTGTCTCCCTCTCCCTCTCTCTCTGTCTCTCTCCACAAAAAAAAAAAAAAAAAAGGTAAGCACAAGTAATATAGTCTGTGTGTGTCTCCACAAAATGAGTTGAAACCTAATCCTAATGTGATGGTATTAGTAGGTGAGCCATTTGGAAGGCTGGGGTCTTTTAAATGGGATTGGGGCCTTTATGACAATCCCTAGAGAACTGCCACCCTTCTTCCATCATGTGAGAACATAGCTAAAAATAGATAGCTAGAAGCCAGGCATGGTGGTGCAAGCCTTTAATCTCAGCACTTGGGAGCAGACGTAGAGGTATGAGGATTGTCGAGAGTTCAAGGCCATCCTGAGACTACATAGTGAATTCCAGGACAGCCTGGAAGAGGGAGACCTTACCTTGAAAATCATATATATATATATATGGTTAAAGATGGAAAGGATCCTTGCTCAATATTGAATGTACTAATTCTTTGAACATGGACTGCCTGGCCTCAAGAACTGTGAGAAGTTTTAGTTGTCTATAAGCCAGTCAGTTAATGATATTCTGCAGTAGTAGCTGAAACAGGGTAAGGCACCCAGGTTTTACCTTTTGGGCTTTTTGGGGGGTGGTGGGTTTTCAAGGAAGAGTTTTCCATTAGTCTAGGCTGACCTGGAACTCACTATGTAGCCTCAAGGTGGCCTTGAACTCACGGTGATCCTCCTACCTCTGGACATCTTTGTACAATACCAAACTACACACCTTTATTTGCTTTGCCTCTTAGTACTCCAAATGCTGTTCCAGAGCTTTCTTCTGGCCATGATGCCTACTAACTACCTTGCATCCCTTTGATAGAAAAAGAAAGATCATCAAGTAGGATCATGTTAGATTTATGCTCCCCAACCTGGATAAACATATCTCCCTTTTGGTTGTTTTTATTTCTCTCTCTGTGTGTGTGTGTGTTTTTGGAGAGAGAGACGGAGAGAGATAGAGAGTGAGGGAGAGGGAGACAGACAGAGATGGACGCACCAGCAGTCTCTCATCTGGGGCAAATGAAATCCAGATGTGTGCGCCCCTTTGTGGTCAAGTGCAGCATTGCTCCCTTGAGTCACTTTGCATCTGGCTAAACGTGGGACCTGGAGATTGGAACCGGCATTCTTAGGCTTAGGAGGCAGGCGCCTTAACCGCTATGCCATCTCTCCAGCCCTCCTCTGTGTGTTTTATTGTTACTGTTTTGAAAAATCTCTAATGTACCTGAGACTGGACTTGAAATTCTGTTCCTCATGCCCCCACCTCCTAAGCACTAGGATCACTAGCACTACCACACCCAGCACTTACCTCCTTTAAAACAAATGTCTTTACTTCTTTTCTTTCTCCTTTTTCCAAAGAAAAGTCTTTGCTTACATATGTGCAATACCATACATTTAACTCCTTCCCTCTCCTGCCTCCCTTATAGCCTTTTACCAGCTTAGTGGATTTTGGTACCTATTTTTGGTTCCATTTCACACATAAGTCTATACATTTGTAGCTAGGATCCACATATGAGAGGGAAGGAGTTAAGTGTATGGTATTGCACATATGTAAGTAGAAGAACAGACTACAGGGAGGGGAATGGCCTAAGCGAGACCTTGGGAAGAGAATGCATAAAAGAAGGGCAGGGGGAGGGTCAATCTAATTTCAAGATATTGTGAATAAGACTTATGTAAACCTACTCTTTTGAATAATGGCACATCTAGAAGCCGTAGACTGTTACTAGAAAATTTTCAGTGCCTGGGATGGGATACCTTGCAATGAGTTGTTGACCAAAGAGGTCCTGGTAGCCTCCAAAACATTAAAGGCTATTGCCAAAGCCCTTGGTTGCCCTTGAGAAACAGATGATAAGACCCTATTGCTGAAGACATCTCTTGCCTGAGAGGCAAGGTCACTGAGAAAGCAAGCTGGTGCTGAACAGAAAACCTTCTCCCTATAGACCAGCCAACTGAAAGCTGGAAAAAGCTGCACTGCATGCAGCTATGTGGGAGACAGAAGTCATCAGCAGTGAAAACAGTGGACACTGAAAATTCAAGTTTGGCCAGACAGACCCAATGACTGTATGGGTGCAATAGTGGCATGTCGGCTCTTGGGGTAACCAACTGCTCCATAATTGGACTGAAGGCCCTCTCTATGGGAGGGAATACATACCTGGTACTGAAAAACCTAAACAAAAGTCTATGGCAGGGGACGTCATAAGCCTTAGGGGTATAAAGCCTGCTCTTATCTGACTAAATGTATATATTATTCCCACCAAGCTGCCCTGAAAGCACTACGCTTAATGTTCATATTCACATATTAACGCTACTCTCACTTCTGGTTAGAGAAGCTTCTCTTTTCAGATGGCGATGACCACTGGGATGACCCAAAAGGCAACATAGTGCTGAGAAGAAGAGATGGAGGAGTGCCCAGCACTGAAACACCTCTGTCACACCCTCCAAGGCTCAGGGACCATTGCGGAAGAGGGGGCGGATAGAATGGAAGAGCCAAAGGAAGGATACAACTTCTTACAATGCAACTGCCCAGACAGAAATTGGCCTCGATATCCATGACCTTGCAGTGCCTAGCAATACCTTCGCAAGACCCTCAAAGTAGAAGAAAAAGATGATGACATCAAATTAAAAGAGACTAATGGAGAGAGGGAGGGGATATGATGGAGATTGGAGTTCTAAAGTGGAATGGGGGGAGGAGAGGGAAATATCATGTGTTTTTTGTATGTAAGTATAGAAGTTGTCAATAAAAAAAATAATTAAATAAAAAAAGAAAAGTCTTTCCTTAACTCAGGAAAGCCAAGGCAAGAGGATTGCATGTTGAAGACCAGCCTGGGCTACATAGCTAAACCCTGTCTCAAGAAAGGGTGTTGCTTGCTATTCATGAAGGCAAATCCTGCCACCTGGGTTTGTAATTTCATCCCATTCTCTCTCCTTTTCCCTCCATTGTTCTTCAAGTTCCTTTCCCTTCCTATCCATATCCTCTTACCAAGACTTTTAAAAAGGGATTTTCTATATATACATTTAGATAGATGTATAGATATATAGATGTAATTTATTTATTTATTTGAGAGAAAGAGGCAGAGAGAGAGAGGGAGACAGAGAGAGAGATAATGGGCTCGCCAGGGCCTCCAGCTGCTGCAAACAAACTCCAGATGCATGCACCACCTTGTGCATCTGGCTTACGTTGGTCCTGGGAAATTGAACCAGGATTCTTTGGCTTTGCAGGCAAGTGCCTTAACTGCCAAGCCATCTCTCCAGCCCTCTTAACAAGATTTGAACACATTCAAGCCTTTGCATTAAAACAAATGGCCCTCTGCTCTAAAGTTACCTTCTTCTTAGCCCCTATGTCTATCCTTTTTAAGTCAACACAATAAAAATGGTATTATGAAAAGTGGAATCATACAATGTATCATCATGACCAGTCACTCAGTCTCAAGATTCTGTCACATGCCAAGCAGGGTTCTAGAGAGCTAGTGATAACCTAGGACCTGAGTGTCTTGTTCCCATTCCATTGAGGCTTTCCCTCAAGTGCCTCCCTGGAGCTGTTGGCCAAATGCAGCAGACACTTTTTACTTTGTAGTTTTCTCTTGACTACGTTGCCCTTTGGTTTCTCTTCCTTGCTTGTACATCCTGTTTCTCTTCAGTTCACTAAGCCATGGTGCTCATTAACTTGCAATGGCCAGAACCCAGGATGCTCAGGAGTCAGGGAAAGCAAGCCACCCCAGTAGCACCCACAGTAACTGATGCACAAAATAAACTTGGTCAATAACAAATGCAAAACTTTCAACATTAGTAGTGAGGGCACTGTTTCAGGAAAGCAACTGCCAAGAACATGACCACGGAGCAGCTCAATGCAGAAGAGGAAAGGACACAGAGAACCTGTCCAAGTTGAATTGCAATACCACACCAGAACACTGGTGCCTCTGTTATTCCTGTTATTAGCTAGCCAAAGCCCAGCTTCATGATACAGGCCTATAACCTCAGCTATTTAGGAGCTGAGGCAGGAGGAGGATCACAAGTTCCAGCCTGCCTGGGCTGAGCGCAGAGTGTACAAGATCCAAGCATGCTCTGCCCTTTAGTTTGCATGGCTGTGCCTTCAGCCATGCAGAACAGGGTCCATCTCTCTCACCTGTGAACATCCTGATGGGCAAATTTCACTGGGTGGTCATGAATTTGAAAACCTAGTCCTCTTGAAAGCTCTGTCTCATATGATTTAAAACTTTCCTCTGCAATTATAATGCTGAGAAAATAGAGAACACATTGAACACATCCTTTGAGGATACAATCAGCAAAATGCAATCTGTGGAAAACTGTCTAGAACAAGCCACTATAGTAGCTCAAAGATGGGAAGCAGAACAATGGGTCAGAGGTCTCAGTCTGAAGGGAAAGAAGATGCTCGAGCCCAGGTTAAAGCTTACAGTGATGCCAAGAATAAAAAGGAGTAACACACAGTGAAGGGCACAGGGACAAGGGGTTACATGCAGTGCTAAGGCAGAGAAGGAACGCCTCCTTTGTCCAAGAACATGGAGCTTCACTTCTCCCTGGTGCACATGCCCATGAAGGTGGTTCACTCAGCTTCACTCCCCACAGCACCTTATGTTCCTCTTGCTCTCTGCACTGTTCTCTTCCATGAGCTTCTGAGTACCCTCCTCACTCACTGCCCGACATACCACTTTCCATTGCTGGAGGCCCTTTTGTGTTCATCTCCCTTACCACTCTTGTCTGCTGAGTGCAAGTCGTGTCTTTTGATCTTTTGCTTCTGTATCATCTTCTTGTGAATTCATTGAAGACTGCCTATAATGTTCAGCTTTGGATAAGAGGATCATATTTTCTTAATCAGAAGGCTGGACTACATGCTTTAAAAAATATTTTATATTTGAGATACAGAGAAAGACACACACACACACACACACACACAGAGAGGGGGGGGGGCGCATGCCAGGGCCTCTAGGCACTGTAAACTAACTCCAGATCCATGAGCCACCTTATGCTTCTTGCTTCATGGGGTACTGGGAAATCAAACCTGGGTCTTTAGGCTTTGCAGGCAAGCATCTTAACCTCTGAGCTATCTCTCCAGCCCTGAACCTCAACCTTATTCTTTTTGTTTTTTTGGAGAGAGAGAGAGAGAGAGAGAGAGAGAGAGAGAGAGAGAGAGAATGGGTGCACCAGCAGCCTCTCAGCTGCTGTGAACAAACTCCAGATGCATGTACCCCCTTGTGGGCAAGTGCAGCATTGTGCCCTTGTGTCACTTTGCATCTGGCTAAACATGGGACCTGGAAATTGGAACCGGCATTCTTAGGCTTAGCAGGCAGGCACCTAAACCACTAAGCCATCTCTCCAGCCCTCAATCTTATTCTTCATCTGCTCCATAATACTCAAGAAGCTGAGAATAAACAGCATAATTTTTATGCTCACAGGGCTGCAGGGAAGAACAGTTCCCCTAACACAACCTGCAAGATCAGCTCTGTGACCTTCCCCACCCCACACAACATTTGCCTCCAGATCAGGAGCTACCACTTCTGCAAGACCTCCTCTGTGCTTTACCACTGGCCCAAACACCCTTCCAAGTCTGTTCAAAATGCTAGGGTTATACACTTTTTATTTTAGAGAGAATGAGAGAGGCAGAGAGAGAATTGGTGCACCAAGGCCTCAGCCACAGAAATCAAACTCCAGATGTTTGGGCCACCTAGTGGGCATGTGCAACCTTGTGCTTGCCTCATCTTTGTGGATCTGGCTAACATGGGATCTGGAGAGTTGAACATGGGTCCTTAGGCTTCACAGGCAAGTGCCTTAACCACTAAGCTATCTCTCCAGCTCGGGTTATACTTTTTTAACATGTTCTTAATAAAAGGATACATCTCAAATGCCATTGTGTTTGGGATTTTCTTCAGAATGATAGGACAAGGGTAATGGATGAGGAGCTGATGTGAGGCTGTGAGGAGGAGCTGCCATTGGTGCAATGATTTGACTTTTCCCAAGAGTGCAGAAGCAGACATTACTAGGCCTTTCTGAAGCCTAGGGGTCTACTGCCCCTTCCTTATGGCCAAAGGGAACCCCAGGACATCCCAATATGGATGTGGACGGCGCTGTTCTATGGAGACATCCTTCAATGAGAACATTCTTTGGCTAATAGTTGGCTGACTAGGCCTTCTGCCTCCACCCCTCAGGGTACCACCCTGTACTCACCTTTATATAGAGACCAAAATCTATGCCCTACAGTCACACTTAGTGCATCTTCAGTCCAGAAGCTGTTTGGTGTGGTCCTGCAAGGCCCAGCCCCTCCTCCCTTCCCACTGCCCTCTCTACTCTTGCACTCTCATCATATTCCCACTCTGTCCCTCCCAGGAACCTGGTGGCTTCCTCCAAACTCCACAGCATTGATTTCCTCTGCCACAGCCCACACTCCACTTGTTAATGTTGATTGTGAACATCACTGGATTTAAAATCACCTTGGAGACACATTTCTAGGAATGTTTGACTGAGGATGTTTCCAGAAGGGTTTACTGAGAAGGAAAGCCCCACCCTGAATATAAATGGCATCATCTCATTGGCTGGTGTCCCCAACCAAATAAAAGGAGAAAGGAAGCTAAGCACCCACATTCACTTCTCTCTGCTCCCTGACTGCATACACAACATGACCAACTGCCTCTTTTTTTCCACAATGCCTTCCCCACCATGATGGATGGTATTTGCATTTCCTTTGTCAGGTGTTTTGTCACAGCAATAAGTAATACATTGTACTAATAACTAATACACAGTACTACATAGTAACACACAACTCATTCCACTTTTTCACCTGGTGGTGTGCATTTCAAGTCTTACCATATATTCTATTCATTTAGGAAAAGTCCCATCAGGCAACCATACTTCTGGGTTGTCTAGGTCCCCCCCCCAAGGAAAGACCTGTGTGGATGACTCATGAGCAGGTGCCATTCAGCTGTCAGCTCCATGTGCACAGACCTAGCAGGTGGGGGTAGGGAGGCCTGGCAGTGTCAGGCAGGCTCAGGAATTGATCAGGCATTCTTCTCTCCAGAGCTCACATCTGGCCAGGGCTTTGAGAAGATCATGCTGCCATTCAATGTCTTCCTCAACCAAATCCTGCTTCCCCCTCCTTTCACACTGTCATCTCATATTGATCACAATGTGACTCAGCATCCTCCCAAGAGCTCAGCTGGAAACACTTTCCCATTCTACCCTGCTTCTGGGACACACTGGGAAGATGACTGCTAGCTGATCTCGTGGCTCCCAAGCTTCCCTTCTATCTCACCATCACCTACACAGTGTCTATGTGAGACTCTGTGTCCCAACAAAGACCCCAGGCCCTGGGTGGCAGGATGTGTATTTATCTAGCTCTTCTTGGAATGTTCAGCTACAGGACAATAGTTGGCCCATGATTGAGATGGAGTTCACCAACATGACTCTAGGGATTGGGAAGCACTACTTATGATACAGTGAATGAATTCCACCCACCCCATTTCATTATCTTTTTACTCAGATTCCCCATGTTTTCACTTGAGATCAAAGTTCATGAAGTCACAGCCTCTTGCTACTGAAAACAAACTCCAAATGCACGTGACACTTTGTGCATCAGGCTTTATGTATTGGGGAATTGGACTCAGGACAGCAGGCTTTGCAAGCATGTGCTTTTAGCTACTAAGACAGGAAATTCTGAAAGTACTGGCAAGGTTTCTACAAAATCATTATAGAAATGCTTTCTGGAATTCTTTGGATATCAAATTCTCACAAGTTCTTAAACATGAGGGAAGTTTCTGAGAGGGGGATGTAGCAATTGACTTTAGAGACAGACCCTGAGTCCTGAGATGGACTCCCAGGGCAGGATGAGATTTCAGATGACAAACCCTTCTGGGGAAACAGGGCAAGAGGGTTTGTCACAGTGTTCAGCATAGTCTGGCCAGCATTTGTGCCTTGCACATAAATCTGTCCATATATTAGTATTATGGGAATTGAGAGCCACCGAACTTTCCTCAGCTCTGGACAGATGTAGCTTAGTGGTTAGAACACTGTGCACTCTAATTCTCTAAGCCAGGGGTGCACAGGCTCTTGTCTTATAGCTAGCAAAGAATTGACAAGCATAAACACAAAGTATAGAATATGCAAAAAATTTACTCTGAGGGTAGAAAACAAAGTAGGTCAATCCACCTGGTGACATGGATTGGATCTTCATATCACCTTGGAGATGTGCTCAGAGCCCAGGTGATCTATGGTTGTCAATGGAGCTGGATGAGTTCCAAGTCCAGCACCTAATTCTGAGATTCTACCATGGGCTTGTGTGCTAGCTAACTCATACACAGTCTTTCTCTTAGGGTGGGCATACTGTGAGGGCTTCCTCCTGGGGTGAGGGTTCATGCACAGTCTTCCTGTTAGGTTGGGCATTACTGTGAGGGCTTCCTCCTGGGGTATGGGTTCCTGCATGGTCTTTCCTCTGAGGTGGGGTTCCTATGTGGACTTCTTCTTTGGGTGGGTGCCTCATGTGGTCTTACTCAAGGTGGATGCCCCAGGAAGTCTTCCACCAGCAGTGGGATCCCTGTGTGCTCTTCCTCTTGGGGTGGATGCCCCATGTGTTCTTCCTTCTAGGGCAGGTGTGTTCTTCCTCATGGGGTATGAGCCCTGAGTAGTCTGCCTGCTAGGGAGGATGCCCCCGCATGGTTCTATGTGTGGTGGGGTCCACATGCTATCTTCTTTTCATCTTTCTTCTGCCTTTTTCTTCTTCCTTCTTCAGCTGATGTTGGGAGTTATTATGCTGTAGTCACATTTTTATTGTAGGATTTCACAGTATGATTCTTCCTTACACATTTCACTTTTTTCTTCTACAAAAGCTTCAAATCATCAATGTCATTGTAAACTTGGTGCCTGTTGTCTTGTAAGTTTTGTTTTTAGATTGTTACCTATCTCATAAATCTCTATGAAAACCTCTTCATTTATTTGGTTTACTATGATCTTTCTTATTTCTGAGTAATGATATTCATCCTTTAGTCCTAAAATAACCATAGTATGTTTTTGGGGTTGGTTAGGTGGCTTTACTCTTCACCAGAAACTTCATCTATGTGAGCTTGCCATCAAGGATAACATTTAACACCGGTGAAGAGGAAGTCACCAGCTTTGAAATAGTGTCATTCTTGGGGTTTGAAGCCAGGGTCCCCAACCACAGGAGGTGGTGAGTCCTTGTGGTGACCTAGGAAAAAGAGCACACTCAAGTGATTTGATCCATACAAAAGAGATTAATAAACTCCTTCCTCATGACACTTCCATGCCAATTATAAGACTTGACTACAATAATTATAATCCATAACAAAATCTGTAACACCTCAATAGATAAGACAGTTGGGCCTAATCAACCCTTCCTACATGTCCTGGGCTCTCTGGACACTAGTTTCTTCTGGAGAAGGCATGAATGATTAGCTTTCAGGACCACTGTTGTGCTCCAATGCATGTGTTGGTGGCTCATTGGTGACATCTTCCAGTTGTAGTTGGAGACCAGAGTGGTGAAAGGGTCAAGATAGGGAGGAGGTTTATACAATTTTACATCACAATATGGAATGTTCCCTGGAGGAACTAAGTTTTCCAAGTGGGGTGAATGACTCCTCCCCTTTCATCCCAGATACCCCTAAGGTCTGGAACAATCTTCTGCTACTTTTTGGTTCTCTTTCTGGGACTTGTCTCATCTTAGAGACAGCACTTCTGGCAGATGCTGGGGCACTGAGGTCTTCCCTCTCTGTTCAGTTCTCCTGCTTGCTTCAGTGGGCCATCAGCAGCCTTTTACCTCTGTTCTCTGAGTAAAAAATACTGAATCAGATAACCTTTTAAGACTCAATTATCTTTTTGGACATCCTGTACCTAAAAAGTGTTATGTTCTATTTTTTTCCCCAATTCAATTTCTGTGTGTCTAGTTAGCTGTGTGAGAGAGAAAAGTGGGTCTATACGTTATGGAGTGGGAGGAAAGGGATAGAAAGAGAGAAAGTGGTGATGCAAGATAGGGCACATTCAGTAAGACTGTAAGAAAGCTAGGCCAGGTCCTCTAGGCAAATCCACTCCATATCCATGATCAGGAACAAAGTAGGAGGAAGAAGGAATCCTGAAGTCTTTGTGGCCAGCCAGGCACAGTGTCCACAGACACCATGGCACTTAGGAAATAGGAAAAACAGGGTGGAGAAAGTACTGAGTAAGAGGTAGTCAGGAGAAGAGTGTTTGCAGGGTATTTTCAGAGAGGTGGGTCCCAGGTCAATGCATGACACATTGCTCAGAAACAACAGCCCTGGTTTATACATAGCAGATTCAACACATGAAACCTACAGATAAAGACTATGCAAAGGGGGCCTAACCCAAGGGAACAATGAGAGGATGTAGGCTAAGCACACAGACACACACACACACACACACACACACACACACACACACACACACACACTCTGATGAGTAAAGTCTTAGACCCTACTGCTCAGGTGCCAGGGTAGACACTTGAGGGGAAAAGACTTCTTAGGTTGTAACCCAGTGCCACTAGGACAGATGAGTCAGGAGAGCACTTTCCCAAATGTGGAACACATAGGGGTCCCAGAGAGTTCAGAGGACAGACAGAACCAAAATGAGACCTGACAAGGTCATGGAAAGAGCCTGGGCAGGAATACGTGGGGGAAGCTAGAGACCAAAGGTGATAACAGGAAGTGGTGATACATGAATGTCCAGACATTTCAGCCCTGGGAACATGGGTAATAGTTTGGGAAATTCCAAAGCCCACCTTCTGGTACCTTCCAAGAATTTTTGAAAAGGAAGCCAAAAAATGAGCCCGAGAGACCAGATCCCTTTCTCACTGACAAAGTGAGAGGTACAAAAGATGAATGCCAAGCCTCTAACCACCTTTTCCTGGCACAGCCTGCAGACCAGCACAGTGAGAGCAGGAGAGGCGGGTAATGAACTCAAGTCCTTTTTCCTAGAGTCACTTCCCAGGATATTGAGCTGATGCAGTGAACCCAAACTAATTACTCACTCAACCTCTTTAAAACCAGATACACAAAGAAGATAGGAAGATTAAAGTGCTACTAACAAGTCTGCAAGGAACAGAGGGAGAGAGTCTGCTTTTCCACGGTCCCACACACTAATACCTTATCTCCAGGTTCATGTCAGTGCCATGTGACAGCTGTGACCCACCACATTCCTTGTATCAGAGGTCAAGGCTCAAAATTCAACACAAAGTGTCATAGGCACAATTATTGAGAGGAAATACCAAAGGCTTGGAGGTGTGCCAATAGCAGGAGCAGGACTTTTGCAAAAAAAAAAAAAAAAAAACATCTTTAAATAGAAGCCTAAACAAGGGCATCCTCAGCTTGCCAACAGCACTGTCTCAATGATGTGTCTGAAAAGGTAAAATCAGAAGGCCTTGGCACATCTTTCCTTGTGCTCGCTGATGCCTTCTAGAGACTCTCAGTCTCCTAAGCTGAAGCCATAACCTGACCACTCCTGGGATTCTCTCTCATAGGACCTGACTAGGAACACGATTGCACATCCATCTTCACTCTTGACACTCCCAACACTTATGACATTACATTGATCTGTATTAATAACTTCTCTAAGAAAGTCAGTAGACACCGTGGATCACTAAGTTTTGCCAACACCAGAAGAGGCAACACTGGCTCAGAGAATATCACCCTCAGCTTTGCAATCACTGTCGGTACAGTCTTCATGGAGGAATCATTTCATCTCATTGACATCCCACACCCAACCCTCATTCGTGTCAGGAACTAAAGTCAGGGACCTTGGCACTGAAACAGTAGGATAGTTCTTAATCACATGACTAATTTAGAATACATACCAGGCTTCTGTGTGGTAGAGCCCTGCAAGTATAGCAAAAGAAACAAGGTGAGAATCAGGACATCGCACTCACTTTACTTACATAGGTTTGGATTTCTTTTGCTAACTTAGGAACACAGACAGGGGAACAGTGGGTTCAGTCAATGGCCATACAGCTAAAAGGCTGTCCCAAAAGACACCACGACAAAGGGCAAATGGTTTTCATGCACAGTCTACTTCTCAAATCCATTTGCCAGTAGCTACAAAATTGTTAGTATGAGAAGGAAAATCATTCCTGAGGGAAATCCTTCTACCATTCACTTATAAGGATGTGGTGACATTAATTGTCCTAGAGAGCCAGGCATTGCTTTCTAGGAGAGTTCAATTCACCTCCACACCAACCAGTAACATATATCTGTCCAAGAATGATTCACATTGACTGAAACACAGAGCTGTATTTCTATAGAAGACCAAGAACAGTGCTTTACATCATGCTGTGGTTCCTCTGGTGACTGTGCCGATGACAAGCCTAGGATGAAACAGAACAACTTTCAGTATGCTGGTAACACTTGGTAACAGATCACTTGGTGAACGTTAGCTATGTGGATGAGGCTATAGGAGGGAGTATGATTAGGAAGTGTCGATGTCGACCAAGTTACTGGTGGGCTCTGCTCCTGGCTAGACAAGTAGGGGAATGGAGTAGAAAGGAACAATGCATAGAAACCTTGGCCTTACAGTTATAGGCATTATAAATGATATGCTATAATCAGAGTGATTGTAACTTGGTGACACATGCATGTGATCCCAGCATGCAAATTTGCAGCCAGAAGGGCTTGAGGCCAATCATAGTGAATTTCATGAATGCCTGGGCCACAAAAATTTCTGTCTCACAATTCAAACAAAACTGAAGGGGTGATGATGTGTATTGCACACTGACATTCAGTGCAAGACTCCTGTCATTATTATCTCTTGTTTGGAAAACCAGCTGAATCGGTAAAGTCTTCATAACATTTCCAAGGCCATTTCAATATACTTGGATCCAGGATGATGGTGTATATGCTGGCATTTTTTACAGGATACTTGAGTTGATTCAATGCCTGTTTGATGGTGAAATGGTCTCCATAAGTAGCAAAAGAATTATATCATATCTATCACTAGAGTTTTGCTACATGATCCTCAAATATAGAATTCTCAAGTTAAAGTACAACCATTTGACAATAGTACACCATTTCCAATACCATGTTGTCTTCAGGAACTGTGTGTGCACACTGTTTTGTTTCTCTGATCAGGATAGTCAGTGAATATTGTGTCATGCTCTGTAAAGTAGGTGTCTGAGACATCTTGTGTGAATCCCAGTGTCCACTTCACAGAGAATTCTATGTATGCTACATGATGCTAAGAGACCTGATTCCCAACAGTTAGCACAGGAAATAAAATTGAAATTATCATAGGAAGAAACACTCAAATCTTTAGATCTAACAAATAGAGTTTACCTATTTATTTCTAGGCAATGAAAGAATTGCTAAACCTTCACAGATTTGAGCTTGTGTGACATATGTTCACCCTGACTTGTCAACTGTCTAAATAAGCATCTCGAGATCATTTATATAGTTTACACAACAGGACACACAAAACAGTAACCACACTACATACTAATAAAAGCTGGGGCCAGATGAAGAAGCAGGTCAGGAGGAATGCTTCCCTGGGGGATCCTGTGTGCTCAGCTTTGACCTCCTTGCAGATTTCCTAAGTGATTACTAATTACATTTGACTGTTGACCTGAAGAATGTGGTTATTTCCTTCTGATTGTATTATACTATCTTCCTTTGTAGAAGAAGTATGGGTATAGGACCAAGCCATAGTGTCAAAGCAAGTCTTTGTATTTATGCTTAGAGTCCACATTATGCAGGTATAAGATGTTCAATCTATACAAGGCCTCAGGTACATACAATGATCCAGACCAGACACTCTGGTCTTTTCTTTTGCTCATGTGGAAGTCAATGAAAATGTCATATAATCTTTACATGGACCAAAACCATCAGATCTGCCTACATTACTACTGAATTGCACTATTCTATATAATTCCCATGGCACTTAAAACAAACTTTTTTTCATGGTCCTAGAACTGATACTAGGAAACTCTCCATTGTATTAACTGGTGATCCCAAGGACATGAATATTAAAAAAAAAAAAAAGATACAAAAGTGTTGACATTCCTAACAAAGGTAATCACAACTCTCCTTCCAGTCTTCATTTTCCATGTCCTGTGTTTCTATTGAGGTAGTGGCTACAGAGATGACACTAGACAGTCACCATAGCCATGTTCATCTGGGGACTGGCATGGGTTGGGTCCTGACACTCTTACTGTACCAGAAGCATAAGAGAATCTGAACCAGTAGGGCAATAAGGCAGACAACCACCTTTCAGTTCTTGTTATTCCTCCTCTAAGGTCTTTAACAAGCAAAGAGTTGAGCATTTTGTTATGTTAAGGTTAAATTACTAAGTGCACAAAATGATTGAACTAAGTTTATGTTTGTGATCAGTTTCTAAGACATGTCTTAAAAATTATCAGAGGTAACTCATGTTGTCCTACTGATTGCTTTCACCACCAAACCTCTGCACTGAGCTAACACATATTTGTGTTTGTCACATGAATGACTAAGCCAAAGTCTGTAGAAAACCCTTCTTATTTCTAGTATAGTTTATGTGGCAACTGAGGCAACTATATGCATAGATATGATCTATGAACTAGAGCCTGGAGTACATCAGGAATTCACAGGCTCTATACACTCTCCACTCTATGGCTAGTGTCTCCATGACAAGGCATAAGTACAATTCAGAATCAGAGAGGACAGATAGGTCCACGTATCTGGAGTCATGTTTCCACTTGTCCACAGACAAATATGAGAGCTCAGGTTCTGTGTCAGGGATGATATCAAACCAACTTCAGGCATAAATGTACTGAGGACTGGCTGAATAATTTACATAATGTTCATTTAATGTATTTTTACCATATATATTTTTGTAAAGAAATGGGACGAGGGCAATTGTGTTTAAAACCAAATATATTCAAAGAAAACACTTTCTCAGACATAATCACACATATATTCAAAATCAAGACAGGGCTGGAGGGATGGCTTAGCAGTAAGGCATTTGCCTACAAAGCCAAAGGACCTTGGTTTGATTCCTCAGGACCTACATAAGACAGATGCACAAGGTGGTGCATGTGTCTGGAGTTTGTTTGTAGTGGCTGGAGGCCATGGTGCACCCATTCTCTTTCTCTCTCTCTGCCTCTTTCTCTTTCGCTATATATATGTGTGTGTGTGTGTGTGTGTGTGTGTGTATAATTTATAAATATGTCTATATCTTATTATTTATAAATAAATAAATAAAATTAAAAAAAAATCAAAACACAGAGAAGGACACAAGTCCCCAGCATTCTTCACCAACACTACTTACAGACACTTGACTTTAACCGTTGAACTACATACTTTTTTCCTCCAAAACATCCTCAATCCTTTCAGCCTCCAGAAAGTGAAAATTACAGTCACTCATCAAAGAGGATTCAGTAAGTATTCCAAACATCTAGTTTTCCTTGGCCAAGGAATTCTAGAATACTTACCAGTTGAATTTTCATCAGCATCTCCCTGCAATGATAAAAGCAAAAGACATGGTATTATTTCTCTTCTTTATAATGGAGACATGCAAGAAGCACTGAAAAAGTGAAGGGCTTACAAAACAAGATTAAGACACATCATTGGAACCCATGATCTCTGCATGGAGAATGTATGTCTATCTCTCTTTAGGTCATGAATTCAAAATAATTCCTCCCAGAAGAAGACACCACTTCAAAGTATAAGTAGGCCTAGTGTATAATGTTTAACCCGATGCTGCCATTTCCAAATGTCCTTTCACATAAGAGAACAACTGGTATTGGTTATTCTACCATTCCAGAAAACAGGATCAGCTATCTTCAAGTATCTATAATGTTCGGTGTCATACTTTTATTCCGTTCTCATCTCGAAACAGGAAATTAAGCAATTTTTTCAGGCAAGGGCAGGTCATTTTACCTTTTCACGTCCATCAAATTGGTTTTCTGTGCCTATATATGCCACGTCAAGAGAGCTGTCGGCTATCTCTAAGAAAACAACAGAGTAACTGTTAGTCATTGGTGCTATGACTCACATTTCACTTAGAAACACTTGGAGTTTCATGGCTGTGCAAAAGAGCTTAGATTGAGTAGTTTCTCCTGTAGCCTCATCAGTGAAATCAGACACTAAACAAGAAGCAGCAAAGAAATGAGAAACGTATCCTTTGGAATGCTGCTCAGGGCAAAGAGAGACAACAGGAAATGGTGTAAGTGTCTTCTCACTCCTAATGATCACTTTTTTTTTTTTTTTTTTTTTTTTTTTTTCGAGGTAGGGTCTCACTCTGATCCAGGCTAACCTGGAATTAACTATGTAATCTCAGGGTGGCCTCAAACTCATGGCGATCCTCCTACCTCTGCCTCCCAAGTGCTGGGATTAAAGGCGTGTGCCACCACACCCGGTTTAATGATCACTTTTGAGCACCAAATGGTGATGTTCTAAAGCCATGAAACAATTTGAGTTATAATTCATACTATGTGGCATCTAATGACAAATACTTCAGGATATTGTTATAAAGACTATGATTTAAAGTGTTCAAACAATGGGGTTAATAGGGTGACATCTGTGAATGTGAAAACATAAGGCTTGCCCAAAATTCTCCCTTCTACAATACATCATAGGTATTTGGGGATCCTAGAAAATGACCAACACTTATGCTACAGGAAGCATCTTTCATGATCAAGTTGCTTGATGGCATCTGAACCTCTCCTGCACCACCCTCCACTCTCTAGGTCGAGAGTTGGACTAGACAGTAGTGGTTCCATCAAGGAGAAATTGCAGACTTTGAAGACATGTGCAAGGGAAAACTGGCATGTCCACTTTCAGAGCTCCTTTCAGGGAGAACTATCATTTCTAGATCTGACTGACAGATGTCTCCCCATAACTGTCTATGTCTGGTAGGTTTCAGAGCTACCTCAAAGCAATACAACAACAAAAAAAAGGTTCTCAGACAAGTGGACCGGTACAATTCCACCACATGAATGTATACTATCTGAACAATATGCAACTTAATTAGAAATTGACAAGAGATGAAGTTGAACCCTCCAAAACACTTACCCATCAAAGGACACAATGTAAAGTAACAGCCAGAAATGTGAGGAGCCGAAAAAGCTCTGCGAATATGTTGACCTGAAGAAAATAAGAATTTAGAATTACATGTGGCATGCAACAAAACAATGCTGATATAGAAGTCTACAGAACTGAAATGCAAATTAGAAAGAGTATAATAATTAAAATTTAAAGATTTAACAAGGGAATGGTAAACTATAGAGTAATTCAAACATGAGAAATTTAAAAATATGAGTTCTGTTAAATTACAAAATAAACATAATTAATACAAATGAAAACAGGCCATGTAGCCACACTCCCTAATGCCACTGAAGCAGGACACATTCATTTTCCCACTGTCACAGGAACATAACACCAGCACATTGCAGAGCCTTGCCAGCCTTGGGACCAGGAGACCTCGAGCATGCAGACACAGTGGCTATCACAGCTGACCCCATGACTATGGAAAGGAAGCATAAAAAGGCATAGTGTACAGAGTTTTACAGCCATAATTTGACCTAGGTGAGATGTACATACTTGAAGGACTTCCTCCTTCAAGGCTCACACAGGAGTCAACCTGAGTAAGCCAATCTGGTGAGCAAACTGAATAAATATTAATATTTCCCCAAACAAAGCATCAGAACCAGATGATGTCCCTGAAGAAATCTAACAATTTATAAAACCAAACATAATTGAACTGTGGAATGCAATGTCAGTAATGTAACAAAAGTGCACAAGGTCATACATGCATCCAGGGAGCAGATACATCTGGAGTTCGATTGTATTTGCTGGAGGCCATGGTGCACAATTCTCTCCTTCCATTCCCCCAACTAACTCAGTCTCTTTCTTTTTCTTTCTTTCTTTCTTTCTTTCTTTCTTTCTTTCTTTCTTTTCTTTCTTTCTTCTCTTTCTTTCTTCTTTATTTCTTTCTAGGTAGGGTCTCACTATAGCTCAGGCTGACCTGGAATTCACTATGTATTGTCAGAGTAGCCTCGAACTCACAGTGAGTGATCTTCCTACCTCTGCCTCCTGCTTGCTGGGATTAAAGGCATGCGCCACCATGAATTTCTTTAAAAAAAGTCACTTTCTTATAAAAAAGAAGGCAATTTGTTGGGCTTGCATCAAAAAAGGACTCATAATGTGATCATAAAACATTATCAGGTGAATATACAAATCCCAGGAATATCCATCCCAATGAATGAAACAATGTAAAGTGCTGAGCCAGGCTAGAAAGTATCAATTTGTGTTTACCAATTGTAGCAAATGTAACAAAACAGTGAAAGACACAAAGAGGAAACTATGTCAGTGGTATATGAATGGGGAGGACATGGACATTTAACATAAATGATAATCTGGTTCCAGGTTTATGGAGGTCTGACTAGTTCAGCAACTGGGTAAATGTGTAGAATGATGATGTGAGCTGGGTCTTTTATATAGATAGATAGATGTTAACATACCATTCATTGAGAAGCAAAACTCATTTTTGTTTTTGAGGCAGGTTCTTAATGTAGCACAACCTGACCTGGAAATCAATCGGTAGCCCAGGCTATCCCAGAAATCACAGCAACGCTCATATTTCAGCCTCTCAAAGGCTGAGGTCAAGAAAACACGACTTTGAAATGCATGTTTAAATTCCATGTCTGGTACCCTACTGATAATCTAGATAATTAACACTTTGACACTCTGACATCTTGAAATACTCTGTAAAACTCTTCCAATTTTACTTAAGGGATACAGTAGAACACAATCTACTGGAAATGCCCAGAATTCATTGTACTGAGTAAATTACTTCAGTTTGTTCTCACAGCGATTGTCTATCATGGCAAGAGAGAACTACAGAGATCTTCTCTTAGATGGGTACTTGTATACTTTATCTAGAATTTTGTCCATCAGGCCCAAGACTGAGAATGCATTCCCAATAGAGTTATGTCAGCATAAGTGCAGGAAAACAGGGAAGTGAGTAATTATTATGAGATTAAATATTTCATCGCATTACATGCTTCCAAGTATAGACATTGCATCCTGAATGGGGTTTCAGGCAGATCATGGTGTTCAGTGTGTGCTTAACATCTGCATTACGTGAAGGTCAGGCCAATATTTATGTGGAATAAATAATATAGAGAAAAGACCAGCATGACTGAGATATGAGTATGGGTTCTAATGGTCAATATCCAAGTTCATTTTAGAACCTCTAAAGAATGAACATAGTTAAATTCATAATGTCCCTCTCTTGTGATCTTTGAACCCTGATACTAAAAATTTCATAAAGCCTTCTGTAAACACGATTCCAACCAATAATAATGTAGCTGATGGTAACCTTAAAAATTCTGATCCTATTGCCTTTTCCTCTCAATGTGTAGGATTATAGGAGCACTCAACCGCGTCTACTTTTCTTAAGTACTAGGAATTGAATCAAGGGAGTCATGCATGCTGTATTCATGAAAACAATATTCTTAGCCTAAGTGCACTCCTCTTACCAAGGTCCTCCATGGCCAAGACCAGCACACAGAGACACATCCTGATGCACAAAGCATCCTGAAAAAACGATATCTAGCCACACTTTTCAATACTGGTGATACCATTCCATAAAGTGGATTGTATATTTCCTTGGCTGTTTGCTTTTATTTACCTGTGAACATGCTCACTACCATTCAGAGACAAGTACTTTTTGAGCAGAGTCAATCTCACATTCCGAAGTGTATAATCAAGAGAGTGAGTGACCCTGACTGACAAGTGCTGACTGGCATTCTGAGTGCATGCTATCACTAAGCTCTGTTGCCCTTTGTGCTCCTAATAATGCTGGTCAGGCGCTAAGGTACTTCAACTGTTCGAGCTACAATGACACATGCCTAATAGAAATACAATGATGAAAACGCACACACATTTTCATGTGGAGCATCCCATTTTCAGAAGACATGATTTCACCAGAAGAATGTGGTATTTTATATATCATTCACTTATGAATGTCTGAATGTGAATGTTATAATGCTATCTCAACTTCTTTTTCTTCAGGGTTCTTTTTTTTTGTGTGTGTGTGTGTGTGATAGTGTCTCACTCAAGCTCATGTTGACCTGGAATTCACTATGCAGTCTCAGGCTGTCCTCAAACTCATAGTGATCATCCTACCTCTGCCCCTACCCTTGAGTGTGGGGATTACATACAAATGCCACCATGCCTGGCCTCTCTCATGACAGCTCAGGCAATCATGATAGTGCTTGAGATTTCTGTAAACTGGAATATCCTTGGTATGTATAGAATAATTACAGTATTTTTCTCATAATGCTGGGAATAGAACCATAAGCTTCCTTCATGCAAAAATAAGCTCTCTAACAACTGAGCTATTATAACCAACTCTGATTGCCTAGAACACTTACACAGTACCTACTGATCTCCTGGTGGGATAAATAGAGATGGAAATTTAAGAGCAACATTGGACAACATATATGAGGGAACTCTTTTGGCTTTGGTACTCTACAGTTGGTGAGCCTGGTCACTTATGTGTGTGTGATAGTTTATTCATCTGTGGAAGGATACATAGGGGAATAAACCCACCATACATGACTTTGATGAGGTTGGAACTAGTAAATGTAGACAGAGTCTGTATTTTGAATTTAGTTTTTTTCTTGAGCAACTGACATTGGAAATTAGCTTGGGTAATTGGGGTTAAAATTCATGTCCTCAGCAACAACAACAACAACAACAACAACAACAACAACAATAATAAAACCATGTATAGGCACACAGTCATTCACAAAATCTAAAACCAATTAAAGGGAACACCACTGAATCCAGGGGCTGTACTCTCAAACCTCATTCCTTGCATAAGGCTCAGATCATAGTGCTGAACCAGACAAAAGAACCACTATTTACACCTATTATTTAAAATGTGTCTTCAGAAAGGGCTTTTAGGATACATACGCAATCCTGTCCTCCAGGATCCAATCTGAAATAGAGAGAAAAATACAATCTGAGTTCCAGATCAACCTGTGTTCTCTCTGCCCATATTATTTCGTTCCCTCAGTGTCTTTGAAAATGGGATCCAGGACAGAAAAGAACAGTCACTCCAAGACTCTGTTAGTACTTTGTGAAAAAGAGCACTTTTGACACTTCTGCTGTATCAAAGCCCAGCTCTGTCAGCTTGGTCTCCATTGACAGTTCCCAAGATACACAGCAACATGACAGAGGACCTGAGAAACATCCTTTTCTTGGCTGAACTTCTTCCTTTCTAAAGGAGAGGGTGAAGTGTCTGTATGTCCCCATTGTCTACACTGGGCCTCATGACTGAAAGGTATTATAAATACCACAATACTGGACATAGGAATCTTCCACCACACCGACGTCAGGGAACACCTAAACTCTATTCCAACTAAACAAGTCCTCAGAAATACGAGAAGATGGTATTTAGACAAAGCATATATGCTTTTTTGATGTTATGTAATTAGACTGTCCACATTAGATTAAAATCACTGAAATTTTAATGTAAATAAAAACACTTGATCCAAAAGAAGATGCCAGACAAAGCAGTGTGCCATCTCCCCTGGTATTTGTAAACACTCTTGAAATCAGGGCAAGTTTATAAAATTCCATTTCCTCCTCTTCCTAGGCAAACACTGTATTATCTATAGTGTACATTATAAACCTCATTGTTCATATATAGTATCCACCAAAAAATAAAGGAATCATGAAAGCATACTTTCTAGCTTTGCAACAGAAAAAGCTGTATTACCTGTACAAAATGTGTCTGTGTCTGTTCCATCGTGGAGGGAGTAATTTCATCCTCCTTTGGATCACCTAGAAGAACACACAGTAACGCTCAACTGATGGTGCACTTATTAATGAATCAGGGCTCTTTGCTTGATATGGTCAAAGGTCAAGGGCTTAGTTGTAGTATGAGAATACATGGGTGTATCTGATTAATAACCATTGTTGGCCTCTGACAGGAAATAAAAGAGCATGAGAAGCCTTAAGAGTTTTGAAGAGCAGTGTTTTTTTTTCCCTCTCTAAGAAATAGCAGCCAAATGCAATGTGAAACAACTCTTGTTCAATGGGATCAACTCCTTGAAGCGTGTTATAATTAAATATTAGCATTCTATCTCTCCTTCAGACCAACTTGAAGGCCAGTAGAATGACAGTTGTATCTTCATCTCTCTTAAGCCTATTTTAACCTTCTGATATTTGTGAATACAAATTCTGTATTCATCAGTCAGTGCAGATTTTATATTGGATAAGATACATGTTATACTAGGGAAAAGAAAATAACACTGGTCACATGCTATGATAAGATATATCTGTTAATTCTTTGTCATACAATAATGAATGACTTAAAATGTAGAACAAAGTGGCACCATTATCATTTTATGAAAACCAATATATCTCATTTGATTGAGGTCAGGTCACATTCCAGCACAGGCCAACCTGGCATTCACTATGGATTCTGAGTCTGGCCATGAACTCACAGTGATCTTCTGCTTCTGCCTCCCAAGTGCTGGGAGCAATGGTATGTGCCACAATGCCTGACACATGTCATTTCATTCTCATTCTTGTATTGCCATATTATGGCATGTATTTGTCTTAATTGGGACTATCTAGGTTTAAGCTAGTGCCAGTACAGTGAGCTGGTGCTGAATGGGTTCTAGCCACTACAGAACAATGAGGCATATTGCCACTACTATAAGGTCTTTAATCAACATCGTTAGAGCTTTGGCTCAGGGAGAAATTATCAAGTGCATTGAGATATTTCTCTAATTTACATGTTTGGGAGGAGATTCTAGACATAACCCCAGATTTTACAGTTGTGGGTCATATTGTACGTTTCACTGATTCTATCTACAAAGATTTGCAAAATGACGTAAAACATCAGGGTATATTGGAGCTTTTCACATTAGTGACTATGCCAGGGTCTGTAGAAACATCTTCCTGAAAACTGGCAGGTTTGTATGGATGGGTCTCATGTATAAACTACAGACTAGAGTTCATCAGGACCACATAGGAATTCTAAACTCTCTGCCTTGGGTAAGTGCTTCCATGACAAAGTCCAGGGAACAGCACAGGCACACACTTCTAGAATCATGACTTCAACTGTCCATGCACAAACTAGACAGCTAAGTTTATGCGGTTTTTTTTTTTGAGAGAGGACAAGGGAGACAGAGAGAGAGAGAGAAGAGAGAGAGAGAGAGAGAGAGGAATGGGCTCACAAGGGCCATTTCAGCCACTGTGAAAGAATACCAAACACATGCACACCCTTTTGGGCAAGCACAGCATTGTGTGCTTGCATCACTTGCTTCTGGCTAAACATGGGACTTGGAGAATCGAATTGGCTTTCTTAAGCTTCACAGGCAGGCACCTTCACCGCTAAGCCATCTCCCCAGCCTCAACATTGTGCATTTTGTCCTGAGGTGGCATTTACAAACAAGTCATCTTCAGATCTAACTCTACTGAGGACATATGTGTTTGCAATGAACACTTTTTAGAAAAGCTGAGGGCACTTTGTGAGTATGCAATATCTTTTGAGAACACATAATGAACCACATGTATTTAAATTCATGCATGCTCCATACACTATTTATGCCTGCAGGGCCACGTAAGCAAAAGATGAGTGCAACTGCTTACAACAAGTGCAGAAAGCTTGAATCTAAGTTCTTACCAACACAACCAGCATCTATTTCAAAGTACCCTCCACCCTTTTAACTCCAGAAACACAGAATCCCAATGTCTCTCTAAACACTAGTTAGTAAGATCCAACACATACTTTATCATTTACAGTGTTTATTTTTCAAGGAATTCTAGAATACTTACAGTTTTCACTTTCCACAGCAGCCATCTGCAATTAGAGAAGTAAAGGCATTTTATAACTATATCATGGAACTTGTCATCACATATTTCTGTTCTTGCTTTTAACATCATAAAAGAAACATTACCAAAGCCAAAGGTTTACAAAGAGTGGTAAGGTACATCACTGAAAAGCCATGATCTTTTCCTTGGGGATTTATCTATAAGGCTCCATAGATTATGAATTATAAAACACTGAACACAAGCAGGGACAATGCATTCAACCCAGCAGAGACCTAGTATACAATATATTTCCCAAGGCATCCATTTGAAAATCACACTTCGCACAAGACAAGAGTTTGTAAGGGCCTATTCTTCCACCATTCTAGGAAAGAGAATGTAATACTTGTAAATATCCATAATGTTCATAATCATGTTTTAATGGCCAAGTTCAACTAAAACAAGAAATGAAGACAGAAACATTTTGATTTCAGGCAAGGAAAGTTTGCCTTACCATTTCATTGGCATCACTGTCCTTGTCTTTATTAGCGTGTGACTCATCATGAACGATACCATCATCAACTGTGAAGACAATAGAATAACTGTTAACCACAGGTGTGATGCTCATGTTTTACTCAGGGAGTACTGTGTGTTGTATGACTGTGATCTGAAGATCAAATTCAGCGGCCTCAACAGCAAAGAAGCACCAAAGAAATGAGTACCCTGGGCCCATCACATTCTGCTAAGGTACAAACAGGATAAAGTCTTGCAAAAGGACTAGTGTCCTATCATTCACAGTGGACCCTTTGAAAACCAGATGGATGGTATTTTAAAACCATGAAGCCATCTGGGTTATAATGCATGCTAAGTGGAATCTAATACAAAGAATTAGAGGAAATATCCTCAACATCTCATAGACAATGGTTCAAGAGTATTCAAAATAATGTAGTTTAGGGAGTGGCATCAATAGCCATGAAGACACAGAGTGCCAATTCTTCACAATACATCTTAGGTACTTGAGGATGCCTTCTTCACCAGCACAGTCACCATAACCATGTTCATCTGTGGACTGGCATGTGTTGGGTCCTGACGCTCTTACTCCAGAAGCATAAGAGAATCTGAACCAACAAGGCAGACAACCACCTTTCAGTTCTTGTTATTCCTCCTCTAAGTTCTTTAACAAGCAAACAGTTGAGCATTTTGTTACCTTAAGGTTAAATTACTAAGTGCACAAAATGATTGAACTAAGTTTATGTTTGTGATCAGTTTCTAAGACATGTCTTAAAATTTTTCAGAGGTAACTCATGTTGTCCTACTGATTGCTTTCACCACCAAACCTCTGCACTGAGCTAACACAGGTTATATTTGTGCTCATCACATGAACTACTCTGCCAAAGTCTGTGGAAACACCTTCCTATTACTTATATAGTTCATGTGGCAACTGAGGCAACTCTATGAATGGATAGGATCTATGAACTAGAGAGGAAATAAACTGTACTCTATAGACTCTCAGCTCTATGGCTAGTGTCTCCATGAGAAGGCATAAGTAAAATTTAGAATCAGAGAGGATAGATATGTCCACACATCTGGAGTCATGTTTCTGTGTGTCCACAGACAAATATGAGAGCTCAGGTTCTGTATCAGTGTGATATCAAACCAACCTCAGACATAAATGTACTGAGGACTGGATTAATATTTTACTCAGTCTTAATTTAATATATGTTTGCCATAGAATTGTAAAGGAATGGGTTGAGGGCCACTGTGATTAAAACCAAATATCTTTGAGAAAACACAACCTCAGACACAATCACACATACATTGAAAAGTCAAAAGAGAGGGAAGCACACAAGGCCCCAGCATTCTTCATGTACACAAGTCCAATCAAATCTAATGTGAGTGCAACAGCATCCAGACACTTGAGCAAAACTTTTGAACTAGAAACTGTTTTCCTCCAAAATATCTTCAATCCTTTCAGCCTGCAGATGGTGAAAATTACAGTCACTCATCAAAGAGGATTCAGTAAGTATTCCAAACATCTAGTTTTCCTTTACCAAGGAATTCTAGAATACTTACCAGTTGAATTTTCATCAGCATCGGTCTGCAATGACACAAACAAAGACATTGTAAGAACTAAGTCACTGGACTTGTGGGCACATGGTATTATTTCTCTTCCTTATATGGAAGACATACAAGAAGCTTTGAAAAAATGAAGGGCTTACAAAACACATTATTGGGAACCCATGATCTCTGCATGGAGAATGTATCTCTATCTCTCTTTAGGTCATGAACTCAAAATACTTCATCCAAGGAGAAGACACCACTTCCAAGTATGAGGAGGCCATGTGTATAATGTGTAACCCGATGCTGCCCTTTCCAAATGTCCTTTCACATAAGAGAACAGTTGGCATTGGTTATTCTACCATTCCAGAAAACAGGATCAGTTATCTTTAAGTATCTATAATGCTCGGGGTCATACTTTCATTCCGTTCTCATCTCGAAACAGGAAATTAAGCAACATCATTTTTTCAGGCAAGGGCAGGTCATTTTACCTTTTCATTTCCATTAAATGGGGTGTCTGTGCCTATATATGCCACATCCAGAGAGCTGTCTGCTATGTCTAAGAACACAACAGAATAAGTGTTAGTCATTGGTGCTTTGACTCAGGTTTCACTTAGAAACACTTGGAGTTTCATGGCTGTGCAAAAGAGCTTAGACTGAGTAGTTCTTCCTGGAGCCTCATCAGTGAAATCAGACACTAAACAAGAAGCAGCAAAGAAATGAGAAACGTATCCCTTGGAATTCTGCTCAGGGCAAAGAAAGACAACAGGAAATGGTGTAAGTATCTTCTCACTCCTAATGATCACTTTTGAGCATCAAATGGTGATGTTCTAAAGCCATGAAACAATGTGAGTTATAATTCATATTATGTGGCATCTAATGACAAACACTTCAGGATATTGTTATAAAGACTATGATCCAACAGTATTTGAACAATGAGGTTAATGGGGTGACATCTTTGAGTGTGAAAACATAAGGACTGCCCCAAATTCTCCCTTCCACAATAC
This sequence comes from Orientallactaga sibirica, assembly GCA_036365145.1. Lineage (NCBI taxonomy): Eukaryota > Metazoa > Chordata > Mammalia > Rodentia > Dipodidae > Orientallactaga > Orientallactaga sibirica. The sequence goes on from JAEOAD010000031.1 coordinate 19,469,033, forward strand.
ATCATAGGTATTTGGGGATCCTAGAAAATGACCAACACTTATACTGCAGGAAGCATCATTCATGATCAAGATGCTTGATGGCATCTGAACCTCTCCTGCACCCCCTCCACTCTCTAGGTCAAGAGTTGGACTAGACAGTAGCTGTCCCATCAAGGAGAAATTGCAAACTTTGAAGACATGTGCAAGGGAAAACTGGCATGTCCACTTTCAGAGCTCCTTTCAAGGAGAACTATGATTTCTACATCTGACTGACAGATATCTCCCCATAACTGTCTATGTCTGGCAGGTTTCAGAGCTACCTCAAAGCAAATACAACAAAAAAAGGTTCTCAGACAAGTGGACTGGTAAAATTCCACCACATGAATGCATACTATCTGAACAATATGTGACTTAATTAGAAATTGACAAGAGATGAAGTTGAACCCTTCAAAACACTTACCCATCAAAGGACACAATGTAAAGTAACAGCCAAAATTCTGAGGACCTGAAAAAGTTCTGCGAATATGTTGACCTGAAGAAAATAAGAATTTAGAATTACATGTGGCATGCAACAAAACAATGCTGATATAGAAGTGTACAGAACTGAAATGCAAATTAGAAAGAGTATAATAATTACAATTTAAAAATTGCAGATTAATTAAAAGATGAGAAATTAAAAAATATGATTTCTGCTAAATTACAAAATAAATATAATTAATACAAATGAAAACAGGCCATGTAGCCACACTCCCTAATGCCACTGAAGCAAGACACATTTCTATGGTCACTGTCACAGGAACATAATGCCAGCATACTGCAGAGCCTTGCCATCCTTGAGACCAGGAGACCTTGATCATGCAGACACAGTGGCTATCACAGCTGACCCCCTGACTATGGAAAGCATAAACAGGCATAGTGTACAGAGTTTTACAGCCATAATTTGACCTAGGTGAAATGTACATACTTGAAGGACTTCCTCCTTCAAGGCTCACACAGGAGTCAATCTGAGTAAGCCAATCTGGTGAGCAAACTGAATGAATGTTAATATCTCCAAAAAGAAAGCACCAGATCCTGAAGAAAACTAACAAATGTTTATAAAGCCAAACATATTTCAATTATGGAATGCAATGTCAGTAATGTAACATATTTTTTTCAGTAGAGTTGAAGAGCTATATTCACAGAAAATCTTTTTAAGGCCAGGCATGTTAGTTCACACCTTTAATCCCAGCACTGGGGAAGCAGGGGTAGGAGAATATCTATGAGGTCAAGGCCACCTTGAAACTACATAGTTAATTCTAGGCCAGCCTGGGCAAGAATGAGACCCTACCTTGAAAAGGCAAATTAATTAATTAATTAAAAAGACAAAGAAAATCTCCCTAGGAAGACAAACACTAGCTGTGGAGTTGGAATGTGAAGTGTCTCCCAGAGCCTCTTATGCTTGTGTTAAGGCTCATGTTCCAGGCCCAGCTGGTGCTGTCTTTGGGAGGTGGAGCATTGCTGGAGAAAGTATGAAACTAAGGGGTGGACCTTGAGGATTTACTAGTCCAGCCCACTTCATGTTCAGAGCTAGATGATTCTTTCTGCTCACTTCCAGCTGATATGACATGATGTGATACCCCGTGTCTGCTGTGTGGTGCTTTGATGCCATGATGAAACTTCCCCTCAAAACTGTAAGCTGCTTTTTGTCAGCTGTGTCCCCCTCCCAATGCCAGCAAAAGAAGCTAAGTGCAATACAAGTGTTAGCTATAATGACCCAGTCTGGAATCAGTCATGATTTCTTTGAAGAGATAAATGGTTGGACAACTTTCAATTCATGTGCACTCATTAATGAGAAAGGTGGAATCTTAAATATTTATTGATTATTAAAACAGAATAGCATGGAAAAGCTGAATGCTGATTCCCACTGAATGACCTTATGAAAAGGACAAAACAATATAAAATGTTTCCAGGGCTTTGGAGCAACAGGGTAAAGTTGGTTATTGAAGCATAGTGGATAACTATGCTTTAGAAAAGACTGATGGGCTGCAGGGATGGTTTTGTGGTTAAGGCGCTTGCCTGTGAAGTTTAAGGACCCATATTGGACTCTCCCAGTCCCAAAATCCAGGTGCACAGTGACACAAATGCACAAGGTCATACATGCACATAGGCAGCAGATGCATCTGGAGTTCGATTACAGTGGCTGGAGCCCATGGTGCACCAATTCTCTCCTTCCCTCCCTCCAAATCACTCACTTTTTTTTTTTGTTTTGTTTTGTTTTTTTGAGGTAGGGTCTCACTGCAGCTCACGCTGACCTGGAATTCACTATGCAGTCTCAGGGTGGCCTTGAACTCATAATGATTCTCCTACCTCTGCCTCCAGAGTGCTGTGATTAAAGGTGTGTACCACCACGCCCTGCTACAGACACTTTCTTATAAAAAACAAGGCAATCTGTTGGGCTTTCCAAAATGAAGGACTCATAATGTGATCATAAAATAAACCAGGCTGGAAAGATAGCTTAGTGTTTAAGGTGCCTGACTGCGAAGCCTGTGAATGGTTGTTCAAATCTCCAGGTCCCATGTATAGCCAGATGCAAAAGTGACGCAAGCGCATACTGTCACACATGCACACAAGGGTGCACACGCATCTGGAGTTCATCCACAGCAGCTAAAATGGTCCTGGCATGCCCATACTTCTGCTTCTTCCTCCCTCTCTCTCTCTCTCTGTCTCAAATTATAAAAAATTATCATGTGAATAATCAAATCCCAGGAATATCCATCCCAAGGAATGAAGCAATGTAAAGTGCTGGGCCAGGCTAGAAAGTATCAATTTGTGTTTACCAGTTGTAGCAAATGTAACAAAGCAGTGAAAGACACAAAGAGAAAACTGACTCAGTGGTGTGTGAAGGGTGGACATGGACATTTAACATAAATGATAATCTGGTTCCAGGTTTATGGAGGTCTGACTAGTTCAGCAATTGGGTAAATGTGTAGAATGATGATGTGAGCTGGGTCTTTTATATAATTAGATGTTAACATACCATTCAATGAGAAACAAACTCATTTTTTTTTTTGATGCAGGTTCTTAATGTAGCACAACCTGACCTGGAAATCAGTTGGTTGCCCAGGCTAACCCAGTAATCACAGCGATGCTCATACTTCAGCCTCTCAAAGGCTGAGGTCAAGAAAATGCGCCTTTCAAATGCATGTTTAAATTCCACGTCTGACACTCTACTGATAGGCTAGATAATTAACACTTTGACATCTTGAAATACTCTGTAAAACTCTTCCAATTTTACTTAAGGGATCCAGTAGAACACAATCTACCAGAAATGCACAGAATTCATTGTACTTAGTAAATTACTTCAGTTTGTTCTCACAGTGATTGTCTTTCATGGCAAGAGACAACTACAGAGACTTTCACTTAGAAGGGTACTTGTACACTTTATCTAGAATTTTGTCCATCAGGCCCAAGACTGAGAATGCATTCCCAATAGAGTTATGTCAGCATAAGTGCAGAAAAACTGGGAAGTGAGTAATTAGTCTGAGATTAAATATTGCATCTCATTACATGCTTCCAAGTATGGACAGTCATCCTGAATGGGGCTTCATGCAGATCATTGAGTTAGTGTGTGCTTAATATCCGCATTACATGGAGTTTAGGTCAGGCTGATATTTTTGTGGCATAAATAATGTAGATCAAAGACAGGCATGACTGAGATTTGGGTATGGTTTCTAATGCACAATATCCAAGTTCCTTTTAGAACCTCTAAAGAATTGGGCTGGAGGGATGGCTTAGCAGTTAAGGCATTTGCCTACAAAGCCAAAGGACCCTGGTTCGATTTCCCAGAACTGACTTAATCCATATGCGCTAGGTGGCACATGCATCTGGAGTTCGTTTGCAGTGGCTAAAGGCCCTGGCATGCACATTCTCTCTGTCTATCTATCTCTCGCTCTCTCTCTCTGACTCTCTCAAATAAATCTTAAAAAAAAAGAATGAACATAGTTAAATTCATATGATCCTTCTCTTCTGATCATTGCACTATGACACTAAAAATTTCATAAAGCCCTCTTCTAGAAACATTATGATTCCAAACAATAGTAATGTAGCTGATGGTAACCTTGACATTCTGATCCTATTGCCTTTTCCTCCCGAGGTGTAGGACTGCAGGAGTACTCAACCGTGTCTGCTTTTCTTATGTACTAGGAATTGAATGTAGGGATTCATGCATGCTCTATTCATGCAAACAATATTCTTAGCCTATGTGCACTCCTCTTTCCAAGGTCCTCCATGTCCAAGGCCTGCACACACAGACACACCTGATGCACAAAGCATTCTGAAAAAATGTTATCAGCCACACTTTTCAATACTGGTGTACAAATCCACAGAGTGGATTGGCTATTTGCTTTGGTTGTTTGCTTTTATTTCCCTGTCAACATGCACACTATCATTCAGAGAAAAGTACTTTTGAGCAGAGTCCAGCTCACATCCATAAGTGTACTACCAAAAGAGTGAGTGACCCTGACTGACAAGTGTTGACTGGCATTCTGAGTGCATGCTATCACTAAGCTCTGTTGCCCTTTGGGCTTCTAATAATGCTGGTCAGGTGGTTAAAGTACTTCAACAGTTCTAGCCACAATGATACATGCCTCATAGAAATCCAATTATGACAAACGCACACACATTTTCATGTGGAGTATCTCCCATTTTCAGAAGAGGTGATCTCACCAGAAGAATGTGGTATTTTAAATCATTCACTTGTGAATATCTGAATGTGAGTGCTATCTCAACTTCTTTTCCTTCAGTTTTTTTTTTTTTTTTTTTTTTTTTTTTTTTTTTTTTTTTGTGATAACCTCTCACTCAAGCTCATGTTGACCTGGAATTCACTATGCAGTCTCAGGCTGGCCTCAAACTCATGATGTTCCTCCTACCTCTTGCCCACACCAATGATTGCTGCGATTACATACATATGCTACCATGCCTGCCCTCTCTCATTACCACTCTGGCAATCATGACAGTGTTTGGGATCTCTGTAAAATAGAATATCCCTGGTATGCATAGAAAAACTATAGTATTTTTTTCCATAATGCTGGGACTAGAACCATAAGCTTACTGCATGCAAAAATAAGCTATCAACTGAGCTATATAATCAACTCTGATAGCCTTGAACTCTTACACTGTGCTATTGATTTCCTGGTGGGATAAACAGAGGTGGAACTTTAAGAGCATATTGGACCACATGCATGGGGCAACTCTTTTGACTTTTGTACCCCATACTTGGTGAGCCTGGTCACTTACATCTGTAGGACAGTTTATTCATCTGTGGAAGGATAAATAGGGAAATAAATCTACCATTCATGTCTTTGATGAGGTTAGAATTAGTTAATGTAGGTAGAGTCTGTATTTTGAATTTATTTTTTCCTTGGGAAACTGTCATTGGAAATTAGCTTGGGTAATTGGGTTTAAAATTTATGTACTCAACATCAACACAAAATCTGAAACCAAATAAAGGGAACACCACTGAATCCAGGGGCTGTCCTCTCAAACCTCATTCCCTGCATAAGGCTCAGATCATAGTGGTCAACCAGACAAAAGAGCCAATATTTACACCACTCTTATTTAAACTGTGTCTTTAGAAAGGGCTTTTAGGATACATACGCAATCCCGTCCTCCAGGATCCAATCTGAAATAGAGAGGAAAAAACAATCTGAGTTCCAGATCAACCTGTGTTCTCTCTGCCCATATTATTTCATTCCCTCAGTGCCTTTGAAAATGGGATCCAGGACAGAAAAGAACAGTCACTCCAAGACTTGGTTAGTCTCTTCTGTCTTGCTGCCACAAAGTATGTGACATGGGATACTTTGTGAAAAAGAGCACTTTTGACACTTCTGCTGTATCAAAGCCCAGCTCTGTCAGCTTGGCCTCCACTGACAGTTCCTATGATACACAGCAACATGACAGAGGACCTTAGAAACATCCTGTTCTTGGGTGAACTTCTCCATCCTAAAGGAGAGGGCCAAGTGTCTGTATGTCTACATGGGGCCTCATGACTGAAGGTATTATCGATACCACAATACTGGACATAGGAATCTTCCATCACATCAACGTCAGGGAACACATAAACTCTATTCCAACTAATCAAGTCCTCAGAAGTACCAGAAGATGGTACTTAGACAAAACATACATGCTTTTTTCATCTTTCATAATTAACCTGTCCACATTAAATTAAAAATAACTGAACTTTTAATCTAAATAGAAACACTTGATCTAGACAAAGGAAGATGCCAGACAACACAGTGTGCCATCTCCCTTGGTAGTTGTAAACACTCTTGAAATCAGGGGTGAGTTGATAAAATTCCATTTCCTCCTCTTACCAGGCAAACACTGTACTACCTATAGTGTACATTATAAACCTCATTGTTCATATATAGTATCCACCAAAAAATAAAGGAATCATGAAAGCATACTTTCTAGCTTTGCAAAAGAAAAAGCTGTATTACCTGTACAAAATGTGTCTGTGTCTGTTCCGTCGTGGAGGGAGTAATTTCATCCTCCTTTGGATCACCTAGAAGAACACACAGTAACGCTCAACTGATGGTGCACTTATTAATGAATCAGGGCTCTTTGCTTGATATGGTCAAAGGTTAAGGGCTTAGTTGTAGTATGAGAATTCATGGGTGTATCTGGTTAATAACCATTGTTGGCCTCTGACAGGAAATAAAAGACCATGAGAATCCTTAAAAGTATTGAGGAGCCATGCAGTTAAGGAACCAGCCTGTTAGCCTAATAACACCTATTCGATTCTCCAGGTCTCACGTTGAGGGCACAATGCTGCACTTTCCCACAAGGGGATACACATGTCTGGAGTTTGTTCACAGTGGCTGAGAGGCCACTGGCTCACCCATTATCTCTCTGTCTCTGACTATCGCCAAAAAAAAAATCACAAGCCAAGCTAGGCATGATGGTGCACACTTTTAATCCCAGCACTTGGGAGGCAGAAGTAGGAGGATTGCCATGAGCTCAAGACCACCCTGAGACTACAGAATGAATTCCAGGTCAGCCTGGAATTCAGTGAGACCCAACCTCAAAAAAAAAAATACCCCAGAGAGGGGTATAACGATCACTCAGTGGTTAAGTGCACTGCTTTGGTAAGAATGAGGATCTATGGGGGCCTGAGACTACCTGAGTTTAAATCTCCAGTTTCCATGAATAGCAGCTGTGTGTGGCCCTATGTTCAGTCCTTCAGGGGACTTGAGACTTACCATCTCTAGAAACATTCATAAAAGGAGTGTGACTCTAAAATATGACCAGTAGGAAAAATGACAGGACTGCACACCCGAAGTTCCACTCTAGCCACAGCTGTTGAGCTTATGGGATGTATCAAGGGCACACATATGTGCATATGCAAAATGCACCCATGTCACATTACACATACATACACATACCCCAAATAATCATAAGTAAGAGGAGCAGATAAGACCTAAGCATGCAAGTTCAAAAGCTCCCATAAACTTGATTGAGTGCAATTGCTTCCATAAAGTAGAGAATATTTCACTGTAGTTTTTTTTTGTTTGTTTGTTTGTTTTTTTCAAGGTAGGGTCTCTCTCTAGTCCAAGTTGACCTGGAATTCACTATGTAGCCTCAGGATGGCCTCAAACACACAGAGATCCTCCTACCTCTGCCTCCCAAGTGCTGTGATTAAAGGAGTGCACCACCAGGCCCAGCTTTGACTGAAATGTTTTTACCAACACAATTAGATTAGTTATCAACAGGCTTTCTATCCTTTCACTCTTTTGAGATCTACAATCCATATCTTTTCAAAAAGAATCTAGCTAGGACATAATATCTATCTTAGCATTTACAGGGTTTCCTTACCAATGAATTAAAACTTACATTTTTCATCACATGCAACAGCCATCTGTAATTACAGAAACAAAGATGTTAGAAGAAGTATGACAATCATTATAGGAGAACAGCACAGTAAGAAATTGCTGAAGAGATGGAGGAAGAAGAATAAAAAATTCAAGCCCAGTCTAGTCTATAAAAAAAAAAAAAAAAACTATGTCATGTCTTGTGACTTGTTGGCACATAGATTTATTTCTTCATCCTTATTCTTGAAATAAATATGAGAAACATTGGCAGTGACAAAGGCATACTAATTAAGGATATTATGAATACTGGCAAAAAAAAGGCCTGGCTAAATATTGGCAAAAAAAGGCCTGGGCTGGAGAAATGGCTTAGTGGTTAATGCATTTTCCTGCAAAGCCAAAGGATCACGGTTCAATTCTCCAGTACCGACATAAGCCAGATGCATGAGAGGCACATGCATCTGGAATTCATTTACAGTGGCTAGAGGCCCTGACATGACCATTTTCTCTCTGCCTGCCTCTCTTCTATCTCTATCTCTCTCTCTCTGCTTGCAAATAAATAAATAAATTTAAAAATTTAAATAAAAAATAAAACAAAGGCCTTTTCCTGGAGGTTCCATCTCCAGCTAGCTTTACCTCATGATGTGAAGGTAATTCAACTTAGGAGACATTGCTTCCAAGCAGTAGACAGTCTATCATACATTGTATAATCTGGATCTGCCATATGAAAACTCCTTATCCATAAGGATCCATTCTCCCACTACTCCAGAAAAAGGATCAAATATCAATCAGTACCTAGAATGCTAGGTGTCGTGTTCTTGGCAAAATTCAAATGAAAATAGGAAACTTAAAAAAACTATATTTGTCTTCAGGCTGAGAAAGGGTGCCTTACCTCGCTGTCTGTGCTGGTGCTATGCAGGTCTGAGTCATGAAAACTAATCTCCTCCTCGGATACCATTCCCTCACTGTATTCAGAAAAGTCATCAAAAGGGTCATAAAGGTCATCATAGTCCTTGGAAGTTCCATCCTCACCTATGATAACAGAGAGTAACTGTTAGTCTTTGGTGCTGTGGCTCGGGTTTCACTCAGAGCACTGCTTAATGCACACAAAGGCCAGTGTGTATGGGTGTGCTCCAAAGACCAGAATCAGTGGCTGCTCAAGCAGTTTCCTCAACTGACAGCAGAGACTAAACAAGAAGCAGCAAAGAAATGAATGACTGAGCACTTGGCATTCTGATAATGGCAATAGAAGACATCAGGAAAGCCTTCAAATGGTACTAGTATCCTATCACTCACAGTGATGGCTTTTATGGTAGTTTGAATAGATGGCCCCAATATATTCAGTGTTTCATTAGTTTGTTGTTTGCATCTGCAGCCACCTGGCTGGAGGCAATGTCACTAGGTGGATCTTAAGGTGTGATGGTGGGTTTGAGATTCCATTGTAAAGATATGCAAAGTGTGCCTAATGGGAGTTCCTGAAGTGTGCTGTGCTGTGTGGCTGGTGGCTTTTTTCTCTCTTGCCTGATCCTGTAAGAGCAGGCTACTTCTCATGCCATTATGGAACTTCCCCTGGATCTGTAAGCTTCAATAAATAATATCCCTTCCTCCATAACTGTGCCTGGTCTGGAAGTTCATCTCAGCAAACCTGAAGCTGTCTGCTACAGAAAGTGGTACAAGAAGTGGGATGAGATGAACCTATCCATATGGATTTTTGTCTTTTGGAACCTTTATTATGGAGGAGCAGGCATAGACTTGATGCTTGCAACTGAAGATGCCTTCTAGAGTGATAAGCCAAGTATTATGGACTATTCTGATGAGAGTTTGAGAATGCTAAGTGCAGACAATATTGAATTTTGAGGCTTGGCTTATGAACTTTCTAAGGGGAAGGAAAGACTGCATAGGACTTTCCTGGAACTGGGTTACTGACATAAGGGATGGCTGTACTCTGCTACCCAGGCCCAGAGAGTTTGATTGAGGTTAAATTTATAATGGACTGATGTACTTAGCTAAAGATATTAGACAGAGAGACTTAAGATTTTAAGTTGGAAAACCTCAAGCAAATTAAAATTAGAGGCACTGAGACTGGTTTTAGGTTATTGGAGCTGCTATTGTCAACACATTAGCAATCTTAAGGAAGGTGGAAGGAAGGTGGCCCGACTGCTTTACATTAAAACAATGGAGAGGATGCCTGAGGAAAGACTGTTAGAAATGCAAACTCTTTTGGAAAGAGTTGACTGGAGAAGGAACCTGCTTTTCAAAGCTATGATTTATTTTGGCCCTGGATTAAGAATATGGCTGTGTCCTGCACACCTGATATTAATTTTGGAAGCATGAAAAATGCATGGAATGGTCATGAATTGCACATGGTTCCAGGAGTTGCTGCTGAGATGCAGCATGAGGTAGAGCGAGAGGCCCTTACAGGCTGAAAGAGCCTTTAGAAGATGGACTATGGTTTGCATGGAGACCTGAAGATGTTTTGGTTATACCAGGACTATGCAAGGGCTACCATAAAGTGCAATGTTGGCCTGGGATGGAAATTTTCCCTGGCTACTCTGCCCAGCTGGAGGGGCAGAACTGGAAAACCTGGAGACTGTCAGTCTCTGGTTATATTGAACTTGAACTGCAGAAATTTGATGACTGCTGATGGTGGCTGAATTTTCATTGTTCTAATCTCTCCTTGCTATTCCTTATACAGTTAAAAATGTTTACTCTGTGCCTTTACATGTTGAAAGTATTTAACTTGTTTGATTTTACAGGACTCACTATCTTAAGTTGGTCAAGACTGTGAGAACCTTTGAAATTGTACTGAGTACAATGTACAATTTGTGATAGTTATAAATCTATTGGGAGCCAAGGGCTATATCTGTTGGGGGCCAGGGGTGAAATATGGTAGTTTGAATAGATGGCCCCCAATATATTCAGTGTTTTATTAGTTTGTTGTTTGCATCTTCAGCCACCTGGCTGGAGGCAATGTCACTGGGTGGATCTTAAGGTGTGATGGTGGGTTTGAGATTCCATTATAAAGATATGCAAAGTGTGCCTAATGGGAGTTCCTGAAGTGTGCTGTGCTGTGTGGCTGGTGGATTTTTTCTCTCTTGCCTGTTCCTGTAAGAGCAGGCCACTTCTCCTGCCATTATGGAACTTCCCCTGGATCTGTAAGCTTCAATAAATAATATCCCTTCCTCCATAACTGTGCCTGGTCTGGAAGTTCATCTCAGCAAACCTGAAGCTGTCCACTACAGCTTTGAAAGCCAGGTACATGATATTCTAAAGCCATGAAACCATCTAGTTTTCTTGCATGAGAAGTTGTGGGTAACACAAACTCTTAGAAGAAATAACCTCATGGATTCTTAAGCAATGGTCCAAGGGAATTGCAAACAATTTCATTTTAAGAGTGTTATCAGAGAACACAAACACATAAACACTCCCAAGATTTCTTCCATGCAAAACACATCTTGGTACTTCCATGTGTTCTCTAAGCTGAAACTATATGAGTGAGGACATGAACATGAAGGTAGTGCTGTAAGTCCTGAGGGCCCAGAGGGTGAGGACCAGCTTTTCCATTGAACCAGCTCTTAGACCTTATCTCCAGGTGCATGTGAGTGCCCTGTGAGAGTTGTGGCTCACCACATTCCCCATATCACAGGTCAGTGCTCAAGTCAAACAAAACACTACATGTGCACAATTGCTAAGAACAGCTACCAAGGACTTGGAGATGTGCCAGTACCAAAAGCAGGAAGGAGCTGGTCCTTTAGGAAAGATCATCTTTATCAGCTGGAAGAAAGGCATGACAAAACTGATAGGCAGCCAGCTGAAAATTCTGCCCTTGAAAAAGAAAAAGCAGACAAACCTCCACACATTGGTCCTGGTCCTCATGTTACCTTTCCCAGGACCTCAAAATACTGTGCAGAGGGTAAAAGGTGACAGCTCATAGGGCCCTGAATTCCATTAGAACTGACCAGAAATGATGTCTGTTACTTACTTTGATTTTCACTGCATGAACTTGTTTTACTTATGTCCTCCCATTGACCTATAATACACATACGAGTGCACGTTAGTCAATAAAGTGGTTTACCCATTCCTCCATGCACTAGACACAGTCACGCTAACTGATAGACAGTGAGCCTCAGGTTTCCATAGACTTTCCATATGGCCTTCATGGAAGACTCATTTCTTCTTACTCACAACCAACACCCAAGCCTCACCCCCACAAAGAATACAGATTCAGGAATTTAAGAACTGAAACCCAAAGATATTTCCTCAAAAAAGGAATAGCTTTAGAATACATACTTGGTGATGTGTTATTGGAGTCCTGCAATTATAGAAAAGAAAACACTGTGAGAAGCAGATAATACCACAGGCAAGGCTTTCTTTGTATTACTTTGGAAATGCAGGAACTCTGAGTTAAGTCAAATTAGTCACAATCCAAAAAAGTGTTCAAAAAGGACAATAGCAGAAGCGTTAAGAAATTTTCATGCACAAGTACATTTATACTTTGAAGTACACAAGCCTTCATATAAGAAGATAAAGCATTTGCATTGGAACTTGTTCTACCATTCAGGAGTCACATTAACTATCCTTGGGAATGATGAGTTGATTGGTAGGAGATTCTTATTCAACTCCACCACACCCAGAAACATGTCTGCACAAGTATTCTGCACATTGAAGGAACATAAAGCAAAGATTCTATATGTCACAAAAGATTCTCTTACATTGTCACATGGTCCTTCTTCCAAATTTGTGGAGATGGAACCTGATAGGAAAGAAAGTAATGGTTAGCATATTGTCAAATAGGAAGTATAATCCCTTGGGGAGATTTCTCTATGTTATCAAGATTGTATTTTGGTGAATGGTTAGCAAGTGTGCACTGAGCTGTGGCTGACTCATCCTTCTGGCTAAAAGAAGGATGGGAAAGGAGCAGAAAGAAATACATAGAAGCCATTTCTCTGCAAGCTCTAAACAAGCTCTGCTAAATGTTATAGCACATGCCCATAATCTTAGCACTCAGCAAGTGGAAGAAAGTGAAATTGGGTCCAATATCAGGGACACAAAGTACTTCACAAATCACTGGGTAGAGGAGGTCCTGTCTAATAATTAACAAATATTGATGCTGAGGTGACTTAGACTACACACTGGCATTAAAAGGAAGACTCTTCTCATTCTTTCTCCATGTTTGCACAGTCATCTGAATTCCTAAGGTCCTCATGATATCACAAGACCTTCTCAATATACCAGCATCCATGATGGTAGCCTATGCTGACATTTTTTTTATTGGATAAAGAAAGTGGATTCAAAGAAAGTTCAAATTCTATTGTAGAAAATGCATTATGTCACCTTTATAATGAATTTTTGGCCATAGGATCTCCAGATAAACATATCATTATTTAAAGTGATATGTCACATCCAATGTCACATCCCTTTTCATAAGTCTTGTGCACATTGTTGTTGCCCTGTGATCAGGCAGTCGTAGATTTTTTTTTTTTTTTTGGTTACTCTTGAAATCTGGCAGTAACCTCATGGTTCAAGTACACAGAGCCTCATGTACCAATGGGGCCTGAAGCTAAGAAATAGGATTGAGAACAGTCAGCAAAAGAAGGAGAAGAGCTAATCTTCACATTTTCAAAGAAATGAATATGGTATCTTTCAATGTAATGAATTCTGTTTTCCCACTTATTTCCAGGGAATGACACAAAATGATTATTATGTCTTCACAGAATTCATTTTACATGCCTCATGGTCATTCTCTGTGACAGATCAGATATTGAAAACGCATGTCTGGATCATTATGGTTCCATAATAGGAAGCATAGTGCAAAGAACCATCAGTTTATGGATGAAAGCTCAGTGCAGTTAGAAATCAGGTGTGTATGCTTATATGCAAGTTTATGTTCATTCTTTACAATACGCACACCCAAGTGTTCTCTTTCCCTTACATCTGGAAGTCAGCAGAGTTTGTGTCCCCCTATTCCTGACTATAACAGTGAAGCCACAGTAGCTCACACAAGACAACCTCAGCTTGCCTCTGATTCATAGATACCCTAGATGGCACCAAAGAACAATTGAACTTGGTCAATGAATATGGTGTTTTCATCCCACCTGGAACATACTATCTTCCTAGGTTGTGAAAGGATGGACAGGATGAAGCCATATCAGTGAATATGAGTCTTTGGATATCATTGTCAAGTTTCCCCAGTATTTCACATGAGCTGTTTAATCTATACAAGGCACTAACTATATATTATGACTGAGTGGCAGTGTGTAGCCATTGGCTCTGCCCATTTCATGTTAAATATATGGTCACTGTCCTTGACCTGGCCCAAACCTACCAGTGTTCTCCTATGCTGCTACTGCACTGCCCCACTCTGTACAATCCTTAGGACTTTTAAAGCAGTCATTTCTTGTGTTCCACAGAAAGTACTCTATTATGAATTTGAGGACAGAAAAATTTAAAAATATGTAAGAGTTGAACATTCTCAAAGACAAATCATTGATCATGTTTCCTTCAACCCTTGTATTTCTTGACATTGTTCATTATGGGGAGCACCACTGATTGGGTCCTGATGGTCTTAATGCAGGAGCACATGAGAGTGCTCATCTGTATGGCAAACAGTCTTACTACCATTTCAGTGCTTCACTGTCACTTCTACAAGGTCTATAAGTGAGACGAATAGTTAAGAATTTCTTGAGTTCAGTTTGAAACTATCAAGTGTTCTAATGTATTATATGAATTTTCACATTAGAAGCCAGTTGCTAAGACATGAGCCAAGAAAGTACAGAGGTGGGTCACACTGTTTTACTGCTTGCTTCTACAAGAAAATGTCTGGAACTGATCTGAAATGGTTATATTTGTGCTCATCACATGAATGACTGTGTATAAGTTTTTCACCACCTTCCTATTGCTTGTGAAACTTATGTGATGACAGTGGGGCCCCTCTAAGGATGGTAGATCCAGGAACTAGAGACTGGAGTACTTCCGGAGTCCACAGGCAGTTTTGTTCCTCTGCTCTTCCCTTAGTATTGTCTGCATGATCATAGGGGATAAGCAATAATGGGCCACAGTTCTGGATTTGTGCTCTTCCTTGCCCACATACCAATTTGAGAAATAAGATTTCTCATTATATTCCTGAATTAGAGGTGATATGAAACCAACTCCAGGTATAAAATGTACTGTCATTGCAGGCATTAATTTACATAATATTCACTTAATGTACATGTTTGTCATAGATTTTTAGAGTTTAAGGATAATTGTGATTTAAGCTTCAAATATCTTCTGACAAAAGAAAATCCCAGGCAGAATCACATATACATTCAAAATCACAAGACACAGAAGAACAACAGACTCCTGCATTCATGAGCCCACATAAACCTGAATAGTGAGTGAAGTTGTTGCCATGAACTACCAAAAGCTTTATCTGAGACTATCAGAATAATGTCAAGTTATTTTCTGCCTTTTCAACCTCGAGAAATCTACAGTCGGGGGTCACTATTTAAGGAAAGTCTAGGAAAAAGTGGTAATTTTTATAAAAGAACAAATTATAAAATACTAACCTTCATCAGGATCTTCAAGGTCAATCTGCAATTATGCAAACAAGCACATTGTAAGAAGTGATGCATACAACTGACTAGCACAAGGATTTATTTCTCATTCTGACCATTAAAAATTGTTAAGCATAGGTGACTACACAGGATGAGGTGCACACTGGGTATCCAGTGATCACTTCCTGGAGGATGGCTCTCTAACTCTCATCACCTCATGAATTACAAAGGAAACCAATGGGGATACTTTGCTAGTGACCAGGTGGAGACTTCATATGTAATGTGTAACTGGAATCTGCACTTCAAAATGCTTTTTTTTGCATGAGTTAAGCATTTATTAGGTTGTATACTGCTATTATTCCAGAAAAAAGATCAAATATCAATCAGTACATATAATGCAAGTTGACATGTTTTATGGAAAATCTCAACAAAAATTGGAAATTAAGAAAGAAACATTTTTTTTTTTTAGGGTCTCCTTCTAGCTCAGGATATAACAAAGGTTTGCACCACCACATGGAGCTCTACTTACTTATCATTTTATTTTTGGATTTTTAAAAAATGGTGTTTTGAGGTAGGGTCTCACTGTAGCCCAGGCTGATCTGGAATTCACTTTGTATTCTCAGAGTGGACTTGAACTCATGGAGATCCTCCTGCCTCTGCCTCCCAAGTGCTGGGGTTAAAGGCATGGGCCACCATACCTGGCTAGAGAGTAACATTTTAATTTCAGGCTAAGAATAGCCAACTTACATTTTCACCTCCTTCAAGGACTTTGTCTTCTTCTGTATATTCTTGCTTAAGAGGGGTAATTTCCTCAACTGAAAAAAAAAAAAGAGTAACTGTTAGTCACTGATGCTGTGGCTAAGGTTTCACTTGGAGTGCACTGTTTAAACATCACAAAGGCCTGTGTGTGGGGCTGTGCTCTAAACACCAGAACCAGGCTCCTACAGCAGCCTCCTCAAGTGAAATCACACACGAGTCAAGAAGCAGCAGAGAAATGAGTGACTGAGCACTTGGCATTCTGATAATGGCAATGGAAGACAAAAGAAAAAAGTCCTTACATGGAACTATAGTCCTGTAGCTCAGAGTGATTGCTTGGATAACTAGACACTTGAAATTCTAAAAGCACAAATCATTTGAGTTTTATTGCATGATAAGTGGTGTATAATACATAATCTTAGAAGAAATATTCTCATAGATTCTTGAGCAATGATCCAAGGTAATTCCAAAAATATTGTTTCAGTACTGACATCAGAGAACATGAAAACATAAACACTGCCAAGACCTGGCTCATTGTAAACATAACTTAGGTACTTCAATGTGTTCTGCAGGCCAAGGCTGTGTGAAGGAAGACATGAACATGAAGGTACTAGTGTAAGTCCTGAGGGCACAGAGGGTGAGGGCTGGCCTTTCCACTCAACCAACTCTTAGACCATACCTCCACGTTCCTGTGAGTGCCCTGTGAGAGCTGAGCCTCACCACATTCCCATAACACAGGTCAATGCTCAAGCCAAACACAACACTGTTACTTGGCCACAATTGCTAAGAACAGGCAACAGAGGCATGGACGTTTGTCAGTGCAAGAAGCAGGAGAAGTCGTGCACAATGAAAGATTACAATTAAATATCACCAAGAAGCAAGGCACAGCATAACTCACAGACAGAACAGCTTATAATTGTCCCCTGAAGAAGGAAAATCCTAGGAATCCCCCACATAAGGACTGGGCCTCATGTTACCTATCCCTGGACCTCAGACTACCTAGGATAAGGTAAAACTTGACTGCTCCTGGTGACCCATTTCATGAGATCTGACCAGGAATGATGTCTGTTACTTACTTTCATCTTCAGTTCCCAAGCTGGTTATACTTAGGTGCTCCCATTTGCCTGTAATAAACATATGAGTACACATAAGACAGTAAGGTGGTGTACCCATTCTTGTATACACTAGATATAGTCTCATTATCTCAAACACAATGAGCCTCCAGTTTCCATAGACTTTCCATACAGCCTTCATGGAAGACTCATTTCATCTTAGTCATACCTATAGCCATGCCCCATTCCTACAAGGAACGCAGATTCAGACATTTAAGAACTGAAACCCAAAGAAATTTTCTCAAAAAAAGAAATAACTTTAGAATACATACCTGGTGGTACAGTATAGAACTCCTGCAATTATAGAAAAGAAAACACTGTGAGAAGCAGAAAATACCACAGGCAAGGCTTTCTTTGTATTACTTTGGAAATGCAAGAACACCGAGTTAAGTCACATTGGTCACAATCCAAAAAATTGTCACAAAGGAAACCATGAGAACTGTCAGGAATATGTCATGCACAATTACATTTATACTTTGAAGTACACAAGCCTTAGTATAAGAAGATAAGTCATTTGCATTGGAAATGGTTCTACCATTTGTGAGTCACATTAACTATCCTTGGGAGTGATGCATTGATTGGTAGGAGTTTCTTGCTCAACTCCACCACACCCACAAACATGTCTGCACAAGAAGTATGCACATTAAGCTGGACATGGTGGTGCACGCATTTAACCCCAGCACTCAGGAGGCAGAGGTAAGAGCATTGCCATGAGTTCGAGTCCACATTTATCGAATTCCAGTTCAGCCAGGTCTAGAGTGAGACCCTACCTTGAAAAGCACATCCCGACCCCCACTCCCCAAAAGAATTGTGCACATTGAAAGAACACAAAATGATAAGTCTACACAAGTCACAAAAAGATTCTCTTACATCATTGAATGGTTGTTCTTCCAGTTTTGTTGTGAGGGAACCTGACGGAAAAGAAGGCAACTGTCAGCATGATGTAAACTCGAAGTTCTAATCCCTAGGGGGAGCTTTCTCCATGCCAACAAGACTGTATTTCAGAGCCTGGTTAGATAGTGTGGAAAAAGATGTGGCTGGCTCATCCTTCCGGCTAGAAGGATGGGAAAGGAGCAGAATGCCAGGACACATAGAAGCTTTGTCCTTGTAAATATAGTCACTGTGAATGATACACAATTATCAAGCTTTGCTGAGTATTGTACCACTTGCCAGTAATCTCAGCATTCAGCAAGTGGCGGCAAATGAGTTTGAGTGCAATCTCAGGTACAGCCTGAACTTCAGGAATCCCTGGTCTAGAGGCGGTCCTGTCTCATAATTAAGAAAAGCTAAAGGTGAGATGACTCATACAGCACAGTGACATTCAATAGCAGGGTCCTGTCATTCTTCCTTCTTCATGTTTGGAAAGCCATCTGCATTACTAAGGTCCTCATGACATTTTAAAGACCATTTCAACATCCTGGGATTCATGATGCAGATATATGTTGCCATTTTCTACATCATACTAAAAGTTGATTCAAAAACAGGTGGCATTTTAATGGATAAAATCCATTATGTCACATTTATAACTACTTTCTGTCCACAGGATGAACAAATAAATTTAGCTCTATTTAAGCTATAAGCATTTCATATTACCCAATTGCCAATGTCACAACCTCTGCATATTTCTTTGTGTACACACTTTGGCTTGGTATTTTATTACTCTGTGCAGATGGTATTCTTGAGATCTGGCAGTAACCTCATGGTTCAAGATCATAGAGCCTTCTGTACCAATAGTGCCTGAAGCTAAGAAACATGACTGAGAACAGGCAGCAGCAGAAGGAGAAGGACAGCTTATATTGACATTATGAAAGAAAGGAAGAAACATTTATGAAGGATATTAAGATTTACAGTTGTGATTTTTAAATCGAATGAATTGTATTTTCCCATTTATTTCCAGGGAATGACACAAAATGATTACTAAGTTTTCACAGAATTCATTTTACATGACTCATATGCATTCTCTGTGACAGATCAGCTATTGAAAAACATGTCTAGATCATATAAGTGGTTCCATGAAAAGGGGAAGAGTGCAAAGAACCATCAATGAACTGATGGAAGTTCAGTACAGTGAGGAAGCATGCATGCATGCTTATTTGTGTTTATGTTCATTCTTTACAATACACACACCCACGTGTTCTCTTTCCCTAAAACATGGAAGTCAGCAGAGCTTGTGGCCCACGATCATAACAATGAAGCCACAGTGGCTCACACAAGACAACCTCAGCTTTGCCTGGTTCACAGAATTCCTAGATGACACCAAACAACAATTAATCTTGGTCAGTGGATATGGTCCTTTCATCCCACCTGAAACATAATATCTTACTATGCTGTGAAAGGATGGAGAGGATGAAGCCATAACAGTGAATATGAGTCTTTGGATATCAGTGTCTAGTTTCCCCACTATTTCACATGAGCTGTTTAATCTATACAGGGCACTAAGTGTATCCTATGTCTTAGTTGCATAGTGTGGCTATTATGTCTGCCCATTTCAAAGTTAAATATGGTCCTTACCATCACTGGCCAAAAGCCAGTTTTCTCCTATTCTGCTACTGCACTGCCCCATTCTGTACAGTCCTTAGGACTTTTAAAGAAAAATTTTCTTGTGTTCCACAGAAAGTTCTCTATTATGATAACTTGTAATTTTGAGGTCAGAAATTTAAAAAATACATAAGAATTGAACCTTCTCAAAGACAACTCATAGAACATGTTTCCTTCCATCCTTGTATTTCTGTGTTTTGTTCTTCTTGAATTAGTGGCTACACACTCTCAGTCACCATTGACATTGTTCATTATGTGGAGTGCCACTGATTGGGTCCTGATGGTCTTAATGGTGGAGCACATGAGAGTGCTCATCTGTATGGCAAACAGTCTTACTACCATTTCAGTGCTTCAGTGTCACTTCTGCAAAGTCTTCAGGAGATTAACAGTTAAGAATTTCTTGTGTTCAGTTTGCAAACAGGAGGATCATCAAATGTTCTAACATAGTTAATTTTATGAGAACCTCAAAACAACAACAACGACAAAAACAAAAAAAGAATTCTCATGTTTTTCATGAAATTAGTGTTATAACACTTTCATTAAGACATGAGCCAAGAAAGTACAGAGGTGGGCCACAGTGTTCTACTAATTGCTTCTACAAGGAAATATCTGGAACTGAACTGAAATGGATATTTTGGTGCTCATCACATGAATGACTTTGCCCAAGTTTTTCACATTTCTATTTCTTGTGAAGCTTATGTGATGACAGTGGACCCCCTTTTAGGATGGTAGATCTAGGAACTAGAGACTGGAGTACTTCAGGAGTCCACAGGAAGTTTTGTTCCTCTGCTCTCCTCTTGGTATTGTCTGCATGACAATAGGGGATAAGCAATAATGGCCCACAGTTCTGGATTTGTGCTCTTCTTTGTCCACATACCAATTTGGGAAATAAGATTTCTCATTATGTTCCTGAATTAGAGGTGATATGAAACCAACTCCAGGTATAAATCTACTGTCATTGCAGGCATTAAGTTATATAATGATCACTTAAGGTACATGCTAGTCATCATTTTTTTTAAGGAGAGGTTGAGGGTAATTGTGATTTAAGCTTCAAATAATTTCTCACAGAAGAAAACCCCAGGCAGAATCATACATACATTCAAAATCACAAGACACAGAAGCACAACAGACTACAGCATTCCACGTGTACATAAGCCCACATAAACCTGAGCAGTGAGTGAAATTGCTGCCATGAACTACAAAAAGTTTTCCAACAAGTTTTATCTGAGATAATCAGAATAATGTCAAAGTTATTTCCTGCCCTTTCAACCTGGAGAAATCTACAATCAGGGTCACTATTCAAGGAAAGTCTAGGAAAAAGTGGTAATTTTTCCACAAGAATGAATTATAAAATACTAACCTTTATCAGGATCTTCAAGGTCAATCTGCAATTATGCAAAAAAACACATTGTAAGAAGTGATGCATACAACTGACTAGCACAAGGATTTATTTCTCATTCTGACCATTAAAAATTGTTAATCATAGGTGACAACACAGGATGAGGTGTACACTGGATATCCAGTGATCACTTCCTGCAGAATGGCTCTCTAACTCTCATCACCTCATGAATTACAAAGGAAACCAATGCAGAGACTTTGCTAGTGACCAGATGGAGACTTAATATATATTGTGTAACTGGAATCTGCACTTGCAAATGTTCTTTTACATGAGTTAACAGTTTAGTATGTTCTATTCTGGTATAATGCCAGATAAAAAGATCAAATATCAATCAGTATATATAATGCATGTTGTCATGTTTTATGGCAAAGCTCAACCAAAAATGGGGAAATTAGGAAAGCAACATTTTTATTTCAGGCTAAGAATAGTCACTTACATTTCTACTTTCTTCAAGAACTTTGTCTTCTGTACATTCTTTCTCAAGAAGGGTAATTTCCTCAACTGAAAAAAAAACAAAGAGAAACTGTTAAATCATTGATGCTGTGATGAGGGTTTCACTCAGAGAGCACTGCTTAGCCATCACAAAGGCCTGTGTGTGGGGCCTGTGTTCTGGTGCTCTAAACACCAGAACCAGGGCTCCTACAGCAGCCTCCTCAAGTGAAATCACACACTGGTGAAGAAGCAGAGAGAAATGAGTGACTGTCTGAGTGCTTGGCATTCTGATAATGGCAATGGAAGACAAAAGAAAAGAGTCTTTAGCAGGGTGTGGTGGAGCACACCTTTAATCCCAGCACTCAGGATGAGGAGGTAGGAGGAGTACCGTGAGTTCCAGGCCACCCTGAGAATACAGAGTGGATTCCCGGTCAGCCTGGGCTAGAGTGAGACCCTACCTCAAAAACAAACAAACAACAACAAAAATAAAAATAAAAAAGAAAAAGAAAAGAGTCTTTAAATGGAACTATAGTTCTATAGCTCAGAGTGATAGCTTGGAAACTGAGACACAAGAAATTCAAAAAGCACAAACCATTTGAATTTTATTGCATGATAAGTGGTATATAATACAAAATCTTAGAAGAAATCATCCAAGGTAATTCCACAGGTGTTGTTTCCATAGTGACATCAGAGAACATGAAAACATAAATACTGCCAAGATCTCACCCATTCTAAACATAACTTAGGGTCTTCAATGTGTTCTCGAAGCCAAGACTACAAGAAGGAAGACATGAACATGAAGGTACGGTGAAAGACCTGAGCACACAGAGGCAGAGGACCAAGTCTTAGATCGTATCTGCAGGTTCATGTGAATGCCCTGTGAGAGTTGTGACTCACCTCATTCCCCATATCACAGGTCAGGGTTCAAGGCAGACACAACACTACTACTTGGGCACAATTACTAACAATGGGTTCCAGATGCAGGAGAAGTGGTTTACAACAAATGATCAACTTTAAATATCACCAAGAAGCAAGGCACACATCACTCACACATAGGACAGCTTACAATTCTGCTCCTGAGTAGGGAAAGCATAGGAACCTGCACACATAAGTCCTGGTCTTCATGTTACGTTTCCCAGGACCTCAGACTACTGAGCATAAGATAAAACGTGACTGCTCCTGAGGGCCTATTTCATTAGACCTGACCAGGGATGATGTCGGTTACTTACTTTGATCTTCACTCCCCAAGCTTGTTAGACTTAGGTGCTCCCATCTACCTATAATAAACATATGAATGTACATTAGACAATAAAAGGGTTCACCCATTCTTGCATACATTAGATACAGTGACATTAACTTATACACAGTGAACCTCAGGCTTCCATAGACTTTCCATACAGCCTTCATGGAAGACTCATTTTCTCTTCCTCGTACCCTACACCCAACTCTCATTCTTACAAGGAACACATATTCAGAGATTTAAGAACTGAAACCCAAAGATATTTCCTCAAAAAAAGGAATAGCTTTAGAATACATACCTGGTGATAATGTACAGGACTCCTGCAATTACAGAAAACACTGTGAGAAGCAGGTAATAGAATAGGCAAGGATTTCTTAGTTTTACTTTGGAAATGCAGGAACACTGAGTCAAGTCAAATTGGTCACAAACCAACAAAGTGTTCACAAAGGACAACAGCAGGACTGTCAAGAACATTTCATGCACAAGTCCATTTACACTTTGAAGTACACAAGCCTTCATCTAAGAAGATAAATAATTTGCATTGGAAATTGTTCTACCACTTGGGAGTCACATTAACTACCCTTGGGAGGGATGAATTGTTTGTTAGGAGATTCTTATTCAACTCCACCACCCCTAGAAACATGTCTTCACAAGAATTCTGCACATTGAAAGAATATAAAGTGATGATTCTACATAAGACACAAAAAGATTCTCTTACATAATCCAATGGTACTTTTCCCGACATTGTTGGGAGTGAACCTAAGATGAGAGAACACAACTGTCAGCATGTTGTTATCTAGGTGCTATAATCCCTTGGGGAACTTTATGTTATCACTGTATGCAGATGAATGGTTAGCAGTTGTGGACTGAGCTGTGACCGGCTCAACCTTCTGGCTGAAAGAAGAATGTGAAAGGAGCAAAATGAAATGGCACATGGAAGTCTTGTCTTTGCTACTATAGTCATCATAAACATTACACAAATATCAAGCTGTGCTGAATGTCATAGCACGTGCCAGTAATCTCAGCACTCAGGAAGTGCAGGCGAGTGAATTTGAGTCCAATTTCAGGTACGCATTGATTTTTAGGAATCTCTGGGCTACAAGAAATCCTGTCTCTTATTTAAGATATATTGAGCTCAGATGACACACTGCACAGTGACATTCAATGCAAGACTTCTGTCCTTCTTCCTTCATGTTTGGAAAGCATCTGAATTATCAAGATCCTCATGACATTTTCAAGACCATTTCAATATATGGGGATCCATGATGCTGGGATATGCTGCTATATTTTACTGGATAATGAAATTTCATCAAAGACAGTTTGGAATCTGTTGTACAAAATGCATTATGTCACATTATAACTAGTTTCTGTCCTTATCATCAGCAAATAAATATAGCTCAATTTAAAGTACAAGCATTATATAATAGTACAAAATTGCCACTTTCACCTCCTTTTCCATAACTCTTTGAGCACAATATTTTGTTTCTCTGTGATCAGACACTCATAGAATTTTTTGTTACTCTCTGTGAAGGTGGTACTCTTGAGATCTGGCAGTAACCTCATGGTTCAAGTTCACAGAGCTAAGAAACATGATTGAGACCAGGCAGCAGCAGAAGGACAGCTGATAAAGGCATTATGGAAGAAAGGAGGAAACATTCATAAAGGATATTAAGATGAACAGTTGTTTGCCGATCAAAACATGATATTCAAATCGAATGAATTGTGTTTTCCCATTTATTTCTATACAATGATAGAAAATGATCATTAAGTCTTCACAGAATTCAGTTTACATGCCTCATGTTCACTCTCTGTCACTTCTCAGTGGTTTAGAAAGCATGTCTAGATCATGAACATGGTTCCACAAAAAGGAGGACAGAGCCAAGGACCATCAGTTTTCTGATGAAAGCTCAGTACAGTGAGGAAACAGGTATGTATGCTTGTATAAGTTTATGTTCAGTCTTCAGAAAACACACATCCAAGTGTTCTCTTTCACTAACATCTAGAAGAAGTCAGCAGAGCTTGTGGCTCACCGATTCCTGACCTCAACAGTGAAGCCACAGTGGCTCACACAAGACAACCTCAGCTTTCCTCTGCCTCACAGATTTCCTAGATGACAACAAAGAACAACTGAATCTTGGTCAGATGAATATGGTCATTTCCTCCCACATGAAACATAATATCTTCCTAAGTGGTGAAAGGATGGACATGATCAAGCCTGTCTCCCCTTTCCTATTTCTCGTATAGCTGCTGTGATGGCAGAGGAGCCTCTCTAAGATGGGTAGATCTGTGAACTAGAGCCTGGAGTCCTTGAGGAGTCCACTGGCAGGGTTGTCTGTCTGCTCTCCTCTGGGTAGTGTCTGCATGTCAAACTGGGAGACACAGCAATGGACCGCATTGCTGGATTCATGTTTTTCTTTGTCCACGTACAAATTTGAGAGCTAAGATTGGCCATTTGGGTCCTGCATTACAGGTGATGCATCAACCCCGTATATAAATGTAGTGTCATTGCACAGATTAATTTACATAATATTCATGTAATGCAAATGTTTGTCATAGATACTTTTAAGGAAGAGGATGATGGTATTTGTGATTTAAGTTTCAAATATCTCAGGGTGGCCTTGAAAACATAATCCTCCTACCTCATCACCGAGTGCTGGGATTAAAAATCGCCACCATGAAGCTAGGTGTGTGGTAGATATTTTTAAGGAAGCAGGGGGATTGTGATTTAAGTTTCAAATGTCTTCTGAGAAAACATAAGTTGCAGGCCACCCTAAAAATCACAAGATGAGTGCATGATTCCAGGCCTTTAATCCCAGTACTGGGAGGCTAGAGTAGGAGACCCTGAGTTGAAAACCCTGAGACTAAAAAAAAAAAAAAAGTGGGAAAAAAAAAAAAAAAAAAAAAAAAAAAAAAAAAAAAAAAAAAAAAAAAAAAGAAAATCACAAGATGAAGAAACAAACCAGACCATAGCACTGAGTCCACATAAACCTGAGCAGTGAGTGAAATTGCTTCCAAGAAGTAGAGAATACAAGTTTTTACTGAGATAGTTAGCATTATTTTGAAGTTGCTTCCTGCTCTTCCAACCTGTAAAAATCTGTAATCATTGTCAGTATTCAAAGAAAATCCAGTAAGGAATTACATTTTTTCCATACATATTAACAATAGAGGTGCTTGCAGCCATGCTGCTGCCGCCATCACCGCCGCAGCTCTCCATCGCCAGCGCGGCCTTCTAGCTGTGGAGCTGCAGCGGCAGGAGAAGGGGGTGGGTGAGTAGTTCTCTATACCATGGTTCCTACAAAGCTGACTGCCCGCAAATCCACTGGTGGTGAAGCACCCAGGAAACAACTGGCTACAAAAGCGGCTCGCAAGAGTGCGCCCTCTATTGGAGCAGTGAAGAAACCTCATTGTTACAGGCCTGGTACTGTGGCACTTGGTGAAATTAGACGCTATCAGAAGTCCACTGAGCTTCTGATTCGCAAACTGCCCTTCCAGCGTCTGGTGCGAGATATTGCTCAGGACTTCAAAACAGATCTGCGCTTTCAAAGTGTAGCTATTAGTGCTTTGCAGAAGGCAAATAACTGGTTGGCCTTTTTGAAGATACCAATGGTGTTTTATCCATGCCAAACTTGTAACAATTATGCCCAAAAATATCCAACTAGCATGCCACATACGTGGAGAGCATGCTTAGGAGTCCACTATGATGGGAAACATTTCATTCCCAAAAATATTGTTTTCTCTTCCTGTTATAGGTAGTTCTGAATGTCAGATTTTTTTTTTTTTTTGCATGGGGTCAGAAGGTACCAAAGTATATGATTGAGAGTGGAAAACTAGGGGACAGGAATCAGGTATTGGTAGTTTTTCATTTGTGTGTGGATTTTTAATAAAAATGCGGGGATGTAAAACATTAATGCAAGTCAACATGTTTCAGTGAACAAGTTTCAACAGTTCAACTTTATAACAATTATCAATAAACCTGTTACATTTTTCTGGACAATGCCAGCATATGGATTTTTTAAAGTAAATTTATTATTGACCGCAACTAAATGGTGTTTGTAGCATTTTTATCATACAGTAGAATCCATCCATTCACTATACTTTCCTGAGCTATCCTACATGCAAGAACATATTTTTAATGTTGTCTGTTTTCTGTGCTGTTCCTGTAAGTTTGCTATTAAAATATATTAAACTATAAAAAAGTAATAGAATACTTACTATTGTCATCATCTTCTGTGGGTTCAATCTACAATTATAGAAGCAAAAACAGTGTAAGAAATCATGGGACTCCCTGATACCTGGCTATATTTTTCATTCTAACTATTAAAAAGTTGTCAATCATTGGCAAGGTTACAGACTTACAACACAAGAATGTGATGCATCATTCAAAACTAGTGCTCATTTCCAGGAGGAGACCTCTCTATCTCTCATTACCTCATGAAGTACAACAGATCCCCAGATGGAGACATGGCTTCCATGCTGGGGGAGACCTATTCTACACTGCATCACTAACCCTGCATTTGCAGTTGTCCATTTGCAAAATGTAACACTTGCCAAGTGCCTAGCCTTCCACCATTCTGTAAACCAGAACCTGAAACCTATCAGCATCTATCATTCTCAGCGTCATGGTTTAATGGCCAATATCAACTAAAAACAGGAAACTAAGGAAGCAACATTCTTCTTTAAGATAAAGAAAGATTGCTTTACCATTTCGCTGGTGTCAATGTCTTCATCTTCATTAGTAACTTTGTAGTCATGAATGTCAACATCCTCCACTAGGAAGAGAACAGAGTAAGTGTTACTCAAAAGTGGTGAGGCCCCTGCTTTACTCAGAGAGCACTGCTTAGCTGGCACAAAGGCCAGTGTCTATGGCTGTGCTCTGAAGACCAGAAGCAGTGCTATTATAGCAGCCTCCTCAGGTGACAACAGAGACTAACCAAGAAGCAACAAAAAGGGCTAGAAAGATGGCTCAGCAGTTAAGGCGCTTGCCTGCAAAGCCTAAGTGTCAGTCCTCAGTACCATATAGAGCCAGATGCCCAAAGTGACTCATGCATCTGGAGTTTGTTTGTAGTGGCTAGAGGCCTGGCATCCCCAGTCTGTCTCTCTCTGCTGGGAGTGGTGGT
This sequence comes from Orientallactaga sibirica, assembly GCA_036365145.1. NCBI lineage: Eukaryota > Metazoa > Chordata > Mammalia > Rodentia > Dipodidae > Orientallactaga > Orientallactaga sibirica. The sequence goes on from JAEOAD010000031.1 coordinate 19,496,985, forward strand.
GTAATGCCTTTAATCCAAGCATTCAGTGAACTCAAAGCAATCCTGAGACTGCATAGTGAATTCCAGGTCAGCCTAGGCTAGAGTAAGACCTACCTCACAAAACCAAGAGAGAGAGAGAGAGAGAGAGAGAGGGAGGGAGGGAGAAAATGGGCACATCAGGGGCTTCACCCACTTCAAATGAAGTCCAAACATATGTGCCACCTTGTGCATCTGGCTTATATGGGTCCTGGAGAATTAAACCTGGGTCCTCTGGCTTTGCAGGCAAGTGCCTGAACTGCTAAGCCATCTCTCTAGCCCAACATATAAAGTTTTTACCAAGGAAACAGATTTCATGCAAGGCAAAAAATGTATTAATGGCTGGGTGTGGTGCCACATGCCTTTAATCCCAGCACTAGCGAGGCAGAGGTAGGAGGATCACCATGTGTTTGAGGCAAACCTGAGATTACATAGTAAATTCCAGGTCATCCTGGGCTAGAGTGAGACACTACCTTGAAAATTCAAAAAATAATAAATATTGAAATTCATCCCCTCTTCTAGAATAAATGATTCTAGAGTGAAGATACTGAATGATACATTTAAAAGAACCATTATATGTAAGTTTTTTTTTTTACTTCTTTTGATCTTGCTTTATTATGGAATGCATTTGTCTTCATTGTGCGAGGTGGCTATCTTGGTTCAGACCAGCCCTTCCACAGGGAAAAGGAGCAGAATCAGGACTTGTCACTCACTACATGTGAATTGTCATAAGGATCATATATTAAGCTAAAAAAGGCTACTTTGAGCTTGTATGTTACCATCTCTGTCAGCACTTCTAGGGTGACACAATACTACCAGCAAATATCATTGGTTTCCATTTCTAGCCAGCTTTAGGGCAAGTGCACAGCACTCAGAGCGGGGGCTTTACCAAATGGTGTGTCTCAGCACTCAATACCTGTGAACTGACAAAGCTCTGGGGCTTTCTATGTGCTTTCCACATCTTGACTATGCAGGATCCAGTCTTACATACTCTGGCCTAAGACCACAGACTCTACTTCATAAAATAGACAATGTATAGGATTTCTTCCTTTTCTTTCTTTCCCTTTCTTCCTTCCTTCCTTCCTTCCTTCCTTCCTTCCTTCCTTCCTTCCTTCCTTCCTTCCTTCCTTCCTTCCTTCCTCCCTCCCTCCCTCCCTCCCTCCCTCCCTTCCTTCCTTTCTTTCTTTCTTTTTTTTTTTTTTTTTTGTTTTCGGTTTTTGAGGGAGGGTCTTGCTCTAGTTCAGGCTGACCTGGAATTCATTATGTAGTCTCAGGGTGGCCTTGAACTCATGGTGATCCTCCATGCCTGGCAATGTGTAGAATTTCTACACACTTCTAGAATTCCAGATATTGACACAGATGATGGTGCTACCAATGATGCCAGAACTAAGGAATGAACGCAGGTCAACAGTTTAAAGCCTCAATATTGAGGGCCTTGTGTCTGGGTTCCCATCTTGGTTCTTATACCTAGGAACATATGGGCTTTGATACCTTCCTCTCTATGCCTTTTTTATCGCACCTGGGTAATATACACAATCAATAAAGAAGAAAACATGGCTGCAGTGCTCCTGAGTGACTTAATGAATGTAAGGCAGGCAGTATAAAGGCTCGGGGAAGTCAATTATTGGCAAAAGGTGCTACCATATACCTCACAGCTTAGCATGACTCAGAATCTCCAAAGCTTGGATTCCAGATGTCCAAGCCCATGTTCCTATATGACATATGCCTCCTAGGACTGAATGCAGCCATGAGATGACAATTTCATACATGATACTAGTATTGGCATGACTATACATTCAGTGCCCACTTCTAAAGGAAGGGTAGAACAGTTGTTCAGAAAGTTTCAACTGTCTGACCATGGTCAACAGATACCAGTTTGAATGAGGTGAACACTAGGAACTGAATGAAACCATATTATCTATTAAAAATTCTAGTACCTGTGAAAACCCATAATCTTACTTTATTAATTCCTCATAAATATTAGGAGTTCTACAGTTAGCTCATTGGCAAACCCAGGGGAAGCCCACAGTAAAACTTTTTGACAGAGCTCATACTGGTAAAGAGAACTAAGCCACTAATACATAACAACAGGATTAGCACTTCTCACGTCTGTTTAAATCTACAAGTAGATAGCTAGATGCACAGGTAGATAGAAAGATGATAGATACCTATCCACAACCATCTCTATGTAGAGTTCTTATTGGTTATCATAGCTATGTACCTATATACTCATCAGTGTAAATCAACAGCAAATCTTTGCATTCTTGTTCATCCATCTTGACAATTCATCTTATTTATACTTTTGGGTGTTGAAATACAGACTATCCATTACCATGTTAAAATAGTGGAAGGGCAATGGGTTGGGTAGCTATCTGTAATGGATATCTCTTGCATTCTGTATAACTCACAATGCATAAGGTGAATACATTTTTAGTTCAGTGGCACTAAAGCAATACACATCTTTACAAACTTTCATATAAATCGAAACAGCATATATATAATTTAGTGAATGAAATTATAGCATAAACATAATTATCAGTGTGCATTCAAGGAGAATTAATTAAATAAAAATATATTTTTTAATTTGAGAGAGACAGAGAGAAAGAGAGAGAGAGAGAGAGAATGGGCGGGCCAGCAGTCTCTCAGCCACTGTGAATGAACTTCAGACGTGTGTGCCCTCTTGTGCACATGCGCGACATTGCGCGCTTGCGACACTTTTGCGTCTGGCTACACGTGGGACCTGGAGAATTGAACAGGTGTTCTTAGGCTTTGCAGGCAGGCGCCTTAACCACTAAACCATCTCTCCAGCCCTAAATAAAATATTTTGAAATATACTGTCCAGTCTACCTAAAGGGAAAGCATCCAATGGCCAGTCAACATACCTTTAGATGTACAACAGCCCATAGTTAAATACTATCAAAAAAATACTGCTTCTAACACTCTCCACTCTCCAGAGATATGAGTTTACGGCTCGGTGCCTAAACACATACTGGCAGAGTTCAGCATGAAGCTGGTAGGCATCACAATAGGTCATAGAACTTTCTGAGAGTTCTTAATCTCTATGGTGATATCCAACTGCTGGTATTAGGCAAGTGTGCTTATATCAGTTCAAGACATTCAATAGGTTATTTTGAGTGTGTTTGTGTATGTGTTATTCTTTCCCTAAGACTATAACTGTCAAAGTATGTATGTTTTTCTTATACATTTTAATTGTAATGAAGTCCTTGCTTCTAAATGTCTTACTACACTGAAAAATATTCCCATCAGTATGCATTTAAAGGATAGGCTACTTTCTGATTATAGTATTTTTTCTAAGAACATCTTTGTGTGGATATAAATATCTTAGGCATAAATATATAATTATATTACTCAATATACATTTTTAAATAAACATGTAAATTTAAGTATAATATAGCCACTAAGGCCATCCATGTAATATATTCTAATGACATGCTCATGAAAACTAGCTATAAAAAGAAATGTAACCTATCCCAAAATGAATGGAAGAAGCTAATTCTCTGAAGGAAACCTTGTGCATTGAATTTGAAAAGTCATCAGAGAATTAGCAAAATTAAGCCTGTTTTTTTTGAGGTAGGGTCTCACACTAGCTCAGGGTGACCTGAATCTCACTCTTTAGTGCCCGGCTGGCCTTGACCTCACAATGATCCTACCAGTTCTGCCTCCCAAGTACTGGGATTAAACTTGTATGTCACCATGCCCAGCAAACCTGTACTTTAATAGATTACCTATAAAAGGCATTTCTAGGTGCATATTGTTCTAGAGAATTCTACCAAGGTATAAAAGACTAATAATTATGCAAAATCAATTGCAGAAAATCTAAGCAGGAACTGTTCCCAGTCTATTTGATGAAGCTACTGTGACTATTTTATTCAAAACAGACAAAGAAAGTTCCTAAAAAGAATATATAGACAAGGCCTGGAGAGATGGTTCAGTGGCTAAGGTGCTTGCCTGCAAAGCCTAAGGACCCGGGTTTGAGTCCTCAGTACCTATATAAAGCCAGATGCACAAGGTGCAGGGGTCACAAGTCAGCCCCTAGTAAGCAGACTGGTTCTCCAAGAGTGGCCCCTCTCAAGGGTATTGGCACAGTGGGGATGGTATTGTTCTTAGGCAGTGTGCCTCCTATGACTCTGTTCAGCTGTGGGCCAACCCTGTGGTGTACTTCCCAGGCCAGGTCAGCAGGCTTTCTGATGGGCATTGTCAATGGGCAGTTTGGGCTTTTGAGTTTGCAGAACCAAGGAAGGGCTAGGCCTGAGTGTGTCGTAAAACAGTTGCCATAGCATTTGGGTCTCATCCAAGTTTTCAACTCTCATTAAACAGACCCCTGCACTCCCCTAGGTTCCCATGTTGACGCCTCTCCTTCTGTCCCCCAATTAGGACTGCATGGCCCTAGCAGTTGCTAATCTCTGGGTTGTCCCAGCGCCTCCTCTCTTTGGCTTCTTCACCCCCTAAGATCCCAGCTCATTTTGGTGAATGTTCCAAGTAGTTCCTTGACTAAACCCTGACTGCTCCACAGTCACACCAGCAGCCTGAAGGAGCTCCCTGATCCTTAGGGATATTCACTCAGGTAAAGCTGGATCTTGACTGTATTGCAGAAGTGAATTTCAGAATGAGCTAGAGTGAAGCAAAATTTCCAAGCCTATTACATATTTAGATAAAACATCAAATAGGAAGGGGACAGTACACACCCTCAAGACATGGTGTGGGCTTCCCTAAAGATTCACACTTAGGTGTCCACAATGGTTAGACATGATCCTGTGGCTTGCTATGTTACATTCCTTAAAGAATATAATTTATAAGACTCCAAGATTACATAAAGCTTAAAATTTAAATAAAATACGTAACTCATTTTTCTTAGCTTAAAGAATTTCCTTTGGTAAATGCAATTTTAAGGTGGCTTTATGAGGCACACGGTTTAGATTTAGTGCTAGGAGAGTAGTGCTAATATGGCAAAACCCAATGTCACAAACAGTCTGGCCCTAAGAAGGCATACTTCATTGTTGTTTTAACATCCTTGTTTGAGAAGTCCTTTAGAAAACACACATTATCTCTGTAGACAAGTTTGGCTTTATCAGTTGTGTTGAAGTTCCTTGGCCCAGCCGGTAGAAAATGCAAGCTAAATCCCAAGGTGAGAGGCTACTTTTTTCATCCCATGTCCCCTTCATCTTTCCTGTATTTCTGATCTGCTTCCAGTCCACCAAGGGATTGATCCTCTGGTAAAGGCAGCGATCTCATGGCCCACTCAGCTTCTTAAAAGTTCCACCACTAAACATTACACTGGGAACCAAACCTTTAATGCATGAAGTTGTGGGGGAAACATTTCATGTTTAACTCATAACAAGGTCACGTCTCAGTTCCCCAGATTGGGGCCATTGATCCTGGCTGCTATCAGGCAGGATGCCCCAAAGGGTAAGCTTTGAATGCCTTTGGCTTCCATCATAACCTGGGACCAGAACATGAGCCAGTTCAGATTCCACTTCAATGCATGCCCTGGGAACAATCCAGATTCTTGTCATGGGAAGGATCAATGCCTACAATTATTGACAACGAAAGCAGAAAGAGTGGGTACCAGCAGCTGAAGGAGAAAGACAATTTGTTCAGAAAAGGAGATAGATCCCAGCATTCGGGAGGCAGAGGTAGGCAGGATCACTGTGAGTTCAAGGCCACCCTGAGACTGAATTCCAGGTCAGCCTGGGCTAGAGTGAGACCCTACCTCGAAAAACAAACAAAAAAGAAAGAAAGAAAGAAAGAGAAAGAAAAAAAGACAAAGAGAGAAAGAGAAAGGTGATAGAGAGATTGAGGAGGGAGGGAGAGGAAGAGGAGGAACATTCCAAAGAAAATGCCTGAAGATACACTCGGTGGGACATAGTTGAGATTCCTGGACGGTACTCTACAGCACTGGTATTTGTTTTTGTGGTGATGGAGATTGGACCCAGGAATTCAGGCGCCCGTGGCCCCAGTTGTGGTTCTGCGCTGTGCCCCGGGGGAATGTCAGGAGGCAAAGACTGTGTTCTTGTGCTCATTTTTACTATCTATGGATGCTGCTAGACATGCTGCCTACACTGAGGGCACTCCATCCCAACAAGAGATTACCAGGTTCAGTATCAACAATGTCAAGGCGGAGTAGCCTGCCTCACAGTGAAACTCATTGTTTCCCAAGCCTAGATGCTTGAGTCATCTAAGTGGGGTTTTAGATTTTACTTTAACTGTGGAGCAGGCAGTTATCCATCATCATGAATGAGAGTAATCAGAACACACAGAAAAAAAAAAAAACATAGAGAAAGAACATATGAACTAAATCCATGAAATAAGAACAGGATGCTATTAAAAGGGATAGTACAAAACAAATAAGTGTGCTTGAAAGTTAAAAGTATGAAAATGGGGCTGGAGAGATGGCTCAGTGGTTAAAAGTGCTTGCTTATAAAATCTGATGACTAGGGCTCAGTTCTCCAGTACCTATTTAAAGCCAGATGCACAAAGTGGTGCATGTGTCTATGTTTACAAATAAATAAATAAATAAATAAAACTATTTTGGAAAATATGTAAGTGGGAGTATATGAAAGCAGGAATTAAAAGACCCTGAAAATTATAGAATATAAAGTTGAGAAAGTTAAGAAAATTTTCTAAAAAGTAAACCAAAAATCAGAGATGAAGGAAGATAGGAAGAAAATACAAGAAATGAAGGGCCAATCCAGGAAGTCTCATATCAAGTGGGAGTTAACAACAACAAAAAATAGTAAGAGTTTATAAAGAAAACACAGGCAAAATGGAAGAGAAATATTAAAAATGTTTCAAGAAAATCCCCATAGCTAATGAATATGAATATTCATTTTAAAAGAGTGAGATAGATCTACATGCAGATACATAATGAATACATTTTTTAAAATTTATTTTTATTTTTGGTTTTTTGAGTAGGGTCTCACTGTAGCCCAGGCTGACCTGGAATTCACTCTATATTCTCAGGGTGGCCTTGAACTCATGGCGATCCTCCTATCTCTGCCTCCCGAGTGCTGGGATTAAAGGTGTGAGCCACATGAATACATTTTTAAATACTAGGGATAGAGTTATCTAACAAGCTTCAAGAGGACAATGGAGAAAAAAGACAGTTTACATTCAAAGATTTGGAAATAAGAACAGCTTTGGACTTCAGATCACATTGGAGGCCTCATGCTAGCTGGAACAATGCCTTTGAAATTCAGAAGATAAATGGTCTGTGATCCAAAACTTACAGATCCAGACAAATTACCAATGATGTAATTAATGGGATAAAGGCACTTTTTAGTTTATTTACATTTAATTATTTGAGAGCAACAGACATGCTGCTTAAGCTCCACCCTGGGATCTTTATTTTTAGTTGGTTACTTCTATAAAGACCCTTTCCCTAAATAAGGTCCCAGTCTGAGGCACTGGGGTTCCCATGCCAATGTGTCTTTTGGGGGAAGGAACAACAATGTATCTCATAAACATCAGTCCATTAGGTATCACACATGGCAGATGAGGTAGAAGGTGAGACGTCACCCTCCTGCCACAACCCCAGTAATGACTGAAGTTGGCACACATTTCGTACTCTATGTAACACTTGAAATTTTAGGTTCGGCACTAGCTTTAGTTTTTCCCAGAGTCATAATTGTTGACTTGATAAAAATTTAATTTTTTTATGTACGCATCAGGAACCTAGTTCTAAAGTCTTAATTCCTGCTGACACATCTGACTTGCTTCCCCCACAGCTCATGTGTGTCTTCTCTACCACACTTTCTTCTGAAATAAGTTCTTTGGCTCCTGAGCCTTTCCATTGCTTTCAGTAGGATCCAAAAAAAAAAAAAAAAAAAAAAAAAAAAAAAAAAAAAAAAAGCTACATAGGAGGCAAATTCCAAGAGATTCTGCTTATTCAAAAGTGCCTTTAAGGTTGGAGAGATGGCTTAGCGGTTAAGTGCTTGCCTGTGAAGACTAAGGACCCTGGTTTGAGGCTCAGTTCCCTAGTACCCACGTAAGCCAGATGCACAAGGTGGTACATGCATCTGGGGTTCATTTGCAGTGGCTGGAAGCCCTGATGTGCCCATTCTCTCTCTCTCTTTTTCTCTCCCCCCCTTCCTCTCTGTGTCTCTAGTAAATAAATAAATAAATACAAAATCTTTTTAAAAAGAATTAAAAATGGGAGACTAGAGAGATGGCTCAATGGTTAAAGGCACTTGCTTACAAAGCCTGCTAGGCTACATTTGATTAACCAGTACTCATGTGAAGCCAGATGCCCAAAGTGGTGAATGCACCTGGAGTTTGTTTGCAGTGGCAAGAGGCCCTGGTATACCAAGTTCTCTTTCTCTCTCTGCTTGCGAATAAATAAAAGCAGTTTTAAAAAAATTAGTTGGGCGTGGTGGCACATGTCTTTAATCCCAGCACTTGGGAGGCAGAGGTAGGAAGATTACTGTAAGTTTAAGGACAGTCTGGGCTAGAGCGAGACCCTACGTTGAAAAACCAAACCAAAACAAACCAAAACAAAAACAAAACAAAACAAAACAAAACAAAAAAACAATGGCAGGGAAGTAAAAGGAAGAGAGACTCATATTTTACAGATGTCACTCCACCTGGCTGGTGCCTAGAACAGATGGTCACTAGGCTGTAACCTTCCAAACGCTCAGCTCTTGACATGGGCAGCAGCCTGCATGGATGCTAGTGTATCCCCCCAACCCTGGGAGCCAGCGAGGGTTCCTGTTAGCATTGTTTCAGAAGTGCCATTTGCAAGAATGAATGAGGCTAAAATCATGGGTTTCTGCCAGGGCAAGCCTGATGCAGTGAGGGAAGCTTGATGCTTTCAACCCAGATATCAAACACATTCTCCAAGGATGATCATGAGTTTGTTCTGGAATCATGCTGCAATTCGAGGAAGCATGGGCAAGAGAAACCATGGGGATCTGAGTCAGCTGAGGCCAAGGGAAGATTACATAGACTGTTTTGCAACAATAATCTTGGCCTACAAGGCTCAATATTGAGGGTGATGCCAGCCAAGGTTGTGTAGACAGCTGCCTGGCAGATGTCCCTGTGGAAATATTCTCTGTTTGAGGCTTCTTGGCCCTGGTGCAAGGACTTGATTCTGGAAGTCTTTTGTGGTAGTTCTTGTATCAGGCATATAGGCAGGAGATGCGCATAACTTCCAAGTTTTCTTCATTTTTGTTAGGTTGGACACAAATGACTCTTTTTTTTTTTTTTTTTTTGAGAGAGACAGAGAGAGAGAGAGAGAGGGAGAGGAAGACAGACAGAGAATGGGTGCACCAGCAGCCTCTCAGCCACTGCAAATGAACTCCAGATGTGTGCGCCCCCTTGTGGTCAAGTGCAGTATTGCATCCTTGCGTCACTGGAACTGACATTCTTGGGCTTAGCAGGCAGGCGCTTTACCCACTAAGCCATCTCTCCAGCCCGACTCCAATTTTCTTTTTTTTTTGGTAGGGTCTCACTCTAGCCCAGGCTGACCTGGAATTCACTATGGAGTCCCAGGGTGGCCTCGAACTCACAGTAATCCTCCTACCTTTGCTTCTCAAGTGCTGGGATTAAAGGTGTGTGCCACCACGCCCGGCTTCCATTTTTGATTTTTCTTAATTCTGACAATTTTCGCAGAGCTAAAGTAGAGCAGAGCTCGTGTGTGCATGTGCGTGTGTGCGTGTGTGTGTGTGCAGGTGTTCTTCAGATTGGAAGTCCAAGGTCAAGGCACTGGCTGATCTAGTGTCTGAAGTCACTTGCAGAGAGTCACCTCTTTGAGCTTCAGAAGAGAAGTGTGAGGATACATTCAGCCTGTGTCAGGAGGAGGAGATTTAGGGGTGAGTGAAGTGCTTCTGGGCTGGGGGCACACGTGAGAAAGCGGTAATCTTGAGAGCCATCTGTAGCTTGAGAACAGGCCTTGAACAGAGAGGGTGACAAGGCACCGCTAACAGCTGCCCCAACATAGTGCTGGATGAGTCTCATGTTGGGCAACGGATATGAACTGATAAGTGTTGGAATCTAGACTTAACGACAGGGGGGCAGAGCTGCAGAGGACTCTCCAACCTAGTGAGCTGGCCATGCCTGTTCCGAGCCTGAGGGGCAGGGGAAAGACTGTCTGTGTACTTGGAGAACTTAAGATTCTCTTCTGCTGGGCCTCAGGTGCCTCTTCAAGAGACCCACACTCTACTTGTGAAAGATGGTAGAGGTTTCCATCTTGAGAGTCTGCCTGCTCCTCCTTCACTTCCTTGGCAGCTGTCTTTGCTCTTGTGGCCAGTAGGCTGCCAGATTTGGTGGTCTCAATAGAACTCAACTGTGGAGTGTGGGTCCAGTTCACTGAGGCTAGTGCTGCTGGTCTCTGTGCAGTCAGGAAAAGGCCTTTGAGCCCAGATGACCTGCCAGTATGTGACTGGGTACCTCCTGTTCCATGTTGGTAGAAAATGTAGTACCGGGCTGGAGAGATGGCTTAGTGATTAAGGCGCCTACCTGTGAAGCCTAAGAATGCCTGTTCCATTCTCCAGATCCCACGTTTAGTCAGATGCAAAAGTGAGGCAAGCGTTCAATGCAGCACTTTCCTACAAGGGGGCACACGCATGTGGAGTTCTGTCTCTTGAAAAAAAAAAAAAGAAAGAAAGGAAAGAAAAGAAAAGAAAAGAAAAGAAAGAAAAAAAGAGAAGAGAAGAAAAGAAGATGTAGTACCCATGGCCTGAGGAGGTGGAGGGTCTAAAGCTGACAACCTTCTGGGGACTTGTCTATCAGAGAAACTCACGGAGGCTGAGAAGGACTGCAGTGGGCAGGAATGTCGGGCACCCATGGGAAACTTTCGACCAATTACAGGGACTGTGACTCTTCGTCCCAGCCTCCCTTGTGCGAACTGCCCCAAGAAAAGAGAGCAGAGAGGATCTTGCAGGAGCTATTCCAGGCAAAGTGAACCTGCCATGCGTGTCAAGTGGACCCAAGCGGCTCAAGAGGCAGTGGTGGTGGGTTAGTAGGTAGGTTTATGTCACTGATACTCACTGAGTGTCTCTGAGAGTCTCCATTTGCCCAAGGAACTGCTTCTGTCATGGTCAAGCCTCATCCTGGGGAATATGCCCAGCCAGTGGCTGGCTAGTGTGAAAATGCCATGGTCTGGACGTGGGTTCACTTCACGACAGCTCTTCAAAGCTGCCCAGCGTAGCTCCAGTATTCCACTGTGAACAGAGGCCTGTCTTGCAGAGCGGCTTCTACAATTGTTTCTCAGTCATCCCTTTCTCCCCAATCTCGGTATCTGTTTCCAGGGGGAATTGAACCTGGGACAATAAATATCATTCAAGGGTTCAATAATCCAGAATCCATCCCAATATTCCCTTTGTATTCTGATATAAACTCTGTTGCAGATAGCTTCCTTGCAAGTCTAGCACACACGCACATACACAGGCTGACCCCAGGAAGGTATCTGTGGTATGTCCTCCAATAAGCATTGTCAGCTTGCTTTCCAGTAGTGACAGTTCATGTTTTAGCATCAACGTATCAGAAAACCCCTTTTCCCAGAATCTTGGCCCACCATATGTGTTAACACTTTGTTTTTAATAGGCTCAGTGAGTATAGAGTGATGTGTTATTTAATTTTCACTACTGACAAGTTTGAGCATCTTTTTACATTTATCACTGGGGTTGCTCCTCTGTGAATTGCTGTGTTAATTGGATTAAGTACAGAGGCATATAGCAGGAAAACCAAAAATATCAGAAGCTTAAATTGGATAGTTTATTTCTGTCTTCTGTAAAAGGATTCTGGACAGAGGTGGTGCAAGATTAGTGCTGTAGCTCTGCAAACTTGTGAGTGATTCAGCTGTCTTCCAGAGTTCTATTCAGTTCCCTAGGAAATAGATGCAGTACTCCAATACCATATTCCAAGATGGCTGTTCTAGTGCCAGCATTCACATCCTCATTCCAAGAAGCCATGGAGAAGTAGACGCAAAGGAGAACACACTTCTCTCTTTATATATTTTTTATTTTTATTTATGTATTTATTTAACAGAGAAAGGGGGGAGAGAGAATGGGTGCTCCAGGGCCTCCAGCCACTGCAAACAAACTCCAGACACATGTGCCCCCTTGTGCATCTGGCTAATGTGGGTCCTGGGGAATCGCACCTGGGTTTGCTGGCTTTGCAGGCAAACGCCTTAACTGCTAAGCCATCCCTCCAGCTCACTTCTCTTTTTATTAAGAAAATTTATTCGTTTATTTGTGTGTGTGTGTGTGTAAATGTGCCATACACATATGTGGAGGTCAGAGGACAACTCTGAGGTGTCTGTGCTCCGCCTTCTTTAAGACAGGGTCACTTGTTGCTGCAAACAAAGTGCCAGACTGCAAAAGAACATCAGATAGCTGGCCTATGAGCTTTTTAATATCCAGGCTCCATCTCATTGTCATAGGCACGTTGGGATCACAGATGCATGTGCTACTTTGAATCGGCTTTATGTGGGTGCTGGGGAATTGCACCTGGGCCAGTAGGCTTTGCAAGCAAGTTCTTTAACTGCTGAGCTATCTTCCCGGTCCTCACATTCCTTCTGTTGGAGGAGACTTCTTGGATATGAAACACAAGATTTCTGTTGGGGCTGAAGAGATTGCTCATGGTTAAAGGTATTTGCTTGCAAAGTCTGACAGCCTGGGTTCAGTTCCTCAGTACACATAAAGCCAGATGCACAAGGTGGCACATGCATCTGGAGTTTGTTTGCAGTGGCAAGAGGCCCTGGCATGCTCACTCTCTCTCTCTTTTTCTCTCTTTCTCCTTCTTTGCCTGCAAATAAATAAAATATTATGGAAGACTTGTATTTGGTATACTGGTCAGAAATTAATCAGATTATATTTAGCTATAAATGAGCTGGGAAGCTCGGTCTTTGAGTTTGGAAAAATCAGGATTCTGTTTCTGAGAAGGGTGAGGACATGGGGGATGATAACCGGAGAAAACAACCAGAAATTGACTCTTAATTGACTGCCTTCCTTCTGCAATCATTTCCTCTCGGCTGTTTATTGAACCATATGATGTTTCTGATGTTCTGCTGTTTGGGCCACAAAAACATCTGTTTCATGATGCCACCTACCTGTGCCTTGCTTGTCATCGGCATGGAAACTAGCTTTGTTCAAGGGTGTGTGTACATCAGATTTGTCTGTCATTCCTTTTGCCATTCAGAAATTTTAAATATTTAGTCAGGCGTGTCTGCTTTGCTGTTACAGCTTCTGGCTTGCCTGTTTTGCCAGAGAAGGTTTTTCATCGAGATGCAATCTCCTATGTTCAAAGATTGAACGGTATTTTTTTGCATGTAAATCTTCCATTGTGTTTGAGTTTATTTTATTTTTTTTACATTGTGTAAATAGGTCTGACTTCATAGACTTCCAACTGGATGGTCCAACTGGCTTAACCATCTGGGTTGGTCCATCATGCTGATTGTGCAAGAGTCACCTGGAAAACTAGCCTCAGGGCATGCCGTGAGGGATTATCTAGATTGAACTGGGCATGCCTGTGAGGGATTATCTAGATTAGGTTAACCATCTGGTGTTGAGAGTCCATCTGTGATGCCTGTGAGGGATTATCTAGATTACTGATTGTTATCTAGATTAGGTTAGCCACTAGGCATGCCCGTGAGGGATTATCTAGATTAGGTTAGCCACTGATGGTGAGGGATTATCAGGTTAGCCACTGGGAGTCACCTGGAGGGATTATCTAGATTAGGTTAGCCTCAGGGCATGCCATGAGGGATTATCTAGATTAGGTTAGCCACTGGGCATGCCTGTGAGGGATTATCTAGATTAGGTTAGCCACTGGGCATGCCTGTGAGGGATTATCTAGATTAGGTTAGCCACTGGGCATGCCCGTGAGGGATTATCTAGATTAGGTTAGCCACTGGGCATGCTGTGAGGGATTATCTAGATTAGGTTAGCCACTGGGCATGCCTGTGAGGGATTATCTAGGTTGTATTAGCCTCTGGGCATACCTGTGAGGGATTATCTAGATTAAATTAGCTACCGGGCATCTTGTTCAGGATTATCTAGATTAGGTTAGCCATAATTGAGGTGAGGGAGCAATAGGTTAGCCACTGGGCATGGCACCATTATCTAGACAGGTTAGCCACTGGGCATGCTGGAGGGATTATAAAAGGTTGTATTAGAGCTGGCATACCTGTGAGGGATTATCCAGGATTCACCATCCAGGATTATCTAGATTGATAATTGAGGTCCTGGCACCATTCTACAGGCTCGAGTGCTGGATTGACTGAATGTGACCAGCTGCCATCCTATAAGCGGTGGACTGAATGTGACCAGCTGCCTTAAGCTCCGGCCACCATGCCTCCTCTGCTATGATAGACTGTGGGCTTGAACTGTAAGCTGAAATAAACCCTTTCTTCCTTAAGTTGCTTCTGGTCAGGTATTTTGTTGCAGCAATGAAAATGTAACTCATATACCATCCTTGGTGATCATCAAAGTCACACTGACAAAAGGAACTATTTGGGGACTTGATGTGAATGCTTAACTTTATAAATTGTTTGAAACAAATAAGTTTCCCATCCTCATTCCATTTACCTTGTAATGGTGGCTGGTTGTAACTGGAAAAGCTGGAGGGAAGGTGACACGCCAGGCAGGTAGGTGGCTGTCTTTCAAAGCTGTCCACACTCTCCTTTCTGGAAAGCCTGCCTGCAGGCCTTTCTTGCACATCATGGAGACCCTTGTGGCCATCAATGGGAGAATCACATGTTCAAGTGAACAATGGTTTAGCTGCTCTACAAGACACCCCCCACCATCATCCCAGACCCCCAAGGTCTTTGCTGGATTCCACTGTGAGAGGACAGAGGCCAGGCCTTTCCCACTTTATCCACTCGAGGTAGAATCCATTCTGCAGCAAAAGTGGATGTGCTGGCCCTTACCATACCCGGTGCTGTCCTAAATCTGTGAAGCACCCCAATTGTCCCCTTCTTGTGGCAATCCAGGACACAGTGCTTTTGTGATTACCATCTTTTAAAAATCTTGTGTGTGTGTGTGTGTGTGTGTGTGTGTGAGAGTGTGTGTGTGTGTGTGTGTGTGTGTAGGTCAGGAACAACCTTGGTTGCCAGTCTTTGCTTTCTATCTTGTTGGAAGAAGGGTTGTTGGGTTGTTGTTGTTATTATTTTTGCTGCTATATGTTCCAGGCTCATTGGACTTTCCAATGAGCTTTCTGGGATCTCCTTTCTCTGCCAACCATCTCGACACAGGAGCACTAGCATTATAGATGTTTGCACTACCATGCTTGGCTTTATAGGTTCTGGGGACCAGCACTCAAGTCCTGATGCTTGCTCAGCAAGCACTTTACTCACTGAACAATTTCCCCAGCCCCCATGATCTCCATCTGAGAGATGGAGAAACTGGGCCTTGGGAATATGGAGCACACTCACCAGAGATCCACCCTCTAGCCTGAGGCCAACCTGGACAAGGGACCAGCTGGTCTAACGTCAGTGTAAGTGTGAGGACAGATGGTGGACACAGGTTCCCTGGCCCCTGAGCCAGGCACAGGAAGAGAGGGAGAACAGAAAAGCCACAGCACCCCAGGGAGAGCCTGATCTGGCTCCTTGTGTCTAGTGTATGGGAAAGCAATGGAAGACATGTGGGAGAACAGGACAAATAGGGTGGTCAGGCTCAGTGCAGGCCCTCCTCATGTATGGTGGAATCTGGTGGCCTCAAACGTCCACCCCCTCTGGGGAGAGGCTGACCTTCCACCTTCATCCCAAGGAAGGCCATGTACTATCCGGACATGGTTCTCTGCGGGTCCGTCCTGAGCTGGAAACTTGCAAGAACCATCACAAAGATAGGTTTGATCTGGACTATCTTCTCCAGGATGTTTGTGGAATGATCAGTCTCGAAAGATACACATGATGTGTCTCTCTGTGAAGCTAAGGTGGGTTGATTGCCTGCTTGGTGAAAGAAAGATGACATCTCTCTTGGGCATACCTTAGGCTGGAATTCAGTGACATGCCCCACCCTAGCAGATTCCTTCTGCCCCAGAAGTTGGGCTGGAGAGATGGCTTAGTGGTTAAGGTGCTTGCCTGCCACACCTAAGGACTCAGGTTTGATTCCCCAGGACCCACATAAGCCAGATGTACACGGTAACGTATGCTTTTGGAGTTCATTTGCAGTGGATGGAGGCCCTGGCATACCCATTCTCCCTAGCTGTCCCCCCTCTCTCCCTCCCTCCAATAAATAAATAACTTAAAAAAAAAATAAAAGATACCTAGGAATATAACTGGCTTTCTTAGTTCTGTGAGGCCTTCCAGCAAAGGACTGGAACCGAAAATTGTCTGGGGCCCCTTAACAAAATTTCCCATGCAAACCACCTCTCCACACCGTGGGTTGTTCCTAACTGCTCAGTCATTCTGGGAAGTGGATGGAAGGTTGTAGACAAATAGGACAGGTTGTCTTTGGATTCAGTTATTCAAAGGGAACTAGGGACTGGAGATCCACATAGAAGGTTCTGCCAATCTGTACTGCGACTGATGGAGACTCACTCAAATTATTGACAATGATAAGCAAACCCTCCTAGGGGTATCATGTGTGAGCCCTGGGGTATAGAGCTACAGCTTCCTGGGATACTTAGGGCAGCTTCCCAGGGTGCGCAGGAGCAGCTTTCTGGGGTGGTCAGGGGAGCTTCCTGGAGTACTCAGGGTACTCCAAGGTAGTTTCCCAGAGGTGTGATTTATCACTACGGAGAGTAATGCAGGCAGATTTCCCTATGAGGAGATTCAGCCAATTAGGAAAGTTGGCATGCAGTTGTCCCTTCCACCAGCAGAAGTGAATGGTGACAGACAGCACCTTGGCCCTGGAAGCATTGTCTCAATGATCGTATGCTTGGCCCACTCTAGGTCACATCACATCTTCCTTTTGGAGATGCACTAAAGTCCTTGAGGAGGGGCACCAAGTCCATATTTAAAATGTGCGGGACCAGAAATAATTGACTAAACACATTTTATTATTTTTCAGCAAAATATGTTAATAGTTACTACCACGTGTGTTAAATGAGTAATACAAATGAATTTGGGCCAACGTAGGTGAGGTCTTGCTCCCCCGTCCCCCAGAGCATGTGTGTGTGTGTGTGTATGTGTCTGTGTGTGTGTGTACACAATACACAATATATACATGGACACACATGATTTCTTCATAGTTTTTGGATTTTTGGAATTATAGACAGGATTGTGGACCTGTGTTTCACCTCCATTTTGCAGAGTATGAAGTATGCGGCCAAATTGGACACACATTCCTAGGTTTCTATCTGAACGTATTTATCAGGCTGGAAAAGGCTCCCAGGCCTCTTTCCTAAGAGATAACCACTCCACAAAATCCTGAATGCCACTTACATCAAAAAGGCAGTTAATCTGTTAAACCCTAAGGCTTGACCCCCTCAATTTTCAAGGTCTTCACAAGCCCCCAATCAGGCTTCTGTCCCGACTGTAAAGCTAGATCTCCCTGTAGCATCGAAGCATGTACCTTTGGCTGATTACGGCCATGTGAGTTAAGCCACGGTGGTCCAGAATGGATCCACAAGCCTGTGCAATCCTGGTCCACTCACCCTCTTCTCCAGTTCACCCTGCGTGCTTGTAGGTAGGTCTTTAATATCCTCATGGGAAGAAAAGAGCTTATTGTTTGTTCCCAGGCAAGGTCCCTGCTAGGGCTCTGCTGAGCTGTGACCTCAGGGCCTGTCAGTGCCAGTGAAAGACCATAGGGCATTGTTATCAGAAGTTGGGGGTGGGGTGGGGGGAGTGACTGGAATGGTGGTGTGTGCCTTTAATCCCAGAACGCAAGAGGTTGAGATAGAATTGCTTTGAGTTTTAAGTGTTGATGCAAACCACACAGCTCTCATCCCAAAGGGAATAAGAGATAGTTTATTCCGGAGCCAAATATGAGTGGCCATGGCCCAGAAACACAGATTCAGGTAGTCCCAAATGACCTATTCCAATGAAGTAACAGTTTCACAAAGTTGTTATAGTGACAGAACAGGAAAAACAAATCGAAACCACTTTTCAAACACATCGGTGGAAATATCAGGCAGGTTACAGCAACGTGGGGAAATCTCTGATATGGGCTTCAGGCACCGTCTGATGATGGTCTTAGGGTTGTGGGGAGGTGCCAAGACCCCAGTGCAAATTATAATGAAGCCAGGGTCTTATGAGTACACAGAACTTTCCATAGTGCGCATGTGTGATAACTGGGAAAGAGCCCTAGCCCCTTAGTTTCTGATAAGCAGGAAGACCACCAACTGCAGCTTCAAGGATGCATGACTGCAAAGGGGCCTGCTAACTGCCAGGAGATAGCTACCAAGACACACCTGCAGTTTCCTTGCTTTCCTCATGCCTAACTCCTGCTAAGAAGGATGTTTGCACCAGGCATTCCATGGCCCCAGCAGGCCTGCAGGCAGACAGCTGGCTTCTCTGCCACAGGACCCTGAAATCCCTGGAAACTCTTGTTCCCTGTTCAGGCAAACTCCGACGAGGCCTCCCAACTGACATCACACTTCTGTCAGCCCTGAGTCTCTTCCCCTTTCTCCTTTCCCAAAATAAACTATAGCCCTCCAGGGGTCTCACTCCCCACTGTGCACAGAGAAGCTTGGCCTCAGCTGTTGAAAGCTCTGCTTCTTTACCTCCAAGCCCTCTGAGCCAAGTGAATTATTTTAAGGAAACTTCTAGGCCCTCATTTTTCAACCAACTGGTTCAAGCAGCTTCTCTATGTGGGAAGCCCTCCCCGGGCATTCTTGAACAAAGTGAGAAGCTGGGAGTTACTCTCCCAACTCAGTAGAGGATGGAATCAGGGAGAACACATTTCATGCCTGTGGAGAATCCTTCTGAATTAGCAAAATTGAATCCACAAGACCTCTGATTGTAGGATAGATCTACAGGCTGTCTGTCCCATCAGCAAGGTTAAGGAATGGCTAAATGGCCATGGCAGGAGAAATGTGCCCCTTGGCAGGGCGTGGGTTAATGAAGAGAATGAGAAGGTACTCTATGAAAAGATAAGGACGGGTCATGTGGTATATAGTTAAATGAAAACACACAGTGGAAAACTTGGTGTAAGAAAGAGGGAGTCAAGCTGGATGACTTCTTCCAAGAGAGGAAGTGTCTGTCTTCTGGTGCCCTGGGTACCCTCCCCAAACCGGAAGCCTTTGTCTGCCTATTACAATGGCTCTGGGCACTTCTGTTGGGGACCCAAGTATTTGAAAACTGTAGGGAGGTGGGAGAACATGAGGCCGATGGTCAAACTATGTATTGGAAAGTATGGGTTTGACAGATACCTACTGACTGATGAATACAATGAAGATGTGGTGCATTGACACAATGGAATTCTACTCAGCAGTAAGGAAGTTCACAGGAAAATGGATGGTCTTGGAAAATATCCTAATCAAAGTCACACAGACTAAGAAAAACAGAAACTGTGTGTGTTCTCTCATATGCAGCTCCTAAACTGGACCAGCAGAAGTGGTAAAAGAGTGTGAAAGGGAGTGAATATTAGGACTATGGGTGTGTAACTAGAATGAGACCAGGAAAAAGAGGAACCGGACAAACCAGAGGAGGGAAAGAATATTGGGTTGGAGGGAAGGAGGGCACTCAGATAAAGGGTCAATGCCTAAAGGGTCAAAGTCAAAGCCTAAAGCAGTCAGTACAATAGAAACCTTCCTCCTGGAAACCAGTATTCAAAATAGAACTCCCAATTAAGGGAGGTGGACAGACCAGACTGAAATGCCCAATAAATGGTGAAGAAAGCTTATGCCTTAAACTATGGGCTCTGGCTTGTGGATCCCAGGGCCAGATCTGGGTTAACCTCGACAGTGAGCAGTGGACCAGAGTGATCTGTCTGATTCCCAAAACCAATGCAGGCCTTTGCCAAGCACTTAGTTACTAGACAGAGCTAAAAGGTAAGACCCTATTGCTGAAGACACCACAGGCTGCCATCTCAGAAAACCAAGAGACAATGTGAGAACTGGCAGGGAAAACAGTCCTCGCCTGGCAAACTCTAATGGCACGAAAAAGTGCTATGGTAGGTACTGTGAGACAATGGTCCCCAATAGCATGAATAAGCAGGAGACCCTGCAAGACACACCATCTACCAGAAGGAAAAGAGGTACATACTTGTGCAATACCAGCACACAACCTTTGTGGTAACCAACTGTCCTCTGACTGGACATGAGGGCCACTCAGTGGGAGATAGCACATGACTGGTACTGGGAACCAAGTCAGCATCCCATGATCAGGAAAATCATAATGGCCATAGAGAAGTCCCCAGTGTTCCCTGTACAAGTCAAGAGGGTAGCCTAATCAAAATTTCCCTCAGTGGGCTGGAAGGATGGCTTAGCAGTTAAGGCAGTTGCCTGCAAAGCTAAAGGACCCAGGTTCGATTCCCCAGGACCCATGTAAGCCAGATGCACAAGGTGGTGCATGCATCTGGAGTTCGTTTGCAGTGGCTGAAGGCCTTACTCTGCCCATCCTTTCTCTCTATTTATCTGCATCTCTCTCTGCCTTGTTCTCTCTCAAATATAAACAAAAATAAAATATAAGGGTCCCTCAAATATAAAATATAAAAAAATATAAATTATATAAAAATATAAAGGGTCCCTCAAACTCCTAGGCATATCCTTTAATCAAAGCTGCTTTCACCTTTAGTCAGAGAATCTGTATTATTATACAGATGGCAGAGAATACTGGGGAGATCCATCAACACAAGAAAAGACAGCGGAATACTCATAACGAGATATGCCACCTCTATCACATCTACTGGGGTCCAGAAGAAACTGCAGAGAAAGCAGTGACATGAGTATTGTTCCCAATGCTAGCCTGACATTGACATCCTGGAAAATAGCAACAAACTAGTAGTTCTGGGAAAAATTAGTGAACCAAAACACACCGTTAACAGAAATACAGACGCTACAGAGAAATCAACACTAACTGATAACACACTCACCAAGGCCAAGGGACTGTGTGGGAGGGGGGGCAGGAAGAGTGGAAGAGCCACAGGCAGGTAGAAACCCCCTGAGGCCCAGCTCCCCCTTCTCAAAACAGAGGCCCTAATTACCCTCCAGTACATATCAAGAACCCTACCGAATAGGGCCTGAAGGGAACTGGAGACTGGGGGAGGGGACATGTTACAACCTATGTTCAAAAATTGATATTTTTAAAATAAATAAATAAAAATAAAATATAGCAGGGGGTGGTGGCTCATGTCTTTAATCCCAGCACTCGGGAAGCAGAGGTAGGAGGATTGCCATGAGTTTGAGGTCACCCTGAGACTACATAGAGAATTCCAGGTCAGCCTGAGCTACAGTGAGACCCTACTGAAAAAAAAAAAAAAATACACACACACACACACACACACACACACACACACACACACACACACGAAGAAAACGTGGGTTTGAGTAGGCCATGATGGCACACGTGTAATCTCAGCACTTGGGAAGTGGAGGCAGGATGATCAGGGAGTTTAAAGTCTTCCCGGGCTAGTTTGAGGCCAATTTGGTGTAGATGACACTGTCTCAAAAAAAAAAAAAAAAAAAAAAAAAAAAGAAAGAAAAAACCAAAACCATGGGTCGGAGATATGGCTCAGCAGTTAAAGGTGTTTCTTGTGACAGGAGTTCTAGTCCCCAGTACCCATGTTGAGCCAGTTCACAAAGTGGTCCATAGGTCCGGAGTTCATTCGTACTAGCAAGAGGCCTTGGTGCACCCATTCTCTCTTTCTGGAAGGAAGGAAGGAAGAAAGTGAGGAAGGGAGGGAGGGAGGGAAGGAGGAAGGAAGGAAGGAAGGAAAAAAGGGAGTGGATCAGGTACGAATTCATATTTTCATAAAGAAACAGTGGCACTCATGTTACAACTTAACAAAAGGTTCAAAAAATGGTTCATTTCATGTGTCAACTTGGCTGGGCCATAGTACCAAGGTATTTGATTAAAATAAAGACTTAGGGGCTGGAGAGATGGCTTAGCACTTGAGGTGCCTGCCTGCTAAGCCTAAGAACACTGGTTCCAATCTCCAGCGGTTCCAATCTCCAGGTCCCATGTTTGGCCAGATGCAAAGTGACACAAGGACGCAATGCTGCACTTGCCCACAAGGGGGCGCACGCATCTGGATTTCGTTCACAGCACCTGAGAGACTGCTGGCCCGCCTATCTCTGTTTCCCTCTCCCTCTCTTTCTCTCTCTCTGTCTCTCTCCAAAAATAAATTAAAAAAATAAAATAAAGACTCAGTTTGACAGTAAAGGTATTTACTACATGAAATTAACAGATTATTAGATTTAAAAATATATATTTTATTTATTTATTTGAGAGAGAGAAAGAGGGAGGGGAAGAGAGAGAGAGAGAATGAGAATGGGTGCGCCAGGACCTCCAACCACTGCAAACAAATTCCAGATGCATATATGCCCCCTTTTGCATCTGGCTTCCATGGGTACTGGAGAGCTGAACTGGGATCCTTTGGCTTTGCAGTTAACTGCTGAGCCATCTCTCCAGCCCTAGATCAGTAGATTTTGAATAAAGCAGATTTCCCTTCATAGTGTACGTGGGTCTCAATCAACCAGACCAGGCCTTAGAGCAAAGGCAGAGGTTTCCCAGTGAAGAGAATACTCTGCTTCCAGACACCTTGGACTCTAGTCGCAGCATCGCCCTTTCCTGGGGTTCCAGGTTCTGAGGGAAAGGCCTGCTAAAATGGTTCTATCCTCAGGGCTAGAGCGATGTGGGCTGTAATGTGTGGGCAGGAAATGAGGGACCCTTGCCCTCTGCCAGCTCTCTGAGGGCCTTGGGGAGTGAAAAGGAGCTCTGCATGGAGGAATGGGACTTGGACAGAGGGACAGAGCCATGGGTCACTGAGGATCCAGTCCAGCTGAGCTGTGTTCATGCACTTGGAACGTGATCAAGGAAGACACCTGATGTTGACCTCTAGCCTCCACATGCATATGAACACAGGTGCACGGGCATACAAGCACGTACCCACACAGATACAGTCATGCAGATACACACATATACCACACACACGCACATACGCAAAAAAGAGAGAAACTTTATCTATCAAGTAATATTATTATTAAGAAAGTGAAGCTGGGTGTGGTGGTGATGCCTTTAATCCCAGCACTCAGGAAGGCAGAGGTAGGAGGACCACCATGAGTTCAAGGCCACCCTGAAACTACATAGTGAATTCCAGGTCAGCCTGGGCCAAAAAGAAAGAAAGAAAGAAAGAAAGAAAGGAAGAAAGAAAGAAAGAAAGAAAGAAAGAAAGAGAGAAAGAGAAAGAGAGAAAAAAAGAAAGAAAGAAAGAAAGAAAGAGGGAGGGAGGGAGGGAGGGAGGAAGGAAGGAAGGAAGGGGGAAGAAAGGAAAAAAGGGAGAATATATATATATATTCAGGAAGAAAATATTTACAAATCATATACCCGTTGTGTCTACTTTCCAGAACATATAGAGAAGTCACACAACTCAATAAAAAGATAAATAGTTCAATTAAACATTGAGAAAGGATTTCAGTAGACATTTTCCCAAAGAAAACAGAAATTACCAATAAACACATGAAGAGATGCTTAGTATCACTAGTCACGAGGGAAATGCAAATTCAAACCACAATGAGATTCCATTTCACACTCACTCGGATGGCTGTAATAAAAACACCAAAAATAACAAGTGTTGACAAGGATGTGGAGAAATTGGAACCCTCAGACATTGTTAGAAGGAATGTGAAATTGTGCAGCAGCTGTGAAAAACAGCTTGGCATCTCCTCAGAACTTAGACATAGTGTTTCCATATGTCACAACAATTCCACTCCTAGGTACCTATCCAGGAGAATTCAAAACATACCCACATAAAGATGTCCACATGAATCTTCCTAGCAGCATTGTCCCTGATAGTCAAAGCAGAAAAATCCTCAGCTGTCCATCAACTGATGAACAAAATGAGATAATTCCATAGAATGGAATAGTATTTAGCTATAAAACAACACAGAACACTGACGTAGACTAACACATGGACAGATCTTGAGAACATTAATGAAATAGTACTGAAAAAGAAGTGAAAGAAACCAGACACAAAACACCATGGGATACGTGATTCCATTTATATGAAATGTTCAACATGGTCATATTCATAGAGCCAGCAAATAGATTAGTGGTGGACATGGCTGGGAAGTATATGGAGAAGGAAATGACTTCTAATGGCTGCAGGAGTTTTTTGGGGGGGCAGGGAGAGGATAAAAATGTCCTGGAATTAGGCAGTGGTGGTGGTTGAACAATTTAGTGAATATATCCAAACTCAGTAGATTTTATTATTTAAATTAGACATTTTATGCTATGTGAATTACATCACACACACACAATGTGTAATCCTGGGGCTGGGAATATGGTTCAGTACTTGCCTAGCATGCTGATAGTCCTAAATTCAGTCCCTAGAACTGATCCCTGCCCAAGAAGAAAGGAAAGGAAAAAGAGAAAAAAATCAGGACTCCAATCTGAAAGCATACATTGATTGCATTCTCTCATTATGTCACTGTATCCTAATTAGAAAGCTTTCTCTCTCTTTTCATGACATTGACATTTTTGTAGACTTGGGCAATTATTTTGTGAAATATCCATTATCACAGATTTAAATTTTATTTATTTATTTATTTATTTATTTATTTATTTATTTGTTTATTTGTTTATTTATTTATTTCAGAGAGAGAGAATTAATGGGCATGCCAGGGCCTCTAGCCACTGCAAATGAACTCCAGTTGGATGTGCTACCATGTGCTTCTGGCTTACATGGTTCCGTTAAATCAAACCCAGGTCCTTAGGCTTCACAGGCAAGTGTCTTAACCACTAAGCCATCTCTCCTACCCTTAGCTTGATTATTTTATGATTAGATTCAAGCTAAATAGTTTGGGGTGGGAATAAATTGTTTTGTAGTCATCTTGGAGGCAGTGATTTTTTTTTTTTTTTGAGACAGGGGTGTGGTGATTTGAATGTGAATGTATGTTCCCCATAGCCTCAGGGATTTTTGATTGAGGTGAAGTTTCCTGCTTAAGTCTCTAGCAGCTTGCTGGAGGTGTCAATGGGGGTGGATCTTTGAGTCCAGTCCTAAGGTGTGTAAAAAGTCAGGTTTTCTGGTTGTTGGTGGTGTCTCCTCTATGAATCTATGGAAATAAGCCAGCCTCTTCCACCATTATCATGCTTCCCCTGGATTCTGTAAGCCTGAAATAAACCCTTTCCTCCCATCAGCTGTTTCTGGTTGGATGTTTGTTCCAGCAGTGAGAGGTCACTGCGACACAGGGTCTCATGTATCCTAGGCTGTTCTTTGCCACATAGTGTGTTTGTGGCAAAGAATGGACTTGAACTTTTGATCCTTCTGCTTCCACCTCCTGAGTTCTGGACTTACAGGTATGTACCACCGTGCCTGGTTCATGCTGTGTTGGGGGATGGAATTGAGGACCTCATGTACTCTATGGCTCCAGCTCTGAGCCAGTGATCTTCACGACTTCTTCCATTGACTTCACTGTTTCTGCTAATCTTTTAAAAAAATTTTTAAAACAAATATATACTAATTTTTATTTATTTATTTATTTAGAGAGATAAAGAGGGAGGGGGAGAGAGAGAGAGAGAGAGAGAGAGAGAGAGAGAGAGAGAGAGAGAGAGAATGGGCATGCCAGGGCCTCTAGCCACTGTAAAAGCCCCCTTGTGCATCTGACTTATGTGGGTACTGGATAATCAAACTGGGATCCTTTGGCTTTGCAGGCAAATGCCTTAACCGCTAAGCCATCTCTCCAGCCCAGACACTGACAGTTTTTGATGTTGTTGTTGTTGTTGTTGTTTCTGCTAATCCTTTGTGGATGTCATTTTGTTATTTATAAATAATGACAGTTTCACTTGTTTGCTGCCTTACCCTATAGTTCCCCTTCCCGGCCTTATTGCAGTAGGTAAGTGTCCAATCTACTTCACCCTAATATTGGTCTGTCTGTCTTTTCTGTCATTTAAGTATGCATGAATGTTGGGCTGGAAGTTAGCTCAGTGGTAGCATGTGTGAAGCCATTCGGTTCCATCTCCAGCCACTGCAGATCCCAAACATATAAATGGAATCATGTGGTATGTAGCCTCTTAAGGTTGGCTTTTTCTTAAATTCAGCACATTTCTCTTGAGATTCATCAAAGTTGTTTTGTGTCAATATCTATATAATTTAAACAATATTTTATTTACTTATCTATTTGCAAGCAGAGAGACAGAGAGAGATAGAGAGAGAAGAGAACCAGATAGAATCAATGCACAGGGCCTCTGGCTGCTGCAAATGAACTCCAGATGCATGTACCACTTTGTGCATCTAGATTTATGTGGATACTGGGGAACCAAACCTGAGGTTTATTTCTGATAACCTCAAATTCTGAATGTTCCAAGGGCCTTGGCTATTATTTGTTGTCTCAAGTTTTGCTTTGTGATGCCTGGCTGTTTTTGATCCAATGCTGGGCATTGGACATAAACATTTCAGAAGTAATTTGAAGTTCTAGGCTGTTATATCCACACCCATTTTATTTACCTTTTAGGCCTACCTTTTTCTGCATGGTCGATCTCTTTTTAGTACCTAATTGTCAAAATGCCTTCAAATTCAGACAAACGCCGGATTCCCTGTCTTCTCCCCAGTTCCTCACTGGCTTGTTGTTGTTGTTCTAATGGCGTCAATGCTTCATTTCCTGCTGTTCCCTGGAGAGGTGGTCTGGGAGACATGACTGGGTGGGGAACCCATCTCATGGCTGATTCTGTATGTGTGTGACTTTTACTTGTGTTACAGATCGTTAGAATTCTCTTGGAAAGACTCTTAAGGTCTTGGTTCAAGTCTTTCAGAGAAGGTTTATTTGTCCTTGTGCCAGACACTAGGAAACACTACTAAGTTCTGATCAATAAAGTAAAATTTGTATTTGGGGTGGGGTCCTTCGGATTCACAGGGACGGTGATTTCATCCCCCTTCCCGGTTCAATATGGACAGGTGGCTAAGGATTTCTTTAAGGGCATGTTTACTTTCCTTTTGTGGTTATGCACTGAAGGGGCTGACCTTTGATGTTCCTGCACGCACACAAGAGTCTGGACTTTGAACCCCTGCCCTGTGCAAACCCCTTCCTTCCTTTTCTCTTCTGTGCCCAGCTCTGGTTATAAGGAATCAACAGATGCCCTCAGGACAAAAGTCAGATCACACCTACAGAAACATGAGTTTAATGTGATTTCTGCCTTCTGATTATTTTCTTTATTATACTGCTTATGGTGCTGGTTTGAGTGTAAAATGTCCCCCATAACCTCATGTGTTTGAATCTTCAATCTCTAGTTGATGGCGCTGGTTGGGAAGGTTGTGGAGCCTTTGGGAGATGGAGCCTTGCTGGAAGAAGTATTATAGCCCAGCCACACTTGCCACATGTGGTAGCTCATGCTTGTTGTTTCCTTCCTGCTGATGTGATGATGTGAACCAGCTCCCTGCTCCTGCCATGTGTCCCCTCCATAAAGAAACTTCCTCCTGAAACTGCAAGCTGAAAATAAAACCCTTTCCTTCCATCTATAAGCTGCTTTTGTTCGGGTATTTTGTCCCCGTAGTGAGAGACTAACTGCTACACTGGTGTATGTGTATAGTATTTAAACATGGTTTAAGTATATTTAAATATATCTAAAATTATTTCATGTTCCATTTCTATATGTGATGATCTGGGAGGAATTTATTTGGGAGGGGGATTGAGGTAGGGTTTAGCTCTAGCCCAGGCTGTCCAACCAGGAATTCACTATTTAGTCTCAGGGTGGCCTTGAATTCACAGAGATTCTCCTACCTTGGCCTCCCAAGTGCTGGGATTAAAGGAGTGCACCACCATGCCTGGCTGTAGGAGGTATTTTTGAACAGATTCAATCTGCCATTTTGTCACATGGATTTCAACATGTTAGTTTTACTCAAGCTTTAGTAAAATAATTTAAAACAGTGCAGATAACAGCTGTTTCCCTTCTCTCTGCTTTATACAGTAAGTAGCATTTTGGGGGAAGTACTGAGATCTGGAGTTTGTCACCCAACTCTACCAGTAAGAGTTGAATCACTTTATGTAAGTCTCTTAAATTGTCCCACTTCAGTTTTCACTTCTGTAAAATGGAGCATAGAATCCCATAGTTTCAGAAGACTTCGGGGAAGGTAAGTATTAATTGAGCACCTACTATCTGTAAGGCAATTTTTCTAAGTGCTAGGGATGCAATGATGAATTAAACAGACAAAAATGTGTGTGTGAGGGTGAGGTGAGTGTGCACATGTGTGCGGTAGCAGGCAAGACAATAAGAAAAGTAAAGGAGGGCTGGAGAGATTGCTTAGTGGTTAGGGCACATGCCTGTGAAGCCTAAGGACCCTGGTTCAATTCTCCAGGTCCCATGTTAGCCAGATGCACAAGGTGGCGCATATGTCTGGAGTTTGCTTGCTGTGGCTGGAGGCCCTGGTGCTCCCATTCTTACTTGTTCTCTCTCTCTCTCTCCCCCTCTCTCTGTCTCAAATAAATAAAAATAAAGTTTAAAAAAGAAAAGAAAAGTAAAGAAAAATATGTGGCATTTTAGGTGGAAGATGTTGTGTCAAACCAGAGCATAGTGGCACAGGCCTTTAATCCCAGCACTGGGGAGGCAGAGGTAGGAGGATCGCAGTGAGTTCAAGGCCACCCTGAGACTACATAGTGAATTCCAGGTCAGCCTGGGTCGGAGTGAGACCCTACCTTGAAAACCCAAAATAAATAAATAAATAAATAAATAAATAAATAAATAAATAAATAAATAAATAAATAAAACAAACCAGAGATCAGTGTGCATGCATGTATGTGCGCGAACGGGTGGGTGCTCATCATGTCTGCATTCTGAACCTGCTTCAGAATCTCAGCTCAATCAGTACTTGAAAGATGAATGAATAGCTGCCCACGGGCGCCACATCATACAATGTGTTGCTTTCAGAATGGATGTCATGGCTACAGACCCTCCACATCTAGTGGAACGGCAGCAGATCGAGAAGCCTCTCTCAGAGACCTACCAAGTGGCGTTTGACTCAGGAGTTGTCCAGTTGTCCTTCACCCCTCCGCCCATGTAAATCGGTGCAAGGGCCTCTCTCAGCTGGCTTTCCTGCCCAGAGGCATTGCCCTGCTCGGGTCATCTGGAGGTGGGACAGGGCTGACACCTTCTCTCCAGCCAGGCAGGAAGCCTGAGGTCCCAGGTGCCGGCCCAGGTGCGCGCACAGGTGTCCGAGGAGCCGCGGGTGCGCGCCCGGCCGCCAGGGGGCACTGTGGCGTCGCGTGAGTCCCGCCGAAGCGAGGGCTGCTCGCCCAAGATCCGGGAGCGGACGGGTCCCAGTTTGGTTTCAGCTTAGACGCCCATGCTCGAGAATTTCCGAACGTCCGAGACTTAGTTTCCTCTGATGGAGGCGGGAGGTTGTGCTGATGACGGAGGAAAGAAAAGCTCCAGGAAGAAGGGCACCCGGGGTTTTCTGACTTGCCAGCATCCTTTGTCACAGCCGCGAGGGGGCACGTACAGGTTTGGGCGGCTCTGGGCAGTGCAGATGGTACCTGCGGCGGCCTCCCCAAGACCAAGGCCAGCGCTGGCTGGAGTCCCGGCCTTGCCAATCGCAAACCCAGGTGGGGTGCTTGTGGGCTCCAGGCTGAAGCTGGACCTTCAAAGGGCTTTAGGGACGCCAGGTCCAAACACCTCGCCCAGAGGACCTGAAGTCCCCTTTGTGGAAGGTAGTGTGGCCTCCCAAGTTGCCCACATTCTACACCCAGAACCCGTGAAAATGCTTACAGGAGCATCCCCCTAGCCAGCCCCCCAACACTTTTGTAAAGACTAAAATTTATTGCATATATTTAAGTTTACAGCATGATGTTATAAAGTACAGATCTTGTAAAATAGTTACTGTTATAGAATAAATGAACATATCCACCATCTCACAGTTACCCATTTTTCTTGGCTGTGACAAGAGCAACTACAATCTACTTACTTAGCAAAAATCCTGACTGTTGTACAGTAGATCTACTTTATATCCTTAGGCCTACTTTTCCCTGTCTTCCTTCCTCCCCTTGACCGTTATAACCATTCTTTTATGTTGTCTCACTCTATTTAACTTGAACAAACACGCAGTGGGCTCACACAGTATTTTTCTGTGTCTCCTGATTCACTCACTCAGCCTAGAGTCCTCCTGGCCCTTATAGCAAATGGCAAGATCTCCGTTTCTTCTTTTTTTTGCAGCTCTGGGGACTGAACGTTTGAACCCTGAGCCTCACACTTTACCACTGAGCTACATCCAATTCCTTTTCATGACTCAACTTTCATTTCTTTTCTGAATGTATATGTGTTTTTTTTATTAGAGGGAGAGAGTGGGCTAGCCACTGCAAATGAACTCCAGACACATGTGCCACCATGTGCATCTGGAGAATCAAACCTGATGTCCTTAGGCTTCACAGCCAAGCACCTTAACTGCTAACCCATCTCAACTTTCAGTTCTGGCTTTATGTATTTGCGTATTTTTTGTCATTAACTAAAGGTTTTCCAAGTTTTTTTTTTTTTTTTTTTGGAAAGGCAGCTATTAGTTTTATTAATTTTCTTTTTCATATTCTCTATTTTTCTATTCTTTATTATTCTTTTTTTCCCCTTCTAATTTTGGATTTAATTTACTTTTTTTTTTTTTTTTTTTTTTTTAGCTTTCTGAAATCCTGGGCTATTTATTGAATATTTCTTGAAATTCGGTTTTGTTTTGATTTTTGAGATAGGATCATCCTGTTATCTGGGATGGTCTCCAACTTCTAGTCCTGAACAAGTACTATTCTTTGCCTCAGCCTCCCAGGTAGCTGGGACTACAGGCATGTGCGGATGTACTCAACTCCTTCCTCTTTTTTTTTTTTTTTTTTTTTGTTTGTTTGTTTTTTTAACATAGGTATTTATTAGTCTCAGGGTGGCCTTAACTCACGGCGATCCCAAGTGGCTGGGACTAACAGGCATATTACTATAACCAAGTGGCCCAATTCATTTCAATTCTTTCCTCTTTTTAACAACAACATATTTATTACTATAACTCTCTTAGAACTGCTTTTATCATACTCTATAGGCTTTGGTATGTTGTGTTTCCAGTGTTGTTGTTTTAAGATAATTTTAAATTCCCCTTTGACTTCCTCTTTGTCTATTTAGTAGTTCAGAGGCATGCTGTGAATTTCCCACAATTCTGCTTGCAACTGACTTACAGTACTTGCTATGATTTCGCTTTCTTACATGTCATAGTTGATTTGTGGCCTGTCATATGGTCTAGTGTTCCATGTACACTAGAGATGACTATATTCTACTATTGTGGAAAGTTCCGTATTTATTTATGAGGTCCAATTTTTCTAAAGTACCATTTAATTTGATTATTTCCTTCTTAATTTTCTGTCTAGTTGATCTCTCCATTGTCAAAAGTGAGGCACTGAAGCATCCTATCATTACTGAATTGCTATCATGTCTCCCTTTATGTTAATTCATACTTGTTTTATATATACAGGTACTCCAACGTGGAGTGTATAAATGTACTTTTTTTTTTTTCATTGATGTGACCCTTAAAGGTGGAAGAAACAACTTAAGGGAGGAAAGATTTATTTTGGCTCATGGTTTCACAGGGCTTTGGCCCATTGTGGAGGGCAGGCATGGTGGCAGCTTAGTTCATGGCAGTGGGAAAGTGTGGAGGAGAACTGTTCACATCATAGTGAACCAGGACATGGCTAGCACTAGGGAGCCAGAGGCAGACATAACCTCCAAAAGGCCTTCTGGGGACCCTCTTCTGCCAGCTAGGCCTCAGCCCTCCCTCAAATTGTGATACCCAATAAGGACCAAGTATTTAACATATGACTAGAGGAGACATTATATAGATTCAAACCATAATTATATTAATATTTTTAGCTATGTCTTGAATTGAGTGCTTTGTCACTAAATGATGATTTTCTTTTGTTTCTTGTGGCTGAGGTGGGGGGTGGGGAGGACGTAGAACTAGGGACTGAACCCAGGCCCTTCCTGAACTCAACCCCAGCCCCAGCCTTTTCAATTTCATTTAAGACAGGATCTTGCTAAATTGCTCAGGCTGGCCTCAAACCTGTGATTTTCCTGCCTCCATCTCCTAAGTAGCTGGGATTATGGGTGTGTAGCACCATGCCTGGCACTCTCGTGAAGTTTTTGACTTGAAGTCTGTTTTATCAGATATTATTATAGCCTCTCCAGTTCATCATTGCTTAACATGTATGTGGAGCATCTTAGATCATTCTCTATCAGCCTTCATGCACCCTTAAGGTTAAGGGAGGTCTCTTTATTATATTTATTTATTTACTTATTTATTTATTTATGAAAGAGAGTGAGAGAAAAAGAGAAATAAAGAGGCAGATATACGTAGAGAGAATAGGCATATAGGGTCTAGAGCCACTGCAAACGAACTTCAGATGTATATGCCACCTTGTGCATCTGGGCAATTGCACCTGGGTTTGTAGCTTTGCAGGAAAGTGCCTTACCATCTCTTGAGCCCAAGGTAGGTCTCTTGTCAGAATATGATTGGATTAAAAAAACCTAAGAGCCAGACATGGTGGCTCACGCCTTTAATCCCAGCACTGAGGAGGTTGAGGCAGGAGGATTGCTATAAGTTTGAGGCCAGCCTGAGACTACATAGTGAATTCCAGGTCAGCTTGGGCTAGAATGAGACACTACCTTTGAAAAAGAAAAAGAATCTATTAGGCTATGTTTTGTCTTTTGATTGTGGAATTTAACCCATTTACACTCAAAGCAATTATGGATAAGTATGGGCATATTTACCATCGTTTTGGCAAGTTGTTCTCTGATTGTTTTAGATCTTTTGTTCTTTTATTCCTCTCTGGTTATTTATCTTTGTGGTTTGATGATTTTTTTTTTCAGTGCTAAGTTTTGATTCCTTTTTCTTTGTTGTTTGTTTATCTGTTACAATTTTTGGTTTGTGTTTTTAATGAGGCTTAGATATATTACAGTTACAATAAACTATTTTATACTGAAAATAACTTTTGAACTCCAGACGCATGTGCCTCCTTGTACATCTGGTGTATGTAGGTCTTGGGGAATCGAAACAGGGTCCTTTGGCTTTGCAGGCAGGCACCTTAACTGCTAAGCCATCTCTCTAGCCCCTGGCTTTTTTTTTTTTTTTTTTTTTTTAGGGGTAAAGGAGACAGACACTGTGGATACTCAACACCTACCAAAGCAGAGATCCAGAGGTTCCTAAGAGTTTATCAGTGAAGTAGACTTAAAAAGTACCCACCACAGCTAAGGGAATTTTGAGGAAGAGGGGGCAGAAAGATTGTAAGAACCACAGGTTGGGACATCATGCCCAGAGGCATTGCCCCCTCCCATATCTGACTGCTGCTTTCACAACACATGACCCACAACCCCATGGGGAATATCAACAACCCCGCTAAAAAGGGCCCCCAGCGGAATGGGATCAGGAATGAAGGAAAGGATGGTACCAACACATGATGTATCCATATTAAATATGTCTGTAATAAAGAAAAACTCTGGATTTTTTTTTTTTTTTTTTTTTTTTTGGAGAGAGACAGAGAGAGAGACAGAGAGAGAGGGAGAGGAGGACAGATAGAGATGGGTGCACCAGCAGTCTCTCAGCTGCTGTGAACGAAATCCAGATGAGTGCGCCCCCCTTGTGGTCAAGTGCGGCATTGCACCCTTGCATCACTTTGCATCTGGCTACACGTGGGACCTGGAGATTGGAACTGCTGGAGATTGGAAACAGCATTCTTAGGCTTAGGAGGAAGGCACCTTAACTGCTAAGCCATCTCTCCAGCCCAAAACTCTGGATTTTTAACCTAGACCCCACAATTTAAATTTTGATGATGCAATTTCACATGCTTTTTATTTTATTTTATTTTTATTTATTTGAGAGAGTGAGCAAGAGAGAGAGAGAGAGGACAAGAGTGGGCTTGCCAGTGCCTCCAGCCACTGCAAATGAACTCCAGACGTATGTGCCACCTTGTGCATCTGGCTTATGCGGGTTCTGGGGAATTGAATCATTTGGCTTTGCAGGCAAATGCCTTAACTGCTAAGTCATCTCTCCAGCCCTACATGTTTTTATATTACATATTTCTTCGTAAAGTTTATTTATGTATTTATTTTTGGTTGGGTGGCACTGGAGATTTAACCCAGGGTCTCAAACATGCTAGCTAGACAAGCATTCTATAACTAAGCAACATCCCCAGATAATTATATATTTCTTAATAATTTACTGCATCTATTATTATTATTTAGAGTAGGGTCTCACTCTAGCCCAGGATGATCTGGAATTCACAGCAATTCTCCTCTTGAGTGCTGGGATTAAAGGTGTGTGCCACCATGCCCAGCTTCTATTATTATTTTTGTTTTAACTTTTAACACACTAGAGGTATGTATGGTTTATAGAGAATAATAACAATATCAGATTATTCTGGATTTATATCTTCATGTGTTTTCATGTAACTCATATCTTTTTGTTTCTACTTAACTCTCTTAAGTATTTCTCATAACCGAGTGTGTGTGTGTGTGTGTGTGTGTGTGTGTGTGTGTGTGTGTGTCCTCAGTTTTCATTAGGGAAAGGCTTTAGTTCTCTTTCATTTCTGAAGGACAGCTTTGCTGGATAAAATATTCTTGGCTGGCAGGAGTTTTTCACCCAGCACTTTGAATGAATCATTGTGCTCTCTCCTGGCCTGAAGGCTCCTGCTGAGCGATCTGCTGACAGACTGATGGGAATTCCTTTATACATAGTCACATATCAAGAGAGAAAGAGAGATGCTTTCTTTTCTCTTGCTGCGTTTACAATACTTTGCTTTTGGCTTTTGACAGTTTACTTACAATGTACCTTGGAGAAAACCTCTTTAAGTTGAATCTTTTGGGGAGTCTTTTGAACTTCATGTATAGATGTCCAAATTTTTCCAAAGCCTCAGGATATTTCCAGCCATTATTTTATTAAAATAAGCTTTCTGTACCTATCTTTGCCTCTTCTGAGACTCTCATAATTTGATTTTTGTTCACTTGATGATACCCTACAGGCTGTCTTTACTCTTTTTCATGTTTTCTTTTTTCTTTCTGTGTAACTTAAAAAGACTTATCTTCAAATCAGAGATTCCTCTGGATCTGACCCTGTGGCTGAAGCTCTCCATTGTGTCCTTTCTTCATCTCTACGTTCTTCAGCTTCAAGACTTCCGTTTGATTCTTTTTTATTATATATGTTGGACATCCTAATCTGAAATTCTGAAATGCCCCCAAACTTGTTGAGTGCTGAGATATTGCACAAAAAGCTTGAATTTTAAAGTTTCCAGTTAGGGATACTCACGTGTAAAGTCTATGCTTTCTGTGTTTCAGATCTGAAAAACTCTAAAACCCGAAACACTTCTTGTTCCTGGCATTTCAGTCAGGGGATATGCAAACTCTGTATATCTATTTGTTGCATTTCTCACTTAGATCATAAATTCTTTGTCTGATTGCATTGGTTTGTCTATACTTTTTGAATCTTGTTGAGTTTCCTTAAACCATAATGTTTTTTTTTTTTTTTCCAACTCCCTTACCTGTATTTTCTAAATTTCCTTGGGGTCAGTTGTTGAAGAATTATTGCATGGTTTTCATGGTAACACATTTCCTTGCTACTTCACATTTCCTATGCCCTTGTGTTGGTGTCTGTGCATATGGGGGAATAATTACCTATTTCAAAATTTAGGGCTGGAGAAATGGCTTAGTGGTTAAGGCGCTTACCTACAAAGCTAAAGGACCCAAGTTTGATTCCCTAGGACCCATGCAAAGCTAGATGTACAAGGTGGTGCATGCATCTGAAGTTCATTTGCAGTGGCTAGAGGCCCTGGTATACCCATTCTCCCTCTCTCTTTGTCTATTGTCCTCTTTCTCTCTTTTTCTCCTTCAAATAATAAATTTAAAAAAACTTTAAAAAACCCAGTATTCATCTTAATTTTAAAAAAATTATTTGCTTATGTTATTTATTTGAGAGCAACAGACAGAGTAAATGAGGCAGAGAGAGAGAGAGAGAGAGAGAGAGAGAGAGAGAGAGAGAATGGGCACACCAGGGCTTCTAGCCACTACAAATGAACTCCAGATTCATGCACCACTTTGTGCATTACGTAGGTACTGGGTAATTGAGCCTCAAACCAGGGTCCTTAGGCTTCACAGGCAAGCGTTTAACCACTAAGCAATCTCTCCAGCCCTTAATATTTTTTTTCACAAAATGACTTTTGTAGGAAGATTTTCACTGGCAGATGGTCCTAGGCTCTAGGAGTGTAGGACACTGCAGTGCAGGTTGTTAATGCCCACTCATCTTCTCATCTCCCCACATGGCTGAGAGAATCCCTCCTTGAGTTGGGCTTGGTATGGCCCATGAGCATTGGCTGAATCCTGGGCTTCAGATTACAGGGGTCAAGAGCAGGTGTGCATTGGGATCAGGGTCTTGCAAACTTATTGCAGAACCAGGATGTTGGGGTAGAGATATAATGTGTATGCAGTCAGATGCGTATTGCTCACTGAGCTAGAACTGGGACTTCAAAACACCCCACCCAGCAGTCAAGT
Organism: Orientallactaga sibirica; assembly: GCA_036365145.1. Lineage (NCBI taxonomy): Eukaryota > Metazoa > Chordata > Mammalia > Rodentia > Dipodidae > Orientallactaga > Orientallactaga sibirica. Next base: position 19,533,541 of record JAEOAD010000031.1, read on the forward strand.
CCAGATTATACCCGTGACTCTGACCTTGGGGCTGAGAATACATCATTGGCCTGGCTCTGAAGAAGGGTACTCTGGAGATTTGGTCCTGAGGAGCAGAGAAGAGCTGCTATGTAGTTCAGGAACTAGAGCTACTAGTGAACAGTGACAACTCAGATCCTAGGCGCTTGTAGTGATGACTTCGCACCTTGAAATGATGAGACATGGCAGTATCCTGGGATTTGTGAGGCCGGGTGCAGTGGCATCAAGGACCCATAGTGTCAGAGTACAGCTGTCACAGGTCTTGGGGGTGGGATCATATCTATGACTCTACTCCCTAGAGATGGAGATGGTTCGGCTGCATAGCCTCTGTGGGAGTAGTACAGTTCCAGAGAAGCAGGTTACTGTCATATGCATGTGTGTGGAGGGCTCAGCACGCCCTGTGTTTCAAGTTCATTTGGTACCAAATGGCTCATGGATGTGCTGCTCCCAGAGGGTAGCCCACCGGGTGGGGATGGTTCAAACAGCTACAAAGTTGCAGAGATAGTAGGGTTCCATAGCCATTTACTCCTAGGGAAGGACCTACCTCAGCAATCTTGTTCAAATATGGTATATTGTAGAAGCCAGATGGGTCACAGGCTGTGGGGCACAGTACTGACCCTTATTCTGGAGGGTAGTGCAGCTGTGTAGACTTCATACCATTCCCTCAGCCTGACTTAATGCTTGAGAGGAATGCAACTGTCTAAGGGGTCCTGGTGGCTACTTAGGCCTTCTTACCTCTGTCCTTTTAAAAATTTTTATTTATTCTTAAGCAGTGAGATGAGAGAGAGAGAGAGAGAGAGAGAGAGAGAGAGAGAGAGAGAGAGAAGGAGAGAGGGAAAACATTAGGGCCTCTAGCTGTTGCAAACGAATTCTAGAAACATGCACCACTTTGGATACCTGGCTTTATGTGGCACTGAGAAATCAAACCTGGGTCTTTAGGCTTTACAGGCAAGTGTCTTAACCACTGAGGCACCTCTTCATGCCCACCCCCACTTACCTCTGTTTACAGGGAGACATTCTTCCCGGCTTTGAGCTGATCTGGAATGGAGGATGTAGTGGTAGAATGAAGTGTTTCATTTGGTTTTCCATATGCCATCCTGGATTTCTGCGCTCGGTCTGAGATTCTACTACTCCTTTGGTGCATGCTAATGCTCTCTGTATTCATTATTTATGTTGTTATTGTGAGTGAATATGTGACAGAAACAACTTGTAAAGGAAAGATTTATTTATTTTGGCTCATGGTTTCAGGGGATTCCTGCCCATCCTGATGGGGAAGGCATGTGGAGTGGCTCTGGGCAGTGGGCGGATGTGGTAGAGGAGGCTTGTTCACATCATGGCTGCAGATCAGGAAACAGAACACGACAGGAAGGAATGAGGGAGAGTATAGTACCAAGGACCCACCTCTTGTGGCCCATGCCCTACTTCCTCCAGCTAGATCACACCTTCCACATCCTGCCAAGGCACAGTCATTAGCTGAGGGCCATATTCAAACACATGAGTCTTTAGGGAACACTTCAGATTCAACCATAACACACTCTTAGTTATTTTTTGTTCAAATGTAGTTATTTATCCATCATTTTGATTTGTTGGGAGGACAAGAGCATTAAGGGCTTCTGGTCAACCCCCTTACCAACATCACTCCAAAAGTGTGCTGAGTGCTTTTTATCATGAAGTAGTTGGGACTTTGTCAAGTTTTTTTCTGCTGTTATTGAGATAACCACGTTTCCATTTAATTCTATCAATTATATACACATACATATAATATTTCTACTATTCAATTGCCTTGTCTGTTTTTATAACAGTGATATGTTGCTTTGTTTACTGTAGCTCTGTAGTGTATTTTGAAATCAAGAAATGTGATGTTTCCAGAATTATCCACTTCTCTCAAGACTACTTTTGTGACTCAGGGTTTTTTTCTATGGTTCCCCATGAGTTTTGGAATTGATGTTTTTCTCCTTTTATGAGAAATGTCATTAGAATCATGATATGGATTGCATTGGATATATAAACACATTGGGTACTATGGACATTATAGAAATATTAATTCTTCCAATTCATGAGCACAAAATATCTTCCAACTTATTTGTGTCTTCCTCAATTTCTTTCACTAGTGCTTCAGTTTTCAGTGTACAGATTTCTCTTATTCTCAGTTAAATTCATTTGTAAGTATTTGATCTATTGTGGTCATTACACATGGGATTTTTTTCCTCATTATCTTTTTCAATAAATTTTATGTATCTCTAGTATGCTTGTATTGTCACAAATTACATCTCTGCACATTATAAGCCTTCCAACACAGAGGTATAATCAATGTATTATGAAGTTTCCTTTCAAATAATAGGAAAGAAAAGTTAACAAACAAAAATTTAATTGCACTGTCTCTATATTTTCCTACACAGCCGTGCTGATGGTTTCCGCATGGGGATTCACATTTCTCTGCCACCTGTCCCCATGCCATCCCTTTCATTGCTCCTCGGTGTCTAATGAACCTACTTTTCCCACAGTTTCAAACAGCCTTTCACTTCACCCTTCCGGCTTGTCAGAGTCTCACTTTTTACTTGTACATCCGTTGCCTGTCACTGCCATTCAAGGTCGATGGTCACAGGTTGCCTTCTCTCCCAAGCTATGAGGGCATGACTCACTTTACAAACATCATTTTCCCACCTTATTTCTAGGAGGCCAAGGCAGTAACTTCTAGAATGTCTGTTTAACTTTAGCCAAGTGCACATCGTTTGTAACTATTAAATAAAGCTGTTGTCCCCTTGAGGAGACACAGAGCTTGAGTGGGAGGCTGTAAAATGCAAGGTAGAGTTAGTAATGGGTTTCTAGTAGGAGTAGACCACCAGGGCTGGCCATTAACACTACACTATTCAGGGTCATTGTTAAAGCACTAATCAATTGTGAATTAGAGTTTTGAGCCATGTATAACTTATTTGTGGCATGGTGTCACCATTAATCATGTTCTGGAATGCTGAGAAAAGACTGAAGTGAGCTAAAGGTTGAAGGTTTAAGGTTTCTTGAAACCAAGCTCACTTAATGATATTCATGAGTAGATGACGTATTGCGGTAACCAGTCTTTGGTATTGGTCCAATTCCATCGGTGATCCCAGGGGCTAGACAGCTGCCCAGATGCTGAGCTTTCTGGAAAACTGATTAGCATTCAGTGTGAGTCTGGGGAGAAATCATAGACAGCACATCTTATATTTTCAAAGCTCTAAATGGAGAGCAAAGGAGAAGGCGAGGTCTAATATTTCCACATAAAATTCAGCAGTTTGTTAGGCTGAAGAGAGAGGCCAGATTTCCTAGCAGTTTGGGACTTCCCTCAGAGTTCTGTGGTACTGGAAACTGCCCTAAGCATGAGAGCTGACTTTGGAAGATTAGACCACAAAACAAGCCTGGAGTTGCAGGGACTTCTGACTTTAGGGGCACCTTAATATGAGTTGCACAGCCACTATTATCACCACGACAGTAACACTAATTACCATCTCTTTGGCCTGTACTGTGTGCCATGCATTGTCCTAGGTATTTTACAGACATTAACATATATAGTTGAATTTTCCAGAGCATGGTAGGTTGTATCACCCCGATTTCAAGATGAGAAAACTGTAACACTGTACCTGTGACTCGTGAGACACACAAACTCCAGGATGAGGGTTGCCCATAAAGGGTATTCTTGTTGCCTCTCCGCTCTTCCCATAAATTCACTAAGTGAGACTAGTTCTTTCCCTGGTCCTGGATAAAAACTTTGGCCCCAAGAATTTTCTGGTCTCTCCTAAACAGTAAAAATACTTCTCCAGTCACTTTCTCAAATCAATTTTAGTTGCAAAATATGGTCTCAATTCAATAATAAATATATGTAATTCCATGTCACAGTCCAACTCTGAATTTCATTTAAAGTTGGGTCTGCTTCTCCTTCTCTGGCTTGGACAGGAAGTCTGTTTGCGGGGAAAGTTCTATGATAAACTTCTCCCACCTGGCCACTCTTCGTTGTAAGATTGGGGAAAGTAGAGAGGAACAGGGGCCAGAAAAGGTCCAACGTGGGGATAGAGTCGGCCCTCCATATCCGTGGGTTCCTCACCTGCAGAGTCAGTCAACCATGGATTGACAGATTTTTAGAAAAAAACTTGCATGTGTGTTGAACATGTACAACTGTTTTCTTGTCATTGTCCTCAAAGCCATACAGTATTGTATGTATACAGCATCTGTAGCCTATTAGAAATCATAAGTAACTGGAGATGATTTAACATACACATAAGGAGATGTGTAGATTCTGCACAGACACCATTACATTTTATAGAGGAGACGTGAGCAGCCATGGGTTTTGATATCTGTGGGGACCTGGAACCAGTTTCCAAAGATACCAAGGGGGCAACTGTACCTCTGCAGTTATGGAGTACAAGCATTCTTTGAGTCTTACAGGAACTTAAGGTTGACTTTCCTTCTAAAGCACTTTCAGACATCATTTGGCGATAAACACCCATCTCCTCATTTTCTGCGGGGGTTTCTCATCTGTACGGTTGACCTGGGAGATGCACTTTCTTTCACTGTGGGGCATGTTTCTTCTTCAGCTGCTGGGATGCTGGCTGATCATAGTTCCCTTACCACACTGTCCCATTACCACACAGGCTATTCAACACTGGCATTTTCTCATACATGACCCACTCATTTTCTTTTGTCCTGACACATTGGATGTAGTGGTCTCTCTTTTATTCTGCCATCAAAGTAGTCTGCCTGCCTGCCATGAACTGACTGGATTTTGTCTCCCTGAAATTTATAGGGTGAAGTTCTAATCCCCAGTATGTATTTGGAAGTAGGGCCTATAAATGGAGTAATAGAGGGTAAGTGAGGCCCTGGATCTATAGGGTTAGTGTCTTTGCGAAGAGTGGTAAGAGTATTCTCTCTCTCTCTCCCTCCATGTCTATTCAGAGGACAGAAAGAACATGTTAGGACAGTACAGCCATGTGCAAGCCAGAAAGAGTCTTGGCCAGAAACCAGACCCTTCCAGACCTTGATGTGGACTTTCAGCTCTAGAACTGTGAGCAATGCATTTCTGTTGTTTAGTCTTTGGCTTTTAATTATGGCTGCTGGCGTAGATCAAGACATAGCCCATCTGAGGTCCTCTTAGATTGCTCAGTGAGAGCCTGGTACAAGTCTGATGTGGTTTAAACTTCTGGGAACACGTATTTAATCCTTTATGAGGTTGGTTCCCATGCAGACTTCTTCCTTAGGTATAGGAAGAGTGAGTGGCGACAGCAACTGGCTCCACTGGCATTGGCACATCACAGTTCTCTCCAAAGAAACCCTTCTCTAATCCTCAAAGCCCAGCTCTCTTGATCCATAATGTAGGTGAGGGGTTTGGGTCTGAGAAGGTTAGTTTGCCAGTCTGGACAGGAACTTTCTGGAGCATGCTAGCATCTGTTTTCTTGATGTCAATCAGAACCTTCCATTTTTCATATCACCTTATGTAAGGAAGGTAGACCCTCATCTGGAATCCAGGTCTCTCTGCCTATGATTTGTGGTCTCTCCCCAGATACCTTGCATAGAACTTCTGCAGCATAAGGATGGCAGACTGTAAGCTGCTGAGGGCAGCCCAGTGTCTGCTATATCCACCGATTTCAAAGGTGCTCAGTTCAGAACCTGTGATACTGTGCAAGTGGTAGTTGTTACATAGATGACAGCCTGAACAATGCCTGGTGCATAACAAGTGGGAAGCTGGAGAATAGACAAAGAGTGAGGTAGGTTCAGAAGATGTTGGACAAAGCCGGAAGAATTACTACATGAAAAGAACAAGCTGGCAAAGGGGAAGGCTGAGAATCCTTGCCACTAAGGCTGTCTAAATCCAGCACTTGATTCAGGTGCAGAAATAACTGAGTACCTGAAGGTTTCCTATGGTTCATTATAATAATTAAACCCACAGCCCTGGGTTGAGACTTATGCTAACAAGACGTGATTCGTGAAGTTGTGTGTAGAACTACATATAACAGAGCAGGTAAGAAAGCACACCCTATGCAAATGAGTATCCTATGCAAATGAGCCCCAAACCTATGCTGTGTGACATAAAACCCTCAATCTTTTGTGTAGCAGGTCCACTTGTAGTAGTAAACCCATTCTCTTTCTCCCTTGGAAGTAGATATTTTCCTAATAAAGTGGCCCTGTTTCCGCTGCAACTACGTGTCTGCTTAGTTCCTTGTTCTGGGACACAGGAAGCCAGAACCCTTTTGGAGGTGCCCACTGAACCCTGATAATCTGTAGATATCAAGAGTTCTGCCAGGTGTGGTGGCGCATGCCTTTAATCCCAGCACTTAGGAGGCAGAGGTAGGAAGACCACCATGAGTTCGAGGCCACCCTAAGACTACATGCTGAATTCCAGGTCAGCCTGGGCTAGAGTGAGACCCTACCTCAAAAAAAAAAAAAAAAAGAGTTCAATAAGGGCTCATTAAAATTGTTGAGTGAGGCACTGAGAATTGCAGAGGCTGAGGTCTTCTAGTGGGGCCAAAACGGTCCGTCCACTCACTTATTACCTGGCCATTTCCCATGGGGTGGGCCAAGCCTATGTCTATCCAGGTCTGACTTCCTCTTCTCTGCTTTCTCTTGGGCATACATGAACCAGCTCCTTTTCCCTCCTGGGGCTTCAATCCATTTTGGCTCCTAAAGGTGACAATCACCAGAGAGAGAGAGAGAGAGAGAGAGAGAGAGGGGAGAGAGAGAGCGCCACACTGCTGTGAGCAAGCTACAGTCAGCTGGAGGGGGGACAGAATCTGTGATGTCTGGAAGAGAGGATATTTGTCCTGGACTTCAGGGTTAGACAGGGGTGCGGCCCATGGTTTGGTAGGTTGGCCTTGGCTGAGGCAGGAGGAAAATAATCAGAGAGGGGTACAGTTCAGAGGAGGGGCCGAAGGTCACTGCTGCTCCAGTATCACCCCCCATGTGCTGTGTGACCTTGGCAAACATCTTGATCCTCTAAACAAGCCGGGTGGGGAGTTTGCTGGCTAATGCTTTGCATATGTATGTTGCAAGGAATAATGAGACAGGCTCCATGAAGCATATTTTGTCCTTGGGGGACAAACAGTACAAGCTATTTATTTTAAGAGCATGGCTTAACCAGCTCATCTAGCTTAGCTCTAAAACACTCCAGGCTATCCTGGCATGGTTTCTGCAGAAGCACAAAGTCTAATTAGGTGTCCTTTCCTCCCCGGAGCCCAATGAGGCCCCTCCAAGCAGAGGCAAAATGCTGTCGGTCTGACATTCAGGGTCCTGCATATTTGCAAATAGCTGTCTTCTGAACTCATTTATTTGAATGCCCAGAAAGCCTGATGGAACTCTTTGCCTGTACAAGGTCTCATGGTGGGTTTTATGGGTGCAAAACTAGAAGCATCTCTAGTTTCAACTCCTTTATTCCACAATGTTGCCTCACATGCCAGTAACTTCCACTCATCTCTGCCCTTGCGGAGTCTGTCCTTTCTTCCTGGAATGTCCTTTTATCTCCTCTACCTGCCAGGCTTTCTCCTTCAAGTTCCTCTTGGAGATTTTTGTGAGCTCCATTATGCAGTGAGTGATGGACTCTGCTCTGTGGCCAGACAAGATGTGAGGAGGGGGCACACTTCCCCGGCATCAGCATTCCTGGTTGAATATGGCTGGACTCACTGTGGAGTGATGGATAATTCTGGAAAACTCTTGGGGAGATTACTTACTCAGAGCTAAATGGGATCTCCCTGTTAGGTGTTTTCACCCATACATCAGTTTCATATCTCAAACCCAACAAGCCAGTCAGTGTTCCATTAGACCTTTACCTTTGGGAGCAGCTGAAGTCCTGATAAAATACTGTCAGGGGTGGGGAGACAGAGGACACAGAAGAGAAGCTTACATGGTAATGTGACAAGAAGAATAAATACTGTGGTGTTTGATTTATTAGTGTTTCTCTTTCAAAGGAGAGCCAGGAAGAGTCAGGCTCATTTTTGAACTGAGGAGGAAGGACAGGCCATGGGCCAGAGGTGGGTGGACCACCGAGCATAGTGGAGTGAGAATTGGTCACTGATAACCTGCTTGGGCACAATCTAATGATTCAATGACTCCCTTCTCATGGCCCCCACCCATCTCAGTAAACAGGCTTGGGTGTATGCCTGTGGGTTCTATCTTGAATTCGCCTGAGAATCCTGCCCACTTCCTTCTTTGTCTCTTGTTTTACAATAAGAGAAAATTGGAGCACACTTAACACCTCTCCTTATAGCCAAGTGCCATGGCTCTAACCCAGGCCATGGTGGCTGCTTCTCTTCTTCCTCTTCCTTTTCCTGTTATCTTCCTCCTTCTCCTCTTCTTTTTCAAGGCAGGGTCTCACTCTATCCCAGACTGACCTGGAACTTTATAGTTCAGGCTGGCCTTGAGCTCCTGAGTGCTGGGATTATAGGTGTGATCCACTGTGCCTAACTTGGTTTCCTGTTTCTGGTGGGCCCGGAGATCCTGCATTGTCCTCATGTTCCTTCCTCGAGCTGGCTGAGCCTGAAGCCTGCCTAACACCTGATAGGACACGGCACATAGGAGACTCTGGACTATGGGAGGCAACTGTGGATGGGGTTGTGCTTGGATTTGTGGCACGAAAGACCGAGGACTCTGAAGGATCATGGGGGTGTTCAGGATGCAGATGGGAAGTTTTCCCATGCCTGGGACTATGCCCTTCTAAAAGATTGATTTATATAGGGCTGGAAAGATGGCACAGCAGTTAAGTGCACTTCCTGGACAAGCATGAAGGCCTGACAAGTTTTGACAATGTCCAAGTTCAAATATCCATAACCCATGTAAACAGCTGGGCATGGCCACATGTGCCTGGAACCCCAGTTCTGCAAAGAAGAGACCAGGGAGTCACATGGGATCATGAAAAGGAGCAAAGCTCTGGTATCAGTAACAGAGTCCAGCTCAAACAAAACAGGCGAAACAGCAAGGGAGTGGGTTCCACCACCAAGCCCCCAATCTCCCCAGCACTACCGCTTTACAGGTGCCAAGTATTGAAACACATGAGCTTATGGCCGATATTTTGCATTCAAACCCCAACAACTATATATGGGCTATAGAGCATGGAACTATAAGAGAGACTGTTAGCCAAAAGGAAACGGACTAAAGACATGTGAAACATGGATATAAAACAGAACCTCAGTCAATCAGTAAGATTTTCCTAAAGTATTCATCTGCCCTTGAATACATTTACTGAACAAAAGCAACTTCAAAGGATTTTATGTCTTATCAAGACAATGACTTATAATTTCTCTAAATTTGGCTTTTATCAGCTTCAAAAACAAGCTCTTTACAACTATTATTTCCAACTATTAACTGCCAGTAGCTCTTCAGGGTGGCCAGGGCCTCATTAGCGTCTGCCTTACCCATGATAGAATGTTGAATGCCCCTATCTTGTGTAGATAACCACAGCCACTGTGTGTTCGTGACTTCAATGGCCATGTCATGTCCAAGTGAGAGTTACCCAGCATTCCTCCACCCCTAGCACTCATTCTGTCCATCTCCACTTCCATGATGCTCCCCCTTGGTAGAGGGTGATACAGATGTCCCATACAGGGCAGGACTCAACAGTCACACTCTGCACTCTGCAGTAAGTGCAGCCCACTGCAAACAGCAAGCTCTACTACCCAAGGTGAGAGTGGTACTAACCTGTGGGCATCAACATAATATTTTGAAGGTGGTTTAACAACATGTTTGCTTAGAAGCATAGTAGTGGTAAGTTCCTCCCTTCCCTAAAGACTATGGTCTCCCCAGCCATGGACTTCTGACCTGTTTCTAGTATCAGGCATGGATTTCCTCTGGTATAGTGGGTCTCACATCCAATCGGAATGCTGTTGGTTACCCACACAGCAGTCATGCCATTATTGTACCAAGGGGCACTTCTTGCCTGGAAGGTCAATGTATAAGCACACAGGATCTGCCACTGGGTGATCTGCCTTTGGACTTGTCAGCCTGGCAGCCTGCCTACCACCTTCTGACACTAGTGAGGAGATTTCTAGTTCAGTTCTAGTTTGATTTCTTTACATTCTGTGGCCAGATGGTGTGGAGGATCCAGAAATAGAGTCTTATTATTCAGTTGTGTGAAACCAAGTGCAATGGCAAGAGCCTGTATTGTTTTGGGGGCTCTAGGGCTTCCTCGAGTAACTCTTAAGGTGATATCCCAATCTGGCACAATAGTTTCTGGGAGCAGCATTATCCATTCTTGCAGGATATCTCTCTTATTTTTAATTATATTTGAAATTATTTATAAGTTAGTAGATTTCCGTATGGATTTTTCATATGTCCTAAATCTGATTAACCCTCCCCAATGTCTTTCTCTTTGCCTAGTTCCACCCTCATCATTGCTTTATCATCTCTTGTTTTTCTTTCTTTTGGTCTTTGATGGTAAGGTCTCACTCTAGCCCCTGGATGACATGGAATTCACTATGCAGTCTCAGGGTGGCCTCGAACTCACCACGTCAATTCTCCTACCTTGGCCACCTGAGTGCTGAGATTAAAGGCATATGCTACCATATCCGGCTTGCTTTTCCATCTCTATCCACAGTATTTCCCCTTAGTTTGATGTCATTTGTGTTCTACTAACCCCTGCTTGAGGTGTATCTCCCACCCCCTACCAAACGTTTCTACCTTCCTGGTCTTTACAGATATTGCAAGTTAAATACACAAATCTGGAAATTCAAAGGTAGGATCTACATATGAGAGCAAATTGCATCATTTTTTTTTTTTGTTTGAGTCTGGCTTCCCTTACTCAGTAAAACATTTTCCAGTTTCGCCATTTACTGCATATTTTATAATTCCATTTTTTTCTTTCCAGCAGAATAGTTTTTACACCCTACAAAAAGCATCACAGGAAAAAGACATGTCACATATTTCTTTGTCCTTTCTGATATGTGTCCCACATTCTCCAAGATATATCTACTTTTAGCTCGCCTGTCATTCCCTCTTGTCTCTGCTTCAGTTTCTGGGTAGGTGCCCTGGGGAGGCAGCTCTAACCTGAGGCCTTCACGGAAGGGCAAAGGTCACTTTCCCAGACCCCTCAGCAGACTCAATACTCACCAGAAGATGCAGTTTAAATCCAAAGGGGCTTAATTTGCCTTAGATGAGAATTTTGATGAGCTCGGTGTGAGTGGTGCAAGTCCATGTCCCAACCGCAAGAATGCCCACAAGCGGATAGATGGTCAGAAGTACTGTGAACAACGTGGAGAAATTAACAATCGTACATAGCTCATAAGGAATACAACTGGGGCTGGAGAGGTGGTTTGGTGGTTAAGGCATTTGACTGTGAAGCCTAAGGATCCATGTTTGATTCCCCAGTACCCATGTAAATCAGATGCCCAAGGTGGCACATGTGTCTGGAGTTCGTTTGCAGTGACTGGAAGATCTGCAGTGCCCATTTTCTCACTCTCTCTGCCTTTTTCTCTCTCTGTTTTCCTCCCCTTCTTTCATAAATACATAAATACATAAATAAATAAATAAGTAAAATCGTCTGCCTGGCAGGAGAGAATTTTGGAAGGTGGTGGAAATGCTTTAAACCCTGTGTACATAAATCAGATTTTAACATGTGAATTTTCACCCATGTTTTGTGAATGTGAACATGTTGTTACAGGATCATAGAGTGACTTCACAGGATAGTCAATATCCCCAAGATGAGGGCCTTTTCCTAAGGCATTGAAAGACAAAGAAGTCCCATCCCTGACAGAAAATACCCATTTCCTGTCTGCACCAGGTACCAGTGACATCTCCCACAAAGCCCAGGCTCTGGATCCTCCCCTGCTTCTAGCCCTCCTCACCGGGACTCAGGCGCCTAGCCCAGGCCTCCTTTCCTCTGGACTCTGCTTCTCTGGGTTCCTTGCCTTCCAGCTCCACCAGAAGACAATCGACATAGACTGTTGGATCTGAGAAAGGCATATGCTGGAGCAGGTAGGCCTTAAACTGGTACCTGGCTGTCAGGCGTGGAGACTTACTAAAGTCTTCAGGACACTTGTCCAGCCTCATGTCTAGGAAGATACAGATGGTGCTGGGGCCAACAATGGGAGCGAGGTCAGAGTTCCAGTCTCTCTCCTCATCCATCTTCCCCTTTCCCTGCTGTGAGTGGACAATGCAGAGGAGGCCTAGTGGTGTGCACTGGGCATGGTTGGCAAAGCTGTGAGGTCCAGGTGGGCAGGGAGCTCCACACCACTCCTATCCAGGCTCATAAGGAGGGTAGCTCTGGGAAAACCTGCCTAGCATGTGCTGGAATGAGGATGGATTCTCACAGGGCTCAGCCATGAGCATCCCAGCTTGCCAGGTACCAACCCTGATCTTCTTTCCAGCTTTTGAAGGTAATGACCCAGGTCTCAGCAGGATATTAGGAAGAGTGTGGGACCTACTTTGTTCCCAACCCCAGGATCTCAAGCACCCCCACTCTGTAGTTGGATGACCAATTTACTTCTTTATCTCACCTTTTTTTTTTTTTTTTGGAGAGAGGCAGAGAGAGGGAGATGAAGACAGATAGAGAATGGGCGCACCAGCAGCCTCTCAGCAGCTATGAAGGAACTCCAGATGCTTGCGCCCCCTTGTGGGCAAGTGCAGCATTGCACCCTTGCATCAGTTTGCATCTGGCTAAATGTGGGACCTGGAGATTGGAACCGACGTTCTTAGGCTTAGTAGGCAGGCGCCTTAATGGCTAGGCCATCTCTCCAGTCCTTTTTATGTGGTCATCTTCTTGGCAAGGAAGGTGGCAGAATCCATTCCTAGTGAAGGCCATGGATATGTCATATAAAAAGTCCCATGTCCCCCACCTGTCAAGATCTTGATAGAGCAGGGGATGGAAGTCCAGAGGACTGGGTAGTTTGTCCATTATCTGAAACCCTCTGACTGGACACACATCTAATAGAGACTTTGAATACATTTGTCTAATGAGTAAATCCCAACCATCTCCATACCCCAAGTCTCAGCGTGTAGAGTCTTCAAATGCCCAATATGGGTCCCTGCTATGGATAAAGATCTATGAGTATGCCCAGTGAGGGTTTGAGAACCTCATCTACAAATGGGAAAAGTGCTTTACTTAGGGCCTGTGATAAGGAGGGTTTCTGGGCAGTATTTCTTCATGGCTAAGGGGGTACTTTATCACACAGGGGGCCACCACACCTGGGAAGCCCACTCTGCAGGGCCATGACCCAGGCAACCATTTCCTGGGCTTATGTCACTGGATCCTGACAAGTATGTAGGTGAAGAAATGGGCTCAGAGAGGGCCAAAGCACTTCTGAGAGCCATTCTTGTGGAGCTGAGATCTCTGGGTTCGAGTCCGGTGTTCACTTTATGAATGGGAGATCGCTGGGCTTGAGTTGGTGCTCATAAGTAGGATGTCTAGGACCTGCTTCATGAAGTTTTGGTAGAGGTTCAAGAAGGCAGACACACACACACACACACACACACACACACACACACACACACACACACACGGGTCCCCACTCTCCAGAGAAGGTAGCAGATGGTCAGCCAGCTTTTCCAGCATGATTGGAGTGATGTGTGATGCTCTGCGGGGCTCATTCGATGTTGGTGCACACTCTTCCTCACCGTGAGGAGAGACAAGGAGGGAAGGTTCAATAAGACACATAGAGGAAACTTGTTGGCTGACTTCCTCCTTGCTCTGAAATCCATGCAGAAAGTTCTCTTCCATTGTCATGCTCATATCATATATCTGGTGTGGGATCGGGAGACATTCAAGAGCCATTGATTTGTTCACCTGGCCAAGGTGCTCCTTCTCAGCGGTGGGCTTTATCAACTTTGGGTCCCTTTTTGTGATTCTGATTTTCGTGATTTTTTTTTATTTTTGTTATCCTGGGTTGTGGGGGACTCGTGGTCAGCTGAGAAGTAAGGGGGAAAGTCCAAGCAGGAGAATAGCCAACTGCTAACTGAATCATTGTCACTCTGAGATTCCCTGGATATTCATACTCACAAACACCCAAAGAAAAAAATGCGTGAACTTTGGGAGGACGAAAAGGTTACCTGGAGCAGTGTGCGTCTTCCCGTGGCTGCCCAAACTTCCTCGTCCCTTTGTGTCACGGTGCATATCTCCTTGAGTGTCTGGAAAGACTCATTTTCACACTAAGGAAGGAACCAGAAGGATAGGTTCAGTTAGAGAAATGATAGTAAAATGCCTTCTGACTCCTGGCCATGCTGTGAAAACCACACAGAACGTTCTCCTCGTTATTCTCCCTCACACAGGAAGTGAGGTTTCTTGGGCAGCCCTGGGGACACCTTGCCAGTATTATTCTTTCTTGGGGTGCCTTCTGTCACCTTTGCTTCCCTTTGAGTCACTATGTAGGTCTCACTGGGGCTTGGGACACACTTTTCTTTCTGAAAAGGGACAAGGCAGGAAGTTTGAGGCATCAAATGGTTAGGAACTGCTAACTGATCCATTGTCATTCTGAGCTTTCCCGAATGTTCACATTCACAGACACCTACATGAGGCTCCTTTTCTGAAAACTTTTCTGAAAAGATCACTCCAATGCCAGCATGAGTGAAAGTAGGGGGGGGGTTATTTCCCAGGGACCAAAGTTGGGATCGCTCCCCAAAGTAACTTCGGTGTTAAGCTGAGATTCTACTTTCATTTTATAGTGTTCATAGCCAAGGGAAGGGGTGAACGAGCAAGCCAGCTGGTTTTCAGAAGCAGGATGTGACAGTTAGCTAGTGCAGTCTATATGATTCAAAATAACTTTTTAATACATACCTATGAATCAACATGCATATGGATCATGTAGTCAGGTCAGTCTAACCGTGAGCTCTGTTATACTCTATTTTAGTCTAAACTGTCCTTCCCTCTTATCATCCCTCTGGGTCCCCCGTTAGACAGTTCTCTCTTTGAGATTCCTTCAGCTGCTGACTGAGATAAGTTCAGCAATTAATTCTAACAGTGACTTAGTGCATCAGTCCAGCTTTCAGCTTCTTTTCCACTACATTGGTAGTATTTGAGTGGTTATCTGGATTGTGGCATTATGCCTTGGGCTGCCATATGACACTTGTGTGGTCCTGGGAGAAGATGGCTGGAAGTGTCTGGGGAGAGAGTACACCCTGTTTATCCCCGCCTGAGCTAGGCCCCCTCTCTGGGCCTTCTTGTCACTTGAGCCTCGTGGACTTGGGATGCATCAGGAGAACATCCTGCTTGCTTGAGTCTCCCAAGCAGCGAGTGGCCAAAGCTGTCTCTGAGCAGTCAGCTGCCTGGCTGCCAGGGTTGCACATTCTGTTTGCTCTGTTGTTGAGGAACTTCCTCAACCCCCTTACACGAGACTCAGAACATACTTGCCCAGTGGGCCTCCTGGGCGCTGACTGCTTCCCTCATACTTTCCATGTGCTGAACCAGACACAATTACACCGGCACATCCCCCTTACTGCTCATATTTCTTCCACAGGTATTTCTGGTGAGGCATTCTTTACTCTAATGTTTGCACGCACGCACATGCACACACACACACACACACACACACACACACACACACACATACAGAAATGCAGTGAAACTCATTGAAGAAGCCCCATGGAGGAGGACCACGTCACCAGAAAACTCTGTACCTCACATTGGCACGCTTTGTAAATGCCTGATGGGCTTATTCCTCTTTCCCCACTTGAAAGATTAGAGTCACAGTGAAAAACAGGAGTCACTTAGACTTGAATCATATCAATAAGAAAAGATGTATGGAGCTGGAGAGATGGCTTAGTGGTTAAGCACTTGCCGGTGAAGCCTAAGGACCCTGGTTTGAGGCTCGATTCCCAGTACCCATGTGAGCCAGATGCACATGGTGGCACAAGTGTTTGGAGTTCATTTGCAGTTGCTAGAGGCCCTGGTGTGCCCATTTTCTCTCTCTTTCTCTCCCTTTCTCTGTCTCTAATAAATAAATAAATAAATAAGTAAAAAAAGAAAATATGTAAAGGTAGGTTTGATATCATGTAAGAGTTCCCTGTTTTTGAGTAAAGAAACAAGTGAATGCTTGTATTACATGTATATCCACTAATACTTTTTTTTTTTTTTTTTTTTTCAAGATAGGGTCTCACTCTGGTCCAGGCTGGCCTGGAATTCATTATGTAGTCTCAGGGTGGCCTCAAGCTTACAGCAATCCTCCTTTCTCTGCCTCCCAAGTGCTGGGATTAAAGGCGTGCGCCACCATCCCGGAACCAATGCCTTTTAAAAATGGCTAACGACATGGAAGTGCACTGCAGCTTTTCAGGAACTGCCCATTTTTCTTGCCATCCTTTTGGGCAACATAAAGACCTGGAGAAAGTGCGTCACTGTGAGAGAAGCCGGGGCTCTGCAGCATCTTCATTGAGTGCCTTTCTTTGGTTGCAGCTGTTATCTGAGTTCCATTCTATAGCAATTGCAGCATAAAATAACACCACGTGTTATCTTAATGCAGTACAGTAGAAATCAAATTGGGTTAAGAGAAGCAGACTAAATATTAAGGACACAACAAATCAGTGGTGTTATTTTTGCTGTTTTATACCAATCTCATATCCTTTCTTCCACTAAAGAATGCAGAGAACTTTAGCTAAATGCAACCTGGGAAACTAAGACCTTCCCTTGTAATATTTTCTGAGTTTTTTTTTTTTTTTTTTTTTTTTGCTGCAGTAATGATTGATAGCCAAGATGCATGAGTTTTTCTTGTATTGAAGCTTTAATGATATTACACAAAGTTCTGTTTTCTTTTCTATAATTGCTCAACATTCACACCTTAAGCAAGAGTATTAATCAACTGTTGTGGCTGTTCTTACTCCTCTTTGATGTCATAAATCCATCATTTAAGCATTTAGGACTGTGAAATTTCTCATCACTAACTTCCCCTGAGGAATGAAGTGAGGTTGCAGCAGTGTAGAAATGGACTTGTGTATTGTCTTGTTTGAATACTAACAAAAAGAATAGCTTGACTATTAAATCCTAGGTGAAAATTCCTCCTTGTTTGTGTTTTTTCTTTAACCATACTTTTTTTTTTTTTTTTTGAGGCAAGCCCAACAGACTGTATTTTTTATGCAAGACTGAGAAAGAGAAAGAGAGAGAAAAAAGAGAGAGAGAGAGAGAGAGAGAGAGAGAGAATGAATTGGTGTGCTAGGGCATCTAGCCACGGCAATCAAACTCCAGATGCATGCAACCCCTTGTGCGCATGTGCAACCTTGCACATCTGTGTCACTGTGCATCTGGCTTATGTGGGACCTGGAGCATCAAACATAGGTCCTTAGGCTTCACAGGCAAGCGCCTTAACCACTCAACCATCTCTCCAGCCCTAACCATACTTCTTCCTTTTTTTTGTAACCATACTTCTTAATGGATATCTATGCTATTCATATCTCTTGGGTGTGTGAATATTTCTGTGATTTTTATATATGTGTAGTTATTTCTGTGGTATGTTGAATTAGATACCTTTGGATACCCAAGGGTGGTATAACTGGGCCATGTTGTATATCTCATTTTTATTTTATTTTTCGAGGCATTCCATACCTGTTTCTATAGTGGCTATACTAGTATACATTTTTTTCCTGACATACTGCCCAGATCTGTTGTCATTTGTTTTCTGGGTGATAGCCATTCTGACTGGAGTTATTAGTCATTTCATTGTAATTTTGTATGCATTTCCCAGATGGCTAAGTATATTGATCAGTGACCCAGAAGGCCTGAAAGATTCTTAGAGAGCCTGGTACTACAGTACACATTGGATGACTGAATAAGCTGGGTTCTGATGTCTGTATAGGATGGAAGCCACAGGATGGATGTACTCCTAGCAAGCTGCAAGCACAGCAAGAAAAAAACAAAAAAGACATTGCTTTTTCTAGGCTGTCACCAGAAGGACTTCCCACTTCCTCCTTTACCTAATCCTTCCTGGAGTGGCTCTCACAAACCTGCTAAAGAGCTGTGTCTCTTACTTGATTTCTGATCTGATTAAATTGACAATAGAAAATAACTGTCACATGTCTTAAAAAATGATATCAAAATATAGGAGGGAGTAGTTGGAAAGAAGCAGGGATTCGGTGGAGGGAGGATAGGGAAGGGAGAACAAGGGAGATAGTGAGACAGGATTGTGATTAGAGTACATTGTATATATGTAAAATGTTGTTGATAAAAAGTAAAAAAACAAAAAACACAATGTGAACTGTCACAACATGTTGCTCTTTATCTCTTTGAACACCCCAAAAGGACCTTGTGAAAGTCCAGCCTACATGTGCAACTGGTGTGTGCAGACACATTGTACTGTGCACCATCACCTCCCAGCAGGTCTGCTCTGGTGAGAACACAGGACTATTCCATGTGGTATGACCATCAGCAGCCATGGGCAGTGCTGCTGTGGAGTAATACTTGTGACCAGTGCCATGTCAGAGGCTCAGAGTTCATTTGAGGGTATTTGTGAGTAAGACAGTCAAACTGAGAACTTGGCTTTGCTGAGTTAGAGACAGATCAGAAAGACAGCAGATCTGATTTCTCCTTGGGCAGAGATTTGTTTGTCCTGAATTCAGAGCCAACAGCCCTATTAGTTTTGAACAGACTTAAATATTTTTCCACATTTGGGCAGAGCCTCTTAATTGCCATGAGAAGGGCACAATAACCATATTGTTATGACTCTCCCAGGATGGAGGGGGGCAGGGTACTATTTGTCTTTCATCCTTTCGCTCTCCATCTTCTACATTGCCCAATAAAAGTTTATTGATCTGTATTGTAAAATGGATGGTTAAAATATGAGTCATGATGTAAATAAATTTTACATGCCATAACTTATACCTTCAGATAGGTGGTATAGCTCTCTTGGGAGCCTTTGTCTTAATTGAGCATGTGACTATTGCTCCAAAAGATGCAGGAGCCCTATTGAAATTGCTTCAGGCCCATTACATAAGTCATAGTAGATTATTCCATGTCAACTTTGTGGTATTTCAAATGGACGCACTGTATACGTGTATATGTATATAGAATACAGACGCAATATTATGATATAATACAAATGGGTATATGATATGCTTATTTTATAAAAGAAAATATTAGCAAAGACATTAACACATCAAACATCCCCCTTTGTAACATTTGCCATGCATGCTCTGTCTTCCTTTTCTTGAGTCCCAATAAAATGGCATTTGGTTTCCACTGAGCTTTCAAAATCTGTTAGCATTTGGTAGGTCAACAGCTATAATTATATGTTGACTTTGCAATATACTGTTTTAATGATGTGTTAATACATGGTGATCCTTGGACAAGACTTCCAGGATTGCTGTCTAATAACTATCAGCTGGCACGTTACAACAGCCCTCAGTGACGAGAAAGCCAATTGCTGGAGATACGTCTTTAGCCAAAAGATCGGTGAATGTGTGATTGGCACAGAGCAATGCGCTGAAAGTGAGCACTCAGAGACTGCTAAAACTTCTAAAGAACAGTGAGTTTGAAAAGGTCCTGGGTGAGCAGTTGCAGGATAACGTTTTAAAGGGTACTGGGCAGTGTGAAAGCATGGTGGAACACAGCCCAGAGAACGGCCCCCACTCCCGGGAGGCCAGTGAATGGCTTTCAATGGAGGCTTTTGCATTTACGATGGAGCTATGCAGGAGTGCATTCTCATCTTCAGCTAGAGAGGGTGAGAAGAGTGAAGGAAAGATGGGCGAGGTGGCGAAAAGAGAATATAAGGCATGAGAAAGAGACAGACAGGGAGACACCTAGAGCAAGCACCGGGAGTAGTGAGAAGCACTTGGAAGCCCCACCGAAGGCAGGCTGCGAGTCTGGGCGCAGCTTGTGCGTCTCACACCAAGGTATTAAGCTGTACATACGTAGCAGGAGCTGGTAGGTTGATATTAATTCAATGGCTCTGCTGGGAGATTTTGCATTGCCTCACAAGGCTCTGGTACCACTTACCAATCCACTGAGCCCTTGACCTTTTCCCTCCATTGGGATGGATTCCTCCAGGTCCTGAGTGGTCTTTTCCAAGGAAATCCAAGTGTACTTCTGAGTAAATCTAGGAGAAAACCTCGTAATTTCTTGGTAATTTTTGAGTGCCATTCCTTGAAATGTGGAAGGGGCTATTCCTCAGAGGAGAGCTTTAAGCTAGGGGGACGCGCTCACGGTGTACAGGGATGAGTGGACTTTCCTCTAGGGAACCACACAGTGGGCTTTTATGTCACACAGGGTCCTGACCAGGTACTTGCTTGGCTTGTCCTGGCAGCACTGTAACTTTTATTCTAAGCAACTGATGTGACACCACAGAGAGCTTCATGAAGATCCTCACCAAGCCATGTGCCACCTCACTCTTCTTGTAAGATCAAGTGACAAAGGCAGAAAACAGCTTGTAGATTACCATGGCAGCCATCTGGAAACCTCTCTGTGTTGTCAAGGGGTAGAATTTGAAAAACAGCAAACATCTTTTTTTTTTTTTTTTTTACTGACTTGAAGTTGGTTATCCAAATATTTATATCACTTAAGGTATAATTTTTTTAAAAAATCACAAAATTTAGAGTGCATCTTCATCATCTAGTGCAGACATCTTCTGGCACATTTTTATTTATCTGTAAATAATATAAACATTAGAACCTGGAACTAGCAGAGGACGAGCATGCTTAGTACATGCGTGTATATGCGCATGAAGGATTAGTGTCACAGAAGAGAGACATAACATGATTCCTGCCCTGGTCCAACTTACTTTTCAGATGGACACATCAGCAATACACACAGTCTGGGTGGTGACCTATGCTGAGGAAAGGTGCAGATGGCAGCCACACTTGGGAAGTCATGGGAGGAGTGGCTAGGGAATGTCTATGTGAGGACCAATGCTGGAGTTGTGACAGGAAGGATCTAGGTGGATAAGCCATGGGAAAACTACAGGATGGCTGGGGGTATTGCAGACAGTGGCAACACCACCCATAAGGACACAGGTATGGGGGAGAGCAGAGGGGTCACAGGACAGAGTGGAGCCTGCGGCTGATGCAGAGCATATGGGAAGGAAAGGGATGGAGTTGAGGGTACTGGGGCAGCACCACATGGAGTCCGAGGGGCCAGGGGCTACTGGAAGAATTAAGGAGGAGAATGTAATTTATGTCTTTATGTTTTGTGTTTTGCTTTATGATTCCCCGTGAATATACCCTGGCTATGATGTAGGGACTATATTGGAGGGGCCAGAGACAAAGAGGGAGAGTGTCATGAAATGCTATGGTGCTGATGCTCGAGTCCCCTCAAGTTCATGAACTTGCAAATGCACCCTTGGTGGTACTAGGTGGCCATTGTCCCATTGCCTCCCTCCCCTTCTCTCTTATAAATAAATTAATTAATTAAAAAAGAAGCCATCATCTGTGAACACAGGACCCCTGCCTGACACTTGGATCTTGCACCGTATCTTGGACTTCCCATCCTCCAGAACTGTGGCTGATAAACTTTTGTCGTGTATAAATTACCCAGTCAAGTTGATAGCAACCCTAACTGAATAGTACAGGACGCCCCTGCAGGGCCTACAGTTTGGCGTGCAGTGATGATAGAGAGAAAGGGAGGCAGGCAAGTTGGAAACAACATTTGGAGGCAGAATCAATGATACTTGTGGCTGAATTAGACTGGGGGTAGATAGGAAAACTAAGGAACCAAGGGTAATTTGGGGGTTTTCATGTTAGACATATGCTAGTTGGTTTACTGGTACAATTTTTGGATTTGAGGAACCTTTGGGGATAGACAATGTGGGAGGAAAGTGGGTCTTTCAGAGATATCTGAGTTTGAGGCATGTAGTAGGTGCTGTGGTGTACTGCAGATTCAGTTGTTGCCCCAGCAGCCAGGAGTAGTAGCTTCCTACAGCCAGCCCATCCCCAGGCACTTCTGGGAGTATTCGCACTGTCAAACTTATGCCCTTGCCATGATATGTTAGTGAACTTCACTGCTCTGATAAAACGTTTGAGATACCAACTTACAAGGAAGAAATTTGGTCTCAGTCCACAGTTGCTTGGCCCTGTGTGGCGAGGCAGAACTTCAAGGTGATAGAACATGTGATGGAGAGAGCTTCTCATGTCTTGGCAGCAAAGGAGAGGAGAAGAGTAGAGGGGAGAGGAGAGGAGAGAGTGAAACTGAGGTACCAATATCCCCTTCAGAGGCATGCACCCGATGACCTAACTTCCTTTGACTAGATTAGAAACACCTTCTAAAGGTGCCACCACCTATCAATCGGCTGGGGGCCAAGCCTTGGGGGACATTTAAGATCCAAACTATAACACACAATGTGCAAAGATCTGCTCCTTGCCTCTCCCTGGCATGTCTCTCAAGGCTCAAGCTTCACAGTTTCCTTGGGTACTGGCTGAGCAAGTGTTGTGATCACATCCAAGTTTTCTATCTCCCTATGCCTAATCCTGTTCTCTCACCACATGCTGGCATCTCCCAACGCACCTCTTGTCCACGAATGTCTATTTCCTGACATTCTGAACTAAGGTCGTTGGTACCAAGAGTGAGCCTAGCAAGTAGACACAAAAACAGGATGCTACAAGCATTTGACAGATGGATGGAAATCAAAATGAAATGGCGGGCTGGGGTGATGGTTTAGTGGTTAAGGTGCTTGCCTCTGAAGCCAAGGGATCCAGGTTCAGTTTCCAAGTACTCAAATAAGCCAGATGCACAAGACAGCACATGTGTCTAAAATTTGTTTGCAGTGGCTAGAGGTCCTGGTGCACCCATTCTTTCTCTCTCTGTCTCTCTCAAATAAATAAATAAATAAATAAGTGAAAAGGCTGCCCAGTGTAAAGGATACAATGGAGAGACAATAAAAATATTGCTGCCAATTCCTTGGCAGCATAAATGAACACTCATGTCTTTTACAACTGGAACGCAGTAAAGACTGGGGATGGGGCCAGCTTCCAATGTAATGCCTATGGAAGCTGCAGCGCAGGCTGAATGAAGTCTCAGACCCAGAAGGTTGCTACTCCTGGTGAGAATCCCGATTAGGAAAGAGCATGACTCAGATTGAAGTGGGAATATCTAGGTTAATGTCTCAGAAACTGTGGAAGCCCCATCTCTAGAATCTTCCCAGTCTGCAGAAGTAATATCCTCTTACCTATGAATGTTGTCGCTGCTGCCTCGCTTGAAGATGGTGTCGAATAGAATTAGGATCTCCCCTGACCTTCTGTCCTGACCATCAGAAAGGTAATTCCCTTACAGTATAAGCAAGGTGGGGAAGGAAAGGAACTAGATCCCAAGAAGCATCAGGCCCTGGGAAAGACATACATGCAGAAGCCCAGAGAAAAGGGACCAGTCTGCGGCTGTAGATTGATGTGGTGGAAATAAGGGTAGATGGGGAACTGTGGTGGTGAGAGCATGGCCCGTGGATTGAACATCCTGTCAAGGGCCCTAGGGGACAGATGGCTTGGATCTTGGAGAAAGTGATGGTCACACAAAGGGAAAGAAAATAGCTATGGCTACGTGCTCAGAAAGAGATCAAAGTGCTCTGAATACAGGAGCAACTGCTAGGGAGAAGGCAAGGAGTCCCCTAGACAGTGTTCCCCAGGGAGCCATGAAATTCTCCACCTCCAAAGTCATAGGAAGTCCCAGAGAGAGAGCACCTGCATGCAACAGAAGTTCACTCAGAGTTGTCTGCTGTCAGTCATGGCAGATGGTGGGAGAGGCTGTTACAGAACTGAACACTGCTCTACCAGCAATGGGGTTAGTAGGATCCCCAAACAATAGAGGCTATTAGCTACCAGATGTGCAAATATGTGAGCCTTCTTTTTAATTTAATTTTATTTATTTGAGAGAGAGGGGGGAATATAGAGAGGGAGAAGGAGAATGGGTGTGTCTGCGCCCCCAGCCACTGCAAACTCCAGATGCATGCGACACCTTGTGCATCTGGCTTACGCGGGTATTGGGGGATGGAACCTGAGGCCTTTGTAGGCAGGCGCCGTAACCACTAAGCTATCTCTCCAGCCCATAAGCCTTCTTTTTAATGTTTTTGTTTATTTATTTATGAGAGAGAGAGAGAAAGAGAGAGAGGCAGAGAGTGAGTATGGGCATCCCAGAGCCTCCTGCCACTCTAAATAAATTCCAGATGCTGCATGTTCCATTCTGTGTATCTGGCTTTATGTGGGTACTGGGGAATTGAATCCAGGCAGTCAGGCTTTGCAAGGAAGCACCTTTAACCACTGACCCATCACTCCAGCTCCCATGTGAACTTTATAATTCCATTCTCAGTTTGTCCTATAAACTCTGGCAGCAGAAGCGAGCTGTCCCTATTGAATGCTCTACCCAAATTGCCAATCTGGGACATCACAGCCCTGGAACTTCCTGTGGGACTAAGGATGTGTGTAGAGTCTTGTGTGAGTCCAGAGGTCAAGGAAGGGATCTGAGCCAAGAACATTCATTTGTGAGAGATACAGTGGTGTTTTAAGGCTTGGTAAGCAAGCTGAGCCATCTCCCAAGCCCATCATGTTTTTTAAAGCTTTGGCTCTGGGTGATGGAGCCATGGGAGAAAGTACAGAAGGGAAAAGAGGGTGTAGGGATGGGTCCCAGCCTCTCCATTATGTAGAGCTGATGGGAAAGGGGGGTGTGACAGCGAGGAGAAGAAGGAAAGCTGGGAGCACATGGTGCTGCAGAAGTTGGATGAAGATGAGCTAAAGAACTACTTATCCAATCACAACACTGTGACGTCACTGGTGACCCATTCAGAATAGTGCCAGGGCAGAGCAGGGTGTGAAATATGGGTGAGGCTGCAGGCTGATGGCAATGAGGAGGTAGAGCAGAGGGAAGAGTGTAGGGTGAGGGTGGCCTCCTTATAGGGGTGCTGAGGAGGAAGCAGACCATAAATGTTGCCAAGTTTGTGCCTGGCAGGGGACCAAGGGTTTCACAGAAACCTGTAGTGGGGGAGCACTGCTGGGAAGGATTCCAACCTCACCCTGACTCTGTGTCCAGAAGGCCAGTCAACACATCCACAGAGGGGTCCAGACCTCTGCTTCCTCGAAGTTCCTGTGGCTTGTACCCATTTCCTGCTGTGAGGGTCCTCCAGGCTGGTCTGCCCAGTAGAGTTTGGGATCTCCAGGTCTGCTCGGGGCAGTTCTAGCAAATTCCGGGTCCCTAATGGAAGCCTACTTCACACGTGCTGATGGGGAGCAAGTCAGCTTTATCTAACAACCAGAAACACAGAGGACCATCCAACATCTCAACACATCACGTGCTGAAACCACCCCGCTAGATTCGAATGAGCAGAGGAGGGAGGAGGTGCCAAGCATTAGGGGCGCGTGTGTGATGGCTCCTGAGTGAGCACAAACTACAGGTTTTCTGGCATGAACATTTGGCACTGAGAAACTCACACAGAAGTTGAATCCTCAAAGTGACAACAGCATTAAGGAAGCAGGAACTTTGGGCTGGGGAGATGGTTCAGTGGATAAAGTGCTTGTTGTGCTAGCATGAGGACTTGAGTTTGGGTCCTTAGCACCCACATAAAAACTGGGTGTGGTGGTGTGAGTCTATAATTCCAATGCTGGGGAGGCAGAGGCAGGAGGTCCCTGGGGCCTCCTGCCTAGCTAGTCTAGAGTCAAATCAGTGAGCTCCGGATTCAGTGAGACACTCTCTGAAAAAAATGAGATGGACAGCAACTGAGGGAGACACTTAACATTGACCTCTGGCCTCCACACATGTGTGCCCACACACATACCAGCATGCATGCACGCATGCACACGCACAGTACAGACAAAGAACATGAGAGAACTTAATCTATGGTACTCAGAGGCAGGCTTCTGGGGTGTGATCAGTATTAGACAAACGGAGTCACCATCCATGAAGCCTGGTGGATTTATAAGAAGCAGCAAGGCAAGAGACACACAAGCTTATTCCCCATTGGGTGGGTCTCTGTTAACAGTAGATACATACCAGATGCAACTTCGATCTTGAATCTTCAGAATCATGAGCCAAAATAAACCTATTTTCTTTATAATGTCAGCTGCCTTAAGCATTTCATCGTAATAAAATTTGGACTCATATACTTAACAACTGGAGGGCTGTGAGAGTTTGTTGTCAAACAAATTGTCTTTATTTGGTGAAATTTCTGGGTGCTGCTCCGACCTTAATGGGAGGGGTCTTTCTTCTAATCCCATGAGAGATGGAACAGCCCTCACCTCCTCCAGTTGTGACATCCTTGTTCCAAGTCAGATCCAGATAAGAACCAACTGGCTATGGCTGTTCCAAGTGTGAAGAGGTGGTGCCTGTGTTATGGTGGCAAGGGCTAGGCTCGCCCTCATGCCTGCTGGAGGAGGGAAGCTGGGAGGCTGGCAGCAGAAGGACCAATGGTGGATCAGCCTACCTGGAGGGAGTGAGCACCCCCTGTGGTGTGGCTTGGGCACTGCTGGACGTTCTTACAGTAGGAAAGAAGCTGCTCCATTGATGAGGTCGCTTCTCCTCAGACTCAACACGTCTGCCAGACCTTCATGTCCCCACCCAGTGTTTTGCAACCACCCAGGGATAAGGCCCAGGACTGAATGATTTGTTAGCATTTGCTTGGGGAGACACAGCCCTTCACCAGCCTTGCATTTACCAGCGACCTCTGACTCCAACCACAGCTACGGCCTGTGGACCACAAGTCCCAGCAGCCACGTCCTAGGTGGGCCTGGCTACCACCACAGGAGGGAAGAAGGACACAGGCCCCCCTCCGTCAGCCCTAGAGGACTGGCTTTTGTCTTGGACTTCACAGACAGCTTAACATTGTTATGGAAAATATTTTATTACACATGTTCAACTTGCTTCCAATGAAATGATTAATTTTTCATGTATAATGGCATCCGATGTTTGTCTTCTGTTCTTTTTTCTTTCATAACCAGCACCAAAAAGTAAAACAAAAAAATTCCATGGGTACAGTACATAATGTAAGGTAACTAGCAGGAAATATATACATTTGACTTTGAAATGGAAAAGAAAACAGCAGTGTGTTCCTGTGTTCTGATAGATCAAGCCATAGTGAACTGAGAAAGTTCATTTTGCACCAATAAGAATAGCACCATGAGATTGCGAGACGCTAGTGAGTAACACATCTGTGTAATCACAAAGGTACAGTACTTGAGTGACAGTGCAGGGTTTACACAGAAACATCACTGTTGTGATCATATAGTGCCTCAACAGCTCTGTGCAAAGTGGAACAAAAGTGTCATGGTGTCATGGCTGATGCCCTAACCAGAGGCAGGCTGGTGGGTTTCAAAGTAACAATGCCAGCACATGCTAAGAAAGCTCAGGAGGCTCACAGGTGTCTGGGGCAAACACTGAGCTGTTTAGTACTAATGGAATCAGCTATGGCCATTCTGAGGGCATGGGGCTCCTGCAGAAGTCCTATGGGCTGGCCAGTGGCAAGTCAGCAGTACCAGGGAAAGTGTCCACCCATGGGCATGTGTATGTGCTCATGTTTGCTTGGCCTGGGTAGACCCTTGAGGACCAGCAAGGGAAGCTGAGTGGCATCCATAGCTAGTTGCCCCAGCTCTACTTTTTGGTTCCAAAACAAAATTTTGATGAATTGATAGTGCATGCTGGGTGGGGAAAAACTGATCCTCACCCAGATCCCTGAAATTTGTGGGTGTGTTGGAAACAGGATGGGGGATCTGCGAGTGGCCAGGCCTCAGCTGGGGAGCACAGTGTTTTGCACAGGCCTGGGGTGACAGCTACCGTTTTACCCTGCAGGTGAGCTACTCTATTCTGACATTCTCTCAGATCACCTAAGGAGGTTTCTCAACGCTCCTTGTTGATTCAAGTGGAACCAAATAAATGTCCTGCCATCTCTACCACTTCTCTGTTATGAGCTAATGAAAAGTTAAAAAAAGACCAACTAGAAAAAAAAAAAAACAAAAAACGAAGACAGAAACAGCACCAATAAGTCAAGAAGTAGTTGGAGATGATTCCATGGAAACTGGCCCGAGTGAGAGCATCTGTCTGGAAACCAGGGAGGGGAAGATGGGCTTTTCAAGGCAAATTCTCAGAACACAAGCAGTCATGAATCACCCACCAAGATGGTAAGCAAACCCAGTCTCCTGGGATGGCTGGGGCCTGTCATCTACTGTGCTCTCAAAGAGGCCACTGGTCACTTCTCTGGGCTTCTGGAGATGGAAGAGTTCTGTGGTGAGGGTGAGGGTGAGCGGATGGAAGAGGGAAGGACCTTTATCCTTCTAAGCCTCATCTTTGCCATGCCAAGGTGGGTTAATGATGACAGCTTCAATGATCAAGGTCCCATGAAGTCTGGGTTGGGACATACAGTGATTTCAGCTGGGTGGTGTTCCTCCAATAGGTCCTGGCCCAACAGACTAGAGGAGACCTGCCTTGTGTTCAGATGCCAGTCAGGCTTTTTCCTGTACATCCCAGGACTGAGCTCTGTCCTCGGATGTCCTAAATTCAACCTTAACTTCAGATGAAAGGCCAAGGTCAATGAAAAACTACTTGGCCAAGCTGCAGCAGGTGTAAGGTGCAAAGCTTTAGGGAGTGCTGACTAGAGTGGATGCCCCAGGAAGTGGAGCGAGAGGAGGCCGTGCCATTGCCACATGGGCGTGTGTCTAGTTTCACAGCACCTTGAAGAAAAGCCCTCCTGTTCTATAGGAGAGCTCTGACAAGTAGATGCCTTTTCAAACCCAGCCTGTCTGAAATGTTCTCCCCACATGGGTGATGGGCAGAACTATGTGGCACCAACATTTTTGTTGTTCTCTGCAGATTTAAACTCTCGGGAACAAGTCTTACTAGGCAAGGCCTAGATTGTTGAGGATGTGTTTAAGAGATGGGCAGAGAGCTGAAGTCCTGATTCTTGTGATCCTGGGAAGGAGATGAAAGAGAGTGCCAACTCCGGCAGCCCAGCCCTCTCCAGAGGAGCCACTCGCAGAGGCTGGTCACCGCCCTTCCTTCCAGCTGCGGCGCTGATGGATTTCAGGATAACCTCTTCTAATACATGACGTCTCATTTTCAGGACATTCCCACCAAGGCACATCAAGTCCTAGGAATTCAAATGTCAAAAGGAAGCTAGGACAGAAAGCACCGAACAGTGTGTGTGTGTGTGTGTTCTCTCTCTCCAGTTGTCCCCCTTTGAGGTACATGGAACTTTGGGAGTTGTTTGTCCTGTGATGCTTGTGTTTATGGTAGGAAGCTATCCAGGAACTGATTATAACATATTATAGACAAAGCACTGATGGCCATGACAAGTTCACTCACAAGCCCTTTGTGACTGGATTCTTGAGACAGCCTTGCTGGGGGCACAGAGGAGGGCTTCGGGGAACTAGAGGCCTGGTTGCTTTTGGGAAGGGTAGATGCTTTCCACTCACTAAACGTCAGGCCTCATACCTTGAGTCCCAGCACTGGGTTGGGTGTCATGAACTTGGTGGTGAAGGTGGCTGGCGCATCTTGTTCGCGTAGAAGTCCCTACAGGTTTGGCAGCAGCGCTGGTACCACCGCATGTCCTGGCAGAGATCCTTCTCTCGTATGACCCGGCAATACACCGTCCACTGGTCACGTGTGCATTTGTAGGTCAGAGCAGCTAAGAGAACAGTGGAAAGAGAATGCCCAGGGTTAGGGAAACCATGGGCATGGCATGACCAGTGCCATGGACTGACCTGTGGTCATGTGTCGTTCCCTCACTCTCCTGCACATGATCCTTGCATGGACTGATGGACCATGTCCCTCCCAGAGCACAATAATTATCATTTTCTGCTGAAGATTCAACTTTCTGTTCAACACAGTCACTTGAGCATGGTGGTCTGGGCCACCTTTTCAGAGCAGAGGGCACTGGCCACCTTTCTCCTGAGTGTGGTGGCATTCAGTGGTTTATGTAGAACATAGCATTTCTGTTGGCATGTATAAAACAGAGTGACATGGAGCAGTGGACATCAAAGAGCCCCCAAAAGAATGACGTCAGAGTACATATAAGTAGTCCATATCTCGTTCAGGGTTCTGGTCATGGACAGAGAGTCCTGTTTACAGGTGGTTCCTGGAAGATAACAAGCTCGTGCTTGTAAAATCCATGGGTCACCTGTGCAGTTCAAAGGCTTTCCCCTATCCCGGAGAGAGCTGCTTACAGAGTCCCTTCATGAATGGGTTAGGGAGACAGATTTGAGTACCGCTGTATTTCCTCCCTCCTTCCCTCTCTCCCTTCCTTCCTTCTTTCTTTCCTTCCTCCCTTTCCCTCAATCTCTCTTTTTTTCACCCAATCTCTTTCTTTTGAGACAGGCTCTCAAACTCCCCATGACACTAAGGATGACTTTGAACTTCTGGTTCTACTTCCTCTACCTCCTGAGTGCCAGGATTATGGGCTTATGCCATTATGTGTTGAATCCAGGCCTTCATTCATGCATGCTTAGGAAAGCTTTTTCTTAAAAAAAAAAAACATTTTATTTTTCAAGGTAGGGTCTCACTCTAGCCCAGGCTGACCTGGAATTCACTATGTAATCTCAGGGTGGCCTTGAACTCTTGCAACCCTCCTACCTCTGCCTCCCTGAGTGCTGGGATTAAAGGTGTGCACCACCATGTCCGGCAAGGAAAGCTTTTTACTAACTGAGCTACATCTCTAGACTTTCTCTGGGGTTTCTATTTGGAAAAGCAGAAATTGTTAAGAGGAATCCTTATACCAATATGAAATGTCTTTCTCTTGTTATCCTTCCATTGGCCTGAGCCATGGACAGGTAGAAAGTCAATTTCTCAGCTCTGAGAGTTAAACTGTTCACACAGAATCTGTAACCTCTGCCCCATGTCTGTGTGCACATCAGGGACCCCCCCAAGGAGGAGACAGGCAACATCACCAGGGCCTGGTGAATCTCTCCTTTTCCAGAAAAAAGTACCCCTCTTCCCCTCCTCAAACAGAAAAGTCTTGACAGGGGTTGCGCAGCAAATTCCTGGAAACTGAAATATTCCTTCCTCAGGGAAGAAGGAGGCTGTGGACACTAAGGAGGTCAAGTCTGGGAGAGCCGAAACTTAAAAGGTCACATGACCACACCCCAGGGTTACAGGAATGGTAAATAACTGTTAACGGGCTGACTTTGACCAGTGTTGTGTAGCAATGTGAAACATTCCCTCCTGGGCATGAGGAAGATGGAAGTTCAGGAGATTTAAGAGGTCAACAAGTCTGGGAAAAAGGTTGCAAGATCCTTTCCCTAAGGGATGGAAAACAACTACATCTGGACTAGCCTGGTTGCCTACAGGTAATGCTGTGTGTACCACTCTCCCACCTGTCCAGCTGAGCTGCCCACAAGCTCCATAGTGTGCTGGACACTCTCCCACCAGTGACCAGAGGAGGTCCCTGCAGGTCCTGCAGTGTGCTTGAGGAATGCTGAGGTGGGCTCTCCTGTGATGCAGCTGCCTTTGTCATAAGCAACCCCTCACCGTGCTCTGAGGGTAACCCCAAGAAACTCAGCATTAAACTAAAACTGGTTTTGGTGCAATAGTACTTTGCTCTCTCATCTGAGCCCTAGGTGGTAGCTGGCATCTCCCCAGGGCAAGTGTTCCAGAAACTCCCTCCTGAGCTGGCAAAGGGGTGGAGGGAGATGCTCGAATGACCCAGGTGTTACTTCCTTGTCAGTGAATGTAATTCCATCTCTGAATGCTCTTACCTCCTATAGACCTGCTAAGTGTTGGCCCAGGGCTCCAAGAAGGTAGCTTTCTGGCTTCTATCAAGCACTTTACAACCAGTGGGGACTCACAGGCCAAGGGACATGTGGCACTCAGAAACCAGGGCCAGAGGAAGTACTCACCGAGGCGGGGGGAGGTGATGGTGTTCACGTTGATCTTGTCATTGCAGACCTCCTGGTGGCACTGTTTGTAGGCTGCTGGCTTTGAGAGGGTGGGACACTCACTGCCGTGACGCCCGGTGACCTTGTGCATGCACTGCACCACACGTGACTGAAGCCCCTTCCCACAGGTGGATGAGCACTGTCAGAGAAAAGGACAGCTTGAGCTGGGTGTCTGATGTGGACTTGTGGAGCTGGGACAATGGCTGACATGTAGCTGCTCCTGGGCTTGGTTCCAGCATGCAGTTCCTACATGCCGGCAGTACCATCAAGGCAAGGATCGTAGCTGCCTGACAAAGGCTGCTTTTTTTTGACAAATATAGATGGCATGTAGGTGTCCCCCGAAGCATATGATGACTCCCTACCCTCCCGTAGAGGAAGTAGAGGTTACAGAAACCTCTGTCTTGGATTTGTAATTAAATGTTGTTCAAGTCACCCAGTCTGGAATTTTGTGATAGCAGCTGGAGCTAAGACAAGCAGCAATATGAACTCATCCTGCTCCCAGAAGACACCAGGGCTTTGAAGTTTCTGAGACAGTGGGCAAGTGGCTCAGTGCTCCCCAAGAGGGACTTTGTCTTCTTGCCTAAGCCTTTGCCCCGTGCTAGGCATGCAGTGGAGTCATTAATGACTGGAGCTGGCTTCCCAACACCTGAAGAGTTGGGTTCAAAATAAGTAAATAAAAGTGAAACCTTCGTCATATGTCCAAGTCATGGAGTAGTAACCCTGGAGGCAAGTAGTGGTCATTTCTTCTTTAAAAAAATATTTCATTTACTTGCAAGCAGTGGGGGTGGGGAAAATATGGGTGTGCCAGGGCCTTTAGCCAGTGCAAATGAACTCCAGATGCATGCGCCACTTTGTGCATCTCACTTTATTGGATACTGGGGAATTGAACCCAGGTCATTAGGCACTGTAGGCAAGCACCTTAACCACTTACTCATCTCTCCAGCCCTGTAGTGGTGATTTCTAAACCTAATCCCCATCTGATGGCATCTCTAGCACACACAGCTCCTGACAGCAGGAGGCAAAGCTTTTGTAATATCAAGTCAAGGTGTGGGTCTAATTCCCAAAGAGTGGATCAAGGAGGGCTCTATTCTTGGGTTGTTTCCCTCTTGCTTCTCTTCATGTTTTAAAAATATAGTCAAGAACCACATCATGACACATTAGTCAATGATGGGAAGCATACGATGGTCCACGAGATTCTGATGGAGCTGAAAAATTCACATCACTTCGTGCTGTTGTAGCTATTGTAATATTGTAGCACATTAATCATGTGTTGCTGGTGATGCCAGTATACACACCTAGCACCCTACCAGCTCTTGAGAAACACAGCACACAGAACTGCATGCAACACAAAATACTTGATATTGATAAATAAACAAAATCACTGGCTAGGTATTTACTATACACTATACTTTTAGTGGTTGTTTTAGAGTGTACTCCTACTTATAAAAGTGTCGCAAGTTCTGTCTGAAACAGGCCTTACGCAACTTGTATTTAGGGATACACGAAGAGACCAAGTGCAGTGACTAGCCTTGGTGATCTAGGTTTCTATACACTCACTCCATGATCTGCAAGGACCAGTTCCCCTAATGGTGTTTCTGATTTCCTGTGCCTGCAAAGTGGAGTACGACCGTAGATCTCAGTAAGAAGCTGCCAGGTTGCTATGTCCTCTTCCCTGACCCTGCTCAGTGAGCTTCTTGGCCCTTGTTCCCTCTATCCAGAGCTCTTGGAATGGTCTCCACACCAAGTTGGTCTTCTCCCAAGTAGAGAACCACAGCCACGTGTGTACTTTCTCCATCTGGTGTCCTCAGTCTACACATGCCCCTGATTTATAGGGTTCTGATAGGACTCTGCAAAACTTTAATATGACCCAGGTTGTGCACAATAGCCCAGCTGGAGTTAATAATGATGCCTGGGATGAAGAGGAACAGCCCTATCCCTGGAAGGCTGCTTGTGGTGAGAAAGCCAGGTGCTCTTTGGATGAGTGCTTCCCAGCATCATGGTGCACCTGGGGCCTGACCACCGACTACGCTAGAAAGGCCTTCCTGGGAGCTTTGAGGAGTTACAGGCTCGGGGCGGGGGAGGGGGGGAGGGGGTTGGTGGTATCACTGCACTAAGGTGGGCATTGGCTACTCTCTTTCAAAAGGCTTCTGTGAGTGGCAGGGGAATCCCTCTGCAGTCTTGGTTAACAAGCAGGATCATGTTGGTGTTTTCACTTTTTTTAGGTAAACATTCCAATGGAATGTCGCTTTGAAGGAGTCCCATCTTCAAATCACAGAAGAGGTAGGAAGCCACAGGCAGTTCCCAGGTGGGGCCCCCAGCATGTTCAAACGAGCCTGTGTTCTCTCTCTGACATGCAAGGCTGACTGGCCCCCCAGGCCCGGCATATCCCAAATTCCCCGTCAGAGGCTGCTTAGGGCCTGGAGACTTCATTGTGCATTATTATTATTGCAGGTTTCTGGGTTCTATCCTCATCTCAGGAATCTGCACTGGGGCACATGGAAAACTGAGGAGTGCTGGGGGTAGAGGCTAAAGTCACATGAGGAGAAAAAGCTTGAACATGGGACAGGTGCTGTAACAATGTGACTTTTGCCAGGGACGAGGTGTCTTGGAGGAAGCTAGGATCTGCTGCATGGGGTTTTAGCTGGTGAGCTTAAGAAAAAAAAAATCCTGATATCCTAAACAAACAAACAAACAAACAAACAAACAAACAAACCAATCAAACTGTAGGGGAGGACATGGATATCACTGTTTACAGTTCTCCAGGTGGTTGCAGTGGGCAACTGAAACTGGCAGCCCCTAACTCAACCTGTGTTCCCGCCCAGTGTCCTGTGAAGAATGCAAAGAGCTCTTTGCTCCCTATGAAGTCATTGTATATTTACATCCAGCTATGCATAATTAAGCCAGAATGACATCCAGCTGCAACCTTGACTGTGGAGTTTACATATGGGTGACAGGTATGCTCCGATGGAAGGGGGATGACTTCCCATCAAAATAATACTGTTTATGTAAGAACAAAACCTCTTAGAGTTCAGGGGCAGTGAGGAGTGCTCTCAATTATGTTGCAGTCAAAGTACTGTTTGTGAAAATGCCACTCACTTGGATTACCTCAACCAGTGTTCATTCTGGATCTTATGAAGATAGCCTAGGGGTTAATAAATAAAGAAAAAAAAAAACTAGCTGTCTTCTTCTAAAGACAGGATTTTCTGATTGCAAAAAAAAAAAAAAAAAAAAAAAAAAAGGATGGTGTAACTGAGAAAAGGTTTGAAGATCACATTAGAAAGCAATCTCATAAAAGGTTGAGAGTGAGTCCATTCAAGGTGAATGATGTGGAAGGTCACACCAAGGCTGAGCAGTCACACTGGGACAGAGAGAAGCCATATCACTGCAGTGCCATAAAAATACAGAACTGTGCTGTGTGGGAACGTCCATGAAGCAGCACACTTAATCACAAGGGCAAGACCCCAGTGAAGCCAGCAAGAGGCACACATGTCTGAGGAGCTGGAGATAATGGCACTGATGTGACAAATACTAGGTTACACCATACAGAAGCACTGTTTGACCAAAGCAGCAATTACATAAGGAAAATTCTGGAGTGAAAAAAAAATATTATAATGCCTAAAATCAGCTGTCTTTCTAGACAAGATCTGGTGCATTCTGGGTGGTATGTGTGTAGACAGATGTCCTTCTGATGCACAACTTTAAAATACTAAATTAATGAGCACCTGCATTAACAAGTTGCTTATTTTTCATCTGTGGAAGACATCATTACCATGATAGATAGTGATATCTAGATCACATTGGTCATATAATTGTGAACACACCCTGATTCCTGAGAAGGTGGAATTACCATACAACTGAATCTTATTTTGGGGACTGTTTGATGTAAGTCCTGCTTTTGGAAAGAGGGATATATGTGCTGACCCACAGCAATGCAGATCTTTACTTGAACATCAGATGTGGCACCTGCAGCAGTATATGAACCCCAGAGGGACCTGGAAGACGTTTTGGTTTCATTCGCTAAGAATGGGTAGCAGTCCCCATGGCAGCAGTAGTGTGTCGGTGGAGTGACTGTGCTTCTCCTGAGCTTCCTCTGAGGATTCCATAGCAACGTGGGACATTCTGCAACATACTCAGAGACTGACATTGGCTACTGAGCTTGAGAGAGGCGAGGGTCTTGCCTAAGGTCATGTGGGGGTTCCAAGTAGGCAGGTAGTTTCTTGGACTAGGCCAGCTCAGGATGACCCTTAAATGGAGGGATATCACACCCTCACCATGCCTATCCCAGCTGTCCTGGCCTCTCTCATCTCACCCCGCCTGCTTCACTCGTGGGATTTAGTGTTTGCCAGTCTCACCCAATCAGAACTCTCTTGAGTACGCACCCTGCTTAGGTGTCGGTGGATTTCTTATCTAGGCCCAGGCTGATTGGACACCTTGGATAGGCATGTCCAGGTGTGCTGGCATGAATTCTAAAGTATAACTTCTCTGACCCAGCTCCCAAGAGATATGCTCTCTTTTGGGAGCTGCAGCAGCAACGCTTCTGAGTCTTCACATTGGTAAGATTTCCCTCTCCCACCTCGGCAGCCAGGCCAGGGTGGGAAGGGACGCTTTTTACTTTTTATTACTGTCTTCACTTTTAATCTTTTTTTTTTCACTTTTAATCTTTTTGAAAGCATGTACCTCTTTTTTAAATCCCTTTTCACATTTTTTTCTCCACATCTTTGTTTTTAAGATCCATGTTCGTTCACATGGTCTCCTGGACCATACTGGGTACTTCTCTTCTCCACCCTCTTCCCTTCCTCAGCCCTTTATCTGAATAACATGTTCTATTTTAAAATCATTTTTCTTGAGCCTTGAACTGCCAGTTCTTTGGTTAATAGGCAGATGTGAACTCAGGGCTTGGGGTCCTAGGAAGCACCCCAGAACCCAACATTTATCCATTACAGTCAATGAGAAGTTAAAGGATAGGACCCAGCTGTTTCACCCACAGGCCATCTACCATCTGAATTAGATGTTGCCCTGGATGGGTCTCTCATTAGAGGCCAGGAAACCAAACACTGGCTGCCCATCTCCATTATTAGCACTTTCACCCTTCTATGAATTCTTATAATGGGCTCTCCAAAGTTGTTCAACAGGAGTGTCTGTTTTCATCACTTGCCAGAGCCCCAATGAGACACAAATGGGGTCTGCTATTGATTACCTAGGAAAGGAGAGAAAACAAATTCCACCAACAACCTTTTGCTGTAAGCAGCTAGTGGCCTACCTTCCAAACTGGTGGCTTTTTCATTTGAGTAGAGATGATTCTGGGCCTAAGCCTCGCTGAACTCCACACAGCATATCCTGTTGATCAGAGCTTTGTGAGGAAGGCTGTGGGGTACAGAGCACTGGGAACGTGGTAGGAGATGGTCCTGTATCCTGTAGCCTATAGGGGTCTGGGATGGTCTTCAACAAGTATGAAACTGCTGTTATAATTAACAAGAGCAAAGGCATGGCTAAGAGAAAAGCAAGCAGGGCAGGAAGGCCTGGAACCGGACATGCACACTGAGTGCCCTGGCTTTTTCTATAGCTCTCCTGGACTGCTGTGTTGTCACCAGGCTTTCTGCAGGCAGGTGAGGACCGGGTCCCAGGCTGCTAGACCTCCAGGAGTATAATTAGAGGCCGCTTTGGCCGTGAGGACAACATAATTCTAGAGTCTAAGGGGGTTGCTTTTGCACAGCACCCTGCTGGGACCTGAGCTGACTCTTGCATTACAGAGCAGACAGGCACACTCATTGAATTCCATCTCTGAGGCTTCCCAGGGCCCCAGCTTTCATTAAACAGTGAGTAGAAGACAGTATCTTTTGATAGCATGGAATTTTGCCCCAAGCCTCACTGTGAAGCCATTTTTCAGGCTTTTACAACCTAAGCAGACAGATCTAGTCTTGTTTGTTGGCTTTTTCATGGATGAGACTTTTTTCAAGTGGCTCATTCCATCAGCATTTAACAGGGCTTCTCCAGGCTCAGTTAACTGAGACAGGAGTGAAGTGGCCATCAATTCACCAGAAAGCTCCCGGCCAGACAGCCTGAAGTAAGCAAGCACAGCCCCCCCTGCTGTCCCTTCCGGTTTGTGCACTGCCTGGTGACCTGGGAGGCCCTGCATCCTTCTGTGGCCCCTCCCTTGACAGGAAGGGAGAATCAAAGACATTGAGCAATCGTGAAATAAACATTTTATGGGGCTGGAGTTGTAGCCTAGTGGAAGAGCACTTGTCTAGCGTGTGTGAGGTCTGGGTTCCTTCCTCAGCACCACCAGGAAAAAAAAAGATTCAGACCAACATAGGAAAGTGGGAGATCCAATGCTTTTGTGTAAATTACCCAGTACATGTGAGACAGGGATTCCCTCTAGGTAAAAGAGTTCCCTGCAAAAGTGGAGGAAAGCCCCACTGTTTCTCAGACCCATGTGAAAAAGAGACTGCCTTTGGCTTCTTTTGAAAAACAATACTTCTAACACCCATAGCAGCAGTCGTCATAGAACACAGCCCATCTTCTGCATGTCCACCTTGTGCCTGGCTTAGATGTTCTCCTTAGTTCTTACACTAAGAACCACTGTGGCCAGCGAAGTGCTTGGAACAGAGTAGGTGCTCAAAAAGTGTATCTGTAGGGGATGTATTGTCACCTGGGTGAAAGACAGGTGAGTGTCAGAATATGGTCCCCAGGGCCTCCTGCCTCCATGGCCACACCAACCCAGCAGAGAGCAGCCAGGCTATTTTAGACATAATTTTAATCGATGTTTTCCAAATTACTTAACGATTAAAAACAACTTGTTAATAACTGTACCTGATATTTTCTCTTTTGTTTGGGCTTTAAATAAATAAGGTGTTATTGATAGACACCTTCTGGTTTGTTTGCTTTCCTAATCCAACAGTCCAACAGATCTCTCCTGAAGCTTTTAATTTTAACTTAAGTTTATTTTTTATATTTATTTATTTATCTGAGAGAGAGAGAATAGATGCATGTGCCCCCTTGTGCATCTGGCTTACATGGGTGCTAGAGAATCGAACAGGGACCCTTTGGCTTTGCAGGCCACTAAGCCATCTTTCCAGCCCTGTTTTTATTTTTTTATGAGACAGAGAAAGTGAGAGTGAAAGAGATAGAGCGAGAGAGAAAGAGAGAGAGAGAATTGGCATGCCAGGGCCTCCAGCCACTGCAACTGCAACTGAACTCCAGACATGTGCCACCTTGTGCACATGCATGACTTTGTACATGCATCACCTTATACATCTGGCTTATGTGAGATCTGGGGAGTTGAACATGGGTTCTTAGGCTTTGTAGGGCAAGTGCCTTAACTGCTAAGCCATTTTTCCAGCTTTCTCCTGAAGTTTTTGTTTGCATTTGATTTATTTCATTTTTTTGTTTTTTTTTTTTTTTTTGTCTTTAAAGGTCAGATTTAACTAAAGCCTACAGTGAGCTAAAATTTTATATAAACATGCCATAATTTGTTATATAGTATTCTAAATAAAACTGAGTTTATGTTCTAGGTCAACTTCAAGCTATATACAGGATTATTGAAAAACAAAATTCTCTCTGAGGTGGTGGCTCATAATTTGCCAGGTATTTTAAAAGATTGTAATGTCCTGTTACTTAAAAGCAGGAGGTAACTGGCCTGAGTGGCAGGCCAGCCTGCCTCAAGACAAGAACAAAAATTTGCCTTAGTTGTTGTTCTTTTTTTCCCCTGAGGCAAGCCCAACAGACATTTTTTATGTGCATGTGCATGCATACACGCGAGAATTAGAATTGGTGCACCAGGGCCTCCAACCACTGTAATCATACTCCACATGCATGTACCACCTAGTGCACATGTGCAGCCTTGCATACTTGTGTCACCTTGTGTCTGGCTTATGTGGGACTTGGAGAGTCGAACATGGCTCCTTAGGTTTTGCAGGCAAGTGCCTTAATTGCTAAGTTATCTCTCTATCCCTGCCTTAGTTGCTCTTTTTTATTTTATTTTATTAAATTTATTTTTATTTATTTAATTGAGAGAGGGAAAGAGACACAGAGAAAGAATGGGCATGCCAGGGACTCCAGCCACTGCAAACAAACTCCAGATGCATGTGCCCCCTTGTGCATCTGGCTTACATGGGCCCTGGGGAATCGAACAGAGGTCCTTTGGCTTTGCAGGCATGTACCTTAACTGCTAAGCCATCTCTCCAGCCCCTTAGTTACTCTTAATAAAATCATTTCTAAGTGTGTTAGAGGTACTGATTGAGATTATCCCCAAAACAGTTGTCATGTTTTGCCTGGATTTATAGGCTTATAACTTTAAAAAAATGTATTTCATGGAGTTTATTAACAGGAGATGTCTCAAATCAATGGGTTATATAGACTTTATAGGTATATATATGAGTATTATAAGACAAGTCTATTTGTCAGGTAGATATTTTTGGTGGCATAAATAATGACATTCTAAATTTATGCTAAGGCTATTTCTCTACAAATTTCCAATAATAAGATGGTTAATTAACTCTTTGAAGCTAGACTACTTGTTTCTTTGTCAGTGAGTCTTATAAGAAAGATGGTTAATTATGGGTTGAGATGATATGTTTGAAGGAACTGGGAAGGAATTTTTTAATGTTGGACATATAATTCTTGTTAAAAATGCTTTTTTTTGAGTGGAACTTAGATCAAAATGTGAAAATATGTGGATGAAGATGTGCATATTTAGAAAGGATATAGGAGATCTAGAAAGACCAAATTTAGCCTAAAATTAATTTCCTTTTATAAGGAACAAAAAGCTAATTTTCAGGCTAAACATAGATAAACAACATACCTAAAATTAAGGATTTTTCAACTATTTAGAGACTCTTAAAGAGGCTCTAAAAGTTTTATATAGGGACACAGACTTAATCTAAATTCAGCTTACATTAGACACAGGTGATGCCTTTGGTGGGTCACAAAGTCATAAGCACAGATGTAATTCCCATTCTTTGGAAGGTTAGACAGGATGCTATCACCTTACGTATTACAAATGGGTAAAATAAATTTCCTAGGTAAAAACAAATAAACAACTTCAAAATAAGACAAGGAATGTCAGGATGTATAGCTGTGCTCTGTCATTTCCTTTGCTCTTGTTTATTGTTATATGCTATTTAAAGTCATGACAAGCTGGATTCTGGAAAAAGGGATGGCGTCCCCTTCATCTTAGACCTCATGCAAGTTTAAGCCATGTGTCCCCCAGACCCTGTCCAAAGACAAAATGGCCAATTGTCTGTGACAAGGACATGACAAGGAATGACAAACAGCATAGAACTTTGGTTCTCTATAGTTGCTCTTTTTAAAACACCTAAAGTCACCTCTGTCAGATGAAATTTCTCACTAGGAAAAAAGTCAAATAGGTAAACTGAGTCACGGTATTTGATCAGGTTACAAACTCCTTACATAAGACAAATATCAGACTTACTTAAAATGTATATCAGGGTAGAAACAGATATGATAAAAAGGCATCAAGTAAGTGATCTCTCTCATCTCTCTCTCTCTCTTTCTCTCTCATATCAATACTCCTACATCTAAGGTAATAAAACCAGAAATTACCTTCAAAACAATAACCCTTTTAGTCCCAAACATTCACAGACCAAGGGGTGACCTATATCCCAAGCTCCCACCGAGGGGAGAAGGGAAATGGGTCCCAAGACCCTTCCCTCTAGTAGGGGCATCTAAGCTACTAAGATGGGAATAAGGGTGGAAATCTTCACACTTGGACTTAGAATGGCCAATGGCACTTCTTATATGCCATGAAGTAAGGCATGTTCAAGGTCTGGGGGAAGGTCCGGAGGAACCCGAGCTTGGAAGCTGGCCTTGTGGGATGAGCATGGATATCCTATCTTGGCCCTTCCTTGCTCCAGGATGCACATACATTGTGCTATGTGTCCCCTTTTGATTGGGGAGAAAACAGGAAATTTTGGGTTAGGACTTCTGTAGAAAGGAGATAAAAAAAAAAAAAAAAAACTAATTTCAGCCAGGCGTGGTGGCACACGTCTTTGAGCCTAACACTCAGGAGGCTGAAGTAGGAAGATCTTTGTGAGTTTGAGGCCACCCTGAGACTACATAATGTGTTCCAAGTCAACCCAGGTTAAAGCGAGACCCTACCTCGAAAAAAAAAAAAAAAACACCAAAAAACCAACACCTGATTTCTTTTCCCAAATCCAGCTGGAGGGATGC